>CM038673.1:327066096-328359805 GCA_021605145.1 Aegilops bicornis
TGAGCAGTACCCTAAAACCACATGGGTTGCTGCAAAGGGACCTTCAGTGGATCTGTAAGTGCATCTAGTGCCACCCTAGTTGGTTTTGGAGTATTGACGACAAATGTGGTTGAGGGACTAATGCGTTTGTGAGAATTGCAGGATAACGCAGGTAGTGTCCCTCATTGATTCGGTTTACCTACCGGAGATGACCCCTAAAATGTATGAAGACATTGATTTATAATGGTGGTATGTGAAGATATTCACATTGAAGACTATGACATGAGAAGACATTGAGTGAAGACTATGGAGCGTGAAGACTGTGGTCATTTCGTTGTTTCCTTTTCTTCTTTGTTGAGTCGTGAGGAACCAATGCATCGCTAAGTGGGGTCCAAGTGATCATAGTCGTAATGATCAAGTGATGCTCAACCCAAATCCTATGTCTTCGAAAGTGAAGACAATGAGAGCAAAACTTATCCAGAGCTAGATGAGTCGCCTTTGCTTGTAGTCAAGTAAAGTTGTCGGTGTGTTTGAAATCTGACCGTTGGAACACGTGTCGGGCCCTTAGTGACCTGTGGTCATTTTGGACATAACAGGTCGGTTGCCTAGTGGCTATAAATAGCCCACCCCTACACCATAAATTGGTGGCTTCTGAGTTAGTGCACGGCTTTTGTCACTTGAGAGCAACCCACCTCGAAGCCTTTGAGAGAGAGAAATCTTTATGAGGACAAAGCCCAAACACCCAGAGCCAAAGAGTGTTAGGCATCACCGAAGTTTTCCGTCTGTGTGACCTGAAGACTTATTACACTTGAGGACCGTGGAATCCTCCAAATTGGTTAGGGCGTCGCTCGAGCATCCAAGGGTCATTGTGGATTGCCGTGAACGAAGTCTCAGGAAGGTTCGAAGTCTACCTTGAAGACTTACCAGAGTGATTGGGCGAGGACTGTGTCCTTAGCTCAAGGGGAATAAGGTGAAGACGCGTCTTCGAGTTGAATCTCAGCCTCCCTAACCAGATGTACAGCTTGTCACAAAGAATCGAACTGGTCCAACAAATCATGTGTCTTCAACAAGTGACTGGTTCTATCCATTCCCTCCTTTACCTTGAGTTTGTCTTCGTGAAGTCATTGCTTATATGCCTTATCAGTTTGACTTCATTGCTTGACTTCTATCGTTGTTTGGCTTCATACTATCTTCCATCTTGATCCTACTACCAAGCTGTTATTATTCTTGTACTTTCACGTTATTACATACTAGACTCTGGTTTGCTTGTTGTAGTTTATCTTCCGCTGCATATCAATTAGGTCATTTCTATTGTTTGTCTTCAAAACATCCGTGTTTTGAAGACTTTCCTAAAAATCGCCTATTCACCCCCCCTCTAATCGTTAACTAGCACTTTCAATTGGTATCAGAGCAAGGTACTCCCTTGTTCTGTGTGATTCGGTTTAACCACCTGGAGTTTTAGCTATGTCGACTGCAGGGATAATCAAAGTCTCCGCCGCTTGCCCCGCGGTTCGATGGAACTGACTATCCCTACTGGAAGAATAAGATGCGCATGCATCTTGAAGCCATTGATGTCGACCTCTGGTATGTCGTCAAGAACGGCGTTCCCAAATCTCGTGAAGGTGTCACCCCTGCTAATGTCAAGAAGTTCATTCAACTGGACTCAACTGCAAAGAACATCATCTGTGGTCATCTGACCAAAGGACAGTATGGCCGTGTGAGTGCTCGAAACATCGGCTTAGTCTGGACCGCTATCCAAGGTCAACGGCATGCCTCAACCCGTAGAGATCAAAGGATCAGTGTTCTTCGCAACCTCTTCATCCGCTTCAAGAGAAACGACAATGAAAATGTCCAGCTCATGTTTGATCGCCTCACTGACATCACAAATGAGCTTCATGCTCTCGGCGCCACTGAGATCACCAAGCATGAAATCGTCAAGACACTACTGAGATCACTTGACAGCTCTTTTTGACACCCTTGCCCTCATGATACAAGAACGCCCCGACTTCAAGACACTCGATTCTGGGTTCGATATACTTGAGAGGCTCAACACACATGAGTTCCAAATATCCGAGAAAAGAGATATCTATGGTCCCAACTATGGCCGAACTCGCGCTTTGAAGGCAAAAGTTGTTTCCTCATCCAAGAAGAATCGATCGCGTTCTGATGATCCCGAAGACATTGGAAAGGAACTTGCTATGCTTGTGAAGAAGTTCCGTAAGTTCACTAGGAAGAAAGGCTTCGTAAAGTCTTCACGATCCAGCTCAAGAGATGATGAAGCTTCCACTCATGACTACAAGAAGAGAACCTGTCACAAGTGCAAGAAAATCGACACTATATCTCCGAAAGTGTCCACAGTGGGACAACGAGAGAAGAAGAAGAAGAAGAAGAGCAAGGAATATGATTACGATGACAAGAAAAGAAGAAATCTTCCAAGTCTTCTTCCAAGTCCTCATCAAAGTCTTCATCGCATAAGAAGAGCTCATCCGCAAGGCTCGTGGCTTTTGTTGGCAAGGAAATGGATTCAGAGGTGGAGTCTCGCTTCGAGGAGGTGGAGGTGGAGTCCAAGAGGAGTCCGACCAAGCGTTGTAAGTCCGGGCTTTAGCCACGCCTATGTTGCCAAGTCCATCTTCAACATCAAGACAATGACTTCTACACCAACGTCAAGCCGATGACAAGGACGACTCGCACTCCACCTATCGCTTCATGGCACGCTGGTGCCAAGGTAAAATCACGTGATGCTTACTTTCAAACATCAAGTGAAGATGACTCGATCGTGAATCCAAAACCCAGCTACAAAACACTTGCTAAAATTGCAACCGAACAACAAAGAGCTATGGAACATACTCAAAAACTGTTAGACAAAAAGCGATGACCTGTTGGACGGAAATGACACGCTCACAGCCCTTAGTTGAAGACATTAAAAATCTTCATGCTAAGTACCAAGAACTTGAAAGTCATCATGAATCGCCTCAACTACTCATGAAAAGCTCTCCTATGATTATCTTCAAGGAAGCAAGAACTTGAGAAATTGAGAGCGGCTCATGAAGATTTTCAAAAGAGAATGAGTCACTTAGCACAATGCATCAGTTCCGGCCAGTGATGGATTTGAACCACCATGTCTAAAATGTCTTGAGCGTGATATCGCTACCTCCGCTCTCGAATGTTCAACTGCTGCCATCGTTGCATTGTCTTCAACTACTAATGTGGTAACTAACCCCTCTCATGGAGGATACCACCGCTATTGTCGATGAAAATGCTAGGTTGAAGACATTGCTTGAAACAGGGATGTATAAAAGTCCGAAGGGCATCGACACTTTGCGATGTCCTCAAAAAGCAGATTCTGAACCGAAACCCTAGGAAAGAGGGTGTTGGGTTCGAAAGGAAAATGAATGTTGATGGTTCCTACTGGAAGCCTGAGCAGTATCCCAAAACCACATGGGTTGCTCCAAGGGGACCTTCAGTGGATCTATCCACCTTATCTGGCTTTACCTGTGCTAACCCTATTATCATTGATGAATCCTTTGATGCAAGCTATAAGCTGTTCAAGAATCAGAATGGTGAAGTGTTTGCCAGGTATATTGGTACTAACTGCAGGAATGGACCACCCATGAAGAAGATCTGGGTTCCCAAAAGCTGTCTTGAGAATCTTCCAGTGAATGTCATCATGACACCACCTGGGAAGAAGACAAACCCCAGACCTAAGGCGTCATATGGTCCAAAGGCTTCATACAGACTGAGAACTCACTTGAGTCACCCTAACGCCAATGTTTTGCAGGGAAATCATACTCGAATTTATGAATATGAGCGTGTGTCTTCAAACCGCTATGTTCATAGAACTAAGAACTTTTCTGCTTATTCATATGAGTATCATTCATCTCCTGCAAGGCTATTTGCTAGGGCTCCAAAGCCAAAATTCTCAGATGCTACACTTAGACTCATTGCTTCTAAGCCACCTCAAGATGTGGGTGGTTAAGAAGAATTAACTCTCTTTGCAGATAGGGTCTCCACCAAAAATCGGAAAGGCGCTCGATGCTATTGTCAGGGGACCTAAAACATCTTGTAGGGCACAAGATCAAATGCCCCAATGGTATCACTATGTATTTTGTTCCTGAATCGTTTGTCATTCAACCTATCTGTCCTAATCTTGATTTAAGCTTCAATAATCGACTTGCCCGTCAAATGTTTATGCTTCACAATGCTCTTGGTGAAGCCTATCCCCCTAACTGCATCAGAGGGTATGACACCTCATGCTTCGTAAAGGATTATGGCAAAGGATGCACTAATCATATGGATCGGTGATCGAAGTCTTCTCATGGACTCAACCTTACGCCCATCGGACAAGAGTCACATCACATTTGGCTTATTAATCGGTAAAAGCAAGGTATTGGGTCTAGGTAGAGTTGCAATCTCAAAGGATCAACACATGGATAAAGTGATGCTTGTTGAATCCCTTTGGCTTCAACTTGATGTCTGCCTCAATGCTTTGTGACTTGAACATGATTGTGATATTCGAAAATATCGTTGCCTTTGTACTAATGGAATCGCACAAGTCTCTAGTCTTTGAAGGGTATAGGAAAGATGATCTATACATGGTAGATTTCTCAAACAGGTCCACGACTTGCCGTATGTCTTCTTGCAAAAGCTTGAATCTTGCTCGCATCGGAGGTGGGGCATGTCTTGGCATGAGGAACTTACACACACTCGCCAAGAAGAAGCATGTCATAGGCATCAAGGTGTCAAGTTCAAGAAGGATCATTTGTGTGGTGCTCGCGAAGTCGGAAAGATGACTAGGGCAAAGCACCCTCGAAGACAATCATGACCACATCTCAACCCTTCGAGCTGTTACACATGGATTTGTTTGGCCCTACCCATTACTCTACCCTCACAACAATCGCTTGTCTCTATGGCTTCGCCATTGTTGATGACTACTCAAGATACACATGGGTGCACATAATTCTCTACAAGACTGAAGTGCAAGATGTCTTCAGACGCTTCGCCAATCGAGCAATGAACAATTATGGCGCCAAGATCAAGCATATCGTAAGTGATAACGACATCAATTCAAGAACACCGGACTTGATCTTTATCTGGATACTATGGGAATCACTCATGAGTTCTCTCGCTCCATACACACCTCAAAGAAATGGCATCGTGGAGCGCAAGAATGAATCCCTCATTGAGATGGCTCGAACAATGCTCGACGAGTACAAGACACCAAGAAAGTTCTCGCCCGAAGCCATTGATACAGCCTTTGTCACGTCATCAACCGTATTTATATCCATAAGCTTCTGAACAAAACTTCCTATGAGCTCCTTACTGGCAAGAAGCCAAATGTCAGCTACTTCAGAGTATTTGGGGCTAAGTGTTGGATCAAGGATCCCCATCACAAGTCAAAATTTGAACCCAAAGCTCACGAAGGCTTCATGCTCGGTTACGGAAAGGACTCACACTCCTACATGTAGTCTTCAATCTCTATCTCTACAAAATCATCGAAATCAGAGACGTGGCGATTTGATGAAACCAATGGTTCACAAAGAGAGTTCCCGCCAAGTACACTAGACGAAGCTCTACCAAATAATCTATCAAGCTAATGGGAACTGGTGAAATCATGCCTTCCAAGCACGTACCGAAGAGGAACTTATCATTTCGCACCTAACCAACTCAAGACAATGCTCACCAAGACAATCCTCCCAATGATGACAATCAAGATGAGCAAAGTCTTCGCCCGCTCATCCTCGAAAGGTAAAATGAAGTACAGATTGAGAAGATAATCGATAGCATCAATGCACTGGTCCGCTTTACTCGCCAAGAGCAACACAACTAGCAAATTTACGTGGGCTACTTTTCTTTTGTGTCAATATCGTAACCCAAAAAGTTGTCAAGCTTTTATGGAACCGTAATGGATTCAAGCTATGCAAGAAGAACTTCAACAGCTCAAGCTGAATAATGTTTGGGAACTTGTCACATCCTCGACCCTCGCAAGCATAACATTTTTTGCACCAAATGGATATATCGCAACAAGCAAGATGATCATGGTCAAGTCGTCAGAAACAAAGCACGGCTTGTGGCTCAAGGATATACTCAAGTTGAAGGAATTGACTTCGATGAAACATTTGCTCCTGTAGCTAGGCTTGAAGCCATTCGCATTCTACTAGCCTATGCTAACCACCACAACATCTTGTTATACCAAATGGATGTGAAGAGTGCATTTCTCAACGGCAAGATTGAAGAAGAAGTATATGTCGCCAACCACCGGCTTTGAAGATCCAAAACATCCCGATATGGTGTACAAGCTAAATAAAGCACTATATGGCCTCAAACAAGCTCCTCGCTACCGGTATGATACAATCAAAGACTTCCTCGAAGAGCAAAGGCTTCAAACCCGGATCCCTTTGATCCCACACTCTTCACGAAGACATATGATGGTGAACTGCTTTGTATGCCAAATATATCCGGATGATATTATCTTCTACCGCACCAACCGTAAGTATAGTGATGAATTTGGATACATGATGCAAGAACAATATCGATGTCCATGATGGGAGAGCTCAAGTTCTTCCTTGGTCTTCAAATTCACAAGAAAGGAATGGCATCTTTATATCTCAAGAAAAATACCTCCAAGATTGTCTCAAGAAGTTTGGAATGCAAGAGTGCAAAGGATACACGACGCCAATGCCACCTAAACACCACTTGGGTCCCGACGACAATGGTAAAGAGTTCGATCAAAAGGTATACCGCTCCATGATTGGTTCCTTACTTTACCTATGTGCATCTAGGCCAGATATTAAGCTTAGTGTTTGCATGTGTACTCGATTCCAAGCGGCACCAAAGGAATCGTGATCACTTAGCCGTGAAGCAAATTCTTCGATATTTGGCTCACACCCCAACACTCGGATTATGGTATCCAAAGGGCTCAAAATTTGAGTTGGTTGGATTTTCGGATGCCGATTATGCCGGTGACAAGGTGGATCGTAAGTCTACATCAAAGACATGTCACTTTATGGGACGATCACTCGTCTGTTGGTCTTCAAAGAAGCGTAATCGTATCACTCTCAACCGCTGAATCTGAATTCATTGTCAGCCGGATCTTCTTGTGCTCAGCCTTCTATGGATGAAGCAAACTCTCAAGGACTATGGCATCAATCGACACAAGTACCTCTTTTCTCGCGACAACGAAAGCGCCATCAAGATTGCCAATAATCCAGCCCAGCACTCAAGACAAAGCACATTGAAATTCGGCCATCATTTTCTCGTGGATCATGTCATGAAGAAAGATATTGACATCATTCACGCCAACATCAAGAGCAATCGCAGATATCTTCACAAAGCCCTTGGATGAGAAAAGGTTTTGCAAGTTACGGTGTGAGCTAAATATCTTGGAATCCTCAAATGTCCTGTGATCAAGCACACATCCTAACACTTATGCATGCTGATGACTTAGATGTGCAACACGCGAAGTAATGTATGTCTTCAATCTAATGAAGACTTACTTTCTGAGTGTGAATACATTAACGTGGAATTTGACTTCGGAGCGCCACGATAATTGTGCGCCGTGTCTGGGTCTAATACTTCCTATACGGTGGGTAACGCCACCACCAAATTTCTTTGTTTGAAGTGTTTCACTCATGGCGTTATTTCGCAATATCTTCGCATTTGATTTGTCTTCAACTTCAACTTATCTTCATGATCTTATTCACTATGTTGATTTGGTTGTCATTCGATATATATATATATATATATATATATATATATATATATATATATATATGTCCTGCATACAAAGATTCACTTATAGCTATGTCTTCAAGTTGAATCTTTTGAACTAAGTGAATGTGATGGGACCCTAATCTCTATGCTTTCTATCTCAAACTCTATCTCGTCCAAATCATATGCATTCTATTGAATCTGTCGAATGTCTTCTCTGCGTCCTTGTCAGCAGAAGACATAGAGGCAAACTTTAAGTCGATTTTAAATGATTCATCATCACTGTTGAATTCCGGAGAAGCCGGAACGACCATCCGACAAACCTGGTGGGCGTGGGAACGTGGGACATCTCAGAGTATGTTGCATGCGTGCCACGTGCCCCTCAGATGTGAACCGCCAGGGCACTGCAGTAATTGCGCCGCGCCGCACACCTCGTTATAAATACATGTCCCCTGCGGTAAAGAAAATCTTCTTCCACCTCTCCACCTCGTCAACACCCTAGCGCCACCGCTAGCTCTCGACGACGACGGCGATGAAGCGCTTAGCTGCCGCGACTTCTCCGACGCCGTCCTCACGCCGGCCGCGAACATCGTCATCTCCGCCGCCGCCGTAGGTGTCCTCCGTCGCCAAGTTAGGGCACGATGGACTGAACTGCTCGGCCTCCTTTCTTCCCGTCTAGCAGTTCTTCGAGTGGTAAATATAACTCTATTTTTACCATCTTTTTGATCTTCAAGATTCATCCTACTTGCCAAAATTGGTTTCTCGCCATACTATGTTAGATCTATTACATGCCGCATCTCAGATCGCCTAGTATATTCACTTAAGCTTCACAACTAGTTAGATTCCTCACTTGTACTTATTCACGGATTCGCATAAATCTGGAACCAACTCTCAACAGATAAGTGAATGTCTTCGCATCATGAGGTCAATGTCTTCAAACCGATTTATCTTCAAAATCTTCTCGAGAATGCATATGACCTCTTCCCCTTCCTCGCATCTCTAATGTCATTGTCACAGTACATGTCCGTGGAGAATCCCTTGGTTCTCATAGTCTGCATTCGCTTGCAGAATTCTTACAAAGATCAAACCAACTCTCCTCAAGCCGCTTCATGTTCCGCTCAAAGAACGCAAGCCTCTCAAGCCTTTGAACGTGAAGCCATTCAGTTTGAAACTCATGGCTGCAGATAAATCGGGCCAGAAGGGCGGCAGACAAATGGCCGTGAGGGAACCTCAAAAGATCTGCCTGATGACCTCGCAGAGCTGTACAAGATAGATCCCGAAGAGACTTACAATCAGCGCAAGACGCGAATCCAATGGATTCGACGCTGTTGGGCTGAACAATGGTACAAGTACAAATTCGTCACGCAGGAATATACCGAGAAGAATGCTATCAAAAGCCCTTGGGGTGATATTCTCTTCGCGCCTTCCTCCCAAGAACATGGCTGAAGCTATTGCACAAGGTTTCTATCCTTGCATGGTCCGTGGACCTCACCAGAGAATGCCGACCCAACGCCTTTTGCTCGGGTGTCGTGATGATAATCTCTTCAAGCGCAACTTCCAAAGATGCAAAGGCTTCGCAAAGGAAAACAAGAAGTCATTGGGATTAGACTTCAACCCTGGTCCCTTTGCTCCTCGTGCTGACGGCTCACGTGACGCTGAACCCAATGTCATCGGTCCCTTTTCAAACCTTGATGGCCTCATCACCTACATCTTGGTCCAAGCTGCCAAAGTGGATCACTCTGATGACGATGCTGAGTCTGATGAAGCCCCAGCTCCAGCTTCCCCGCCTCGCCTCCAAAGCCGCAGGCTTAAGAAAGTCAAGGCTCCAAAGTCACCGCTCCTCCAAAAGCTTCACGTGTGAAGTCACCGGTTATCGCACCTCCCGAAGCCGGTGTGCAGTCAAGATCAATCCGCATCTCCAAGAAGACGGAGAAGAGAAAGAAAACTGTCAAGAATATCGAATCGACATCGACCCTTACGCCATTCTGCGTGAAGAGCACATTGATCTGTCAAGTGATGACGATCTTGCGATGATGCTCTTGAGCATCTTATCATGAGCAAAGTAGAAGCATAAATCTTCAACAAGTTGCCTCTCTTTGATGTGGCAATCATCCATCACTTCATTGATGAGTGGTTTGACACACCAAACATCAGATTTGAAGATCTGCAACTTCCTATTGGCCTCGGCGTCTCCTTCAATGGAGCCATTGCTTCGAGCTAGCTCTTGCTCAATGGATTGTTGAACTGAAGCACAAGATTGACTATGAAAAGGCTCAGTTCAAGAAACATATGGCTGCACTCAGCGTGCAAGACGTCAAAAACTTCAAGGTCATGCTGCACGACCTCAAAGAAACCTTTGTCAAGAAGCGTGAAGAAGCCAGAGGCTCTCGTGAGCGCATGAAGAGCTTGGCAGACAAGTGCGTGCTTGCCTACAATGAGGCTGAGAAGCGCAAGGCTCTTGGCCGTCCTGGCATCGACCCCAGGATGGCTACAAAGAAAAAGAAGTCTTCAACTGACCAAGATGCACCTTCAAGGCAGGAAGAGCCCCGCATAGTCTTCCCAAGCAGCATGATTGGCTCGAAGCCAAAGGTCCGGTCAACCGCTTCTGAACAGAAGAAGACGAGGGCTGCAGAGGCTGAAGCCGAAAAAGGAAAAATCTCGACGCCTGATGTCGCTTCCCTCCAAAAAGAAGCTAAAGACCAAGAAGAATCGGGCTGCTCCCACAGGCCCTTGATTGTTGAACCCATTTCGTGGTTCGCCCCAAGGCTCGCAACCCAAGAACTACGCATGATCGTTCATGAGCCCGCTTCCACAGAGGCTCCACGAAGTTGAAGAGATTCCAAAGAATGATCCCTCATCTGCTGAAGACATTGGTCACCATGACAATGTTGAAGATGATGAAGTTCTTCCTCAACTCGAGTACAATGTGGTATCATCGCTCGCTCAGACGAACAGCGAACTCATCAAGATTGATCGCCCTTCCGACGCCAATTGCTCAGATGCTTCATGGGCTGATCGCCTGCAACAACAAGACTCCCTAGTACTCCCCAACAACAAGTCACTCCCCAACAACAACAAAGCAAGAAGAAGAGGAAAACTTTGAGGCCCAGCCAACCCCATCTCCAAAGGCGCCGCCAAGATTTCGCAGTTTCCAGAAAGGTCAAAGGCCTCAAGTACCTCTCTCGAGCATTCCAGAAGGAGAAGTGCACCACCAACCTGTTGCACGTCAAGTGTTTCTGTAATCCACTCCAACTGTGAATGTCTCGAGTCTCAAGCCAAAGCTGCTTGAAGACAATCCGCACATCACCAAGAAGCTCAAGAAGCGTAAGAACGTGTCCCTACACCCCAATAATTGAAGAAGTTATCCCGATATCAACGCGTGCAAGGTTCCCGACCCTCCAGCTCCTCAAGTGGAGGTTGAAAACATTGAGGCTGCCACCTCCAACACCAATGAAGCCAATGACGTGGTCATGGCTGAAGCTAATGTGGAGCATGTCCCAACTGCTCCTGAAGCCAATGAAGGAAATGTGCCCGAAGCCAATGAGGCAACTGCTCCCGCTGCCTCACGAGCAGCTCGAAGCCTCGCTTGTTGCCATCGCCTCCAGCCCGCCACCAAGGCCCTACACAATCGAGCAAGCATACAACTATGGTGAGCTAGTCACGAAGATGGCATGTTCCGTCCCTCCGCCTCATGCCTCCGGGTCCTCGGGCTCGACTATCATATTGAGCATAGGCCTCGTGTTCAAGCCGGGCCAAGACTGCCAAGGTTTCCAGGCACTGCCACCTCAACAGGTTCTTTCAATGCAAATGGCTTCAAAGCCCACAACACTTTATTTGACAAAGCAAAGAACCCCTACACAAGGCCAAGAATATCTTCTGACCGGTTCTGGAGCTATCAGCAAAGAAGCTATTACTCATGTGTTATGTATGATCAAGGCCGCATTTTCCCTCATATGCGCCTCGACACTGAAGCCATTGCCGGACTGCCATGCTTAGAAGAAGCACTTGATTGCTTTCGTGATGCACGCCTCGACAAAGAGCACTGGAATGAAGAACTTGTGCTTCAATTCTATGCTACTCTCCACATCCGCGGCTACAACAGAGACACAAAGACATGGGTTCTCGAGTGGATGACAGGAAATGTTCATCATGAAGCCAAAGCTCTTGACATCATTGAGCTCACAGCGCATTACCACTCCCGGAGAGCTGTTTGAACCTGGATGTCAACTCCACCGCGATGCACTGGAGAGCATATTTCATAAGCCAGAACCCGACATGAGTCAGATGCTGAGCATGATGAAGCCACTACCACATGACGCTGAATACCCTCGGCACTTCTTTGTTGATGACCTTGAGTATCTGCCTCGCACAATATATCACATCATCAGGCGAACTCTATGGCCAATCAAAGGGCATTCATCGTCTGCAAAGCTTTGAAGGAGAAATGAAGACATTGGTCTTCTATATCCTCAATGGCATCAGCTTCAACACGCAAGAGTTCTTCATCCGACAATTGGCTGCGTCTGGATCTGATCTGTTTGGTCTGAAGTTTTATGCTCCATGGGTCATGCGCCTCATCAAGATGCACTTCGCTATCAACTATCAACCCTCCGCCGCAATCATCCGATCTTTCTACCAGAGGTTGATATGTCTGCTTGAAGCCATATACCCCGAGCCTGCCAAAACGCCTCTAAGTCTTCAGAACGCAGATCACCACAGCTTCTCTCAACCCATGGAAGGCGTCCAAGCGGTATCTCGTGTCTATCCCCTGGCTGGGAACACAGGTCTGCCTCATCGTGCGCGGACTGAAGCCACTGAGAGCACAATTGGCCAAAGGCCTCGAAAGCGCTATCGAGTCCTCAATGATCGAGAACTTCTTGTGGTGCTGCATCAAAAGCAAGATAAGCATCACTCCTGGCTCAAGCGTCAAATGCAAAGCCTCTTGGTGGACGTCAATCGCATTCGAAACCTTGCCACCAAGAATGCTTTTGTCACTCCACGAGACCTGTCGGCGATCATGGAAGAGTTTGACCGCCTTTCGGTCGAAGGCAGATCTTCAAGACGATGGCTTCACTGAACGCTTCAAGTTTGACTCCACTCCTCCACGGAATGCAGTCCTACGACGAACTCCATCTCTTGAAGACTCTGACTATTCTTCCTCCGCGGCAACTTTCAATGCTAGAGTGATCGATGATGAAGATGATGCTACTTCACCGCCCTACTTCGCATCTAATCGACACCGCACCAAGCTAAATGCACCGCCAACCAACAACGACAACCCTGCTGCATCATCTACTTCGGAAGAGGACGAGTAGATGCTCTATGTCTTCAAACCTTTTTGGTCCTTACTGACAAAAGGGGGAGAAGCATATGAGTTTGATAGTCTTCAAGCGGGTTCATAAGGGCGGTTGCATAATATTTTGCCTAGTGTTTACAACTCTCGCTTTTGATACATTTGGTTCTTTGAGTTGTAACACTTAAACTCGATGGTCGCCTTCTACTTATTTGCTTTACTCGTGCGATGATAAATTCCGCATGTGCATTTATAACTTCCGTGACTTAGATCATTCTGCAGACGTCCATTTTACACTATGCATGTCATTCTTTTAGCTATATCATTTCATGCATGATGAATTATCTTCATAAGTTGAAGAGGATCTCCACAAGTACAACCTGCCATGTGCATTTGCATTCCAAAAGCAAACTACTTATATGCACATCTTCAGGGGGAGCCTTTGCCACTTATGAAGACAATTCCTATCCTTTACAATTTCACATATTTTATCCTCGTTGAAAACTTCAACCAGTTTGTCATCAATCACCAAAAAGGGGAGATTGTAAGTGCATCTAGTGCCACCCCTAGTTGGTTTTGGAGTATTGACGACAAATGTGGTTGAGGGACTAATGCGTTTGTGAGAATTGCAGGATAACGCAGGTAGTGTCCCTCATTGATTTGGTTTACCTACCGGAGATGACCCCTAAAAATGTATGAAGACATTGACGACAATGGTGGTATGTGAAGATATTCACATTGAAGACTATGACATGAGAAGACATTGAGTGAAGACTATGGAGCGAAGATCGTGTCGCTTCGTTGTTTCCTTTTCTTCTTTGTTGAGTCGTAGGAACCACCGTCTTTGTTAAGTGGGGTCCAAGTGATCATAGTCGTAATGATCAAGTGATGCTCAACCCAAATCCTATGTCTTCGAGCGAAGACAATGAGAGCAAAACTTATCCAGAGCTGGATGAGTCAGCTTTGCTTGTAGCCCAAGTAAAGTTGCCGTGTGTGTTTGAAATCTGATCGTTGGAACACGTGTCAGTTCCTTAGTGACCCAGGATCATTTCGGACATAACAGGTCGAGTTGCCTAGTGGCTATAAATAGCCCACCCCTTACACCATAAATTGGTGGCTGCTCAGAGTTAGTGCACGGCTTTTGTCGTTTGACAGCAACCCACCTCGAAGCCTTTGAGAGA
This sequence comes from Aegilops bicornis, assembly GCA_021605145.1. Taxonomy (NCBI): domain Eukaryota; kingdom Viridiplantae; phylum Streptophyta; class Magnoliopsida; order Poales; family Poaceae; genus Aegilops; species Aegilops bicornis. The sequence continues at coordinate 327,080,257 of CM038673.1, forward strand.
GAGAAATCCTTGCGAGGACAAAGACCAAACACCCAGAGCCAAAGAGTGTTAGGCATCACTGAAGTTTTCCTGTCATGCGTGACCAAGACTTATTACACTTGAGGACTGTGGAATCCTCCGGCCCGGTTAGGGCGTCGCTCGAGCATCCAAGAGTCATTATGGATTGCCGGTGAACGAAGTCTGTGAAGGTTCGGAAGTCTACCTTGAAGACTTACCAGAGTGATTGGCCGAGGATCTGTGTGTCCTTAGCTCAAGGGGAATAAGGTGAAGACGCGGTCTTCGAAAGTTGAATCTCAGCCTCCCTAACCAGATGTACAGCTTGTCACAAAGAATCGAACTGGTCCAACAAATCCCGTGTCTTCAACAAGTGACCGGTTCTATCCCTTCCTCCTTTACCTTGAGTTTGTCTTCGTGAAGTCATTGCTTATATGCCTTATCTGCTTGACTTCATTGCTTGACTTCTATCGTTGTTTGGCTTCATACTATCTTCCATCTTGATCCTACTACCAAGCTGCTATTAGTCTTGTACTTTCAATGCTATTACATACTAGACTCGGTTTTGCTTGTTGTAGTTTATCTTCATTGCATATAAATTAGGTCATTTCTATTGTTTGTCTTTGAAACATCCGTGTTTTGAAGACTTTCCTAAAAATCGACTATTCACCCCCCCCCCCCCCTCTAGTCGTTAACTAGCACTTTCAGGATCCATCTACCTTATCTGGCTTCACTTGTGCTAACCCGAATATCATTGATGAATCCTTTGATGCAAACTATAAACTGTTTAAGAATCAGAATGGTGACGTGTTTGCCAGGTATATTGGTACTAACTGCAGTAATGGACCACCTTTGAAGAAGATCTGGGTGCCCAAAAGTTGTCTTGAGAAGCTTCCTATGAATGCCATCATGACACCACCTAGGAACAAGACAAACCGCAGACCAAAGGCTTCATATGGTCCAAAGGCTTCATACAGACAGAGGACCCACCAGGCTCACCCTAACGCCAATGTTTTGCAGGGAAATCATACTCAGACTTATGAATATGAGCGTGTTTCATCAAACCACTACGTTCATAAGACCAAGAACTTTTCTGCTTATTCTTATGAGTACTATTCACCTCCTGCAAGGCTATTTGCTAGGGCTCCAAAGCCAAAGTTCTCAGATGCTGCACTTAGAATCATTGCTTCTAAGCCACCCCTGAAGATGTGGGTGGTTAAGAAAAATTAACTCTCTTTTGCAGGGAAAGGTCTCCAGCCGGAAATCAAAGGCTTCTGATGCTTGTGCTGGGGACCTAAAACATCTTGTGGGACGCAAGATAAAATGCCAAAATGGTATTACTATGTATTTCGTCCCCGGATTTCTTGACAAACATCCTATCTACCCTAACAAGGATCTGAACTTTGATAATATGATTGTTTGTCAAATGTTTATGCTTCACATTTCCCTTGGTGAAGCCTATCCCCCAAACTGCACTATAGGGTATGACACCAAAGGCTTCTAAGTGGATTATGGATAGTGGATGCACTAACCACATGATTGGTGATCGAAGTCTTCTTATGGATTCAACCCTACATCTATCTGACAAAAGTCACATCACATTTGCTGACACTGGTAAAAGTAAGGTATTCGGCCTAGGTAGAGTTGCAATCTCAAAGGATCAGCACATGGATAAAGTGATGCTTGTTGAATCCCTTGGTTCCAACTTAATGTCTGTCTCAATGCTTTGTGAACTGAACATGATTGTGATATTTGGAAAATATCATTGCCTGGTGCTTATGGAATCTGACAAATCTCTAGTCTTCGAAGGATACCGAAAAGACGATTTGTATATGGTGGATTTCTCCGCAGGACCACAACTGACCATATGTCTTCTAGCAAAAGCATCAGAGTGATGGCTCTGACATCGGAGGCTAGGGCATGTGGGCATGAGGAACTTATACACTCTCGCGAAGAAGAAGCATGTCATAGGCATCAAGGGCGTCAAGTTCAAGAAGGATCATCTATGCGGTGCCTGCGAAGCCGGAAAGATGACTAGGGCCAAGCATCCCTCGAAGACAATCATGACAACGTCGCGTCCCTTCGAGCAGCTTCACATGGACTTATTTGGCCCTACTCACTAATCTACCCTTACTACCACTGCATGCCTCTATGGTTTCATCATTGTTGATGATTACTCAAGATATAAATGGGTGCATATAATTCTCTACAAGATTGAAGTGTAAGATGTCTTCAGACGATTCACCAATCGTGCCATGACCAACTATGGCATCAAGATCAAGCACATCAGAAGTGACAACGGCACTGAATTCAAGAACACCGGCCTCGACACTTATCTTGATACATTGGGCATCACACATGAGTTCTCGGCTCCATACACACCTCAGCAGAATGGCATTGTGGAGCGCAAGAATAGAACCCTCATTGAGATGGCACAAACGATGCTTGATGAGTACAAGACTCCAAGGAAATTCTGGCCTGAAGCCATTGATACTGCATGCCACGTCATCAACCGTGTTTATCTTCACAATTTCCTAAAGAAGACATCATATGAGCTCCTGACTGGTAAGAAGCCAAACGTCAACTATTTCAGAGTATTTGGTGCTAGGTGCTGGATCAAGGATCCACATCACACTTCTAAATTTGCACCCAAAGCACATGAAGGTTTTATGCTTGGCTACAGAAAGGATTCGCACTCCTACAGAGTCTTCAACCTCTTTCACTAAAAAGTGGTTGAAACTATGGATGTGCGGTTCGATGAGACTAACGGCTCGCAAAGAGAGCACCTGCCAAATGTGCTAGATGAAGCTACACCAAGTGAATCTATCAAGCTTATGGGTACTGGAGAAATCATACCTTCAGAGGCACAGGCTGAAGAGGAAATCATCATTTCTGCACCAAATCAACATGAAGACACCGCCACTGAAGCCACGTCAAGATGAAGACAATGATCGTTAAGGGCAAAATCTTCGCCGATTCATCCTCGTGTTGCAAATGAAGTACAGATTGAGAAGATAATTGATAGTATCAATGCACCGGGTCCACTCACTCGTTCAAGAGCAACACAGCTAGCAAATTTCTGCGGGCACTTTGCATTTGTCTCTATATCTGAACCTAAGAAAGTTGATGAAGCCTTCATGGAACCTGAATGGATTCAAGCTATGCAAGAAGAGCTTCAACAGTTCGAGCTAAACAATGTATGGGAGCTTGTAAAGCATCCAGATCCTCGCAAGTACAGTATCATCGGTACCAAATGGATCTATAGCAACAAACAAGATGAACATGGTCAAGTTTTCAGAAACAAGGCTCGTCTCGTGGCTCAAGGTTACACACAAGTTGCAGGGATTGACTTTGATGAAACATTTGCTCCCGAGGCTAGGCTTGAAGCCATCCGCATACTGCTAGCCTATGCCAAGCAAAACAACATTCTTCTGTACCAAATGGATGTAAACAGTGATTTCCTCAACGGAAAAATTGAAGAAGAAGTGTATGTTGCACAACCACCTGGCTTTGAAGACCCAAAGCGTCCTGACATGCTATACAATCTCAAAAAGGCACTATATGTCCTCAAACAAGCCCCTCGCGCTTGGTATGACACACTCAAAGACTTCCTGAAGAGCAAAGGCTTCAAACCTAGTTCCCTAGATCCCATTCTCTTCACAAAGACATATGATGGTGAACTGTTTGTATGCCAAATATATGTCGATGACATTATCTTCGGCTGCACTTACAAGAGATATAGTGATGAGTTCAGGCATATGATGCAAGAGCAATATCAGATGTCCATGATGGGGGAGCTGAAATTCTTCCTTGGTCTTCAAATCCATCAGCAGAGTAACGACATCTTCATGTCACAAGAAAATACCTCAAAGATTGCCTGAAGAAGTTTGAAATGCAAGACTGCAAAGGGTACACGACGCCAAAGCCAACCAAAGGCCAATTAGGCCCCGACTACAATGCTAAAGAGTTCAATCAAAAGGTATACCGCTCCATGATTGGTTCTTTACTCTACTTATGTGCATCTAGGCCTGATATGATGCTTAGTGTTTGCATGTGTGCCCGATTCCAAGCGGCACCAAAGGAATCGCATCACTTAGTTGTGAAGCCAATTCTTTGATATTTGGCTTACACCCCAACTCTAGGATTATGGTATCCAAAGGGCTCAGAGTTTGATCTAGTTGGATCCTCAGATGCTGATTATGTTGGTGACAAGGTTGATCGCAAGTCCACATCAGGCACATGTCACTTTATTGGACAATATCTTGTCTGTTGGTCTTCAAAGAAGCGTAATCGTATCACTCTCCACCGCTGAATCCGAATACATTCTTCTTTGGATCTTGTCAAGGCCAAATTTCTATGGATGAAGCAAACTCTCAAGGACTATGGCATTCACCTGAAGCATGTGCCACTCTAATGCGATAATGAAAGTTCCATCAAGATTGCTAACAACCCGATTCAAAGACTTTCAAGACAAAGCACATTCAGATCCGTCATCACTTTCTCAGAGATCATGTCATGAAGGAAGATATGATATCATTCACGTCAACACTGAAGAGCAATTGGCAGATATCTTCATAAAGCCCTTGGATGAGAAAAGGTTTTGCAAGTTTTGGTGTGAGCTAAATATCTTAGAATCCTCAAATGTCCTGTGATTGGACACACATCCTAACGCTTATTCATGTTGATGACTTAGCTGTGCAACACACGAAGTAACGTACATGTTCAATCAATGAAGACATACACTCTAAGTGTGAATATATTAACGCGGAATTTGACTTTGGAGTGCCACGATAATTGTGCGCCGTGTCTGGGTCTAATACTTCCTATATGGTGGGTAATGCCACCACCAAACTTTCTCGAAGATTTTCATTTGGCGTCTTGATTGCATTATCTTCGCATTTGGTTTGTCTTCAACATTGATTTGACTTCAAGGTTTATCTTCACAATGTTGATTTGGTCTCTTCTGACATATATATTGATATGCGTGTTCTGTCCTCTACAACATTCACTTATAGCTATGTCTTCAAACTTGCCATTTTCTGAACTAAGTGAATGTGATCGGACCCTAGCCCCATCTGTGCTTCTTCCTCAAATTCTGTCTATCTAGTCATGCGCATTCTGTTGAAACGTGTCGAATGCCTTCACTGCATCCTTGTCAGCTGAAGATATAGAGACACACATTTAAAACTGCTTTTAATGTTATATCTCTTTTGCGTGAATACCGGAGAAGCCGGAACGACCACCTGAGAAACCAGGCGTGCGTGGGAACATGGAACAACTTTCAATGAGTTACATGCATGCCACGTGTCCATCAGATGTGAACCGCCAGGGGCACCTGCGTAATTACACTATGCAACCCTTTACCTTATAAATACACACCCAAGCGTGGTCATTATCTCTTCTTCCACCTCGCCACCTCGCTCAAACCCTAGCGCCACTGCTAGCTCGCATCAACACCGGAGACAAAGCGCTTAGCTGTTGCGACCTCTTCGACGCTGTCCTCACGTCGGCCCCGGACCTCATCTTCTCCGCCGCCGCCGTAGGTGTCTTCCGCCGCCAAGTTAGGGCGCGGGAGATTGGACTGCTCGGCCTCCCTTCTGCCTCGTCTAGCAGTTCGTCTATGGTAAATAAATCTCACTTTTTACAGCCTTTTTGATCTGTCAAATCCATCCACTTCAACCAAAAGTGGTTTCTACACCTCCAAATCTGGATTTGTCTCGTTCTGAATCTCATATCTTGCAAAGTATATTCACTTATGCTTCATAACTAGTTAGATTCCTCACTTGTACTTATTCATGGATTCATACAAATCTGGAACCAACTCACTTCAAATAAGTGAATGTCTTTGCACTATGAGGTCAATGTCTTCAAACTAATTTATCTTCAAAATCTTCTGAGAATGCATATGACCTCTTCCCCTTCCCTTGCATCTCTAATGCTGTCACGGGTACATGTCCGTGGGAGAATCCCTTGGTTCTCATAGTCTGCATTCATTTGCAGTATTCTTACAGCATCATATTCACTCCCCTGAAGCCAGTTCTTGCTTGACAAGTAGACAGAAGCCTTTCACTGTTTTCAAGCCTATTTGTCTGAATATTATGGCTTCTGAGAAATCTGCTAGGAAGGGTGGCAGGCAGCACCGTGGAAATACCGCTCTCGATCTGCCACCGAATCTGTATGAAATGTACAAGATTGATCCTGAGGAGAACTATAATCAACGCAAGACCAGGATCCAATGGATCCTAAGATATTAACAATAAAGTTGGTTCAAGTACAACTTCGTCACCATCGAATATGCTGAGAAGAATGCCATCAAGCGCCTGGGCGATATATTCTCATAAGAGTCTGCAACCCAAGTCGAAGCCTGAAGCCATTTCCCGAGGCTTCTATCCTTGCATGCTCCGAGGACCTCAGCCTGAGAATGCCGACCCATCATCTTTGTTGTGGTGTCGTGACGACAATATCTTCACGCGCAACTTTTAGTTTGCAAAGGAGTCAGCTGCAAAGAACAGGAAGGCTTTCAGACTCAACTTCAACCCAGGTCTGTTTTCTCCAAGACAGGATGGCACACGTGAAACCAATCCCAATGTCATCGGGCCCTTCAATAGCTTCGATGGGCTCCTCTCCCACATTGTTGCTCAGCGGGCCATGGTGGATCAATCTCCTAATGACGCAGACTCTGAAGATGCACCTGCACCACCGAAGCAGAAGAAGAAAAAGATAAAAGCTTCGAAGCCCTCTGCTGCACCAACAACTTCGACTATGAAGCCATTGAAGTTGCACCTCCTGAACCTAGTGTGCAGTCTGAAGACTTGTCTCGTGTCTCCAAGAGGACCAAGAAGACCAAGAAGCCCAAGAAGATTTCAGGGCATGACCTGACTCCTGCCAGGTTGCCAAGAACGAGGAGGACACCATTGATCTGTCCAGTGATGAAGATCTTGGTGATGAAGCTCTAGAGATGCTGATCAAGAGCAAGCAAGAGGCTGATATCTTTCAAGATCTGCCTCTCTTTGATGTTGATATTCTGAACAACTTCAGTGATGAATGGTTTGAGGACCAAAGCATCAACATTGATGATCTGCAGCTGCCAGTGGACATCAGCGTCATGTTTCACGGAGCCATTGCCAATGAACTGGCCTTGGCTCAGAAAATCATTGAGATCAAGAAGATGATTGATTATGAGAAGGCACACTTCAAGAAGAACATGGCCAAGCTCAGTGTGGCTGATGTGCAAATCTTCAAGAAGATGATGAATGACCTCAAGGCCGAGTTCACCAAGAAGCGTGAAGAAGCTAAAGGCTCATGTGAGCGCATGAAGTACTATGCGCAGAAATGTGTTCAAGCACACAATGAAGCTGAGAAGAGAAAGGCTCTTGGGCGTCCTGACATCGACCCCAGGATGGCTGCCAAGCAAAAGAAGAAGTCTGTTGCAGCCCAACCCGAAGCTCAACGGCAGGAACGACCAAGCATGGTCTTCCCTGCCAGCATGACTGGCTCAAAGCCAAAGGTCCCCTCAGCAGCTTCTGAAATGAAGAAGACAAGGAAAGCCGAAGCCGAATCCAGAAAGAGGAAGGTCAAGGACACCTCTGATGATAGGCTTCAAAGTCTTCGAAGAAAGAGCGTGTTGCTACCTAGAGCCCCTCATAGTTGAACCCATCTCAGTTGCTCTCCCCGCCTCAACCAACCAAGAACGTTGCCTCGTGATTCATGAGCCTGCTTCCACAGAGGCTCTAGAAAGTGAAGAAGTTCTAGCTGTTGACCCCAATGCAGCTGAACACATTGGTCATGAAGACAATGTAAATGATGATGAAGTCCTTCCTCAGCTCGAGCCCCAGTCGGTATCATCGCCTGCTCCCGTGAGCAGTGAACTTATTAGCTTTGGTCGTCCATTGACGCCAATTGCTCAAGATGACTCATGGGCTGAGCGACAACAACAAGACACCCCTGTGAAATATGAGACACCCCGTACTCCACCTTCTCAAGTCACCTCTTCGGTGCTTGATGATGACAACTACATGGAACAGACCACCCCTTCTCCAAAGGCGTCACCAGCTTTTCGCAGGCTTCGCAAAGGCCTCAGCCATAGGTCTCCATGTCGAGCATTCCAGAAGAAGAAGTGCAACACACTAGCTCAGTAGCACGTCAAGTGTTTCCTAAAGCCACTCCTTCTGCATCTGCCTCTAAGTCTGAAGCCAAGACTGCTGAAGACATTTCGACTGCATCAGCCGAGGAAGAAAAAGAAGAAGAAAGAGAAGTCACGCCCCCTGCTAGTGATCCAGTCATTCTTGAAGAGAATGTGATCGTGCCTAACCCTCCAGTCGTTGAACAAATGGAGGTTGAAAACACTGAGGCTACCACCAAGAACGCCACTAAAGCCAATGACCCAATCATGGCCGAAGATAATGTGGAGCCCGAAGCCAATGTGAATACTGACACGACTGTGACGCCAATCATCTTGTATGGCGCCGTTCCTCCTCCAAGGCCTCATACTATGGAACGTGCGTTCAATCATGGTGAGTTGGTGACTGTCAGATGGCCCATCATGATTCCACCCACTACTCTCGGGCCATAGTATGATTATCATGTGGAGCAGAGGCCTCAAGTTCAGAAGCCAAAGCCAAGACTGCCAAGGCTTCTAAGTGCTGTCACAACACCAGGCTCATTCAGCGTGCTCAGCTTCAGAGAGCACAATACTTTCTTTGACAGTGCCAAGAACCCATACACGAAGCCCAAGATCACCTTTGACAGATTTTGGAGCCATCAGCAGCAAAGCTATTACTCTTGCATCATGTACAACCAAGACCGGATTTTTTCGCATAAGCGTCTGGATTGTGATGCTATGGTTGGGTTGCCATGTCTTGAGGAGGCCCTTGACTGCTTTCGAGACATTGGTCTTCTGCCCTTTGTGACTGACAAGGAACATTGGAACGAAGAGCTTCTGCTGCAGTTCTATGCTACTCTCCACATTCGAGGCTACAACAGGGATTCAAAGACTTGGGTCCTTGAGTGGATGACGAGTGATGTTCATCACGAAGCCAAAGCTCAGGATATCATCGAGCTTACTTCCTACCCACTCCAGGTGAGTTATATGAACCTGGTTGTCAACTTCATCAGAACGAGCTGCAGAGCATTTTTTAGAAGTCCGAGCCAAACATGAGCCAAATGCTGAGCATGATGAAGCCATTGCCCCAAGACGTCGAATACCCAAAGGAGTTCTTTGTCAAGGACCTTGAGTACTTGCCACGCACAGTGTACCACATTCTGAGGCGTACTCTCTGGCCTATCAGAGGAAATTCTTCTGAAGCTAAACTTGAAGGTGCTATGAAGACTTTGGTATTCTATATCATCAATGGCATCAGATTCAACACTCAGGATTTCTTTATCCGACAGCTTGCTGCTTCTGGGATTGATCTGTTTGGCCTGAAATGTTATGCTCCATGGGTGATGAGCTTGATTAAGTTTCATTCAACCATTGACTATCAGCCTTCAGTGCGCAACCATATTGTCTTTCTGCCTGAAGTTGATATGTCTATTGAAGCCATCTACCCCGAGTCTGCCCAGAAGCCACTCCACCTTCAGAATGCAGAATTCCATAGCTTCACGCAGCCTATTGAAGGGATTCATGTGCCCAATGCTGCAACTCCTGCATATCCTCTGGCTGGCAACCTGCGCATACCGCACCAAGCCAACACTGAAGCCACTGCAAGCACCATAGCTCAAAGGCCTCAGAAGCGTCCTCGTGTCCTCAACGACCGTGAGCTTCTAGTGGCTTTACATCAAAAGCGGGATAGGAATCATGACTGGCTGAAGCGTCAGATGCAGATTCTCTTGGTGGATGTCAATCACATTCGCAACTTGGCCACCAGGAACACATTTGTTGCACATGAAGCCTGTAGGCGGTCCTGGAAGAGCCTCACATTGCTCTGCTACAAAGATGATCTTTGTGCAGATGGCTTCATAGAGCACTTCAAGTTTGACTCCAGGCCTCCCCAAAATGCAAGCTAGCGTCGCACTCCATCTATTGAAGATTCTGAACATTCATCTTCGGCTGCAACTGTTGTTGCGAGAGTCGTCGATGAAGAGGATAGTGCCACTTGACCAACTCTAGCTGCACTGCATCATGATTCTGCGTCAGGCCCGTCTGCACCGCCAAACTCCAACGTCAACCCTGCTCCATCTTCTTCTCCAACTGGGAACGAGTAGATCCTCTATGTCTTCAAACCTTTTTGGTCACTACTGACAAGGGGAAGCATATGGGGTTGATAGTCTTCAAGCAGGTCCATATGGGTGGTTGCATTATTTTTCTAAGTTCTTACAACTCTCGTTTTTTAAAGTATCTAGTTCTTGAGTTGTAACACTTAAACTTGATGGTCATCTGCTACTTTTGCTGCTACTTTGTGATGCGATGATAAATTCTGCATGAAGTCATTCTACAGACGCCCATTTTTCATTGTGCATGTCATTATTTTCGTTATGTTTATATATGCATGATGAATTGTCTTCGTAAGTTGAAGAGGATCTCCACAAAGTAAAACTTGCCATGTGCATTTGCATTCAAAAGAAAACTACTTATGTGCACATCTTCAGGGGGAGCCTTTTGCAACTTACGAAGACAATGCCTTTATCCTTAACTCTCACATACTTTTATCCCCGTTGAAAACTTCAACCAGTTTGTCATCAATCACCAAAAAGGGTGAGATTGTAAGTGCATCTATTGCCACCCCTAGTTTGTTTTGGAGTATTGACGACAAACTTGGTTGAGGGACTAATGTGTTTGTGAGAATTGCAGGATAACACATGTAGAAGTCCCTTATTGATTCGGTTTACCTACCAGAGAAGACCCCTAAAAATGTGTAAAGACATTGAAGACCATGGTGGTTCGTCAAGACATTCACGATGAGATTATGACATGTGAAGACATTCACTTGAAGACTATGGAGTGCAAAGACATAGTTGTTTCGTACTTTCCTTTTCTTCTTTGTTGAATCATAGGAACCACCGTACTGTTAAGTGGGGTCCAAGTGAACAAACTCAGAACGACTCATGTGATGCTCAACCAAAATCATATGTCTTCGAGCGAAGACAATGAGAGCAAATCTTATCCATAGCTGGATGAGTCATCTTGGCTTGTAGCCCAAGTAAAGCTGCCGCGTGTGTTTGAAATCCGACCATTGGACACGTGTTGGTTCCTTAGTGACCCAGGGTCATTTCGGACAAATCGGGTTGGGTTGCCTCCTGGCTATAAATAGCCCACCCCCTTGATGACCCACAAGTATAGGGGATCTATCGTAGTCCTTCCGATAAGTAAGAGTGTCGAACCCAACGAGGAGCAGAAGGAAATGATAAGCGGTTTTCAAAGAAGGTATTCTCTCGTAAGCATCAAACAAGTGGTAACATATAGTTTTGTGATAGGATAATTCGTAACGAGCAACAACTAACAAAAGTAAATAAAGTGCAGCAAGGTGGCCCAATCCTTTTTGTAGCAAAGGACAAGCCTGGACAAACTCTTATATATAGAAAAGCGCTCCCGAGGACACATGGGAATTATCGTCAAGCTAGTTTTCATCACGTTCATATGATTCGCGTTCGGTACTTTGATAATTTGATATGTGGGTGGATCGTGCTTGGGCGCTGCCCTTTACGTGAACAAGCATCCCACTTATGATTAACCTCTATTGCAAGAATCCGCAACTACAATGTAAATATTAAGGTAAACCTAACCATAGCATGAAACATATGGATCCAAATCAGCCCCTTTATAAGCAACGCATAAACTAGGGTTTAAGCTTCGTCACTCTAGCAACCCATCATCTACTTATTAGTTCCCAATGCCTTCCTCTAGGCCCAAATAATGGTGAAGTGTTATGTAGTCGACGTTCACATAACACCACTAGAGGATAGACAACATACATCTCATCAAAATATTGAACGAATGCCAAATTCACATGACTACTAATAGCAAGACTTCTCCCATGTCCTCGTGAACAAACGTAACTACTCACAAAGCATATTCATGTTCATAATCAGAGGGGTATTAATATGCATAAAGGATCTGAACATATGATCTTCCACCAAATAAACCAACCAGCATCAACTACAAGGAGTAATCAACACTACTAGCAACCTACAGGTACCAATCCCGGACTATGAGACAAGAATTGGATACAAGAGATGAACTAGGGTTTGAGAGGAGATGTTGCTGGTGAAGATGTTGATGGAGATTGCCCTCTCCCGATGAGAGAAGCGTTGGTGATGACGTTGGCAATGATTTCCCCCCCTCCCGGAGGGAAGTGTCCCCGGCAGAACAGCTCTGCCGGAGCCCTAGATTGGTTCCGCCAAGGTTCCGCCTCATGGCGGCGAAGTCTCGTCCCGAAAGGTTGCTTGTTATTTTTTCCTGGACAAAAGACTTCATATAGCAGAAGATGGCCACTGGAGAGCCAACAGGGGGCCCACGAGGCAGGTGGCGCACCCTGGGGGTAGGGCGCACCCCCCACCCTCGTGGACAGGTGGTGGCCCCCTGACGTATTTCTTCCGCTCAGTATTTTTTATTATTTCCAATAATAACTTTCGTGGAGTTTCAGGACTTTTGGAGTTGAGCAGAATAGGTCTCTAATATTTGCTCCTTTTCCAGCCCAGAATTCCAGCTGTCGGCATTCTCCCTCCTTATGTAAACCTTGTAAAATAAGAGAGAATAGGCATATGTATTGTGACATAATGTGTAATAACAGCCCATAATGCAATAAATATCGATATAAAAGCATGATGCAAAATGGACGTATCAACTCCCCCAAGCTTAGACCTCACTTGTCCTCAAGCGGAAGCCGAGAACGATAAATATGTCCACATGTTTAGAGGTAGAGGCGTCGATAAAATAAAATACAGACGTGAGGGCATCATGATTATTCTCATAACAGCAACATATATGGATATTGTCATATGATTTCTTATGCTCGAGTAATAATCGATTCACCATGCGAAGTATGAATCAGAAATTATTGAGAACTAACAAACTATAATCTCAGTCATTGAAGCAATTGCAATTTATCATAACATCAGAAAGAGTCTATGTCAGAGCTTTCTAGCAAGTCCACATACTCAACTATCATTTAGTCTTTCATAATTGCTAACACTAACGCAATACTTGTGGTTACGGAGTTTTAACCGGACACAGAGAAAGATAGGGGCTTATAGTTTCGCCTCCCAACCTTTTACCTCAGGGGTAATGTCAACAATAATAGTTCATGCTAACCCACATCCAATTAGATATATCTATCTGGATCTTTCCAACACAATGTGCTTGCCAAAGGATAAAATAAAAAAAGAAAGGTGAAGATCACCATGAATCTTGCATAAGGTAGAGGATAATAGTAACAGATAGGCCCTTCGCAGAGGGAAGCAGAGGTTGCCATGCACTTTCAGGGTTGGATGCACAAAATCTTAATGCGAAAGAACGTCACTTTATATTGCCACTTGTGATATGAACCTTTATTATGTAGTATGTCGCTTTTATTTCTTCCACATCACAAGATCGTATAAAGATTATTTCCTCCACATCAATCAATCATACATATTTAGAGAGAAATTTTTATTGCTTGCACCGATGACAACTTACTTGAAGGATCTTACTCAATCCATAAGTAGATATGGTGGACTCTCATGGCAAAACTGGTTTAAGGGTTTTTGGAAACACAATTAGTATCTCTACTTGGTGCAAAGAATTTGGCTAGCATGAGGGGGAAAGGCAAGCTCAACATGTTGGATGATCCATGACAATATACTTTATCTTAGATATAAGAAAACATAACCCATTACGTTGTCTTCCTTGTCCAACATCAACTCTTTAGCATGTCATATTTTAACGAGTGCTCCCAATCATAAAATATGTCAAAGATAGTATATTTATATGTGAAACCTCTCTTTCTTTATTACTTCCTATTAATTGCAGCGATGACCAAAGCTATGTTTGCCAACTCCCAACAACTTTTAATCACCATACTCTTTCTATGTGAAGTCATTACTATCCATAAGATCAATATGATCTCTTTGTTTCTTTTTATTCTTTTTCTCTTTTCTTTTATTCACTCAAGATCATAGCAAGCTAATCAAGCCCTTGACTAAACACTAATCTTTATTATATAGCTCACGGACTCGATTATAAAGAGAGACTCAAAACTAGATCATGCCATAAACTTTTATTCTACTAGATCAAGATACTACTAAAAGAATCGAACTAAGAAAAACGGTAAAGATAGGAGTGTGATGGTGATACGATACCGGGGCACCTCCCCCAAGCTTGGCAGTTGCCAAGGGGAATGCCCATACCCATGTGATTATGTCTCCTTTGTTGGTGAAGAAGGTGGAGGTGATGATGGATAGTCGCACATCGAACGTAAGAGGTCCTCCAGCTTGCGGATAATGCACTTGAGTGCAACGATATGCTCCTTCAACAAAATATTTTTACGTGTGAGATACTTGTTTTGTATACGAGCTAACTCAATCATCTTGAAAGCTTCGATCTCAGTTGGGGTAAGAAGATTGTGATCAAGTTGAAGGATGTCTTCTGCTGCCGGAGCTTGATCCTCCGTGGCCTTATTGATCCCTTCATCCTTGTTGATCTCCATGGGTTCTTCCCTCTTCAGCTCTATCTTCATTAGCCAAGCATAGTTGTCACCATTGTTGGAGGAGGGGGACGATATGATGCCTGGCCTTGACAACCCTGACAGGAAATAGCTCGAAACAAGAACAGAGGATAATTGCGTAATACGGTGGTAAAAACCTTCGGGAGATTATATAATGAATTTTTACCGACCAAAATACGTATCGTGCAAGAAAACGGAGTCCGGAGAGCACACGAGGTGCCCACGAGGTAGGGGGCACGCCCAGGGGGGTAGGGCGCGCCCTCCACCCTCGTGGGGCCCTCGTGTCCTTCCCGGACTGCTTCTTATTTTTCTATTTTTCTAAATATTCCAAAACGAAGAAATATTGCCATAAAAACGGTTTTGGAATCGGTTTACTTACCGTACCACATACCTATTCCTTTTCGAGTCTCGAACGTTCAAAAGTGTCCCTTATGTATTCCTCCGTGGTCACGGTTTCAATAACATTGGTTTCAACATTTATGGGATTACCGAGATATAATGTTTGATTCTTTGACTGCTCACCACCTTCGGATTTGTGCCTTGAAGTTGTTGATTTTATGGCACCGGAACGATAGACCTCCTCGATAAGGTAGGGGCCTTCCCATTTAGAGAGAAGTTTTCCTGCAAAAAATCTTAAACGAGAGTTGTATAGCAATACATAATCACCTACATTAAACTCACGCTTTTGTATCCTTTTTTCATACCATCTTTTAACTTTTTCTTTAAACAATTTGGCATTTTCATAGGCTTGGGTTCTCCATTCATCAAGTGAGCTAATATCAAATAACCTCTTCTCACCGGCAAGTTTGAAATCATAATTGAGCTCTTTAATAGCCCAATAAGCCTTATGTTCTAGTTCGAGGGGTAAGTGACATGCTTTACCATAAACCATTTTATATGGAGACATACCCATAGGATTTTTATATGCAGTTCTATAGGCCCATAATGCATCATCAAGTTTCTTAGACCAATTCTTTCTAGATCTATTAGCAGTCTTTTGCAAAATTAATTTGAGTTCTCTATTACTCAATTCTACTTGACCACTAGACTGTGGGTGATAAGGAGAAGGAGATGCAATTCTATGATTAACATCATACTTAGCAAGCATTTTACGGAAAGCACCATGAATAAAATGTGAACCACCATCAGTCATTAAATTTCTAGGGACTCCAAACCTCGGAAAAATAACTTCCTTAAGCATCTTAATAGAAGTGTTATGATCAGCACTACTGGTTGGAATAGCTTCTACCCACTTAGTAACGTAATCAACATCAACTAAAATATGCGTATATCCATTACAGGCAGGAAAAGGTCCCATATTATCAAGGCCCCAAACATCGAATGGTTCAATAACAAGTGAATAATTCATAGGCATTTCTTGACGTCTACTAATATTACCAATTCTTTGACACTCACCACAAGAAAGGACAAACTTACGGGTATCCTTGAAGAGAGTAGGCCAATAAAAACCGGATTGCAATACCTTATGTGCAGTTATATCTCCAGCGTGGTGTCCTCCATAAGCTTCGGAGTGACACTTGCGTAGGATCTGTTCCTGTTCATGCTCAGCTACACAACGTCTAATAACACCATCTACTCCTTCTTTATAAAGATGTGGGTCATCCCAAAAGTAATGTCTCAAATCATAGAAATACTTTTTCTTTTGCTAGTATGTGAAACTAGGTGGTATGAATTTAGCAACGATGTAATTAGCATAATCAGCATACCACGGAGTAGTAAGATAAGCCTTTATGACATTTAATTGCTCATCAGGAAAGCTATCATCAATAGGTAGTGGGTCATCAAGAACATTTTCTAACCTAGACAAGTTATGCGCAACGGGTTCTCAGCTCCCTTTCTATCAACAATATGCAAATCAAATTCTTGTAGCAAGAGAACCCATCTAATAAGTCTAGGTTTAGCATCTTTCTTTTCCATAAGATATTTAATAGCAGCATGATAGGTGTGAATAGTTACTTTAGAATCAACAATATAAGGTCTGAACTTATCACAAGCAAATACAATCGCTAAAAATTCTTTTTCAAGAGTAGCATAATTTCTTTGAGCATCGTCTAGAGTTTTACTAGCATATTGAATAACATTTAATTTCTTATCAACTCTTTGCCCTAGAACAAAGCACCTACAAAGCATAATCACTAGCATCACACATAATTTCAAAAGGTAAATTCCAATCGGTGGTCGAACGATAGGTGCAAGTAGATCAATGCTTTCTTAAGTATTTCAAATGCTTCTACACAATCATCATCAAAAACAAATGGTATATCTTTTTGTAATAAATTAGTCAGAGGCCGAGAAATTTTTGAGAAGTCCTTAATGAACCTCCTGTAAAAACCGGCGTGACCAAGGAAACTTCTTATACCTTTGATGTCCTTGGGACATGGCATCTTTCAATAGCATCAACCTTGGCTTTATCAACTTCAATACCTATTTCGGAAACTTTATGCCCCAAGACAATACCTTCATTAACCATAAAGTGGCACTTTTCCCAATTCAAGACAAGATTAGTTTCTTGACATCTCTGCAAAACTCGATCAAGGTTGCTCAAGCAATCATCAAAAGAGGATCCATAGATGGAGAAATCGTCCATGAAAACCTCACAAATCTTTTCACAAAAGTCGGAGAATATAGCCATCATGCATCTTTGAAAGGTAGCAGGTGCATTACATAAACCAAAAGGCATACGTCTATAAGCAAAAGTACCAAAAGGGAAATTAAAAGTGGTCTTTGATTGATCATTGGTCGACATGTATTTGAGAGAAACCAGAATAACCATCTAGAAAGCAAAAATGTGTATGTTTAGATAATATTTCTAGCATTTGATCGATAAAAGGTAAGGGGTAATGATCTTTCTTAGTAGCCTTATTTAATTTGCAAAATTCAATTACCATCCTATAACCTGTAATAATTCTTTGCGGAATCAATTCATCTTTATCATTAGGAACGACAGTAATACCTCCCTTCTTAGGGACACAATGGACAGAACTCACCCACTGACTATCAGCAACGGGATAAATTATACCTGCCTCAAGGAGCTTTAGTATTTCTTTTCTTACCACTTCTTTCATCTTAGGATTCAGTCGTCGTTGATGATCACGAACTGTTTTGGCATCTTCCTCCAAATTTATTTTATGTTGACATAGAGTGGGACTAATGCCCTTAAGATCATCAAGAGTATATCCAATAGCAGCATGGTGCTTCTTCCGAGTTTTCAATAATCTCTCTTCTTCATGCTCTGAAAGGTCAGCACTAATAATAACAGGATATATCTTCTTTTCATCAAGATAAGCATATTTAAGAGTATGAGGCAACGGTTTAAGCTCAAACACGGGATCACCCTTGGGTGGAGGAGGGTCCCCTAGGATTTCAACAGGCAAATTGTGTTTCAGGATGGGTTCCTGTTTAAAGGATACTTCATCTATTTCCCTTCTTTAATTCATAAACATATCATTTTCATGGTCTAGCAAATATTGTTCTAAAGGGTCACTAGGAGGTACGACAATAGAAGCAAGACCAATAATTTCATCCTTACTAGGTAATTCCTCTTCACGGTATTGTCTACAAAATTTAGAGAAATCAAACTCATGAGACATATCACCTAGACCAATAGTAACAACATCCTTTTCACAATCTATCTTAGCATTAACGGTGTTCAAGAAGGGTCTACCAAATATAATGGGACAAAAGCTATCTTGTGGGGAACCAAGAACAAGAAAATCAGCAGGATATTTAGTTTTCCCACACAAGACTTCAACATCTCTAACAATTCCCATTGGTGAAATAATATCTCTATTAGCAATTTTAAATGTAACATCAATATCTTCTAACTCAGCAGGTGCAATATCAAGCATAATTTCCTTGTATAAGTCAAAAGGTATTGCACTAGCACTAGCACCCATATCACATAAGCCATGATAACAATGATCTCCTATTTTAACAGAAATAACAGGCATGCCTACCACATGTCTATGTTTATCTTTATCACAAGGTTTGGCAATTCTAGCAGTTTCCTCACAGAAATAAATAACATGCCCATCAATATTATCAGCCAAGAGATCTTTAACAATAGCAATATTAGGTTCAACTTTAATTTGCTCAGGAGGTGTGTAAGTTCTAATATTGCTTTTACGGACCACAGTTGAAGCTTTAGCATGATCCTTTATCCTAACAGGGAAAGGTGGTTTCTCAACATAAGAAGTAGGAACAATAGGATCATTATAAGTGATAGTCTTTTCTTCAACTTTAGTAGGTGCAGCTACTTTTACTTCTATGGGAGGATGATATTTAAACCTCTTCTCCTTAGGGAGATCAACATAAGTAGCAAAAGATTCACAGAAAGAAGCTACTATCTCGTAGTCAAGTCCATATTTAGTGCTAAACTTACGGAAAACATCGGTATCCATAAAAGATTTAACACAATCAAACTTAGGTGTCATACCAGACTCCTTACCTTCACCGAGATCCCAATCTTCAGAGTTGCGTTTAATTCTATCCAATAAATTCCATTTGAATTCAATAGTCTTCATCATAAAAGAGCCAACACAAGAAGTATCGAGCATGGTGCGATTGTTATCAGAAAGCCGAGCATAAAAACTTTGAATAATTATTTCTCTCGGGAGCTCATGATTGGGGCATGAATATAACATTGATTTAAGCCTCCCCCAAGCTTGAGCGACGATTTCTCCTTCGCGAGGCCAAAAATTATATATATAATTGCGATCATGATGAACAAGATGCATAGGATAAAACTTCTGATGAAATTCCAATTTCAATCGTTTGTAGTTCCATGACCCCGTATCATCACATAGCCTATACCATGTCGATGCATCTCCCTTCAAAGATAAAGGGAAGACCTTCCTCTTAACAACATCACCGGGTATACCTGCAAGCTTAAATAATCCACAAACTTCATCCACATATATTAGGTGCTCACCAGGATGCTTTGTTCCATCTCCTGCAAAAGGATTAGCTAGCATTTTTTTCTAACATACCCGAAGGAATCTCAAAGGTGACATTTTCATTTTCATTTTCATTTGCAATAGGTTCAGTAGGTTGAGGAGCAACTCTTTGCTCTACTGGTCGGGGTGAAGATACCCCGAACAAGCCCCTCAGAGGATTACTTTCCATAGAAACAAGTGACAGTAAATTTCAACACACTATATTAATTTTTCCTTACCAAATTCCACCTACCAAAGGCGCTTAATTCCCCGGCAACGGCGCCATAAAAGAGTCTTGATGACCCACAAGTATAGGGGGTCTATCGTAGTCCTTTCGATAAGTAAGAGTGTCGAACCCAACGAGGAGCAGAAGGAAATGATAAGCGGTTTTCAACAAGGTATTCTCTCGCAAGCATCAAATAAGTGGTAACAGATAGTTTTGTGATAGGATAATTCGTAACGAGCAACAAGTAACAAAAGTAAATAAAGTGCAGCAAGGTGGCCCAATCCTTTTTGTAGCAGAGGACAAGCCTGGACAAACTCTTATATAGAGAAAAGCGCTCCCGAGGACACATGGGAATTATCGTGAAGCTAGTTTTCATCACGTTCATATGATTCACGTTTGGTACTTTGATAATTTGATATGTGGGTGGACCGGTGCTTGGGTGCTGCCCTTACTTGAACAAGCATCCCACTTATGATTAACCTCTATTGCAAGCATCCGCAACTACAACAAAAGTATTAAGGTAAACCTAACCATAGCATGAAACATATGGATCCAAATCAGCCCTTACAAAGCAACGCATAAACTAGGGTTTAAGCTTACGTCACTCTAGCAACCCATCATCTACTTATTACTTCCCAATGCCTTCCACTAGGCCCAAATAATGGTGAAGTGTTATGTAGTCGACGTTCACATAACACCACTAGAGGATAGACAACATACATCTCATCAAAATATCGAACGAATACCAAATTCACATGACTAATAATAGCAAGACTTCTCCCATGTCCTCAGGAACAAACGTAACTACTCACAAAGCATATTCATGTTCATAATCAGAGGGGTATTAATATGCATAAAGGATCTGAACATATGATCATCCACCAAATAAACCAACTAGCATCAACTATGAGGAGTAATCAACACTACTAGCAACCCAAGGTGTACCAATCCCGGACTATGAGACAAGAATTGGATACAAGAGATGAACTAGGGTTTGAGAGGAGATGGTGCTGGTGAAGATGTTGATGGAGATTGCCCTCTCCCGATGAGAGGAGCGCCATGGCGATAGCGTTGGCGATGATTTCCCTCCCGAGGGAAGTGTCCCTGCAGAACAGCTCACGGAGCCCTAGATTGGTTTCGCCAAGGTTCCGCCTGTGGCGGCGTGAGTCTCGGCCCCAAAGGTTGCTTATTATTTTTCCCGGACGAAAGACTTCATATAGCATAAGATGGCCACCGAGGAGAGCCAGGGGGCCACGAGGCGGGGGCGCACTTGGGGTAGGGCGCACCCCACCCTCGTGGGATGTGTGGTGGCCTCACGACGATTTCTTCCGGCCAAGATTTTTTATTATTTCCAAAAATAACTTTCGTGGAGTTTCAGGACTTTTGGAGTTGTGCAGAATAGGTCTCTAATATTTGCTCCTTTTCCACCAGAATTCGATTCTTGGCATTCTCCCTCCTTATGTAAACCTTGTAAAATAAGAGAGAATAGGCATAAGTATTGTGACATAATGTGTAATAATAGCCCATAATGCAATAAATATCGATATAAAAGCATGATGCAAAATGGACGTATCACCCCTACACCATAAATTGGTGGCTACTCAGAGTTAGTGCACGGCTTTTGTCGTTTGAGAGCAACCCACCTCCGAAGCATTTGAGAGGGAGATCCTTGTGAGGACAAAGCCCAAAACACTCAGAGCCAAAGAGTGTTAGGCATCACTAAAGTCTTTCTGTCTGCGTGACCTGAAGACTTGTTACACTTGAGGACTGTGAATCCTCCAGCCGGTTAGGCATCACGTTCTAAGCATCCAAGGGCCATTGTGGATCGCCGGTGAACGAAGTCTGTGAAGGTTTGGAAGTCTACCTTGAAGACTTATCAGAGTTATTGGGCGAGGACTGGGTGTCCTCATCTCAAGGGGAATAAGGTGAACACGCGGTCTTCTGAGTTAAATCTCAGCCTCCCTAACTAGGCGTACAGTTGTCACAGCAACTGGAACTGGTCTAACAAATCCTTGTCTTCACCAAGCAACTGGTTCTATCCTCCACTTCCCTTTGATTTATAGTTTGTCTTTGTGAAGTCATTGCATGCTTGTCTAATCTGATTGACTTCACTGAGTGAAGACTATTTACTGTTTGGCTTCATACTGTCTTCCATCCTGATCCATACTACCTAGCTGCTGATAGTCTTCGTGCTTTCACTATATAGCTTACTTGACTATGGCTTGTCTAGTGTAGTCTACCTTCCGCTGCATATCAATAGGTTCAGTTCTACTGTTTGTCTCCAAAGACCTTGTGTTTTAAAGACTTTCATAAAAATCGCCTATTCACCCCCCCCCTCTAGTCGATAACTAGCAGTTTCAGACGTTCACATGACACCACTAAGGGAATCACAACATACATACTATCAAAATATCGAACACATATCAAGTTCACATGATTACTTGCAACATGATTTCTCCCATGACCTCAAGAACGAAAGTAACTACTCACAAATGATTATCATGCTCAAGATCAGAGGCGTATTAAATAGCATATTGGATCTGAACATATAATCTTCCACCAAATAAACCATATAGTAATCAACTACAAGATGTAATCAACACTACTAGTCACCCACAAGCACCAATCTATAGTTCCGGTAACAAGATTGAACACAGGAGATGAACTAGGGTTTGAGATAAGATGGTGTTATTGAAGATGTTGATGGAGATTACCCTCCCCAAGATTGGAGAGTTGTTGTTGTTGATGATGATGATGATTTCCCCCTCCGGGAGGGAAGTTCCCCCGGCGGAATCACTCCGCCGGAGGGCAAAAGTGCTCCTGCCCAAGTTCCACCTCGAGACGGCTGCACTCCTCCCGAAAGTCCTCTCCTTATTTTTTCTAGGTCAAATGACTTATATACCAGAAGATGGGCACCGGAGGTGGCCCTGGGGGAGCACAACCCACTGTGGCGCCTGGCTCTCGGCGTGCTCAGTGGGTTGTGCCCACCTGGTGGGCCCCCTCTTGTGCTTATTTGCTCCAATATTCTTCATTTATTCCATAAAAATTATCTGTGAAGTTTCAGCTTGTTTGGAGTTATGCAGAATAGGTAGCCTGGCGTAGCTTCTCCGGGTCCAGATTTCTAGCTGCCGGAATTCTCCCTCTTTGTGTGTACCTTGCATATTATGAGAGAAAAGGCATTAGAATTACTCCAAAAAGCATTATTATTGATAAAAACATCATAAATAACAGTAGGAAAACATGATGCAAAATGGACGTATCAGAAGTCTTCAAGTTTGGGAACAAACTAAGAAGTTTGTATGGTCTCAGAGAACACCTACTTTGAGATGATCTACTCTTAGTGAGACTAGTCCTTCGTGGGCGTACGCTATGGTGAAATAGGTTGGTTGATCCTTAGCAGACCCTTCTGGGTGAGTGTCCTCCGTGGATAGTCCCTTAGTGAGATCTCATAACCATGATCCTTGTGATCTTAGGTTATTCGTGCATTGAAGACTCGATGAACATGGAGGTAAGATAGCTCAAATTATCCTAACCATGTGAAAAATCTTCATTGGTTTAACCCGTGTTTGCAGATCTCTCACTCTACCATGTTAATTTCACTTGCATGTCTATACTTTCTGCTGCTCATACTCCTGTAGACTTGCATGTGTAGGGGGTTGATAGATTACTAGACAGTTCTAAAATTGACAAGGGGACTAAAATTTGGGGAAATAGTCCCTTTTGGGTTAGTAGTCTATTCTCCCTCCTCTAGACATACTTAATAGATCCTACAACAGAATAACTTTAATCCAAAAAAAAAATCTGGAAAGGTCAACAAACATTTCTAACGCGACCTGATCTAGATGCAGCCAATGACCATTGGGGGGCAGGGGGTGACGATGAGGTGTTGATGCGGCGCGCATTGCAGTGGCATTTGCTACCGAGGCAGAGTGAGTCGAAGTAGCTGACGGGGTGGGACCCTCCATGCAACATGGGTATATCCAACTGTGGCCCCAGTCCCGTGTGCAAGTGACTCAAATAAAATGCAAAAAAGGTTTGGTTTAATCATATCGCGCGAAACTCGAACCTGCAATGTGTCGTTACATGTGCAGCGGGCAAACCGGATGTGCTATGATAAGGATCTTATATGAAACAGAGCCGAAGCACCGACATGATCTCCATCGTCGCCGGCATAGCACCTAGGTCCTCGGTGTCGTCATATGGTTTTCTCCGCCAACTATTGCTTGTACAACTATAGCTAAATGATAGCGATAAAGTAAAGCAATTACACATTGTTTAATTGATTGACACCCAGGTCATACAATAATATTAAGACAACCCTATGGCTCCTGCCGGTTGCCGAACTCATTGACATGCAAGTCGTTAACTATTAAAAAACATGATCATCTCATATATCACATCACATCTTGGTCATACCACATCACGTCACGCCCTGCAAAAATAAATTAACGTCCTCTACTTTGTTCTTGCAAATTTTACGTGGCTTCTAAGGGTGACATATAAGAACCATTCTTACCTACCCTAAGCCACAACAGTGTTATACAAGTTGCCTTTTAACCTTTTTCAAGGACCGCCATTGTCAAACTAGATTCAACTAAAGTGGGAGAGACAGACACCCATTAGCCGCTTTATGCAATACAACTATGGGCTCTTTTTTTTTCTTTTTTTTCTTACATTCTTTGTTATACTTTGGTTTTATTTTGTTTCTTTTCTGGTTATCTTTGTTTTATTTTTGTAGGTTTGTACTGGTTTATTTTTTCAACGCATGTCTACTATTTTCTCGGTACCAAATATATATTTTTAGAGCACACATGACATATTTTTATGATACATGTGGGATATTTTTCAAATGCATGGTGTACAATACATATTTTAAAATTCATGTTTTCATCACTTTTTAGAATTCATTGTAAGATTTTTTTTCCAAATACACGTTGACCATCTTTTTAATGGTAATATACATTTTTTCCTGAACTACACAAACATTTTTTTGCATTGTATATATTAGGTTAATATTTTTTATATACATGATTAAAATCTTTTCGTATACATATCTTGATGACTACTTTTTTTACACATTTGTACATTTTTGGTGTACACGAGGAATATAATTTTATACAAGTTTACCATTTTCTCAAATACATGGTTAACATGTTTTTAATATGCGATGGACACTTGAAAAATAAAGGTAAAGAGGAAAATCAAAATAAAAAATAAAATAAAGCAAATAGAAACACAAATTAAAAAGAGAAAATAAAAATAAAAAAGGAAAATCGAGCATGACATCAGCGAAACTAGGCCGTCCCACCGCCTTCAAGCGAGGCCATCTATTATCCTAGTAATAAATAGAACATGGCCATTGCGGGAGCTATATCTCGCTTATAGCCAGATACATGATACTCTTGCCAGAAGGTTTTCTTACTCGTGTAGTTATTGGCCCGGCTTGTTTTCCTTTTTCCGTTCGCTAGCCACTTGGTCGGATTTTCTATTCGACGCGTTGCGTTAAACTGCGAAGTGACGCACACACGGACCCCCGACTGGGCTAGCCTAATAAAAGGCGCTGTAGTGAGCGCGCCTGTCTGCCTTTAGCGCATTGATGTTTAAAAAAAAGAAAAACGTGCACAGAGTCTCTCAGTAGGATTCAAACTCTGCACCTCTATCTAAGGTCAGAGAGCAGCTAACACGTAGACCTAACAAGTGCTTGTGAGAAAATCGAAGCGTGAAAGTATTTAAATATATAAGGATGCTAGCCAACTTGCCTCCAGGAGGCTCTCCCGATTTGGACTTCGTTGGCCGTCGGATCTGTCTTCTGATACGTTTTAGCCGTTGGATCTTCCAACAGTAAAACCCAATTTTCATGACCATGGCATCCGCCCTGGAGCCCCGCGGACGTCTGCTATAACTCCTCCCTCGTCTCTGTCCGGCCGCCCTCTCGTGCTCCACCATGCAGCCGCCTCTTCCTCCTCTATTCCCTCCTACCGTGGTTCCGGATCGGATGCAGGCCGTCATAGTGGAGAGCATGAGCGTCAAGGTCTTAATAGTGGGGTGGAGCTGCAGGGGAGGTAAGGATGCCGGACGGATCTGGCGCCTGCCGGCTGAAGCAGCAGGAGTTGGCAAAGCGACGGATGCGGACGGGGTCTCTCGTGCTCCACCATGCAGTCGCCTCTTCCTCCTCTATTCCCTCCTACCGTGGTTCCGGATTGGATGCAGGCCGTCATAGTGGAGAGCATGAGCGTCAAGGTCTTAATAGTGGGGTGGAGCTACAGGGGAGGTAAGGATGCCGGACGGATCTGGCGCCTGCCGGCTGAAGCAGCAGGAGTTGGCAGAGCGACGGATGCGGACGGGGTCATCAACAGGGGCTGTAAGAGAAGGAGCTCAAGTTGGTTCACGGTTTGCCTTTGCATCCTCTCTATCCCCCTTCCCTCACTCATGCCTCCCCCTTTTCTCATGGATGAGGGCTTCAGCTGCAGGTGCGCCAGGAGGAGTGGAAAGCTGAGGTCGTTTGACTGCCGGACCAGCAGGAGCAAGGAGCCAATGGTGGTCAATTTCTTGCATCCCATCCCGGACTCTAAAAGATTTCAGTTTGATATAGGCTATAGTTCGACTTTTTGCTTCTTGAAGTGAATGGTATAGCACCATGTTGATTACACTAGATTTGTTTGTCAGGCTTGTCTAAAGTCAATAATTTCTTGGTCCATTTCCAATTTAAGTAAACCATCCAGATAATCATGATTTGTTTACCCTACTCAGTGTTTCTGTTGTGCTTTGTTTTTGTTTGAATCTTTGGGCTGGAATTGTTGGATATCCAAATGTTTGTGAATCATCCTTGATTAGTTTCTTGCTAAAACAAAGAATGCATCCAGCAGCACCTCGACCAGGTGTCACAAGAGAACTGAATTAAATTTCTCAGCTGCACATGTAGTCTTAAGATTGCTAGTTGTTGTCCCTAGAAAACATTTATAGCTGTTGTATAAGGATATTGTAGTTTATCTTAGTAGGAAATAGTGTGATGTTTTCTCTATTCAAATTCTAACATTTCAAACCTCAAACAGGTGGGTTCGTTTGGGAAGGATCTTGAGCTGTTAGACTCACCTGGAATTTTGCCAATGAGAATTAGAGACCAGACAGCTGCACTTAAGCTTGCTAAGCTACCCATTTATTCCTTCTATTCGTTGATTATAGGAACAACACATGCGTTCATCATACAAACCTGCAGCTTATGTGCGATAGGATGGACTCGACATAAAAAAAGTTTCTCTTCGGCTGCTCTGATTTTGAGCCAAGACCCTTGGGTGTTTGTCTGGCCTCATTGTCGACAGTGTGCATCAGTTAGTTATGACCTCATCTCTTCAGTGAGATTTTTTCCTCCATGAAGGTTCCTCCTTACATTGGGTTTATTATCCTATTACGCGTGCTTGATTCTACTGGATATTTTTGCCATGGTGGATTTCCGTATTGTTCTGCAGGATATCCCTGACGATCATCACAGGGAACGGTCCAACCAAAAGAAAATAATTGTATCAAGTAAGCGCAATAATTTTTTGATCTTTGCAAGTAAAGAGGAAGAACTCATGTTCCTTTGGTGTGTGTGACATGAAACATCATTTCCTAAGTAAACAAATTATTTGCTTGCCATTGAAAACAAAAATTTGAGCAAATGTATATTTTATTGTTCATGATCTTTCTTTTTGTCTGTATCGAAGTTCATGCTCACTCAATATATATAATGTTGTGATCGTGTCTGATTTGTGCATAGTTAATTTTTTTCTTCAGTTCTGCCTTATTGATAAAGAATGCATCATCATAGTAGTTTTTATTCAAAATCTGTATGGGTTGGTGCATCTGCATTCATAGAATGATCTTTTCTTTAATATAGCAAGATTGAATAAAATTAGATTGTGCGTGAAGTTTATTAGAGATAATGCACCATGTATGACTTCATAAAAAAGCCATCAACGACAAGATCAAGTCACACTGAAGTTAAGTTAAAAGGTTACAGAACAAAGCGGTCTGATATGGAATACACACTATTTTCATTTTCATTAACATGACGTCTGCCATTAACATACTTTTTTCTTAACATTTTTTTACCAAATGCATGGGAATGTCACCAATATTTTTTCTGAAGCAGTATCACCGCTTATAATTATCTTTACCGATTGTCCTTTGAATTGCAGCCTGCATTTTGCAGCCTGCGAAGCGTAAATGCTGGACCATTGTTTCTCCCCTGGTGCACATGTTTCGCCACACAGACAATATAGTGTGTGTGTGTGTGTGTGATCTCTGGAATTAGTTTTTAGGTTATTCTGTGTGTTGAGTACTTCTGTAATTTCCACGGGCATGTTTCATATTTTCTGTGTATTGTCTATCATTCTTTTAAGTGTTTAATGTTTTTTGTAGTTTTTGATATTTAGTTTCAGTCACGTTTCATTTGTCGCAGACCTACACCCATTAGGAGGCACATAGTTTCATTTCGATCATGTTTCTTTTAGTTGTTTAGTGTTTGTTAATTAATATAGCAGAGTAAGCAGTACATTTTGTCCATTAGTTAAATCACTCATGTCACATTCAGTTGATTAGGTTCAGTTTTTGTGCCTCCCTTCTTCGTTCCTTCAGTTTTTTGTTCCTTTATTTAGTCATTGTGCTTGCATCATTTGCCGGTATTTAAGTCAACATAACTATTTAGTCCATCTCAATAGACCCTTATGATTCTTGATAGTTTCTCTCTTTCATAGATCAGACTTTTCGCTTTTTCAGTTAGGCTAATTTATGCTTTCCTTTTCAGTTTTCAGTCTTCAGTTGATTTAGTTGGACAGTGTGTTCAGCATTTCAATAGTTCAGTAGTTTCATTGATTGATATGTGCATTTTCGTACTTAGTGAAGCATCTTAATGCATTTTCGTACTTTGTGAAGCATCTTAATTTGATCGATATGTGCATTCAGTTGAGAACACAGAAGTCAGAACAACTGTGTTTGACTTCTTCAGATGGTAATTTTTATCGGTTATAGACTTATAGTTACAATTACTAGAAGTAGCAAAGGTCTGGGTTTGTTTAGAGCTTGAGTTGGTAGCTATGCCTTTTTGTTTCAGATCATATGTTGGTACTTCATTTTACTCAGATCATATGAAGGTGAGTGTAATTGTGTGATCTGGATTAGGATGCAATGAAATTCAGAAGTAGTAGAAGTACACTGTTTTTTACTTTCTTTCAGAATGAATACTATAGAAGTACACCGCTGCATGGTAAATTATTTCCATGGCCTCAATGGCAGATGTGTACCTGATAGTGATATATCCTACGAGTACCGGATGGTCGACATCCTTACCTGACAGGTCTAGATTATACATAGCAGCCTAGAAGTGCATGGAAAATCTAGGTTCGGTCTGAAGTCTGAACCCCTGAAGAAGCAAAAGCCAAAAAACAGAGATCAGACGACTAAATACAAGAGTGCATCTTCTCCTTTTTTGTCTTTTTGTTGAGTGGAATGCATCTTCTAACCTGGCTGTAGGCTATAATCAACTCAATTTTGTTTTCTCCATGTGATAGCCAGGTAGGCGGCTACGTGGTAAAATAAGCTCAATTTTTTTTAATACATCTGGATCATGTCTTTAGAGTGTAGAGATGCAACATCATATACGTAGGAGTACAAGGAATGGTCGACGACCACTTTTACATTCATCTTTTTTGTTTGTGAAATCAGAGCTTCTATTATTACAACTGCATGCTCCAGTCATGCTGAATACATGGGAGCAGTACATTCAGTAGAAGGAGATACAGATTAAAGCTATGCTCCTCATTCAACTTTTGCCACACTCGTTCAGTAATCAGTACACCTCATTCTGCTTCAGAATGGAAGCTTCGAATGGCTAGCAGAACCGAGGCCGCTGGGACACCGTCGCATTGAGGTAGTGCCATGGCCGTAGGAGCTGATGTCGCATGGGCAGCGCCGCGGCCGCAGGATCGCTGTTGTGTAGTGCCACAGCCTCCGACTCGGTGTTGCGTGATGGAAGAGCAGTGGTCAAGTTCGACGGCATTGAAGCGAGATGTGAGATCCCAGCGCTCCAAATGATGAGTCGTGGCCGGCAGAGGGCCAACAGAGGACAAGGGCTAACAACCGGTGGTGGAGGGTGATTCTGAGAAATCATGAGCTTTTTCCTTCTATGAAAAGTGATAGAGTTACAACATAGTTTTCTCAATGGTGTGCATCAGTGCAGATTGAGCAAGGCACAATCTGAGAAGAAAAACACAAAATTAGAAACAGTGTGCATCATTGGTTGAGCGACGTTATTGGGAGCCCGGTTGTGGCGCAGCCCTTCGGCGTGGTGCCCTCTTGTGTTGCCGCTATGGTCGCCTTGCGTTGGACTGGAGGAGATAAGGCAATCCCCAAGATGCACAATTAAGATCCCCAATTAAACTGGCAACATCATTATTGAAGGGAAATGATTGGATGACAAACTTTATAGATTTAGTATCATATCATTCATTTGTGACTGCATGATCTTAATTGCGCATCTCTGAATATTTTAGGCCCTTGCTCTTGGAAGATTAGACTGATGTGGTGTTGCTTTATAAATAAATGACATGCGAACTTACTGGTTTGATTTAGGTGTGTAGGCAGAGGCGAAAAAAGAATCGCAATCTCAGGTTTAGGCATGCACATGGCCACTGAACTCAAAATAAGTAGGCACAGATGCAGTATTGTGATTTTCAGCAAGAGAAAGAGAAGTACAGTTAATTTTTCAGATTTTAAGCTACACTTGAACCTTGTCCTAATAACTACAACTTGTTCAAATTTTAAGCTACACTTGAACCTTGTCCTGATAACTACAACTATTGTGATGTTGCTCTATATAAGTGCCTTGCTTAAATGCTTGGTTAGGTCGAATGTATAAAAAAGAGAAGGCTAGCTGAACCATGCTAGAAATAACATTAACGTGTTAAGCTTCAGATAAGCCAAATATTTTGTGATAAGCTTCTATGGGAATTACCTTGGTCTGAGAAGAAAGCACAGATGTAGCTATCCTATGTTCTGCATGCAGGCAATGCTTGCGTATAGGTATGCCGCATCTGCTATCTGACACTCAAATCCAGCTTTTATAAATTTATGATTCTAATCCGATTCATTGTATTACAGGATCCTAGCTCCAGTTTTTATAACAATTAGAATTTGTGATTCTAATCTGATTCATTGTATTACAAGATCCTTTGCGTATTAGCCTCTCCTTACCGGCATCTGGTAAAAGTTATGATCCAGGAGAAGAATGACGTTCTTATAGCTCTGGCTTCGCCCGCTGACAGTCCTTTGTGCTCTCCTCTTGGTATAACATTCAGTGGCAGTGATAGCTTTGGTATCACTTTGGGTGTGACTCTGCACCCTTTCATGTAATTGTGTTCACCCAACAAATTTTTTAATTGTAATCTCACATATTTTAAACCCAGTTTATGAGAAACAACTGGACTAATGGTTAGTAATCCAGTGTTGAGAAAAAAAAGGAATGTGCATTGAGTGGCTTTAGTTTTCTTTCCCATCATACAATGTACCTTTACATTTTCCTAAATTTTAATTGTTAAAAGGGTCCTGAGTATTGCCAAATTGTGAAGCCTTGCAAGAGAATGAAGGGGCAACATTTATAGTCATGCTGCCCTGCACAATTCCTGCAAGAGATGTATAGTGATGATCCTGATAACAGGCAAATCTCCGGTAACAAAACTTTAGCGAGTGCTACATTGGTCTGACTGCTGAAATACCACGCTTCGAAAAAAAGGCAAAATGTTTTACGGTTGAGGCATGGGAAGTATAGAACAAAGAATGTGGTTTACAATTTTTTCCTATTTTGTTAGATAAACTAAGGTGTTCATTTGTTGCTTCATGTCAGCGATGTTTGTAATCAAGAATCAGGAAAGCATACCAGTATATTATAATTCCAAAACTTAAAAAAAAAGAAGGATGCCCAAATCAACAGATTTGTAATTAACATTTAGCACTACATGTTGTCACTGGGTCATTCTGCCATGTAATGTTCTTATACAATTTTTTTTTCAAACTTAGATTTCTCAGCGTGATAAACACATTGTCAATAGAGCATGATTTAACACATGAGCTTTCTACTACCAATATCAAATATGTCCTTACAAATTGAAACTATTTTCATCGACAACATGGCTTTAACGGGTCTCTGCGCCATTTGGCGCAACGGGTCAACTAGTAAGAACTAACACCAAGGCAAAATCCGGACAGTTTTTTCTATATTGTTCAAACTTTCCTTGGAAATTGTTATTTTTTCTAGCAACACGCAATGTTTGAAAAGAAGACAAAATTATGAAAAACTCGGCCAAATTTCAAACAAATAAAATAAAAGCGTGAACAAATTTCGACAAAACAAGGTTTGGAATTCCTGAACATCTACAGAAATAGCGAACATTTATTGACTTTTGAGAACAAAAATTGGATAATGGGAACAATTTTTGTAAAGCGCAAACATATTTTTCTGAACATTTTTTTAAACTCGAACATTTATAGAATTTTGAGAACAAAATTTGATAATGTGAACATGTTTTGAATTGTTTAATAATTTTTTAAAGCACGACATTTTTTGAAATTTCAGAAACATTTTTTAATCCAATTTTTAATATTCTGAATAGTTTTCGATATTGGTAACATTTTTTGAATTGTTGAACAGTTTTTGAGAAGTATGAACAATTTTTTAAATTCCCACATATCATTTGAAAAGAGGAACATATTTTAATATTCTGAACACTTTAGAGAAAACACGAACATTTTTTGAAATTCCCGAACATTTATTGAATTTATGAACAAAAATCAGAAAACATGATAATTTTTCAAAATTTGAGAACAATTTCAATAACACAAATATTTTTTTAAACTTTCATATATTTTTCTAGAAATTGTGACACAATTTTTAAAAACAAGAACATTTTTTTTGGAAAAATAGGAACATTTCTTTGCTTTTCTGGAAAACCCTAAACATTTTGTAGAACTGCAAACTTGTGTTGAAAAAGAAAAAAGAAAAAAGAACGAAAAATAAAATGAAAGGAAAAGGAAAAGAAACAGAAAATTGAAAAAGCTGGAAAACCAATGAAAGAAACGAAAACCCGGTTCAGGGAACCTTGTAGAAGGTTCACAAAACCGGATTGGCCTGATTGGGCCGGCCCAAGCAGCGTCCCTCGGTTGTTCCCATGTGCGAAGCGCCGGCATTTTGCCGCATTGAGCAGCTAATAGGAAATTCCCGTTCGCTTGGGTTCCACAGTTCGCTTGTTGGTTTTCTGTATTTTTTTTCTTTGTTTCTTTCTTGTTTTCATTGTTGGTACTCTTTTTGCATTAATTTTCTTCAGTTTTTATTTTCTTTCTTGTATTTTCGTTTTCTTTGGTTATCTATTTTTCTCGGTTTTCATCTGTTTCCTGAATTTTCCTATTTTTTTCTTTCGTTTTCCTTTTTTGCACTGTTTTTTCTTCGGTTCTCTTGATTTCATTTTTCTTTCTCTTCAATTTCTTTGTTAATTTCCGGCTTTGCTTGGTTTTCTTTTTTTTTCATTGTTTCTTTTTAGGTTTTTATTTGTTTCTTTTCTTTTGAACACGCATCTATTTTTTAAGTACACAATGTACATTTTTAGTGTACACATGAGATATTTTTGGTGACACGCATTGAAGGTTTTGTATATACCTGATGTACATTTTTCCTGAAACACAAGTTTTGAAATAATTTTTTAATACATTGTCAATATTTTTCAAATATAGGATGAACATTTTTTATTGACAGCTAACATTTTTTCACACACAATATAAATTTTTGTAGGCATCAAGAACATTTTCTGTATAAACTTTTAAAATTTTAACATACAAAATAACTCTTTTAAAATATATGTTTTTATGTCTACTTTGATTTATATGTATGTTATATGTTTTTGGTATACATCAAAAACATTTTTTTTACAAGTTTCGCGTTTTTTAAATACATGATCAACATTTTTTCGTACACATTATATATTTTTTGTATACATAAGAAACATTTTTATATGCACACTTTTTACATTTAAAATGCTTGATTAACATTTTTAAAAACTTGATTAACATTGTTTATATACATGATCAACTTTTTTATACACATTATATATTTTTGTATACATGAGAAACACTTTCTATATACACATTTAACAATCTTTTAAATCCTTCATTTAACATTTTTCTCATGTATAGAAAATCTTGATTACAATTGTTCATAAACATTACATATTTTTTTATAGATTACAATCATTTTTATACACATTTAATATTTTCAAATGCTTGATTTCCATTTTTCAAATACTTGATTAAGATTTTTCATACCCTTGATTAACATTTGTTAAATACATAATCAACTTTTTATACACACTGTATATTTTTTCTATGCATTTTTTGCATACACAAGTAAAAAAAAAATCTATACACATCTAACATTTTCAAATGCTTCGTTAACATCTTCTAAATGTTTTACATAAAGTGTTCGTTGTAACATTTTTTAACATTATGATAGATAGATAGATAGATAGATAGATTGAGAGAGAGAGAGAGAAAAAGAGAGAGAGAGAGATCCTATCACCTAGGGGTAGTTACCACACATGTCTCATATACTATCACATGATAGTATATATACATATAACTTTATCATTCTAAATATGTTCATATACTGTATATAAGATATTCCAAAGCAACCTATACGAAAAAAAATAAATGTGAGTCCATAGTTTTTGTATATCTTGAAAATACCTTATATATGTGCATGTAAAATAAATTTGCTAAAAAATAGTAAATACTACCTAAAGTGTACTCCCTCCGTTACTAAATATAATTTTTTTAAAAAAATTCACGATATGGACTACGTATAAAGCAAAATGAATAAATCTATATACCCACACGTTCCCGAGCTCCCGAACTCGCAGCGAAGCAAAAAAGAAAAGGCTCAAACAGAAACAAAAAATCCACCCCCGAACCTCAAGTTCCCCACCTCTCCCTCGCTCTCCCCCGATTCCCATCCGACGCCATCCCCGCCGCCGCGTGCCTCCTCCCCGCCGGCCGGCGGGCCTCGCACCACTCCCCAGCTGCAGCCGCTGCCGTCTCACCGCCCACCGCGCCAGCCCCAACCGCCCAAGTGCCTCTCCCCCACAGCGGCCGCCGCCCCTCGTCCCCGCCCCACCGCCGGATCCAACCGCCGTGGTACTGCCGGGAACCTCCAGATCCTGCGGCGTTGTTCCGGACCACAATCATAGGATCCCTCCACCGCCACCACCCGTCCTCCTCCCGCCGGCTCTCGTCCTCTCCTACCCCTTCCTCTTCTCGTCTCCGGCGCATCCTATGGCTGGACCGCACGCAGATCGGGTGATCTCCCACGGTGCGCCGCCCCGCTAGGCCTCCCGACCACCGCCGGACACCTCTCCTCCCAGAAGCTCCTCCACAACGAGCATTTGGATGGGGGTGGTCCAGGTGCTTGCCGTGGATGAGGAAGGCCAACAAACCACCGTGGGCGCGGTCTCCCTGCTTTGCCCCACCCGTGTCCCTCCCCAATTTTGCTCCCTGGCCATGCCCCCGCCGGCTGCCCAACCATCCATCTCAAGCAAGCAGTCCAACGTCTCTCGCACGAGCAGTCTGTCGGCATGCCTCGGTGGAATTTTTGTTCATCCATGAAGCTGGTAGAACGCACGACGCTGTTGAAAAAACGACGCTGCCGACCGTGCCCCAGCACGGAAAACGGGACGCAGTCCACTAGGGAGTCTCGCGTCGACGAGCCCCTGCAGCCACTTTGCCAGCTCGTGTTTATGCCCCAAAAAAGAAGGTCTCCAAGCTGGAGGGGAGAAGGTCAGATGAGGTGCAGGGAGCAGGGGTGTCGCCTTTGATGAGGAACATGCTCGCTGTTCCAGAATGTGGTGTTCTTTTTGTTGTTGCTGAGTGGGTGATTGAGCGGGTAACTTCAGAGGCATAAACACAAATCTATATGTTGATATGGAGTGAGTGTGATGCAGAGGGTGTTGACTATAATTTGCATGTTCATACGTCTGAGTGAGTGAGCAGGTAACTTCAGAGGCGAGATGTAGAGGGTGTAAAGACAGAGTTTTGAGTCTGGGTGGATGCAAGTGAAGTGCTCATGATCATGGCCAGACTTTTACTATCTTAAGGGGGCAGCATAGAGTGTATATGTTGATGAAAATTTAGGAGTTGTTGTAAAAGGCACTTGGTTTTGGATAAATGAAATCCGAGAGGGATCTCTTTTTGTCATATATATATATATATTTTTGATGGAAAGCTATTGAATGGATTCCTGAACATGCTGAATTTTCTGTTGGGAGATGTTCAACGTCTCATTATCTATCCTAGGTACTGGTGTAAAATACAGTTTTTATGGGTTCTTGCGAAAAATGCTCCTATGCATATTACAGTCAACAAACTCAACAGTGGCCTTGCACACTATTTAACTTGCTATCAACATATGATGTCCGGAAGAAATTCTGAGTTTTAGACTACTTCAACAAATGTTGGGTGTTATATATGTTCTTTTTTAACTGGGTGTTACATATGTTTGAGCAAATCAGTAACCCTCGAACGAATGGTTGTTTGAGAAGTTCTAAAAAGTTGCAGCCAACAGGTAGCCATTCAAGTGGAATATGTGTAGTATCATTAGTTCATAGTTGAAGTGAAGAGACAAGGACAAAGTTCTAAGAAAAGTTTTTGTACTCTTTTTCAATCACTTTCTTTCTGTAGTTCGCATGGGAATCATCAATCATATAAGAAGTTCAAAAGCAAAAAAAAGGAGCGGTATAATGTTGATTACAAAAACTTGAAATTCCCCGCTAATAAAGAATATACTAAGAAGTTCAAATTAAATTAATAGAGTAGTGCGATTTTTATAATCCAAGAAGAAAACAAAAGCGTCAACTAGAGAAATGTTAACTCTCGAAGTTCAAACCCAATAAATTGGAGAGTTCAAAAAAAATGTTATGGGTGTACAAAAAAATTCCAATGCTGATTACAAAAACTTGAATTCCCCGCTAATAAAGAATATACTAAGAAGTTCAAATTAAATTAAGAGAGTAGTACGATTTTTATAATCCAAGAAGAAAACAAAAGCGTCAACTAGAGAAATGTTAACTCTCGAAGTTCAAGTTCAATAAATTGGAGAGTTAAAAAAATGTTATGGGTATACAAAAAAAATCCGATGTTGATTACAAAAACTTGAAATTCCCCGCTAATAAAGAATATACTACGAAGTTCAAATTAAATTAACAGAGTAATGCGGTTTTTATAATCCAAGAAGAAAACAAAATTTATCTCTGTTCAAATTTTAAAATAAATATCGAACCGCCAGGCCACCACCCGACGCAAATCAGTCGCCGCCCCAGCACTCCTTCCCTTCCCCGTGCTATCCCTCGATGCCGGCCAAGCGCCTCCGCCAGGGTGCGTCGCCACGATCTAGTCACCGGGGGTCGCTCTCCCTGACTCACAGCTGAAGGAGACCGGCAGCTTCCTCGATAGAGCACTGCAGAAGGCCATCGAGCCTACGACCACAACCAGGACGAGCCCCTCAATTTGCTAGTTTCAATTTTTATTGCAATCGCAAACTCTGTTTGCCCCTTCCTTGATCCAATTTTTCGTTCTTGCTGCTTCCGTGTGAGGATGGTTGAGGAAAATAGATTTTTTGATCATGATTTCCATGTTATCTGGATTGCGCGAACTGGTTTTTGTGTATTTGTCTAACCTTTTCTACACCTTTCTACGAGATGTGCAAATCCCAGGCCCATGTCGTTCATTGATGTATCGCCAACCTGTTGCTCTTGTGCTGATGGACATCAACTTGTTGTCTTGTAGTCATGAATCAGATAGGTAACCATCTACAGCTAATGTCTCTTCTTCAATTTCCGTCGTCCGAGAGGATCCTGGTGCAGGCAGCGGTGTCTTTATCAGTGACACCACCTGATTGCAAAATGAAAAATCTCTTCAGTTTCATTTAAAAAGAGCAGCCCTTCCTATTATGTCGAGTAATTGTTGTCAAAATTTTGTATCCAATATTTTGGGGCCTCATGATGCCCAGTAGTTTACATTATTCACCGATGCACCGCTTTTCTCTGGGGCAGAAAGACAGAAGTTCATCCTGACAGCCTATATGGTTCAATGTGTATATTAAATGAAGGAAAAAAGCAATAGTAGGTGTCCAGCAGCATCAGTGTGTGGTTGCCTATAATTCTTCTGTGTGCGCGTGCACGCTGTGCACATGAGCATTAGTACGAGGAAAATGGAGACCGACCAGAGCAATAAGTTCAAAAAAAATTGAGCAAGAAGTTCAAATAAAAAAGTACTTCAAAAAGCTTTATAAAAAATAGATTTTTAACATTTGTAAAAAATTGGAGAAGTCCAAATTAAAAAGAGGCACATTTCAAAAGAATTTATATATAAAAAATCCCCGTTATAACAAACTAGAAGTTCAAATTAGAATAAAAGGAACAACTAAAAAAGTTTTTTAAAAATTCCCTTTCTTAAAAAACTAGAAGTTCGAATTTAAATAATGGAGCGGGAAAGTTGCGTGTTTTCAACAGCTTTCCATCGGTATATCATTTGCTCAATTCCGGATAAGTGGTTGCAAAACTACAGGCAAAAGATAGCACGTGAAAAAACAAAGTGAAGTTCAACACATAACTACTCCGGAAGTTCAACCTCTTCACGTAGTGCATTTTTGGAGACTCTGTTTTTGCGATGAAGGCAGAACGCATGATCTCAGAAGTTTAGATTGATAAATGTCAGAAGTTCACGTACTACACGGTGTGCATTTTGTATTAAAAAAGAATGAAAAAGCAAAGGCTAAAAGTTTTGTTGCTAGAAGTTCAAGTGCTCGGCCCGAGAAAGTTAAAAAATTCTTGTGTGAGAGGTTGAACTTCACTTTTAAAAGAAATAATTTAACCAATTTTTATAAGAAATGAAGTTCAAAAACAACAAAACGTGAAGGTCGGACTACTCAACTTTTACGAAAAAACTCATATATTTTTCCCGTTACTATAAGAATTAAACGAAAAAGTTCGAATTGAATTAACAGAGCAATTTGATGTTTATGTACCAATAAGTTCAATTGAAAATAATGAAGTGCCATGTTTCTAACAAAACTCTAATTTTCACATTTAAAAAAATACACAAAGAAGTTCAAATAAAAAAGTTAGAGAAGTTTGATGTATATAAAAAACTCAGACTTTTTCTTTTTGTAATGCAAAATAGAGAGAAGTTCAAATGGATAATAGCCAGAAGTTCATGTTCTCCATGGTATGCGTTCCGTATAAGAAAAAAAAGAATAAAAAGGTGAAGTCCAAAATTTTGTTGCTAGAAGCAAGTGCTCGGCCCGAGAAAGTTCAAAAATTCTTATGAGAGAGGTTGAACAAAAATACGTGACAGAAGTTCAAGATGAAAACAACGAGAAGTTCAACTACACCATCGAAATATTCACATGGCTAGGAAAATAAAAAAAAAACTGATTTTCCCCATTCTATAAAAACTAGAAGTTCAAATTAAAAATAACAACACAATATCATTGTTTATATAAAAAAGCATTTTCCCCGTTACTAACCAATAAAACTAAGAAGTTCAAATTTAAAAAATGGTGAAGTTCGATGTCTATAAAAAATTCGGATTTTTAACATTATTAAAAAATAAAACCAAGAAGTTCAAAATTTTAAAACAAAGAGGTTCAAAAAACTCGATTTTCCTTGTTACTAAAGAATAAAACTAAGAAGTTCAAATTAAAATAACAGAGAAGTTCAAAGTTGATAAAAACTTCAGATTCTCGTTCTAAAGAATAACTAATAAGTTCAAATTAAAATAGGGAATAACAAAAAAGTTTTAAAAAGATTTTCCCCGTTTTTTAATTCAGATTTTCCGTGATACTAAAGATTAAACCAAGAAGTTCAATTTTAAAAAACAGAGTAATTCAATGTACACTAAAAACTCAGTTTTTCTCGTTACTGAAGAATAAAACCAAGAGGTTCAATTTAAAAACATGGAGAACTTTGATATTTAATTAAAAACTTGAATTTTTTGTTTACTAAAGAATAAAACAAATAAGTTCAATTCAAAATAACGAGGAAGTTTGATCTTTCTAACAAAACTACAATTTTCATATTTCTAAAAATACATAAAATAAATTCAAATAAAAAAGTTATAGCGGTTTGATATGGAAGTTCGATGGTTATAGAAAACTCAGATTTTCCTCGTTATTAAATAATGGAAACAAGATGTTCAAAAATAAAATCAAGAAGTTCAACTTTTAAAAATAGAACGCTTCAAAATTTCATAAAAAATGATTAAGAAATAAAACCAGAAAGTCCATATTAAAAAGATGGAGAAGTTCAATGATTACAGAAAACTTAGATTTTCCTCATTATTGAAGAAAGGAAACAAGAAGTTCAAAAATAAAATAATAAGAAGTTCAACTTTTAAAAATAGGGCGCTTCAAATTTCATAAAAAAGGATTAAGAAAACCAGATTAAAAATTCATAAAAAAAACTCAGATATTTTCACG
Organism: Aegilops bicornis; assembly: GCA_021605145.1. Lineage (NCBI taxonomy): Eukaryota > Viridiplantae > Streptophyta > Magnoliopsida > Poales > Poaceae > Aegilops > Aegilops bicornis. The sequence continues at coordinate 327,120,619 of CM038673.1, forward strand.
TAACTGAGAGAAGTTCAGACTGATAACTGGCAGAAGTTCACGTACTACACGGTGTGCATTTTGTATTAAAAAAAGAATAGAAAAGCAAAGGCTAAAAGTTTTGTCGTTATAAGTTCAAGTCCTCCGTTGGAGAAAGTACAATAAATTATTGTGAGAAAGGTTTGTACAAAAGGTATATCATTTGTGTTACACTAACGAATGGATGAGAAAGTTATAAACGAAAGTACGTCACATAAGTTCAACGTGAAAACAACAGGAAGTTCAACTACTATAGTGAATGAATTTCAGATGAAAAACTTTTAAAATCGTCACGAGTATGAAAAAACGATCAACACGGGAAAGTTGCGTGTTTACAACAGCTTTTCACCGGTATATCACTTGCTCAATTCCGGTGAGTGGATGGAGAGCTACTGGCAAAAAAAGCACGTGAAAAACACAGTGAAGTTCAAGTAGACATGCCGTGAAGTTCAAGTTCTTCACGTGATGCATTTTCGAAGAATCTGTTTCGCGATAAAGGCACAAAGAATGATCTCGCTGTTTTTGAAATTACTTGAAAACGGCTAGGTATCAGAGAAATCATCAATACGAAAAAGTTCCGCATTTTCCGTAGCTTTTCAACGATATATTATTTGTCCCATTCCGGCAAAGTTTGTAGAAATTACGGTGAAAATACGTTTTTAGCCATTTTCAAAATAGACTTAAAACAGTATTTTTTTTGGAGAAACAATATATACCAAAAAGTTTCGCATTTCCTCAAGCTTTCCAACGCCATATCATTTGCTGCATTCAGACGTACGGTTAAAATGTTAGCTTGAAAATACAAACTCGGTGGAACTTGTACATTTTTCTAAATTACTTTTAAACCGTTCAAAATTAAGAAAAACTTTCAACATGAAAAGGTAGCGCATTTTCATAAGCTTTCCAACGCCATATCATTTTCCTCAATTGGATTAGCCGTTTAGAAATGACATCAAAAATATGAACTCGGCTATTCGGTTTGCAAAATTTTACGATTTTCCGAATTACTCTTTAACCATAGGGAATTAGAGAAACTTTCAACATGTGAAAGGAGCGGTTTAGCAGCAGCTGTCCAACGCCATATTATTTGCCTCATTTCGATAAAAGGTTTAGAAATGTGATAAAAATGCGATTCATATTTTTTGTATGAAAAAAAGGGTTTTCCAAACTGCTCTTAAACCGCTCACATTTTGCCAAAAAATTAACTTGGGTCATGATACTCGTGTACATAGCTTGCCAACGGTATATCGCAAGCCTCATTTGGGCAACGTTGATGGAAGTTCAACTTAGCACCGGGGGAAGTTCAACATACTACTGTCGGGGCAGGTCAGGTTGTCATCAGAAATATTATTCTCATCCCGTGATCAGAATAGTGTTTATATATATATATATATATATATATATATATATATATATATATCCATATGTAGTCTATTTTGAAATCTCTAAAAAGACTTATATTTAGGAACAGATGGAGTAGGATATATACTACCCAACTATTTTTATATACTATATATAAATATTTTGGAAGTATGAACAAAAGCGAAAAAACAAAGCAAAAGACAAAAACAAAGAACGTGAGAAAACAGAAGAAGAAAAACAAGGCTCTGGCCTGCGGCGCGTTGGCCAGCCCTGTAAGTGCATCTACTGCCACCCCTAGTTGGTTTTGGAGTATTGACGACAAACTTGGTTGAGGGACTAATGTGTTTGTGAGAATTGCAGCATAACACTGGTAGTAGTCACATATTGATTCGGTTTACCTACCAGAGATGACCCCTAAAAATGTGTGAAGACATTGAAGACAATGGTGGTCTCTGAAGATATTCACACTGAAGCTTATGACATGAGAAGACATTCACATGAATACTATGGAGTGCGAAGACATAGTTGTTTCGTAGCTTCCTTTTCTTCTTTGTTGAGTCATAGGAACCACCGTACTGTTAAGTGGGGTCCAAGTGAACAAAGTCAGAGTGACTGATGTGATGCTCAACCAAATCCTATATCTTCGAGTGAAGACAATGAGAGCAAATCTTATCCAGAGTTGGATGAGTCAGCTTTACTTGTAGCCCAAGTCAAGCTGTCGCGTGTGTTTGAAATCTGACCGTTGGACACGCAAGGTTCCTTAGTGACCTGTGGTCATTTCTGCATAAATCAGGTCGGGTTTCCTCCTGGCTATAAATAGCCCACCCCCTACACCATAAATTGGTGGCTGCTCAGAGTTAGTGCACGACTTTTGTCGTTTGAGAGCAACTCACCTCCGAAGCATTTGAGAGAGAGATATCCTTGCGAGGACAAAGCCGAAAACACCAAGAGCCAAAGAGTGTTAGGCATCACTGAAGTCTTTCTGTCCGCGTGATCTGAAGACTTGTTACACTTGAGGACTGTGAATCCTCCAGCCGGTTAGGCGTCGTGTTCTGAGCATCCAAGAGCCATTGTGGATTGCCAGTGAACAAAATCTGTGAAGGTTTGGGAGTCTACCTTGAAGATTTACCAGAGTGATTGGGCGAGGATCGTGTGTTCTTAGCTCAAGGGGAATAAGGTGAAGATGCGGTCTTCTGAGTTGAATCTCAGCCTCCCTAACCAGACGTACAGTTCTCACAGCAACTGGAACTGGTCTATCAAATCTTTGTCCTCTCCAAGCAACTGGTTCTATCCTTCCCATCTCTTTACTTTAAAGTTTTTCTTCGTGAAGTCATTGCCTGCTTGCATGATCTGATTGGCTTCACTGTATGAAGACTGTTTGCTGTTTGGCTTCATACTACCTTCCATCCTGATCCATACTACCTAGCTGCTGATTGTCTTCGTGCTTTCACTTCATAGCTTACTTGACTATGGCATGTCTAGTGTAGTCTACCTTCCACTGCATATCAATAGGTTCATTTCTCATCGCTTGTTTTCAAAGCCCCCGTGTTTTGAAGACTTCCATAAAAATTGCCTATTCACCCCCCTCTAGTCGATAACTAGCACTTTCAATTGTTATTAGAGCAAGGTGCTCCCTTGTTCTGTGTGATTTGGTTTAACCACCTAGAGTTTTAGCTATGTCGACTGCAGGGATAATCAAGGGATCCGCTGCGTGCCCCGTCTTCGATGGCACTGATTACCCCTACTTTATGAATAAGATGAGTATGCATCTTGAAGCCATTGACGTCGACCTCTGGTATGTTGTCAAGAACGGCGTTCCCATGGTTGGTGAAGGTGTCACCACTGCTGATGTCAAGAGGTTCAATCAACTGGACTCGACGGCCAAGAACATCATCTGTGGTCATCTGACAAAAGGACAGAATGGCCGTGTGAGTGCTCTGAAATCGCTGAAGCTTAGTCTGGCTGGCTATCCAAGGTCAACGGCATGCCTCAACCCGTAGAGACTCAAGGATTGATGTTCTTCGCAACCTCTTCAACCGCTTCAAGAGAAACGACAATGAGAATGTCCAGCTCATGTTTGATCGCCTCACTGATATCACAAATGAGCTTCATGCACTAGGAGCCACTGAGATCACCAAGCATGAAATCGTCAAGAAGCTTCTGAGATCACTTGACAGCTCATTCGACACCCTAGCCCTGATGATTCAAGAATGCCCTGACTTCAAGACTCTCGATCCGTCTGACATACTTGAGAGGCTCAACACACATGAGTTCCAATTATCTGAGAAAAGAGATATCTATGGTCCCAACTATGGCCGAACTCGCGCTTTGAAGGCAAAGGTTGTTTCCTCATCGAAGAAGAATCATCGCAGCTCGAGGATCCACGAAGACATTGGTAAGGAGCTTGCTATGCTTGTGAAGAAGTTCCTGAAGTTCACCAAGAAGAAAGGCTTCAGAAATTCTTCAAGATCCAGCTCTAGAAATGATGAAACTTCCACTCGTGATCACAAGAATAGAACCTGTCAAAAATGCAAGAAACCTGGTCACTACATCTCTGAATGTCCACAGTGGGACAATGAGACCAAGAATAAGAAGAAGAGCAAGGAATATGATTCCGATGACAAGAAGAAGAAGAAATCCTCAAAGTCTTCTTCCAAGTCTTCGTCGAAGTCTTCATCACACAAGAAGAGCTCATCTAGCAAGGCTCGTGCGTTTGTTGGCAAGGAGATGGATTCCGAGGAGGAGTCTGCTTTTGAGGAGGCAGAGGTGGAGTCTGAAGAGGAATCCGATTCAGTCATGGCAAGCCTAGCTCTAGCTTCAGCGTATGTCGCCAAGTCCATATTCAACACTGAAGACAATGGCCCCGTCACCAATGCTGATGCTAAGGATGAGGATGACTCCGCTCCCACCTACTGCTTCATGGCACGTGGTGCCAAGGTAAACTCACGCGATGCTTACTTTCAAACATCAAGTGAAGATGCCTCTGAATGTGAATCTAAACCTAGCTACAAAACACTTGCTAAAATTGCAACTGAACAACATAATGCTATGGAACATATTCAAAAGTTGCTAGACAAAAGCGATGACCTGTTGGACGCGGAAATGACCCGATCTCAGTCCTTAATTGAAGACATAAAAAATCTTCATGTTAAGTATGAAGAACTTGAAAGTCGTCATGAAACTCTATCAGCTACTCATGAGAAGCTTTCCTATGATTATCTTCAAAGGAAGCAAGAACTTGAAAACCTGAGAGCGTCTCATGAAGATCTTCAAAAAGAGAACGATTCACTCCGCGCTCAACAGATCAGTTCCGCTCTAGAAGGATTTGAACCACCATCTCTAAAATGTCTTGAGCGTGATAATGATGTCTCTGTTGCTGAATGTTCTACTGCTGCTACTATTGCAATATCTTCAACTGCTGATGTGGTAATTAACCCCTCTGCTAAGGATACCACTACTATTGCTGATGAGAATGCCAGGTTGAAGACATTGCTTGAGACACGAATGTACAAAAGTCTCAAAGGGCATCAGACACTATGTGATGTCCTCAAGAAACAGATTCTGAACCGAAACCCTAGGAAAGAGGGTGTTGGGTCTGAGAGGAAAATGAATGTTGATGGTTCTTCTGAAGCCCGAAAGCGGTACCCCAAAACCACATGGGTTGCTGCAAAGGGACCTTCAGTGGATCCATCTACCTTATATGGCTTCACTTGTGCTAACCCGATTATCATTGATGAATCCTTTGATGCAAACTATAAACTGTTTAAGAATCAGAATGGTGAAGTGTTTGCCAGGTATATTGGTACTAACTGCAGGAATGGACCACCTTTGAAGAAGATCTGGGTACCCAAAAGTTGTCTTGAGAATCTTCCTGTGAATGTCATCATGACACCACCTAAGAAGACAAACCCGAGACCAAAGGCTTCATATGGTCCAAAGGCTTCATATAGATAGAGGACTCACCAGAGTCACCCTAACACCAATGTTTTGCAAGGAAACCATACTCAGACTTATGAATATGAGCGTGTTTCGTCAAACCGCTATGTTCATAAGACCAAGAACTTTTCTGCTTATTCTTATGAGTATTATTCACCTCCTGCAAGGCTATTTGCTAGGGCTCTAAAGCCAAAGTTCTCAGATGCTTCACTTAGACTCATTGCTTCTAAGCCGACCTTGAAAATGTGGGTGGTTAAGAAAAATTAACTCTCTTTTGCAGGGAAAGGTCTCCATCCGGAAATCAAAGGCGTCTGATGCTTATGCTGGGGACCTAAAACATCTTGTGGGGTGCAAGATAAAATGTCCAAATGGTCTTACTATGTTTTTCGTTTCAGGATTTCTTGACAAACATCCTATCTACCCTAACCAGGATCTGAACTTTGATAATATGCTTGTTCGTCAAATGTTTATGCTTCACATTTCCCTTGGTGAAGCCTATCCCCCAAACTGTACTGTAGGGTACGACACCAAAGGCTTCTGAGTGGATTAGGATAGTGGATGCACTAACCACATGACTGGTGATCGAAGTATTCTCATGGATTCGACCCTACGACCATCTGACAAGAGTCACATCATATTTGCTGACACTGGTAAAATCAAGGTATTGGGTCTAGGTAGAGTTGCAATCTCAAAAGGATCAGCACATGGATAAAGTGATGCTTGTTGAATCCCTTAGTTCAACTTAATGTCTGTCTCAATGCTTTGTGATCTGGACATGATTGTGATATTTGGAAAATATTGTTGCCTTGTGCTTATGGAATCTGACAAGTCTCTAGTCTTTGAAGGGTATCGAAAAGACGATTTGTACATGGTAGATTTCTCAGCAGGACTGTAAGTGCATCTAGTGCCACCCCTAGTTGGTTTTGGAGTATTGACGACAAATGTGGTTGAGGGACTAATGCGTTTGTGAGAATTGCAGGATAACGCAGGTAGTGTCCCTCATTGATTCAGTTTACCTAGGGAGACGACCCTAAAAATGTATGAAGACATTAAAGACAATGGTGGTATGTGAAGATATTCACATTGAAGACTATGACATGAGAAGACATTGAGTGAAGACTATGGAGCCTTGAAGACTGTGTGGTTTCGTTGTTTCCTTTTCTTCTTTGTTGAGTCATAGGAACCACCGCATCTGTTAAGTGGGGTCCAAGTGATCATAGTCGAATGATCAAGTGATGCTCAACTAAAATCCTATGTCTTCGAAATAAGACAATGAGAGCAAAACTTATCCAGAGCTGGATGAGTCGACTTTGCTTGTAGCCCAAGTAAAGTTGTCGTGTGTGTTTGAAATCGACCGTTGGAACACGTGTCGGTTCCTTAGTGACCTGGGTCATTTAGGACATATCAGTCGGGTTGCCTAGTGGCTATAAATAGCCCACCCCTACACCATAAATCGGCGGCTGCTCAGAGTTAGTGCACGGCTTTTGTCGCTTGAGAGCAACCCACCTCAAAGCCTTTGAGAGAGAGAAATCCTTGCGAGGACAAAGCCCAAACACCCAGAGCCAAAGAGTGTTAGGCATCATCAAGTTTTCTGTCTGTGGTGACTCAAGACTTATTACACTTGAGGACTGTGGAATCCTCCGGCCGGTAAGGCGTCGCGTTCGAGCATCCAAGAGTCATTGTGGATTGCCGTGAACGAAGTCTGTGAAGGTTCGGAAGTCTACCTTGAATACTTACCAGAGTGATTGGGCGAGGACTGTGTGTCCTTAGCTCAAAGGGAATAAGGTGAAGACGCGGTCTTCTGAGTTGAATCTCAGCCTCCCTAACCAGATGTACAGTTGTCACAGCAACTGGAACTGGTCCAACAAATCCTGTGTCTTCAACAAGTGACTGGTTCTATCCCTTCCCTCCTTTACCTTGAGTTTGTCTTCGTGAAGTCATTGCTTATATGCCTTATCTGTTTGACTTCATTGCTTGACTTCTATCGTTGTTTGGCTTCATACTATCTTCCATCTTGATCCTACTACCAAGCTGCTATTAGTCTTGTACTTTCACATTATTACATACTAGACTATGGTTTGCTTGTTGTAGTTTATCTTCCGCTGCATATCAATTAGGTCATTTCTATTGTTTGTCTTCGAAACATCCGTGTTTTGAAGACTTCCATAAAAATTGCCTATTCACCCCCCCTCTAGTCGATAACTAGCACTTTCAATTGGTATCAGAGCAAGGTACTCCCTTGTTCTGTGTGATTCGGTTTAACCATTTGGAGTTTTAGCTATGTCGACTGTAGGGATAATCAAAGTCTCCGCTGCTTGCCCCGTGTTCGATTGAACTGAATATCCCTACTGGAAGAATAAGATGCGCATGCATCTTGAAGCCATTGATGTCGACGTCTGGTATGTCGTCAAGAACGGCGTTCCTAAATCTGGTGAAGGTGTCACCGGCCGATGTCAAGAAGTTCATTCAATCGACTCCACCGCAAAGAACATCATCTCGTGGTCATCGACCAAAGGACAAGATGGCCGTGTGAGTGCTCCGAAACGTCAAAGCTAGTCTGGGATCGCTATCCAAGGTCAACGAAGGCGTCTCAACCCAGAGAGATCAAAGGATCAGTGTTCTTCGCAACCTCTTCAACCGCTTCAAGAGAAATGACAATGAAAATGTCCAGCTCACGTTTGATCGCCTCACTGACATCACAATTGAGCTTCATGCCCTCGGCGCCACTGAAGTCACCAAGCATGAAATCGTCAAGACACTACTGAGATCACTTGACAGCTCCTTTGACACCCTTGCCCTCATGATACAAGAACGTCCTGACTTCAAGACTCTCGATCCGTCTGATATACTTGAGAGGCTCAACACACATGAGTTCCAAATTTTACGAGAAAAGAGATATCTATGGTCCCAACTATGGTCGCATTTCGCGCTTTGAAGGCAAAAGTTGTTTCCTCATCCGAAGAATAATCATTGCGGTTACGATGATCCTCAAGACATTGGAAAGGAACTTGCTATGCTTGTGAAGAAGTTCCAGAAGTTCACTAGGAAGAAAGGCTTCAGAAAGTCTTCACGATCCAGCTCAAGAGATGATGAAGCTTCCACTCATGACTACAAGAAGAGAACCTGCCACAAGTGCAAGAAAACTGGACACTATATCTCTGAGTGTCCACAGTGGGACAACGAGAAGAAGAAGAAGAAGAGCAAGGAATATGATTCTAATGACAAGAAAAAGAAGAAATCTTCAAAGTCTTCTTCCAAGTCCTCATCAAAGTCTTCATCTCATAAGAAGAGCTCATCTGGCAAGGCTCGTGCTTTTGTTGGCAAGGAAATGAATTCAGAGGAGGAGTCTGCTTCTGAGGAGGTGGAGGTGGAGTCTGAAGAGGAGTCCGACCCAGGCGTTGCAAGTCTGGCTTTAGCCACAACCTACGTTGCCAAGTCCATCTTCAACACTGAAGACAATGACTTCCACACCAACGCTGAAGCTGATAACAAGGACGAACCTGCTCCCACCTACTGCTTCATGGCACGCGGTGCCAAGGTAAAATCACATGATGCTTACTTTCAAACATCAAGTGAAGATGACTCTGATTGTGAATCCAAACCCAGCTACAAAACACTTGCTAAAATTGCAACTGAACAACAAAGAGCTATGGAACATACTCAAAACTGTTAGACAAAAAGCGATGACCTGTTGGACGCGGAAATGACACGTTCACAAATTCTTAGTTGAAGACATTAAAAATCTTCATGCTAGGTACCAAGAACTTGAAAGTCGTCATGAATCGCTCTCAACTACTCGTGAAAAGCTCTCCTATGATTATCTTCAAAGGAAGCAAGAGCTTGAGAAATTGAGAGCAGCTCATGAAGATCTTCAAAAAGAGAATGAGTCACTCAAGGCCAATGATCAGTTCCGGCCTGGCCAGATGGATTTGAGCCACCATGTCTAAAATGTCTTGAGCGTGATATCGCTACCTCTGTCTGAATGTTCAACTATCGCCATCTGTTGCATTGTCTTCAACTACTAATGTGGTAACTAACCCTCCGAGGAGGATACCACTGCTATTGTCGATGAAAATGCTAGTTGAAGACATTGCTTGAAACAGGATGTATAAAAGTGCGAAAGGGCATCGAGACACTTTATGGCGATGTCCTCAAAAGCAGATTCTGAACCGAAACCCTAGGAAAGAGGGTGTTGGGTCTGAGAGGAAAATGAATGTTGATGGTTCCTATCGGAAGCCCGAGCGGTATCCCAAAACCACATGGGTTCTTTGCAAAGGGACCTTCAAAGGATCCATCCACCTTATCCGGCTTTACCTGGTGCTAACCCTATTATCATTGATGAATCCTTTGATGCAAACTATAAGTTGTTCAAGAATCGAATGGTGAAGTGTTTGCCGGTATATTGGTACTAACTGCAGGAATGGACCACCTATGAAGAAGATCTGGGTTCCCAGAAGCTATCTTGAGAATCTTCCAGTTGAATGTCATCATGACACCACAGGAAGAAGACAAACCCTGCACCAAAGGCGTCATATGGTCCAAAGGCTTCATACAGACGGAGGACTCACTGAGTCACCCTAACGCCAATATTTTGCAGGAAACCATACTCAAACTTATGAATATGAGCGTGTGTCTTCAAACCGCTATGTTCATAGAACTAAGAACTTTTTCGCTTATTCATACGAGTATCATTCATCTCTGCAAGGCTATTTGCTAGGGCTCCAAAGCCGAAGTTCCAGATGCTGCACTTAGACTCATTGCTTCTAAGCCACCCCTGAAGATGTGGGTGGTTAAGAAGAATTAACTCTCTTTTGCAGGAAAGGGTCTCCAGCCGAAAATCAAAGGCGTCTGATGCTATTGTTGGAGACCTAAAACATCTTGTAGGGCACAAGATCAAATGCCCAAATGGTCTCACTATGTATTTTGTTCCTGAATCGTTTGCCATTCATCCTATCAGTCCTAATCTTGATTTAAGCTTCAATAATCCACTTGCCTGTCAAATGTTTATGCTTCACAATGCTCTTGGTGAAGCCTATCCCCTAACTGCATCTTGTAGGGTATGACACCTCATGCTTCAAAATGGATTATGGACAGTGGATGCACTAATCATATGACTGGTGATCGAAGTCTTCTCATGGACTCAACCTTACGTCCATCAGACAAGAGTCACATCACATTTGCTGACACTGGTAAAAGCAAGGTATTGGGTCTAGGTAGAGTTGCAATCTCAAAGGATCAACACCTGCATAAAGTGATGCTTGTTGAATCCCTTGGTTTCAACTTAATGTCTGTCTCAATGCTTTGTGACTTGAACATGATTGTGATATTCGGAAAATATCGTTGCCTTGTACTAATGGAATCTGACAAGTCTCTAGTCTTTGAAGGGTATAGGAAAAATGATCTATATATGGTAGATTTCTCAGCAGGTCCATAGCTTGCTGTATGTCTTCTTGCAAAAGCTTGAATCTTGGCTCGCATCGGAGGCTGGGGCATCTTGGCATGAGGAACTTACACACACTCGCCAAGAAGAAGCATGTCATAGGCATCGAAGGTGTCAAGTTCAAGAAGGATCATTTGTGTGGTGCCTGCGAAGCTGGAAAGATGACTAGGGCAAAGCATCCCTCAAAGACAATCATGCCGACATCTCAACCCTTCGAGCTGTTACACATGGATTTGTTTGGCCCTAGTCATTACTCTACCCTCACAACGACTGCTTGTCTCTATGGCTTCGTCATTGTTGATGACTACTCAAGATACACATGGGTGCACATAATTCTCTACAAGACTGAAGTGCAAGATGTCTTCAGACGCTTCGCCAATCGAGCAATGAACAATTATGGCGTCAAGATCAAGCATATCAGAAGTGACAACGGCACTGAATTCAAGAACACATGACTTGATCTTTATCTGGATACAATGGGAATCACTCATGAGTTCTCTGCTCCATACACACCTCAGCAAAATGGCATCGTGGAGCGCAAGAACAGAACCCTCATTGAGATGGCTCGAACAATGCTCGACGAGTACAAGACACCAAGGAAGTTACGGCTGAAGCCATTGATACTGATTGTCACGTCATCAACCATGTTTATATCCATAAGCTTACGAACAAAACTTCCTATGAGCTCCTTCTTGGCAAGAAGCCAAATGTCGCCTACTTGAGTATTTGGGGCTAAGTCTTTGGATCAAGGATCCCCATCACAAGTCAAAATTTGAACCCAAAGCTCACGAAGGCTTCATGCTCGATTCTGGAAAGGACTCACACTCTTACGAGTCTTCAATCTCTATCTCTACAAAATCGTCGAAGCTGTAGATGTGCGATTTGATGAAACCAATGGTTCACAAAGAGAGTTCCCGCCAAGTACACTAGATGAAGCTCCGCCAAATGAATCTATCAAGGCGATGGGAACCGGTGAAATCATGCCAAATGAAGCACACCTGAAGAGGAACTTATCATTTCGCACCTAACCAACTTTGAAGACAATGCTCACTGAAGACAATCCTCCCAATGATGACGGTGATCAGCAAGAGCAAAGTCTTCGTCCGATTCATCCTCGAGTTGCAAATGAAGTACAAATTGAGAAGATAATCGATAGCATCAATGCACTGGTCCGCTTACTCGGCTCAAGAGCAACACAGACTAGCAAATTTACGTGGGCACTTTTCTTTTGTGTCAATATCGTAACCCAAGAAAGTTCTTTGAAGCCTTTATGGAACCAGAATGGATTCAAGCTATGCAAGAAGAACTTCAACAGTTCAAGATGAATAAGGTTTGGGAACTTGTCAAGCGTCCTGACCCTTGCAAGCATAACATTATTGGCACCAAATGGATATATCGAAACAAGCAAGATGAGCATGGTCAAGTCGTCACAAACAAAGCACGGCTTGTGGCTCAAGGATATACTCAAGTTGAAGGAATTGACTTCGATGAAACATTTGCTCATGTAGCTAGGCTTGAAGCCATTCGCATTCTACTAGCCTATGCTAACCACCACAACATCTTGATCTATCAAATGGATGTGAAGAGTGCATTTCTCAACGGCAAGATTGAAGAAGAAGTATATGTCGCTCAACCACCTGGCTTTGAAGATCCAAAACATCCTGATATGGTGTACAAGCTAAATAAAGCAATTGTATGGCCTCAAACAAGCTCCTCGCGCTGGTATGATACAATCAAAGACTTCACGAAGAGCAAAGGCTTCAAACCTGGATCCCTTGATCCCACACTCTTCACGAAGACATATGATGGTGAACTGTTTGTATGCCAAATATATGTGGATGACATTATCTTCGGCTGCACCAACCCAGTATAGTGATGAATTTGGATACATGATGCAAGAGCAATATCGAGATGTCCATGATGGGAGAGCTCAAGTTCTTCCTTGGTCTTCAAATTCGTCAGAAAAGGAATGGCATCTTTATATCTCAAGAAAAATACCTCCAAGATTGTCTGAAGAAGTTTGGAATGCAAGAGTGCAAAGGATACATGACGCCAATGCCAGCCAAACACCACTTGGGTCCCGACGACAATGGTAAAGAGTTCGATCAAAAGGTATACCGCTCCATGATTGGTCCCTTACTTTACCTATGTGCATCTAGGCGGATATTATGCTTAGTGTTTGCATGTGTGCTCGATTCCAAGCGGCACCAAAGGAATCGCATCACTTAGGCGTGAAGCGAATTCTTCGATATTTGGCTCACACCTCAACACTCGGATTATGGTATCCAAAGGGCTCAAAATTTGATTTGGTTGGATTTTCGGATGCTGATTATGCTGGTGACAAGGTGGATCGCAAGTCTACATTAGGCACATGTCACTTTCTGGGACGATCACTCATCTGTTGGTCTTCAAAGAAGCGGGCGTATCACTCTCAAGCTGCTGAATCTGAATACATTCTTTGGATCTTCTTTGTGCTTAGCTTCTATGGATGAAGCAAACTCTCAAGGACTATGGCATCAATCTGACACAAGTACCTCTCTTCTGCGACAACGAAAGCGCCATCAATTGCCAACAATCCAGTCCAGCACTCGAAGACAAAGCACATTGAAATTCGTCATCATTTTCTCAGGGATCATGTCATGAAGAAAGATATTGACATCATTCACATCAACATCAAGAGAAAGCGGCAGATATCTTCACAAAGCCCTTGGATGAGAAAAGGTTTTGCAAGTTACGGTGTGAGCTAAATATCTTGGAATCCTCAAATGTCCTGTGATCAAGCACACATCCTAACACTTATGCATGTTGATGACTTAGATGTGCAACACACGAAGTAACGTATGTCTTCAATCAATGAAGACTTACATTCTGAGTGTGAATACATTAAAGTGGAATTTGACTTCAGAGCGCCACGATAATTGTGCACCGTGTCTGGGTCTAATACTTCCTATATGGTGGGTAACGCCACCACCAAATTTCCTTGTTTGAAGTGTTTCACTCATGGCGTTATTTCTGCAATATCTTCGCATTTGATTTGTCTTCAACTTCAACTTATCTTCATTTTCTTCACTATGTTGATTTGGTTGTCGATATATATATATATATATATATATATATATATATATATATATATATATATATTGTTCTGTTCTCTACAGCATTCACTTATAGCTATGTCTTCAAATTGAATCTTTTGAACTAAGTGAATGTGATCGGACCCTAATCTCTCTATGCTTTCTATCTCAAACACTATCTGTCCAAATCATATGCATTCTATTGAAACTGTCGAATGTCTTCTCTGCGTCCTTGTCAGCAGAAGACACAGAGACAAACTTTAAGTCTGTTTTAAATGATTCATCATTATTGTTGAACTCCGGAGAAGCCGGAACGAACATCCGACAAACCTGGTGGGCGTGGGAACGTGGGATAACTCACAGTATGTTGCATGCGTGCCACGTGCCCCTTAGATGTGAACCGCCAGGGGCACCTGCATAATTGCGCTGCGCCGCACACCTCGTTATAAATACCTGTCCCCTGAGGTAAAGAAAATCTTCTTCCACCTCTCCACCTCGTCAAAACCCTAGCGCCACCGCTAGCTCTCGACGACGCCGGCGACGAAGCGCTTAGCTGTCGCGACCTCTCCGACGCCGTCCTCACGCCGGCCGCGAACATCTTCATCTCCGCCGCCGCCGTAGGTGTCCTCCGTCGCCAAGTTAGGGCACGGTGGATTGAACTGCTCGGCCTCCCTTCTTCCCGTCTAGCAGTTCTTCGAGTGGTAAATATAACTCTATTTTTACCATCTGTTTGATCTTCAAGATTCATCCTTCTTACCAAAATTGGTTTCTGCCCATACAATGTTAGATCTATTACATGCGCATCTCATCTTTGCCTAGTATATTCACTTAAGCTTCACAACTAGTTAGATTCCTCACTTGTACTTATTCACGGATTCGTACAAATCTGGAACCAACTCTCGGCGTATAAGTGAATGTCTTCGCATCATGAGGTCAATGTCTTCAAACTGATTTATCTTCAAAATCTTACGAGAATGCATATGACCTCTTACCCTTCCTCGCGTCTCTAATGCTGTCACGGTACATGTCCGTGGGAGAATCCCTTGGTTCTCATAGTGCGCATTCGTTTGCAGAATTCTTCTGACATCAAACTAACTCTCCCGAAGCCAGTTCCTGTCAATCCAGCAAATGCAAGCCTTTGAAGCCTTTGAACGTGAAGCCATTCAGTTTGAAATTCATGGCTTCAGAGAAATCAGTCAGGAAGGGCGGCAGACCGCGTCGAGAGGGAACCTCAAAAGATCTACCTGATGACCTCGCAGAGCTGTACAAGACAGATCCCGAAGAGTCTTACAATCAGCGCAAGACACGAATCCAATGGATTCGGCGCTATTGGGCTGAACAGTGGTTCAAGTACAATTAGTCACCCAGGAATATGCCGAGAAGAATGCGATCAGAAGCTCTTGGGGTGATATTCTCTTTCGAGGCCTTCCTCCCAAGAACATGGCTGAAGCTATTGCACAAGGTTTCTATCCTTGCATGGTCCGTGGACCTCAGCCAGAGAATGCCGACCCAACGTCTTTGCTCTGATGTCGTGATGATAATCTCTTCAAGCGCAACTTCAAAGACGCAAAGGCTTCGCAAGGAAAACAAGAAGTCATTGGGATTAGACTTCAACCCTGGTCCCTCTGCTCCCCGTGCTGACGGCTCACGTGACGCTGAACCCAATGTCATCGGTCCGTTTTCAAACCTTGATAGCCTCATCACTTATATCTTGGTCCAAGGTGCCAAAGTGGATCACTCTGATGACGATGTTGAGTCTGATGAAGCCCCAGCTCCAGCTCATGCTCCTGCTCCAAAGCCGCAGAAGCTTAAGAAAGTCAAGGCTACAAAGTCAGCTGCTCCTCCAAAAGCTTCACGTATGAAGCCATCAGCCATCGCACCTCTGAAGCCGATTAATGCGATGCGAAGATAAATCCCGTATCTCCAAGAAGACGGAGAAGAGAAAGAAAATTGTCAAGAACACTGAACTGACACTGACCCCTGCTGCCATTCCGCGTGAAGAGCACATTGATCTGTCAAGTGATGACGATCTTGCAGATGATGATCTTGAGCAACTTATCAAGAGCAAAGAAGAAGTAGAAATTTTCAACAACTTGCCTCTCTTTGACGTGGCAATCATCCATCACTTCATTGATGAGTGGTTTGACTCACCAAACATCGGCTTTGAAGATCTGCAACTTCCTATTGGCCTCAACGTCTCCTTCAATGGAGCCATTGCTTCTAAGCTAGCTCTTGCTCAGCGGATTGTTGAACTGAAGCACAAGATTGACTATGAAAAGGCTCAGTTCAAGAAGCATATGGCTGCACTCAACGTGCAAGACGTCAAAAACTTCAAGGTCATGCTGCACGACCTCAAAGAAACCTTTGTCAAGAAGCGTGAAGAAGCGGAGGCTCTCGTGGAGCGCATGAAGGCTCTGGTGACAAGTGTGTGCTTGCCTACAATGAAATTTGGGAAGCGCAAGGCTCTTGGCCGTCCTGGCATCGCCCCCAGGATGGCTGCAAAGGAAAAGAAGTCTTCAACTGACCAAGCTGCACCTTCAAGGCAGGAAGAGCCCCGCATAGTCTTCCCAAGCAACATGACTGGCTCGAAGACAAAGGTCCGGTCAACCGCTTCTGAATAGAAGAAGACGAGGGCTGCCGAGGCTGAAGCCAGAAAAAGGAAAAATCCTGACGCCTCTGATGCTGCTCCCTCCAAGAAGAAGCTAAAGACCAAGAAGAATCGGGCTGCTCCCACAGAGCCCTTGGTTGTTGAACCTATTTTAGTGGTTCGTCCCACGTCTGTGTAGCGACCTGACCCAACATCGGTCAAGTCTCTGTGTCTGTACCATCCCAAGATCATGCTGGTACTCACAGTACATCGATAAAGTAATCAAAGTTCAATCACACCTGAATTTTATTACACGATTCTCATATAGAGTCTTTATTACAAGGGAATAAATTCGGCTCAAGGCCAACTCATGAGAAATAAACTACTAATGCTGCGGAAGTTGCCGAGGTAAAGCGAGTCCATCCGACTCCAAAGGGCAATCGCCAAGCGTGGGCGTAGCCTCACTCCCCGATCGGAATATATCTACGCAACATAATACGTTGCAGCCATGTAGGTCAGCTTTTGGAATAAGTCGGCAAGTCATGAAGAATAACAATAATAAAGTTACTACACTATATGCATTTTGGCTGTGGAGCTCTAAGTTTCATCATTTTGCGTAAAGCCAATTTTATCCTACTACATGGACTTATTTGCAAATTACTACAAATTGTTGGTAGTTATTGAGATGGTTCCGCCAACCAAAATCTCGTTCCCAAATTATTAAGTCATAAACCCTCAAATTAATTCATTATTTTTAGTGTTGAGATATCCGAATACTTCCAAGTTCCAGAGGCTCAAATGTCCGTAACCGGGGACACGGCTAATCGATTAGGTTTAAACTCTCTGCAGAGGTTTGCACACTTTCCCATAAGAATCATTCCCTCCTTTAGAGTCTTCGCACTTCATGGTGTTTGAAGGCGGGACGAATGAAACAGGGTCTTCCAAAGAGTTCTTCCGCCACTTGCCGGTACCCATCCAATCCTACCGTTCGTCTACTTCTCGTAGTACCGTCCCGGCCGTCACTACTAGGGTCAACCCAGCCAGAGCCCATAATGGCTTGCGGCTGCACAGTAAGCTTCCGGTCATGGGGCATCCATCCTTCTCTTCGTGGCTGGGTGAAGCTTTCCGCAGGATGTCATGGCGCTTCTCCATGCATCCCGCCACCACTGGGTGCTCCAGGTGCCGTCAACCGTCCTCCACCCAAAGTAGTGATTTTCAAGTCCATCTTGATCATTGTAGTTCATGGGGTTATCATCATCATTGACTCTCACATCTTGCTTATGAATATCACTCATACCAAATCCGTCTACGAGCATAGCAAAATAACTACTACGTCCGGGGTCATGGTAACAAGGGGTTGGTTCATCCTACCACATGATACTACTCAAGTTTAATGACTTCAAGATTTCACTACTGCATGCATGGTGGGGTGGTGACAACTACTAATGCACAAAAACATAGGTATAGAAATAACATGATCAAAACTTGCCTTCTTGATGATCCTCGTAAGCTAAAGAGTCGTAGTAGCAAGCTTCGCACTCCGGAAACTCTACCGAGACAAACAATGAACACAATAAGCAAAACAATAGGATCACATAGCCCAACATAACAAAAGTAACATAACACAACAAATCAACCAAAACCAAATCCAAAGGAAAACTCAAAGAAAATCACTCAAAGTTTTTTCCTACTCCAAACAATAACTAAAAATAGTTTTTTTTATATAACAAAAATTCCTTAATATAACCTAATCATGGTTTTAGGTTAACTTAACAGAAAAGGATTCACTAAGCAATTAGGAGCAAAAAGAATTAATTAAAAAGCTAATATAAAACTCATTCTAGGCCTAATCCAATTTCTATTAAGAAAAATAATTTAAAACTTTTATTAATTATAAATAAAAGTTCATCTACTAGAATGACAGAAACTAACCTATAATAACTAATCACAAGTTAAAAATAAATTAATTTACTAATTAATTAATTAGGAAAACAGGAACTAGTCAATTAATTAGGATTAATAGGATTCTGTCTAGAACTAATTATTTATTAATCCTAAAATACCCAAATTAATTTCTAGGGTTTGGCAATGTCAAAATAAAGTGGTGACAAAAAGAATCATGCAAAAATAATTTTTCTAACTAAAGTTATAGCA
Source organism: Aegilops bicornis (assembly GCA_021605145.1). NCBI lineage: Eukaryota > Viridiplantae > Streptophyta > Magnoliopsida > Poales > Poaceae > Aegilops > Aegilops bicornis. Next base: position 327,139,190 of record CM038673.1, read on the forward strand.
GATTTGCTATTCTGGCTAAAACAATATTAAAGCATTTTTAATTATTTTTAACATAGCTAAATATGTATTCTACAGAAACTACATAAAATTTGCAATCCAACAAAAATAGAATCACTCAAAAATATTATACAGAATAAAAGATATACATTTTTGAAAACTGAAACTATTCGCTAAAACTGAAATCAAAATAAAAAGAAAAAGGCCTAATGGGCCTATCTTATCATATGTCGTAACTTAGTCTAAACGGGCCTAGGTTTAAAACTAAACGAACCGCCTAAACAAATAAACCTAAACTAAAATAAACCGCGTGGAACCGACCGGTTTTATTAATAAAACCTACCCCTTGGGGCTTCTAATCTAGGCACTCGATTGAGATCGGACGGGGAGGGATTGCCGGTGACTTACCGGACTCGGCGACGGGCGGCGGCGGGCGGGCGAAAGTGCTCCGGGCTTGGGACGTCGGCGAGCTCCAGCGACTCGTCGGGAAGACGCGACTGAGCACGAGGGAGGGTTCGTGGTGTTGGGAGGGTCGGGGTGGACTAGGGCGTCGTGGCGGCAACAATGGCGGCGGGGAGGCTCGGTGCTCGGTGAGCTCGGGAGGGAGAGGAGAGGGTCCGGCGAGGCTAGGGGAATGGGGTGCGGGGCTCGGCCCTTTATAGCCCAGGGTCAGGCGAGTTCGGAAGGGCATCGGGTGGTCGGGGAATCCGGATCCTTGGATCCGGTGGATCTCAGGTCGAGGCGTGGGCGAGGGGGAAGAAGAGGGGGGTCCCACGGTCACGAGAGAGAGAGAGGCGGGTCGAGCGGGTGGTCAAGCGAGGGAGATTCGGGCGAGGGGCGAGGCCGGTCGGGCGGCTGGCTGGCCTCGGTCGGCTGCCCGCTGGGCTATGGCCGGGCCAAAGGGAGGGGTCTTGGAGGGTGCGGGCGCTGGTGGCCTGGGTGGCCTATTGGCGCCCGAGGGGTTTTTCTTTATTTTTTTAAATAAAACTAAAACAAAAATAAAACCAAATCTATAGATAATTTATATAGGGTATATATATACCAAAATGATCAGGGGAATATTCCCTTTCATTTGAACATTTTTCCAAAGGCAAAATCCAAACTTTATGAAAATCCATTTTTTCAAATTCAAATAAAATTCAGATTTGAATTCCAAAACTTTTGGCATTGTTTCCTCGATATTTTTGGAGTGTCATGTTTGCTCCTCTCATACTTTTGATCAAGTATCTATCGGGCTTAGTTTTTGAATTGTTTCCCACATGCCAAAGTTTCAAATTCAAACTCAATTTGCTCTGAAACTTCAAATGACAATCAAATTCAAGCAGAATGCATAGGATGCTTATCTATAATTGTAAAACATTCCAAATAGGAAATTTGGGATGTTACAAACCTACCACCTTAAGATGAATCTACGCCCTCGAGATTCGGGTTGGCTAGCAAATAGGTGCGGATGGTCTCGACGAAGATCTTCTTCGCGTTCCCAGTGGCTTCTTCCTCGGTGTGGTGACTCCACAAAGACCTTGCAAAACTTGATGACCTTGCTGCGGGTGACTCTGCTTGCGGTCTCGAGAATTTTGTGGGTTTCTCCTTGTAAGTCAAATCCTTTGTCAAGCTGTATGGCCTCTAGGGCCTTTGTATCTCTCAATCGGAACATCGGCCATGTCGGCATGGCACTTCTTCACCGAGAAACGTGGAAGACATCATGAACTCCGGACAATCCTTCCGCAATTCCAACCGGTATGCAACTTCTCCTCGACGTTCGAGGATTTTGTAGGGCCAATGAATCGGGTGCTAACTTTCCCTTGACTCCAAACCTCTTGATTCCACGAAGTGAGACACACGAAGGTATGCTCGGTCTCCCACTTCGTAAGTCACCTCCTTGCGCTTCTTGTCGGCATAACTCTTCTGTCGCGATCGCGTGCTATCTTGAGCCTGTCTCGAATCAGCTTGACTTTCTCTTCGAATCCTTGATAAGATCGGAACCGAAAAGTGATCGATCTCCAACACTATCCCACGACAATGGCGTTCGCACCTCCTTCCGTATAGAGCTTGAAAGGGGCCATCTTGACCGGATTGATAACTGTTGTTGTATGAGAATTCTGCGACGGCAAATTATCATCCCAGCTAGACCCATAGTCTAGCACACAAGCTCTCAACATGTCCTCCGTAATCTGATTGACTCTCTCGGTGCATCCATACATCTGCGGATGAAAAGCTGTCTTGAATTCCAGCCTCGTACTCCAAAGTTTCATGCAATTGCTTCCAAAACTTTGAGGTAAACTGCGTTCCTCTATCCGACACGATTTTCCTCGGAACTCCATGCGGACATACGATCCTGGTCATGTATATCTTGGCCAACTTGGCACTGGTATAGGTAGTCTTCACGGAATGAAGTGAGCTACCTTAGTCAAACGATCAACCACTACCCAGATAGAATCATAACCTGAACGGGTCTGGGTAATCCTGTGATGAAATCCATACCAAGTTTCTCCCACTTCCAATCGAATCGGCAAAGGTTGAAGTAACCTGGCTGGCTTCGATGTTACGCCTTTACACGTTGGCAAACATCGCATCTTGCTACGTACTCGGCAATGTCCTTCTTCATACTGTCCACGTAAACTTTGCTTCAAATCCAGGTACATCTTGGTGTTGCGGGATGAATCGAAATCTGATGAATCATGAGCCTCTGAAGAATTAGCTTCTGAGCTCGGGATCATTGGGCACATAAATACGATCCTCAAACCATATAGTTCCATGTTCATCCTTTCGAATCCTTTAGCTTTTCCTTCCTCCATCTTTTGCTTTATCTCATCGATTTCCTTGTCCGACTTCCGGGCTTCACGAATCCTTTCGGTCAAGGTGGACTGAACTTCCGTGGTTGCCACAAATCCTCTCGGAACTATCTCCGATCGGAGATCTACGAGGTCATCGACTAACTCTGGGTAATCCTCCTGCTGTAAGAGTATTCACATAACTCTTACGGCTCAAAGCATCTGCTACCACATTGGCCTTACCGGGTGGTAATGCGATCTCATGTCGTAGTCCTTTATCAACTCTAGCCATCTCCTCCGCCTCGAGGTTCAATTCCTTCAAGCGTGAAGATATATTTCAAACTCTTGTGATCTTATAGACATCACAACGATTTCCAATGAGGAAATGTCTCCAGTCTTGAGTGCATGCACTATACCGCTAACTCCAAATCATGCGTGGCATAATTCATCTCATGAGGCCGTAGCTGTGCGGAGGCATAAGCTACAACCTTACCCTCCTGCATCAATACTCCTCCGAGTCCTTGACGAGAAGCGTCTAATAGACCTGGTATTCCTTATGTATGTCCGGCAATATCAACACTGGGCTGTGACCAACCGCTTTCTTCAATTCTGAAAACTGGCTTCACATTCCTCGGTCCAAACATACTTGGCTTCCTTCTTCAACAACTCAGTCATGGGCTTGGCAATCTTTGAGAAGTTCTCAATGAACCTCCGATAATATCCTGCGAGTCCGAGAAAGCTGCGGATCTCCTTGATCGAGGTAGGTGATCGCCAATCGATGGATCGATTCAACCTTGGCGGGATCAAGCGCTATTCCTTCTCCTGAAATAACATGTCCGAGGAATCCAACTTCCTTCAACCAAAATTCACATTTGCTGAATTTGGCATACGGTGATGTTCTCGAAGTTTCTCGAACTAGACGCAAATGTTCCTTATGCTCTTCCTCGCTCTTGGAGAAAATCAATATGTCATCGATGAACACCACGACAAACTTGTCCAAATATTCCATGAACACCTTGTTCATCAAGTTCATGAAGTATGCAGGGGCATTAGTCAATCCAAACGACATGACGGTATACTCATATAAACCATACCTGGTAGTGAATGCTGTTTTGGGTATATCCTTTTCACGAATCTTCAACTGATGATACCCTGATCGAAGATCGATCTTAGAGAATACCTTGGCTCCAACAAGCTGATCAAACAAGTCATTGATCATCGGAGAGGGTACTTGTTCTTGATGGTTACTTCGTTCAATGCTCGATAATCCACAACCATCCTCAAGCTTCCATCCTTCTTCTCTACCAAAAGAACTGGGGCTCCCCAAGGTGATGAGCTTGGACGAATATATCCTTTCTCCAATAACTCATTTATTTGATCCTTGATCTCTTTCAACTCATTCGGTGGCATCCGATAAGGTCTCTTGGATATTGGGGCTGTGCCGGCAATAACTCAATCAGAAATTCAATGTCCTGTCCGTGGCATTCTGGTAATTCCTCCGAAACACATCGGAAATTCTTGCACCATCGGCACTTCCTCCTGAACAACTCCGTGAGGGAATGCACTGATTCTTCATCTGGCTGTGCTGGCTACATACTTGATCCTCTTACGCTCCGGGGTGGTGAGCAGAATAGAATTCTTGAACACGATCAATGTTCCCTTCATACTTTGACAACCAATCCATGCCTAGGATTACATCCAAGGTCTGAGTTTCCAACACTATGAGTTCCACGGGAAATTTGTGGTTCCCTATGTTGAGGGTTGCGTGACAGCTTAAACCTGCCATCATTTCTCCTCTGCGGAGCCGACGAAGGGGGCTTCTAAGGGTTCTAGTGCGCAATCCGTACTTATCCACAACTACCCTTGATATGAATGAATGCGTTGCACCGTAATCAAAGAGAACCAAAACTGAGCGTGAATTCAATAAAACTTACCAACCACGATTGTTCCGGCTGATCATAGACGTCCTCCACGTCGATGTGGTTCACCTGAGCTCGAGGGAACGGATTGGGCTTCTTGGCTGAGCCTCCATTGCCATTACCATTCCTCTGCTTGGCCTCCGGGCAGTCGGTGGCGTAGTGCCCTGTCTTCTGGCACTTGAAGCAGGTGATGTGGCTCAGATCCTTCGGAGCCGGGCAGTAACGGTCTTGATTGCCATTACCATTTCCATTGCCATTGCCATGGCCTCGACTTGTTGTCCTGGCTGCGGTTGTTCCCATTTCCTCCATGGTTATGACCTCCATGGTTATGATGGGTGTGCCCTCCAGTACGGTGCATAGCGGGGCTTCTGCTGAGCTCCCGAGTTGTGCTTCCCTGGCTGTACTTCCGCTATGCGGCTTTCTATCTGCCGCTGCTTGCCTTCGAGAATGATGGCCTTATCTACCAGCTCGGTAGTTGTTGAAGGTAGCCACAATAAGCTGCATGCTCAGTTCATCATTGAGTCCCTCAAGGAACTTCTCACCTTGGCGGCATCTGTGGCCACATCATCGAGGGGCATAGCGAGCAAGCTTGTTGAATTCATCCACGTCTTGTGCCACGATGCGATTCCCTGGCGCAAGTTGCGGAACTCACGCTTCTTGAGACTCATGGCTCCGGTGAGACATGAGCAGGCGAAAGGCCCGCTGGAATTGATCCCAAGTGAGCCACCCATGGGAAAGGTGGCGGTGTAATTCTCCCACCAAGAAGCTGCAGGTCCATCCGGTTGATGCTGCAAAGCGCACCTTCTCAAAGATCGGTGCATCCAACGGTGACTAGCTCCTTCCGATTTTATGGAGCCAATCATCAGCCACAATTGGCTCGGTGCTACTAGAGAACAACATGGCGGATTCAACCTCGTAAATCGAGTCAAGTTGTCCACGGTGGGTGGTGGCGGTGGATTGTTGGCGGTGTTGTTACGATTACGAATAAGGAGTTGCATCGGTGCATTCTGCTGCCGGAAGCGGTGGGTGAGCTCCGGCGGAAACCAAAGGTCACGTCTCGGAGGCATCTGGTGTTTTTTGGAGTGGGTGAGAAAATTAGAATAGAACAATGGTCTATGAGAAATACACTACCCATATGAATGCACAATCATAACACACCAATCATTTATTCATTCCACTCAAACATGGTTCAAACTCGATTACAAAAGCTCATGACTAATCGAAGGAAAAACATCGCCATAAATTATCGACTAAAAAGTAAAAGATAACATGGTGGTCGACTAAAAAGTCTTCATCGCTGGCGCCTCCTCTTGGGGTTTCCTTGGTGGTACTCCTTGAAATCTCGATCATTGCTCACGAGGGGTGCTTCGTCTCCACTCGGGTAAAGGTCCTCTCCCAAGTCCATCTTCTCCTCAATCGCGGCAAGCTTCATCTTGGTCGTCGACTATCTCCATGAAGTCCGTGATTTCTTCCTCATGGCCAAGGAAGTCTGCGCGTGCCTTCTCCTCCGATTCGATTCAGCGGAACAAAAGCTTCCAGTGTGTCTTCGAAGTTCTGGTAGTCTGAATCTCCCGCTTCACGAGAAGACACTCCAAGTCCTGGATGTCTGAGAGAGTGGAATCGTCCTCAATGGTACGGATGATATCTCCATTCCTTGCCCTGCGAAACCATGGCGAGGTCTCGAGTGATCGAGCTCGGCCCTGCTCTCCTCGGAGATGTCCAAGTTCTCGGTAGATCGCCACGTCCCTTCCGATGATCCGGTTGAACTCGGTGAACTCAAAGTTGATAGGCTCCGTGTGTCCTCCAAAGGTTCTCCACAGGATGTGCACCTCAATCCTCAGCGGGTGTCCGTCGGAAGTGCATTAGTGGGTTTCCGGTGATCGAGGGTAGAGCTATCTTGGTGCTTCACCATCTGGACCAGCTTTCTTCCAAAGGGCATCGTCTCATCGGGTGGCGTAACTCCGGTAGCAAACTGGGGTGAACTTCGGCGGCCATCTAGAATGTTGCAAAGGGGAGAAGAGTCGAGAATTGAACAGGGAAGAATTATAGAATGAAAAGGGGTTCAAAGTAAATGGTCTCTCGCTTATGGCTTTCCGATCCTAGGGGTTACGATCCTACGGTCGGTGTGCTCGATACCATCTACAGAGCGACCTGACCCAACATCGGTCAAGTCTACGTATGCATACCATCCCAAGATCATCCGGTACTCACAAGACATCGATAAAGTAATCAAAGTTCAATCACACCTGAATTTTATTACACGATTCTCATATAGAGTCTTTATTACAAGGGAATAAATTCGGCTCAAGGCCAACTCATGAGAAATAAACTACTAATGCTGCGGAAGCGCCGAGGTAAAGCGAGTCCATCCGACTCAAAGGGCAATCGCCAAGCGTGAGCGTAGCCTCACTCCCCGATCGAATATATCTACGCAACATAATACGTTGCAGCCATGTAGGTCAGCTTTTGGAATAAGTCGGCAAGTCATGAAGAATAACAATAATAAAGTTACTACACTATATGCATTTTGGCTGTGGAGCTCTAAGTTTCATCATTTGCGTAAAGCCAATTTTATCCTACTACAAGTGGACTTATTTGCAAATTACTACAAATTGTTGGTAGTTATTGAGATGGTTCCGCCAACCAAAATCTCGTTCCCAAATTATTAAGTCATAAACCCTCAAATTAATTCATTATTTTTAGTGTTGAGATATCCGAATACTTCCAAGTTCCAGAGGCTCAAATGTCCGTGAATCGGGACACGGCTAATCGATTAGGTTTAAACTCTCTGCAGAGGTTTGCGCACTTTCCCATAAGAATCATTCCTCCTTTAGAGTCTTCGCACTTCATGGTGTTTGAAGGCGGACGAATGAAACAGGGTCTTCCAAAGAGTTCTTACAGCCTTTGCCGGTACCCATCCAATCCTACCGTTCGTCTACTTCTCGTAGTACCGTCCGGCCAGCGTCACTACTAGGGTCAACCCAGCCAGAGCCCATAATGGCTTGCGGCTGCACAGTAAGCTTCCGGTCATGGGGCATCCATCCTTCTCTTCGTGGCTGGGTGAAGCTTTCCATGAGGATGTCATGGCGCTTCTCCATGCATCCCGGCCACCACTGGGTGCTCCAGGTGCCGTCCAACCGTCCTCCACCCAGTAGTGATTTTCAAGTCCATCTTGATCATTGTAGTTCATGGGGTTATCATCATCTTTGTCTCTCTCATCTTGCTTATGAATATCTCTCATACCAATTCCCGTATACGAGCATAGCAAAATAACTACTACGTCCCGGGGTCATGGTAACAAGGGGGTTGGTTCATCCTACCACATGATACTACTCAAGTTTAATGACTTCAAGATTTCACTACTGCATGCATGGTGGGGTGGTGACAACTACTAATGCACAAAAACATAGGTATAGAAATAACATGATCAAAACTTGCCTTCTTGATGATCCTCGTAAGCTAAAGAGTCGTAGTAGCAAGCTTCAGCACTCAGGAAACTCTACCGAGACAAACAATGAACACAATAAGCAAAACAATAGGATCACATAGCACAACATAACAAAAGTAACATAACACAACAAATCAACCAAAACCAAATCCAAAGGAAAACTCAAAGAAAATCACTCAAAGTTTTTTCCTACTCCAAACAATAACTAAAATAGTTTTTTATATAACAAAAATTCCTTAATATAACCTACTCATTGTTTTAGGTTAACTTAACAGAAAAGGATTCACTAAGCAATTAGGAGCAAAAAGAATTAATTAAAAAGCTAATATAAAACTCATTTTAGGCCTAATCCAATTTCTATTAAGAAAATAATTTAAAACTTTTATTAATTATAAATAAAAGTTCATCTACTAGAATGACAGAAACTAACCTAGAATAACTAATCACAAGTTAAAAATAAATTAATTTACTAATTAATTAATTAGGAAAACAGGAACTAGTCAATTAATTAGGATTAATAGGATTCTGTCTAGAACTAATTATTTATTAATCCTAAAATACCCAAATTAATTTCTAGGGTTTGGCAATCTCAAAATAAAGTGGTGACAAAAGAATCATGCAAAAATAATTTTTCTAACTAAAGTTATAGCAGATTTGCTATTCTGGCTAAAACAATATTAAAGCATTTTTAATTATTTTTAACATAGCTAAATATGTATTCTACAGAAACTACATAAAATTTGCAATCCAACAAAAAAAGAATCACTCAAAAATATTAAACAGAATAAAAGATATACATTTTTGAAAACTGAAACTATTCGGCTAAAACTGAAAATCAAAATAAAAAGAAAAAGGCCTAATGGGCCTATACTGTGCCCTGTGCGTAACTTAGTCTAAACGGGCCTAGGTTTAAAACTAAACGAACCGGCCTAAACAAATAAACCTAAACTAAAATAAACCGCGTGGAACCGACCGGTTTTATTAATAAAACCTACCCCTTCGGGGGCTTCTAATCTAGGCCGCTCGATTGAGATCGGACGGGTGGGGGGGGATTGCCGGTGACTTACCGGACTCCGGCGACGGCGGCGGCGGCGGCGAAAGTGCTCCGGGGCTTCCGGACGTCGGCGAGCTCCGGCGACTCGTCGGGAAGACGCGCACGAGCACGAGGGAGGGTTCGGTGGTGTTGGGGAGGGTCGGGGTGGACTAGGGCGTCGGCGGCGGCAACAATGGCGGCGGGGAGGGCTCGGTGCTCCGGTGAGCTCGGGAGGGAGAGGGAGAGGGGGTCCGACGAGGCTAGGGGGGGAATGGGGTGCGGGGGCTCGGCCCTTTATCGCCCTGGGGTCGGGCGAGTTTCGGAAGGGCATCGGGGTGGTCGGGGAATCCCGGATCCTTCGGGATCCGGTGGATCTCCGGCGAGGTCGCGGCGTGGGCGAGGGGGGAAGAAGAGGGGTCCCACGGGTGTGAGAGAGAGAGAGGGGCGGGTCGAGCGGTGGCCGGGCGTAGGAGATTCGGGCGAGGGGCGAGGCTGGCCGGGCACTGGCCGGGCTCGGCTACTGCCCGGCTGGGCTGGCAGCCGGGCCGGGCCAAAGGGAGGGTGTTGAGGGTGCGGCGCTGGCTGGGCCTGGGGTGGCCTAGCTGGCGCCCGAGGGGGTTTTTTTCTTTATTCTTTTAAATAAAACTAAAACAAAAATAAAACCAAATCTATAAATAATTTATATAGGGTATATATATACCAAAATGATCAGGGGAATATTCCCTTTCATTTGAACATTTTTCCAAAGGCAAAATCCAAACTTTATGAAAATCCATTTTTTTCAAATTCAAATAAAATTCAGATTTGAATTCCAAAACTTTTGGCATTGTTTCCTCTGATATTTTTGGAGTGTCATGTTTGCTCCTCTCATACTTTTGATCAAGTATCTATCAGGCTTAGTTTTTGAATTGTTTCCCACATGCCAAAGTTTCAAATTCAAACTCAATTTGCTCTGAAACTTCAAATGACAATCAAATTCAAACAGAATGCATAGGATGCTTATCTATAATTGTAAAACATTCCAAATAGGAAATTTGGGATGTTACAGTCTGCAACTCAAGAACTTCGCATGACTGTTCATGAGCCTGCTTCCACAGAGGCTCCTGAAGCTGAAGATATTCCAGTAGTTGATCCCATCACTGCTGAAAACATTGGTCACCATGACAATGTTGAAGATGATGAAGTTCTTCCTCAAATCGAGTACAATGTGGTATCATCGCCTATTAAATTTAACAGCAAACTCATCGGCATTGGTCGCCCAATCGACGCCAATTGCTCAGGATGCTTCATGGGCCGATCGCCCGCAACAACAAGACTCCCCCAGTACTCCCCAACAACAAGTGACTCCCCAACAACAAGTCACTCCCCAACAACAACAACAAGAAGAAGAGGAAGACTTTGAGGCCCAGCCAACCCCATCTCCAAAGGCGTCGCCAGCATTTCGCAGGCTTCGCAGAGGCCAAAGGCCTCAAGTACCTCTTCGAAAGCGTTCGAAGGAGAAGTGCACCACCAACCTGTTGCACGCCAAGTGTTTTCAGAAGCCACTCCAACTGTGAATGTCTCCGAGTCTGAAGCTAAAGCTGCTGAAGACAATCTGGCTGCATCAGCCGCAGACACCCAAGAAGAAGAAGAACGTGTCCCTACACCCCCTGTCACTGAAGAAGTTATACCCGATATCAACGTACCAGTGCCCGACCCTCCAGCTCCTCAAGTGGAGGTTGAAAACATGGAGGCTGCCACCTCCATCGCTTATGAAGCTAATGACGTGGTCATGGCTGAAGCCAATGTGGAGCCTGCATCAACTGCTCCTGAAGCCAATGAAGGAAATGTGCCCGAAGCCAATGAGGCAACTGCTCCCGAAGCATCTATTTGAAGCAACTGAAGCCTCAGTTGTTGCCACTGCTCCAGTTCCGCTACCAAGGCCCTACACAATCGAGCAAGCATACAACTATGGCGAGCTAGTTATAGTAAGATGGCCCATTCTGGTCCCTCCGCCTCATGCCTCTGGTCCTCAGTTCGAATATCATATCGGGCATAGGCCTCAGGTCCAGAAGCCGAAGCCAAGACTGCCAAGGTTTCCAGGCACTGCCACCTCAACAGGTTCTTTCAATGCTAATGGCTTCAAAGCCCACAACACTTTCTTTGTGAGCAAAGAACCCCTACACAAGGCCAAGAATATCTTGACCGGTTACGGAGCTATCGGCAAAGAAGCTATTACTCATGTGTTTTGTATGATCAAGGCCGCATTTTCCCTCATATGCGCCTCGAAACCTTTGAAGCCATTGCGGATGTCGTGCTTAGAAGAAGCACTTGATTGCTTTCATGATGCGAGTCTACTTGGTTTCGTTCTGGACAAAGAACACTTGAATGAAGAATTAGTGCTTCAATTCTATGCTACCCTCCACATCATGGCTACAACAGAGAATCACGAAGACATGGGTTCTCGAGTGGATGACGAAATGTTCATCATGAAGCCAAAGCTCTTGACATCATTGAGCTCACAGGCCTACCCACTCCGGAGAGCTGTTTGAACACGGATGTCAACTCCACCGCGATGCCTTGGAGAGCATATTTCATAAGCGAGAACCCGACATGAGTCGGATCTCGAGCATGATGAAGCCACTGCCACATGACGCCGAATACCCTCAGCACTTCTTTGTTGATGACCTTGAGTATCTGCCTCGCACAATATATCACATCATCAGGCGGAATCTATGGCCTATCAAAGGGCATTCATCGTCAACAAAGCTTGAAGGAGCAATGAAGACATTGGTCTTCTACATCCTCAATGGCATCAGCTTCAACACGCAAGAATTCTTCATCCGACAATTGGTTGCGTCTGGATCTGATCTGTTTGGTCTGAAGTTCTATGCTCCATGGGTCATGCGCCTCATCAAGATGCACTCTGCTATCAACTATCAACCCTCCGCCGCAATCATCCGATCTTTCTACCCGAGGTTGATATGTCCGCTTTTAAGCCATATACCACGAGCCCGCCAAAACGCCACTAAGTCTTCGTAATGCAGATCACCACAGCTTCTCTCAACCCATGGAAGGCGTCCAAGCGATATCTCGTGTCTATCCTGGCTGGGAACACACGTACGCCTCATCGTGCGCGGAATTTGAAGCCCGAGAGCACAATTGGCCAAAGGCCTCGGAAGCGCTCTCGAGTCCTCAATGATCGAGAACTTCTTGTGGCACTGCATCAAAAGCAAGACAAGCATCACTCCTGGCTCAAGCGTCAAATGCAAAGCCTCTTTGTGGACGTCAATCACATTCGAAACCTTGCCACCAAGAATGCTTTTGTCACTCACGAGACCTGTCGGCGGTCATGGAAGAGTTTGACTACGCTTTCGGTCAAGCAGATCTTCAAGACGATGGCTTCACCGAACGCTTCAAGTTTGACTCCACTCCTCCATGGAATGCAGTCCTCTGACGAACTCCATCCCTTGAAGACTCGACTATTCTTCCTCCGCTGCAATCGCCAATGCCAGAGTGATCGATGATGAAGCCGATGCTACTTCACCGCCTACTTACGCAAGAATTGACATCGTGCCAAGCTCGTGCACCGCCAACCAACAACGACAACCTGCTGCATCATCTTCTTCAGAAGAGGACGAGTAGATGCTCTATGTCTTCAAACCTTTTTGGTCCTTACTGACAAAAGGGGGAGAAGCATATGAGTTTGATAGTCTTCAAGCGGGTTCACAAGGGCGGTTGCACTATATTTTGCCTAGTGTTTTCAACTCTCGCTTTTGAAACATTTGGTTCTTTGAGTTGTAACACTTAAACTCGATGGTAAATGCGCTACTTATTTGCTTTACTGCAGTGCGATGATAAATTCCGCATGTGCGACGATAACTTCCGCACTTAGATCATTCTGCAGACGTCCATTTTTCATTATGCATGTCATTCTCTTAGCTATATCATTTCATGCATGATGAATTATCTTAATAAGTTGAAGAGGATCTCCACAAGTACAACCTGCCATGTGCATTTGCATTCCAAAAGCAAACTACTTATATGCACATCTTCAGGGGGAGCCTTTGCCACTTATGAAGACAATTCCCTATCCTTTACAATTTCACATATTTTATCCCGTTGAAAACTTCAACCAGTTTGTCATCAATCACCAAAAGGGGAGATTGTAAGTGCATCTAGTGCCACCCCTAGTTGGTTTTGGAGTATTGACGACAAATGTGGTTGAGGACTAATCGTTTGTGAGAATTGCAGGATAACGCAGTAGTGTCCCTCATTGATTCGGTTTACCTACCGGAGACGACCCCTAAAAATGTATGAAGACATTGAAGACAATGGTGGTATGTGAAGATATTCACATTGAAGACTATGACATGAGAAGACATTGAGTGAAGACTATGGAGCGCGAAGACTGTGTGGTTCGTTGTTTCCTTTTCTTCTTTGTTGAGTCATAGGAACCACCGTACTGTTAAGTGGGGTCCAAGTGATCATAGTTAGAATGACTGAAGTGATGCTCAACCCAAATCCTATGTCTTGACGAACACAATGAGAGCAAAACTTATCCAGAGCTGGATGAGTCGACTTTGCTGTAGCCCAAGTAAAGTTGTCGTGTGTGTTTGAAATCGACCGTTGGAACACGTGTCGGTTCCTTAGTGACCCAGGGTCATTTAGGACATATCAGGTCGGGTTGCCTAGTGGCTATAAATAGCCCACCCCTACACCATAAATTGGTGGCTGCTTTCAGAGTTAGTGCACGGCTTTGTCGCTTTGAGAGCAGCCCACCTCGAAGCCTTTGAGAGAGAGAAATCCTTGCAAGGACAAAGCCCAAACACCCAGAGCCAAAGAGTGTTAGGCATCACTGAAGTTTTCCCGTCTGTGTGACCTGAAGACTTATTACACTTGAGGATTGTGAATCCTCCAGCCGGTTAGGCGTCGCGTTCTGAGCATCCAAGAGTCATTGTGGATTGCCGGTGAACGAAGTCTGTGAAGGTTCGGAAGTCTACCTTGAAGACTTACCAGAGTGATTGGGCGAGGACTGTGTGTCCTTAGCTCAAGGGGAATAAGGTGAAGAGCGGTCTTCTGAGTTGAATCTCAGCCTCCCTAACCAGATGTACAATTGTCACAGCAACTGGAACTGGTCCAACAAATCCTGTGTCTTCAACAAGTGACTGGTTCTATCCCTTCCCTCCTTTACCTTGAGTTTGTCTTCGTGAAGTCATTGCTTATATGCCTTATCTGTTTGACTTCATTGCTTGACTTCTATCGTTGTTTGGCTTCATACTATCTTCCATCTTGATCCTACTACCAAGCTGCTATTAGTCTTGTACTTTCACATTATTACATACTAGACTATGGTTTGCTTGTTGTAGTTTATCTTCCGTTGCATATCAATTAGGTCATTTCTATTGTTTATCTTCGAAACATCCGTGTTTTGAAGACTTTCATAAAAATCGCCTATTCACCCCCCCTCTAGTCGATAACTAGCACTTTCAAGGACCACGGTTGGCCGTATGTCTTCTAGCAAAAGCTTCAGAGTGCTGGCTCTGGCATCGGAGGCTAGGGCATGCTGGCATGAGGAACTTGTACACTCTTGCAAAGAAGAAGCATGTCGTAGGCATCGAGGGCATCAAGTTCAAGAAGGATCATCTATGTGGTGCCTGCGAAGCTGGAAAGGTGACAAGGGCCAAGCATCCCTCGAAGATAATCATGATGACATCATGTCCTTTCGAGCTGCTTCACGTGGACTTATTTGGCCCTACTCACTACTCTACTCTTACTACCACCTCTTGCCTCTATGGTTTCATCATTGTTGATGATTAATCAAGATACACGTGGGTGCACATAATCCTCTACAAGAATGAAGTGCAGGATGTCTTCAGAAGATTCGTCAATCGTGCCATGACGAACTATGGCATCAAGATCAAGCACATCAGAAGTGACAACGGCACAAAATTCAAGAACACCGACCTCGACACTTATCTTGATACATTGGGCATCACTCATGAGTTCTCAGCTCCATACACACCTCAGCAGAATGGCATCGTGAAGCACAACAGAACCCTCATTGAGATGGCACGGACGATGCTCGATGAGTACAAGACTCCAAGGAAATTCTGGCATGAAGCCATTGACACTGCATGTCATGTCATCAACCGTGTTTATCTTCACAAGCTTCTAAAGAAGACATCATATGAGCTACTAACTGGTAAGAAGCCAAACGTCAGTTACTTCAGAGTATTTGATGTGAGGTGCTGGATCAAGGATCCACAGATCACACTTCAAAATTTGCACCGAAAGCACATGAATGTTTTATGCTTGGCTACGAAAAGGATTCAGACTCCTATAGAGTCTTCAACCTCTTTCACTATAAAGTGGTTGAAACTATGGATGTGCGGTTCGATGAGACTAACAGCTCGCAAAGGGAGCACCTGCCAAATGTGCTAGATGAAGCCTCACCGAGTGAATCTATCAAGCTTATAGGTACTGGAGAAATCATACGTTCAGAGGCTCAGGATGAAGAAGAAATCATCATTTCTGCACCTAATCAACCCGAAGACAATGCTCAGCCTGAAGTCAATGCTGAAGCTGAAGACAATGATCTGCAAGGGAAAAATCTTCGTCCACTTCATCCTCGTGTTGCAAACGAAGTACATATTGAGAAGATAATCGATAGCATCAATGAACCTGGTCCGCTCACTCGTTCAAGAGCAACATAGCTAGCAAATTTCTGTGGACACTTTGCATTTGTCTCTATATCTGAACCCAAGAAAGTTGCTGAAGCCTTCATGGAACCTGAATGGATTCAAGCGATGCAATAAGAGCTTCAACAGTTCGAGCTAAACAATGTGTGGGAATTGGTTAAGCGTCCTGATCCTCGCAAGCATAACATCATTGGCACCAAATGGATCTATCGCAATAAACAAGATGAGCATGGTCAAGTTGTCAGAAACAAGGCTCATCTCGTTGCTCAAGGATACACTCAAGTAGAAGGGATTGACTTTGATGAAAATTTTGCTCCCCTGGCTAGGCTTGAAGCCATTCGCATACTGCTAGCCTATGCCAACCATCACAACATTCTTCTATACCAAATGGATGTGAAGAGTGCCTTTCTCAATGGCAAGATTGAACAACAAGTGTATGTTGCACAACCACCTGGCTTTGAAGATCCAAAACATCCTGACATGGTATACAAGCTCAACAAGGCACTGTATGGCCTCAAACAAGCCCCTCGCGCTTGGTATGACACACTCAAAGACTTCCTGAAGAGCAAAGGCTTCAAACCTGGTTCTCTGGATCCTACACTATCACAAAGACATATGATGGAGAACTGTTTGTGTGCCAAATCTATGTGGATGACATTATCTTCGACTGCACTGACAAGAGATACAGTGATGAGTTTGGACATATGATGCAAGAGCAATATCAGATGTCCATGATGGGTGAGCTGAAATTCTTCCTCGGTCTTCAAATCCGTCAGCAGAGCAACCACAACTTCATATCACAAGAGAATTACCTCAAAGATTGCCTGAAGAAGTTTGGAATGCAAGATTGCAAAGGATACACGACGCCAATGCCAACCAAAGGTCACTTGGGTACCGACGACAATGGTAAAGAGTTCGATCAAAAGGTATACCGCTCCATGATTGGTTCTTTAATCTATTTATGTGCATCTAGGCCAGATATAATGCCTAGTGTTTGCATGTGTGCCCGATTCCAAGCGGCACCAAAGCAATCGCATCACTTAGGCGTGAAGTTTAATCCTTCGATATTTGGCTTACACCCCAACACTAGGATTATGGTATCACGAAGGGCTCGAGTTTGATCTAGTTGGATTCTCGATGCTGATTATGCTTTGGTGACAAGGTTGATCGCAAGTCCACATCGGGCACATGTCACTTTCTTGGACGATCTATTATGCATTGGTCTTCAAAGAAGCGTAACTGTGTATCCCTCTCCTTCTTGAATCCGAATACATTCTTCTTTGGATCTTCTTTGCGCTCAGCTTCTATGGATGAAGCAAACTCTCAAGGACTATGGCATCCACCTGAAGCATGTGCCACTCTACTGCGACAATGAAAGCACGATCAAGATTGCCAATAACCCAGTTTAGCACTCGAAAACAAAGCACATTCAGATCCGTCATCACTTTCTCAAAGATCATGTCATGAAGGAAGATATTGATATCATTCACGTCAACACTGAAGAGCAATTGACAGATATCTTCACGAAGCCCTTGGATGAGAAAAGGTTTTGCAAGTTGCGGTGTGAGCTAAATATCTTAGAATCCTCAAATGTCATGTAATTGGACACACATCCTAACGCTTATGCATGTTGATGACTTAGATGTGCAACACACGAGGTAATGTATATCTTCAATCAATGAAGACATACACTCTAAGTCTGAATACATTAACGTGGAATTTGACTTCGGAGCGCCACGATAATTGTGCGCCATGTCCGGGTCTAATACTTCCTATACGGTGGGTAACGCCACCACCAAAATATTTTTTTGAACTGTTTCATTTGGCGTCATAATTGCATAGTCTTCGCACTTGGCTTGTCTTCAACATTAATTTGACTTCGAGGTTTATCTTCGCCATGTAGAATTGGTCTAATATATAATTATATATGCATGTGTGTTCTGTCCTCTACAACATTCACTTATAGCTATGTCTTCATACTTGAATTTTTGACCTAAGTGAATGTGATCGGACCCTAACCCACCCTTCTATGCTTATTTCTAAAGATTCTATCTGTCCAAATCATATGCATTCTATTGAAACCTGTCGATTGTCTTCTCTGGGTCCTTGTCAGCAGAAGACAAAGAGACAATCGTTTAAATCTGTTTTTAATGCCATATCCTTTTTGCCTGAATACCGGAGAAGCCGGAACGACCACCCGACAATCCAGGCGTGCGTGGGAACGTGGAACAACTTTCAATAAGTTGCATGCAAGCCATGTGTCCTTCAGATGTGAACCGCTAGGGGCACCTGCGTAATTACGCTATGCAGTCCCTTTCCTTATAAATACACACTCACCATGGTCATTATCTCTTCTTCCACCTCACCGCCTCTCTCAAACCCTAGCGCCTCCGCTAGCTCGCGACGACGCCAGAGACGAAGCGCTTAGCTGCCGCGACTTCTTCGACACCGTCCTCACGCCGGCCGTGGACCTCGTCCTCTCCACCGCCGCCCTAAGTGTCTTCCGCCGCCAAGTTAGGGTGCGGGAGATTGAACTGCTCGGCCTCTAACTCTGCCTCGTCTAGCAGTACGTCAGCGGTAATTAAATCTTACTCTTTACTACCTTTTCGATCCGTCAAATCCATCCACTTTAACCAAAAGTGGTTTCTTCACTTCCAAGTATGGATCCGTCCTTATCTGCATCTCTTATCATGCTAAGAATATTCACTTGTGCTTCATAACTAGTTAGATTCCTCACTTGTACTTATTCATGGATTCGTACAAATCTGGAACCAACTCTCTTCAAATAAGTGAATGTCTTCGCTCTATGAGATCAATGTCTTCAAACCTATTTTTCTTCAAAATCTTCTGAGAATGCATATGACCTCTTCCCCTTCCCTCGCATCTCTAATGCTGTCATAGGTACATGTCTGTGGGAGAATCCCTTGGTTATCATAGTCTGCATTCATTTGCAGATTTCTTACAGCGTCATATACACTCCCCTGAAGCGGATCTTGTCGACCAAAGAGAAGGAAGCCATTCACTGTTCTGAAGCCATTCAGTCTGGATACAACGGCAAATGAGAAATCAGCAAGAAAAGGTGGCAGGCAGCACCGTGGAGATACTGCTAAGGATTTACCTCCAGATCAGTTTGAACTATACAAGTCAGATCCAGAAGAAAGCTATGGCCAACGCAAGACCCGAATCCAATGGATTCGAAGGTATTGGGCAGAGCAGTGGTTCAAGTATAACTTTGCAACCCCTGAATATGCAGAAAAGAATGCTATCAAGCGCCCATGGGGAGATATTCTGTACAGGAATTTGCAGCCCAAGTCAAAGTCTGAAGCCATTGCTCAAGGCTTCTACCCATGCATGGTCCGAGGACCGAAGCCAGAGAATGCTGACCCATCATCTATGTTATGGTGTCACGAAGACAATCTCTTTAAGCGCATCTATCAATTTGCCAAGGAGTCAGCTGTAAAAAACAATAAGGAGCTAGGACTCAACTTCAACCCCGGTCCACCTGCTCCAAGGGCTGATGGCACACGCGATGCCAATCCAAATGTCATTGGCCCCTTCAACAACTTCGATGGCCTCCTCTCTCACATAGCTGCTTAGAGGGCCACTGTGGAGCAATCAGCTGATGACGCAGGTTCTGAAGATGCGCCAGCACCACCGAAGTAGAAGAAGAAGAAATCAAAAGCTTCGAAGCCCTCTGCCACACCAAAAGCTTCAACTGTGAAGCCATTGGCCACTGCACCTCCTGAACCCCGTGTGCAGTCTGAAGATTTGTCTCGTGTCTCCAAGAAGACCGAGAAGTCCAAGAAAACCAAGAAGACCAAGAAGATTTCTGGGCATGAACTGACTCCTGCTGCCGTTCTGCGCAATGAGGATGACACCATTGATCTGTTCAATGATGAAGATCTTGGTGATGATGCGCTTGAGATGCTGATCAAGAGCAAGCAAGAGGTGGAGATCTTCAATGATCTGCCCCTCTTTGATGTTGACATTCTGAACAACTTCATCGATGAGTGGTTCGATGACCAAAGCATCAGTATTGATGATCTTCAGCTGCCCGTGGACATTAGTGTCACGTTTCATGGAGCCATTGCCAATGAAGTGGCTCTGGCTCAGAAAATTGTTGAAATCAAGAACAAAATTGATTATGAGAAGGCTCACTTCAAGAAGAACATGTCCAAGCTCAGCGTGGCAGATGTTCAAATCTTCAAGAAGATGCTGCATGACCTCAAGGAAGAGTTCCATAAGAAGCGTGATGAAGATAAAGGCTCAAGAGAGCGCATGAAGTACTTTGCGCAGAAATGTGTTCAAGCACATAATGAAGCTGAGAAGCGCAAAGCTCTTGGGCGTCCTGGCATCGATCCCAGGATGGCTGCCAAGCAAAAGAAGTCTGTTGTGGCCCAAACTGAAGCACCAAGGCAGGAAGAACCTCCCATTGTCTTCCCTGCCAGCATGATAGGCTCGAAGCCTAAGGTCACCTCAGCAGCTTCGGAGCTGAAGAAGACAAGGGCAGTTGAAGCCGAAGCCAGGAAACACAAGCACAAGGATGCTTCTGATGATGCTTGATGACCCACAAGTATAGGGGATCTATCGTAGTCTTTTCGATAAGTAAGAGTGTCGAATCCAACGAGGAGCAGAAGGAAATGACAAGCGATTTTCAGTAAGGTATTCTCTACAAGCAACGGGTAACAAGTAATGAAAGTAAACAAGGTTTAGCAAGATGGCCCAATCCTTTTTGTAGCAAAGGACAAGCCTGGACAAACTCTTATATAGAGAAAATCCCTCCCGAGGACACATGGGAATTATCGTCAAGCTAGACCGGTGCTTGGGTGCTGTCCTTTCTTGGACAAGCATCCTACTTATGATTAACCCCTATTGCAAGCATCCGCAACTACAAAAGAAGTATTAAGGTAAACCTAACCATAGCATGAAACATATGGATCCAAATCAACCCCTTATGAAGCAACTCATAAACTAGGGTTTAAGCTTATGTCACTCTAGCAACCCATCATCTACTTATTACTTCCCAATGCCTTCCTCTAGGCCCAAACAATGGTGAAGTGTCATGTAGTCGACGTTCACATGACACCACTAGAGGAGAGACAACATACATCTCATCAAAATATCGAACGAATACCAAATTCACATGACTACTTATAGCAAAACTTCTCCCATGCCCTCAGGAACAAGCATAACTACTCACAAATCATATTCATGTTCATAATCAGAGGGGTATTAATATGCATAAAGGATCTGAACATATGATCTTCCACCAAATAAACCAACTAGCATCAACTACGAGGAGTAATCAACACTACTAGCAACTGATAACCCACAAGTATAGGGGATCACAACAGTTTTCGAGGGTAGAGTATTCAACCCAAATTTATTGATTCGACACAAGGGGAGCCAAAGAATATTCTCAAGTATTAGCAGTTGAGTTGTCAATTCAACCACACCTAGATAACTTAATATCTGCAGCAAAGTATTTAGTAGCAAAGTAGTATGGAAGTAACAGTAACAGTGGCAAAAGTAACAGTGGCAACGGAAAAGTAACTAAGCAAAGAGCAATATGTGAAAAGCTCGTAGGCATTGGATCGGTGATGGATAATTATGTCGGATGCGATTCCTCATGCAATAGTTATAACATAGGGTGACACAGAACTAGCTCCAATTCATCAATGTAACGTAGGCATGTATTCCGAATACAGTCATACGTGCTTATGGAAAAGAACTTGCATGACATCTTTTGTCCTACCCTCCCGTGGCAGCGGGGTCCTATTGGAAACTAAGGGATATTAAGGCCTCCTTTTAATAGAGTACGGACCAAAGCATTAACACTTAGTGAATACATGAACTCCTCAAACTACGGTCATCACCGGTAAGTATCCCGATTATTGTCACTTCGGGGTTAACGGATCATAACACATAATAAGTGATTGTCGGATCACGGGTTCCGGCAAAACCCTTAAGGTTCGAACTCTGAGGTGCGCGTGAAGTTCTCTCCCTACCGATCTACGCCCTAGCTCTCTAAGATCTCGCGGACGAACTCGACGAACTCGCAACACAGAAAAACACGAGATTTATACTGGTTCGGGCCACCGTTGTGGTGTAATACCCTACTCCAGTGTGGTGGTGGTGGATTGCCTCTTGGGCTGGTGATGAACAACACAAGGCGAAGAACAGCCTCCTGAGGTTGAGGTGTCCTTGTGCTTGGAAAACTTGTGTGGGTGAGGATCCAATGCCCCTACGGTGGTGGCTAGCTCTACTTATATAGGCCCTGGTCCTCTCCCCGAATATTGAGCGGGAAGGGAGCCAACAACGGTGGCCAATTTGAAAGGGGACAGCTAGTACAGCTTATCCTGACAAAAGTGGTCTTCGCCTGCAAAAGGCTCTCGTGGTGACGCCGTCTTGGGCTCCATGGTGACCTCCGTCCTGCCGTCCTTCGGGTCCTGGTCTCGTTGCACCGATATGAAAACCTTTGCTTGATGCCTCGGTACTCCGCACCTGCACCTGCCCCCTTAGCACCAAAGAGGAAACAAGGACGCTGCGTGTGCTGGCGCCCGCCTGGCGCCCGCCTAGTGTCGATCGTCATGGCTCACGTCACGAAGTCCTCGCGAGGTTTTCCTTGCCTTGATCTCTCCGCCCCTCGTGAGCCTGCCCAGTGTGGCCGCTCCTGAGGAGGTCTTGGGTCGTCCGCCTCGCGAGGGTCTTGAATGGCTTGTCGACGAAGATGGGTCGTACGACCTGCTAGCATAGCCTCGCTGTGGGCCGCAGGCAGGCAAGTCTGGGGACCCCCATTCCCAGAACGCCGACAGTAGCCCCTGAGCCCAAGGCGCGCTCGGGCTTGGCTTCGAGGCGAAGCCAAAGGTCAAGCGAGAGCACCGCGGGCCCCAAAAGCCTGCGGCCTCGGTTGACGCGTGGCGGTTGATTGGACGTGGGCGTCTCTGCTTCCCCACGCTGCCTCGGCAACTGCCCGACTTGGAAAAAAGGCTGGTGCAAACAGTGCCTGTCTTCATTGCCTCCTTCGCCTCACTCAGACCCCCTTCCTCGCTCCTTGCTGCCGAAATCTCTAGATCCGCTCCAACCTTGCTCCGCATCTGCGATCAAATGGCACCGCGCAAGGTCAAGTCCTCCTCGGTGCCGGCTTGGTTCAAGCCAGCGCTTGACGCCCCCAATGTCACGGAGAAGAGTCTGGCCGCCACGCGCTTGCTGACGGCAAGGGAGAGCAACGAGAGGGGGAAGACAGAGCTCCGACTCGCCTCCGACGCGCCCAAGCCTGAGGGAAGCACCTTCTTCCCCTTCTTCACGAGCAGCATCGCCGCTGGGTTGGTTCCCCCCTTCTCTGACTTCTTCTACAAGGTCCTTGACCACTACGGGCTGCAGGCGCTGCACCTTCATCCCAACTCTGTCCTCCTTTTGTCCATCTTCGCCTACTACTGCGAGGCGTACCTGGGCGTGATGCCGTCCGTGGCGCTACTGCATCACTTCTTCTTCCTCCGTGTCTTCGACGGCCACGTCTCTAGGTGTGCCAATTTCATCATGGCCGCCAAGGCCAACTCGATCTCGAACACCGGGAAGAGGGCCGACAACATCAGGGCCAAATGAGTCATGATGAGCGCCAAGTGTGTCCATCCGCGCCTGGAACTGCCGACAGAGGCGCCCCGGTTCGACAAGGGGTGGTCTCGGGCGGAGCTCTCCGACGAGCGGGCGTCGTCGGTGTTGGAGCAGACGAGGACCGACTTGAAGCCGGGCAATGCGAAGGCGGCCAAGGTGACGGCAGCCATGCTCCTGAGGGAATTCTTGACGTTGCGCGTTGCTCCACTTCAGGCGCACACATGCCCTTTATGGAAGCTTGGAGATGAAGAAGACGGGATTCGCTTGAGCCCGGTGGCCCTACCTGATGATGAGCTGGCTACAACCCTGCGCCTCTTGGTTGGGGATAACCAAGAGTACCCGCCGAGCGCCTTCGTTCCTTTGTTCCACCGCAAGGACAGGGAGGAGTTTGTCGCCTCCAGGCCAACCTTCGACACACGTGGGCTAGTGCCGCCGGTGCTCGCTGGGGCCTCTGCAACGCCGAAGCTGGTGGAGGTGTCCTCCAACGAATCCCGCGGGGAGGAAGAGGGGGAGGAGGACTCGGAGGAGACCCTCGAGGAGATGGGGGAGAACTCCTCCCTAAGCAAGGACGACATCCACCGCGCCCTGCCAGATGACGCTGAGATCTACGCCCACCAGGAGGGGGAGCTACCCCTCATCTCGACGAGGTGCAGATCGTCACTGGTTCCTCGGGATGACGCCCCCATCTTGACACCTCCCGGTGTCGCCTCCGCTGCGCTATCTTCTGCTTTTGAGGCCCGTGCGCCCGCTCCTCAGACCCCGACGCTCTCGGGTTTCCGGCTCCCCAAGCGGAAGGTGGACTACGTCGCGGTGGATCAGTAAGTGCTTCGAGCTTCATCTTGCTCCCGCTTGCACCCGCCATTTTCTGATATCCGCTCTTGGTTGACCAGGCCAGTGTCTTCAACGAAGAAGAGGAAGGAGGATGCCATGGTCGTGCCCCCCTCTGCGGAGAAGAGAGGCGACAACATTCGCACCTCCCCAGCCAGATCATCCTCGCGAGGCCAGGAGGGGCATCGCCAAGAGGAGTCAGCCCCCGTGGCCTCGCTGGCTCCGGAAGTGCCGATGCCTGGCTCGGCTGACGAGGTCCAAAAGTCTCAGGAGCCCCCGATTTCCCAGGCTCTGGTAACGACGTCGCCTCCTCCTCCCACTGCGCCTCTGGCCCCAGATTCTTCTGCTTCCTCCGCAGCCTTGGAGCGTGTCTTCTCGGGGATGGCCAAACTGCGGGAAGACCTCTTGGGCGCGGACCCGCGCCTAGTGGCAAGGCGTCTGGAGCTGGCCTCGGGCTGGCTTCATTCCGACTCGGTGGTTCGAGCGTCGCTGAGCCAGGCCGCGGCGGCCTCCGAGAAGGAGAAGCATGCCGCCGCCAGGGCTGCAGCCGACCATGAGGCGGCACTGAAGGACGCCGAAGCCGCCTGCGGCCGCTACCGAGAGCTGGAGGGTGAGCTGAAGAGCGTGCGTGACGAGCGCGCAAAAGAAACACGCGACCGCCAGGCGAAGGAGGAGGAGATGAAGGCTTGGGAGGATGCCATCAAGGGCCGTGATGCCGAGCTCAAGGAGTTAACGAAAGCGCAGGTCGCAGAACGCAGCCGACTGGAGGAGCTGGAGCAGAAGGCGAAGGCGAGGCCGAGCTCGACGCCAAGGCGAAGGTCCTGGCCGAAGACCGCGTGGCCTTCTTGCTTCTTGTGAAGAGGTCCAGCGTGGCGCTGAAATCACTGTACGAGAAGGGCCTTGTAGCGACCAGACCCGAATGGATCTAGCGCTCTGTGCTCAGTGTCATCCCTTAATGGCAGTCGATCACACCATTTACTAGCCATGTACTCTGCTCCGGGTGAGGTTACTAGCATGGGTGACCTAAGGGCTTGGGTTGGTAACTTGTACTTATCCACAAATCCCCTTGATATGTATGAATGCGATGCACCAAGATCGAAAAGAACAAGCTGCGATAAATGACTTAACCAAAAACTTACCGATTCTTTGCATCGGGCTGGTCTTCAACCTCCTCCACTTCAATGTGGTTCACTGTCCCCTATTGAAAGGGTTGGGCTTCTTTCGAGCTTCCATTGCCATTTCCATTCTGGCCTATACGGACAGTCATTGGCATAATGCCCGATCTTGCGGCACTTAAAGCAAGTAATATGACTCAGTCTACTTTGGATGGTGTTGACGGGTTGGTGCGATTACGTCCGTTGCTTCCTCCATTCCGTTCCCATTCTTAGTGCCATTATGGTTGTGCGAATTACCTCCTCCATGGGTATCTTTGAAACTGAATTCGACTTAGGGGTATAACGAGGTTTCTGCTGAGCTCGAAGTTATACTTCCCTTGCCCATACTTCCGCTTCACGGTTCTCAATTTCTTCTTTGCTTTCCTTCAATCATGAGGGCTCGGTCTACTAACTCTGGTAGTTATTGAAACTGGCTACCATCAACGGCATCTTGAACTCATCATTCAGTCCTTCTAGAAACTTCTCCGCTTAGCTGCATCAAGAGTAACGCGTCATCCGGGGCATAACGTGCTAGTTTACTAAAGTCATCCACGCATCGCCAACAGATCCTTCCTCCTTGGCGTAAATTGCGAAACTCACGCTTCTTCATGGCCATAGCTCCTGCTTTGAAACATGGGCGGTCTGAAAAGCTTGCTGAAATTGATCCCATGTGACAGTATCTCTGAGGTAAGTGGCTGTGAAATTCTCCCACCATCTTCTTTGCGGGTCCTTCAAGTCGATGTCTGCAAACTTCACTCTTTCTCCATTCGTGCATCCTGCAGTGGTCGACTCCTTCCTATCTTGCGGAGCCGGTCATCTGCTACAATTGGCTCGGTGCTCTTTGGAATACACCGGCGGGTTTAGTCTAAGGAAACGAGTCGGATGATCCGCAGTGGTGGTGGTGGTGGGTTGTTGTTGTTGTTGTTGCCCGGTTACGCACCAATGTTTGAATCGAGGTGTTACTGCCTTTGGATCGGTTGGGTGATCTCTGGCGGGAAAAGCGAATCCGGGTCGCGTCTCGGAGGCATCCGATGGGTTTAGAAAAGATGAGAATTTAGAATAGAATGAGGTCTAAGGGGAATCACTACCCAAATGCACATGAGCAAATACACACAAAATCACTTCATTCAATCAAACAAAGGCTTACAACGATCTAATTATCGCATAAAAGTGCGTGTACTATAAGGATTTACATGGAGGGAATACTACTAATATGTGGGGGACTTCTACTAATTTGAACCGGTGGAAGACTCCATAATGTCCGCTCGACTTCGTCTTCAAAGTCGGGTTCACTTGGATCCGAATCGGTGTCGTCGATGTTGATGTAGTCGCTTGGGCAATCGACATCTTGGTCTTCATTCTGAGCGCCAACTTCTTCTTGAGTTCTTCAATCTCGTACTTAAGATCGTTATTGTGTCTTGCTAGAGCTACGATCTCGTCCATATAGTCCTTGCGAGTTGTCTTTAGTTCTTCTTCAAGTTCGATGATCCTTCCTTTTGCATTCTGCAACTCCAACATATCATTGCACATCCGGTTCTCTGACGCCGAATGTCTGGTTTAACTCTGGATGAATGCTGCAATGGATCTATCCTTCTTGGTCTTGTGACGTCCCATTTGTCATCTCGGCGTCCGCATAAATCTGGTAGATTGTGCCCTTAAGGTCTTCTTGATAAACTTCTCCAATGCGTCCCATGGTGATGTGAGCTGCCATGCTCTTTCCCGGACTCAAGTTGGTGCCTTGAAAACACTATCTATAGGCTTGGTGATTGGGGCGAATGTCCTTCTGGAACGTGAGCGTGAATCTTCCAGCTCCTCTTGAGTGAGTGGCGTTGAAAGTCCGGTGAAGCTTGGTAATCCAATGTTCAGGTATTTGGTAACTTCCTTCAAGTGAAATCCAAAAGGTGTGCCTTCATCCGGTTGGGTGTACTTGATCTTCGTGTCCGTCATCCTAAAGAGAGTAGAAAAGATGAGGAGTTAGAAAATGAGAAGAGAGTAGTGATCTATGGCTTTAACTTAGTGGTCGTGTCCTACCGGTCGTGTGCTCGATACCATTCTCTCATGGCGACCAGGACCGAATGGATCTAGTGCTCGTGCTCGGTGTCATCCTGGATCGATAATGCTAACACCACACAGTACTTCGTAGGATTTATAGCAGAGTAGCAATCACACACTTATTACATCGTTGTCCACAAGGGAACTTAATACAATAATATGGCTTAAGGCCATCTAATAATAACAGCGGAAGGCTTGGAAAACGAGTGAGTCCATCAACTCCAACGGCATCACCGAGTATAGAACCACGACCTAACACCTTACTCGTAAATGCGAAAAAGTACGCAACATGAAAAGTTGCAGCCCAAACGGTCAAGACCTTTGGAATATCTTTGGCAATGTAACACATAGAGAACAATGGAGCAACAAGCCTATACTACATGCATATATGGCTGGTGGTAAGGCTCTCTGATTTACATTTTGCATAAAGCTGATTTTTCCCTACATCAAAGGAATAATTTTATTTAACTATCATGGTGGTTGTTAAACATTGAGAATGGTTGACACATCCTCAATCCCAATTAAAAGTACTCATTAAAACCCAATAACTTTATTATTAGAAGTAACATGTTGAGATTCACATGATATTCAAGTACTAGATACTCAAGATGTCCATAACCGGGGACACGGCTAATCATGATTAGTTTATACACTCTGCAGAGGTTTACGCACTTATCCCCACAAGAATCGATCGCCTCCGCTTGGTTCTCGCACTACATGGTGTGTGAGAAACGGATGACCGAGACATAGTCTTTCAGAAGCGCTAGCACCTTACATGTGGGTAGACCGTACCAACCTACATCCCCTACATCAGCTAGCCTACCCGTAAGAGTTCGCACAACTTAGTCAACTACGCCAGAGCCCATAATTGGCTTGTGGCTGCACACGGAAGTTTCCAGTTTGAATAATCTTATGATCCCTTAGAGCACGGGTGGCGGTCCGAAGAAATACAGGCAAGTCTGATAGAAACCAGTGCCTCAATCCACCCAGATGTGTGTTTAGGTTGCCACCTTAGATAAACCATTAATTAACAATCTCACATCTGTCATGGATATTCACTCACCCAATCCACGTCTACTAGCATAGCATGGCATAATAAGCAAACGTAGAAGTAACTCCCAAGGTTTCATAAGTAAACAGGTAATAGGTACTACCTCAATCTACTTCCCATCCCACAATTTAATTAGATCCTAATCATGCAAGTGTTGGAGGGCTTGATCTAATGCAGAATAACTGGGTAGTAGAAAAGGTATGATCAAAGTGTTACTTGCCTTCTTGATGATCCATGAGTCCTAGAGATTCAAGTAACAAGCGGCGCACTCCGGGTGATCTAACGCAGACAAACAACAAGCATACAATAAGTACTCATCTAATGCACAGGAAAATCTCGAATAAAAGATCTAACCAGATAGTTCAACTTAAGAACCACAGTTGCAAAAGAATCGAATCAAATAAAGCATCGAAAGTCGGAACTCGAGAGAGAACGACTCGGTTTAGCAATCTGAAATTAAGTCAAAATTTTATAGTAGCAAAACTCTGTGTAAGTAGGGTAGTCGGAACGGCGGTTTAGATCACGAAACTCCGGTAGCTTGAATCACTGATTCCGATAAGCGATCAAGAAAAAAAACATAATAGAAAAACGGATCGGAAATCGAAACTGAAAAAAAACGGATTAAATCCGAAAAAACGCATTTAACGGATTAAATAACGAGCGTTCGTTAACAGAACTAAACCCACGAACGAGTTCATTGAAACGAACGTCTCGGTGAACGTACACTAAATAAGAAAACCGAAAAAAATAAAAAAAACCAACTAGGTTTTTGAAAAAACCGAACATCGCAAAAACCGGACCCGGGTTTTCTAGGGAAAACCGGATCGGGCAGCTGAGGTGGTGGCTACCTCCGGTGATCGCCGGGCGGGCTCGGGCGGTCTCCGGGTCGGGCGAGGTCGGCGGGTGGCGGTGGGGTCGGGAGGGGCGAGGCGGCGGGTGCTCCGGCGGCGTGGCAAGGCCTCGGCGGCGCGGCGGCTCGGCTTGGGGCGGCGACGGGGCGAGGTGAGGAGAGAGGGGGGTCCGCGGGGTATAAATAGGAGGGGGGGGGGGTGCTCCGGCTTGGGGAAGGGGCAACGGGAGCCGGGGCGAGGTCGGACTCCGGGGCGGGCGGCGGCGTGCGGCGGCGGGAGAGCTCCCGCTCGGGCGGGCGCGCGAGGGAGGAGAGGCGGGGCGCTGGGCCGGGCCTGGCTGGCTGGGCCGGCTGGGCCTTGGCCCAGGGGGGGGGGGGCGCGTTTTTTTTTAAATAAAACCAAACGAATTAAAAAAATATAAAACGAACACCGATTTAAATAAAAAAAAATTTACCCGACTCCTAAAAATGAGTCGAACAAAATGAAATTTAAAAGCGGCAAACATGCATAATATTTTTAAAATGCTCATTTTGCCTAAGCAAAATAAATCTTTCAAAAACCAAATTTGGTTTATTTATAATATCTTCATTTTTCCTAAATGTTGGGAAAGTCATATTATTCCCTCTCTTGAGATTGTTATAGGAAAAACTTTATGAAGATAATTAAATAAATCCAATGATCCTATTTTCAAAATTTGAGAAATCCCAAATATGAAAATAATGAAACTTCCAACTCTCTCCGAGGGTCCTTGAGTTGCTTGAAATTTTCTAGGATCGGAAAAATGCGAGAAAAATATGATATGCATGATGACCTAATGTATAACATTCCAAATTGAAAATTTGGGATGTTACAGGCCTGGAGAAGCCGCTGACCATCGACGAGGATGGCCCTGCTCAGCAGCTTCCCCACTTGGTGAAGGCGCTCGAGGAAGTCGTGGAGGGCATCGGTCCCATGGCTGAGGCTGAGGCTCGTGTCCTTTCTTCAGCTGAGCTGACGCGTGTCTTCAGCCATCTGCACCTTTGCGATCCCAATGCTCGTATCGATGAGCTGCTGGAGCCCGTGGCTGACGAACATTGTGAGGCCGTGACCGCAGCCGTGAAAGGTCAGGTGGAGGCCCTGCTGAAGAAGTTCCGCGGCTTCGTCCTTGCGCCCTCGACCGGCGATGCCACCAATCCTGCGGCCGGTGGTGCAGGTGAAGGCGACGCTGCCAAGGGAGGAGCGTCTTCTGCAAGCGACAACGGTGTCCAGGGGTGATCTGCGGTTGCTTCCCTGTTTCATTCCTGCAATGCATCAGGCCTCGTAGAGGCGTTAAACTTTCTTCTGATATTGTGAGAACAATATGCTTTGTAATATTTCCTTCAAGATTTCGCTATTTTCTCCCTATTTGCTTTGTGTTCTGCGTCGCCAGAGCCCGGCCCCGCGCATACCTCAACTGCCATTGGACCGACCGGAGACCAGGACGGACCAAGGAGTGAGGGGCTACGTGACCAGTTAGGCTCCTGAGTCGCGATGCTCCGGAGTCCCCCTTGACGCGCAAACAGCTAATAGGAAGGAGACGCGAGGGTAGGCAAATGTTCTACATCGGCAGAGCCCGACCCCACACGTACCTCAACCGCCGTTGGACCGACCAGAGACCAGGACGGGCCAAGGAGTGAGGGGCTACGTGACCAGTTAGGCTCCTGAGTCATGATGCTCAGGAGTCCCCCTTGACGCGCAAACGATCTTCATACCTTTGCCCTCACCGAGGCTCGGCTGGGGAGCCGCATGCGATGACCAGGTCCGGGGGACCTGTTTGGGCGGTGTACGCTCGGGCGTGACCCGGGCGCAGCCCCCGGGCCTAGCCCCCTCGGGCGGCGCTCCCGAGGGGAGGTGTTGCGGTGAGGCCGGACGCTGAGCTCTGGGGCTCCCTGAGGTTGGTACGACTTTGAAGCTGCCCTTAGTTGTTTATCACCAGTGCGGAGCATAGTGCTTTCGCTTGTGCACGGGCATAGCCGCTCCTCGGCAGTGTCGACGGCCAGCGCGGAGCATGGTGCTTCCACTTGTGCATGGGAGGGGGGCTCCCTCTAAGGAGAACCCCCGGGGCGTGTACAGCCCCGCCCTGACACGTGGCTTGCATGACAGGGCTTGACGAGGTGTATATGGGCACTCGTGAGCCAGGCGGGACTCACGAGGCCCTACCTCAAGGCGGGTTGCGCCTAGTCTTGGGTCTTTGATAGTTGTGTGTTCCTGCGAGACGGTTAGATATGAGTGCTCTACATCCTCAGGTCCTGGCGCTCGAGCGAGCTCAGTCGCCACTGGTATGCCAGGTAGCGATGCCGTGGTCAAGGCCAGGGGGTGAGGGCTGGAGAGCCAGTAAGAGCTCCTGAGTCGCGATGCTCAGGAGCCCCCCTTTTAACGTGCAAGCAAATTGCATGAAGGAGGGGAAGACCCATGGTAGGCGGCAATCGAGAAGGTGGTAATCTTAGATAGATTAATCATGAGAGCAGCGGGCTTAAGTAAATGCATGGGAGATACATGCCACTGGGTCAGGCCCAAGCGGCTTGGGGATGATGCAGCCCGAGGGGTGCCCCCAACAAGGTAAGCTTAAAGACATAAACAAGGATACATGCCGCAGGGACGGACCCACGCGGCCTAGGAATGATGCAGCCCATGGGGCGCTCCCAGCTAAATGAACTTGGAAAATTTCACCTGGTTCTGTCGACGAAGGAGAGTTGGGGAAGCTGAAGGTGCGCGGCGAAAGGGTTGCTCCTCACGAGCCACCGGGGCCCTGAGCCTCAGGAGGCTCTGGCGGCTCGGGTGGTTCCTGTAGGACCGTCTCCATCTCCGCCAGGACGGCGTGGTGCCTAGCCTCCTGAGCCGCCAGGACACGCCGCAGGTTGTGCTGATAGGCTGACGACACGCTTGGCAGGCCAAAAGGCATGCAAACATAGCTGTGTGGCGGACCCTCGCAGCTTCCCACGCGCGAAGGCCAAAAAAGTTCCTGAGATGCAGCCCTGTTGAGCCCTGGGACATCGATGCAGACACGCAGCCCGACATCCTCGCATGTATGGGGAGCTACGCCTCGTGAGCGGCGGTCGCCGCGCAGGGCCCTTGCGTCTTGCAGTTCCTGAGTAGTCTTGGTGATGAATTCCTGAGCGGTGGGCGCTCCTTGCCATGTGTTCTTCTGAGGGAAACGTGCCGTGAAGCATGCCTCCAAGTGGTGCCCAAGCGCCTTCCTCGTGATGTGGGCAAAGTCTGAAGCCTTCCAGAAGAAAGCCCCCGAGCCCTGCCCGAGAAGGGCGCCGGGCGCGCCTTCCTATGCGATGGAGGGAGGCGCCCCTAGAGCAGGCGCTGGTCCTGACGAGGCTCCAGCTGCGGTGCCGCCCTCTTGAGGCCCTGCACGGCGCATCTTCTTCTTCTTCTTGGGGGTGACCTCATGAGGGCCCTCGCCCTTGTTGTCGAGGTCGTCGATTGCTGCAGCTTGGAAGGCACGCTCGAGGGAGCACACCGCATCTCTCTCTTCACATGGGACCGTGATGATTCCGCCACTCCCCGGCATCTTGAGAACATTGTAGCCGTGATGGGTGACGACCATGAACTTGGCTAGGGCAGGATACCCGAGGATGGCATTGTACGGCAGACGAATGTGCACGACGTCGAAGTCGATGAGCTCATTGCGGTAGTTCTTGCGTTCCCCGAAGGTGACAGGGAGGCGGACCTGCCCTATCGGCGTGGTGGAACCGTCGGTCACTCCTGAGAAAGGCTTGGTAGGCTGAAGCTAGTCATATGGCACTTGGAGGTTGTCGAACGTGTCGACGGACATGACATTGAGCCCTACGCCGCCGTCGATGAGGGTCTTGCTAACTTGCACGTTGCTGATGATTGGGGAGCACAGCATCGGGAGGGCGCCAGCGGTAGCTGCGCACTTGAGCTGATCTGCCAAGTTGAACGTGATGGGGCACTGGGACCATCTGAGTGGGCGTGTGGCCTCGAGCTTGGGGAGGACTGCATTCACTTCACAAGCAAACTGCTTGAAGATACGCTGCGAGGCTGGGGCCTGGGCTCCGCCCAAGATGCAAGCGATAGCACGCGACTCTTGGAAGCCCCTAGCCCTCTCGTCTTGGTGGTGTTCATCGTTCCTTCTTGGTGGTGCCGGCAACGGAGGGAGCCCAGCGTTGCCTTGAGGGCGATCCTCACGAGGCCGATCCCTCCAGACGCCCTCGCGAGGCCGATCCTGCCAGCGGTCCTCGCAAGGGCGGTCGTGCCACTCCTGGCACGGGCCGCGGTCGTCCCAGCGTCCGCCACCATGTCCTCCTCCTCGGTCGTAGCCCCGGTCGCTGCGCTCGGGGCGTCGAGCGAAGCGTCCTTCGCGAATGGCTCTGAGCTCTTGACAATCACTGGTGTTGTGGGTGTTCAGGTTGTGGAAGGCGCAGAACGGACGACTGCTCTTGGATTACTCAGGCTGGTCTTTGCCTCGCTTGGTGTCCGGCTCCGCTGCGAGCACGGCTGCTCCCTTGCGTTTCACGTCCTTGGCCTTGGCTTTCTTTTCCTCCGGGTCCACAGCCGGTAGCTCGAGGAGGGAGAGGCGCCCTTCCTCAGCTCTTGCGCACTTGGTCGCCAGGTTGAACAGCTCCTAAGATGTGCACAGCTCCTCGTGGATAGCGAGCTGTTCCTTCATCTTGACGTCACGGACGCCATCAGAGAACGCGCAGATGATGGCCTCGTCCGTCACCTTGGGGATCTTGAGACGAATGTTGTTGAAGCGCTGGATGAACTTCTGGAGGGTCTCCCCTAGTTGTTGCTTGATGCGGTGCAGGTCACCTGCGGCCGGCGGGCGGTCGCGAGTGCCCTGGAAGTTGGCGACGAAGTGGCCGCGCATCTTGTCCCAGGAGGAGATCGAGCCCGGTGGCAGGTTCAGGAGCCAAGAGCGGGTGCCATCCTTGAGAGCCATGGGAAACCAGTTCGCCATGACTTTCTCGTCGCCGTTGGCCGCTTCGATGCTCAGCTCGTAGAGCTGCAGGGACTCCGCGGGGTCGGGGGTGTCGTCGTAGCGAGGAGGCAGATCTGGCTTGAACTTGCCCGGCCAGGCGATGCCACGCAGCTCGGGGGTGAAGGTGCGACAGCCTGCCGTGGTCGCCGGGGCCCGTCTCGGAGGTGGAGCTTGGTATTGATGAGGTCCGCGTGCCGCCACCGTTGGTGGCGCGCGGTCGTAGCGAGGCGGCGCGAGGAGCGCAGGTGCAGCTTCTCATGGCCAAGGAATTTCTTAACAGCTTCTCTCTCCGCGTGCGGGCACCGGGCGCGGTGGGTCGCACCATGGGGCCGCGCGCCTTGGCGCCAAGGCACCGTCTTGGGGCAGAGGTGGTGGAGGCGCTCCATGAGCCACGCCAACCGCGGCTGACGGTGGGTGTGACAGTGACAGGGACGGCGCAGGGGAGCCCCCTACGGCGCTGACGAGCTCGGCGATGCGGTCGAGCCAGTCCTCGTAGAGGGCGTCGACGGGGCGGTAGCGGAGGAGCTCACGCGCCAGGCCCAGCGCGGCCTGAGGGTCCACGGGAGCGCGACGAGCATGGGATGACGAACCGGCTGGGGCCAGCGATGGAGTGGCGGTGCGGCCGTCCCGCCGCACCGACGGGTGCAGCGAGGATGCTTGCTGCTCGTTCCCCGCCGGGCCGGTGGCGGCAGGCAACGGAGAACGACGAGGTGGCCCACCAACGGGGGCCGTCTGAGCGACGCGGGTGGCGAGAGCGGCCCAGCACTTAGCACGAGCACGGTGAGCGTCCGCCATGGAGACGGCGGAGTGACGAAGCACAAACCGACGGGAGGGAAGCTACAACGCACCTCTACATGGCGCGCCAAATGTCAGATCATGGGTTCCGGCAAAACCCTTAAGGTTCGAACTCTGGGGTGCGCGCGCAGTTCTCTCCCTACCGATCTACGCCTTAGCTCTCTAAAATCTCGCGGACGAACTCGCAACACAGAAAGACAGGAGATTTATACTGGTTCGGGCCACCGTTGTGGTGTAATATACCCTACTCCAGTGTGGTGGTGGTGGATTGCCTCTTGGGCTGGTGATGAGTGATACGTCTCCAACGTATCTATAATTTTTGATTGCTCCATGCTATATTATCTACTGTTTTGGACCATATTGGGCTTTATTTTCCCCTTTTATATTACTTTTGGGACTAACCTATTAACCAGAGGCCCAGCCCAGAATTGATGTTTTTTTGCCTATTTCAGTGTTTCAAAGAAACGAAATATCAAACGGAGTCCAAACAGAATGAAACCTTCGGGAACGTGATTTTCTTACCGAATATGATCCAGGAGACTTGGACCCCCCCCCCCGTCAAGAAAGAAAGTAGGTGGCCACGATGGTGGAGGGCGCCCCCCTAGGGCGCGCCCCCTGCCTCGTGGGCCCTCCTTTGCTCCACCGACGTACTCCTTCCTCCTCTATATACCTACATACCCCCAAACGATCAAATACGGAGACAAAAACCTGATTCCATCACCGCAACCTTCTGTACCCACGAGATCCCATCTTGGGGCCTGTTCCGGAGCTCCGCCGGAAGGGGAATCCACCACGGAGGGCTTCTACATCATCACCATAGCCCCTCCGATGAAGTGTGAGTAGTTTACCTCAGACCTTCGGGTCCATAGTTAGTAACTAGATGGCTTCTTCTCTCCTTTTGGATCTCAATACAATGTTCTCCCCCTCTCTCGTGGAGATCTATTCGATGTAATCTTCTTTTTGCGGTGTGTTTGTTGAGACCGATGAATTGTGGGTTTATGATCAAGTTTATCTATGAACAATATTTGAATCTTCTCTGAATTCTTTTATGTATGATTGGTTATCTTTGCAAGTCGCTTGAATTATCGATTTGGTTTGGCCAACTAGATTGGTTTTTCTTGCAATGGGAGAAGTGCTTAGCTTTGGGTTCAATCTTGCGGTGTCCTTTCCAGTGACAGTAGGGGCAGCAAGGCACGTATTGTATTGTTGCCATCGAGGATAACAACATGGGGTTTTTTATCATATTGCATGAATTTATCCCTCTACATCACGTCATCTTGCTTAAGGCGTTACTCTGTTTTCTTTCACTTAATACTCTAGATGCATGCTGGATAGCGGTCGATGAGTGGAGTAATAGTAGTAGATGCAGGAAGGAGTCGGTCTACTTGTCTCGGACGTGATGCCTATATACATGATCATACCTAGATATTCTCATAACTATGCTCAATTCTGTCAATTGCTCAACAGTAATTTGTTCACCCACCGTAGAATACTTATGCTCTTGGGAGAAGCCACTAGTGAAATCTATGGCCCCCGGGTCTATTCTCATCATATCAATCTTCCATCACTTTATTATCGCTTTGCTTTTTTACTTTGCATCTTTATACCAAAAATATTATCTATCATCTCTATCAGATCTCACTCTCGTAAGTGACCGTGAAGGGATTGACAACCCCTAATCCCGTTGGTTGCGTGGAGCTATTTGTTTTGTGTAGGTACGAGGGACTTGCATGTAGCCTCCTACTGGATTGATACCTTGGTTCTCAAAAACTGAGGGAAATACTTACTCTACTCTGCTGCATCACCCTTTCCTCTTCAAGGAAATCCAACGCAGTGCTCAAGAGGTAGCAGGAAGATTTCTGGCGCCGTTGCCGGGGAGTCTACGCAAAAGTCAACATACCAAGTACCCATCACAATCCCTTATCTCTCGCATTACATTATTTGCCATTTGCCTCTCGTTTTCCTCTCCCCCACTTCACCCTTGCTGTTTTATTTGCTCTCTCTTTTCCGTTTGCCTTTTTCTCGCTTGCCTTTTGTTTGCTCGTGTGTTGGATTGCTTGCTTGTCACTATGGCTCAAGATAATACCAAGTTGTGTGACTTTACCAATACCAACAATAATGATTTCCTTAGCACTCCGATTGCTCCTCTTACCAAGACTGAATCTTGTGAAATCAATACTGCTTTGTTGAATCTTGTTATGAAAGATCAATTCGCCGGCCTTCCTAGTGAAGATGCCGCTACTCATCTGAATAACCGTTGATTTGTGTGTTATGCAAAAGAAGAAAGATGTTGATAATGATATTGTTAAATTGAAGCTACTTCCTTTTTCGCTTAGAGATCGTGCTAAAGCTTGGTTTTCGTCTTTGCCTAAAAATAGTATTGATTCTTGGAACAAGTGCAGAGATGCTTTTATCTCTAAGTATTTTCCTCTCGCTAAGATCATCTCTCTTAGAAACGATATTATGAATTTTAAGCAACTTGATCATGAACATGTTGCACAAGCTTGGGAGAGAATGAAATTAATTATACGTAATCTCCCTACTCATGGTTTGAACTTGTGGATGATTATACAAAAAAAAATATGTTGGATTGAATTTTGCTTCTAGAAATCTTTTAGATTCGGCCACGGGAGGCACTTTTATGGAAATCACTTTAGGAGATGCTACTAAACTCCTTCTCAATGGCACACTGAAAGATCTACTAATAAAAAAGTGCATGCGATAGAAGAAATCAATGTTTTGAGTGGAAAGATGGATGAACTTATGAAATTATTTGCTACTAAGAGTGTTTCTTCTGATCCTAATGATATGCCTTATTCTACTTTGATTGAGAATAATAATGAATCTATGGATGTGAATTTTGTTGGTAGGAATAATTTTGGTAACAACGCCAGATAGAGGGAACTTTAATCCTAGGCCTTATCCTAGTAACCCTTCTAATAATTATGGAAATTCCTACAACAACTCTTATGGAAATTTTAATAAGATGCCCTCTGAATTTGAGAATAGTGTTAAAGAGTTTATGAATTCACAAAATAATTTTAATGCTTTGCTTGAAGAGAAATTGCTTAAGGTTGATGAATTGGCTAGGAACGTTGATATAATTTCTCTTGATGTTGATTCTTTAAAGCTTAGATCTATTCCTCCTAAGCATGATATCAATGAGTCTCTCAAAGCAATGAGAATTTCCATTGATGAGTGCAAGGAAAGAACCGCTAGGATGCGTGCTATGAAAGATGCCTTTATTAAAGCATGCTCTTCCAATTTCCATGAAAATAAAGATGAAGATCTAAAAGTTATTGATCTATCCCCTATTAAATCCTTGTTTTGCAATATGAATCTTTATAATGATGGGACTGAATATGATCCACCTTTACCTAGAAGGCGTTCCATGAATTCGGAGTATTTAGATCTTGATGATGAAATTGATAAAAGTGGGATTGAAAAAAGCAAAACCCTAGATCTTGCTAAAACCACTATTTTGGACTTCAAGGAATTTAATTATGAAAGTTGCTCTTTAATTGATTGTATTTCCTTGTTGCAATCCGTTCTAAATTCTCCCCATGCTTATAGTCAAAATAAAGCCTTTACTAAACATATCGTTGATGCCTTGATGCAATCTTATGAAGAAAAACTTGAGTTGGAAGTTTCTATCCCTAGAAAACTTTATGATGAGTGGGAACCAACTATTAAAATTAAGATTAAGGATCATGAATTTTATGCTTTATGTGATTTGGGTGCTAGTGTTTCCACTATTCCCAAAACTTTGTGCGATTTGCTAGATTTCCATGATTTTGATGATTTCTCTCTAAACTTGCATCTTGCGGATTCCACTATTAAGAAACCTATGGGAAGAATTAATGATGTTCTTATTGTTGCAAATAGGAATTATGTGCACGTAGATTTTATCGTTCTTGATATAGATTGCAATCCTTCTTGTCCTATTATTCTTGGTAGACCTTTCCTTAGAACGATTGGTGCGATTATTGATATGAAGGAAGGGAATATTAGATTCCAATTTCCATTAAATAAGGGCATGGAACACTTCCCTAGGAAGAAAATAAAACTACCATATGAATCTATCATGAGAGCCACTTATGGATTGCCTACCAAAGATGGCAATACCTAGATCTATCCTTGCTTTTATGCCTAG
This sequence comes from Aegilops bicornis, assembly GCA_021605145.1. Taxonomy (NCBI): domain Eukaryota; kingdom Viridiplantae; phylum Streptophyta; class Magnoliopsida; order Poales; family Poaceae; genus Aegilops; species Aegilops bicornis. The sequence continues at coordinate 327,178,505 of CM038673.1, forward strand.
CTAAGGGCGTTAAACGGTAGCGCTTATTGGGAGGCAACCCAATTTTATTTTTAGTTTTTTGCTTTTTGTTTATGTTTAGGAATAAATAATCCTTATACCTTCTTTTTAGATGTGGTTTTATGTTTTAATTAGTGTTTGTGCCAAGTTAAACCTATAGGATCTTCTTGGATGCTAGTTATTTGATCTTGCTGTAATTTCCAGAAACTTTCAGTTCACGAAAACAATTATTAAAAATCACCAGAATGTGATAAAATAGTGATTCCAATTGCTGCTGATCAATAAACAAATTGCCTAGTTCTTCCTATGTTGTATGATTTTTTGGAGTTCCATAAGTTTGCGTTAGTTACAGATTACTACAGACTGTTCTGTTTTTGACAGATTCTGTTTTTCGTGTGTTGTTTGCTTATTTTGATGAATCTGTGGCTAGTAAAGTAGTTTATAAACCATAGAGAAGTTGTAATACAGTAGGTTTAACACCAATATAAATAAATAATTAGTTCATTACAGTACCTTGAAGTGGTCTTTTGTTTTCTTTCCCTAACGGAGCTCACGAGATTTCTGTTGAGTTTTGTGTTGTGAAGTTTTCAAGTTTTGGGTGAAATCTTTTGATGGATTATGGAACAAGGAGTGGCAAGAGCCTAAGCTTGGGGATGCCCATGGAACCCCCAAGATAATCCAAGGACACCAAAAATTCAAAGCTTGGGGATGCCCCGGAAGGCATCCCTCTTTAAATCTACTTCCATCGGTAATTTTACTTGGAGCTATATTTTTATTCACCACATGATATGTGTTTTGCTTGGAGCGTCTTGTATGATTTGAGTCTTTGTTTTATAGTTTACCAAAATCATCCTTGCTGTACACACCTTTTGAGAGAGCATACATGAATTGGAATTTGATAGAATACTATATGTGCTTCACTTATATCTTTTGAGCTATATAGTTTTGCTCTAGTGCTTCACTTATATCTTTTAGAAACGCAGTCGTGGATTTGTTTTATAGAAACTATTGATCTCTCATGCTTCACTTAGATTATTTTGAGAGTCTTAAATAGCATGGTAATTGCTTAATAATAATAATATGCTTGGTATTCAAGATTTGTAAAACTTTCTTTTGAGTGCGTTGAATACTAAGAAAAGTTTGATGCTTGATAATTGTTTTGAGATATGAAGATGGTGATATTAGAGTCATGCTAGTTGAGTATTTGTAAATTTGATAAATACTTGTGTTAAAGTTTGTGATTCCCGTAGCATGCACGTATGGTGAACCGTTATGTGATGAAGTCGGAGCACAATTTATTTATTGATTGTCTTCCTTATGAGTGGCGGTCGGGGAGACGGACGATGGTCTTTTCCTACCAATCTATCCCCCTAGGAGCATGCGCGTAATACTTTGCTTTGATAACTTCTAGATTTTTGCAATAAGTATATGAGTTCTTTATGACTAATGTTGAGTCCATGGATTATACGCACTTTTGCCATCCTTACACTATTGCTAGCCTCTCTAATACCGCGCACCTATCGCCAGTATCATACACCCACCATATACCTTCCTCAAAACAGCCACCATACCTACCTATCATGGCATTTCCATAGCCATTCCGAGATATATTGCCATGCAACTTTCCACCGTTCCGTTTATTATGACACGCTCCATCATTGTCATATTGCTAGCATGATCATGTAGTTGACATAGTATTTGTGGCAAAGCCACCATTCATAATTCTTTCATACATGTCACTCTTGATTCATTGCATACCCCTGTACACCGCTGGAGGCATTCACATAGAGTCATATTTTGTTCTAAGTATCGAGTTGTAATTGTTGGGTTGTAATAAAAATAAAAGTGTGATGATCATCATTTTTAGAGCATTGTCCCAAGTGAAGAAAGGATGATGGAGACCATGATTCCCCCACAAGTCGGGATGACACTCCGGACGAAAAAAAGAGGCCATAAAAAAAAAGAGAAAAGGCCCAAATAAAAAAATGAGAGAAAAAGAGAGAAGGGACAATGTTACTATCCTTTTACCACACTTGTGCTTCAAAGTAGCACCATGATCTTCATGATAGAGAGTCTCTCATTTTGTCACTTTCATATACTAGTGGGAATTTTACATTATAGAACTTGGCTTGTATATTCCAGTGATGAGCTTCCTCAAAATGCCCTAGGTCTTCGTGAGCAAGCAAGTTGGATGCACACCCACTTAGTTTCTTTTCTTGAGCTTTCATATACTTATAGCTCTAGTGCATCCGTTGCATCGCAATCCCTACTCACTCACATTGATATCTATTGATGGGCATATCCATAGCCCGTTGATACGCCTAGTTGATGTGAGACTATCTTACCCTCTTTTTGTCCTCTCCACAACCACCATTCTATTCCACATATAGTGCTATATCCATGGCTCACGCTCATGTATTGCGTGAAGATTGAAAAAGTTTTGAGAATGTGAAAAGTATGAAACAATTGCTTGGCTTGTCATCGGGGTTGTGCATGATTTAAATAGTTTGTGTGGTGAAGCTAGAGCATAGCATACTATATGATTTTGTAGGGATAAGTTTCTTTGGCCATGTTATTTTGAGAAGACATAATTGCTTTGTTATTATGCTTGAAGTATTATTATTTTTATGTCAATATGAACTTTTGTCTTGAATCTTCCGGATCTGAATATTCATACCACAATTAAGAAGAATTACATTGAAACTATGCCAAGTAGCACTCCGCATCAAAAATTCTTTTTTATCATTTACCTACTCGAGGACGAGCAGGAATTAAGCTTGGGGATGCCTGATACGTCTCCAACGTATCTATAATTTTTGATTGCTCCATGCTATATTATCTCTTGTTTTGGACCATATTGGGCTTTATTTTCCCTTTTATATTACTTTTGGGACTAACCTATTAACCGGAGGCCCAGCCCGAGTGCTGTTTTTGCCTATTTCAGTGTTTGAAGAAAGCGGAATATCGAAACGAGTCCAAACAGAATGAAACCTTCGGGAACGTGATTTTCTCACCGAATATGATCCAGGAGACTTGGACCCCCCGTCAAGAAAGAAAGAAGGTGGCCACGAGGGTGGAGGGCGCGGCCCCCCTAGGGCGCGCCCCTGCCTCGTGGGCCCCCCTTTGTTCCACCGACGTACTCCTTCCTACTATATATACCTACGTACCCCCAAACGATCAGATACGGAGCCAAAAACCTAATTCCACCGCCGCAACCTTCTGTACCCACGAGATCCCATCTTGGGGCCTGTTCCGGAGCTCCACCGGAAGGGGAATCCACCACGGAGGGCTTCTACATCATCACCATAGCCCCTCTGATGAAGTGTGAGTAGTTTACCTCAGACCTTCGGGTCCATACTTAGTAACTAGATGGCTTCGTCTCTCTTTTTGGATCTCAATACAATGTTCTCCCCCTCTCTCGTGGAGATCTATTCGATGTAATCTTGTTTTTACAGTGTGTTTGTTGAGACCGATGAATTATGGGTTTATGATCAAGTTTATCTATGAACAATATTTGAATCTTCTCTGAATTCTTTTATGTATGATTGGTTATCTTTGCAAGTCTCTTCGAATTATCAGTTTGGTTTGGCCTACTAGATTGGTTTTTCTTGCAATGGGAGAAGTGCTTAGCTTTGGGTTCAATCTTGCGTTGTCCTTTCCCAGTGACAGTAGAGGATAACAAGATGGGTTTTTTTATCATATTGCATGAATTTATCCCTCTACATCATGTCATCTTGCTTAAGGCGTTACTCTGTTTTCTTGAACTTAATACTCTAGATGCATCTTTGGATAGCGGTCGATGAGTGGAGTAATAGTAGTAGATGCAAAAGGTGAGTCGGTCTACTTGTCTCGGACGTGATGCCTATATACATGATCACACCTAGATATTCTCATAACTATGCTCAATTCTGTCAATTGCTCAACAGTAATTTGTTCACCCACCGTAGAATACTTATGCTCTTGAGAGAAGCCAGTAGTGAAATCTATGGCCCCCGGGTCTATTCTCATCATATCAATCTTCCATCACTTTATTATCGCTTTGCTTTTTTACTTTGCCCTTTTATTTTACTTTGCATCTTTATACCAAAAATACCAAAATATTATCTATCATCTCAGACGGATCTCACTCTTGTAAGTGACCGCGAAGGGATTGACAACCCCTAATCGTGTTGGTTGCGTGGAGCTATTTGTTTTGTGTAGGTACGAGGGACTTGCGTGTAGCCTCCTACTGGATTGATACCTCGGTTCTCAAAAACTGAGGGAAATACTTACTCTACTCTGCTGCATCACCCTTTCCTCTTCAAGGAAATCCAATGCAGTGCTCAAGAGGTAGCAATGAACAACACAAGGGGAAGAACAGCCTCCTGAGGTTGAGGTGTCCTTGTGCTTGGCAAACTTGTGTGGGTGAGGATCCGATGCCCCTACGGTGGTGGCTAGCTCTACTTATATAGGCCTTGGTCCTCTCCCCAAATATTGAGCGGGAAGGGAGCCAACAATGGTGGCCAATTTGAAAGGGGACAGCTAGTACAGCTTATCCTGACAAAAGTGGTCTTCGCCTGCAAAAGGCTCTAGTGGTGACGCCGTCTTGGGCTCCATGGTGACCTCCATCCTGCCGTCCTTCGGGTCCTTGTAGCGACCCGACCCGAATGGGTCAAGTCTCTGTGCTTAAGTCTCATCCCTGGATCGGTATGCTGACACACACAGTACTCGAGGATTTATAACAGAGGTAAATCACATGTATAAAGTAACGTAAATACTATTACCTCAATCCAAATAGCGGAAGTAACAAGGTTGTGGATTCCCATAAACACCAACGACAACGTTGAGTGTAGAAACCGTAACCCTAACGTATCACTTACTCGTCGTAAGATCCTGCAACATGAGACGTTGCAGCCACAAAGGGTCAGTACATTGAATGTACTGGCAAATTCACACCATAGAGCAATGATGAATAATGGCTATCTCTACATGCATATTTGGCTGGTGGAGGCTCTATGGTTACAATGTTTTCTTGAAAAGCCAATTTTCCCTACTGCAAAGGAATAAATTTATTTAACTATCATGGTAGTGGTTAAACATTGAGAATGGTTGACAGCATTCTCAATCCCAATTAATCATCATCATTAAAACCCAACAATATTAATTTAAAGTAACATGATGAGATTCACAGGAAAATCCAAGAACTAGATACTCAAAACGTCCATAACCAGGGACACGGCTAATCATGATTAGTTTATACACTCTGCAGAGGTTGCGCACTTTTCCCCACAAGACTTGATCGCCTCCATTGGATTTCTCGCACTACATGATGTTTGAGAAACGGATGACCGAGACATAGTCTTTCAGAAGCGCTAGCACCTTACGATGGATAGACCGGTACACCTACTTTCCCCTACATCTACTAGTCTACCCGTAAGAGTTCGCACGACTTAATCAACTATGCGAGAGCCCATAATGGCTTGTAGCTGCACACTGAAGTTTCTAGTATGAATAATCTTATGATCCCTTTGAGCCTGGGTGGCGGTCCAAAAAAACAGGCAAGTCACGGAATAACGGTACCTCAATCCACCGGATGTGTATTAATGTTGCCACCTTAAATAAACCATTAGTTAACAATCTCACATCTGTCATGGAAAATCACTCACCCAATCCACGTCTACTTGCATAGCATGGCAAAATAAGCAAACGTAGAAGTAGCTCCCAAGGGTTTGATAATAAAACCGGTAATAGGTACTACCTCAATCTACTTCCCAAAACCCACAATTTAATTAGATCCTAATCATGCAATGTTTGAGGATTGATCTAATGCAATAAAAACTGGGTAGTAAGAGGTATGATCAAAGTGTGAACTTGCCTGCAATGTTGATGAAGATGATTCGCACTCAAAACTCTTAGTAGTTCTACTCGTCACACTCCGGTCAATCTATCGTAGGCAAGCAATAGTAACCACACATAAGCAATCACTCAAAAGATCGGAGAGAACGAAGAAAACAATTCGAAAAACATCAAAACCAAATCAAATAACTCTTGCAGCATAAAACAATTTCTAACAGTACCAAAACTATGTGAATTTGGCCTTATCAAAAAGTTTAGGTCAAGAGCTTCGATTTGCAAAAAGAATCAACTAAATTGGAGTTACGAAACTCAAGTTACGATCAAACGAAGTTTGAATTCAAATCTGGTCTAATTCAAATTTTAAAACTTTCAAAAACATGTTTAAGTTGGATTACTGGATAGAGGAGATCATAACGAAGACGTGGGCGTTGGTTTCGTTGGATTTGGACTAACGAGCAAAAAGTAATGGTCGTTTGAAAAACAGGGACTAATCTGTGAAGAAAATAACTACAAATAGGTCCCTGGACACGTGGCAGATTTATACAGGCCGAAACCATTCGTTACAGAGCTTATTGAGCGAACATTCACTATATAATGAATACCGTATTGAAAAAAATAAAATAACACAATGCGCGATCTAATCACGGCCGTCGGATGTGGATCGAACGGGCGAGCGACTCACCGCAGCGGTGGTCCTCGCTGTCGCCGGAGAAGACTGCGGCGGCGGCGGCGGCTTCGAGTGGGCGGCGGCTCCGGTGGTCAGCGGCGATGGCAGAGCGGTTGGGGAGGGGCGGCACGGAGCTGCGGTTTTGTCGGTGGGGCCGTCGGACGTCGAGGGCCATAGAGCGGAGCGGGCGACGGTGGCGGATCTCGTCGGAGTTTGCATCTCCGGCGAGGGGGGGGGGGTTGCGGGGCATCGGCGGCTGCGGCTTGAGGGGAAAACGGGCCCGGTGCTTCAGTATTTAAAGAAGGAGCGAGGCGCTGGCTTGGGCGAGGGGCACAGCGAGGGAGGAGTCCGGGTCGAGCTTCGAAGGGTGGCGACGAGGCAGGAGCGAAACTCCTGCCGCCTTGGGAGGAGGAAGAAGACGCGGGCCTACACAGAGGCGTCCGGAGAGAGAGGAGGAGGCAGGCGGCAAGGCGGTTAGCGCGAGGAGAGAGGCCATGGGCCGATTAAACTATTTGGGCCGTGAGGCGGAGAGAGAGAGCAGGGCTGGGTCGTGGCCTGGCCTGGGAGCTGGGCCGGCCCAGTCGGCGAAGAGAGTTTTTTTAATAAACATTTTTTCCCAGAAAAATGAAAATAATAAAAACAAAATAAATAATAAACTTATATGGGCATATAATATATCAAAATTTTCAGAAAAGGATTTCCTACAACCTGAACATTTTTATAGCGTCAAATAAAATCAATTTTTTTTAAATAAAGTAAAGAGTGCTACTGTTGCAATAAAACCTCATAAAAATCATTTTAAAAATACCAAAATGATTTCAAATTTATTTCTCTCCAATTTTCTACTGTAGGGAATCATGTTACCCTATTTTCCATATATTTTATTTTTGGAGAAAAATAATTTGAATAAAACCCAATTAACTCCAAACTGAAAATAAATTCAAAAGAACTTTGAATTTAATTCTTTGAAACTCCCAACTCATATTTCATATGTTTTGAAGAAGTCATTTTATCTTCGCTCGTGAAAATCATGGAGTTGCATAAAGTTCCTGGGTTGGAAATATTTTCCAAATGAAATTCAAATATTTTCAACACCCCTTGTCATTTAAAAAAAATGGAAGAAGTCATGTCATCTTCTCTCGAGGGTTTTGTGGTGAAAAGAATTTGAATTCACGAGGATAATAAAAGCAAAATGGAAGTTTGGGAAAGTCCTGTTATTCCCTCTCATTTAACTTTCAAAAAGTTTCGAATTCACTCACTTTCAGTCAATCAATCACACAACAATCAAACAAACAATCAAATCTATCTATTTATATAACATTCCAAAATTTAGAATTTTGGGATGTTACAGTCCTGGTCTCGTTGCACCGATATGGAAACCTTTGCTTGATTCCTCGGTACTCCGCGCCTGCGCCTGCCTCCTTAGCACCAAAGAGGAAACAAGGACGCTGCTCGCGCTGGCGCCCGCCTGGTGTCGATCGTCATGGCTCACGTCACGAAGTCCTTGCGAGGTTTGCATTGCCTTGGTCTCTCCGCCCCTCGTGAGCCTGCCCAGCGTGGCCGCTCCTGAGGAGGTCTTGGGTCGTCCGACTCGCGAGGCTTGGCCCCTCGCGAGGGTCTTGAATGGCTTGTCGATGAAGATGGGCCGTACGGCCTGCTAGCATAGCCTCGCCATGGGCCGCAGGCAGGCAAGTCTAGGGACCCCCGTTCCCAGAACGCCGACAGTGACTATAGACTTGCAAGGTAGGATCAAGAACTCACATATATTCATGAAAACATAATAGGTTCAGATCTGAAATCATGGCACTCTGGCCCTAGTGACAAGCATTAAGCATAGCAAAGTCATAGCAACAACAATCTCAGAACATAGTGGATAATAGGGATCAAACCCTAACAAAACTAACTCGATTACATGGTAAATCTCATCCAACCCATCACCGTCCGGCAAGCCTACGATGGAATTACTCACGCACGGTGGTGAGCATCATGAAATTGGTGATGGAGGAAGGTTGATGATGACGATGGCGACGGATTCCCCTCTCCGGAGCCCCGAAAGGACTCCAGATCAGCCCTCCCGAGAGAATTTAGGGCTTGGCGGCGGCTCCGTATCGTAAAACGCGATGAATCCTTCTACCTGATTTTTTTCTCCCCGAACATGAATATATAGAGTTGGAGTTGAGGTCGGTGGAGCACCAGGGGGCCCACGAGGCAGGGGACCCGCCCAGGGGGGGTAGGCGCCCCACCCGTGGGATGTGGTGTGGGCCCCGGCCTTGATTCTTTGCCGATATTTTTATTAATTCCAACAATATTCTCCGTGAAGTTTCAGTTCATTCCGAGAACTTTTATTTCTGCACAAGAATAACACCATGGCAATTCTGCTGAAAACAACGTCAGTTCGGGTTAGTTCCGTTCGAATCATGCAAGTTAGAGTCCAAAACAAGGGCAAAAGTGTTTGTAAAAGTAGACACGACGGAGACGTATCAACTCCCCCAAGCTTAAACCTTTGCTCGTCCTCAAGAAATTCAGTTGACAAACTGAAAGTGATAAAGAAAAAACTTTTACAAACTTTGTTTGCTCTTGTTGTTGTAAATATGTAAAGCCAGCATTCAAGTTTTCAGAAAATATTATGAACTAACCATATTCACAATAACATTTAGGTCTCTTGTTTACTCATATCAATGGCATAATCAACTAGCGAGCAATAATAATAAATCTCGGATGACAACACTTTCTCAAAACAATCATAATATGATATAACAAGATGGTATCTCGCTAGCCCTTTACGAGGCGCAAAACATAAATGCAGAGCACCTCTGAAGTTCAAGGACTGACTAAACATTGCAATTCATGGTAAAAGAGATCCAGTCATACCCAATATAAATTAATAGTAATGGATGCAAATGATAGCGGTGCTCTCCACCTGGTGCTTTTTAATAAGAGGGTGATGACTCAACATAAAAGTAAATAGACAGACCCTTCACAGAGGGAAGCATGGATTTGTAGAGGTGCCAGAGCTCGATTTTGAAATAGAGATAAATAATATTTGAGCGGCATACTTTCATTGTCAACATAACAACCGAGAGATCTCGATATCTTCCATGCTACACACATTATAGGCGGTTCCCAAACAGAATGGTAAAGTTTATACTCCCCCTCCACCAACAAGAATCAATCCATGGCTTGCCCTAAATAACGGGTGCATCCAACTAACAATAGTCCCAGGGGAGTTTTGTTTGCAATTATTTCGATTTGATTTGCTTGGAGCATGGGACTGGGCATCCCGGTGACCAGCCATTTTCTTGTGAGTGAGGAGCGGAGTCCACTCCTCTTGAGAATAACCCGCCTAGCATGGAAGATACAGACAACCCTAGTTGATACATGAGCTATTCGAGCATACAAAACAGAATTTCATTTGAAGGTTTAGAGTTTGGCACATACAAATTTACTTGGAATGGCAGGTAGATACCGCATATAGGAAGGTATGGTGGACTCATATGGAATAACTTTGAGGTTTATGGAACTGGATGCACAAGCAGTATTCCCTGTTAGTACAAGTGAAGGCTAGAAAAAGACTGGGAAGCGACCAACTAGAGAGCGACAACAGTCATGAACATGCATTAAAATTAATAAACATTGAGTGCAAGCATGAGTAGGATATAAGCCACCATGAACATAAATATCGTGGAGGCTATTTTGATTTTGTTTCAACTACATGCGTGAACATGTGCCAAGTCAAGTCACTTGAATCATTCAAAGGAGGATACCACCCTATCATACCACATCAGAATCATTTTAATAGCATGTTGGCACACAAGGTAAACCATTATAAACTCCTAGCTAATTAAGCATGGCATAAGCAACTATAATCTCTAATTGTCATTGCAAACATGTTCATTCATAATAGGTTGAATCAGGAACGATGAACTAATCATATTTACAAAAACAAGAGAGGTCGAGTTCATACCAGTTTTTCTCATCTCAATCAGTCCATCATATATCGTCTTTATTGCCTTTCACTTGCACGACTGAGCGGTGTGGATAATAATAATAGTGCACGTGCATTGGACTAAGCTAGAATCTGCAAGCATCTGACACACAGGAGAAGACAAGGTAATATGGGCTCTTGTTAAATCAACAATAATGCATATAAGAGCCACTTCAACATTTTCATTATGGTCTTCTCCTCTGGACCCCCAAAGAAAAGAAAAGAAATAAAACTATTTACACGGGAAAGCTCGCAACAAGCAAAAAGAAGAATGAGAAATCTTTTTGGGTTTCTTTTTTATTACTACTACTACAAGCATGGAAAGTAAACTAGCTAAAATATACAACTAATTTTTTTGTTTTTCTTAAGGTTTTTCAAACACACAAGAAGAAAGCGAGAAAAGAAAATAAACTAGCATGGATATTACAGTGAAAAAGTATGAGCACCGACAACTAGCATGAGTGTGTGAACATGAATGTAATGTCGGTGAGAGATACGTACTCCCCCAAGCTTAGGCTTTTGGCCTAAGTTGGTCTATGGCCACGGCTGGCCTGGCGGATATCCAAAGTTGTAGCTGGGGTCGTACTGAGATGGAGCCTCAGGGTACCACTGATTGGCGACCTCCTCCGGATCCCACTGGTAAACAGACTGACGTGGAGGATCAAGTTGTGGTTCCGGCTCTGGCTCTGGAGCTGGTGTGAGGCTCTGGTAGGCATGAAATGCCTCCGGCAGAACAAGATACTTGCCTGAAGATAAGTTAAATAAAGAAGGAGCAGGCAGAGTAATAGTCTCATGGTGATTTTTATCAAATATCAGTCTGTAGTTAAGCATCTTTTTATTATTCTTAACAATAAAGTCATGTGCTACCATACTCTTATAATCTAGAAAAACAGGAGGCAACAACTTTTCTTCTTTCTCATAATGCCTAATAGGAATGTTAAAGTGTGCAGCAAGGCGCGAGGCGAAGATACCTCCCAAAATGGGACCCTTCGTGCGGTTCAGACTTAACCGCTTGGCAATAATAGCGCCTAGACTAAAAGAGTTGTCACGAAACAAGGCATGGCACAAAATAACAATATCAGGGGCACTAAGGTTTCCATAGTTTCCTCGACCAATTAAACATCTACTAGCAAATATCGCAAAGTAACGCAAAACCGGAAAATGTATGCTAGTAATTCTTGCATCGAAAACTTTCCTCGTTTCTCCTACAACAATCATATCAATAAACCCTTCCACATCATTACGATGTGGTTCCTCTATGCTGCCCGTAAAGGGTATCTTACAGACCCGACAGAAATCAAAAAGGGACATCTCCTTATACTCATCATATAAATAAAAATCCACCGAGGGTGGTGATCTCCTAGCGTGGAAATGAAAATTTTGCACAAAAATATTAGTGAGTAGGAGATACTGTTCGCGCTGGTCGCGAAAGAAGTCGGTGAGGCCCGCATTCTCAGCCAAATAATAAAAATCAACATGAATCCCGACTACTGTCAAGAACTCATCACAAGGCCATTCACACGGCCGAACTTCCGCTGTGCGAGGGAGATTATATTTGGGCTTCTTATCCTCTTCACTTTGCTTATCCTTCGAACTTCGGCTCGAAGAGCCCCTCAATAATCTCTTCATCATTTTCTGAAAATTTCTAAAAAAATTAGTAACTCAAAATAAAAGTGAACCAAACTCAACAAAATTGATAGCAACCACTCCCACAAGTGCCTAGAGACTATATCATGCATTAGAATTACTTGGGACCATATAAATTTGACATGCAAGCTTAAGAACAGGGTCACCTAGGCAGCAAAAATTTGCAATGAATAAAGCACTAGAACAAAAACTAATTGGACCATTGGAGGAGTCACATACCGAAGAACAATCCCCCAAAGTAGTTTTGTGAATGGAGCTTTTAGCAAGGAGATCGAAAATGGCAGCAAGATGAGCTAGAACTCGTGCTTGAGCTGGTTGGTAATTTTTTTGGGAGGAAGAAGGAGTGTGTGGTGGCTGGAATAAGTGGAGGGGGGCCACCAGGTGCCCATGATGCAGGGGGCGCGCCCAGGGGGTGGGCGCGCCCTGGACCCTCGTGGCCAGGTGCTTGCTCCCCCTGCTGTGTTCTCAGTGCCAAATATTCTCAAGTATTCCAGAAAAAAATCATATTTCATTTTCAGGGCATTTGGAGAACTTTTATTTTCGGGGTATTTTTTATTGCACGGATAATTCAGAAAACAGACAGAATATACTATTTTTTCTTTATTTAATCTAACTAACAGAAAGTAAAAAGAGGGTACAAAAGGTTGTGATTTCTAACCTCATCCATCTCATGCTCATCAAAAGGAATCCACTAACAAGGTTGATCAAGTCTTGTTAACAAACTCATTCCGAATCGCATGAAACCGGAGAATTTTTGAATAGCACTATGTTACCTCAACAGGGATATGCACATCCCCAACAATAAGAATATCATATTTCTTCTTGACAGTAGGAAGAGGAAATTCAAAACCTCCAATAGTAATCGATGAAAATTTTCCAATAGAATTGATACTGTGGACTTGAGGTTGTTTCCTCGGAAAGTGTACCATATGCTCATTACCATTAACATGAAAAGTGACATTGCCTTTGTTGCAATCAATAACAGCCCCTGCAGTATTCAAAAAGGGTCTACCAAGGATAATCGACATACTATCATCCTCGGGAATATCAAGAATAACAAAGTCCGTTAAAATAGTAACATTTGCAACCACAACATGCACATCCTCACAAACTCCGACAAGTATAGCACTTGATTTATCAGCCATTTGCAAAGATATTTCAGTAGGTGTCAACTTATTCAAATCAAGTCTACGATATAAAGAGAGAGGCATAACACTAACACCGGCTCCAAGATCACATAAAGCAGTTCTAACGTAGTTTCTTTTAATGGAGCATGGTATAGTTGGTACTCCTGGATCTCCAAGTTTCTTTGGTATTCCACCCTTAAAAGTATAATTGGCAAGCATGGTGGAAATTTTAGCTTCCGGTATATTTCTTTTATTAGTAACAATATCCTTCATATACTTAGCATAAGGATTCATTTTAAGCATATCAGTAAAACGCATACGCAAAAAGATAGGTCTAATCATTTCAGCAAAGCGCTCAAAATCCTCAGCATCCTTTTTCTTGGATGGTTTGGGAGGAAAGGGCATGGGTTTCTGAACCCATGGTTCTCTTTCTTTACCGTGCTTCCTAGCAACAAAGTCTCTCTTATCATAATGTTGATTCTTTGATTGTGGTTATGAAGATCAACAACAGGTTCAATTTCTACATCATTGTCATTACTAGGTTGAGCGTCAACATGAACATCATTATTAACATTATCACTAGGCTCATGTTCATCACCAGATTGTGTTTTGGCATCAGAAATAGAAATATCATTGGGATTCTCTGGTGTGTCAACAACAGGTTCACTAGAAGCATGCAAAGTCCTATCATTTTTTTCTTCTTCTTAGAAGGACTAGGTGCATCAACATTAGTGCTCTGAGAATCTCGCTCAATTCTCTTAGGGTGGCCCTCAGGATACAACGGTTCCTGAGTCATTTTACCACGTCTAGTCATAACTCTAACAGCATTATCATTCTTCTTATTATTTAATTCATTGAGCAAATCATTTTGAGCTTTAAGCACTTGTTCTACTTGAGTGGTAACCATAGAAGCATGTTTACTAATGAGTTTAAGTTCACCTTTGACACTAGACATATAATCACTCAAGTGTTCAATCATATACGCATTTCGTTTCAATTGTCTACCAACATAAGCATTGAAGTTTTCTTGTTTAACAATAAAATAATCAAACTCATCTAAGCATTGGCTAGCAGACTTATAACGAGGAATATCACCTTCATCAGATCTATAGAGAGAATTTACCTTTACTATCTGTGTTGGGTTATCAAGACGACGTATTTCTTCAATAGGTGGCAAATTAAGACCATGTATTTCTTCAATAGGAGGCAAATTCTTAACATCTTCAGCTTTAATACCTTTTTCTTTCATAGATTTCTTTGCCTCTTGCATATCTTCAGAACTGAGAAATAGAATACCCCTTTTCTTCGGAGTTGGCTTAGGAGTTGGTTCAGGAAGTGTCCAATTATGTTCATTAGTCAACATATTATTCAATAGCAATTCAGCTTGATCAACAGTTCTTTCCCTGAAAACACAACCAACACAACTATCCAGGTGGTCTCTGGAAGCATCGGTTAGTCCATTATAAAAGATATCAAGTATTTCATTTTTCTTGAGAGGATGATCAGGCAAACCATTAAGTAATTGGAGAAGCCTCCCCCAAGCTTGCGGGAGACTCTCTTCTTCAATTTGCACAAAATTATATATTTCCCTTAAAGCAGCTTGTTTCTTATGAGCGGGAAATATTTAGCAGGCAAGTAATAAATCATATCCTGGGGACTACGCACACAACCAGGATCAAGAGAATCAAACCATGTTTTAGCATCACCCTTTAATGAGAACGGAAATAATTTAAGGATATAGTAGTAGCAAGTTTTCTCATCATTAGTGAACAGGGTGGCTATATCATTCAATTTAGTAAGATGTGCCACAACAGTTTCAGATTCATAGCCATAAAAAGGATCAGATTCAACCAAAGTAATTATCTCAGGATCAACATAGAAATTATAATCCTTATTAGCAACACAGATAGGTGAAGTAGCAAAAGCAGGGTCATATTTCATTCTAGCATTCAAAAACTTTCTTTAAGCTTAGCTAATAATTTCTTAAGATCATTTCTATCATTGCAAGCAAGAAAGTCTCTAGCAGTTTCTTCATCCATAACATAACCCTCAGGCACAACAGGAAATTCATATCTAGGAGGAGAATTTTCATCATCACTTTCATCAATATTATCAATTTCAATAATTTCATTCTCTCTAGCCCTAGCAAGTTGTTCATCAAGAAATTCACCTAGTGGCACAGTAGTATCAAGCATAGAAGTAGTTTCATCATAAGTATCATGCATAGCAGAAGTGGCATCATCAATAACATGCGTCATATCAGAATTAATAGCAGAAGCAGGTTTAGGTGTCGCAAGTCTACTCAAAATAGAAGGTGAATCAAGTGCCGAGCTAGATGGCAGTTCCTTACCTCCCCTTGTAGTTGAGGGAAAAATCTTAGTTCTTTCGTCTTTGAAGTTCCTCATAGTGACCAGCAGATATATATCCCAAGTGACTCAAAGAATAGAGCTATGCTCCCCGCCAACGGCGCTAGAAAATAGTCTTGATAACCCACAAGTATAGGGGATCGCAACAGTTTTCGAGGGTAGAGTATTCAACCCAAATTTATTGATTCAACACAAGGGGAGCCAAAGAATATTCTCAAGTATTAGCAGTTGAGTTGTCAATTCAATCACACCTGGATAACTTAATATCTGTAGCAAAGTATTTAGTAGCAAAGTAGTATGGAAGTAACGGTGGTAAAAGTAACAGTGGCAACGGAAAAGTAACTAAGCAAAGAGCAATATGTGAAAAGCTCGTAGGCATTGAATCGGTGATGGAGAATTATGTCGGATGCGATTCCTCATGCAATAGTTATAACATAGGGTGACACAGAGCTAGCTCCAATTTATCAATGTAATGTAGGCATGTATTCCGAATATAATCATACGTGCTTATGGAAAAGAACTTGCATGACATCTTTTGTCCTACCCTCCCGTGGCAGAGGTCCTATTGGAAACTAAGGAATATTAAGGCCTCCTTTTAATAGAGTGCCGGACCAAAGCATTAACACTTAGTGAATACATGAACTCCTCAAACTACGGTCATCACTGGTAAGTATCCCGATTATTGTCACTTCGGGGTTAACGGATCATAACACATAATAGGTGACTATAGACTTGCAAGATAGGATCAAGAACTCAAATATATTCATGAAAACATAATAGGTTTAGATCTGAAATCATGGCACTCGGGCCCTAGTGACAAACATTAAGCATAGCAAAGTCATAGCAATATCAATCTCAGAACATAGTGGATAATAGGGATCAAACCCTAACAAAACTAACTCGATTACATGGTAAATCTCATCCAACCCATCACCGTCCAGCAAGCCTACGATGGAATTACTCACGCACAGCGGTGAGCATCATGAAATTGGTGTTGGAGGAAGGTTGATGATGACGATGGCGACGGATTCCCCTCTCCGGAGCCCCGAACAGACTCCAGATCAGCCCTCCCGAGAGAGATTAGGGCTTGGCGGCGGTTCCGTATCGTAAAACGCGACGAATCCTTCTCCCTGATTTTTCTCTCCCCGAACGTGAATATATAGAGTTGGAGTTGAGGTCGGTGGAGCACCAGTGGGCCCACAAGGCAGGGGGGCACGCCCAGGGGGGTAGGCGCGCCCCCACCCTCGTGGACAGGGTGTGGCCCCCTGGCCTTGATTCTTTCGCCATTATTTTTTATTAATTCCAAAAATATTCTCCGTGAAGTTTCAGGTCATTCCGAGAACTTCTATTTCTGCACAAAAATAACACCATGGCAATTCTGCTGAAAACATCGTCAGTCCGGGTTAGTTCCATTCGAATAATGCAAGTTAGAGTCCAAAACAAGGGGAAAAGTGTTTGGAAAAGTAGATACGACGGAGACGTATCAGCAACCCACAGGTACCAATCTGAGGCTTTGGGACAAAGATTGGATACAAGAGATGAACTAGGGTTTGAGAGGAGATGGTGCTGGTGAAGATGTTGATGGAGATTGACCCCCTCCCGATGAGAGGATCATTGGTTATGACGATGGCGATGATTTCCCCCTCCCGGTGGGAAGTTTCCCCGGCAGAACAGCTCTGCCGGAGCCCTAGATTGGTTCCACCAAGGTTCCGCCTCGTGGCGGTGGAGTTTCTTCCCGAAAGCTTACTTATGATTTTTTCCAGGGTAAAAGACTTCATATAGCAGAAGATGGACACTGGAGGCCTGCCAGGGGCCCCACGAGGCAGGGGGCACGCCCAGGGGGTAGGGCGCGCCCCCCACCCTCGTGGCCAAGGTGAGGGCCCCCTCTGGTACTTTCTTCACTCAGTATTTTTTTTATTAATTCCAAGAATAACTTCTGTGGAGTTTCAAGACTTTTGGAGTTGTGCAGAATAGGTCTCTAATATTTGCTCCTTTTCTAGCCCAGAATTCCATCTGCTGGCATTCTCCCTCTTCGTGTAAACCTTGTAAAATAAGAGAGAATAGGCATACGTATTGTGACATAACGTGTAATAACAGCCCAAATGCAATAGATATCGATATAAAAGCATGGTGCAAAATGGACATATCAACTCCCCCAAGCTTAGACCTCGCTTGTCCTCAAGCGGAAGCCGATAACGATAAATATGTCCACATGTTTAGAGATAGAGGTGTCGATAAAATAAAATACGGACATGAGGGCATCATGATCATTCTTATAACAGCAACATATATGGATATGGTCATATGATTTCTTATGCTCAAGTAATAATCTATTCACAATGTCAAGTATGAATCAGAAACTTCATTGAGAACTAACAAACTATGATCTCGGTCAATGAAGCAATTGCAATTTATCATAACATCGGAAACAGTCAATATAAGAGCTTTTCAGCAAGTCCACATAATCAACTATCATTTAGTCTTTCACAATTGCTAACACTCATGCAATACTTATGGGTATGGAGTTTTAATCGGACACAGAGAAAGATAGGGGCTTATAGTGTTGCCTCCCAACCTTTTACCTCAAAGGTAATGTCAATGATAATGATTGATGCTAACTTACATCCAACTGGATATATATATCAGGATCTTTCCAACATAGGGTGCTTGCCAAAGGATAAAATATAAAAAAGGAAAGGTGAAGATCACCATGACTCTTGTATAAAGTATAAGACAAGAATGAAAGATAGGCCCTTCGCAGAGGGAAGCAGAGGTTGTCATGTGCTTTTATGGTTGGATGCACGAAATCTTAATGCAAAAGAACGTCACTTTATATTGCCACTTGTGATATGGACCTTTATTATGCAGTCTGTCGCTTTTATTGCTTCCATATCACAAGATCGTATAAAGCTTATTTTCTCCACACTAATAAATCATACATATTTAGAGAGAAATTTTCATGTCATGCAACAATGACAACTTACTTGAAGGATCTTACTCAATCCATAGGTAGATATGGTGGACTCTCATGGCAAAACTGGGTTTAAGGATATTCGGAAGCATAAGTAGTATCTCTACTTGGTGCAAATAATTTGTCTAGCATGAGGGGGAAAGGCAAGCTCAACATGTTGGATGATCCATGACAATATACTTTATTTCGGATACAAGAAAACATGACCCATTACATTGTCTTCCTTGTCCAACATTAACTCTTTAGCATGTCATATTTTAATGAGTGCTCACAATCATAAAAGATGTCAAAGATAGTATATTTATTTGTGAAAACCTCTCTTTCTTAATTAGTTCCCATTAATTGCAAAGATGACCAAAACTATGTTTGTCAACTCTCAACAACTTTTATTCATCATACTATTTATATGTGAAGTCATTGCTCTCCATAAGATCAATATGATCTCTTTACTCCTTTTTATTCTTTCTTTATCTTTAAATCCCTCAAGATCATAGCAAGATAATCAAGCCCTTGACTCAACACTAATCTTTATTATATATAGCTCATGGACTCGATTACATAGAAGGATCATAAAGAAAAACTCAAAACTAGATCATACTACAACTTTATTCTACTAGATTAAGATATTACCAAAAGGATCGAACTAAGAAAAACAGTAAAGATAGGAGTGTGATGGTGATACGATACCGGGGCACCTCCCCCAAGCTTGGAAGTTGCCAAGGGGAGTGCCCATACCCGTGTGATTATATCTCTTTTGCTGGTGAAGGAGATGGAGTTGTTGATGATGTAGGCTTGTCGTTCCTCTTCCAGGGCATAGGCTCGCCATCATAGAAGGATGATCGAGTCTCCGGAATCCTTAAATCTGCAGCCAAACTCATCCTCTTGAACCTATATTCATACTCACAGTTTTGGTTTTGCAGGTCATAGATTTGGGTTTGGAGGTGCTCGATTTTCTCATGAAGCTTGAAGATGGCCTCCCCAATGCCATTGGCGTCCAGCTTGTGGTTGTTGGTGAACTCCATGATCATTATGTGATTGGAGTCGAGTCCACTCTCCACCATCTCCTGACACTTGAAAACTTGTTGCTCTATTGCCTCGAGCCTTGTCTCCACGCTTCCGGTCCTCCTTGGTCCCTCAACATCGCGGATGTGCAGCAACCTCTCACGCATCTCAATGGTTTGAGGATGTTGCAACACTTCCGCGAGGTAGGGGTTGATGACCTTCTCGAAGAACTTGCCCTTGGGGGCACTTGGAGATGCCATGGTGATCTAGATCTGTCAGAAAATAGCTCGAAACAAAAACAGAGGATATTCGTGTGGTACGGTGGTCAAAACCTTCGGGAGATTATGTAATGAATTTTTGCCGACCAAAAGAAGTATCGTGCAAGAAAACGAGTCCGGAGAGCACACGAGGTGCCCACGAGGCAGGGGGCGCGCCCTCCACCCTCGTGGAAGCCTCGTGTCCTTCCCAGACTACTTCTTATTTTCCTATTCTCTTAAATATTCCAAAATAGAGAAAAATTACCATTAGAACTGTTTTGGAGTCGGTTTACTTACCGTACCACATACCTATTCCTTTTCGAAGTCTGAAACATTCTGGAAAGTGTCCCCTATGTATTCCTCCGGGGTTACGGTTTCAATAACATTAGTATCAACATTTATAGGATTACCTGAGATATAATGTTTGATTCTTTGACCGTTCACCACCTTTGGATTTGTGCCTTCGAAGTTGTTGATTTTTATGGCACCGGAACGATAGACCTCATCGATAACGTAAGGACCTTCCCATTTAGAGAGAAATTTTCCTGCAAAAAATCTTGAACGAGAGTTGAATAGCAACACATAATCACCTACATTAAACTCACGCTTTTGTATCCTTTTGTCATGCCATCTTTTAAATTTTTCTTTAAATAGTTTGGCATTCTCATAGGCTTGGGTTCTCCATTCATCAAGTGAGCTAATGTCAAATAACCTCTTCTCACCGGCAAGTTTGAAATCATAATTGAGCTCTTTAATGGCCCAATATGCCTTATGTTCTAATTCGAGAGGTAAGTGACATGCTTTTCCATAAACCATTTGATACGGAGACATACCCATAGGATTTTTATATGCAGTTCTATAGGCCCATAATGCATCATCAAGTTTCTTGGACCAACTCTTTCTAGATCTATTGACATTCTTTTGCAAAATTAATTTGAGCTCTCTATTACTAAGTTCTACTTGACCACTAGACTGCGAGTGATATGGAGATGCAATTCTATGATTAACATCATACTTAGCAAGCATCTTACAAAAAGCACCATGAATAAAATGTGAACCACCATCAGTCATTAGATATCTAGGGACTCCAAACCTCAGAAAAATAACTTCTTTAAGCATCTTAATATAGGTGTTATGATCAGCACTACTAGTTGGAATAGCTTCTACCCACTTAGTAACGTAATCAACAGCAACTAAAATATGTGTATACCCATTAGAGGAAGGAAATGGTCCCATATAATCAAAGCCCCAAACATCAAATGGTTCAATAAAAAGTGAATAATTCATAGGCATTTCTTGACATCTACTAATATTACCAATTCTTTGACATTCATCACAAGATAAGACAAACTTACGGGCATCTTTGAAGAGAGTAGGCCAATAAAAACCGGATTGCAATACCTTATGCTAGATTCTATCTCCGGCGTGGTGTCCTCCATAAGCTTCGAAGTGACACTTGCGTAGGATCTGTTCCTATTCATGATCAGGTATACAACGTCTAATAACACCATCTACTCCTTCTTTATAAAGGTGTGGGTCATCCCAGAAGTAATGTCTTAAATCATAGAAAAATCTTTTCTTTTGCTGGTATGTGAAACTAGGTGGTATAAATTTAGCAACAATATAATTAGCATAATCAGCATACCATGGAGCGGTGCGAGAAGCATTTATGACAGCTAATTGTTCATTAGGAAAGCTATCATCAATAGGTAGTGGGTCATCAAGAACATTCTCTAACCTAGACAAGTTATGCGCAGCAGGGTTCTCAGCTCCCTTTCTATCAATGATATGCAAACCAAATTCTTGTAGCAAGAGAACCCATCTAATAAGTCTAGGTTTAGCATCTTTCTTTTCCATAAGATATTTAATAGCAGCATGATCTGTGTGAACAGTTACTTTAGAATCAACAATATAATGTTTGAACTTATCACAAGCAAATACAACTGCTAAAAATTCTTTTTCAGTAGTAGCATAATTTCTCTGGGCATTGTCTAGAGTTTTACTAGCATATTGGATAACATTTAATTTCTTATCAACTCTTTGTCCTAGAACAACACCTACAGCATAATCACTAGCATCACACATAAGTACAAAGGGTAAATTCCAATCAGGTGGCTGAACAATAGGTGCATAAATCAATACTTTCTTAAGTATTTCAAATGCTTCTACACAGTCATCATCAAAGACAAAAGGAATATCTTTTTGTAAGAGATTAGTCAGAGGCCTGGAGATTTTGGAGAAGTCCTTAATGAACCTCCTATAAAAACCGGCATGACCAAGGAAACTTTTTATACCTTTAATGTCCTTGGGACACGGCATATTTTCAATAGCATCAACTTTAGCTTTGTCAACTTCAATACCTCTTTCAGAAATTTATGCCCCAAGACAATACCTTCATTAACCATAAAGTGGCACTTCTCCCAATTCAAGACAAGGTTAGTTTCTTCACATCTCTGCAAAACTCGATCAAGGTTGCTCAAGCAATCATCAAAAGAAGTTCCATATACGGAGAAATCATCCATGAAAACCTCAACAATCTTTTCACAAAAATCAGAGAATGTAGCCATCATGCATCTTTGAAAGGTAGCAGGTGCATTACATAAACCAAAAGGCATATGTCTATAAGCAAAGGTACCGAAAGGACAAGTAAAATTGGTCTTTTCTTGATCCTCTTTTGACACAGGTATTTGAGAGAAACCGGAATAACCATCTAGAAAGCAAAAATGTGTATGTTTGGATAATCTTTCTAGCATTTGATCAATAGAAGGTAAAGGGTAATGATCCTTTTTATTAGCTTTATTTAATTTGCGGAAATCAATTACCATTCTATAAACTGTAATAATTCTTTGTGGGATCAATTCATCTTTATCATTGGGAACAACAGTAATACCTTCCTTCTTAGGGACACAATGGACATGACATACCCACTGACTATCAGCAACGGGATAAATTATACCTGCCTCCAGAAGCTTTAGTATTTATTTCCTTACCACTTCTTTCATCTTAGGATTTAACCGTCGTTGGTGATCAACAACGGTTTAGCATCTTTCTCCAATTTTATTTTGTGTTGGCATAGAGTGGGACTAATGCCCTTAAGATCATCAAGAGTATATCCAATAGCAGCACGGTTCTTCTTCAGAGTTTTCAATAATTTCTTTTCTTCATGCTCTTAAAGGTTAGCACTTATAATAACAGGATATATCTTTTTCTCATCAAGATAAGCATATTTAAGAGTATCAGGTAATGGTTTAAGCTCAAACACAGGATCACCCTTGGGTGGAGGCGGATCCCCTAGGATTTCAATAGGCAAGTTGTGTTTCAAAATAGGTCCCTATTTAAAGAATACTTCATCTATTTCCCTTCTCTCATTCATAAACATGTCATTTTCATAGTCGAGCAAATATTGTTCTAAAGGATCATTAGGAGGCACAACAATAGAAGCAAGACCAATAATTTCATCTTTACTAGGCAATTCCTCGTCACGGGGTTGTCTACGAAATTTAGCAAAGTTAAACTCATGAGACATATCCCCCAAACCAATAGTAACAACATCATTTTCGCAGTCTATCCTAGCATTAACAGTATTCAAGAAGGGTCTACCAAATATGATGGGACAAAAGCTATCTTGTGGGGAACCAAGAACAACAAAATCAGCAGGATATTTAATTTTCCCACACAAGACTTCAACATCTCTAACAATCCCAACTGGTGAAATAGTGTCTCTATTGGCAAGCTTAATTGTAACATCAATTTCCTCTAACTCAGCAGGTGCAATATCATGCATAATTTCTTTGTATAAGGAATGAGGTATTGCACTTGCACTAGCACCCATATCACATAAGCCATGATAGCAATGATCTCCTATCTTAACAGAAATAACAGGCATGCCTACAACAGGTCTATGTTTATTTTTAGCATCAGGTCTAGCAATTCTAGCAGCTTCATTGCAGAAGTAAATAACATGCCCATCAATATTATCAGCCAAGAGATCTTTAACCATAGCAACACTAGGTTCAACTTTAATTTGCTCAGGGGGTTTGGGTGTCTTAATATTACTTTTGTTGACCACAGTTGAAGCTTTAGCATGATCCTTTATTCTAACAGGGAAAGGTGGTTTCTCAATATAAGTAGTAGGAACGATAGGATCATTATAAGTGATAGTCTTTTCTTCAACTTTAATAGGTGCAGCTACTTTTACTTCAATGGGAGGAATATATTTATACCACATCTCCCTAGGGAGATCAACATGAGTAGCATAGGATTCACAAAAAGAAGCCACTATCTCAGAGTCAAGTCCATATTTAGTGCTAAATTCACGGAAAACATCGGTATCCATAAAAGATTTAACACAATCAAAATTAGGTGTTATACCTGACTCCTTACCTTCATCAAGATCCCAATCTTCAGAGTTGTGTTTATTTCTTTCCAATAAATCCCATTTGAATTCAATAGTCTTCATCATAAAAGAGCAAGTACAAGAAGTATTGAGCATGGAGCGATTATTAAGAGAAAGTCGAGCATAATTTTTTTGAATAATCATTTCTCTTGAGAGCTCATGATTGGGGCATGAATATAACATTGACTTAAGCCTCCCCCAAGCTTGAGCGATGCTTTCTCCTTCAGCGAGGCCAAAAATTATATATATAATTACGATCACGATGAATAAGATGCATAGGATAAAACTTCTGATGAAATTCCAATTTCAATCGGTTGTAGTTCCATGATCCCATATCATCACATAGCCTAAACCATGTCAATGCCTCTCCCTTCAAAGATAAAGGGAATACCTTCTTCTTGATAACATCCTCGGGCATACCTGCAAGCTTAAATAATCCACAAACTTCATCCACATAGATTAGGTGCAAATCGGGATGTAATGTTCCATCACCTGTGAAAGGATTAGCTAGCAGTTTCTCTATCATATCCGAAGGAATTTCAAAGTAAACATTTTCAGTAGGTAAAGTAGGTTGAGGAGCAACTCTTTCCTCTACTGGTCGGGGTGAAGATATCCCGAACAAGCCCCTCAAAGGATTATGTTCCATAGTAACAAGTGACAGTAAATTTCAGCACACTATATAAATTTTTCCTTACCAAATTCCACCTACCAAAGGCGCTTCACTCCCCGGCAACGGCGCAAGAAAAGAGTCTGGATGACCCACAAGTAGGATCTATCATAGTCCTTTCGGTAAGTAAGAGTGTCGAACCCAACGAGGAGCAGAAGGAAATGACAAGTGGTTTTCAGTAAGGTATTCTCTGCAAGCACTGACATTATCGGTAACATATAGTTTTGTGATAAGGTAATTTGTAATGGGTAACAAGTAATGAAAGTAAACAAGGTGCAGCAAGATGGCCCAATCCTTTTTGTAGCAAAGGACAAGCCTGGAAAAACTCTTATATAGAGAAAAGCGCTCCCGAGGACACATGGGAATTATCGTCAAGCTAGTTTTCATCATGCTCATATGATTCGCGTTCGTTACTTTGATAATTTGGTATGTGGGTGGACCGGTGCTTGGGTGTTGTCCTTTCTTGGAAAAGCATCCCACTTATGATTAACCCCTATTACAAGCATCCGCAACTACAAAAGAAGTATTAAGGTAAACCTAACCATAGCATGAAACATATGGATCCAAATCAGCCCTTACGAAGCAACTCATAAACTAGGGTTTAAGCTTACATCACTCTAGCAACCCATCATCTACTTATTACTTCCCAATGCCTTCCTCTAGGCCCAAACAATGGTGAAGTGTCATGTACTCGATGTTCACATAACACCACTAGAGGAGAGACAACATACATCTCATCAAAATATCGAACAAATACCAAATTCACATGACTACTTATAGCAAGACTTCTCCCATGTCCTCAGGAACAAACATAACTACTCACAAATCATATTCATGTTCATAACCAGAGGGGTATTAATATGCATAAAGGATCTGAACATATGATCTTCCACCAAATAAACCAACTAGCATAAACTACAAGGAGTAATCAACACTACTAGCAACCCACAGGTACCAATCTGAGGCTTTGGGACAAAGATTGGATACAAGAGATGAACTAGGGTTTGAAAGGAGATGGTGCTGGTGAAGATGTTGATGGAGATTGACCCTCTCCCGATGAGAGGATCGTTGGTGATGACGATGGCGATGATTTCCCCCTCCCGGGGGGAAGTTTCCCCGGCAGAACAGCTCCGTCGGAGCTCTAGATTGGTTCCGCCAAGGTTCCGCCTCATGGCGGCGGCGTTACTTCCCGAAAGCTTGCTTATGATTTTTCCAGGGTAAAAGACTTCATATAGCAGAAGATGGGCACCGGAGGCCTGCCAGGGGGCCCACGAGGTAGGCGCCCCCACCCTCGTGGCTGTGGTGTGGGCCCCTGGTACTTTCTTCGCTTAGTATTTTTTATTAATTCCAAAAATAACTTCCGTGGAGTTTCAGGACTTTTGGAGTTGTGCAGAATAGGTCTCTAATATTTGCTCCTGTTCATGTAAACCTTGTAAAATAAAAGATAATAGGCATAAGTATTGTGACATAACATGTAATAACTGCCCAAAATGCAATAGATATCGATATAAAAGCATGATGCAAAATGGACGTATCAATGCCCATCCAAGAAGAAATTGAAGACAAAGTCTTCAAAGAAAGAGCATGTTGCGGCCTCTGCGCCTCTTATTATTGAACCCATCTCTGTTGCACTTCTAGCCTCAACCAATCAAGAGCGAAGACTGCTGATCCATGAGCCTGCTTCCACAGAGGCTCCTGAAGATGAAGAAGTTCCAGCTATTGACCCCATCACAGCTGAAGACATTGTTCATGAAGAAAATGTTGAAGATGATGTAGTCCTTCCTCAGCTCGAGCCTAGTCGGTATCATCGCCTACTCCAACGAGCATTGAACTAATCAACATTGGTCGTCCATTGACGCCAATCGCTCAAGATGACTCATGGGCCGAGCGCCCACAGCAAGACACCCCCATTCATGATGAGACACCCAGAACTCCACCACCTCAAGTCACCACTCTGGTACTCGACGATGACAACTACATGGTGTAGACCACTCCCTCACCAAAGACGTCGCCCGCATTTCGCAGGCTTTGCAAAGGCCCCATGCCACAGGTCACCATGTCGAGCATTCCGGAAGGGGAAGTGCACCAAAGCTCAGTAGCACGTCAAGTGTTTCCTGAAGCCACCCCTACTGCGAATGTCTCTGAGTCTAAAGCTAAAGCTGTTGAAGACATTCCGACTGCATCAGCCGATGAAGATCAAGGAGAAAGAGAAGAAGAAAGAGTTGCCACACTCCCAGCTACAGATCAAGTCATTCTGGAGGAGAATGTGACTGTGCCCGACCCTCCTGTTATTGAACAAACGGAGGTTGAAATCACTGAGGCTGCCACAAACAATGCTACTGAAGCCAATGACATTGTCATGGCTGAAGATAATGTGGAGCGTGAAGCTCATGTGGTGCCTGAAGCCACTGTGAATGTTGAAAGCCACTGTTCCACCTCCAAGGCCTCACACAATTGAACAGGCCTATGATCATGGCCAGCTTGTCACAGTGAGATGGCCCGTTTTGGTTCCTCCCAAAGCTTCTGGACCGCAGTATGACTACCATGTGGAGCAGAGGCCTCAAGTTCAGAAGCCGAAGCCACGACTACCAAGGCTTCCAGGTGCTGCAACAATGCCCGGTTCTTTCAGCGTGAACAGCTTCAGAGCACACAACACCTTCTTTGACAGTGCCAAGAATCCATACTCGAAGCTAAAGATCTCTTCTGATCGATTCTGGAGCCATCAGCAGTGCAACTATTACTCCTGCGTTCTATACAATCAAGAGCGAATCTTTCCACACATGCGTCTTGATTGTGAACCTATTGCTGGGCTGCCCTGTCTTGAAGAAGCTGTTGACTGCTTTAGAGAGGTTGGTCTTCTGCCCTTCGTAACAAACAAAGAGCACTGGAATGAAGAGCTTCTGCTGCAGTTCTATGCCACACTTCATATTTGTGGCTACAACAGGGATCCGAAGACATGGATCCTTGAGTGGATGTCAGGTGATGTGCATCATGAAGCCAAAGCTCAAGACATCATCGAGCTTACTTCCCTGCCCACTCCAGGTGAGTTGTACGAGCCTGGTTGTCAGCTTCGCAGAAATGAACTACAGAGTATTTTTCAGAGGCCTGAGCCAAATATGAGTGAGATGCTTAGTATGACGAAGCCACTGCCTCAAGATGTTGAATACCCCAAAGAATTCTTCGTAAAGGACCTCGAGTACTTGCCACGCACAGTTTATTATATTCTGAGGCGTACCCTATGGCCAATCAAGGGACATTCTTCTGAAGCCAAACTTGAAGGAGCCATGAAGACTTTGGTATTTTATATCATCAATGGCATCAGATTCAATACCCAGGATTTCTTCATCAGACAACTAGCTGCATCTGGGATTGATCTGTTTGGTTTGAAGTTTTATGCTCCATGGGTGATGCGCCTGATCAAGCTCCATTCTTCTGTTGACTATCAACCCTCAGCGCGCAACCATCTTGTCTTTCTACCTGAGGTTGATCTGTCCATTGAAGCCATCTACCCCGAGCCTGTCAAGAAGCCTCTATATCTTCATAATGCTAATCATCAAAGCTTCACGCAACCGATGGAGGGAATTCTTGTTCCTAATGCAACAACTCCCTCTTATCCTCTCGCTGGCAATATGCGTGTGCCCCATCGTGCGAACACTGAAGCCACTGGCAGTACGATTGCCCAAAGGCCTCGGAAGCATTCTCTGTACTCAATGACCGAGAGCTTCTTGTGGCCTTACATCAGAATCAGGATAAGCATCATGACTGGCTCAAGCGTCAGATGTAGAGTATCTTGGTGGATGTCAATCACATTTGAAACTTGGCCACCAAGAACTCCTTTGTTGCCCATGAAGCCTGTCGCAGTCCTGGAAGAGTCTCACACTGCTCTGCCCTGAAGCTGATCTTCGCGAAGATGGCTTCAATGAGGTCCACAAAATGCAAGCTGGTGCCGCACTCCCTCAATTGAAGATTCTGAGCGTTCATCTTCGGCTGCAACTGTTGTTGCGAGAGTCATTGATGAAGAAGACGACGCCACTTCACCGACCATGGCTGCACTACATCTCGACACTGCACCAGGCCCATCTGCACCACCGAACTCCAACATCGACCCTGCTCCTTCATCTACTCCTGATGGGAACAAGTAGATACTCTATGTCTTCAAACCTTTTTGGTACTTACTGACAAAAGGGGGAGAAGCTTATGAGTTGATAGTCTTCAAGCGGGTCCTTATGGGTGGTTGCATTATTTTTTGCTAAGTCTTTACAACTCTCATCTTTTGAAACATTTGGTTCTCTGAGTTGTAACACTTAAACTCGATGGTCGTCTGCTACTTTTTCTGCCACTTTGTGATGCGTAAATCCCGCATGAAGCCATTCCGCAGACGTCCATTTTTCATTATGCATGTCATTATCTTCGTTATATCTTTATATGCATGATGAATTGTCTTCATAAGTTGAAGAGGATCTCCACAAAGCAAAACCTGCCATGTGCATTTGCATTCAAAAGCAAACTACCTATATGCACATTTTCAGGGGGAGCCTTTTGCTACTTATGAAGACAATGCCTTAATTCTCAACTTTCACATACTTTTATCCCCGTTGAAAACTTCAACCAGTTTGTCATCAATTACCAAAAAGGGGGAGATTGTGAGTGCATCTAGTGCCACCCCTAGTTGGTTTTGGAGTATTGATGACAAACTTGGTTGAGGGACTAATGTGTTTGTGAGAATTGCAGGATAACACAGGTAGTAGTCCCATATTGATTCGGTTTACCTACCAGATATGACCCCTAAAAATGTGTGAAGACATTCAAGACAATGGTGGTCTGTGAAGATATTCACACTGAAGCTTATGACATGAGAAGATATTCACATGAAGACTATGGAGCGCGAAGACATAGTTGTTTCGTAGTTTCCTTTTCTTCTTTGTTGAGTCATAGGAACCACCATACTGTTAAGTGGGATCCAAGTGAACAAAGTCAGAGTGACTGATGTGATGCTCAACCAAATCCTATGTCTTCGAGTGAAGACAATAAGAGCAAATCTTATCCAGAGATGGATGAGTCAGCTTTACTTGTAGCCCAAGTCAAGCTGCCGCGTGTTTTTGAAATCTGACCGTTGGACACGTGCCAGTTCTTAGTGACCCAGGGTGGCAAAATTTCGTGTTTTGACCCTTTTCCCTAACAAAATCAGGATCTGACCCTGGTTTGAAATATTTTCTGGATTTGACCCTTTTGCTACCACCAGGGTCTCTAGTGGTAGTGTTACACAGGCTACCACCAGAAACCCTGGCGGTAGGGTGTGATGGAGGGGAGCGACGGCCGTTAGCCTGTGCTGACGTGGATAGGTACCTTACCGCCGGGGATCCTGGCGGTAGGTTGTCTAACCCTACCGCCAGCGTCCCTGGCGGTAGGGTGTGAAAGGGTTTTGCCGTACGTACAAACATTCTGCAACGAAATGTGCAATGCCCCTACCGCCATAGGGACTGGCGGTAGGCTGTCTGGCCCTACCGCCACGTCCCCTGGTAGTGGGTCCCGTGGGTTTAGGTTTTTACAAATTTGTTGTTTGTTTTGTCACAAGTTTCACATAGTTTCACGAATAGCAAATTTTGAACTCACATATTAATAAAGGTTCCACATAGCAAATATCAAAGAGTTTACATATATTCATAAGTACGAAATAGCAAATAGCAAACTTGTCTCATAGTTTGACAAAACGTACTCATAGATGCATATCCAACAAACATGTTTATAGGTTGGATATACCTCCCCCCCCCTCGTATGTTAGGCCTGGACGTGGAGACAGATACGGCAGCGGATCCACCGGTTCAGGCGGAGGCGGAACGCTGGTCGACATTCGACCGTTCAAGCACTCCCACCTTGCCTTGCCCGCTGGAGTTTTCGCCTCCGCCTTCCTCACCGATGATATCGAACGCCGATGCACTTGGGGGTGGCATCCTGGCTCTCTCCTCCGCAGTGCTCTCGAAGTAGATCCTTCGGCCCAAATTGCGTAGCTCCCAGTTGGAGTGCGGCTTGGCAACATCAATGGTCCCTTCCCGGCGTTCACGACAGGTAGTTGGATCTCCCTCCATCTCTGCCTTCACTCTCTTCCACTCCTTCACACTCTGCGACCAACACTTCACATCGTCGGCGATCCGTTCTGCCCTCTCGTGCCACCGCACTGCCCTTGTCTCCTGTAGGAACTCATCTGAAAAATCGGTCACCGGCACCAGAAGCTCGGGGAAGGACTCGTACATGTACGGAAGTGGCAAGCCGGACGGGTCATGTTGGAGATGAATGGGCGATGGTTGTGCCATTGTTCCATACCTAAACATATGGATCAAATAAATAAAATACATATATCAAGATGTGTCAAATGCAAAATCATACCATATTATATTTACTCCAACATCTTCATATCATCATATCAACATGCATCATAAAACTACTATCAAGTCCTCCCACATGCATTACATCATAAATTTTTTTAACAAAAAAATTTATGAACTAGGGTTCATCTTCACACTAACATATGAACTATTGATTAGAGTTCATATTCAATACCACTACTTACTAAAGAACTAAGAACTACAACTACAATCAAGCTAAAACAATCTTAGGTATAAAAAATCCAATCTAAGTTCAAAAATATGAGGATTTGAAGCAAAAAATGCGTTGAATCAGAAGCAAGTTTGCAAAAACTAATTGGAGGGATTGGGGGAGCTTACGTTTCTCTCTTTGGGGACATCTCGATCCGCAAAAATGGTGAAGAAACGATGAAGATCCGAGGGGGGTAGTAGAGGAGATGAGAGAGGGAGAGAGGGGCGACTTGGGGGAAAATGAGGAACTGCCGACGGGGAGGGAGGGGGAGGGGTGAGGAGATGGGCAGGGGCGCGAGGGTTTCGGGCAAAATAACTGCCCGGACCCTACCGCCAGGCGCCCTGGCGGTAGGGTGCGGCGGAGGGGGACGGCGCCCGGTTCCGCGTGCTGACGTGGATAAGTACCCTACTGTGGCGCCCCAAGACCGGAGCTTCAGTTGCCTTCCAGGGTTTCCGAGTTTTGTCGTGCGATTTGTTTTGTTTGTGCATTCATCATGTCATCTCTTGCATTGCATCATCTCATCATGCCATCACATCATTAATTTTCAAAACACAACTAAATAAATTGTATGGATTTTTCTCGATCCATTTAAACCGAGGGATTCACATGGTGACTTCTCTTTATAACGTATCGTCCCAATATTATTAGGGAGCTATAATAATTATTCCATTTATTTGGAATTGATCTTAACACACTTGCAAAATAATTTCGGGCCCTTTCTACTTCAAGTTTGGTCTCCACACTTTGCCCTAAATTTCTTTTATCATATTCGGAGCTCCACCAAAAATCCGAACATTTTGGACCTTCCCAAACCCTCACTTCCATTCCAATCATTCAAATTTAAATTCAAATGAATTTGAATTCAATTCTTTCAATCATGCCTCTTTTATTTTCCTGGATCGAGCTCATTTTTGCGAGCTCGGGAAAATAATCCCCAGGCCCAAACCCTTTCTCTAATCTTTTTCTTTTCTTCCCTTTCCTTTCTTTTCTCTGTTTTAAGAGTTTAAAGAGAGAGAGAGGAGCTAGGCCCAGCCGGCCCCTGGCCTTTCTCCTCCACCAGGCCGGACTAGCCTCCCGAGGCCCAAGGCCCAGACGCCTCGCTCTCTAACCCTAGGCCTCTCGACCCGATCCCTCGATCCCTCCCCGCTTCCCAGGCGCCGCCACCCCCTCGTCTCCTTCCCGATCCCCTCGTCCTCCCCATCTCTCCCGAACCCCCCCTGCCCGATCCCCTCGCTCCCGCTCGCTTCTCTCCCGATCCCCCCTCATCTCTCCCCGTCGCCCAAGCGCCCGAGGAGAGGAGCTCCTCGAGCACCTGCACCCGATCCCCGCTCCTCCAGCTGACCAGGCGGACCCCGGTGGCCTCCTCGTCGCCTCCACCGCGCCTCAACCCTCCTCGCCGCCCTTGGTGCCGCGCCACCGCAACCTGCCCGTCGCCCTCGTCAACGACCCTCGCCGCTCCTCGCCGGTCCCCCACGCCCGTCGCCTCGATGCTCGTCGTCGTCTCGCCTCGCCCGCCTCGTTCGGCTCCCAGTGAAGCCACCGCGCGTCTGTCGTCCCGAGCTCGGCCAACTCCAGCCAGCGCCCGCGCCACGGTGCTCCCTCCGGCCCCAAGCATCATCAGCTGCCATGGCCGCCGCCCGTTAAACCGCCTTCGGCCGGGTCCAGCCACCCTCGGCCTCCCCTCGAGCAACCGAGGCCCTGCGAGCCTCCCGCATCCGCATCTGCCTCTGCTTCGTGCCACTCCTCCATGGCGCCATGGCCTCTGCCTCTTTTGGATGAACCGTGGCTGCCGTGCCTGCCAGCGCGTTCTCCGCTGCTCGGCATCGTTGACGTCAAGACCGTGGGCGCCAAGTTCGTCTTCCACTATCATCTCCGAGGATTTCTCCAAGACCCGAACCGGAACGCCAAGTACCGACACCGTGGGTTCCTCAAGGCCGCCAAGTTCGACTACACGATGATGCGACAAGTACCCCGACGATACGCCAAGTACCCCTACGCGCGAAGACGCCAAGTCCGTTTCGGGATTCTTCAAGTACCGCTACCGTCGACCCGAACATCTACGAAAACGTGTGTATCACTACTGTCGACCCTCGAAGACCCCGTGGACCCCGAACATCCACGGGACATGAACGACTACTTCCGAGGACGAGATGTACCACTGCCATCGTACATGAACGTCTACTTCCCCTACGCCGTGTACGACTACCATCGCGAGACCGCAAGTACCACGACAACCCGAAGGATTCGGACCCGTCAAGTACCTCTTCGAAAACGAACGTGAAACACTACTTCATCTACCGTCGCCGTGTACCACTACTTCCCTCAGCGATCATCGCGAGAACGACTACTTCCTCTACTTCCCTCGACGACCCGTGAACGTCTACTTCCCTCTACGAAACGTTTTCCGCCCAACGCACGCTTGAAGGTATAACCACCGAGATGACCGACCGTGATCGAATCATCCTTGCGATGCCCCTCTTTTGCCATGCCACCGTTCCGTGGGAACCCGGTATCCGGATCACCCCACCTTCTTGCATGACTCGCTC
This sequence comes from Aegilops bicornis, assembly GCA_021605145.1. NCBI lineage: Eukaryota > Viridiplantae > Streptophyta > Magnoliopsida > Poales > Poaceae > Aegilops > Aegilops bicornis. Next base: position 327,212,562 of record CM038673.1, read on the forward strand.
ACACGATTTCCTTTGTACCGATATCTCAATCGAGTTATCGGAACCGATGTGTTGCCGTGGCACCATTTTCGGATGTGTTGCCGTGGCACCCCTTTCATCCACCACGGTGACATAATGCCTCGTAACATGCTCATGTTAACATTTTCATAAAAAAATTGCATAAACTTGCACATGTCATCCACATCATGATAACAACATTTAAACGTTTATAATTGTTGTTTGCTTTAATTTGCTTAAATGCCATGCTAAAATGATTTATTGCATAACTTAATAACCGTAGCTCCATTTTAAATAAATTATATATGTAAATGGGGTAGAAAAATGCCTAGTTTAACATGGTAACATTACTTTGCATGTTTAACAACTCTAAAATATGCTTTAGGTCAGATCAGTACCGAATCCATAATTTGCATATGGGGATTTTCCGGAATTGTTGTTGTTGTTTCCGGCCTCATTTAATCTTGCCTAAATAGTTAGTTTCATATGCTTCAACTCTTGCCATGTTTAATAACATTTAATATTGTTGGGTAGCCTAAACAAGAGTGAACTAAATAAGTGATGTGGTGTTCGTCAATATGCAACTCGTTGCATATTGAGCTCCACTTAACTTGTAGTGTTGTTTGTGCATATTGCCATGCCATGCTATTTAAACCGGACATGCATCATATTTGTTTGTGCATCATGCCATGTTTATGTGATGGTTATTTACTATGTTGTTTGTTTGATTCCGGTTTGCTTTTCTCGTTAGCTTCGGTTCCATTCCGGAGTTGTGAGGATTCGTTCGACTACGTCCGTTTGTCTTCTTCATGGACTCGTTCTTCTTCCTTGCGGGATTTCAGGCAAGATGACCATACCCTCGAAATCACTTCTATCTTTGCTTGCTAGATGCTCGCTCTTTTGCTATGCCTATGCTACGATGCCTACCACTTGCTTATCATGCCTCCTATGTTGCCATGTCAAGCCTCTAACCATCCTTTCCTAGCAAACCGTTGTTTGGCTATGTTACCGCTTTGCTCAGCCCCTCTTATAGCGTTGTTAGTTGCAGGTGAAGATGAAGTTTGTTCCTTGTTGGAACATGGAGATGTTGTTCCTTGTTGGAACATGTTTACTTGTTGGGATATCACAATATATCTTATATTATTAATGCATCTATATACTTGGTAAAGGGTGGAAGGCTCGGCCTTATGCAGTGTGTTTTGTTCCACTCTTGCCGCCCTAGTTTCCGTCATACCGGTGTTATGTTCCCGGATTTTGCGTCCCTAACGCGGTCGGGTGATTTATGGGACCCCTTGACAGTTCGCTTTGAATAAGACTTTTCCAAAGAAGGCCCAACATTGGTTTTACCATTTGCCTCACCTATGCCCTTTTTCCCTTGGGTTTCCGGAGCCCGAGGGTCATCTTTATTTTAGCCCCCCCCCCCGGGCCAGTGCTCCTTCGAGTGTTGGTCCGAACCGAGCAGACTGCGGGGCCACCACGGGGCAACTCGAGGGCTGGTTTTACTCGTAGGCTGACTTATCCGGTGTGCCCTGAGACCGAGGTACGTGCGACTCCTATCAGGATTTGTCGGCACATCCGGGCGGCTTTGCTGGTCTTGTTTTATTGCTGTCGAAATGTCTTGTAGCCGGGATTCCGAGACTGATCGGGTCTTCCCGGTAGAAGGAATATACTTCGTTGATCGCGAGAGCTTATCATGGGCTAAGTTGGGACACCCTGCAGGGTTTTGAACTTTCAAAGCCGTGCCAGCGGTTATGTGGCAGATGGGAATTTGTTAATGTCCGGTTGTAGAAAACCCGAAGTTGATCTTAACTAAAATACACCAACCGCGTGTGTAACCGTGATGGTCTCTTCTCATGAGTCCGGAAGTGAACACGGTGTTGGATTTATGCTTGACGTAGTTTGCTTTATGATCACTTCTTGATCATAGTTGTTCGACCGTGCTTTGCCTCCTCTTCTCGCTCTCTTTTTCGTATGTAGCCACCATATATGCTAGTCGCTTGCTGCAGCTCCACCTCACTACCTTGTCCTACCTTTAAGCTTAAATAGTCTTGATCTCGCTGGTGTGAGATTGCACGAGTCCCGTGACTCACAGATACTTCCAAAACCAGTTTGCGGTGCCGATGAAACCGCAAGCGGTGATGCATCCGAGCTCAAGGAGGGCTTGATGAAGACTTTGTGCATTGTGTTGTTTCGTTTCATTTGATCAAGAGTGGAGCTCAGCTTGGGACGATCGGGGATCTGTAGAATTTGAGGTAGTCTTCTTTTATTTTGGTTCCGTAGTCGGACCTTGATTGTATCTGTATGATGTAATGTTTTACTCATGTATTGTGTGAAGTGGCGATTGTAAGCCAACTATGTATCTCTTTCCCTTATGTATTACATGGGTTGTGTGAAGATTACCTCACTTGCGACATTGCTTTCAATGCGGTTATGCCTCTAAGTCGTGCTTCGACACGTGGGAGATATAGCCGCATCGAGGGCGTGACACCTACCGCCAGGGTCCCTAGCAGTAGGCTGTGTAACCCTACCGCCAGAGGCCCTGGCGGTAGGGAAAATGGTCAAATCCTGAATTTTTTTCAAACCGGGGTCAGATCCTGAAATAGTACGCAAAAATGGTCAAAACACGAAATTTGGCCACCTAGGGTCATTTCAGACAAATCAGGCCGGGTTGCCTCCTGGCTATAAATAGCCCACCCCTACACCGTAAATTGGTGGCTGCTCAGAGTTAGTGCACGACTTTTGTCGTTTGAGAGCAACCCACCTCCGAAGCATTTGAGAGAAAGATCCTTGCAAGGACAAAGCCCAAAACACCCAGAGCCAAACAATGTTAGGCATCACTGAAGTCTTTCTGTCCGTGTGATCTGAAGACTTGTTACACTTGAGGACTGTGAATCCTCCAACCGGTTAGGTGTCGCGTTCTGAGCATCCAAGAGCCATTGTGGATTGCCAGTGAACGAAGTCTGTGAAGGTTTGGGAGTCTACCTTGAAGACTTACCAGAGTGATTGGGCGAGGACTGTGTGTTCTTAGTTCAAGGGGAATAAGCTGAAGACGCGGTCTTCTGAGTTGAATCTCAGCCTCCCTAACCAGACGTACAGTTGTCACAACAACTGGAACTGGCCTACCAAATCATGTCCTCTCCAAGCAACTGGTCCTATCCTTCCCATCTCTTTACTTTACAGTTTGTCTTCGTGAAGTCATTGCCTCCTTGCATGATCTGATTGGCTTCACTGTATGAAGACTGTTTACTGTTTGACTTCATACTATCTTCCATCCTGATCCATACTACCTAGCTGCTGATTGTCTTCGTGCTTTCACTTCATAGTTTACTTGACTATGGCCTGTCTAGTGTAGTCTACCTTCCGATGCATATCAATAGGTTTATTTCTAGTGTTTGTCTTCAAAGCCCCCGTGTTTTGAAGACTTCCATAAAAATTGCCTATTTACCCCCCCCCCCCCCCTCTAGTCGATAACTAGCACTTCCAAGTCTACTCTATCGTTCACTTCAGGTGGGGCTAGCCCGGGGTTCCTATATGGCGCGTAGGTCGCCGCGTAACACGGTAGCGCGTACCCCCCTGTGCGTCTTTCCTTTTTTTATCGGGCCGGCCCAATTCGCTCTTCTCTGGTTCGGCCGGTTTTGGGAAGGTTCTAGAACCTTCCTGGAACCATTTTTATTTTATGCTTTCTGTACTGGTTTTTACCGTTTTCCTGTTTTTCTTTTTTCTTCTTCTTCGTTTTTTCTTTCCCCTTTTTCTTATTTTTCTTCTTCACTTTTTGACTATTTTTGGCATTTTTTATTTCGTATTTTTCAACAACTTTTTTTGTTAATAAAATTCAAAAATTGTTCAACAACCAAAAACTGTTCATCAAATTCAATTTTTTGTTCATCGGATTAAAAAAGTGTTCATAAAATTTCAAAAGTTGTTCATCAAACTAAAAAAATGTTCATCGGTTTTCTTTTTTTCCATTGAATTTGTTTCTTCATCAGATTCAATAAATGTTCATCACATTCAAAACTTGTTCACTGAATTGAAAATTTGTTCATCGAATGCAAATTTTGTTCATAATTTTTCCCAAATTTTTTCTCTAACACAATTTTTTTCATCAAATTAAAAAGATCTGTTCATCAAATGCCAAATTTGTTCATCGATGTTCAAAATATGTTCATTAAATTCAAAAAAGTTCATTCTTTGGAATCATGAACATTTTTTCAAATTCTCGAACATTTTTTGAACCATGAACATTATCTTAAATTCAAGACAATTTTTTGTAATCATGAACATTTTTTTCCAAATTCGGGAACATTCCGCAAACGCATGAACTTTTTTTGAAATGATGAATATTTTTTAAATTTGTGAACATTTTTTTGTAGTCATGAACATTTTGTGCAAATTCTTGAACATCTCGCTAATGCATGATTGTTTTTTGAAATCACGAACATTTTTTAAAGTTCGTAAACATTTTTTAAATTTGTGATTTTTTTGACAAATTCATGAACATTTCTTGAATTTCGAGCATATTTTTGAAATAATTATTTTTCTGAAATCATGATTGTTTTTTTTAAATTGTGAACTTTTATTGAAATTTAGAAGCTATTTGATATCCTGAATTATTGAAAAAACCGAAAAGGAAAGGACGAAAAAAATAGGAGCGTGCCGGCCGCATATGGGCCGGCCCAGAAGGGCGCGAAGGGGGGGGGGGGGGGTGCGCCCGCTGCGTTGTGAGCGCGTGGCGCGCCATATAGGAGCTCTCAGGCTAGCCTCCAACTCGTGTTGAGCGCGGCGATTATATCTTGCCTTAAGTGTGTGTAGTACCGGCCTGGCCCATTAGCGCATACTTAAAATAAATAGAGAAGAAAAAGGTGACCACATGGGTATCGAATAGCCTGCGGCCTTCGGCCTCCTGCACAATGGGTCGGCCCACTTTGGCACTCGCTTAAGGCGAGGCTAGCCCTCAACTCGCGTTGAGCGCGGTGACTATATCATGCTTTTAGTGAGACGAAACAAGCTCTCGCCTTATAGCTTCTACAGTACTGGCCCAACCCTTTAGCACATACTTAAAAAGAAATACAGAAGAAAAAGGGAGTACACACATATCGATCCCTGGTCTCTAAGATGATGGGCAGCGCTGCTAGCCACTGGCACCGCGTCGGTTTCGTGATAATGCAGTAGGGCGTGACCTACCTGAAGCGAAACGAGTCTGCGCTCCATATGTTTTGCTAGGTAAGTTTATTTCTGTGGCTTCTTTTGTTTTTCACAGGGTTTTTTCTCTGTTGTCATTGGTTTTTTCTTTCAGTTTTTTTATTGTTTTCTTTAGCTTTCTTTATTTTTACTCGGTTTTCATTAGGTTTTCTTTCTTTCTTTTTCTCCAGTTTTGTTTGTTTCTTTCTCCTTTTTCATCTTATTCTCTGTTTTATCGGGTTTCATTGTCACATATTTGGTCTATATCTAATACATTTTTCTAATACATGTTTAACATCTTTTAAATGCTTGACTAACAATTTAAGATACCAGATTGACTTTTTAATGCATAGTCAATATTTTTTTCTACACAAATGGAACATTTTTTCAAATGCTTGATTAACATTTTATGTACAGATTTAATATATTTTTAATACATAGTCGATTGTTTTTTCTACACATTTAACATTTTTAATACACGGTCAAAAAAATTCTACACAGATTTCATTTTTTAAATGCAAGTTAACGTTTTTTAAATAAATATTTACACATTTTTTCTATAAACGTTTAACATTTTTCAAATGCAAGTTTAACATTTTTCAATACATGGTCAATATTTTTTTACACATTTTAACAATTTTAAATGCTTGATTAGTATTTTCTAAATAGTTGTTTAATATTTTATTTCAAAAGCTTGATTAAGATTGTTTAAATATATTACCAAATTTTTCGGAAATTGTATTTTTTTCTATACATTTCTCTTATACGTGGTAACATGTTTTCCTATACACATTTAATATTTTTCAAGTGCAAGATTAATATTTTTAAATAGATTATGTAAAATATATTTTCTGAATATTTGGAAGTGTAAAAAAAGAGAAAATACCAAAAAACGAAAAGCAAAAGCGATTTTGTTTTTCAAAATAACTAGGATCTAGCCTCCAGCGCACCTGGGCCGGCCCATCTCAAACTACCTATTAGAAAATGTTGACCACATATTAAAAAATGTGTATAGAAAAATGTGGAACACACATTAACATTATTTGACTTGTATTTGAAAAATGCTAAATGTGTACAGAGAAAATGTTGACCATTTAGTAGGAAAATTTTAATTTTTTATTTGAAAATGTTAATTAAGAATATAAAAATGTTAATCATGTATAGAAATAGTGTTGACAAGATATTCAAAATTATTGATAATGTATTATAGAAAATTTGAACATTTGTTATAAAAATTTACTCCCTCCGTAAGGTGATCTAAACACTTTTATATTTCTTTACAGAGAGAGTATTAGATATATACCAAAAGAGCATACAAAAAAACAGGGAAAATCGCGGGAAAACAAAAAACCGATGATTAATGACAAATAAGAGAATGAAGAAAAATAAAGAAAACAAGAAAAGCCAATGAAAACTGAGACAGAAACAACTAAAATAAAATAAACAAAGGGAAATGGAGAAACTAAAAAACAGTGAAAGTAGAGAAAAAACCAAGAAAACCGGTGTCAAATCAAAAATGAAAATTCAGTGTGGAAAGCCGGCTATCTTAGGTCAAGTATGTCGCACCCTATATAACTAACACAAACATGGCTATAGGGCACTGGCTAGCAATTCTACGTAGGAATTATGAAGTGCAGGGTAAGAATCCTGACGATGTTTCCATTTTCCTTTCCCATGTTTTAAAGATTTGCTAATGGGCTGGCCCACATGCTAGTGCGAAGAGCAATTCCCTTCAGCGGGAGGAGCTTTACATCTCGTTTATGGCGAGAAATAGCTCCCGCGCGTTATGAGCGTGGTATAGGCGCCAGCTTCGCCTGCTCACATGGTGGTGATGAGTCGGCTCAGTGGGGAGCTAATCCGGCGAACCTGATGCTGCGATGACGTCACGTTTAATTCTTTTCCTTTTTTACAGTTTTATGTTTATTTTTATTCAAATTAATATTATTCAAATTAATATTATATATATAGCTAGCACACATGCCCGTGCGTTGCAACGGGAAATTGTTGTTTTGTGCAAGCATAATGTCTCGTAGCACCGGATTCACTATGAAGAACATGCTGCAATGTAGCATCCCCACCACAATGAAGCATGTGGATCCTTCCTTTTAATTATGCTACCTTTTAATTTACCTCAAATCCTTACTTAGCCTCATCTATTTGAATATTCTATTTATTAAGCTCACAATCGTTCTTCTAATTATTCCAGCGGTTTACCCACAATTCTTTCTTTAATTAGTCACATTCATTTAAATATCCTATTTAAGCCCACAATCCTTCCATCGAGCCGCTTGTATGTTTACTGGCGGGAACCATTATTAAAAAGCAAGGTGGGATTAGTAAACATGTAAGATGCATAGCTCGTTGGTTGTTACATCAAAGAGCCAGACATGAGGTATTGTGTTCAATTCCCACAATGTTGACTTATTTTGACCCAATTATTTTCCGCGGTCTCTATGAAAGATCATAGAAGGCCCATCAACGTACAAGTACCTGGCCCAGATGGCTTACCGAGTCTACGGGTGAACTGTACAAAACTTTAGTATGGGCTCATACCAAATGGAAATCAATGAAAAGGACCAAACCAAATCAAACCAAGAATACATATTCCGTTTAATAGGTAGAGATGTTTTAAAATCACGCAATTAAAAAATGTAGCACAATATAAATTTATAGAAAATATGTATAAAAATGCTAGTCACAATGAAAAATGTACCAACATTTAAAAAAATGCAAAAAAATTATAAATGTGTATACAATGTAAAGAAAAACTTTTATGTAATATATTTGTATGAAAAAATGTATTTAACGTTTTAAATGAATATTCTTGTGTTTCAAAAAATGTTCGTGAGATTTAAAAATGTTTATACAAATGTAAATATAAGTCTGTGTAAGTTTTGAAAACTGTCTATTGCCAACTAAAAATATGTACGTGAAATTTATCAGAAGTATTCTCACGTTTCAAAATATATATATACAATGTTAAAGAAATGTTATGGTACTTTAAAAACTATTTAACAACATTTGAAAATTGTGCCAATGCATATGTTGGAGAAAGTGTTCAAAACATGTATTTAAAATAATAGTTATAGTATATTTGAAAAGTGTTAAATGTGTACAAAATAATATTTCAGATGTATAAAAAAATGTATAATGTTTATGAAAAAGAATAGGCGTGAAAACATGTCTTTTTTAAATGATAAACATGTATAAAAATATTTTTTCTTGTGCAAACATATATATATATATATATATATATATATAAGGAAAATCCATCCTACCACTCGGTGGTAGTTACCCCACATGTCTCGTATACTAGCATGTGGTACTATATATACTATTTTATTATTTTAAAATATGTTCATATACTATATTAAGATACTTCAAAACAAGTTACATGAAAAAATTGAACATGAGCCCATAGTTTTTGTTATATTTGTGAAATACATACATATTTGTACGTAAAAAATAGCATACTCAAAAAAGGTACATACTATCTAAAAATTTGTATATATACTACCTAATCATTATTATATACAACATACTACACGTACATACTTTCGATTTCGACAGATACTACATAGAACATACAAAACGCAAGTGGTGGTAACTACCACTGCTTGTATCTTACAAGCAGTGGTAGTTACCACCACTATGCTATATATATATATATATATATATATATATATATATATATATATATATATATATATACATATATATATATATATATACATATCTCATATATGTATATATACTATTTACTACCAAGTGATACTATATATACTATTTTATTATTTTAAATATGTTCATATACTATATTTAAGATATTTCAAAGCAAGTTACGTGAAAAAATTGCATATGAGCCCATAGTTTTTGTTATATTTATGAAATACGTACATATTTATACGTAAAAAAGAACATACTCAAAACATGGTAAATAATATCTAAAAATTAGTATATATATACTATCTAATCATTGTTATATACTACATACTACACGTACATACTCTCGGTTTCGACAGATACTACATACAACATACAAAACGCAAGTGGTGGTAACTACCACTGCTTGTAGGAAACATTTGTCCTATATATATATGAAAAAGAAATGACATAGAAATAGTACTTGAAAACATAATGTTAATCTGTAATTGACAAATGTTAAATGTGTATAAAAATTGTTTCAGACGCACATAAAAAATGTACAGATGTGTATGAAGATGAATATAAATTAAAATATTTATTTGGATAAAAATGTTAATCATCTATTTTGAAAAATACTAAACATGTATAAAATTATTCATTCCAGGATGTACAAAAAACGTAAAATATGTATGAAAAAGAATAGATATCAGAACATCTACTTCAAGAAGTTTTAAATCATGTATTTAAAAAAATGTTAAACATGTATTAAAATACTGTTTAGATGTATACAAGAAATGTACAATGTGTATAAAAAAATAGAGATCGAAACATGTATTTGAAAAAACAAATGTTGAATGTGTATAAAAACACGCTCCTAATGTATACTAAAAATGCGAGTGTGAAGAAAAACATTGAAACAGAAGAAAGAAACAAAGAAAACCAGGCAAAAAACCCAAAAGAAAACTGAAGTAGAACCACTGCAAAACAATGGAAACAGTGGAAACCAAAGAAACCAAGAGCAAAACAGTGAAAACCAATGTAAACCAAAGAAAAATCAAAGAAACCGAAAAACCCGAAGAAAACCATTACAAAACAACAACAAAAATGCAAACGAGGCTACAATTCTGGGCTGGCCCAGTACTAAAGCGAGGGGGCAAACGCTTCACTTGAGGGGAGACACACGAGTGAAAGCCGAGAAAGAAACAAAAAAAGAGAAAAGGAAAGAAATAAAAATCTGTGAAAACCGAGAAAGAAACGAAGAAGATCGGTGAAAAACAAAGAAAAACTGAGAAAACCAATGAAGAGACAAAAGAAGAAAAAAGAAAAAGGGGGGAACCTGAAGAATATCGGGCCCAAACTAGTGCAACGATCGACAAAAACCACCCGCGAGCGAGCGTCTTGTATCGAAATCTAGCAAAAGGAAAAAAGAAAACTAAATCGGCCGGCCCATTATCCTCGCGTGGGAGAAAAACCTGCAACGAGATGGACGCTACTCTCACTATAAGCGGGATATAGTTCTTGTGGAGGGAGTAGGCCGGAGAGCTCACCAGTGGGCCACTCGGCCATCGGCGGAGATGGGCTGGCGAGGTTGGGGGCTAGGGATGACGGTATGTAAACTCGTTAGTAATACTCCGTAGGGTGGGAACGTGGCCAGAAGTACCATATCATAGGTTCGGGCCTCCATGAAGAAGTAACACCCACATCCTTCTTATCGATTGTATTCATGATGGAGTACCTTGCGCCAGGGTTACATTGGGGGGCGAAGTGTGAGACTACCGAGAGTATGATTCTACCAGAGTATATGGGAATGGCTGCCTCTAGCCCCCACCTTATATAGATGACGGGGGCTAGCGTCTTATAGGAGATCAATCTGATCTAAGCCACCACCATCTAAGCTTGCACTCCGAGATGGTACATACCTGTGTGTATGGGCCTCTTGGCATCCCTCCTCTAGTTGGACCTTCACCGAGCCCCATGGAACCTGAGGTAGGCCTGCTGCCGGGCTCCTTCTGGGTGGCCACCCCTTGTATATTGCACCGTCAGTAGCCCTCGAGCATTTCTGGAGTTGTGGTACCCTGGTCTTCAGAGGGAGAAACCAAGCGGGCTCCTCTAGTCTTTGTTAATCCTCGTGGCCTACTCTTAGGAGCCCAGCTCAAAAGGGGTTTTCAAGCCTGCCTCGCCCGTGGCCTCTCGAGCGTTGTCTTCATGGTTCTGAAATGGTTAGCAGGGGCCTCCTGGATTCAGGGCTCCCATTTTGCTTGAAGCCTCAGAGCTCATTGCCATCAACGGAGCTCACCTGCCTTCGGGCGTGTCAAGATGTCGTGGTTCGGGAGGCTCCATGGAGTTATGGCCTCGTAGGGCAGTGCATGACATCATGCACTCCTGAGATGGGGGTGTCACTTGCCCACCCCATCCAGTCTTGTCATACTTTACAGGAGGACCGCCGTGGCACCCATCAGTTTTGCATTGATCCGTGCGTCATGGTGGTCGTGCCTAGATTCCCACCCTGCATCTCGCAAAATAAGAAACTGCAGAAGTGGTGGGGCACATGTCGCATGGTCAAGCCCGACACCTCAGTTTTCCTTGATAAAGAGGAAAAAGGGGCGCCCCTCCCTTTCTCCTACATCTGCCTTAGATCTACCTCCTTTGTCCTTCTGCCTCTGCCGCCATTATCACACACCTGCAGGCTGCAACACACAAACTCCTCCCTTTCACCTCAAGCCCAACAAGATGGCCAAGGGACAACAAGGTCGTGTCCGGACATGATACCAGAGCACGACCCAAGCTACCACCACAAATGAGTGGAGGAAGAAGAAGGCTGCCGCAGGCGACGGGGAGAAGCGGGAGGTCAACAGGACGATGGGGAAAGGGTTCCCATCAGCCGCCCACAGTCATCACATGAAGGCACTGGTGGCCGAGAAGTCGTTGCTAACGACGGGTGGAGATCGCTGAAGGATGAGGCACTACCAGCACCAACCGCGAGTGAACAGGTTCTGAATCAAGAATTCTTTGGCAGGGGCTCCGGTTTCCGCTGCATAGGTTTGTGCGCGGGCTCTTATTCTTCTAAGGCTATCAGCTAAATCACCTAACGTCGAATGCTCCTACACATTGCTAATTTAATCACTTTTTGTGAATGCTTTCTTTGGGAAGACTCTAACGGTGCAAAATACCGTCCGATCCCTCGGTAGGGGTCCAAGCGCAGCTGGAAGCCTTAGATTGGAGGTCACGCCAAGGGTTTATCCAGGTTTGGGCCTCCGGAGAGCAACACCCTACATCCTGCTTGTTCTTGTTATTCATGGTGGAGAGATACCTCGTGCGAACATCGTGCAAGGGGTTGCAATGGTGTATGAGATTGCTACCGAGAGTTTTCCTATCTGAGAGGTGATGATCTAGAGGGGTCCCTGACCTTCCTTTATATAGGCAGGGAGGTCTATGGTTTACATGGTGGTAGATGCGATCTGGGGCGTCGCCGCCTTTAGCCTTGGGGGCACGAAGGTCTCTGGCTCTCCCTAGGGCTTCTTCCTTGTATTGGGCCAAGTGGGTCCCTTGTAGATGTCGAGCTGGGCTTCGTTGAGAGAGCCACCCCCGGTGAAGGGCACCTTAAGTAGTCCCCGAGCGTGACAGAGGTCACGTGGGAGGTCTCTGGGATCTTCGGTGGGCTCCCATACTCCTCCAAGCTCCGTCTTGGCCTTCTCTCTCAGGGAGGCCAGATACCAGATTGATGTGTGTATGCTGTCCCAAGGGAGGCCCCGGTCTTTGGAAGGACGCCCTAGCCCGGCGAGGGGCTAAATATAGCCCGAACGATTCTTGTTGGGTGATACGTCTCCAACGTATCTATAATTCTTTATTGTTCCTGAAGGAAATATGCCCTAGAGGCAATAATAAAGTTATTATTTATTTCCTTATATCATGATAAATGTTTATTATTCATGCTAGAATTGTATTAACCGGAAACATAATACATGTGTGAATACATAGACAAACAGAGTGTCACTAGTAAGCCTCTACTTGAGTAGCTTGTTGATCAAAGATGGTTATGTTTCCTAGCCATAGACATGGGTTGTCATTTGATTAACGGGATCACATCATTAGGAGAATGATGTGATTGACTTGACCCATTCCGTTAGCTTCGCACATGATCGTTTAGTATTCTGCTATTGCTTTCTTCATGACTTATACATGTTCCTATGACTATGAGATTATGCAACTCCGTTTACCGGAGGAACACTTTGTGTGCTACCAAAGCGTCCACAACGTAACTGGGTGATTATAAAGGTGCTCTACAGGTGTCTCCAAAGGTACTTGTTGGGTTGGCATATTTCAAGATTAGGATTTGTCACTCCGATTGTCGGAGAGGTATCTCTTGGCCCTCTCGGTAATGCACATCACTTAAGCCTTGCAAGCATTGCAACTAGTGAGTTAGTTGTTGGATGATGTACTACGGAACGAGTAAAGAGACTTGCCGGTAACGAGATTGAACTAGGTATTGAGATACCGACGATCGAATCTCGGGCAAGTAACATACCGATGACAAAGGGAACACCGTATGTTGTTATGCGGTCTGACCGATAAAGATCTTCGTAGAATATGTAGGAGCCAATATGAGCATCCAGGTTCCGCTATTGGTTATTGACCGGAGACGTGTCTTGTTCATGTCTTCATAGTTCTCGAACCCGTAGGGTCCGCACGCTTAACGTTACGATGTATGTTATATTATGAGTTTATATGTTTTGATGTACCGAAGGTTGTTCGGAGTCCCGGATGTGATCATGGACATGACGAGGAGTCTCGAAATGGTCGAGACATGAAGATTGATATATTGGAAGCCTATGTTTGGATATCGGAAGTGTTCCGGGTGAAATAGTGATTTTACCGGAGTACCGGAGGGGTTACTGGAACCCCCCGGAGGCTATTGGGCCTTATGGGCCCAAGTGGAGGAAGAGGAGAGGCGGCCTAGGGGCTGTCGCGCGCCCCTCCCCCCCAAGTCCGAATTGGACAAGGAGGGGGGCGGCGCCCCCCCCCTTTCCTTTCCCTTCTCTCCTCCTTCCCCCCAAGTCCGAATCCAACTAGGAAAAAGGAGGGGAGTCCTACTCCCGGTGGGAGTAGGACTCCTCCGACGCGCCATCTCCCCTGGCCGGCCGCACCCCCCTTGCTCCTTTATATACGGGGGTAGGGGGCACCCTAGACACAATAATTCATCATTGATCTCTTAGCCGTGTGTGGTGCCCCCCTCCACCATAGTCCACCTCGATAATACTATAGCGGTGCTTAGGCGAAGCCCTGCGTCGGTAGAACGTCAACATCGTCACCACGCCGTCGTGCTGACAAAACTCTCCCTCAACACTCGGCTGGATCGGAGTTCGAGGGACGTCATCAGACTGAACGTGTGCTGAACTCGGAGGTGCCCGTGCGTTCGATACTTGATCGGTCGGATTGTGAAGACGTACGACTACATAAACCGCGTTGTGCTAACGCTTCCGCTATCGGTCTACAAGGGTACGTAGACAACACTCTCCCCTCTCGTTTCTATGCATCACCATGATCTTGCGTGTGTGTAGGAATTTTTTTGAAATTACTACGTTCCCCAACAGTGGCATCCGAGCCTGGTTTTATGCGTTGATGTTATATGCACGAGTAGAACACAAGTGAGTTGTGGGCGATATAAGTCATCTTGCTTACCGACATGTCATACTTTGGTTGGCGGTATTGTTGGATGAAGCGGCCCGGACCGACATTACGCCAGACGCTTACGCGAGATCTGGTTCTACCGACGTGCTTTGCACATAGGTGGCTGGCGGTGTCGGTTTCTCCAACTTTAGTTGAACTGAAAGTGTGGCTACGCCGGTCCTTGCGAAGGTTAAAATAGCACCAACTTGACAAACTATCGTTGTGGTTTTGATGCGTAGGTAAGAACGGTTCTTGCTCAGCCCGTAGCAGCCACGTAAAAACTTGCAACAACAAAGTAGAGGACGTCTAACTTGTTTTTGCAGGGCATGTTGTGATGTGATATGGTCAAGACGTGATGAGATATAAGTTATTGTATGAGATGATCATGTTTTGTTGAAGTTATCGGCAACTGGCAAAAGCCTTATGGTTGTCTCTCTATTGCATAAGATGCAAGCGCCAAATAATTGCTTTACTTTATCGCTATGCGATAGCAATAGTTGCAAGAGCAATTGTTGGCAAGACGACCATGTGACGACACATTGATATAGATCAAGATGATGGAGATCATGGTGTCATGCCGATGACAATGGAGATCATGATGATGCTTTGGAGATGGAGATCAAAGGCACAAGATGATGATGGCCATATCATGTCACATATTATATTGATTGCATGTGATGTTTATCTTTTATGCATCTTGTCTTGCTTTGATTGACGGTAGCATTATAAGATGATCTCTCACTAAATTTCAAGATAAAAGTGTTCTCCATGAGTATGCACCGTTGCCAAAGTTCGTCGTGCCCAGACACCACGTGATGATCGGGTGTGATAAGCTCTACATCCATCTACAATGGGTGCAAGCCAGTTTTGCACACGCAGAATACTCAGGTTAAACTTGACGAGCCTAGCATATGTAGATATGGCCTCGGAACACTGAGACCGAAAGGTCGAGCGTGAATCATATAGTATATATGATCAACATAGTGATGTTCACCATTGAAAACTACTCCATTTCACGTGATGATCAGTTATGGTTTAGTTGATTTGGATCACGTGATCACTTATATGATTAGAGGGATGTCTATCTAAGTGGGAGTTCTTAAGTAATATGATTAATTGAACTTTAATTTATCATGAACATAGTCTTGGTAGTATTAGCATATCTATGTTGTAGACCAATAGCTCGCGTTGTTGCTTCCCTATGTTTATTTTGATATGTTCCTAGAGAAAAACTATGTTGAAATATGTTAGTAGCAATGATACGGATTGGATCCGTGATCTGAGGATTATCCTCATTGCTGCACAGAAGAATTATGGCCTTGATGTACCGCTAGGTGACAGACCTATTGCAGGAGCAGATGCAGACGTTATGAACGTTTGGCTAGCTCAATATGATGACTACTTGATAGTTTAGTGCACCATGCTTAACGGCTTAGAATCAGGACTTCAAAGACATTTTGAACGTCATGGACCATATGAGATGTTCCAGGAGTTGAAGTTAATATTTCAAGCAAATGCCCTAGTTGAGAGATATGAAGTCTCCAACAAGTTCTATAGCTAAAATATGGAGGAGAATAGCTCAAGCAGTGAGCACATGCTCAGATTGTCTGGGTACTACAATCGCTTGAATCAAGTGGGAGTTAATCTTCCAGATAAAATAGTGATTGACAGAAATCTCTGGTCACCATCACCAAGTTAGTAGAACTTTGTGATGAACTATAATATGCAAGGGATGACGAAAGTAATTCCCAAGCTCTTCGTGATGCTGAAATCGGCGAAGGTAGAAATCAAGAAAAACATCAAGTGTTGATGGTTAACGAGACCACTAGTTTCAAGAAAAGGGCAAAGGGATAGAAGGGGAACTTCAAGAAGAACGGCAAGCAAGTTGCTGCTCAAGTGAAGAAGCCCAAGTCTAGACCTGAGCCTGAGACTAGGTGCTTCTACTGCAAAGGAACTGGTCATTGGAAGCGGAACTGCCTCAAGTATTTGGCGGATAAGAAGGATGGCAAAGTGAACAAAAGTATATTTGATATACACGTTATTGATGTGTACTTTACTAGTGTTTATAGCAACCCCTCAGTATTTGATACTGGTTCAGTTGCTAAGAGTAGTAACTCGAAACGGGAGTTGCAAAATAAACATAGACTAGTTAAGGGTGAAGTGACGATGTGTGTTGGAAGTGGTTCCAAGATTGATGTGATCATCATCACACACTCCCTATACTTTCGAGATTAGTGTTGAACCTAAATAAGTGTTATTTGGTGTTTGCGTTGAGCATGAATATGATTTGATCATGTTTATTGCAATACGGTTATTCATTTAAGTTAGAGAACAATTGTTGTTCTATTTACATGAATAGAACCTTCTATGGTCATACACACCAACGAAAATGGCTTGTTGGATCTCGATCGTAGTGATACACATATTCATAATATTGAAGCCAAAAAGATGCAAAGTTAATAATGATAGTGCAACTTATTTGTGGCACTGCCGTTCAGGTCATATTGGTGTAAAGCGCATGAAGAAACTCCATGCTAATGGACTTTTGGAATCACTTGATTATTAATCACTTGATGCTTGCGAACCATGCCTCATGGGCAAGATGACTAAGACTCCGTTCTCCGGAACAATGGAGCGAGCAACAAATTTGTTGGAAACCATACATACTGATGTATGTGGTCCGATGAATATTAAGGCTCGCGACAAGTATCATTATTTTCTGACCTTCACAGATGATTTGAGCAGATATGGGTACATCTACTTGATGAAACATAAGTCTAAAACGTTTGAAAAGTTCAAAGAATTTCAGAGTGAAGTGGAGAATCATCGTAACAAGAAAATAAAAGTTTCTATGATATGATCGCAGAGGTAAAATATTTGAGTTCCGAGTTTGGCCTTCAGTTAAAACAATGTGAAATAGTTTCACTACTCACGCCACATGGAACACCACAGTGTAATGGTGTGTATGAACGTCGTAACCGTACTTTATTAGATATGGTGCGATCTATGATATCGCTTACCGATCTACAACTATCGTTTTGGGGTTATGCATTAGAGATAGCTGCATTCACGTTAAAAAAAGGGCACCATCTAAATCCGTTGAGACGACACCGTATGAATTATGGTTTAGCAAGAAACCAAAGTTGTCGTTTCTTAAAGTTTGGGTTGCGATGCTTATGTGAAAAAGTTTCAACATGATAAGCTTGAACCCAAATCGGAGAAGTGCGTCTTCATAGGATACCCAAAATGTTGGTACACCTTCTATCACAGATCCGAAGGCAAGACGTTCATTGCCAAGAATGGATCCTTTCTAGAGAAGGGGTTTCTCTCGAAAAAAGTGAGTGGGAGGAAAGTAGAACTTGATGAGGTAATTGTACCTGCTCCCTTATTGGAAAGTAGTTCATCACAGAAATCTATTCCTGTGACTACTACACCAATTAGTGAGGAAGCTAATGATGATGATCATGTAACTTTAAATCAAGTTACTACCGAACCTCGTAGGTAAAACAGAGTGAGATCTGCACCAGAGTGGTACGGTAATCCTGTTCTGGAGGTCATGTTACTTGACCATGACAGACCTACGAACTATGAGGAAGCGATAATGAGCCCAGATTCCGCAAAATGGCTTGAGGCCATGAAATCTGAGATGGGATCCATGTATGAGAACAAAGTGTGGACTTTGGTGGACTTGCTCAATGATCGGCAAGCCATTAAGAATAAATGGATCTTCAAGAGGGAGACGGACGCTGATAGTAGTGTTACTATCTACAAAGCTAGAATTGTCGCAAAAGGTTTTCGACAAGTTCAAGGTGTTGACTACGATGAGAGTTTCTCACTCGTATCTATGCTTAAGTCTGTCCGAATCATGTTAGCAATTGCCGCATTTATGAAATCTGGCTAATGGATAAACAAAACTGCATTCCTTAATGGATTTATTAAAGAAGAGTTGTATATGATGCAACCAGAAGGTTTTGTCAATCCTAAAGGTGCTAACAAAATATGCAAACTCTAGCGATCCATCTATGGACTGGTGCAAGCATCTCGGAGTTGGAATACACGCTTTGATACGTTGATCAAAGCATATAGTTTTATACAGACTTGCGGTGAAGCATGTATTTACAAGAAAGTGAGTGGGAGCACTACAACATTTCTGATAAGTATATGTGAATGACATATTGTTGATCGGAAATAATGTAGAATTATTACGCAAAGCATAAAGGAGTGTTTGAAAGGAGTTTTTGAAGAAAGACCTCGGTGAAGCTGCGTACCGTTTGAGCAGCAAGATCGCTAGAGATAGATCACGACGCTTGATAAGTTTTTTTTCAATGAGTACATACCTTGACAAGATTTTGAAGTAGTTCAAAATGGAACAATCAAAGAAAGAGTTTCTTGCCTGTGTTACAAGGTGTGAAATTGAGTAAGACTCAAAACCCAACCACGGCAGAAGATAGAAAGAGAATGAAAGTCATTCCCTATGCCTCAGCCATAGGTTCTATAAAGTATGCCATGCTATGTACCAGATCTATTGTATACCCTACACTGATTTTGGCAAGGGAGTACAATAGTGATCTAGGAGTAGATCATTGGACATCGGTCTAAATTATCCTTAGTGGAATAAGGATATGTTTCTCGATTATGGAGGTGACAAAAGGTTAGGTAAGTAAAGGGTTACGTCGATACAAGTTTTGGCACTGATCCAGATGACTCTAAGTCTTCATCTGGATACATATTGAAAGTGGGAGCAATTAGCTAAAGTAGCTTCGTACAGAGCATTGTAGACATAGAAATTTGCAAAATACATACGGGTCTGAATGTGATAGACACGTTAACTAAAATTATCTCACAAGCAAAAAATGGTCACACCTTATTACTCTTTGGGTGTTAATCACATAGCGATGTGAACTAGATTACTGAATCTAGTAAACCATTTGGGTGTTGATCACATAACGATCTGAACTATGGGTGTTAATCACATGGTGATGTGAACTATTGATGTTAAATCACATGGCGATGTGATCTAGATTATTGACTCTAGTGCAAGTGGGAGACTGAAGGATATATGCCCTAGAGGCAATAATAAAGTTATTATTTATTTCCTTATATCATGATAAATGTTTATTATTCATGCTAGAATTGTATTAACCGGAAACATAATACATGTGTGAACACATAGACAAACAGAGTGTCACTAGTATGCCTCTACTTGAGTAGCTTGTTGATCAAAGATGGTTATGTTTCCTAGCCATAGACATGGGTTGTCATTTGATTAACGGGATCACATCATTAGGAGAATGATGTGATTGACTTGACCCATTCCGTTAGCTTAGCACACGATCGTTTAGTATTACATTATTGCTTTCTTCATGACTTATACATGTTCCCGTGACTATGAGATTATGCAACTCCGTTCTGGGAGGAACACTTTGTGTGCTACCAAATGTCACAACGTAACTGGGTGATTATAAAGGTGCTCTACAGGTGTCTCCAAAGTTACTTGTTGGGTTGGCGTATTTCGAGACTAGGATTTGTCACTCCGATTGTCGGAGAGGTATCTCTGGGCCCTCTCGGTAATGCACATCACTTAAGCCTTGCAAGCATTGCAACTAATGAGTTAGTTGTGGGATGATGTACTACGGAACGAGTAAAGAGACTTGCCGGTAACGAGATTGAACTAGGTATTGAGATACCGACGATCGAATCTCGGGCAAGTAACATACCGATGACAAAGGAAACAACGTATGTTGTTATGCGGTCTGACCGATAAAGATCTTCGTAGAATATTTAGGAGCCAATATGAGCATCCAGGTTCCGCTATTGGTTATTGACCGGAGACGTGTCTTGGTCATGTCTACATAGTTCTCGAACCCGTAGGGTCCGCACGCTTAATGTTACGATGACAGTTATATTATGAGTTTATATGTTTTGATGTACCTAGGTTTGTTCGGAGTCCCGGATGTGATCATGGACATGACGAGGAGTCTCGAAATGGTCGAGACATGAAGATTGATATATTGGAAGCCTATGTTTGGATATCGGAAGTGTTCCGGGTGAAATAGTGATTTTACCGGAGTACCGGAGGGGTTACTGGAACCCCCCGAAGGCTATTGGGCCTTATGGGCCCAAGTGGAGGAAGAGGAGAGGCAGCCTAGGGGCTGCCGCGCGCCCTTCCCCCAAGTCCGAATTGGATAAGGAGGGGGGGGGGGCGGCGGCCCCCCTTTCCTTTCCTCTCTCTCCTCGTTCCCCCCCAAGTCCTAATCCAACTAGGAAAAAGGAGGGGAGTCCTACTCCCGGTGGGAGTAGGACTCCTCCGGCGCGCCCTCTCCCCTGGCCGGCCGCACCCCCTCTTGCTCCTTTATATACGGGGGCAGGGGGCACCCTAGACACAACAATTGATCATTGATCTCTTGGCCGTGTGCGGTGCCCCCCTCCACCATAGTCCACCTCGATAATACTATAGCGGTGCTTAGGCGAAGCCCTGCGTCGGTAGAACATCAACATCGTCACCTCGCCGTCGTGCTGACAAAACTCTCCCTCAACACTCGGCTGGATCGGAGTTCGAGGGACGTCATCGGACTGAACGTGTGCTAAACTCGAAGGTGCCGTGCGTTCGGTACTTGATCAGTCGGATCATGAAGACATACGACTACATCAACCGTGTTGTGCTAACGCTTCCGCTATCGGTCTACAAGGGTACGTAGACAACACTCTCCCCTCTCGTTGCTATGCATCACCATGATCTTGCATGTGCGTAGGATTTTTTTTGAAATTACTACGTTCCCCAACAGTTCCAAGCTATTATATTACTTTTTTGGATGTTTTATATGCATTATTATGCAATTTTATATTATTTTTGGGACCAACTTATTAACCTAGAGCCAAGTGCCAGTTTCTGTTTTTCCTTGTTTTTGATTTTCGCAGAAAAGGAATACCAAACGAAGTCCAAACGGAAGAAAACTTCCGCGATGATTTTTCTTGGACCAGAAGATACCCATAGGACTTGGAGTCCAAGCCAGAAGAGCCACGAGGCGGCGGCACGGATGGAGGGTGCCCCATACCTTGTGGCCTCCTCGGGACTCTTCTGACCTACCTCTTCATCCTATATATATTCACATATATTCCAAAACCCTTAGGGGGGCCACGAAAATACTTTTCCATCGCCGCAACCTTCTGTTCCCCTGAGATCCCATCTTGGGGCCTTTTCCGGCATCCTGCCGGAGGGGGATTCGATCACAGAGGGCTTCTACATCAACCCTATTGCCCTTCCAATGAAGCGTGAGTAGTTTACCACAGACCTACGGGTCCATAGCTAGTAGCTAGATGGCTTCTTCTCTCTCTTTGATTCTCAATACCATGTTCTCCTCGATGTTCTTGGAGATCTATCCCGATGTAATCTTATTTTGCGGTGTGTTTTTCGAGATCTGATGAATTGTGGATTTATGATCAGCTTATCTATGAATATTATTTGAATCTTCTCTGAATTATTATATGCATGATTTGGTATCTTTGTATTTCTCTTCGAATTATCGGTTTGGTTTGGCCAACTAGATTGGTTTTTCTTGCAACGGGATATGTGCTTAGCTTTGGGTTCAATCTTTTGTGATTTCACCCAGTGACAAAGTAGGGGTAGCGAGACACGTATTGCATTGTTGCCATCGAGGATTAAAAGATGGGGTTTTCATCATATTGCTTGAGTTTATTCCTCTACATCATGTAATCTTACTTAAGGCGTTACTCCGTTCTTTATGAACTTAATACTCTAGATGCATGCTGGATAGCGGTCAATGTGTGGAGTAGTAGTAGTAGATGCAGGCAGGAGTCGGTCTACTTGACACGGACGTGATGCCTATATGCATAATCATTGCCTTGGATATCGTCATAACTTTACGCTTTTCTATCAATTGCTCGACAGTAATTTGTTCACCCACCGTATTATTTGACTTCAAGAGAGAAGCCTCTAGTGAAACCTATGGCCCCCGGATCTATTTTCCATCACATTTGTTTCCGATCTACTATTTTGCAATCTTTTATTTTCATATCTATAAACCAAAAACCCAAAAGTATTTAGTTATCTTTTATTTAGTTTATCTATCCCTATCAGATCTCACCTTTGCAAGTGACCGTGAAGGGATTGACAACCCCTTTATCGCGTTGGGTGCAAGTGTTTGATTGTTTATGTAGGTGCATATATTGGGGACTTGCGCGTTTCTCCTACTAGATTGATACCTTGGTTCTTAACTGAGGTAAATACTTATCTCTACTGTGCTGCATCACCCTTTCCTCTTCAAGGAAAAAACCAACACAAGCTCAAGAAGTAGCAGGAATAATTTCTGGCGCCGTTGCCGGGGAGATCTATGTCAAGCCTACCAAGTACCCATCATAAACTCTCATCTTTTGCATTACATTATTTGCCTTTTGCCTCTCGTTTTCCTCTCCCACTACAAAAAATACACTTCCGTGATGATATGTGTTTGTCATAGTAGGTCACGTTTTCTGTTATGCATGTACATCCATGACAAATTTATGACAGAACCAAGATAGTCATACCTGTGCTGTCGTAGAAGTGTTCCATGACATTACCAAAATTATCATCACAGAAGTGTCCACTTCCATGACGATAAATCGCGCGTCATAGAAATTCTTTCGTCAAGAGTGACCGACGCGTGGCATCCACCGTAATGGGACACCGTTAAGCTATCGGGTCCGGTTTTGGATCCGATAACCCGCTAACAGCCATGACCAATGCCGATTTTCCACGTGTAAAATTCTCATTGGCTTACGGAACCACGTGTCAGCTCCGCGTTGGCACATGTGTCACTCATCCAACGAGCAAGATGCGCCTATGATACGTTGACACGTGGACCGGCCCAAAAGTGACCCATAAAGATTAAATGGGCCCAACTAAAGGCCCACAAGATTTAGCGGGCCATAACGGGCCGGCCCAGCTAAAGGCCCACAAGATTTTGCAGACCATAATGGGCCAGGCCAGCTAAAGGCCCACAAGATTTTGCAACCCATAATGGGCAGGCCCAGCTAAAGGCCCACAAGATTTTGAGGACACTAATGGGCCGGCCCGTTAATAGGCTGCCATGTTTTGGGCCAAATGCTGGCCCATATTTGATCCGGTCCATAAACAGCCTGCCACGTTCCGGGCCCAATAAAGGCCCATATGAGATCCAACCCGTTTTGGGCCAAATTACGGCCCAGATCAGATCCAGCCCTTTAAGAGGCTTTGGGCTAAATTATGGCCCATATCAGATTCGGCCCGTCAACTGGACTCTGCTTTTGGGCCCACTTGCTAAAGGCCCATTTAGTAATTCGGCCTGATATTGGTTGCGGCCTGTTAAAGGCATGTTTAACATTTTGGTCCTATATTTATTTTGGCCTGTTAAAAGTCCATCATATAGTTGGGCCTAACTACGGCCTGGTTTGCATCCGGCCTGCTCACAGCCGATAGTCTGATTGGGCCAAACAAGGACCGAGACAATTTTGGCCTGTTAACGGCCCATGATGTGATTGGCACAATCATGGGTCGGTGTCTATTTCGGCCTGCTGCCGGCCCATGAGCTGTTCGGCACGTTTCAGCCTCCTAAAAGCCCATTGAGTTTTCTTGCGAAAATAGGGCCGACGGTTTACTCGGCCTATTAGAGGCCCAAATCTACTAGTGGGCCAGTTTACATTTAGGCATGTTAATGAACCGATTATGTAGTGATTAGCATGATGACCCGATTATGTACCGTAATTTAACAGTTTGATCGGTTTACTGCGAAGACAGGATATATATATATATATATATATATATATATATATAGTAAAATAACTGCAGCATCGTGAATAAGAAAAAACCTAGACTATACAATAAATAAATTACAGCATATTACATCCAGTGGGCATCAAAGTTTGCCACTATGATAATAAAGGTAAAGCATAACAGATTACATACACTGGGCATCAAAGATCGCCACTAGTGCAAATAAACACGCCGACAAAATAATATACAAAACCGACATCACTTCAATAGAGTTCAAGAAAGGTTAGCCCTGCTCGGGAGCTGCAGCGCAAGCTGCTAAGCATGCTGGTGAGACGACGCTTGTTTGACACTTATATCCTCCTCACTCTCAAAGATAAACAAGCAGATAGATGGCATGTTTTGCACATATAAGTATCAGTGCTCACAATTCATCACATTTCTTACTAATGAATAAAGTGACATAGTTTAAAATAGCATTAACACAGTATGGTATTGTTCAGGTTAAGACATGACAGGAAATGACATTGTGAAGGAGTTGGCAGCATCACGACACCACTCGACACCACTCCCCACCTGCCTCTACCACCTGCCCCACCGTTTCATGCTTCCATGCTTGGTTCAGTGTTCCCTAGTCAGGTTCAGGTGCATCATCCATGTGCTGTGCAATTTTCTACTTTGTTATGAGCACACAACAATAGGAACTATCTTTACTGAGATGCCAATTAACAAAGTTAGTGATAGTAGTAAAGCTAATTCACAATTCCACCGTGTATCATCCTCTTCTCACCCAGCTCGGGTGAACGGCGTGACGACGGATGCCCTCTCACCGTGCCTTTGTCCCCTTTGTCTCATTATGTGCTCTAATTCTTCTTACTCCATAATTTCTTTCCTCCGAACTGCAGCATGAGAAGACAGGTTTGAGTTCAGTCGTCGACTGTGACAAACAAAGCAGTAGGACAATAATAACTTTCCCCCTCAGGTATAACCAGCAAATAATTTGTCTGCATTTGATTGATCTTTTTAGGCTTGTTCACATTTAATTCTATGGTCTGCTGGTTAGCAAATACATTTCTTATTTTCCCAAATACATGATCTCTATTGTACGCATATTATTATTTCACATGCTTAATGTGAAAAAACGGATTTGCCCATATCATTATCTTTGGTGTGTTCTAGTATTATGTAATTTTAGTACAATTATTATTCTGCATGAATTTCTCTGTTCATTTCAGTCTGCTGAAGTATTAAAAAAATTACGGAACATGTTCTGAAGCTCCTACTAGGGATGAAAACACTTGATGTAGTGAGAGCGAATAGATTTGTGTTGTGTGCTTCAAAATAGTTTGCCATAGTGCCCTATTATATTACTAGTTTCTTTGTGGTTTTTTCTCAAGTCCTATTAATGTCCTTATCTATCTACAGGGAGAGCTTCTTGGACTTGACCCCAGAGATAACAATGTTTCTGTTGTTGGTGGGCATGTTGGGGTTGTAATTTTACTACTCCTTTCACATGTTATTAGCACTTTTAGTTACCGCACATTTTCTACCATATATGTAGCTGAAAATTTGTTTCCATCATATATGTCACATCTTATATGCCTAGTGGAGGGAACAAAAGTAAATCCAAAAGCTCCTTTCACAATAGCTCAGCTATGAATAGTGGTTTAGATTCTTATAGTATCTTTACATCTAGTGCACGAAAGCAATTTTCACTTTACATTTATTATTTTGATGTATGGTATATAGATGGCATCTCCTTTGATTTTTTGTATGTTCCTTGAGGCTTGCCTGTTGCCACTTTACTTTGAAATACAACAGTAAGCTATTATATGCGTATATTTTAGCTCAACTCTTAAATTTCACTTATTTTAGACAAGCATAGTAAAACCTATTAAAACAGATTCATATCATGCATAATAATATTTTCTCTAGTTCTTTGTCTAAACTATTTTACATTTGATTGAGCTTATATATTGTCAACTATTAAATCAGGGTCTCGGGTAGATTATAAGGTTAAGGTTTGATCTCACACGATGAAGTCGACCAAAGTTCTAGATTCTTTGCTCATTTAATCAACCAAGTGATAGACTTGCTATTCACTAAGATGTTGAATAAAATAGGCTTGGCTTTTTGAATTTTGAATGGGAAAATGATGTACTGGATATAGCTATAGTATGTCTATGGTACTGAGACCACTTACGCTTGGGAGCACAGTGAGTTTCCGCAAGTTCTTGTACCTTCTACAAATATGTGCCTTTTTGTTATTGTGCACTTTTTACTTTGCGGATTAACATAATGTGCAAAACTCTTACCAGGTGACCCTTGATGGTACGTTCATTTGCCTCTTGTTGCTGTAGTGTTCAAATGCGCCGAGGCCCAAGGGCGAAGAAGACCAAAGGCTATGGATGGGTTTTATTGTGTCTTTTGGCAATGTGAGAGAGTAGAGTAGTGAGATCTAGACATGGTAGAGTATTATCTTTAGGAACTTGTGTGGACATATGTGTCGGAACTTGCAATCACATATGTGAAATTTAACCAGATATGCTACGTAGGTGAACCTAGATTTGTACACGACTGAGTTTGCTATGAATTATGTGATGCTAAGCACACATGTGTAACATAGTTTCAATGCTTAATTTCTGTCCCAAGCAAACAAATTGTGTGAGCATGTCAGCCTACTTATGATAGATTGTATGTCGGCTAATAGAGAATGGAGGCACATAGTCTGTTGGTAAGTAAGCGATATCTGAGACAATCTGTTTGTCAGCAAGCAAAATATCTACAGGCGCACGTGTGTGTCAGCAAGTAAAACATTTACCAACACACACGACTGTTGGCAAGAGAATGCATTACCAACACCCACATCTGTCTGCAAGAGAAAGCTTTGCTGACACATAGTCCGTTGGCAAGTGAAATGTATGTCGGTAAATACCTTTGCCCACGGCCAGGTTGCCGACAGATGACACTAGACAGACAATGTGTCAGCAAAGGTCTACATAGACATATTGTGTGTCACCAAATGCCGCTATTGCCGACGCACACGCGCGTTAGCTATAGTGGATCGTCGTGTAGTGTCATGAGTATCAATGGTTAGTGTGCTGTAAATTTATCCCATTTCAGATTGGCAAATAAAGAGATGATTTAAATAATAGTAGAATGATATGACATTGTTCATAGTTAAGACATTGCAGAATATGGTATTGTGCTGTAGTGGGTAGGTTCACCACACCACTGGATTACGGATCAAGAACAGAAGCTTACATGCAGTGCAAAAGAAGATCACTTGCTCTGTATAGTTTATTTTACATGGTATGAAGAAAGAACTTGGTTGTACAACTGAAAACTTAAATTGAGAAGGACAAACTTTTGTTTATGAACTACATAATAAACTTTAAACATGCAATTTGATGCAAACACCAAAAATAAACAGCTGTTGCAGTCATGCCTCACCAAATATACACAACATAGTTTGAAGGCTTGATAAGGACAAACTTACATTATTGATGAAGACAGGCTCTATAAAGCCCTTGTCCATGCCGACGAGGGGGGGGGGGGAGGGGGCAATTCAAGAAGTTTACCACAGAATATTCGTCATAAGCATTGCCTTTAGTCTACATTTTGTTAAGAGTAAACATAGATGTGATAATATAAGAAAAATGGAGAATATTTAAGATAAGATGAAGAGTGATGCTACATGACCAAGTAGCTATAAATGTAAGTATAGCGATACAGGCAAAAGGTACAGCCAAGGGCAATGCAGAGCTGAACTTCTTCAGGATCATCGGTGTTATCCAACCTTATGGTAAGAGTAAATATAGATATGATGCGTATAAAATGGCGGGTAAAGGAAAATAAGCTATAGAGTGATGGTACATGAACAACTACCTGTCAATATAAGTACACTGATAAAGGACAGCAGGTACTTACAAGAGCAATGCAGAGCTAAAAATTTCATTGGCATTGGATATATTCTACACTAATGTAACCATTCATAAATCAGATAATTTGAAGCGAACAATTGATAAGCAAGCTATCATGCATACTGCTGTCACATAATGAACCAGGTATGAATGCACGTACAGTGATACGGGACAACATGTACTAACAAGAGCAAAGCTAACAAGAGCAAGCAGCATATTTGCGATATACTGTCGTTCTTTTCAAACCGGAATTCTTCTTCAAGCTGATTTCCTGCAAAAAAGATCTGTAAGGCACATGCGAAAACGTAGAAGTTCAAATTGTCATGTGACATCATAGACAATACCTCATCCTGGGAATGAGACCAGTGCATAACAAGGTTTTTCCATTCAATGTCTTCTAAATTTAGCACAGGGACTTCACCGGAACTCCGTTTATAGACATGCCACCAAAGTGTGATTTCCTCAGGTAACACCGATACTGCTGCAATGCTTCCTTGAAAAGCGCAAGCAAGCTTTGCTCATCATGACTATCCAGATTGACCCTCGCCTAATTACAACAATGTAATGTAAACCATTGATGTGTTCAATCAGCAGAAAACAGGAAAATAATCACCATGAATAATAGCACTTACACGTAAGTGGGACAGGAAGATGTGAAAATGGTGTTTGTCTTCACTATAATCTTCCCATAATTGGAATATATGCACGTAGTCCCTAACAACATTGGAATCATTGTCTTTAAAACTGGAAATAACTGGAATGGGGTTCCAATCTGCAGGAATTGGCCGTCTCTGCAGTTGAGATAGGTCTTCGGCCGGTGGACTTGCTGTACTGTAACACCCCGGATGTAACTTTCCATATTTTGTAACTCCAACTCTTGCCATTTTCGGCATTGTGATATGATATTCCCTCCGTGGTTGGGTTTTTCTTCATTTTGCATTTTGTCCATGTCATGCATTTTATTATGTCATCACGTGCATCGCTTTTGCATACGTGTTCGTCTCATGATTCCGAGCATTTTTCTCGTTGTCCGTTTTGCAATCCGGCACTCCTATCTCCCCCGGCGGTCCCTTTTATGTTTTTCCGCAAAGGGTATTAAACCTTCTCGAAATGGACCGAGGTTTGTCTAGTGGCCTTGGTATACCACCAGAGACCACCTGTCAAGTTTCGGGTCATTTGGAGCTCGTTTGGTACTCCAACGGTTAACCGCACTCTCGCGAAGGCCTCTTTTAAGTTGCAGCCCAACACCCCTCCAAAACAGCCCAATAACCCATCTAAGTCACTTCCATGCTCTCCGTCGTTCGATCACGATCGTGTGGGCGAAAACTACACCTCATTTGGACTCTCCTAGCTCCCTCTATGCCTATTTAAACATCTCCCCCGTCCAAATCTCGGATCAATTCCCCCCTAACCCTAGCGCCGCTCCTCTCCCCGCCGCCGGACGTGTCCGATTCGGGACCGTCCGCCGCCGCCGCCCGACCAGCAAGAACCGCCACGTGGCACCGGCCGCCGCCTCGCCGCCCGGCCCGTGGCAGCCCCTCACCGCACCATCCGGGCGCGCTCCCTCGCCGCCGCCTCCTCTGGCGGCGCCGCCTCGGCGCCGCCGCCTCGCCGCCTACGCCTCGGCCCGGCGCCGCCATCTCGCCGCCTCGCCCTTGGCCGGCCCCTCCTCGCCGCCTCACCGGCGACCTCCCTCCGCCGGCCGGCCCGACCCAGCCGGCCACCTTCCTCCTCCTCGCCCGGCCGTGAAACCCGCCGCCGCCGCCGTCGCCGATCGGATCGGATCGGCCGATCGAGATCCATCCGATCCCGTTGACCTCTCTCCCCCTTATTTTTTCTACAAAGTCTTTTATATCATTGTTATTTTGTGTCATTTTCTTCTTGCTATAACTCTGTCATCGTAGCTCCATTTTGCGCGTATAATATGTCAAAATGATCGTCTCGAAGAGTAGATCATTTCATCTCATTGCGTAATTTTCATTTAAGCTCATATTGATGCCCGAAATGCTGTTGGAAGAGTGCTATGTGATGTTAGTTTCTGTTTCTTAACAGAACTTGCACTTTTGTTATTTTTGCCATGATTGATGTGTGCACCCTATGTATTTGAGTCCTACATGTGTTTTGTAATATGCCATGCCATCTTTCCAGGGGCGTATGCCATGTATTTTTGTGATCTATGTGGTGACTAGCACAAGCATGCAAAGTAGGTGTCCTGATGTTGCTGTTTTCAGCTCTGTTTTGCTGATATTTTGATGCCATGTTAACTTGATGCTACCGAGAGATCCATGCATATTTTCAGATATTTCAGTAAGGATGTTTTGTTAAAGATGTCTTTCTATATCCATCCATGTCCTTGTTTGCAATTATGGAGTACCATAGCTTGAGTCAATCGAGCTCTACTTTTGCTATAAAATGTTTCCTGGCAGATTGTTTACATGTTATTCAATTTTGCCAAGGTTGTTGTGGTTGATCCATGTATGCTATGTTATTGTTCTTGCCATGTATGTATTCTATGCCATGTCTTCTTGATGTATGTATGATTATTTTATTATATAAGGCTCTGTAGTGAGTGCATTGAGCTTGTAAACATGCCTACTTGTTATCAGTTTTTAACATGCCATGTTGCTGAATCTGTTAACGAAACTTTCAATATTGACATGGGTGTTACTATATTTTCTGATCCTTTTTGGCTTATGGTCAGTAAGGTACTTTTGTTCTATGCTTTGAGTGGATTCATGCCATGCCTTGTTTTGCTATTTGAAGTTCCTGTAGCATGTAGTTTTGCTGCTCTGAACGTTGCAACCTGATGCTGTTTTTGCCATGTCCAGCCTGATATTTTGTGCACTTTTGCCATGCTTGTTTGAACCTGTTATGATGTGATTTAGCCGAAGCTCAGTGCTCATCTTTTGTCAAGCATCTTGTGTAGATCACTGCCATATACTTTGTTGATACGTTTGGGTGCAGTAGCTTAATTTCTTGTTGCTTGCTAAGTGGCATCATGCTGTTAATGGCAGATTTGCGCCATTCTTGTTTTGCTTGTCATTTCCAAACCGTGCATCCGATTCGGTGATCTTTATATCGATTTCAACCGAAATCATCTCATCTTTCCAGTGGCATACTTGGTTTGCCAAGTTGATGCCTGGTTCATCATTTTCCTTCCGGAGTGCGACACGCATTGCATATCCCATCCCGCATATCATGCCATGTTTTGCATCATGTTGATTGTGCATTGCACCGTGATTTATTGTGGTTCCTTTGTTTGTGTTGTTGCTTTGGGTAGAGCCGGAGACGCAGTACGTGAACGAGGAACCTGTTGAGAACGCTTACGAGGATCAAGCTTTCGACAACTCTGAGAACATTGCAGCAAGATGACCATACCCTCGAAATCACTTCTATCTTTGCTATGCTAGATGCTCGCTCTTTTGCTATGCCTATGCTGCGATGCCTACCACTTGCTATATCATGCCACCCATATTGCCATGTCAGCCCCTAACCATCCTTTCCTAGCAAACCGTTGATTGGCTATGTTACCGCTTTGCTCAGCCCTCTTATAGCGTTGCTAGTTGCGGTGAAGCTGAAGTTTGTTCCTTGTTGGAACATGGAGATGTTGTTCCTTATTGGAACATGTTTACTTGTTGGGGATATCAC
Source organism: Aegilops bicornis (assembly GCA_021605145.1). Taxonomy (NCBI): domain Eukaryota; kingdom Viridiplantae; phylum Streptophyta; class Magnoliopsida; order Poales; family Poaceae; genus Aegilops; species Aegilops bicornis. The sequence continues at coordinate 327,244,365 of CM038673.1, forward strand.
AATATATATCTGCTATAATTAATACATCTATATACTTGGTAAAGGGTGGAAGGCTCGGCCTTATGCCTGGTGTTTTGTTCCACTCTTGCCACCCTAGTTTCCGTCATACCGGTGTTATGTTCCTTGATTTCGCGTTCCTTACACGGTTGGGTGATTTATGGGACCCCTTGACAGTTCGCTTTGAATAAGACTCCTCCAAAGAAGGCCCAACATTGGTTTTACCATTTGCCACCTAAGCCTTTTTCCCCGGTTTTCGCGAGCCCGAGGGTCATCTTTATTTTAACCCCCGGACCGGTTCCTTCGAAAGGCCGCTTTCAAACGAAAGCAGATCAAGGGGCCACCACGGGGAAACTCGAGGTTTGGTTTTACTCGTAGGATGTCTCATCCGGATGTGCCCTGAGAACGAGATATATGCAGCTCCTATCAGGATTTGTCGGCACAATCGGGCGGCTTTGCTGGTCTTGTTTTATTGCTGTCGAAATGTCTTGTAGTCCGGGATTCCGAGATTGATCGGGTCTTCCGGTAGAAGGAATATCCTTCGTTGACCGTGAGAGCTTATAATGGGCTAAGTTGGGATACCCTGCAGGTAATATCTTTCAAAGCCGTGCCCGCGGTTATGAGGCAGATGGGAATTTGTTAATGTCGGTTGTAGAAAACCCGAAGTTGACCTCAAATAAAATACACATCCTGGCGTGTGTAACCGTGATGGTCTCTTCTCGGCGGAGTCCGGGAAGTGAACACGTGTTGGAGTTATGTCTGACGTAAGTAGTTCAGGATCACTTCTTGATCGCTAGTAGCTTCACGTCCGTGCCTTGCTTCTCTTCTCGCTCTCTTTTGAGAAATAGCCACCATATATGCTAGTCGCTTGCAGCAGCTCCACTTTATTACTCAGTCCTTCCTATAAGCTTAAATAGTCTTGATCTCGCGGGTGTGAGATTGCTGAGTCCCGTGACTCACAGATACTTCCAAAACAGTTGCAGGTTGACAATGCGGCAGGTGACTCGGCCGAGCTCAAGTGGGAGTTCGACGAGGAACGTGGTCGTTACTATGTGTCTTTTCCCGATGATCGGTAGTGGTGCCCAGTTGGGACGATTCGGGATCCGTGTAGCATTTGGGGTATCTTCTTTTATTTTGGTTCCGTAGTCGGACCTTGAGTGTACTCTGGTTGATGGATGTTTAATTATGTACTTTGTGTGAAGTGGTAATCGTAAGCCAACTATGTATCTCTTTCCTTATTTATTACATGGGTTGTGTGAAGATTACCTCACTTGCGACATTGCTTTCAATGCGGTTATGCCTCTAAGTCGTGCCTCGACACGTGGGAGATATAGCCGCATCGGGGCGCATAAGTTGGTATCGAGCCTTCCCGACTTAGGAGCCCCCTACTTGATTGTTTCTTTGGCGTTGTTGAGTCTAGAATGGAAAAATGTTTTGAGTCTTAGGATTATATATATCGGAGAGTAGGATTCTTTTACTTCCGGTCCTTCGTCAGCTCTGTGAGGTATCCTGACGTAGTGTTTTGACTCTTCTCTCCTCAAATTTCACTAAAAATAATTTTAGGATCATGTGGGTATCTTGGAATCGTTCCGATGGTTTTGTGGACGAGAACATTGTTCTTGGTGCCTCGACATTTAGGGGTTGTGGCGGTGTCCCGGGGAGTTGAGCTCCGAGGTGTTGTCGTCACAATTTTATCGCTGCGACGGAATACCTGAGTTTTGCCGACATCGAAATCTCTTTTGTGCAGTTGTTGGTGAGATAACCCCGATAGCCCAAAGATCGAGGCGAAAAGTGGAGTATTGCCATAACTTGTATAACGGATGTTTTTCAAGGTCGAGGTACACGATTTCGAGGATTTCTTGGTTATGTGTTGACGGATGGATACATTGGATCTAGGTATTGTTAGTTTGGGTGATATATTTTGTGTCCCTGTATCCCCAACACCAGATTGCATAACCGTAAAGTTTCGGGAGTTTATAGGTGGGAATTCTAGTAGCTTACGTGATTTCTTTTCGACGGATGTATGATTTGAGATTGGGGTTCAAAGTTTAGTGGTCCGCCCATTCACGGTCGATGACAGATGGTCGCGAGGCGTCTTAAAGAATCCTTGGCTATGCTGATTCGGGACGTCTTGTTTGTCATTCGTGACGTCATATATCGTCGTGCCGTGTGGGCCCCACCACGAACACTTTGGGCGTAAATCTCTATCATGTGTTTGTTCCGGCTCATTCTAGAAGCCAACCTTTTGTTTTCGGTTGTGATACTCGATTTGTTTCTAAGATGATGTTGTTTCCATATCTTTATCTAAGTGGCTTCTCACCTTAATGGACGTGTGATGATTAACTTTGGAATTCATTCGTTCATTCTTGTTCGAATGTTTATTGTGAAGACTATATGTTGCAATTTCTATCCGTTGATTCTACTTATCTTTTGTCTATCAAAGGACTAACGGATGTCACCCTCTCCAGGATGGCTCCGCCTCTGGCGTCGAATCCGGATCGCAATGATGGGGATCACGAACCCTCCACCTCCACCTCCACCTCCGCCTCCAGAGGCACGGCAAGCTATCATGGCAGCCACCAATGCCAATGCTCGATGATTTTGCAGCTCTTGCAAGAACGTACTCAAGGGCAAGGCAATCAAGGCAATCAAGGTCAAGGCAACAATCAGCCGTGATTTGGTACTCTCGGTCGGTTCCTCGCTAATCAGCGAAGTCTTTCGGTTTCGTGTCGAGGCCACGAATCTTTGACGATTGGTTAGTGGACATCTGCAAGCATTTTGATTGTAGCAATGTCGAATTCGAGGACTTTGTCAAGTTTGCATCGTTTCAACTCAAGGATCAAGGCTGAGTGGTACCACAATACAAAGATTCCAGAGGAGGTCGTGTCATTACAGGGATGAGTTCCGGCCGTGATTTCAGAGCTCACCACATTCCGAAAAGTGTTGTTGAGAGCAAGCGTGAGGAGTTCCGCAATCTCAAGCAGGGCAACATGTCTGTCTATCAATACAATATCCAGTTCGAAGCTTCGCTCGCTTTTGCTAAGCAAGACGTGCACGATGAAAAGAGTATGATCTATCAATTCGAGAGGTGGTGCGAGAGAAGATCTGCAATTAGCTCTTGTGCTTTTGAGCGATTAAGTATGATGAATTCTACAACATGGCACTGAAGCAAGAAGCTGCCCAACTCAAATGTGAGGCTTCTAAGAAGAGAATCAGGGATGCAGTTCAGTCTTCTTCTTCCTCTCAAGTGGCAGCTAAGCAGAAGTTCTACCTTCCTCCTCCTCCGCTCCTTGACCTTATCAGCAGAAGAACTCAGGTGGCCGTGGATCTTCCCACCCACCCAACCCAGGCTATCAGAACAAGTCTATTTCTTAAGCTCCAAGGTCAAATGCTCCTTACCACCGTCCGCTCTCTGAGGTGACTTGCAACAAATGTCAGCAGAAAGGTCACTATGCGAACAAATGCTTCAACCAGAGGCGCCTTCCGCCTCCTCCTCCTGTGAAATCTTCCAGCAATGCAGTGGTCAAGCATAATCCAAAGTCTGCCAAGGTGAACATGATGAATGCAGCTCAAGCAGAGGAATCTTCTGATGTGATAATGGGTAATCTTCCAGTTAATGATATTCCTGCAAAAGTCTTATTTGATACTGGTGCATCACATTCTTTCATGTCATATCCTTTTGCATCGAAGCACAATGTTGACACAGAGATTCTCTCCAAAGTTATGCAAGTTGTTTCTCCCGGAAAGCTTATGACTTCTAGTTTGTTTGCTCGATGTCACTATCAAGATGGGCAACTATAGATTTACGGCTAAACCAATTGTTCTTGGTGACTCGGATATTGATCTTATTCTCGGATGGATCTGGCTTGCTCAAAGACAAAGCTCAGCTTGATTGTGCTGTGGAAATTCAATTGACTCACTCTTCTAATGATGTGATCATCTATGCCGCTCGTGATGAAACCATTCGGTTGTTTTCTCTCAATGAGAAGGGCGAATTGGATGCTATCTCTTAGATTCCGATCGTTTGTGAGTACCAAGATGTCTTTCGGAAGAGCTTCCGGGAATGCCTCCTCACCGGCCGATTGAATTCGTTATCGATCTTGAGCCCGGCATCGAACCCGTTTGCAAGCGCCCATACAAGCTTGGACCTAATGAGCTGAAGGAATTGAAGAAGCAGCTCGATGAACAAGAGCGTCTGGGTTTGATCGGACCGAGTTCATCTCCGTGGGGTTGTGGTGTTCTTTTGTCCGGAAGAAGGATGGCACGGACCGACTTTGCGTCGATTACCGTCCATTGAATAAGAAGACAATCAAGAACAAGTATCCACTTCCCAACATCAATGAGCTTTTCGAGCAACTCAAAGGTGCTATGTTGTTCTCTAAGCTTGACCTTCGTATGGGTTATCATCAGATTCGCATTCGTGAACAAGATATTCCCAAGACAAAGATTCGAGAACAAGCTTTGGTTCTTATGAATATCTTGTCATGTCTTTCGGCCTCGTCAATGCTCCTCCAACATTCTCTCGGATGATGAACTTCATCTTCAATCCCTACACCAATGAATTCGTCTTGGTCTATCTTGATGATATTTTGGTCTTCTCCAAGAATAAGAAGGATCATGCCAAACATTTGCGATTGGTGCTAGACAAGCTCGTAGAGTATCAATTCTATGCGAAGTTCTCCAAATGTGAATTTTGGCTTGATGAAGTGCTTTATCTTGGTCATATCATCTCCGCCAAGGGCATCGCTGTTAATCCCGAGAAGGTGTCCGCAATTGTGAATTGGGAACCTCCTCCGAATGTCAAGCAGCTCAAGACTTTCTTGGTCTTGCAAGCTATTGCCGAAGATTCGTTGAGAACTTCTCCAAGATTGCAAAGCCTCTTTCCAACCTCCTCCTGAAGCATGTGAAGTATGTCTGGTCTCCTGAGTGTGATGTTGCTTTCAATACTCTCAAAGAGAAACTCGTCACAGCTCCTGTCTTGACTCCTCTGATGAATCCAAGCCATTCAAGTTTTCTTCGTGATGCTTCTCTTCAAGGTCTCGGTCTGTGTTAATGCAAGAGAAGAGAGTTGTGGCTTATACCTCTCGCCTTGATTGAAGCCTTGAAAAGAACTACCCCACTCATGATCTTGAGTTGGCGGCAGTTGTCCATGCATTGATAACGTGGAGACATCTCTTGTTGGGTAGGAAAGTGGACATTTTCACCGATCACAAGAGTCTCAAGTACATTTTCACTCAGCCCAACCTCAACCTCAAAGTGCACTCGATGGGTCAAAATGATTCAAGAGTACAACCCAAGTATTGAATATACTCCGGCAAGGCAAATGTCATTGCAGATGCTTTGAGCAGGAAGGCTTATCGCAATGCCTAATCCTCAAGCCCTTTCACCGGGATCTTTGTGAAGCTTTCCAAGCTGAATCTTCAAGTTGTTCCTCAAGGCTTTCTTGCCAACCTCATAGTATCTCCTACTTTGGAAGATCAGATTCGTGAGGCTCAACTTACGGATACCATGGTGAAAAAGGTGAAACGTGGTATCGACAAGGGCATTTCCAAGTACAAGTGCTTCCACGTTGATGACAAAGATACTCTTTTCTTTGAGGACCGGATTGTGGTTCCTAAGGGTGATCTCGAGAAAAGTCATTATGAACGAGGCTCACAATTTGCTTCTATCCATTCATCCTGGAAGTACGAAGATGTACCATGATCTCAAGCAGTCATATTGGTGGACTCGAATGAAGCGAGAAATTGCTCAATTCGTGAATGAGTGTGATGTCTGCAGAAGAGTGAAAGCGAACACCAAAGACCAGTGGTCTCCTTCAACCTCTTGCTATTCCTGAATGGAAGTTTGATCATATTGAAATGGACTTCGTGGACTGGATTTCCAAAGTCCAAGCGTGGAAATGATGCTATCTTCGTTGTCATTGACAAGCTTACTAAAGTGGCTCATTTTCTTCCTATCAAAGAATCCATCACGGCAGCTCGGTTGGCGAGCTTTACACCTCCGTGATTGTCTCCTTGCACGGCATTCCACAAGTGATCTCTTGAGACCGTGGCAGCATTTTCACCTCCAAGTTCGGGATTCTTTTGAAGGCCATGGGCACCAACATTCGTTTCAGCACAGCTTTCCACCCTCAAACAAGTGGCCAAGTCGAGCGAGTCAATCAAATCCTTGAAGATATGCTCAGGGCTTGTGTCATTTCCTTCGGTATGAAGTGGGAAGATTGTCTTCCATATCCGGAGTTCTTTCAGTCCTAGATCTCGGGACGAGATCCTCTTGTAGTGGTGGAGTGTTGTAACACCCCGGATGTAACATTCCATATTTTGTAACTCCAACTCTTGCCATTTTCGGCATTGTGATATGATATTCCCTCCGTGGTTGGGTTTTTCTTCATTTTGCATTTTGTCCATGTCATGCATTTTATTATGTCATCACGTGCATCGCTTTTGCATACGTGTTCGTCTCATGATTCCGAGCATTTTCTCGTTGTCCGCTTTGCAATCCGGCACTCCTATCTCCCCGGCGGTCCCTTTTACGTTTTTTCCGTAAAGCGGGTATTAAACCTTCTCGAAATGGACCGAGGTTTGTCTAGTGGCCTTGGTATACCACCCAGAGACCACCGGTCAAGTTTCGGTCATTTGGAGCTCGTTTGGTACTCCAACGGTTAACCGCACTCGCAAAGGCCTCTTTTAAGTTGCAGCCCAACACCCTTCCAAAACAGCCCAATAACCCATCTAAGTCACTTCCATCTCTCCGTCGTTCGATCACGATCGTGTGGGCGAAAACTACACCTCATTTGGACTCTCCTAGCTCCCTCTATGCCTATTTAAACATCTCCCCCGTCCAAATCTCGGATCAATTCCCCTAACCCTAAGCGCTCCTCTCCCGCCGCCGGACGTGTCCGACTGGGCCGGACACGTCCGCCCGCCGCCGCCAGCCAATAACCGGAGCCGCCACGTGGCCCGCCGCCATCCGGCCCGTAGCCGGCCCCCTCGCACCATCCGGGCGCGCCCCTCGCGCCGCCGCCTCCTCGGCCGGCGCCGCCTCGGCCGCCGCCTCCGCCTCGGCCGGCGGCCCACCTCCGCCTCACGGCGACCTCCCTCCTCCCGGCCGGCCCCGACCCCGGCCACCTTCCTCCTCCTCGCCCGGCTCCGGCGAGCCCGCACCGCCGCCGCCGTCGCCGATCGGATCGGATCGGCCCGATCCAGATCCATCCGATCCCGTTGACCTCTCTCCCCCTTATTTTTTCTACAGTCTTTTATATCATTGTTATTTTGTGTCATTTTCTTCTTGCTATAACTCTGTCATCGTAGCTCCATTTTGCGCGTATAATATGTCAAAATGTTCGTCTCGAAGAGTAGATCATTTCATCTCATTGCGTAATTTTCATTTAAGCTCATATTGATGCCCGAAATGCTGTTGGAAGAGTGCTATGTGATGTTAGTTTCTGTTTCTTAACAGAACTTGCACTTTTGTTATTTTTGCCATGATTGATGTGTGCACCCTATGTATTTGAGTCCTACATGTGTTTTGTAATATGCCATGCCATCTTTCCAGGGGCGTATGCCATGTATTTTTGTGATCTATGTGGTGACTAGCACAAGCATGCAAAGTAGGTGTCCTGATGTTGCTGTTTTCAGCTCTGTTTTGCTGATATTTTGATGCCATGTTAACTTGATGCTACCGAGAGATCCATGCATATTTTCAGATATTTCAGTAAGGATGTTTTGTTAAAGATGTCTTTCTCTATCCATCCATGTCCTTGTTTGCAATTATGGAGTACCATAGCTTGAGTCAATCGAGCTCTACTTTTGCTATAAAATGTTTCCTGGCAGATTGTTTACATGTTATTCAATTTTGCCAAGGTTGTTGTGGTTGATCCATGTATGCTATGTTATTTTTCTTGCCATGTATGTCTTCTATGCCATGTCTTCTTGATGTATGTATGCTTAGTTTATCATATAAGGCTCTTTAGTGAGTGCATTGAGCTTTTAAACATGCCTACTTGTTATCAGTTTTTAACATGCCATGTTGCTGAATCTGTTAATGAAACTTTCAATATTGACATGGGTGTTACTATATTTTCTGATCCTTTTTGGCTTATGGTCAGTAAGGTACTTTTGTTCTATGCTTTGAGTAGATTCATGCTATGCCTTGTTTTGCTATTTTAAGTTCCTGTAGCATGTAGTTTTGCTGCTCTGAACATTGCAACCTGATGCTGTTTTTGCCATGTCCAGCCTGATATTTTGTGCACTTTTGCCATGCTTGTTTGAACCTGTTATGATGTGATTTAGCCGAAGCTCAGTGCTCATCTTTTGTCAAGCATCTTGTGTAGATCACTGCCATATACTTTGTTGATACGTTTGGGTGCAGTAGCTTAATTTCTTGTTGCTTGCTATGTGGCATCATGCTGTTAATGGCAGATTTGCGCCATTCTTGTTTTGCTTGTCATTTCCAAACCGTGCATCCGATTCCGGTGATCTTTATATCGATTTCAACCGAAATCATCTCATCTTTCCAGTGGCATACTTGGTTTGCCAAGTTGATGCCTGGTTCATCATTTTCCTTCCGGAGTGCGCATACGCATTGCATATCCCATCCCGCATATCATGCCATGTTTTGCATCATGTTGATTGTGCATTGCACCGTGATTTATTGTGGTTCCTTTGTTTGTGTTGTTGCTTTGGGTAGAGCCGGGAGACGAGTACGTGAACGAGGAACCTGTTGAGAACGCCACGAGGATCAAGCTTTCGACAACTCGAGAACATTGCGGCAAGATGACCATACCCTCGAAATCACTTCTATCTTTGCTATGCTAGATGCTCGCTCCTTTGGTATGCCTATGCTGCGATGCCTACCACTTGCTATATCATGCCACCCATATTGCCATGTCAGCCCCTAACCATCCTTTCCTAGCAAACCGTTGATTGGCTATGTTACCGCTTTGCTCAGCCCCTCTTATAGCGTTGCTAGTTGCCGGTGAAGCTGAAGTTTGTTCCTTGTTGGAACATGGAGATGTTGTTCCTTATTGGAACATGTTTACTTGTTGGGGATATCACAATATATATCTGCTATAATTAATACATCTATATACTTGGTAAAGGGTGGAAGGCTCGGCCTTATGCCCGGTGTTTTGTTCCACTCTTGCCACCCTAGTTTCCATCATACCGGTGTTATGTTCCTTGATTTCGCGTTCCTTACGGTTGGGTGATTTATGGGACCCCTTGACAGTTCGCTTTGAATAAGACTCCTCCAAAGAAGGCCCAACATTGGTTTTACCATTTGCCACCTAAGCCTTTTCCCCGGGTTTTCGCGAGCCCGAGGGTCATCTTTATTTTAACCCCCCGGACCAGTTGCTCCTTCGAGCGCTGTCAAACGAAAGCAGATCATGGGCCACCACGGGAAACTCGAGGTTTGGTTTTACTCGTAGGATGTCTCATGCGGATGTGCCACGAGAACGAGATATGTGCAGCTCCTATCGGGATTTGTCGGCACAATCGGGCGGCTTTTGTCGGGTCTTGTTTTATTGTCGAAATGTCTTGTAGTCCGGGATTCCGAGATTGATCGGGTCTTCCCGGTAGAAGGAATATCCTTCGTTGACCGTGAGAGCTTATAATGGGCTAAGTTGGGACACCCCTGCAGGTAATATCTTTCAAAGCCGTGCCCGCGGTTATGAGGCAGATGGGAATTTGTTAATGTCGGTTGTAGAAAACCCGAAGTTGACCTTAAATAAAATACACATCCACGGCGTGTGTAACCGTGATGGTCTCTTCTCGGCGGAGTCCGGGAAGTGAACACGATGTTGGAGTTATGTCTCGACGTAAGTAGTTCAGGATCACTTCTTGATCGCTAGTAGCTTCACGTCCGTGCCTTGCTTCTCTTCTCGCTCTCTTTTGCGAAATAGCCACCATATATGCTAGTGCAAAGCAGCTCCACTTTATTACTCAGTCCTTCCTATAAGCTTAAATAGTCTTGATCTCGCGGGTGTGAGATTGCTTTGAGTCCCCGTGACTCACGAGATACTTCCAAAGCAGTTGCAGGTGTTCCGACAATGCCGGTCAGGGTGACTCGGTAGAGCTCAAGTGGGAGTTCGACGAGGAACGTGGTCGTTACTATGTGTCTTTTCCTGATGATCAGTAGTGGTGCCCAGTTGGGACGATTCGGGGATCTGTGTAGCATTTGGGGTATCTTCTTTTATTTTGGTTCCGTAGTCGGACCTTGAGTGTACTCTGGTTGATGGATGTTTAATTATGTACTGTGTGAAGTGGCGACTGTAAGCCAACTATGTATCTCTTTCCCTTATTTATTACATGGGTTGTGTGAAGATTACCTCACTTGCGACATTGCTTTCAATGCGGTTATGCCTCTAAGTCGTGCCTCGACACGTGGGAGATATAGCCGCATCGGGGGCGTTACATGTACTTTTTGATGGAGTGGGATTTTTCTGTGGTACGACTGGTGCTATGGCAACTGAAATCGGCATACCTTTTGCTGGAGTGCAGGTCCTGTGTGGTGGGGCTAGTGGTGTGACCAGTGAAGTATGGGTACAGTCTACCGGAGTCGGTCCTACGTTTTGTGTCACTGGTTGTACAACAAATATAAGTGGGGTGCTGTCTGATTTCTCCAGCACCACCATGTTTTTCAAGGACTTTGCTGGTGCTCCTTCATGTTCGGCAATCACCCTCTTCCTTTTTGATGTCTCACGCACAAGAACAACGAGTGAGAAAACATGGTATGATGACAGATGGAATATGTATTGATAATGGATGGGCATGGCATCTTGACATATATGGTGAGTAAACTAAGCAGATGGCTGTGCAACAAAGTAGAATAAATGCAAGACAACATATGCAAGATACGCGCAATCAATAAACCCTTGCCAAATTAGAACAGGCACCTTGATGGGTGAATAGGACAAGCCATCTGCCTTTGACTCCTCGAGGTTAGAATAGTCATTAGGATCATATTCTGAACAAGAATCTACAGGTGGGGAGCGTATGAGTCTCATTGCGTCCAGAATGGCACTCAATGCCTTGGTGCCAATTTTGTAAGTCGTTGCAGACAATATTCTTCTGATGCGCGGATTCTGATATTCACTGTAATTACGTATAATATCTCAGAACCATGAAAACATAAATAGTAGTGAGATTATCTTTATAATGCAGAGGATATTCTAATATAGGGGCGCCCCTGTAAACCCTTGTGTGCTATCACTGGATTCTGATGAGAGAGCTCATGTGCGCTGTAATATGGTATGTGCATTAATATAATCTGGCACAAGTACACAAAAAATAGGTTCCATAAGTAAGGATAGTTGGCAGATGATAGGTTCATAATATACTGTATAGAGAGTTTACTGCCAAACCCTGATCACAAGAGCACACAGTAACTAGGCAGATCGCAGTGTACATAAATGGGGTACACCATAACCATGATATATAAATCGGGAAAGTGGAACTGGCTGGAAAATACGGTGTTGTATTGCTGTTACTAATTGAAAGCCTATCGATTACATGTGCCAGCTCTATTAGCTGTTGATTGCAGATGTCCTCGCTTATACGGACAAGGAACATATTGTACGCATTTAAATCTGAGAATAACAAAAGAGGAACATGTTAAAGAACAGAAGAGGAAGCATATTCTTGAGGTTACGTTGCATTGCATACAATGTTGGTTGCCCACTCATGATGAATCACAACGCCCAAAGAAATGCAATTCCATGTTGTCTCTCTATATGTGGCCACATGCATTTGGAAAATAAAGTGGGAGCACTACCTGACCAATTGAATGTATGTCTGTTAACTAATATCAGTATCATATCACAATTCGTATTTGAAGAATTAAGCTTTGGACTTATGATTGGTGTGTTGTTTAGCTTCAAGAGTGGACTGCTACTAGTGCAACACATAGCAGCTACACAGATCATAGTGTAGATATAACGGGAAAACTGTAAGCATCAGGAGTAAAATCAGCAAAGTGGAACTTGCTGGAATATATGTGCTAGTATTGCCGGTGCGGCTAGAAAGTCTTCGGATACCAACTCTCTTCAACTGAAGGTGCGATATTGTTAATATCAGTGTAACTCTCAAAGGCGACACAGCTCCCCGCATTTCCTTGCTAATCTTATAGGATTCAAGTGGACAGGCCACTACAAATCCTATTCCTATGTTTACAAAATCCTACAAATCAAAGAGGCCCGAAGAGTTCAAAGTGTCCATCACAACCGACCGTATAGACCTCTACACTGCAAATGTCCCTGCTCATCTTCACTACAAGGAACATACTGTACTACTATCATACTCCCTCCGTTCCAAAATATAAGTCTTTGTAGAGATTTCCACTATGGATCACATACAGATGTATACAGATACATTTTAGAGTGTAGATTCACTCATTTTTCTCCATATGTAGTCCATGGTGGAATCTATACAAAGACTTGTTTTTAGGAACGGAGAGAGTACTTATTAAAAAATAACGGAAGAGGAACATGCTAAAGAAGAGCAAGCAGATTTTGGATAATAAAATGTTCGTTGCACAGTGCCCACACATGATGAACCAGAGCGCATTAAGAATGCAACTCCCTGCTGTCTCTCTATATGTGGTGCACGTGCTTTTCAAAAGTAAATTAGGAACATTAGCTGACCAATTAAACGTTATATGTTTTAGTAATATCAGCATCATATCAGATTCGTATTTGAGTAACAAGTTTGGAATTATGAGTGGCACATTGTTTAGCTTGATGGATTTAGGAGCAGTGCTAAGCAGGTAGGATGATGGTACTGAATACAAAGGCATGTCTGCATGCAAGTCGCGTGACTTTTGTCATTTGGGTCAGTCGACCATTTAGGTGGTTGGATGAAGATCCTACGTCTCCTAACCCTTCTTCCTCGTCTCCAATTCTTCCCATACAGAACACTGCACGGGCCGCCGGCCGAATCACCGGCCCCGACCCCCCGCCCTCCCCTGAACCACCCCCCATCGTCTGTGTTCCTACGCCACCCCCACCCCCACCCCACCCCCACCCGCGTCGACTTTTCTTTGTTCGGCGAGGCCCCACCACCGCCCCATAACCATCGCCCCCCACATCGAGCCCCTTCATTCGCAGACCGCTAACTCCGCGAGCTCAAAAATCGACCGCCCAATTTTGAAATTTAGTGTACTGTCATTTAACTAGTGTGGAATACAAAAGGGGAAAACCATAAGCATTGCGAGTATAGTGTTGAGCGTGCCATGGCGGATCTGAAGGTGCAAACCGGACAAAGGCAACTTCGCAACTAATGTTTGCTTTCAACTAGCAAGTAAGTGATGGACAAGAAATCAGAGTAAAGCAGTGGCGATCTATTTTCTTGCCGCGATAAATAAGTTGAGCAGATACGAAAGAGTACCGCCTGTCGTGGTTTTGTCATGGCAGATGTCCTTAGTGTCAGGACTTAGTCGTGAGGCCAACGCATCTATGTGGTAGCTTGAGAGGGGTTGAGCGGAATCGAGAGACGCAACACAAGACAAGGATTTAGACAGCTTCGGGCCCCGGGAAACATCACCCGGTAATAGCCCTACATGCTGTTTGAGGCTAGGTCTCATTATGATCACGAGGGAGTCACCGGTAAACCGACTCTTTGTGTCTAGCCCTAGAGATTGTTTCTTCTTGCCTCTCTCCTCTTTGGGAGCCCTGCCCCTCCTTATATATGTTGAAGGGGCGGGTTACATGTGGAGTCCTATTAGGATTAGGACTAGTCTATCTCTAATACAAACCGGATACAAGTCCTGGTCTTAACTCCTTGTAAGGTAAATATTCATCATGCCTATCCTCTAAAACCGCCCACCATAGTATGAACTGCCTTCATGAACCGCCTTTGTTGGGCCACCGGTCTTGTCGCTCTTCGACCCACCCGGATTACCAATGAATCGTAAACCGCCAGGTCCAAATAGGTCGCCGATGAATCGTCAAGTCTCGGCGGGTCTCAAGTAAACCGCCAAGTCCGGCCGGGTTATACTTCCGGCCGGTTTACGCCGCGGAGTATATCCCCGACATTAGCCCCCAGTTTAATTTGGATTTATCCATGTTAAACTGATCCTGTAAAACAAACACAAGAATAAATTTGACAGATTATGCTCCGGGTTAATAATTCTTGTAAACCGACATCTGATCATCCTTAAGTCCTTGTCATTTCCTCCTTCTAGAAAATCCGGGTCAATAAGCCAGCTTCATACTCAATTTGCTGACATTGGTTTCTCACAGAGAAATATTGTGAAGAATAATCCACTTGAGTCGGCTTCCAAAGCACTGATTTAAGAAATATGGGTCTTGAAATACTCATCTGATATTCAGCTAGTTTGAAGATGTAAAACTTGCCGGTTTAATATTACCAAAATTGCCGGGTTATAAAAACTGATATTTTCGGGTCATGATTGTTTCCAACACCGATTCATGAATGTTGCCAACGCCGGTTCATGATTATTGATGACGCCGGGTTATGATTGTTGCAGACACCGGGTCATAATGATTGGTGATGCCGGGTCAATCTGGTTTGCTCAAAACTGAAAATCGGAAGATATTTCTCCCTTATATCCATATTACCTGTAGCCCCCAAGTCTTGAACAGAACAAAGTGATGATTTGAGACCTGTTTCCATATAATTACTACCACTTTGAAGAAATCCATGTTGTTTATCTCTAGTAAAAACTGAATACTCCATATATGTAGCCCCCAAGTACCGGGTTGTCATGCTTGCACAACCTGGGACTTGTAATTGCTTATAAAAAGTTCAATTAGTGTAGCCCCCAAGGGCCGGCTCATTATGCAATAATGAGCAGGGACTTTGTAAATATAATCATGTAGACTTGAGCAGTTATGTGTAGGCCCCAAGGGCCGACTTAGTAAGATAATACTGAACCGGGACTTGATATATACTTGAATGTTTGACAGGAGCAATTGGTAGCCTCCAAGGGCCGTCTCATTATGATATGATGAGTCGGGTCTTCAATAAGATGAGCAAAAAATGACTTTGCATTAGCCCCCAAGTGTCATGGTGCATGCTCACAGCGACATGAGACTTGCATATTGCCTGCAGCGACTCGGGACTATTCCTTCAATTGTAGAATAAATCATATCCATTGATAATATGATAGCCATTGCACTAAAGCGACTTTGAAAACCTTAATCATAATACTGGTTATTGATAACCATAAGAAAAATCCAGCCATATTGGCTATTAAAGATTTGAATAATATACCCAACGATTTATAAGCGCATGATTCCAATGGCGCACTCCAAATATATACTGGCGACTTATAGTCCAAAGACAGGCCGGGTTAACAAACATCGGATAATTTCTCATCATACACTGGCGACTTATCGTCTTAAAGCCAGGCCGGGTTAATAAACACCGGATAATTTCTCATCATACACAGGCGACTTATCGTCTTAAAGCCAGGCCGGGTTAATAAGCACCTGTGATTTATAATTATGCTTTATTCAACCTGTTTCTGCATACAGCAAGTTTAAAGTGTCCCGGCGGTTTACCGCCGGACGGGTCATAATGCCCAACATATAACCTGGGTTGATAACCAAGGCTGCACTTAAGAATAATCAAATATGAAATATATCATACCTATGACATTAAATCACATCATTGGTTGGCCAACTTTCTTGTAGGAAAGGTGATAACCCCAATCTTGAGTACTGATAACTCCTTCCATATTGTGCCGGTTTATGATAAAACCGTGCGGGGTTGTGATAAACACCGGATTAACCATATATAATACTGGCGACTTGTAGTCAAAATTAGACCGGGTAGATAATCTCCGGATTATGACTGATCATATACTGACAACTTGTAGTTGAAAGTCAAGCCGGGTTAATGAACGCCGGTTTATCAAAAACAGTATAAATCTCATCAAAGGAGAAAAAACTTAGCAAATAAAAGCATATGAAAACTTGTAGTCGAGGCTTTTCACAGGCTGCCAGGCCCCAAATTCGAGGCTTTTCATGGGCTGCCGTGCCACCGAAGTTAAACCATTTTACAAAGCCTTTTAAGATGGTCCTCAATCCTTAACCAATCATCGTTTAACTTGACAAGTTCAGGGTCCTTTTTTGGAGTAACTTGTCAAAGTTTGAAGGGTCATACCAGGTTTACCTGGGCGGAGTGACTTACTTAAATAGGCAGGCTAACCCGGGGTTTTAGGTGTATAGACCAGGCTTCCAAGCCATGGCTTGATAGCATATTACAAGTGTAAATTCTTTGTTCATTGCGACAACAAAGAATCCCCAAGTAATATTTTGAGATGTGCTCAGTGGGTGCCTATGTTTGAGTTGTTGTTTTGCAACACTCTCTTTGGCCCCAGAGTAATTTGGCTTTGAGCCGATCAAGAGGTGTGACTATGGTTCGAATACGACCAAGCCCCCAAGTGATATTGTGGCATTGCGCCAATCAAGAGGTGTAGCTATGGTTCAAATGCAACCAAACCCCCAAGTGATTTTTATATAAAGCTTTGATAAGCTGAATCAAGGGGTAAACCGGACCCCGCTTTATGAACAGAAGCCCCCATGTAACCACACATGACAAGCCAATAAGGCAGGATACCCATGTTTGAACCGCACATCATGGCTGCAGGTCCTCTTCGGCAACCTTTAACTTTTTGCAAGAGATAAATTCTTCTTGAACCGGGATTTTGAACCGGATATTGAGAGCTTCAAAGTTTTGTGGGAGACATCTTTCCCTTGAACCGGATTTTAAACCGGAAACTTCATTTTCAGCCGGAAATTTTCTAACGGCCTTTAAACTTGAACTTGTGAGAAGTTAATTCCTTTTTGAACCGGAAAATTCTTAAACCGGATTTGAGAGTTTCAGAGCTTTGTGGGAGACAGATTTCCCTTGAACCGGATTGTAAACCGGATATTTGAGAGCTTTAGTGAGACTGACTTCCCTCGAGCCGGATTTTAAACCGGAATCCTTTCTGATGATCCGGAACTTCTTCATTGAGCCGGGATTTTGTAACTGTCATATGCTTTCTAAGCCGGAAATTTTCTTACGGCCTTCAAATAACAATAGCCTCCGGGACCGGGTTATCTTTCCCTCCATCGTCTTGGGGTTCTTAAATTTGCTGAAACTGGCAAGATTTGCTGAGTCATGTCATCGTAGCCCCCGAGTCTCAAGGTGACTCAAGGAGTTGGCTTGAGATTCTCCATATTTGACCATGATATAACCCGACATAAATTGTATATCATTGGTGTTGATAGCACGATGTGAATCCACAGAAGATTGAGGTGACTGCGGCGGGTTATAAATGATCCCGTATGAGCCGTGTTAGCAACTCGGCAATGGTTTCTACCAACTGGCGGTTTGAGGTTAACCAAACTGTAGTGGCGATGACTTGTGCGCCTGCCCATTGAGCCACCCAGTGCATACGGCGGTTGATAGTATGTGATAATTTGCCTCCATTTTGTTGAAAGAAAACCGGGCTACCCAAGCTATGACTTGCTCATACTCAATAAACAGCTCATGCAGACAGGTGCGGCCTGGTATGTTGATGTAGACCAGGCCGCAAAAGACGGACAACAAAGACGACCGCAGCATCAGAGGCAGCTCGGACAGATGAGTCGGCTGCATGTCACGGCATTGCAAGCCAGTGCAGACGGGGAAAATCGGCACCGGTGTTGTAAACCGGCATGGACGGGCGAGTTAATGTAGACCGGGTCCGCAGAGGCGGTGTCTTTGTGCACGTCCATTGAACAGCAATCAAACACGATCCCGACAAGTCGATGTAGACCGGGCCGCAAGGGCGGCGACTTGTGCGCGTCCATTCAACGGGTAATATGTCAAGGATTATCGTCGGGCGGAACATTATCAGCCCGTGCTCCATACCCGTGGTATAAACCACATTTGTAGTGAATAATTATCCTTTATACAAAAATATACAGATCAAAATAATTGTTCTTTTTTAAAGAAAGCAATATATAATATAAAAATATAATGGATGGATTTCACATGATATGTCAGACCAGTAGTTATCCTCCTCATTGTAAGTGGGTGTGGACGCGTGAACCGGCCGCGAAAGCGGACGGGCGAGTCATCCGTGGTGTTGTAAACCGGTGCGGTCGCGAGAGACGGCCACGGAGTTGGAAGCTGGTGTGGGAGTCCGTTGAATAACAGCGACCACCTATGCCGAATGATGTTGGCACGCCTCCATCTTCGCGGTATAATGTCAATTTGTAATGAATAATTCTCCTGGTATAAAATATAGCAGGGCAAAGTAGTTTTGCTTGGATGAATTAATATGTACTTTAAAAATAAATAGGGTAAATAGCACCTGGTATTTTTCGTCGGATGAACGTGGACATATAACCTTATCCTCACGTAGAATAGTAGTAGCCGGCTCACAATAATGCCATGGTAACAACAGTAACACGTCCCCTTTTGTTTTTCTCTTTCCTTCAGCCGGTACCCTCTGTCTTTTCTTCAGCCAACAGGGGAGCGTATAGGAGCAGAAAACCAGGGCTTGCAGCGGACTGCAGCGACGTCTTAGCGCAAGAAGGCGGAGCCACTTTGACCAAAGCAAAGTGCGCACGGGGCGGCTCAATGTAGGGTAGCAGTGGCTCAGCGCAATCCATCAGAGGCGAGCATGGCAGACACACTCGGCCACGGCGGCTGAAGCCAGGCGAAGACAGACAGAGCGATGATGAGTCGAAGGCGGAATCCACTTCCGAGTCGTTGGCTATTTCCTTTTTCTTATCTTTTTGGATCCAAACACCAAGCACGACCATTGCCTGTACGTGGGAAGTAGTACTTCATGATAGTGCCCTTATTGATGTAGCATTGATTCCCGTGCGCATCAAGTAGTAGTAGTACTACTAGATCAGTTTGGTCTCTTTCTTACATGGCTGTGTGAAGTGGCAACCTGACAGCCGCTGTGCATGGACTTCTTTCTTCAAGCGCCACCCTTCCTGGCATAATGTACGTGGATGTGACACGCGCTACTGGATGCGGCCGGGTTTGCTGTGGTGAAGTGATCGCGGATGCCTGGGGAGTTGGGAACCCTGCTGATTCTTGTTCCAACATTCTTTTTGAGAGAGAGATTCTTGTTCCAACACTGTGCGGAGATTCGTCGGACTTTACGTAAAAAGGTAACAACAACGAACCGCTTTCAGTTTGCCTATTGCTGCCGCTGTAGAATTCCTATGGACTTTGTAGCATTGTAGCAGAACTTTCCTGTCTGTCGATCCCACGACCTGACGAGTCACCCAAGGCTGCCACCGAAAAATCTCTCGCCTCGGACTTGATGGATCATCACGATGCGTGCGGTGTCCGTACATTACACAACCCTAAAATATCTCAGTCTCAATTTCGTAGACGCCGTTCCATCTGCTCATCGACGACGTGGATGCTTCTGTGCCATTGGTGACCCGATGACTTGATGGATTGGCGCAGCAGCAAATGTCGATTCTCTTTGGGTCTTGGTGTATTGCAGATCGCGGTGGTGATGCACAAACTTACCCCTAATTTCCTTTTATCTCAGTCTTGTAAATACCAGCTCCAAAGTTAATTCTGTTCCCGGTTACAACCGATGAATTTTCCGGCTCTTCCTCATATGGCGAAATTGCCAGCTTCTCGGTCCATGTGAAAGAGATTCCTTCAAGAACTCAACACCACCGTGCGCCTGGCCCCACAGTGGGCGCCAACTGTCGTGGTTTTGTCACGACAGATGTCCTTAGTGTCAGGACTTAGTCGCGAGGCCAACGCATCTATGTGGTAGCTTGAGAGGGGTTGAGCGGAATCGAGAGACGCAACACAAGACAAGGATTTAGACAGCTTCGGGCCCCGGGAAACATCATCCGGTAATAGCCCTACATGTTGTTTGAGGCTAGGTCTCATTATGATCACGAGGTAGTCGCCGGTAAACCGACTCTTTGTGTCTAGCCCTAGAGATTGTTTCTTCTTGCCTCTCTCCTCTTTGGGGAGCCCTGCCCCTCCTTATATATGTTGAAGGGGCGGGTTACATGTGGAGTCCTATTAGGATTAGGACTAGTCTATCTCTAATACAAACCAGATACAAGTCCTGGTCTTAACTCCTTGTAAGGTAAATATTCGTCATGCCTTTCCTCTTAAACCAGCCCACCATAGTATGAACCGGCCTTCATGAACCGCCCGTTGGGCCACCGGGTCTTGTCGCTCCTCTGACCCGCCTACCGGATTACCAATGAATCGTAAACCGCCAGGTCCAAACAGGTCACCAGTGAATCATCAAGTCTCAGCCGGGTCTCAAGTAAACCGCCAAGTCCGGCCGGGTTATACTTCCGGCCGGTTTACGCCACGGGGATAAATAAGTTGAGCAGATACGAAAGAGTACCGCCTCTGGTGCAGCGCCATGTATGCATCTGCTGAGAATTTGACGGTGCTGCGGTAGCGATGGCTGTCGGTGGTGTGGAAGCAGATCTAATAGGGTAGACGGTGGCGGCGGGGTGCGGTGGACGAGACGGTCGTAGGAGCGGCACCAGCAAGGTGGACGACGACGGGAATGAAGAGAGAGGACGGGATGCAAGGATCCCGGTCCGAAGCCGCGGATGAGAGAGGTCGATCTCTTGTAATTTACGATGGCGTCGGGGTATCAGCTCTGGCATGGTGGAGGAGGACGGCGGTGGATGGGGTGGCGGACGGAGGAGGTTGGGGTGGAGAGGCTGTTTTGGCGCCCACGGAGTATGAATGGGGAAATGGAGGGAGAGAGGAAGGGGGGAACCATGTCTTCAGGGCGCGCTTGTCCCAAATGCGAGGAAATTTACAAACTTAGCCCCCGTTTAAAATTTCCTACATCACAGCAATATTAGTCGGTTGGGGATATGACGGTAATCTCGCATACACCGAATATTTGCCGACGAGAATTTCTTTTTGGCGCCCACCGTGTATGAATCAAGGAGGGAGTCAATTTCGGCCGAGGAGACACTGTGTTTTGGCGCCCACCATGTATGAATCCGGGTGAGAGGCGGTTATGTCACGTTTGAGTGAAATTACAAACCTACCCCTATCGAAACCAATAGAAATCGAGCCGATAGGCTTTGCGTGTCAGGTATAGGAAGTAATTTCCATCTCGCAGATTTTGGTTTCAGGCGGTTACTACGACTTTCCCCGCTTCGTTCAAATTTTTGTAGAGCAAGAGTGCACAATTACCGTGCCAACTCAATTCGAATCCAGTTTGTATTCTATTTTTGTTCGGCCAAGATCCATTTGTGATTCGAATAAAATTCTATATACATCATTTTTTATATACTTTCAAAAGCACAACAAAGAATTCTGCTCCTTTATATGTATATAATATGATTTACAAATACAATGATCTCAAAATCATAAGGTTGAATTCAAAAAATTAAACCAAATTATGTTCTACTAAAATGTATGGATCAGTAATATCTACATATTAAATAACATAGATGCGCGTGAATTCATATGAGTATGCATGTTTGATAGATCAATTTTGGTTCGAGTATGAATTACATGTATCATCATCTCGAATTCAAATATTCGAATCCCTTTTATGTTGACTCCTTTCACGCCCATCTCTCTGGCATGCTCCTTCATGTAGCTATCATTCTCTTTTCTCCATCTCACCCGCACGCTCACTTCATGTTTCTCCTATCTTTGCAAACATGGTCTCTCGACGTCTCCCTTGAGAAGTATCACACTCTCCCTATCATTATACATTACACGGTTTTCATTATCTCTCACGTCTCTACCGTCTCTGGCATCACTAGGTACCTAAGCTTTCTTTTTCACCGCCACACACACAGTCTCACCTGCCTTTCACTTTGTCTTTCTCTCTATGGGGTTCTCCCACACCCTATATGTCTCTAGATATGACTCATACCACTAAAATTACTCTCTCCTGTAGACACACCATTTGTTGCGGTCTCCTTTCCGTCTCCATCCCAGTTATAAACTGACATTATTCATTTGTTTACCGATCAGACAAACTCCCCCCCCCCCCGCTCTCTCTCTCTCACACACACACAACTCCTGCTTCCACTCCCCTTCCCAACTATCCTCTCTCTCTCACACACACAAAACTCTCGCTTTCGCATCCCTGACTCGTATTTCTCTCACATCATTGATCGACTAGACTCCATATAGGTTTATACACCCGCACACTCATGCTTCCATTGTCGCGTACATGTCTCTCTTGCGCTCCTTTTATCTATGTAGATTTATCGTCCCTTCTTGAGACACGCCCTCTCGATCGTGCACACACACACCATCGCCTCCTTTTAAGCTGATACCTCTCGCACACACACTCTTTGTGTCTTTGTCACACATGCACTTCATCCTCCTCCTCTCTCTCTCTCTCTCTCACACACACACACACACACACATGGGCCTTTTGCAACAACTAGGAAGATGCCCATGCGTTGCATGGAACATCAAGATGCATTTGTATGAGTAGTTTATCTTGTAGGAGAAAAGGATGAACGAGGGAAAGCCTTATTTGCAAATCTGGAGAGGGGTGTGGGTATCTTTTTTGCAAAATTGCCATAGTTTCCTTCCTATACGTCAGATATAAATTGGACGGCCTATATAGCAGGATGGCAGGCACACCATCATCACCAACTCTATTTTTTTATCTCGAACTCTTATAAAAAGCATAGTCGGTGCTGATGGTGTGCCTGCCATCCTGCAATATAGGCCGTCCGATATATATCTAACGGATAGGAAGGAAACTATGGCAATTTACCCGCACTCCTCTCCACATTTGCAGATAAGGCCTTCCCTCGTCCATCCTTTTCTCCCACAAGATCTTGATGTTCCGTGCAACACATGGGCATCTTGCTAGTAAGAATAGAAATTATAGATATACCACTTCTCGAATCTTTAAACCAACAACATTCCTCCCTTATCTCATCAAAAACGCCAAAGGTATATTATGAGTGAAACATAATATATGTTTAGTGATACATGTATTTCAAAACTAGACTCTTTTTTCTATGAAATCAGTGAATATGTATTAATCTACTTTGATCGTGTGGCAACACATTGGCACATTGCTAGTAGTTATTACCACTGTATAATTTTTTGGACACCAGGCAAATGGTGGAGTACATATACGAATAGAAGAGGCACACGCACGCAGTCGGTCTCTCGCTGTCTCGCACGCATGGGAGTTACGTAAAGGCACCGTTAACAAATAAACCCTAAAACCCTAGGTGCACGATTGCTGCATGCGCTGCATCGGGTAATGGTGGAGCGCACCTTTGTAGGAATAGTCAGCTCACGTGATAATTTGATCTGTAGGATTTGATGGTCGGGACCACAGGTGAACGACCTGGAGGCGGTGGCTCGCTAGTTGCCAGTTGCCACAGATCGAGTAGCCACGTTTAAAATATCATTTTTAGCAGGGTAAGAGTTCCGATTTTGAAGGGCGCGTTATAAGTACTTAAATAGTTTTTAGAACAATTGGTATGGAGCGAAAATGGAATTCATGACTACTACCTCCTTGGCGTATGGTTGTATGGGTTTATGTTGCGAGATGTTGAACCTGGTAGTTCTAGGGCAAATACTATGGTTTAGATGTTGGTTTTCAGTAATGAAAATCGGAAGGGGGAAACCCTTCTTTGATATAAAAACTACTACCTCCGTCCTGGTTTACTAGTCCCCATCGTATTTTGGGTCAAAGTTTGTCCATGAATTTTACTTGTAAAATGTGAATGGAAAACGAGATTTTGTTATACCCAAACAAAAAAACGACTTGAGGGAGTGATTGCTCTGACACGGACGCAACCTCTCATAGCACAGTCATTGAATCAGCGCACCGGCCAAGAGGGCCCCATTCCTGCAGGCCAGGCTGAACACGCCTCCTCGCCACATGCAACTGGCTTCAGACTGCCCGGCCTGCCTCCATTGAATCTGCGCGTGTGCCAGCAACATGTCCTTCCACGAGCCAGCTGGCATTCTAGAACACAACATCGGTGGCTGGCTCCTCTCGTTCGCTCGCTATTTAAATGAGGCGAGACGCCTGGCAAGAACCGCACCACACCGCTGCTCCCCATATCCTCCTTGCACCATTTTCTCCACACTCTCCATAGCATCCGGTGAGCAGGAAGATGAGTTCTCTGGCATAAAAGCCGTCTGGGTGCCCCGACAAGCCAGGCAACTCGCTGCCCCACCTCCCTCCCCGCCCCAGTGCCGTCGACGATGGGCGGTTGCTACAGTGGGCAAGCGGAGGAGCAAGCCACCGCTCCAAGATGGCCCCTGGTGCATCAACTCGACGCTCCAAGCCTGCTCGCAGAGGAGTGGCCAGTTGCTGCACACCGGCACATGGGGGACCACGGCGTCCAGTCCACCGTGGTTGGCCGCGCCATCTGACGCAAACGTTGCTGGAACCGCGGCATGCTGGCGGAGGTGGCCAACACGTTTGCGTCCATCGCCGACATCGAGGAATAGTAGACCACGTGAGCCGCCGCCGCTCTGAACCCACGAATTCTACGACCACCGTGTCGCCGGCATAGACACCCGGTGTGTTGCCCGGTTTGGCTCAAAACATCATGGACCCCAGCTGCGGCCGGCATTAGAAATTATACCTGGTTCTAGAAGTTATTCGCGATTACTCAAAAAATGACCAAAATATAATTAATTACGCATGGTCTTGACTTGTTGTGCTTGCACTGATAGTAGGAACTAGAGGTTTTTCTTTATTTATAACTCTCCTCACATTTTTTTGGCTTTCAAGTGAATCATGGTTGTGGACATTATCTATGAATGTGCAGATATCTGTGAACATGAGTTTGATGTGTAGTTGAACTTGGAATGTTGGGCTTGCGCGTGAACTATACCATGTCCAATGCTTCGTCTATTATTGTTTGGAAAGTAATTGATGTTATTACATGACCCAAAAAAATTTATTTTGTGCCACATCAGTAGATGCACAGACATCACAACAAGCATGCTAACTGGATAAACATTTGAACCTAGCTATTATGAAGGAAAATTTGTATTGACAATAGTTTTAGATAGCAGGAGACGCCCAGCCTGCTCTGCCTCTGCTAGCTTCTTTCTGGCTTCTTCCATCTCTTCTTTGGCTTGGGTGAAGAGAGCATCTGATTGCCCTTTTCGCTTCTTGAGGAACTCAGCTACATTTCTCAAGGGCCGCTGCACGCTTTCTTCCAGCCTTTACTAGAGCCACGAGGACACGAACAGTTGACGACTCCACCTGGCTTGTCTGTAATTCAGCATCATCTGGGAATTCGCACCTTTTGTCTAATCCAGCATCATTAGGGAACTGGCACCTTGTGTGTAATCCAGCCTCATTTTGGAAACATGATCTCGAGGTTGACCATACTTCCCTCCTCGGAGGAACTGCATCCTGACATGAAGTTACTTCTTTTTATATCAATACTCGAGCAACCCAGATCCATTTAGTAGAAGCCAGATAAACAGGACTCGGAGAAGTGAATTCAAAAGGAAAAATATAAAAACAGACTACAAGGTGAGAACACCCACTTCCTACATCAAGCTAAAAACAAAAGCACTAGGACGATTAACACTCTTCTTATTACACATCGAAGAACACGAGGCTAAGAGAAAAAGAAACTACAAAATACACATCGAAGAACACGAGGCTAAACGAAAGTAATTGAAAGGGTTTTACTTACCAAAGCTCGTTTTACAGGTTCGGTGCAGCTCCTCTTTAACTTGCCACGCTCCTTGAAGATGTCCCCAATATCCCGTGTTTGGTCTTCATTGCTCCGCTGCATGTTTGCACTTGTGGTTTTAAAATCTCAACATGGCAAGAAAAATATACTACTCATGCATCTTGTGGGCAACATTAAAGCACTCGTCTGCCATGTTAGAGCATCTCCAACAGAAGCACAATGTGCGACGCTTTAAAAAAGCGTTTACAGTGCTGAGATCGAGAAGTAGAGATAGAGAGTAGAGACTAGAGAGTAGAGACATAGATAGTTCTCAGCATAGATATAGCATAGATAGATAAAAAAATAGATAGTTCAGCTACTCCTCCTCGTCCGACTCCTCCTCGGTGATGTCCTCCTTCGACGTCTAAATGTAGGTGTGAAGATACCGATCGTCATCGGATTCCCAGGGCGACGCTGCTCCTAGCCTCATGTTGAATTAAGCGTCAACTTTTCGCGTACGCTTGTCCTCGCGATAGGCGGCTCGCTCCGCCCTCCTCTTCTCCCTCTCCGCCCTCCTTTGTGCGTAGAACTCGCGCTCGTTGATGATGTCCTGTGGGAAGCGTTGGCGCCACAGCGCCATGGCTTCCTCTTCCATCTCGGTGATGCCGAGACGGTGCTCCCGCCTCCGGTTGTCATGACGATCCTCATCGGTGATAAGCCCCGGCAGAGGCGCGAGCTCCTGCGCCCGCTCCGGTGTCGGTACATTGGGGAAGTTCAATGTTCTATGAGGCCACCAGAGGCACCACGCAGCCGCGTCGTACGCGTGGGCAGCCTCGTTGGCGGTGTTGAAATTGCGGAGGCCGAGGCGCATCCAGCGGAACCGGATCTCGGCAGAGAAGCCGCCGGAGGGGCGTGCGCGGACGCCGCAGTAGCCCCAAGTTTCCCGGCGATGCGGCGGCATGGTGGCGCGGCGGCGGCGAGGCGAGAAAGAGCGGGGAGTGAGCGGTGGCGAGGCGCAGAGCGGGGAGAGAGCGGTGGCGAGGCACAAAGCGGGGAGAGAGAGCGGCGGCGAGGGCAGAGCGGGGAGAGAGCGCTGGCGACGCACAGAGCGGGAAGAGAGCGGTGGCAAGGCACAAAGCGGTGGGAGGGCGTTGGATTTTTATAAAGTGCGCCGGACGTCGCGCGCCAAAACTAGCGTGCGCCTGGCCGCTTTTTCAGCGTCTTGTGATCCTTTCCCACGTCCCCTGCTATCTCTACTCTCTTCTCTACTATTATATTTATTTTATATTTAATATTTATCTCTACTCTCTTCTCTACTGTTATATTTATTTTATATTTAATATTTATCTCTACTTCTCTACTCTCTACTCTATTTTTTCTACTTTTTTTTGTTTTGAAAAACGGAGTTGGTGATGATGGTGTGCCTGCCATCCTGCAATATAGGCCATCCGATTTATATCTGACGGATAGGAAGGAAACTATGGCAATTTTGCAGAAAGATACCCACACCCCTCTCCAAATTTGCAAATAAGGCCTTCCCTCGTTCATCCTTTTCTCCTACAAGATAAACTACTCATACAAATGCCTCTTGATGTTCCTTGCAACGCATGGGCAGCTTGCTAGTTCTAAAAAACTTTCCATCATTTGCCACACTACTGGTTGCAGATGAAGAACCTACCCAAGCATAGCACGATACAGGAGCGACGCACAATTACAACATGATATTCTGTTGGACAATGGAGGCATAACCAATTACTTTTACGGGAACAATAGCAACCAGGAAATTTGAAGGGTAGGTATGAACATAATTGGAACTGCACGTGTACTGCTAAGTGATTTAATACACACATTACCAATCGAGGAGGAGAACGATGGTCGGCAACGGGAGCCAGTTCATTGTCCACGACGGTGGTGCTTCTGCGCTTAGCGCCGGCTTCCGGGAAGCAGATCCGAGACCGTGGAAGACGGTGCCGGGGAAGAGGCTCCGTGTACAACGATGACGGTGGACCGGCTCCAGTGCGGCGTATGAGGTCATCAATGAGGCAGATGCGCTGCCGTGGACGAGTGCGCTGATGGAGAAGGGGAGGAGCACGAAGGCTACAGTGCCGTGGAGAAGTCTATTTTGGTGTGGGGATAGAAAATGGGGAGTATTTAGGTGTACTACTCTGGGTGCCGGGGTGGGGTTGGCTGGGTAGGGTGAACCTGAAGTTACGAAAACAGGCCCCTACCAATTATAATCCGTAGACCTGTTCCGAAGGTTATGATGGTAACTTCAAGACCGCTTCGAATCAGGGTCGCGGGAGAGTTTCCCGCCGACCTCAAAATTTTGTGACACTGAACTCCCCGTGTGGCGTGTTGGGTGGTTGGGCTAAGCAACTAGCGAGTAGTACTAGTAACTACTACTACTCCCTCCGATTTTATTAACTGCATATTAGGTTAGACCGAAGTCAAACTTCCTAAAGTTTGACCGAAGTCAAACTTCCTAAAGTTTGACCAAGTTTAAAGAAAAATGTAAACATTTACCATAACAAATATGTATGATGTGAAAGTACACTCAATAATGAATCTAATGGTATTTATTTGTTAATGTATATGATAATTTTTTGTTATAAACTTTCTGAGAGTTTACAAAACTTGACTTTGACCAATGCTAATATGCGGACTTAAATAAAAAGGAGGGAGTACACATTTGTTTTCTTAGTTTGTAGTGAATTAATCATTTGTTGTAATTGTGAAATAAATATATTAGGCTATTGACTTCGAATGCAATGGTCTATACAATTCAATAGTTACAATCATTGTTGAATTCCAAGATGTATACGAGGTCTATAGTACTTCACAATATGCTCAAACTCACATAATCCCAATCAAATGAGAATCTAAATGCATTTCATAGTTATTACTTTGTACTCCCTCCATTCGAAATTACTTGTCGCGGAAATGGATGTATCTAGACATATTTTAGTTCTAGATACATCCAGTTCCGAGACAAGTAATTCCGAACGGAGGGAGTAGGATGCAACTAAACCAACCCTAACTCTACATCATCCATTATAAAAGCAACATTTTGAACACATCCCATTGTGTGAATGAAATGTGTGGAGAGAGCTTGCGAAGATGGAGCAGATAGGGCGGTAAAGATTGTGTGTATGTGGACAAGAGAGTAGGAGACAAACCTAACGAGAGAGAGAGAGAGAGAGAGAGAGAGAGAGAGAGAGAGAGAAATAGATAGGAAGAAGTTAGGTCTGTTAGATAGATGGAGACATGTAATATACGTGAGATGTGTGTGCATCCGGATTATGTAGGCGTGGAAGGAGAAGAGAAACAGGTTTGATGAGAGAGCTAGAAAAAACATGGACGAGAGGGGAAAGATCTCGTGAGTTGAGGGATTGATAATTTTGTGTGGGAGAGAGAGGGATTGGTATTTTTGTGCGGGAGAGAGGGGGGGAGGAGTCAGTCGTCGTCACATCATCCTGCTTCCAAATGGCCCCGCATTCTCTAGTCCAGTGTGGTCGCCGTCTTTGATCTCCTCGATGCCCTCTTTGAAGGTTGAGGTGTTGTGCATGCTGGCTTGCAGAGAAGCACAAGCGAGAGTGGTCGCCATATAGCCTTGGATGGGGATGAATTGTATGCTCGGGGGAGGGGGAGTGTGTGCGGTGTGTGTGTGTGTGTGTGTGTGTGTGTGTGTGTGTGTCAGGTATTGAGAGAAATCAAACCTTTGGAGAGAAATGTCTGTGTATGTGATGGAAAGCTACCTGCTAAATAGGGTTTTCACGAAGAGATTGGGCATGCGAGACAGAGAGCGATGTGCGGGCCTTGAGGTGGGCAGGGGCCGGGTGAGGGTGTCAAAATGTGTGCGTTGATGCATGTGTTACATGCGATCGTGTGAGGGACGGACGAGTCGAGAGAGATGGTTGTTGTGTTACGGATGCTCCTCTCTCTCTCTCTCACACACACACACAAGTACAAATAGAAGACCGTTCTCTCATGTATACACAATGTATCGGCATCTGTCTATGTCTCAATCATGCATGATCATTTGCACATTCACACCTCTCTATGTTTCTATCACACGCACACCATCTCCACATTGCCCTTCTGCCACAACACACATATGGACACATACACACGTTCTCTCTCAGTCACCCACACAAAATTAGTATTAAAAAAACTAGGGCGCACCTAAAACGTCCAAATCCAAATAAACACAAACTGGAGCTAAAGTCAAATATATGGAAATATTGTAGCGTCAAGAACTTCCAGGAATAAAAGTTGAGTAATATTCGGGGATTGTTTTCACACAAACAAAAAGATTCGGTGGATGTCCTTCGAGTGCGACACGGTGACGCACTGTTCGATCGACCGCGCGGCCGTGGTTCACGCGCTTGCACATGATTCCATATCGTGGTTGTGGTAACTAATATAAGCGCTGCCTCAGTCTAATGTTTACGTGTACTAGTACGTTTTCTTTAAGTTTGACCAACCCTATATAAAACTAAACTAAGCTCCCATACGCGCACTCATCAATATGCCGCCGTTGCCGTTGCGCATGCCGGCGCCCGCCTGCTCCGGCCAACCATTTCTCGCCCAACACCGCCGTGTCGCCGTACGATGAAGCTGAAGGCTCGCCCGCTCACATCATCTGCAGTCCCTCCTCGCGATGCTGCCCCGCTACCAAGCACGCGAGCAGCTGGTGGAGCCGCGTCTATGGATACAACGTATGAAGAGGAGGACGAGCACGTGCTCCAGCACGCCTGCGAGGAGGAACTAGCATGTCATTGTCGTCTCTGCCCGCGCGGAGGAGGCGCGCATGGTGGTTGTCGCGGCGGAAGCCGATCGCGCCCGCGCTGAGCCCGCAAACCGGGTGCGGACGCGAATCTACCTTCGAGACCTTGAATGCCGCGTGGATCCTGCAATCTAAAGGAGCAATTTGGGTTAGTCGACTCTTGTGGGACGTTGGATGCAACATGGATGGCTAGAAGGGCTTCTTCAACATCCGAAACTGATGCACTGTTCATCTTCTCAGCCCGCCACATGCCTAACCGCCTGCAGCCGCCGCCGCCTCCTCGAACCGCCCGCCACCGCCATGCTCCCCACCCCGCCATCCGCTTAACCCCGGCACGATCCATTTTTTCGCGAATCGCATTCCACACCCAACAGTCATAAGATAGATCATGGGCACCCTGCCACCCTAATATAGATATCGGGTAGCTTCAGTAGTCTTCTTCCTTGGCTCCGTCGAACTTCTTTCACAAATCGACTGACCCAAATTATACTACCAGTACGAACGTATCAAGTACAGTAGGAACACGAAGATACGAGTAGTAGTACCAACTGCAAGAAGAACAGTAGTAAGACATAGTACTAGTACTACTATACGTATTGAAGAGTTCAAATAATGAGAAAAGAACATAAAGTTCAAATAAAGAGAAAGAACATAAACATAGTTCTGCTGGGGGCTCAACACAACACACCCCTGAAATAAAACTAAGCAACAAGTCTGCTTGACACTGTAGTAGAACCAGCATGAGCGATGGCACTGCCACCTTACTCGGAGTCTGAGTCCACGTCGTCGTCCCTCTTCCTCTTCATCTTTGCTGCTGCTTCTTTGCTTGAACCGGACACTGGGCTTTGCTTCTTCATCCAACCCTTGTAGATATTTAAACAAAGGTAGGCATCCATTGCTGCGTACAAGATGTGATCTTCATCTATTGTCTTCGACTCCCATGCATGATGAAACTTGTGGTGAGGTTTCTTCAGTTTAGCGTACGAAGGATCAATCATGGCTGCTGCCAGGGTCAACATTGAAGGTTGAGAGGAGGACACCAGGCTTGCCTTCTGGAGATCGAAGGGCTGGCCTAGAATGAGGCCTATCCGACCCAGGACATCCATGTCGTTCCTAAAGTCTACATTAACGAATTTCACTCTTTCGTCCTTGAGGAAGTTCTTAAAATCCTAGCACTCAACGTCGGCATGGCATATGTGGTAGACCAAGCACACGTTATGTACGCAAACCTAGATCACTGCGGGCTTCTTCTTCTCTGCCTCCTTTAGAATTTTCTCGCTTTCTAGGACTGTGGTCTACTCAACATCTAGCCCAGCGACCCACTCATCCTTTGAACTGTTGAACATGCGTAGTAAGCGAGCAAGTCATGCTTTCACCATCGCAGATCCATGGGTGTAGATGACGATGAACTTTTCGCTGGAGATGGCTCTAACTTGGTACTCAGCGGCGACCATGGAGATTTGGGAGGCCATGGATTTTGGTGGAGGGTTAGGAGAAGTTGAACTGGTGTAATGTGAAAGGACGGGACGACTGGGAGCAAACTATTGTAAGGTAGAAGACAGGGACGAGTAGGGCGTGCGCATGTCGTGGGGTTGTTGGCTTGCCCGGTGGATAAACGACTGCAAGCCCCCAAAGAGTCCTCGAGTACTATGCGGGACCCACTAGATGTCATGTCTACTAGATCCATATCGTAGGCCTGACGGTATAGCTCGTGCCTGTTCGCACGCCATGCCGGTGCATGGATCTAACTTCACTTAATTCCCTCAACCGTCGCGCCTCCCACAACCTTCTCCTCCCTCGCGTGGTCGCGCCCTTTGAGACTTCGACCGGCTATAAATGAGCAATTTTTTTGCCTACTCCACATGCATGATACTCCCTCTGGTCCATTTTACTTCCGTCAACCGCTTGCAAAGTTTTTGACCAAATTTATACTAAAAACATCAATATCTACAATACTGATTATAATGAGTATAAAAACTACGTTTTATAATGAGTATAAAAATATTGATTTGACATTGTGAATGTTGATGTACATTTTTCTATAAGTTTGGTCAAAGTAGAGGTACATTGACTTCAGACAAAACTTAAATGCACAATGCAGACTAGTTCCTCCGTCCAGGTGCGTGCCATGTCCTATCTAGTCATCACAACAAGGTTAGCTATTAGAGTACTACTACCTCCCTTCTAGTTTAAAGGGCTCGATTCAAAAATTTCACCTACTCTTACCAAGATAGAGGCGGTGCAATAGTTTTTGTAGTGGTTTCTAGAGTCTGGACTCCATCTTCAGCAACCTTCGCCGCCGCCGGCAAGAATGCAAGGAGATGAACTAGAAAGCAAATGAGGCTGGAATGAGTAGTTCCGTATTTTATAAAGTGGCAGAGGTGGGTAAATATCTGCTATACAGTACCTCCGGTGGCAAGGCTTGTCTCTATGCACACACATCTCAGCCATTGGTTCCAAGTAGATCGAATGGCTCATGTTGTCCAGAGGCAGAAATACCATCACCACCAACTGAGATTTTTATAGGAGTGGTCATGCTATGCATGTGGTGTAATTAATGCATCGGTTTACACAAATTTTTGAGAAAAACGAGAGTACTAATTAAGTACTTTTGCAAACTACGAAATTAATTCCACCATTCATCATCTACCTTGGTTGAAGAGATTTTCAAATTAAGCCCTATAAACCGGAAAGGAGGGAGTACCACATTACCACCACTATAGCCAGCCTTAATCATCGCATGCAATAATTTAGTGCACCTTGAAATCTGAACGCCTGCTTGACTATCCTTCTCCCTCCAGTAGTCCCACCACTCCATCCCGTGTGGAAAAAAAATCTGCATGCATGACTCTCCCCCCCCCCCCCCGCGCTCGTCCAATCCATTGTAACTAGCAATATTTCCACCCCTTCCCTCACCTGTAATTTACTCCAACAAATATGCCCACGTAGTTGCCAGCTTACTTAATCAGAGGTGCATTGGGTCACTGACATGTGGGCCCAATAGGCATCTGGCCCACATGTCAGTGACGCAACTGGACCTGCAGTTAAGTCAGTGGAGCTCAGTCCATATATTACGTAGGTGTGCCATTGCTCGCTATAAATACTATGCCTCCAACGGCATTCGGAAGAACACTCACGTTCATCGCTATCTCCTACCCCTCCCTCTCACCTCG
Source organism: Aegilops bicornis (assembly GCA_021605145.1). Classification (NCBI taxonomy): domain Eukaryota; kingdom Viridiplantae; phylum Streptophyta; class Magnoliopsida; order Poales; family Poaceae; genus Aegilops; species Aegilops bicornis. The sequence continues at coordinate 327,277,927 of CM038673.1, forward strand.
ACCACCATGGCATCCCCCCTCCCAAGCCCTAGGCGCCTCTCGCTGCACCGCACGGACGGCCACGCGTCATCGTTCCGTTACTCGCCGCCACTAGTTGAGGAGGACACGTCGCCGTTTTGTTCCTTGCTGCCACTATTCGAGGAGGACGCGTCGGTGTTCCGCTCCTCGCCACGACGCGTCGAGGTGGACGCGTCGGTGTTCCCAATCTCGCCAACACGTGCGTCGGAGGACGCGTCAGCTCCCCGCTACGAGGAGAACACCACGCCGCCCGCCGAGCCCCCGAGCCTTGAGGAGCTTTGGAAAGAAATGGATGTCTCCTTGTGGGAGGCTTTGCCTACGGCAAAGCACGCCAAAATAGAAGCGGATAAGAAGGCCGAGGAAGAGAAGCGCGCTGCGGGCAAGCTGCCTGGCAGGCCTATGTCGCGTCCGAGAGAGTCATGCAATTGGCTCTTAGGCAGAAGGCTCGCATGAGGGCCGTGAGGGTGACAGAGGACGCCCGTGCCAAAGCCCTAAGTGCAGTCGGGCCCAAGCACCTCATCTATGCTTGGCGGTACATGGACCGGGTGCAGAGGGGTACCTATTGGCGCCGGATCACCACACCGGTGAGATCGCGCTCGCCCGCCGGCAAGCCACCAATCGGCACCTCGCGAGTTGCGAGGCTGAGGAAGAGGCGTTGTGTCGGCGAGCTGGGAAATGGCCGTGCGCCAGGGCACTCGTGGCGCGCCGCAAGAGCTCCTGCGAGCGCTGCGGCTTTTATTAGGAATATAATTTAGTTTCGTAAGGCGATCTCATTAGTTTTGGGACGCAAATGATAAATCCCAAGCGTTCAGGAATTATTCGCGTCTTTAATTAGGTATGTAAAAGGAAAAGTTTGGAAACCTTGTGTATCCATATGCATTTCATAAGTACGTGCATATGTCACATGCACTAACATTTTATCAGTTAAATCTTTGGTCAAAATTTAGCACAAATTACAATGGTAACGGATAAACCAGGACATAGGTACTCCCTTTGTTTCCTTTTAGTCTGCATATAAGATTTGTTCAAAGTCAAACTTAGTAAAGTTTGAGCGACTTTGTAGAAAAAAATATCAACATCTATAATACTAAAGTTATATAGTATGAAAATTAATTTCATGACGCATCTAATATTATTGATTTCATATTGTGCATCTTGGTATTGTTTTCTATAAATTTAGTCAAAGTTAACAAAATTTGACTTTGACCAAATCTTATATGCAGACTAAAAAGAAACGGAGGGAGTACTAGTAGTTTAGAAGCCCAAATAAATGAGTGAGGCGTCTTAATGGCCCTGTATGGATACTCTAACTTAGCTAGAGTTTAGATTTAGTTTATAGCCCATGACTAACTCTAGCCAAATAGGTGTTTGGGTGACAGGGTTAGAATGACAATAAATGCACTAGGAGAACTAGCTCCAATTAGCATCTCTTGGGTGAGATAGTTTTTTTGGGTGGGTTAGATACAACTAGCTCAAACTAGACCTCATGTTTGGATACTTTAAAGATATTTGAGCCCAAACTAGCCCAAACTAACTCTAACCCATGGATCTAAACAGGCCAAATGTTACTCTCCACTATGACTAGTCTTATGGGAAAAGTTGGGGAAGAGACGGCTTATTTTTTAAGCCGCCAAAAGAACTTGCCCTAGGAGTAGTAGCTAGGGATACTAGGGATTGAGTGTGCGAGATGAACCGGAAAAAGTAAATGCAGAGAGATGAAATGCAAAAAATACGGAGGGATGTGATGGTTGCTTGTCCGTTTATTTTACCAGGCCACTTATTACTGGGAGTGGTTGGGTTTTGTGAGATGACGGCTTTACTGCCACGCCACGAGCGGGGTGAGACTCGCGTGCAGCGCCGCCCTCTACACTAGTACTAAAAATGTCATGGTTTATTAGTCCCCCATTGAATTTGACTGAACATTTAACGGACAAAATGTTATTGCATGTCAACAAAAACTATATCGTTGGATTCGTATTTGAACATAGTTTTCAATGATATAATTTTAGGTGACATGCATCAACGTTTATCATACTATATATAATGTTAGTTCAATTTTGGTCGTACTAATCTATAGTAAGGTGCCCGTGCGTTGCACGAAACAGTGAAATGCATTGATTGTGGAGTTGTTTATTTTGACAAAGGATGTGGGGGTCATCTCATGTGTAATGGGTATCGATAGGTTTCTTCAGATATTATTTCATCTCTAGAGCTCGCAAACATCCGGGTGAAATAGATAAAAAAAGTATCTTTTGCAAACAAAAGTGTTCAACTGTATAACCTGCATCCAAAACTTGTGAAGAAATAATTGATATACATGTTGGCTACAGATGACACAACACTTTCATATAGTCAATAGTTTGCTATACTATTAAGTATTAACCATGCCCTCATATAGCTAGACAGAGGGATTAAATCAGGATGACTTGGAAGGGGGCAGAGGAGATGTAAGAAATGGTTCATCATAAGTCTTTCACCAGTACTGTAGTAAAAAAATTCATACATGGAAGATTCTAGACTAAACCATAAATGGATACACTTTTATTCATGCGCGATACTCCAATAGAGAAAGATCATGCATGGAAGTCTCCACATGCTTAGACATCGGATTACATTGAGCGAAGACTAATGATCAACATTTAACTTGGTAATGCATATGTCCAGGTGAACCTCCTTGGAGTCCCCGTGCACATTGTTGGGGGTCAAATCATACCATGCGTCTTCCATGTCCACATCGGCCGGAAGGTCCCAGCTCGGCACAGTCCTAGTCAGCTTGACGTAGCTAGTATCGCTGCCCACGTACCTCTGAGGGGTAGTAACAGTGAGCACGCACCCGTACATCGACCTCGTGTCAGTGTCAGCGTCAGCGGCGTCGCCCCTGACACACACTACATAGACGGGGCGGCAGCTTGCGCGGCCCTCGCCGGTGCCCACGATCAAGAGGAAGACGCTGCCCTCCTCCTCCGAAACTAGCAGGCGGCGGTGATCCTCCAGCGACTCCGACATGGTGAACGAGTAGCACGTCTCGTACTTGATGTTCTCCGCCAAGGGCCAGTAGTGATAGATGGACGGCTGCGTGAGGTGATGCACGAGGTCCGCCGGCGAGCCCCAAAACGGCATCGGGCACTCATAGCAGTAGACGAAGGGCTCCTTGGAGGCATCGACCAGGCCGTCCATGAAACAGGAGTGGCTGTAGGGGACGGTGAGCCAGTTGAATATGTGAGCAAGTTACTACGAGATTTAGTCTAAATAAGCACAAAATAAATCATGATGGCTATAACAGAGATTAAACTAATCATGTGGACTAGCATAGTAGATGAACAGGTCGAATCTAGGACACAGACTAGAAAAATAAATTCTACCACGATTTCGATCAAGAAGGACAGAAACACATATGGTGCAATGGGAGCAGCACCGTTGGCGTTGAGGTTGTTGCCCATGTCGTTGAGGAAGAGGTTGCCGAGGTCGGGGAGAAGTCTTCGTGGGTGAAGTCGTGCCACGCAGCAATGCAAGAGTGCGCCTCCCAATTTCAGCAAATACCACGAATGGAGCGCAGGAGGGAGTGGCTGTGGGGGATGTTGCGGCCACCGAATGGAGCGCAGGAGTAGCACACGAAGCACTAGATGGTGCTCCTCCCTAGTCTCCGTCTCTACTCTTATCTCTATCTCTACTACACTTCTTTCTTTTTTATAATATACTAGTAGCTGTCAAATCGAATCGTACTGCGCCGCCCGGTGCACGCCCGGCTGAACACGCCTCCTCGCCTCCATCAAACCCCTCCGTTAAATCCGCATGCAAACCGAGAAACCTACTCCTGCCAAGGGAGGAAATTTGCAGTTGCCGTTGGATAATAATAGAGTCACGTCCAATCCATTTGAGTTAATTGCGTGTATGATTATCCCTCTATAAAAAGTTAATTGCATCCTTAATTTTGTATTCTAAGTACTATGTTAGTATCATTGTCAGTGGTCAGCCGGTGCAAGTTATAGCCCCGGGTGTTTTAACCTTTTTTTAGTAATGATATCTGGCGATTGTTCGCCACGAGCTCAATCATGGCGAATCCCACGTAAACGTCAGATTTCCATTCGACGGTGGCCCGTTTTAATCCATAGTATTTGACAAAACCGCCACCCTTACACACGCATCAGAATCGCTGCGTCATGGCGCTTGCAACTGCCATGTCTCGCGTTGAGCGTTGTCGGGGATTGGAGTTAGCACCGATGGTGGTTCGTAGTCGTTCCACGCTCGGGCATTGAAGTTTGTAACTATTTTAGATTAGAATATACTAATCCTCCGGTGCTAGTAGTAGAGCAGAGTCCTACTCCACTACTACTCTAGTCAAGCAAGTTAGGGCATAGTAGTAGGTACTGTAGGGAGTACCAGTACTGTGATCACTCAAGCAAGTTGTCTGGCATCGATATGACCCTACGCTGCTGGTATGTGTCTCGTAAGTCAAGCGGCGTGTTGTAGTCATCATCACCTGTCCACTTCCCACATCACATATTCGCTTCTCCATCCTTGTCCGCACATAATCGTCCAATTTTCCATCCCCGCTAAGGCGCCTTCCCGCTCTTCCGAAAACCAAGCACTAACAATGGCAGAACCGAGCAGCGTCCGCCGAAAGAGTTGCTGGAATTCGCTCCCCACAGAGGTAATCAAGCTCATTGTTTCGCGTGTGGACAATCTCAGTACCATGCCGCTCACCGCGTGCTCGTCGGGGCTGTACCCTTTACTCAAAGCCCTCAGGCCGGAGCTTTTTAAGCCAACTCCTTGCTTGCTGATGTCGCCCGATCTTCAGAAACGGCGTGTCACGCAACATAACGATCGTAGGGTGGCGAGCATCAACCCTCTTGACTGTGATCCGATCCCCGTCACACTCAACTACATTAACGGTATGTACTGGGTCAGCATGAACACGTCTTGGATGGTGCTCGTCGACGGTGTAGGCAGCTGGATGCTCGTGGAGGTCTACACCCGACGATTGATCCCCTTCCTTCGATTAACACTACACTGCTTTGGCACCGCGGCCGAGAATACTCGGAATCTTACAGTAGCCAACATGATACCAAGTTTGATTTGTTCAAGGTTGTAATCTGCCAAGTGCCCACAAGATCTGCGAATTATAAAGACTTCACGCTAATTGCATCCTTCAACCGCGGTCTCGCCTATCTGACAGGTCATTGCGGTAAGTGGATAAATCTGCACGTCCATTGAAGGATCATACATCCTCCATGGTTCTCTGATGCCATTGAACACAAGGGCGTCATTTACGCTGTCGACTCCTTCTATGGCTGGACGTATTGCTGGCCTACTCCAGTCATCACTGCAAATGACTGTTACAACAGTATGTTACTTTCCTATGATATCATGATGGCTTGCTTATATTACTGTCAACATTTACTGAAAAAATATTCATGCTGTTCTTAAGATTGACTACATTAAGATCCCTTTTTATTTGACTCCAACTTGATATGATGTTGTAGGCCGCCTGGTGTCCCTACCCTTGCTAATCCTAGAACCTTTCAAAGAAAAGCGGCATGGCAGTTGCAGGTGGTTCCTAGCTCGAGCATACGACGGCGAAGGATTGATGATCGTTCGCACGTAATGGACGTGTTGTTTGGCGGAATACATCACAGTCACTGCAAGGTCTTTGAGCAGGATCCCAGCTTCTTTGGGCCTTCAGGAATTTTTGACTGGAGGCTGGTAAGTAGCCTTGGTACACGCTCTCTATTTGTCGGACTGAATTATCTGATTAACCAGGAGATAACCGGCGGCAAGGATCATGATGGCAGCGCGGTTCTGTTCATTAGGCAAAACTGTGTGTACACAGTGTACCATGCGTCTCTGCATGCACCATACCCTGATATGTGCCGCCACGCTCTGCAGCCCAAAGTAGGAGAGAGGGTCGCAAGTATCGACTTTTGACGCTTGGGTGGAGTTTCCCCGTCAGGCACCCATACAGTTCAAGCCGTCACCAATCTCCACAGCTTAATAAATAGTAACATCTAACTGAGCCAGTTAGTTAGATGCGTACTCTTGGTGTAGTAGGATCTTTATTTAGTTTGATGCATACACTTGTTCTTTTTTGGTAGCCCTTTTGTAATGATGGCTGATGTTTGGTTTGAAAGAGAGAGCTGCGTCTTTACTCTTCTGGCCTGCTTACTGCTTCTGTTGCACCCCCAGCCCTGGTTGTTGTTGTTGCTGTTTTCAATGTACAATCAGTAGTATATTTGGTTTGTTGGTTGAATAAATGTGTTGATAGAATGACAAACACAATGTTTTGGAAGTCGTTGCACGGTCCGATCCTTTAGTGCCCCCTACCGTACGTAGCGCATACTATTTTTCGTACGGAACACATTTTCCACTTGTTGATAACATGCAGCCCACTGATGAAGGCCCAATAGAGGAGCCCATAATTAACTGGAAGGGAGGCTCTCACTTGAATCCGACCTAGGTACATGCTCATGGTCCCCTAAACATAAATAAGTAAATAAATAAATAAAGCTATATTCTCATGCACAGGTTCTTTAAATTCTCGATTTAACAGGAGGATATTATTTCCTATGATAGTGTTGTTACATTCAGTCGATATAATTCTTAGGCAAAGATAGAGACCAGTCTTCTTTCTCACACCATTTTCTTCCTGCAACCAGCGGACCCATGCAAATCGTAGTCAACGTCATAAATAGTTCCGGTCCATTTTTATTTTTCAATAAGAATGTTCAACCCAGCCCAGCACATTAGCGACAACACTTTATCCTCCACCTTGGTGCACTCGCCGCGGTGCCGCCGTCCGGCCCTGTCAACATAGTGAATTGGGACAACACTGTAGATGTGAGTATGACAGTACAGGCCCACTAGGTCCACTCCTAAACACAAGCAAAGCGCCTCTTTTACTACTCAGATGCACCCATTGTTTTTTTACTCTAATCCACCCTGCTGATATCTGGGACCCACATCATTTCCAAGTATAGTCAATTAACGACAAAATTGAACAATTTTTTTTGAGGATTTGTTCGGAGGAGCAAGCTATAAACTGGGTTGTGCGGTTTCTGTGGTCTGTCTAACAACATGACCAGCCCAACAGTTTTTTCTTTGGGAAAATAGGTAGGCTACTCTTTCTTTTTGAAGAATACCGAAGCTAGGCCTATTTGTTTTCTCCAACTTACTGGGCTACAAATCTTTCAAGACGAGGAGGGATGCATTCCGGCCTGGCCAAAGAGTTTGGTCAGTATCTGTTAAAAGTAAATGGGAAAATTAGTTTCTTTTTTTGTTTTTGTTCTTCACTGATATTTCATATTTCATTGGATTCTAACATGACATAGTACTAATTTATTTTTAAATTTGATTTAGTATGGCTAATAATTTTTGGATTAAGAATATTTTATTCCCACAAAAAAATTGTGAATTTTCAAAATTTCGCCCATTTTTAGTTCAATTTTTTATCCCCGGTACTGACCAGAAAATGGGTAGCAATTCTAAAAATGGAAAATGGGCTGCAATAAATTCCATATGAATTAGAAAATGAGTAAAAATTATAAAAATAATAGCAAATGGGCTGTACATGCCACAAACTTCGAGGCTGACTTGTTTACGCCAGGCTTTGTCAGTCAACACACGATTATAGCAGCTGTGACTATTGGATGTCCATCCAACGGCCGACGTGCTTCTTCAATCTCTGATCTTCCTGCTCTAGCTGCCTAAACCAGCGCCGACGGGACTGCTTGCTCCCTCCTCTTGTGGCCCGCTGTCATGCCGCGCAGGCTTCACCGGCCCACCCTACTCCCTCCGCTGGCTTGGCCGCACGCAATCAACTGCCTCCTTATTGCACGAACAAAAATGATTCCTCCCACTGACATCTGGGGCGCACCTGTTCGGAGGCTGAGCTGTGGGCCTACTAAGTTGACGCGTACGCAGGGCTTTGTCAACTTAGTCAACAAACTATTCTAGCAGCAGTGACCATTGGATTTGAATCGAATGGTCCTGTTGTTTCTTCAATCGCTGCTCTTCTTGCACCAGCCACCCAAACCAACGCTAGCGAGACCTCCTGCTCCTGCCTCCAGTGGCAGGCTATGCTGCTGTTGAGGCCTCACCGCCCCTACTACTCCCACCGCTGGCCAGGCCCTGCGGCGACGGCAGGCTCACACCGAACCCGAACCAGTGAACCCTGGTACTCCTCTCCGTGTGGGCTTCCACTGCCGCGTCTTCCCCGGCTCTGCGTCGTCCCCTTCCTAGGCCTTGCTCATCCACCACCCTGGTGCTCTCGCCGCGGTGTGGTCAACATGGTCAAGGAACGACTTCCATCGGAAGAGTATCAGACGTGGAGAGGTCGATACCGGGTCCACGACCGTAGCAAGGAAGTGCCTCCTTATTACGCTGAAAATAATGATTCCTCCACCGACAAATAGGGACCCACCGGACGGGCCACCATATTTCACGAAAAAATGTTTCCCCCTGACTGCTGGGACCCACCAGCTACATCTTCGCACGCAAGGAAGTGCATGACAGTCGAGACCCACCCGGTCGAAGCGTATGTAGCGTTGTCATTCTGGTCACGAACGTGTACGTACATACTGGTCGATGTAGAGGCACGCACGTGTCATAGTAGAGGCGCGCACGTGTCGTAGTAGAGGCATGCACGTAGCATGTACACGTACGTATATCGGCCAGGGTGCAAGAAAGTAAATACGGCCACGTACGTACATACGGGCGGGTTCTCGAACGCCTAATCACGCATATGTACGACCAGGGCTCGTGTACATGGCTGTGGTTGGGTTGGAACAGAGAAACTGCATCGTCGTCGTGTTCATGGGGAAGCAACGGAATGCGTCGTGTTCATCGGGAGGCAACGGAACGTGTGCTGTTCATCGGGAGCCAACCAGCTTCGATGGAACAGCCGATGGAAACGAGGCCTGGCATACGGCAGAATGGAGGAAACGACCTTGTGTTCGACCGGCCACAGTGGAAACGGGATCCTGTTCATCGGGAGGGGTCTGGCGTACCGCAAAACGGAGGAAACGGACCTCTACGATCGAAAAGGGGTCCTATTGATCAGGAGGGGTGTGGCGTACCGCAAAACGGACGAAACGGACTTGTGTTGGAGCGCTACGGTAGAAAAGGGGGTCCTGCTCATCGGGAGGGGTGAGGCGTACCACAAAACAAGACTCCACGGGATACTTTTCATATCCACCGTCGACCTCCTCTACCCTCCACGGGCTACTTTCATCCACCGTCGACCTCCTCTAGCCTCCACCTGCGACTGTTCTTCCAGGGCTCCTATCATCCAGCCTCCACCGCGCGCTCCTCCACCGGCTACTGTTCAACCAGCCCTCTCCACGGGGTCCTGTTCAACCACCCCTCCACGGGCTACTGTTCATCCAACCCTCCAGCGGCTACTGTTCACCCAGCCCTCCACGGGGTCATGTTCATCCAGCCCTCCATGGGGTCCTGTTCATCCACCGGCTCGATCGATCGGGGTACTGTAGGACCTTCAAGTATGTCTAGAGGGGGGGGGGTGATTAGACTACTTGACCGATTAAAAACCTAACCTTTTCCCAATTTTAGACTTTGGCAGATTTTAGCTATCTTTGAACAAGTCAAGAAATCTTCACACAATTCAAGCAAGCATGCAAAGAGTATATAGGCAGCGGAAAATAAAGCATGCAACTTGCAAGAATGTAAAGGGAAGGGTTTGGAGGATTCAAACGCAATTGGAGACACGGATGTTTTTGTCGTGGTTCCGATAGGTGGTGCTATCGTACATCCACGTTGATGGAGACTTCAACCCACGAAGGGTAACGGTTGCGCTGAGTCCACGGAGGGCTCCACCCACGAAGGGTCCACGAAGAAGCAACCTTGTCTATCCCACCATGGCCGCCGCCCACGAAGGACTTGCCTCACTAGCAAGAGATCTTCATGAAGTAGGCGATCTCCTTGCCCTTACAAACTCCTTGGTTCAACTCCACAATCTTGTCGGAGGCTCCCAAGTGACACCTAGCCAATCTAGGAGACACCACTCTCCAAGAAGTGACAAATGGTGTGTTGATGATGAACTCCTTGCTCTTGTGCTTCAAATGATAGTCTCCCCAACACTCAAATCTCTCTCACAGGATTTGGATTTGGTGGAAAGAAGATTAGAGTGGAAAGCAACTTGGGGAAGGCTAGAGATCAAGATTCATGTGGTAGGAATGGAATATCTTGGTCTCAACACATGAGTAGGTGGTTCTCTCTAACCCGGTAAGTTGGAAGTGTAGGTTTGTTCTGATGGCTCTCTCCACGAATGAAGAGGAGGTGGAGGGGTATATATAGCCTCCACACAAAATCTAACCGTTACACACAATTTACCAAACTCGGTGGGACCGAATCAACAAACTCGGTCGGACCAAAGCAGTAAACCTAGTGACCGTTAGGGTTTTCGATGGGACTGATACGCAACTCGGTAGGACCGATATGGTTAGGGTTAGGGCATAACGTAATCTCGGTGAGACCGATTACACAAACTCGGTGAGACAGATTTTGGTAATTAGCTAACCAGAGAGTTGGTCAGGTAAACTCGGTGGGACCGATTCGCTTTTCGGTGAGACTGAAATGTTACAAAAGGGAAACAGAGAGTTTACATTGCAATCTCAGTGGGACCGATCGCTCACTTCGGTTAGACCGAAATGTTACGAAGGGAAACAGAGAGATTACAATCCCATCTCGGTGAGACCGAGATCCCTATCGGTGAAACCGATTTGCCTAGGGTTTGTGGCAGTGGCTATGACATCTGAACTCGGTGGCGCCGGATAGAAAGAATCGGTAGGGCCGAGTTTGACTTTAGGTTTAGGTCATATGTGGATGTGAGAAAGTAGTGGAGGGTTTTGGAGCATATCACTAAGCACATGAAGCAAGAGGCTCTTTAAGCAACGCCTCATCCCTCCTTGATAGTATTGGCTTTTCCTATAGACTCAATGTGATCTTGGATCACTAAAATGTAAAATGTAGAGTCTTGAGCTTTTGAGCTTGAGCCAATCCTTTGTCCTTAATATTTTGAGGGATCCACTTTCATCATCCATGCCATGCCATTCATTGAGCTTTCCTGAAATATTTGTCTTGGAATAGCATTAGCTCAATGAGCTATATGTTGTTATGAATTACCAAAACCACCTAGGGATAGTTGCACTTTCAATCTCCCCCTTTTTGGTAATTGATGACAATAGATCAAAGCTTCGACAAATGATAATAAGATTGAAAAACATTGCTGCTTTGAGAAGTATGTGATAAGCAAGAGCTCCCCCTAAATTTGTGCATATTTTAAGATTTTCTTTGGACTGCAAATGCACAAGGAATTAGGCTCATGGGTTACTCTTCCATGTCACATACATCTTGGTGGAGCGCTCAAAATAATAAAGATTGAATACATGCACTCATCACCAAGCAAAGTGAATGATCATATAAGGGTAAGTAAGATAATATCATATAACAAGCATAAGTGTAGCTTATGATCAAACACATGATCATCAATGTCTCACAGGTAATAGCATAGTATCTCAAGCAATCAAAGGCAAACAAAGTTCAACCAAGAAGACAAGAGAGAACAAAAGCAAACTCTCTCTCTCGAAGCCTATGATCTATACATTTTTCTCCTCCTTTGGCAACAAGTTACCAAAAAGTTCCTAAAAAATGCATAGGACTATATCGTCTCTCAGGCTTGGTCTTCTGCTGGTGGCGTAGAGATGGCTCCTTGGACGAAGACTTCAGTGGATGTGGAAGGAGCTGAAGGAGTTGGTGCTGGAGCTGGTTACGCTGGAGCTGTAGCTGGAGAAGATGAAGTGAATCTGGTGTCTGGTACTGGCTCTGCAGCTGATCTCTGAGTTTGAGGCACTCTGGCAAATGCATCAGTTGTTGTCCTGCCCTTCCTCTCCTGCATGTCATCCTGTAGCTGCTCCACAATTGACTGAATCTCAGTTACTTTGACATCAAGATCATAGAATTTTTGTTCCATGATTCTTTCCAGGCTCTCCTGGTTTTGAGTTAGGGTGGCCAACCCCTTCTCAATCCGCCAAGTAACCAAGCTGGTCCTGCTTGCTCTTCAAAAAGTATTCAGATGCCTCTGCTAGAGTTGGCATCTTGGCAGCCTTCTCTTTCCTTGCCTTCTCCTTCTTCTCTTGAGCTTGTACTGATGATGGTTCATTCTCAGTCATGACAACTTGATTGTCCTCAAAGTCAGGATAGAGAACTAAGTGCTCCTTATCCAACAGATACTTCCCTGTGCCCATCTTTGAGTTAATCAACTCCTGAATTTGTGGGGCATATCCACATCTCCTCTTTTGGTCTGCTGTTGTCCTCTTGATAGTTTCAACTATGAGGCTCATGACCTTGAATTTCTGGGGCACATCAAAAATGTGAAGCAAGTTAATTGCATGCCCTCTGATCATGTTGTGGTCACCTGATTTGGGCAACAGAGTGTGCCTTAGGATCCAGTTGATCGTAGGCAGCCGCATCCCTGACAGAAGAAAATGAACTGATCCAAACTTGAAAGTCTCAAGTGCATCATCTGGGATCTCCTTGTACATCTGTGACATTAAGTTATGATCCATTTTCTTCTTGGCATAAATGTCCAAGTCATCTTCACTTTCCTTTGGGGCATTGATCAAACTTTACCATTCTTCTATGGTTGATTGGTATCTCGTTCCTTCAGACATCCAAACTATCCTGCCATCTGGATAGAAATGTGCTGTGGAGTAGAATTGCATAATGAGCTCGTCATTCTAGTTTGTGAGCTTCTGCCCAACAAAATATGCAACTCCACATGCACTAAAGCTGTCATACACTCCAGGATAGTGTTCTTCATTCTCCTGAATGTAGGTCCAGTCGACCCACCTCATATCACAAACTATGGGCTTCTTATCGAACAGGATGGTCTCATAGAAGTCCTGCTGCTCCTTGGTGTGGAACCTGTAATCTACAGCAGTCCTTCTCCTGGTGGCATATGGATCTGACTCTCTCCATAGCCTCAACCGTAAGTCTCTCCTGATCTTCATGTTTTCAGCCACAGGATGAGCATCATTGTGGTCTGGAATCTTGGGTTTGAGCTTCCTTAGGACTTGCCCTTCATCATCTTCCTCAGCAACAACATCAGGCATTGGGTCCTTGTTCTTTTCAGCAGCTGGTATACTCCTGGTATTACTATTAGGTGCATTCTTGGGCTTGGAGGCAGCTTTGGGTGCTTCTTTGGGCTTTGAAGTTGCAGCCCCTGATTTTATAGCATCACCCATCAGCTTTTGTGCCTTGGGTGCTGGTGCAGGAACCACTTCTTCCTCTTCTTCTTCCATCATGGAAGGCTTTCCAATTACTCTGGCCATGGTCTTCTTGACCTTTTACTTCCTTTTCTTTCCTTCTGCAGCAGGCTGTTTGGGTTGGGATTCCAAAGAAGCTTGAGTGGAGACTCTAGCTTTGGACATTGGTTGTCTTCCTGCAGGCCTTTTGATCTTCATTCCTGGCTTTACTGCAGTTGAGCTAGACTCCTTCTTGAGCACTTTCTTCTTTGAACTAGCCTCATCCTCAACTGCCACATAATCCTCATCCTCAGACTCTGAGGTCTTCTTCTTCCTTGTCCTTGTGGCAGCATTGGGCAAATTGCTGGGAGTGCTTCTGCTCCCCTCATCTGAGCTAATAGAGGGACTAGTGTCCTCACTCATGTGAATATTCTCTTCTGACTGGTTCTGGCTGTCACTTTGGTCTGACATGCTGCACACACTGACTGCTGACCCTGTGAATAGTTATAGATGAGGTAGAGTGGATGAGCATCACAAAATGCAGAGAATTTTGCAAAACAATGATTCAAAAAACTTAGTTTTAGTTTTCCACAGAAAGCATTTCGGATCTACCGATTTTCAAACTCGGTGATACCGAAGCAGTTTTGGAACCTAAACTTGTGAACTTGGTCAGACCGAGTCACAATTTGGTGGCACCGAGACTGCTAGGGTTTCACAAAGTTTTAAAATCGGTCACACCGATTAGCAATTCTCGGTCAGACCGAGAGTTACTAGTGCAACGACGTTAGCCAAATCGGTGGGACCGAGTTTTACAACTCGGTGGGTCCGAGATGGTTTCGGCGGAAACCTAACCCTAAATTTTCAACTCACATCTATTCTAAGAATTGCTTTGACTGGATAGAGGTGTTTCAATCGTGGCTAGAAGCATTATGAACACAATGTGCTGAGAATCCGACGAGGATAGCACTGTGATCGAGTTCATACCCTAGTTCGGCGATGAACTCGCTACGGCGGCAACAGCGGAGAAGAGATCCGTTGACGGCGGCGGAGACCAGCGATGAGGCGGCCGGCATTTAAGTCGACGATCCGGAGACCTAGTAGGCAGAGCGAGCTATGCGCGGGCGAAGAGTTTCGGAGAAAGTTTTCCAAAATTTACCCGTGAGAATATATAGCCCACACTGTCGGTGTGACCGAGTGGAACAACTCGGTGGCACCGAGATGCATAAATGTTAATTCTGACAAGAACTCGGTGTGACCGAAAAGTTCAAATCGGTTGCACCGAGATGAAAAACTAGATCGACTTAGTGATCTCGGTATGACCGAAATGGAGGAATCGGCCAGACCGAAAATCACAAAGAAGTTTTGGAAGTTTAAGTCTATGAAGAATCGGGGACTCCGAGTGCTCCTCACACAGAGTGGTTCGAATCTGACTTGATCAAATTTTGTGATGTAGCATGAATAGAGTTTGAGACGAGAAAAGCATAGATAGCTAGAGAAGGTTCTTAGGGATTCTTGTCCATCCACTTGGCCAAAGAAGAAGAAACCAATCAAACAAAACAACAAGTGGATGTCCTCGAATGAGTAAATTATGCAACCAACATGCTGACACAATAAAATGACAAATAAAATATGTGACAAAGCATGCACAACCAATTATAGCATCTATCAAACAATTGGCGATGACTAGGTCATCTAAATATGAGTATATTGACTTAGGAGTCAAATGAGAACATTTGATCATAGGTCATACTCATCGTTTAAGCTCAAGTGGGGTTACCACTTTTACATAAATCATTTATGTGTTCACATCATTAGAGTTGCTTTGACTCAATTCTTAGAGTTAAGCTCCCCATAGATGTGAGATCCCCCCTTAGAGGGATGAACTAACCTTGGATTTTGTCGATGATGACTTCATGTAGGTGTTGAAGATGTGGATGCTCAATGTTGATGTAGAACTTTTGGAGCAATCCTTTGGAGTGTGTTGCACTTTGAATACCTACATGGGTTAGTCCCATAAGGAACAAACAAGAATATCCATAGACATAGAGTGATGCACACACAAAATGATGTCCATGAAAACATTAGGTTACCTTGTCCCTTGCCTTACCAACATGAGGGTTTGTGACTCCTTGAACTAGTGCAAGATATGGAAGATGATTGCACTTGTCCTTGCCATAATGATATGAGTGAAGAATGTTGGCGGAGTCACCCTCAAGAACGCTCTAGTTCTTCTTCTTGGGATCCACATCATCTTGATGGGAATCCTTGGAGTTGTAGTTGTACTTGATGAAGTAGAACTTGGCGTAGTCTTGGGAACCCACTTGACCAAGGCTTTAGGTGCTTCTTCAAATGCATCAATCTCCTCTTGAAGCTTGTCCTTGCCTTTGTTCTTGTGGTCTTGTGGTGGAAGATCATCTTGTGCTTGTGTTCCCTTGAAGGAAGTACGATCATACTTCTCTTGTTGAGGAACAAACTTCGCCTTGGGGTATTGATCTTCTTCCCACTCAACTCCATTGGCATTGAACTTTCGTTCAAAACCAACACCTTGATTCTTCCGGTGCCTTCCTTGCTTGCGTATAATTTCCTCGAATTGCTTACTCCCGGCAAGGCTCTTGTATACACCTTTCTCTATGATTCCCTTCAATAAGCTGTTTTCTTGATCAAGTGTAACTTGGCTAAGAGAATCATTAGTGGAATCAAGAGAGCTACTAGAAGCAACAATATTGGATTTAGCATTGTTATTGTTACTACTATAATCTTTCTTGTTCTTGTTACTAGACTTGACTTGAGGCATGTAAGTAGATAAGAGTAAACGCTTGGCAATGTAAGAAGAACTTTTCTTACGGAGATCATCATTGATTGCTTTTAGGAACTCATGCTCTTGCTCAAGATTGAGCTTTTCAAAGCGTAACTTCTCATGAGCCCTTAAAAGCTCTCTATGATCTTCGAAGATAGTTTCATGAGCTAACTTAAGAGTGTTTAGTTCTTTAGTTAGAAGCTCAATCTTATCCTTATCATTGTCATTCGTTTCATCTTGATTAGCATGATTAATTGACGTTTCATCATAGTATTCATCACTAGAGTTGTGAACAAGTAAATCATCATCACCTAACAAGTCATCTTCATCACTATTAAAATCCACATACTCGGGGTGTGTTACCTTAGGACCTTTGGCCATGAAGCATCTTCCAATTCCTTCATTTGGTGAATCAAATATGTCGTAGGAGTTGGTTGACACAAGTGCTAGACCGGCAACACCTTCATCTTGAGTGTATTCGGAGTTGGAGTGATAGCTTCTCTCGGAGTGATTGTTGGAGTCGGAGCCGGATACCCATTCACCAAAGTGAGCTTGATGTCTTTGTTTTGTGTAGCTCTTTGATGACTTGTCCTTCCTTTCTGAATCCTTGCTTCTCCGTGAGGGTCTTCGTTCATAACGATCATCTCTACTCCTTCTCTCTCTTGGTGGTGATTCTTCTCTTCTACTTCTTCTCTTGGGAGAATCTTCTCTTCTTTTGTAGGGTGCCTTACACTCATTGGAATAGTGTCCGGGTCTCCCACAATTGTAGCAATTGCGCTCTCGACTAGAAGATCTTTTGTCATTGTAGGACCTTGACTTAGAGCTTCTTTCTTTGCTTCTACTCTTGTAGAGTTTGTTGAAGTTCTTCACCATTAAGCTCAATTCTTCATTGAAGGTTTGTTTCTCACTTGATGATGTCGGGGCTTCACATGAGGCTTTGTAAGCACCACTTGACTTGTTGTGAAGTTCCTCCTTATCCTTGAGTGACATCTCATGAGCAACAATTCTTCCAATGACTTCCGTTGGCTTGAGATCTTTGTAATTTGGCATCATTTGGATCAATGTGCACACGGTATCATATTTTCCATCCAATGCTCTTAGGATCTTCTTGATGATGAATTTGTCGGTCATCTCTTCACTTCCTAAGCCGGCAATCTCATTTGTGATAAGAGCAAGCCTAGAGTACATTTCAGCGACACCTTCACCATCCTTCATTTTGAACTTGTCAAGCCGACTTTGGAGCACATCCAACTTGGATTCCTTGACGGAGTCGGTACCTTCATGCATATCAATCAAATTATCCCAAATTTCCTTTGCATTCTCAAGACGGCTGATTTTGTTGAACTCTTCAGGGCACAAGCCATTGAAGAGGATATCACAAGCTTGAGCGTTGTATTGCAGCATCTTCAAATTCCGCGCTAGCTTGATGGTTCGGTTCTCTCCCATCAAAGAATTCACCTTGCAAGCCAATACACACAATAGCCCAAACGGCGGGGTTATGTCCGAGAATATGCATTTTCATCTTATGCTTCCAACTAGCAAAATTAGTGCCATCAAAGTAAGGACCTCTACGGTGATAATTTCCCTCGCTAGACGCCATACTCTCCTAGGTTGTGAAACCAAGGCTATGACCACCAAAAGCTATGGAAATCAACGCAAATGGAGACCAAAGCTTTGATACCACTTGTAGGACCTTGAAGTATGTCTAGAGGGGGGGGGGTGATTAGACTACTTGGCCGATTAAAAACCTAACCTTTTCCCTATTTTAGACTTTGGCAGATTTTAGCTATCATTGGACAAGTCAAGCAATATTCACACAATTCAAGCAAGCATGCAAAGAGTATATAGGCAGCGGAAAATAAAGCATGCAACTTGCAAGAATGTAAAGGGAAGGGTTTGGAGGATTCAAACGCAATTGGAGACACGGATGTTTTTGTCGTGGTTCCGATAGGTGGTGCTATCGTACATCCACGTTGATGGAGACTTCAACCCACGAAGGGTAACGGTTCTTGTGAGTCCACAGAGGGCTCCACCCACGAAGGGTCCACGAAGAAGCAACCTTGTCTATCCCACCATGGCCGTCGCCCACGAAGGACTTGCCTCACTAGCGGTAGATCTTCACGAAGTAGGCGATCTCCTTGCCCTTACAAACTCCTTGGTTCAACTCCACAATCTTGTCGGAGGCTCCCAAGTGACACCTAGCCAATCTAGGAGACACCACTCTCAAGAAGTAACAAATGGTGTGTTGATGATGAACTCCTTGCTCTTGTGCTTCAAATGATAGTCTCCCCAACACTCAACTCTCTCTGACATGATTTGGATTTGGTGGAAAGAAGATTTGAGTGGAAAGCAACTTGGGGAAGGATAGAGATCAAGATTCATGTGGTAGGAATGGAATATCTTGGTCTCAACACATGAGTAGGTGGTTCTTTCTCAGAACTGGTAAGTTGGAAGTGTAGGTTTGTTCTGATGGCTCTCTCCACGAATGAAGAGGAGGTGGAGGGGTATATATAGCCTCCACACAAAATCTAACCGTTACACACAATTTACCAAACTCGGTGGGACCGAATCAACAAACTCGGTCGGACCGATCCAAAGAAACCTAGTGACCGTTAGGGTTTGGTGGGATCGATATGCAACTCGGTAGGACCCGATATGGTTAGGGTTAGGGCATAACGTAATCTCGGTGAGACCGACATACAAACTTCGGTGAGACAGATTTTGGTAATTAGCTAACCAGAGAGTTGGTCAGTAAACTCGGTGGGACCGATTCGCTCTTTTGGTGAGACCGAAATGTTACGAAGGGAAACAGAGAGTTTACATTGCAATCTCGGTGGGACTGATCGCTCACTTAGTTAGACCGAAATGTTATGAAGGGAAACAGAGATTACAATCCCATCTCGGTGAGACCGAGATCCCTATTGGTGAAACCGATTTGCCTACGGTTTGTGGCGGTGGCTATGACATCCGAACTTCGGTGGCGCGGATAGAAAGAATCGGTAGGGCCGAGTTTGACTTTAGGTTTAGGTCATATGTGGATGTGAGAAAGTAGTGGAGGGTTTTGGAGCATATCACTAAGCACATGAAGCAAGAGGCTCATTAAGCAACACCTCATCCCTCCTTGATAGTATTGGCTTTTCCTATAGACTCAATGTGATCTTGGATCACTAAAATGTAAAATGAAGAGTCTTGAGCTTTTGAGCTTGAGCCGATCCTTTGTCCTTAATATTTTGAGGGATCCACTTTCATCATCCATGCCATGCCATTCATTGAGCTTTCCTGAAATATATGTCTTGGAATAGCATTAGCTCAATGAGCTATATGTTGTTATGAATTACCAAAACCACCTAGGGATAGTTGCACTTTCAGGTACTGTTCATCCAATGGCAACGACCTCTACTACCACAGGGTCCTGTTCATCCAACCCCCCACCGGGAACTGTTAATCCAAACCCCCCAACAACACTCACTATTCATCCAGAGGCAGCATTGATCGGCTTCAGTTAGCAGCAGTAACGAAGGAATCACTCGGGTTCAGTTAACAGCAAGGGATCAATCGACCGCTCAGGTTAGTAACGCGTAGCCTGTAGTGTAATTGCTCGGGTTCAGTTAGAGCCCAACGCCTTGCTCGGGTTCAGTTAGAGCCCAACGCCTCGCACACACGCGCGTACGTACGAGAGAAACGCGCATCGCTCGGCCCCGACCACCCACCGTAACCGGGAACTCCCCGATATTTTCCTCGCCCTCGCTTCTACCATGGTTTTTTCCGTCATGGACGACCCAAAGAATGTCATGCAGCTGCGTCTCCGGCCCGTCCAGGACGAAAAGCCCATTTTCTGTCATGATTTTTTGTCATAGAAGTAGGACCCCACCACATCTATGATGATACCGGGTTTTGTCACAATTATCGTCATAGAAGTGTCATAAGTATGACAGAAAAAAACTTCGTTCGACCCAAAATGTCATGGATGTGTCTTTTTTTTGTAGTGTCCCCCACTTCTAAAACGTTTTCAGAAAGATAAAAAAATATTTGCCTTTTTATTTGCCGATACAAAAAGATTTGCCTTTTTATTCGCCCTTCTTTCGTTCGTCTTTTCGTTTGCCCTTATGTCTTACTTGTTTTTTTTGCTCGTTTGCTTGGTATAATTGTGTGTTTATTGAAAATCAGAAGCAAAGAGTTTATGGATCCTCATCCACTTGCTAATCTTTTTAAGAGATCCAATTATGGTGAACCAATTGCTAATGAGTTGTGTGCACTAGATTATCTTCATGAGGTTTTGCTTGAAATTCGTGAATCTAAAAATTGTGATGAAGTGTTGAAAGTAGAAATTTATGAAGTGATTCACGATAGCTCCTTGAATGAAAAGCATGACTATAATGATATTATTATAAATTCTATTGATGTCAATTGTGTTAATGATATGCAAAACCCTAAGCTTGGGGATGCTAGTTTTGCTATGTCCACTACTTGTTGCAATGATCATGATTGGGGTGATTCTTCTTATAATCTTGAAAATTTATTTAAGCCCCAAGATGAATATGAGATTGATAATAATGTTTGCAATAATACTGAAAGTGGGTTTGGAAGAGTGTCCACTGTAGATCCCACATATTTGGATAATGTTCAATCTTATGAAGTTTTTGATAAAAGCGGGTTTGGAAAGATCATGACTTTATTTGATGATAACCCCACTATTTTGGAAGAGTGTCAACGTTTCATGCATGAGGATCATGTAGGAAATATATTGTGTGATAGCTATATTGTTGAATTTGATTATGATCCTACATGCAATTATTATGAGAGAGGAAAATATGGTTGTAGAAATCTTCATGTTACTAAATTACCTCTCTTGATGCTTAGATTGTCAAAGTTTTATTCTTCTTCCCTGCATATGCTAGTTTTTGCTTGCCTTGACAAATTGCGCCTATGCATAAGAAGTATGTTAGACTTATATGTGTTTGTCACGTGTTTTATGATGCTCTCTTTGTGCTTCAATTCTTGTCTTTCATGTGAGCATAATTAAAATTATCAATGCCTAGCTTAATGGCTTTAAAGATGAGCACTTGTTGGGAGACAACCCAATATCTTTATTTTCTGTTTTTGAATAAATAATTCATCTAGACTCTTGTTAGATGTGTTTTCATGTTTCAATTAGTGTTTGAACCAAGTAAGACCTTTTAGATGGCTTACAGTGATAGTTGATTTAATCTTGCTGAAAAACAGAAACTTTTGCGCTCGGGAAATAATTTTCGTTTTTAACAAAAGCACGATAAAATACTGATTATTTTTGAAGAAGATTAATATACAAATTTCCTAGGTTTTCCTAATTTCTCAGAATGTTTGGAGTTAAAGAAGTATTCGAGATTTACAGATTTCTACAGACTGTTCTCTTTTTGACAGATTCTGTTTTCTATGTGTTGTTTGCTCATTTTGATGAATCTATGGGTAGTATCGGGTTGTATGAACCATGGATAAGTTGGAGTATGATACGTCTCCAACGTATCTATAATTTTTGATTGTTCCATGCTATTATATTATCTGTTTTGGATGTTTAATGGGATTTAATATGCTCTTTTATATTATTTTTGGGACTAACCTATTAACCGGAGGCCCAAAGTGCCGCTTCGCTTTTTTGCCTATTTTAGAGTTCTGCAGAAAAGGAATACCAAACGGAGTCCAAACGGAATGAAACCTTCACGATGATCTTTCTTGGACCAAAAGCAATCCAGAAGACTTGGAGTCGAAGTCTGGAACTCCACGAGGCGGCCATTTAGGCGGGAGGGCGCCTGTGGGGGTAGGCACGCCCCCCACCCTCGGGGGCCCCTCATAACTCCACCGATGTACTTCTTTCACCTATATATACTCTTATACCCTAGATCGATCGCAAAGAGCCACAGAACCACTTTTCCACCCCTGCAACCTTCTGTACCCGTGAGATCCCAACTTGGGGCCTTTCCCGGTGATCTGTCGGAGGGGGAATCGATCACGGAGGGCTTCTACATCAACACCATTGCCTCTCCGATGAAACGTGAGTAGTTTACCACAGACCTTCGGGTCCATAGTTATTAGCTAGATGGCTTCTTCTCTCTCTTTGATTCTCAATACAAAGTTCTCCTCGATGTTCTTGGAGATCTATTCGATGTAATACTCTTTTGCGGTGTGTTTATCGAGATCCGATGAATTTTGGATTTATGAACTAGATTATTTGTGAATATTATTTGGTTCTTCTCTGAATTCTTATATGCATGATTTGATATCTTTGTAAGTCTCTTCGAATTATCGGTTTAGTTTGGCCTACTAGATTGATCTTTCTTGCAATGGGAGAAGTGCTTAGATTTGGGTTCAATCTTGCAGTGTCCTTTCCCAGTGACAGTAGGGGCAGCAAGGCACGTATTGTATTGTTGTCATCGAGGATAAAAAGATGGGGTTTATATCATATTGATTGAGTCTATCCCTCTACATCATGTCATCTTGCTTAATGCGTTACTCTGTTCTTATGAACTTAATACTCTAGATGCATGCTGTATAGCGGTCGATGTGTGGAGTAATAGTAGTAGATGCAGAATCATTTCGATCTACTTTACATGGACGTGATGCCTATATTCATGATCATTGCCTTAGATATCTTTATAACTATGCGCTTTTCTATCAATTGCTCGACAGTAATTTGTTCACCCACCGTAATACATGCTATCTTGAGAGAAGCCACTAGTGAAACCTATGCCCCCCGGGTCTCTTTCTTATTATATTACATCTCTTTTATTTACCTCGCATCTTGTTTACTATTTTGCGATCTTTACTTTCCAATCTATACAACAAAAATACCAAAAATATTTACTTTACTATCTTTATTAGATCTCACTTTTGCGAGTGACCGTGAAGGGATTGACAACCCCTTTATCACGTTGGTTGCAATGTTCTTGATTGTTTGTGCAGGTACTAGGTGACTTGTGCGTTGTCTCCTACTAGATTGATACCTTGGTTCTCAAAACTGAGGGAAATACTTACGCTACTTTGCTGCATTACCCTTTCCTCTTCAAGGGAAAACCAACGCATGCTCAAGAGGTAGCAAGAAGGATTTCTGGCGCTGTTGCCGGGGAGATCTACGCCAAGTCAAGACATACCAAGTACCCATCATAAACTCTTCTCCCTCGCATTACATTATTTTCCATTTGCCTCTCGTTTTCCTCTTCCCCACTTCTAAAACGATTTTCAAAACCTTTGCCTTTTCTTCGCCCCTCTTCCGTTTGTCTCTTTTTGCTTGCTTCTTGTGTGCTTGTGTGTTGGATTGATTGTTTGTCACGATGGCTCAAGATAATACTAAATTGTGTGACTTCTCCAATACCAACAACCATGATTTTATTAGCACTCCGATGCTCCTACTACCGATGCTGAATCTTGTGAAATAAATACCGCTTTGTTGAATCTTGTTATGAAAGATCAATTTTCTAGCCTTCCTAGTGAAGATGCCGCTACCCATCTAAACAACTTTGTTGATTTGTGTGATATGCAAAAGAAGAAAGATGTGGATAACGATATTGTTAAATTGAAGCTATTTCCATTTTCGCTTAGAGATCGTGCGAAAACTTGGTTCTCTTCTTTGCCTAAAAACAGTATTGATTCATGGAATAAGTGCAAAGATGCTTTTATCTCTAAGTATTTTCCTCCCGCTAAGATCATCTCTCTTAGGAACGATATTATAAATTTTAAGCAACTTCATCATTAGCATGTTGCACAAGCTTGGGAGAGGATGAAATTAATGATACGCAATTGCCCTACACATGGTTTGAATTTTTGGATGATTATACAAAAAATTTATGCCGGATTGAATTTTGCTTCTAGAAATCTTTTAGATTCGGCCGCGGGAGGCACTTTTATCGAAATAATTTAGGAGAAGCTACTAAACTCCTAGACAATATTAGGGTTAATTATTCTCAATGGCACACCGAAAGATCCACTAGTAAAAAAGTTCATGCGATTGAAGAGATTAATGTTTTGAGTGAAAAAATGGATGAACTTATGAAATTGTTTGCTAATAAAAGTGTTTCTTCTGATCCTAATGATATGCCTTTGTCCACTTTGATTGAGAATAATAATGAATCTATGGATGTGAATTTTTTTGGTAGGAACAATTTTGGTAACAACGCTTATAGAGGAAACTTTAATTCTAGGCCGTTTCCTAATAATTCCTCTAATAATTATGGTAATTCCTACAACAACTCTTATGGAAATTTTAATAAGATGCCCTCTGATTTTGAGATTAGTGTTAAATAATTTATGAGTTCGCAAAAGAATTTCAATAATTAAATTGCCTTATGAATCTATTATGAGAGCTACTTATGGATTGCATACCAAAGATGGCAATACCTAGATATATTCTTGTTTTTATGCCTAGCTAGGGCGTTAAACGATGGCGCTTGTTGGGAGGCAACCCAATTTTATTTTTGTTCTTTGCTTTTTGCTCCTGTTTAGTAATAAATAATTCATCTAGCTTCTGTTTAGATGTGCTTTTATGTTTTAATTAGTGTTTGTGCCAAGTAGAACCAATAGGATCTTCTTGGGTGATAGTTGTTTGATCTTGCTGAAAAAGACAAAAACTTTGTGCTCACGAAAATAATTGTTAAAATTCACCAGAACGTGATAAAATGCTAATTATTTTTGCATAATATCAATATACAAATTATCTAGGTTTTCCTAGTTTTTCAGAATTTGTGGAGTTCCATAAGTGTTTGAACAAATCAGATTGCTACAGACTGTTCTGTTTTGACAGATTCTGTTTTTCGTGGGAGTGTCGGGGAGGCTGATCGGACCCAGGAACACCTATGGGGCCGGCGGACCAGGCCCCTTGTGGTTCGGAGGGGGGCGGAGACCGCACGAAGAGCGGATCGAGGCGAAACACACGAGCAGTTTTACCCAGCTTCGGAGCTCTCCGGAGAGATAAAACTCCACCGCCGCTTGTCCTGGTTTGTATTGTGTTCTTGCTAGGGAGCGATGAGAGCTACAAAACCTAAGCGTGAGAGAATGTTCGAACCTCCTCTACGTTGCGCACGGGCCTCCTTTTATATGCTCAAGGGTCTCCGGCGGTGGCAACGCAGAAGAGGGTACAAATGTAAAAAAGAGCTGGTACACCTACTTGAACAGTGTACAGTGCAATATACCTAACTCTGACGGCAAGGGACAAAAGCATTAAATGCATGTCCTTGTCGTCTAAACAGTGCAACAGAGCGCCACCGTTTGCCACGATGGCGGGCTTGTCAGCGCCGCTTATTGTTGCTCCCCGCTGGCTGCACAGCCTCTTGACACGCGCGCATGGAATGGTCCCATGGCGACACGTTGATGGATGAGCTGGAGCGAAGATGAAGAGAGGTTGCCTGCCGCGGCAAGTGCCTTGCCGCGGCTGAATCCTTGTCGCGTCGGAGGCTTGTCGCGTTCCGAGCCTTCCCGGCAAGCTCCTCTTGCCGGGGTCTTGTCTTCTGCGTGCCTTGAGTGGCCTTCCCGGCAAGCTCCTCTTGCCGGGGCTTTGTCTTCTTGGCTAAATACTTTGTTCTTGAATGGCTCCAAAGGAGCCACGGAGGATCTTGGCGGTGACCAGGCAAGCCTTGCCGCGGGGTGCTGCAATCGTCTGCGGCACGAGTTCGGGATACTAGGGTACCCTACTCTAGTACACCGACAGAGCCCCGAACTGGGCGCGACACGGTGCCGAGCGCTGTCGGGCTAGGCCCAAAAACAGTGCACGGTCACACGCGGCCTTGATCACGCCGTTACTTGCCCCGGACCCACCACGTCCCCCACTAACGGCACACACCAAACGTGGCGTCGTGCGAGAGATCGTGGGCGTGGTCGTGGGGGGTTTCTTTATTAGGAAAAGCGGAACGTCCGCCCCCTCTCCGTCCTTATAAACAGGGGAAACAGGGGCAGATCGTCCACCTCGCCATTGCTGTCTTGTCCTGAAAACCACCGCCGCTCCCCCCTTCTTCTCCAGTGCGAAGAGAGCAGCGCTCCGCCCCTTTTCGCCACAAGCACACTCGACGCCGTCGACCTCCTCCACCGCCTCCGCCATGGCTCCGAAGGCCGACAAGGGGAAGGGGGTGAAATCGGCCGAGGCGCAGCGGCTCACGGTGCTGCGCAAGGAGCGGGCCATCTTCTCCCCCCAGCTCGATGCGAAGGAGCTGAGGGAGGGCTTCTACCTCTTCTGGTCGACGGAGACGCGTGCGCATCCGCGCACGAAGGTACTCCCCGCCACCGCGTCGGATTTAGCCCCAACTGGGTATCCTTTCTTTGCCCTTTTCTTTTATTGCGGGCTCTGCCCGCCCTTTTCCGAGTTCTTCTGCGATATCATGAACACATATGGCCTCCGCCTCCTTGATTTCACTCCCAACGCTGTCTTGACCATGGCAGTTTTCGCACACCTTTGCGAAAACTTTGTCGGAGTCCACCCAAATGTGGCACTCTTCCGCCATTTCTTCGTGCCCCGCGTCGAGAGAGGAGAGCCGCTTGCCGGAGGGATGGCTTGGGTCTCCAGGATTGGCAAGAAAGAAGCCTATCTGGAAGGAGAGTTCCGTAACAAGTGGGAGGAGTGGAGAGCTAACTGGTGTTGGATCGTAGAGGAGAACCCGCAGCCCTTCGATCGCTGCAGGCGCCAAACCCCAATAGTGCGGCGGCAACGATTGGAAACAACTTGGCGCCGGAGGATGCTAGGTTGAAGATAGCTGTGACCGGATTTTGCGCCTCGGGCTTGCCGGACTAATCAGAGGCTAGGTTGGCGCAGACTTCCTTCGCCGCCAGACGCTTCCCTTGCAGGAAAGGAGGAGGCCTGCTTGGGAGTTCCAAAATGCGGCAGACATCATGAGGCTGCGCCCGGTCTCAATTGGAATTTCACCGTCTTGGAGCTGGATGCGATGTTGCTAGAGCTGTTCAAGAACGACCCCGATCACCCCGAGTGGTTTAGGTTGCCGAGGGGGGTCGTCCCATTGTGCAACAACTCAGCGCTCGACCGCATCCGTGCTATGATGCCGTTGTGCGATTCCCATGGGATCGTTCCAACCTGGCAAGAGCCTTCCGACGAGATCGTGCAGCAGTTCTTCGACACCTTGGAAGAAGTGCAGATCCGCTCCGACGAAAGCGAAGAGGCTCACCAGCGACACCACCGACGAGGAGATGGCGCGCATTGCCACTCAGTGGAGGAGACGGCAGTACTGCCGCTACCGGGCGCCTTCGGGTACACCGTGGAGGAGGCGGACGCAGCCGAGGCGGCAAGCCTTGCCGAGCGAAGGAGTTCGTCGGCGAAGAAGAGCTTGCCGCACCCGAGGCTGGTCGAGCGGACCAGCCGAGGGCGCTTCTTCTCCACCACCCAGCGACTTGCCGCCAGTGAGCCCCGGCTCCGCTGAAGAGGCGTCTCCGCAAGGCGGAGGCAGACGGGCGGCACAGACGGGCTAACAGGCGCCGCGACGTGCTCTACTGGCAAGCGATGTTGCAGCTGAGCACCCCACACTGCTGCGACAACTGGGGCGGGATCCTCCCAGGCCACCGCCGACACCTCTGCCAAGCGGCGAAGAGAGCCCACTCCTCCGCCTCATCGCACCGGAGGCGAGCCGGAGTTTGACTTCTCCGCGCTTAGCTCCGAGGAGGAAGAAGAAGAGTAAGCTTCAATATTGTGCTTGTATTTCTTCTATTTTGTTGCTTTATCTTGAATCTGACTTGCTTCGTTCTGAACTTTTCCTTTTCAAAGACGCTTAGCCCAGAGCGTCGAAGAGGGCCAAAACCCCGGTGGTCGTCGTTGAGGACGATTCACCTGTGGCAACGGGAGGCGCATCTGAGACCCCCTTGCCGGACCCGGCAACTCTTCCTCAGAGCAGCCCCCAACACAGCCCCCAGGGTAAGTATGCGGTTTTCTCCTTACTGTTGGGTGTGCATGGGTGCTCCTTCTTCATAAACATCTGATTGTTGGTTTGTGTAGGAGCAGAGCTGCCTCATCAGGAGGGCCCGGAAGCCGCCCCCGAAATTCTGTCTGCTTCGATTACGCCGCCAAGGGAGGATTCTCCGGCAAGGGAGCGTCCTCCGGCAAGGGAGGCCACTCCGGCAAGGGACAGCACCAGCGACCCTCCAGTGGTCGAGACCATGGCTGAAGATCCTATTGCAGGTAATCCCTTTGCGCGAAAATTTCCCTTGGGTTTGTTCCTTCTGTTTTTCTTTTTGAAAATTTGCTTGATTGTTCTTTCTTTGTCCGCCACAGAGCCGATGGAGACCGAGGTCGCCGGCGAAGGGGACGCGCACGGCAACATTGACGAAGCCGCTGTCGTGGAAGAAGAAGCCGGCGCTGACGAGCCTGTCGGCGAGGAGGCCACCAAGGCTGCCGCCACAGAAGCTGGCGAGGGGTCTGGTGATCACACTGACGGCCCTGAGGCCACAGGAGCGCCAGGCGCTACACCAACCGCCGACTCCCCCGCCGCTGCTGCAGCGTCAGGCTCCGAAGAGCCCCAGCCCGACGCCTACTTGAAGGCCGGCGACGGTGTCTTCATCAAGCTCCCATGGGAGTCGAGCTCCAGGGCGCCGATCGAAGGAGAGACCTTCGACGGAGAGCTGCTCGCCTCTGCTGGGCTGACGCTGGTGGACGCGCCAAGCAGCAGCAGCGGCGAGTCCGAGGAGGAGCAGCTGTTGAAGAAGCTGTTGTCGCTCTACCGTGCCCGGCAAGCCAAGTTGGAGTCCCGGGAAGCACTTGTCGCGAGGGCGGGAGCGGACATGGAGAAGCGCGCAGAAGAGCTCCGGAGCGCCAACCAAGAAACTCTCCGGAACGTAGAAGAAGCGCGGGAGCAACTTGCAGAAGAGCGCACGACCTTCATCCTTGAGAAGGCCGCAGCTGAAGAGGAGCAGCGGCTGGCCACCGAGAAGCTGTCCGCGCAGGAAAGCGAGCTGGCGCAACGGAAGGTCAACCTGGATAGCCACGAGGAAGAGCTTATCGCGCGCGAGGAGTCACTTGGCGGGGCGCTTAAGGAAGCGAAGGATGCTGCCGCAGCCGCCGAGGCCGCCAAGGAGGAGTTAAAGGCGAAGGTGGCACAGCTGGAGGCCGATCTCGAGAAGCGGCGAGGAGCTTGCAGCGCTCAAGTGCGAAGCGAGAAGGACGCCTACACTCTTGGCGAAGTTGCAGGCTGCCGTCTCGCTGATAGGGAGCAAGGAGCTCGACGCCGCCAAGGATTCAAGGCAGATCTTTCAAATTGAAGCTGACCACTCGACGCATAAGCCGGACGGCGCCAAGGAGCAGGAGGTGATCTGTTGGAGACGATCAAGGCCAAAGAGGAGCTCTGGCGGATGTTGTTGCCACCAGTGAGCGCCTTGAGGGAGAGTGTGGAGCATTGGACCGAAGGTCTTGTGGTTATTGCTGCTGACATCCACAACGAGTTGATGGATCTGGGAATGGCGGATCTTGCATACTCCTCCGACGAGCACCTCCATCCCAGCGCCAAGCTCAGCTTATTCTTCAAGGGAGTGGTGACGGGCCTCCAGCGACTCCGGGAAGAGGTCCCAAAGCAGCTGGCCGAGGAATCACGCCAGATCTGTGCAGGAGCCCTCGAGAAGGTGTTGATGAAGGTGGCCTTCCGCAATCCAGGACTCAACCTCAACGGTGTCCTCAGATCCTTGCCGCCAGATGCCAACGTGGAGGAGCTCAAGGCCCTTGTCGCGCCCATTGTGGACAAGGTGAACAAGATCAAGAGGATTGATGGCGACCGCGTGGACTAGGCCGCCAATTTTATCTTTCCCTTGTTGCTGTTGATCATGTTTAGAACAATTCATTAGATCTGCGACAAGTCATTTTGTAATATACTCTATCTTAGGCGATGAATGCAACGTTATTTCCTCTACTTGATTTCTTCCTTTGTACATTTTTGCCCTACGCTTTTAGGGAACTTGTCTGTGCAGGCACCTTTGCTGCGAGCGCTGAGTGCGGAACGTCAGCAGCCCGCTGGCGGTGCCGCCTCGGACAAGCAACCTTGTCGCGACTAGCCGCAGCTCACTTAAGTTGTTGAGCGGACTCGAAACAAAGTAAGGGCGCGACTAACCCATGAGTTAGTTCCTCTCGCATACGGTTTTCCATACAAAGTACTATCGTTCGAGGAAGATAACTTAAAAATTTAAGAGCTGATTGCTCAAACTTTGGCAACTTAGCTTTTCTGTCATTTGCTCCCTGATAAGGCGAAACTTCCTCGAGCAACGCTTGGTCCACAGTATTATCTTCTCCTTCCCCCCTGGTTAACTTGTGTGCGAGGGAACCTTTTTCTTCCTTGAGAAAGAGAAAGAAGAGAAAATAAAGTCATGGAGCCTAGTGGCTCGATGTTGCTTACCGGGTGTGGGTGCTACACAAAGTGTTAGTCAAAACATGCAATAAAATGATGAAAGCATGAATTTGACAAATTGTGCATAACACATGAGCTTCTTGATGCACGGGTCTGCGCCCGGCTTTGTACAAAGGATTACATGCAACAGCGACAAGACTTGTACAAAAGGTGGTTCTTTGGAACGAGTTCAACAACAGCGCCGTCTGAGTAAAACTTACGAAGATGCTCAATGTTCGAGAGTTGCTCACGGAATGCCATCTTCGGTCTCAAGGCGGACAGCGCCAGGCCTAGTGACTTGTTTCACCCGATAAGGGCCTTCCCACTTCGGCGTCAACTTGTTTAAATTCTTGGCGGACTGAACGCGCCGAAGAACAAGGTCGCCTTCCTCAAGGCTTCTGGCACTAACTTTGAGGCTATGGTAGCAACACAAAGCTTGCTGGTAACGAGCAGCTCGTCTGGCCTGAAGGCGATCTTCCTCAAGGAGCAGCGTCATCTTGTCGCAGCTGCTCTTGCTCAAGCTCATCGTGGCGAGCACTCGAGGCGATCCGTTATCTGAAGTTCCGTGGGGAGAATTGCCTCGTCTCCATAGACTAGAGCGAAAGGTGTCTGGCCAGTGGCTCGATTTGGCGTCGTCCTGATTGACCAAAGAACCACCGGCAGCTCCTCAATCCAGTTTCTTCCGCACTTGTGCAGCCTGTCGAAAGTTCTGGTCTTGAGCCCGCGCAGCACTTTACCATTTGCCCTCTCTGCTTGACCGTTGCTTCTCGGATGAGCAACAGAAGCAAAGCAGACCTTGGCGCCAAGATCCTGGACGTACTGCATGAAGGTGCGACTCGTAAATTGTGTGCCATTGTCGGTGATGATCCTGTTTGGGATTCCGAAACGGCAAACAATCGACTGAAGAACTTGCTGCTTGTTGTCTTGTCACCGTCCTCACTGCTTCCACTTCCGGCCACTTTGTGAACTTGTCGATTGCGACGTACAAGTACTCAAAGCCCCTGACATCTCGGGGGAAAGGGCCGAGGATGTCGAGCCCCCAGACCGAAAATGGCCAGGATAAAGGGATCGTCTGGAGAGCTTGAGCTGGTGGTATCTCGCTTGGAATGGGCGGCACGCTTCACACTTGGTTACTTGTGCGATTGCATCACGGAGGGCTGTCGGCGAAGAAACCTTGCGGAAAGCTTTGCGGCAAGTGCTCTTCTTGCGCCAATGTGGTGACCACATATGCCTCCATGTATCTCTGCCAACAACTTTTTGTCCATCTTCCGGCAAATACACTTCAATTTCACACCGTTGAGTCTTCTTCTTCTGATGTATGCTGTCGACAAACTGGTACATACTTGACTGCCGGCTACTCTTTCCACTTCTTCTTGCTCTTCGGGAAGTTCTCCTGTCTGAAGGAAATGGACAATCTGCTGCGCCCATGCTGGAGCTTGCGGCTCGACAACAAGGACTAAAGGCACATCTGCTGCTGCGGGAACATCAGCTTTCACGGCAAGAACCTACGGCTCAGCCGGAGCTTGATGCTCCCCGGCAAGCTTGCCGGAGAAAAACTTGTCGGGAGCGTCTGCTCCAACGAAACAAACCACAGGGCTTGTCGGGAGCATCGCCCCTCGGCTCTGTTGGTGTCGATCTTGGGGACCTTCTTGGCGGCGGCAGGAAGCTCTGCCGGAAAATAGTCACCAGAGATCAACTTCCTCTTCTTGTCTGTCCGATTGATGGTGCTACGGTCGGTTGAGTTAGCTTGAGCACAAAAATCCCTGGTTCCACAGGCAACTTAAGTCTGGCCAGCACTTTGACGAGCCATCGACAATATCATTACGAGCTCTTGGAACATGTTTCCATTTGCGGGCCGTCAAAGTGTTCTTCTAGCTTTCTCACTTCGTCAACGTAGGCTTCCATCAATGGACTACGATAATCTTTGTTCACTTGACGGACGACAAGCTGCGAGTCACCCACGACAATGAGCTTCTTGATCCCAAGGTCCCTGCGATCTCGAGACCGGCAAGCAAACCTTCATACTCTGCGGTATTGTTTGTTGCTTGCTCCTTGGGAAAGTGCATCCGGACTACGTGCACGAGGTGCTCTCCGATGGAGTGCGATAAGCAGCACGCCAAAGACCGGGCGCCTTGCGGCGAGAAGGCACCATCAAAGTACATCAGCCACTCTTTGCTTGCTTCCTTGGCGGGAATGCTCGTCTGGAATTTCTTCATCCGGTGTTGGCGTCCATTACGCTATGAATTCTGCCAATGCTCTGCTTTGGATAGTTGAAGTGCTTTCAAACTTGAGGCCAAAGCTTGACAGTTCGATGCCCACTCGACAATCCTGCCTGTAAACCACGGATTCTGCAGTATCCTCTTCGCGGAAAGCGAGTGACGCATGTTATCTCATGTGCTTGGAAGTAATGGTGCAGCTTTCTCGAGGCCATGAGGAGGCCTAAGAGCAATTTCTGCACACAGTACCTTGACCTAGCCCACTGCGGAGAGGAAATGACAAAGTAAACTGGCGGCGCACCATCCTTTTCTCAGATTCTCGCCTTGCGTCACAAGCAGATCCGTCCTTGTCGGGACTGAGCTTGTCGTGAAGCCCCACGCTTGTCATTGGATGTGTATGCGCCGTGGTTGCTAGCTCGTCACCCGCCCCCCCCTCCGCAACAACCGCAGCACTACCCACTTGATTGGTTGCCGCTATATATCGCGGCAACTTCTCTTGTGGCTTAGGTGCGACAAGTGTTGGAGTGGAGGACAGTATCTCTTCAAGTCTGCGGCGCAGCCTCCGCTTCGAGTCCATTTCATTGGACCTGCCTTTTTCAAAATCTTGAAAAATGGTAGGGCGGCGTTCAGAACCTAGAGATAAACTTCTTTGAGAGCAGCCACGCAACCGGCAAGTCTTCGTACATCCTTGACGCGCTTTGGTGCTTCAATCTGCTCGATGGCCTTGATCTTGTCGGGATTGGCTTCAATCCCCGGCGAGATTCTGAAGAACCCGAGAAGCTTGCGGAAGGGACTCCAAACACGCACTTCTCGGGGTTGAGCTTGAGGTTGATCTTGCGCAGATTTGCAAAGGTCTCATCCAAGTCTTGAACCAGAGTTGCTTTGTCCTTGCTTTTGACCACTATGTCATCCATGTAGGCTTCTACATTTACGTGCATTTGCGGCTCAAAAGCGTCATGGACTACTCTTGCGAGCGTTGAACCAGCATTCTTCAAACCGAAAGGCATCCGTATGAAGCGATGCGTGCCACATGGAGTAATGAATGCGGTCTTCTCCTCATCTTCTTACGCCATGAAGATCGATGATATCTTGAATATGCATCAAGAAGCGAAAGCAAATCACATCCAGCCGTGGAGTCAACAATCTGGTCAATGCGCGGCAAGGAAATGGATCTTTGGGACAAGCTTTATTAACATCTGTGAAGTCAATACAAAGTCTCCATTTTCCATTTGCCTTGCGCACGACTACAGGATTGGCCAACCACGTAGGATGGAGCACTCCTGTGACAAGGCCTACTGCTTCCAGTTTCTTGATCTCTTCTGGGATGAACTCTTGGCGCTCCACTGCTTGCTTCCTGACTTTTTGCTTAACGGGCAGCGCATGAGGACAAACGGCCAAACGGTGCTCAATCACTTTCCTAGGAACACCGGGGATGTCAGACGGTTGCCATGCAAACATGTCGACATTCGCCCGCAGGAAAGCAACGAGCGCGCCTTCCTATTTGGGGTCGAGAGAGGCACTGATGGTGAAGGTACCACCAGCACCGTCCTCCTTGGCGGACACCTTCTTGGTCTTTGGCGGAGCAGCTATCGTCTTCTTGCACTTGCCGGTGGAGCTCGATGGTGCGTCCTCGACGGTAGCGCAGCACTCCGAAGAGTGCGCTTGCCGGAGTGGGCCTCGGATCTCTTGCCGGACTTGGTCTTCTTCTTTCCCCCGGGAGCTTCAGCGGCAAGTGTTTTGCTTTCCGTCGCAGCTGCTGCATCCCGGTAGATCTTGTCGGCACAGATAAGAGCATCCTTCTTGTCGCCATGGGCGGAGATGATGCTTATCGGGCTGGCATCTTGAGTAGGTTGTAGGCATAATGAGAGGCTGCCATGAACTTGGCGAGTCTTTGGGCGGCCAAGTATCCCATTGTAAGGCAATGGGAAATCAGCGACGTCGAATGTGACCCTCTCAGTCCTAAAGTTCAGCTCGCTGCCACATGTTACCGGCAGCGTGATCTTCCCCTTCAGCTTGCTCCTTCCCGGATTGATTCCTTGGAAAGTGCGGTCTCTTGAGCTCATTGTCGGGGATCTGAAGGTTACGGAGCACCGCGGAGGAGATCAGATTCAAGCGGCCCGCCGTCAACTAACATCTTGGTGACCTTGAGGTTGCGGATGGTTGGTGAGACCAACATCGGCAAGCACCCGACCGCAGATTATGCGATCAGGGTGGTCCTCAATATCAAAGATGATAGGCGTCTGGACCACTTCGAGGCTTGCGTGACTCTACGGATGGTTCCGCTGCATTGACCTCCGCATCCACTTTGCTTGAGTTGGCGGTGGGAAGTATGTAGGAAGCACCTCCGTCAACGCAAAGAACCTCCGTGGCTTTACGAAACTCCTTTCGTCGGCGTCATCATCATCCACGTCTTCATCGTCGTCTTCGTCTTCGTCCTTGTCGCGGCGGCGGGAGGCTGTCTCCTTGCCGCATTGCTTGGCCTGCAGGCGTCCTCCCGGCCGGGTCTCTTCTTCTTGGCTCCACCAGCACCTTCTTGAGCCTTCTCCTTGTAGCGCCGCTCGTACTCAGCCTTCTCGCTGTTCAACAAGCTGCTCGACCTTCTTGCAGCTCACGGAGGTCATGGCCCTTAGTGCGGTGGATCTTGCAGATGCGCTTGGGAGCCGTCACGCTTGTCGGCGGCCGCCACAGACCAGTGGTTGGCGTCGTGACAACCTCCTTGCCAGAGCCACCAGCCTTGGCGTTCTTGTCGCCACCTCCATTGCCGGACTGCTCAACAGCTAGCACTTCTCGCCTTTCTTCTTCTGTTGCCTCGCCGCGGCTCTTCTTTGCCGGCGGTCTCCTCCTTGTCGAGATCCTGCTTCTGCATTCTCTCCTGGGAGTCTCCTCCCTTCCTCAGCTCGTGCACACTTGTCGGCCAAGGCGTACAGCTCACTGACGTCCTTGACTTTGCACATCGCCATCTCCTCACTCATCCAGCGGTTCCGCACGTTCTGATGGAACGCGCTGATCACCACGGCAGGGTGGACATCTGGGATGTTGTAGTGCACACGGCTGAATCTCTGAATGAACTTGCGCAGGACTCTCCTTCCTTCCGGGCGGCAGATGAAGGTCACTCTCTTGGCCATGAGGCTTGTGGCGCTGTAAAGGCGCCAACAAACTGATGGCACAAATCTGCCAAGAGGATATAGAGCTGTCCGGCAAGTGCATGAGCCAAGATCGGACGTTGGACTTGAGTACGATGGGGAAATAGTTGGCGAGGATCTTGTCGTCTCGCCCCGCAGCTTGCACCGCAATGGTGTAGATCTTTGAGGAACTCCGACGGAGTGCGTCCTGCCATCGTACTTCTCCGCACGTCTGGTTTGAAGTTCTTGTTCTTTGGGCCCTTTGGACTGCCGCAGCTCACGCAGTGAACGCGGTGCAACCTACAGCGTCTGACAAGTCGCTGGTTCATCCGGTAGCGTGCATGTCGACAGAAGGGCCCGGCGGCAGCCGGATGGACGCCGCGCTTCTCTTCGACGCTCGATGCGAGTTCGAGCGTCTTCTTGTTGTCGCTCATGAAGAACTTGGCGCTGATCGCGGCGAGCTCGTGGATCAGAGGATGCGGTGGAGTCGCCGTCGAGGTGGATCCGGCGAGTCGGCGATCTTGGCCTTCGGGGTGGAGAGTGCATGGTGGTTGCACCTCCACAAGTCTCGTCGCCACCAGCTCGTGCCTTGTCGTCTTGCCGCGGCAGTGATGTAGTTGGTTGCCGTGGAGCGTCGCCGTTGGCCAAGCCGATGAGGCTTTGGATGGTAGCCCTCCACTCGTCGACCTTGTCGGCCGTTGGAGGGTAATCCAAAAGCAGCTGAGCTCTCGCTAGAGCCTCTGCTGGAGTAGTGGGTGGCAATGGTGAACGGTGCGAGGAGCGGGATATGCTCGGACTTCTAACTATGTTAGAAGGAGCAGCCTCCCGTCCAGGCGACCGTATCGCGCTCGTGCCAGCATGTTGGCGTGCACGCTGGTCTTGAGGGTCTCGATCCAACGAGCGTATGGTATTGTGAATACCATGACGCTGTCGGTCCCGCGTCTCCTGAGATGGGCGCGGGGGGTGTGCGGACGCCGAGGTTTGCGCGGCCTTGTCCTTGGACTTGGCAACGTCACGAACTCCTTCACCGGCGCCCGTTCTTCCGCCAGCGTCTACTCCACCACCCGTTTGCTCCGGTGATGGCGGGTACAGCAGCGACGGCTCTGCTGCTACGCCGAAGCCTTCTTCTTGAAGGCATTTTGCGGAAGATGTTGAAGATGATGAAGACGCTGCCGTGTACGCCGGATCAGGTTCACACAGCCTCGGCGCCCCTACAGCGCGCCAAAGATGTCGGGAGGCTGATCGGACCCACGAACACCTATGGGGCGGCGGACCAGGCCCCTTGTGGTTCAGAGGGCGGAGACCGCACTGAAGAAGCGGATCGGCGAAACACATGAGCAGTTTTACCCAGCTTCCGGAGCTCTCCGGAGATAAACTCCTACTGCTGCTTATGCGGTTTGTATTGTGTTCTTGCTAGGGGCGATGAGAGCTACAAAACCTAAGCGTGAGAGAATGTTGAACCTCCTCTCGTTGCGCACGGGCCTCCTTTTATATGCTCAAGGGTCTCCGACAGGTGGCTACGCAGAAGAGTGTACTAATTTGAAATCATTAGTTGGTACACCTACTTGAACAGTGTATAGTGCAATAGACCTAACTCTGACAGCAAGGGACAAAAGCATTAAATTCCTGTCCTTGTCGTCTAAGCAGATTACAGAGCGCCACCGTTTGCCACGATGGCGGGCTTGTCGGCGCCGCTTATCGCTGCTCCTCGCTGGCTGCCGATCTCTTGACACGCGCATGGAATGGTCCCATGGCGACACGTTGATGGATGAGCTGGGCGGAGATGAAGAGAGGTTACTGCAGCGGCAAGTGCCTTGCAGCGGCTGAATCCTGTCGCGTCGGAGGCTTGTCGCGTTAGAGCCTTCGGCAAGCTCCTCTTGCCGGGGTCTTGTCTTCTGCGTGCCTTGAGTGGCCTTCCGGCAAGCTCCCTTGCCGGGCTTTGACTTCTAGGCTAAATACTGTGATCTTCAATGCATCCAAAGGAGCCACGGAGGATCATGGCGGTGACCAGGCAAGCCTTGCAGTCTTTGCAAGCTGCCCGTCTGCGAGTTCGGGATACTAGGGTACCCCTACTCTAGTACACCGACAGGGAGCTCTTGAGATTTTCTGTTGAAGTTTTGTGTTGTGAAGTTTTCAAGTTTTTGGGTAAAGATTTGATGGATTTTGGAATAAGGAGTGGCAAGAGCCTAAGCTTGGTTATGCCCAAGGCACCCCAAGGTAAAATTCAAGGACAACCAAAAGCATAAGCTCCGGGATGCCCCGGAAGGCATCCCCTCTTTCGTCTTCGTCTATCGGTAACTTTACTTGAGGCTATATATTTATTCACCACATGATATGTGTTTTGCTTGGAGCGTCTTGTATGATTTGAGTCTTCAAATTTTAGTTTACCACAATCATCCTTGCTGTACACACCTTTTGGGAGAGACACACATGAATTGAATTTATTAGAATACTCTATGTGCTTCACTTATATCTTTTGAGCTAGATAAATTTGCTCTAGTGTTTCACTTATATCTTTTTAGAGCATGGTGGTGGTTTTATTTTATAGAAATTATTGATCTCTCATGCTTCACTTATATTATTTTGAGAGTCTTTTAGAACATCATGGTAATTTGCTTTGGCTATAAAACTAGTCCTAATATTATGGGCATCCAAGATGGGTATAATAAAAACTTTCATATAAAGTGCGTTGAATACTATGAGAAGTTTGATGCTTGATGATTGTTTTGAGACATGAGGATGGTGATATTAGAGTCATGCTAGTAGATTAATTGTGAATTTGAGAAATACTTATGTTGAGGTTTGCAAGTCCCGTAGCATGCACGTATGGTAACCATTGTGTAACAAATTTGAAGCATGAGGTGTTTCTTTGATTGTCTTCCTTATGAGTGGCGGTCGGGGACAAGCGATGGTCTTTTCATACCAATCTATCCCCCTAGGAGCATGCACGTAGTGCTTGGTTTTGATGACTTCTAGATTTTTGCAATAAGTATGTGAGTTCTTTATGACTAATGTTGAGTCCATGGATTATACGCACTCTCACCCTTCCACCGTTGCTAGCCTCTCTAGTACCGCGCAACTTTCACCGGTACCATAAACCCACCATTTACCTTCCTCAAAACAGCCACCATACCTACCTATTATGGCATTTCCATAGCCATTCCGAGATATATTGCCATGCAACTTTCCACCGTTCCTTCTATTATGACACGCTCCATCATTGTCACATTGCCTTGTATGATCATGTAGTTGACATCGTATTTGTGGCAAAGCCACCATTCATATTTTTTTCATACATGTCACTCTTGATTCATTGCACATGCCGGTACACTGGCGACACTCATATAGAGTCATATTTTGTTCTAAGTATCGAGTTGTAATCCTTGAGTTGTAAATAAATAGAAGTGTGATGATCATCATTATTAGAGCATTGTCCCGTGTGAGGAAAAAAAGGGGAGGCCAAAGAAGCCAAACAAAAAAAAAGAGAAAAAAGAGAGAATGGAAAATGCTACTATCCTTTTTCCACACTTGTGCTTGAAAGTAGCACCATGATCTTCATGATTGAGAGTCTCTTATTTTGTCACTTTCATATACTGGTAGGAATTTTCGTTATAGAACTTGGCTTGTATATTCCAATAATGGGCTACCTCAAAATGCCCTAGGTCTTCGTGAGCAAGCAAGTTGGATGCACGCCCACTTAGTTTCTTTTGTTGAGCTTTCATACATTTATAGCTCTAGTGCATCTGTTGCATGGCAATCCCTACTCACTCACATTGATATCTATTGATGGGCATCTCCATAGCCCATTAATACGCCTAGTTGATGTGAGACCATCTTCCTCCTTTTTGTCTTCTCCACAACCACCACTCTATTCCACCTATAGTGCTATGTCCATGGCTCATGCTCATGCATTGTGTGAAAGTTGAAAAAGTTTGAGAATACTAAAGTATGAAACAATTGCTTGGCTTGTCATCGGGGTGTGTATGATTTGAATATTTTGTGTGACGAAGATGGAGCATAGCCAAACTAAATGATTTTGTAGGGATGATTACTTTGCTAGTATGCTTGAAGTATTATTATTTTGAGAAGACATGATTACTTTGCTAGTATGCTTGAAGTATTATTATTTTTATGTCAATATTAAACTTTTGTCTTGAATCTTTCAGATCTGAACATTCATGCCACAATAAAGAAAATTACATTGATAATTATGTTAGGTAGCATTCCACATCAAAAATTATGTTTTTATCATGTACCTACTCGAGGACGAGCAGGAATTAAGCTTGGGGATGCTTGATATGTCTCCAACGTATCTATAATTTTTTATTGTCCCATGCTATTATATTATCTGTTTTGGATGTTTAATGGGCTTTAATATGCTATTTTATATTATTTTTGGGACTAACCTATTAACCGGAGGCCTAGTGCCAGTTTTTGTTTTTTTGCCTATTTTAGAGTTCCGTGAAAAAGGAATACCAACTGAGTGCAAATGGAATGAAACCTTCGCGATGATCTTTCTTGGACCGAAAGCAATCCAGAAGACTTGGAGTCGAAGTCTGGAACTCCACGAGGCGGCCACGAGGCAGGAGGGCGCGCCCAGGGGGTTAGGCGCGCCCCCACCCTCGTGGGCCCCTCATAGCTCCACCGACGCACTTATTTGGCCTATATATACTCTTATACCCTAGGTCGATCGCAGAGAGCCACGAAACCACTTTTCCACTGCCGCAACCTTCTGTACCCGTGAGATCCCATCTTGGGGCCTTTGCCGACGATCTGCCGAAGGGGGAATCGATCACGGAGGGCTTCTACATCAACACCATTGCCTCTCCGATGAAGCGTGAGTAGTTTACCACAAACCTTCGGGTCCATAGTTATTAGCTAGATGGCTTCTTCTCTCTCTTTGATTCTCAATACAAAGTTCTCCTTGATGTTCTTGGAGATCTATTCGATGTAATACTCTTTTGCGGTGTGTTTGTCGAGATTCAATGAATTGTGGATTTATGAACAAGATTATCTATGCATATTATTTGGTTCTTCTCTGAATTCTTATATGCATGATTTGATATCTTTGCAAGTCTCTTCTAATTATAGGTTTAGTTTGGCCTACTAGATTGATCTTTCTTGCAATGGTTGAAGTGCTTAGCTTTGGGTTCAATCTTGCGGTGTCCTTTCCCAGTGACAGTAGGGGCAACAAGGCACATATTGTATTGTTGCCATCGAGGATAAAAAGATGGGGTTTATATCATATTGTTTGAGTTTATCCCTCTACATCATGTCATCTTGCTTAATGCGTTACTCTGTTCTTATGAACTTAATACTCTAGATGCATGCTGCATAGCACTTGATGTGTGGAGTAATAGTAGTAGATGCAGAATCATTTCGATCTACTTGACACGGAAGTGATGCCTATATTCATGATCATTGCCTTAGATATCTTCATAACTATGCGCTTTTCTATCAATCGCTCGGCAGTAATTTGTTCACCCACAGTAATACATGCTATCTTGAGAGAAGCCACTAGTGAAACCTATGGCCCCCGGGTCTCTTTCTTATTATATTGCCTCTCTTTTATTTACCTCGCATCTCGTTTACTATTTTGCAATATTTACTTTCCAATCTATACAACAAAAATACCAAAAATATTTACTTTACTATCTTTATTAGATCTCACTTTTGCGAGTGACCGTGAAGGGATTGACAACCCCTTTATCGTGTTGGTTGCAAGGTTCTTGATTGTTTCTGCAGGTACTAGGTGACTTGTGCGTTGTCTCCTACTGG
Organism: Aegilops bicornis; assembly: GCA_021605145.1. Classification (NCBI taxonomy): domain Eukaryota; kingdom Viridiplantae; phylum Streptophyta; class Magnoliopsida; order Poales; family Poaceae; genus Aegilops; species Aegilops bicornis. Next base: position 327,319,441 of record CM038673.1, read on the forward strand.
ATTGATACCTTGGTTCTCAAAACTGAGGGAAATACTTACGCTACTTTTTTACATCACCCTTTCCTCTTCAAGGGAAAACCAACGCATGCTCAAGAGGTAGCAGAGTACAGTAGATATTACACTAATATAAATAAAGAATGAGTTCATAATAGTACCAAAAGGGGTGATTTTATTTTCTTATACAAACGGATCTCATGAGTTTTCTGTTGAGTTTTGTGTTCTGAAGTTTTCATGTTTTGGGTAAAGATTTGATGGACTATGGAATAAGGAGTGGCAAGAGCCTAAGCTTGGGGACGACCAAGGCACCCCAAGGTAATATTCAAGGAGAACCAAGATCCTAAGCTTGGGGATGCCCCGGATGGCATCCCTCTTTAAATCTTCGTCTATCGGTAAATTTACTTGAGGCTATATTTTTATTCACCACATGATATGTGTTTTGCTTGGAGCGTCTTGTATGATATGAGTCTTTGCTTTTTAGTTTGTCACAATCATCCTTTATTTACACACCTTTTGAGAGGGACACGCATGAATCGTGATTTATTAGAATACTCTATGTGCTTCACTTATATCTTTTGAGCTAGGCAATGTTGCTCTATTGCTTCACTTATATATTTTTAGAGCACGACGGTGGCTTTATTTTATAGAAATTGTTGAACTGTCATGCTTCACTTATATTATTTTGAGAGTCTCTCTAAACAACATGGTAATTTTCTTTGGTTATGAATTTAGTCCTAGTACGATGGGCATCCAAGAGGGATATAATAAAAACTTTCGTATAAAGTGCATTGAATTCTATGTGAAGTTTGATTCTTTATGATTGTTTTGAGATATAAAGATGGTGATATTAGATTCATGCTAGTGAGTAATTGTGGATTGGTAGAAATACTTGTGTTACAGTTTGTGATTCCCGTAGAATGCACGTATGGTGAACCCTTATGTGATGAAGTCGGAGCATGATTTATTTAATGATTGTCTTCCTTATGAGTGGCGGTCAGGGACGAGCGATGGTCTTTTCCTACCAATATATCCCCCTAGGAGCATGCGTGTAGTACTTTGTTTCAATGACTAATAGTTTTTTGCAATAAGTATGTGATTTCTTCATGACTAATGTTGATTCCATGGATTATACGCACTCTCAACCTTCCACCATTGCTAGCCTCTCTAGTCCCGCGCAACTTTCGCCGGTGCCTTACACCCACCTTATACCTTTCTCAAAACAGCCACCATACCTACCTACTATGACATTTCCATAGCCATTCCGAGATATATTTCCATGCAACTTCCATTGTTTTGTTTTATTATGACACGCTCCATCATTGTCATATTGCTTTGCATGATCGTAAGATAGCTAACATGATGTTTACATGGCTTGTCCGTTTTTTGATGGCATTTGCTATGCTATATCATTGTACATCCCGGAACACCGCCGGAGGCATTCATATAGAGTCATATTTTGTTCTAAGTTTCGAGTTGTAATTCTTGAGTTGTAAGTAAATAAAAGTGTGATGATCGTCATTATTAGAGCATTGTCCCATGTGAGGAAAGGATGATGGAAGCTATGATTCCCTCACAAGTTGGGATGGGCCTCTAGACTTTGAAAAAATAAAAGAGGCCAAAGAAGCCCACACAAAAAAAGAAAAAGAAAAAAATGAGACAAAAGAGAGAAGGGGCAATGTTACTATCCTTTTTCCACACTTGTGCTTCAAAGTAGCACCATGATCTTCATGATAGAGAGTCTCCTATGCTATCACTTTCATATACTAGTGGGAATTTTTCATTATATAACTTGGCTTGTATAATCCAATGACGGGCTTCCTCAAATTTCCCTAGGTCTTCGTGAGCAAGCGAGTTGGATGCAAACCCACTTAGCTTATTTTTGAGCTTTCATAAACTTATAGCTCTAGTGCATCCGTTGCATGGCAATCCCTACTCACTCACATGGATATCTATTAATGGGCATCTCCATAGCCCGTTGATATGCCTAGTTGATGTGAGACTATCTCCTTCTTTTTGTCTTCTCCACAATCACCAAATTCTATTCCACATATAGTGATATATCCATGGCTCACGCTCATGTATTGCGTGAAAGTTGAAAAAGTTTGAGAACATAAAAAGTATGAAACAATTTCTTGGCTTGTCATCGAGGTTGTGCATGATTTAATACTTTGTGTGATGAAGATGGAGCATAGCCAGACTATATGATTTTGTAGGGATAACTTTCTTTGGCCATGTTATTTTGAGAAGACATGATTGCTTTATTAGTATGCTTGAGGTATTATTGTTTTTATGTCAATATTAAACTTTTGTTTTGAATCTTATGAATCTGAACATTAATGCCACAATGAAGAAAATTACATGGATAAATATGTTAGGTAGCATTCCACATCAAAAATTCTGTTTTTATCATTTACCTACTCGAGGACGAGCAGGAATTAAGCTTGGGGATGCTTGATACGTCTCCAAGTATTTATAATTTTTTATTGTTCCATGCTATTATATTATCTGTTTTGGATGTTTTATATGCATTATTATGCTATTTAATATTATTTTTGGGACTAACTTATTAACCTAGAGCCCAGTGCCAGTTTATGTTTTTCCATGTTTTTGAGTTTCACAGAAAAGGAATACCAAACGAAGTCCAAACAGAATAAAACTTTCGCAATGATTTTTCTTGGACCAGAAGACACCCAGAGGACTTGGAGTCCAAACCAAAATATCCACGAGGCGACGACAAGGGTGGAGGGCGCGCCCCCTACCTTGTGCCCCCCCCTCGGGACTCCTCTGACCTACCTCTTCATCCTATATATTCACATATATATTCCAAAACCCTCAGGGGGGAGCCACGAAAATACTTTTCCACCACCGCAACCTTCTGTTCCTGTGAGATCCCATCTTGGGGCCTTTTCTGGCATCTTGCTGGAGGGGGATTCGATCACGGAGGGCTTCTATACCAACCCTATTGCCCTTCCGATGAAGCGTGAGTAGTTTACCATAGAACTACGGGTCCATAGCTAGTACATAGATGGCTTCTTCTCTCTTTTTGATTCTCAATACCATGTTCTCCTCGATATTCTTGGAGTTCAATCCGATGTACTCTTCTTTTGCGGTGTGTTTGTCAAGATCCGATGAATTATGGATTTATGATCAGCTTATCTACGAATATTATTGAATCTTCTCCGAATTCTTATATGTATGATTTGATATCTTTGTATTTCTCTTTGAATTATTGGTTTGGTTTGGCCAACTAGATTGGTTTTTCTTGCAATGGGAGAGGTGCTTAGCTTTGGGTTCAATTTTGCGTGATTTCACCCAGTGACAAAGTAGGGGTAGCGGGACACGTATTGCATTGTTGCCATCGAGGATAAAAAGATGGGGTTTTCATCATATTGCTTGAGTTTATTCCTCTACATCATGTCCTCTTACTTAAGGCGTTACTCCATTCTTTATGAACTTAATACTCTAGATGCATGCTGGATAGTGGTCGATGTGTGGAGTAATGGACGTGATGCATGCTGGATAGTGATACGATAGGAGTCGGTATACTTAACATGGACGTGATGCCTATATGCATAATCATTGCCTTGGATATCTTCATAACTTTGCGCTTTTCTATCAATTGCTCGACAGTAATTTGTTCACCCACCGTATTATTTGCCTTCAAGAGAGAAGCCTCTAGTGAAACCTATGGCCCCCGGGTCTATTTTCCATCATATTTGTTTCTGATCTACTATTTTGCAATCCTTTATTTTCAGATCTATAAACCAAAAAACCCAAGAATATTTAGTTATCTTTTATTTAGTTTATCTATCTCTACCAGATCTCACCTTTGCAAGTGACCGTGAAGGGATTGACAACCCCTTTATCGTGTTGGGTGCAAGTGTTTGATTGTTTGTGTAGGTGCATCTATTAGGGACTTGCACATTTCTCCTACTGGATTGATACCTTGGTTCTTAACTGAGGGAAATACTTATCTCTACTGCGCTGCATCACCCTTTCCTCTTCAAGGGAAAAATCAACGCAAGCTCAAGAAGTAGCATTGGGCACTCCACGTACATTGGGGTGTAGCAGTGACGCCACCACGACTCTCGCGCTCGCTAGCTATGAAAAATGGAAATCACCAGTAAGGAAAGTCATCTACCTTGCCTGCATGGGTCAATGTTTCAATTTCAGGCATCTATTAAAGGAGGGAAACAGAGGGTTTTCAGTTTCACCCTGCCTCTGCTCATTTCGATTCTTTCCTTCACCATCAGATTTCTTGACGCGCCACCACCACATATCCTTCGTCCACCCGCTGCGTTCCTCACCACCCCTCTACCGCCCTTGGCCAGGACGAGGAGCATGAAGGGGGACATGGCTTCCAGTCAAGAGCCCTCGTCGAGCACCGCCGGCGAGAAGCGGAAGCGGATCTCTTCCAGAGGTGGGCAAAACCCGACGCATGTCACTCCCATATCCACAGGGAAGTGGTTCCCCACCATAGCCACAACGGGGGAGATATAGATGTACAAGGATTAGTTCCTGATGCTGGCGGATCTGATGGCCCGGCCTCCAACCGAAGAGATCCCGTCGGAGCCCCGCGATGGTGAGCACATCTTGTGCCTGAGATATTTTGGGAGAGGGCTCGGATTCCCACTCCACAACTTTGTGCGAGGCCTCACACGGTTCCTCGGCGAGCAGCTGCACCATATTCCACCCAACGGGGTGCTTCACATCGCCAACTTAGTCATTTTCTATGAGTGCTACCTCGGGACAACACCTCACTTTGAGTTGTTCCGTCATTTCTTCATAGTTAGCATCCAGACAAACGAAGACGTTGTCTGTGATCTCAGGGGTGCTATTCCGCAGCTTTGTCCCAAGTCCACTTTCTTTTCCTTCGACCTTCCGAAATCAGTTTAGGAATGGCACAAGACTTGGTTCTATGTGGAGGGTCTTGACGAGAACTTGTCGGCCTTTGTGAATGCTCCCGTGGAAGCTACGTTCGTGGGCTCCATTGACCAAGCTTACATTGGAGGCCAAGGCACTTGCGGAGGACATTGTCCGCCCGAAGAAGGGCGGACTAATTGGAGGCCACATTGTGCAGACCTGGGTGGTGCGTCGTGCCTTGCCGCTCCAAGCCAGGGTTCCCCTCATATCCCAGTATGCAGGCCCGAAAGATCCTGCACGGGTCTCCCAGGAAGTGTTGGACTCGGAAGCCATCGACTCTTGTATTGGCTTCTTGGTGGGACCCGACACCATCACAAAGTCACACAAGTAGGCCATCGAGCCGTTTTTGGCTGACCTCCCGCAGGGAAAAGGGTTCTTCATATGCAGGTCTTAGGTAGAGGCCGGAGGATCCTATCATAACTTTCATCATCCTTGCCAAGCAGGATTCGCCGCCATCATTGCATTTCACTCAGAGCCCCTGCTATCAGGACAGCAGGTGATCGCTGCCCTACCCGCCCTTATGACTGCGACCCCTCCCAAACCCTCTTAGGCGAAGGGTGGATTTGCCACAAAATAAAAAGGAGCCCCCGACGAGGCCTCCGTAGAGGAGGCCTCCAGTGATGTGGACAAGGGAGGTGTCGGTACTAAAACTGGCGGATCTCGGGTAGGGGCTTCCTAAGTTGTGGGTCTAGGAGCAATGGCAACATGTTACGAGGGAGGCGATGTTTACCCAGGTTCGAGCCCTCTCGAAGAGGTAAAAACCTACGTCTTACTTTGATTGTATTGATATTACGGAGTACAAAGAATAAGATGATCTACCTCGAGATCATATGATAGTGTTCTAAGCCCTAAAGCTTATCCTTGTGCCTCTATGGACTAAACCTGTCAGCTTCTATACACATTGGGGGTACCTAGGTTATACGCATGGTCGGTTATAGTCAGGAATAAACATGGCGACTAGTGGATCTATCCTTGAAGTGAACACAAAGTCTTTGGAGGTTTCCATCTTGATCACCACGAGGGTTGCACCTTCGGTAGTCCTTCCTCGAGTAATCGGTGGGTCATCAGCCCAACCCATAGATCATATGCCGTACAGGCTCATACCTCTTAGTCCAGGACACCGTCAATAGCCCTTGAACTGGTCTCCCAAGCCGAGGACCGCAGTTCCCTCCACAGAGTGGCTTCTTTTATTAATGTCTTTGGCTTGGTAGGTGAGTTCCCACACTTGAATCTGTGGTTCTTCATTCCTTAATAGTTGTTGGGCCTTCCAAGATTTCCTTCTGCGTCCGAGGTCTAGAGTTATCTTAGCCTCGAAGACCTGACACACGGGTAGAACTAGTGAGAGGGCTTGAACCCTGAAAGCTTATCTAACAGTCACCACCTGTCGTGGGGTTGAATAAGTTATCACAAATCGTATCATGGCCCGAGGCAACCTCTCATTTGCACGTCCTATTAATCCAGAGATCGTGCCCTAGTTTTCAAGAGATATGATCAACGGGCTGATTAATAGATGCATGAATAGTTGCAAAGAAGTGATTTATTCGACGCAGCGTGATGAGGACATGAGTACCTTGGATACGACCAAAAATATTGCATACATGTATATTTGTGAGGTGATTTCTAATGCAAACTATGCAATAATTTATTTATACCACTTGATAGAGGCGGGGTGTCCCGATCTTTCGATGAGATGATAACTATCGATTTCATGGAGTCGACTTTGACGATCCAACTACAAACGTGCATGACGTTGCGCCTTAGCAATCGCTAAACCAATCTCCTGAGGTTATTGACCACACCGGAGCATGATCAGCCTGACCACGAAGGCCTATTCCCGCACGCAATCGAAGAACAAGCAAGAATATGATAAAAGCAATCTAAATATTGTGAATATGTATGAATTATTGATAAAGGTGGGGATCCAAAAGTTGTCTTGGTCTGGTTGTTGGACACAAACGAAGTACCCGAAGTTGCAATGGCTAACTTTTAACTAAACAAATCCCAAGGAAAAAGCTAATAGATGGATCTACTTATATAGGAGCAAGGGGTGGCGTCCAAGGAGGTGGGAGGACGTCCCAAGGCATCCTAAAAACAACCCTAGGTCGTACAAGGCTCATGGGCCCAAGTGGAGGTGATGCAACACCTTTGGGCTTGTAGTTTGACTCGGATTCTGCTGCAACGCCAGATTGTTTCGTCCATAACTCAACGCTCTGGACGAATTTGAAGGGGAACCCAATTGTGTTGGAAAGTGCACGAAATCTACTTTAAAAAAAGAATCACCCAATTCGGAGTCCATATGATAGAGTTATTGGCGTTTTAAGTCAGGTATGTGTGTGCAGTCCGATTCTGAATCCAGAACGTGAGAGACCTGGACTCTATCTTCTCTTGGCCCAAAAGTGACGTGAGAGTACTTTTTGAACATCACATAAACTTATCTTTTTCCCATATCTTCATATGTGGATTGTACAAATGTTCCATACACCTGCAATTAGACATGGCACAAAAGTCTGTGAAGTATGTTTGTCCTCGATGACATAAATAAATTATTGCATAGTTTGCATTAGAAATCACCTTACAAATATACATGTATGCAATATTTTTGGTCGTATTCAAGGTAGTCATGTCCTCATCAAAGCGCGGGGACTCTTGGTATTTTACTGACCTATAAAAGTAAGGAGAGGTAAATATTTCACCCCCACGCTTCCATTACCTGCTCCATAGCCGAAAGCTCAGAAATGCTCCGGCGCCCTTAGATCCACCCTCAGTCTACCAATCCACTCGGGTTCTTCCTCCCCTATCCTTCAAAGGAAATGGCAGGGAAAGGGAAGGAGGCCTCCTCCTTAGCATCCGACGGTGGCTCAAAGGGGCAATGGATGCCCTCCAACGTGACCGTGGGCACCATCGAGGAGTTCCAGGCATTAGCATACATACCTACAGTGGCCAAGTGCTGAGACCTAGTGGAGGGCAAGACCGGTCATTCTTCCTCCGCCACCCCTATCCTCAAGAAAGGGGAAAGGATGGTTTTCATTCCCCACCTCGTCCGAGCTCTGGGATTTCCCCTCCACCCCATCGTACGGGGTTTGCTATTCTACTACAGGTTAGATTTCCAACATCTAGCCCCAAATTCAATTCTCCATATAGCCGCCTTCATTACCATATGCGAGGCCTTCCTCCATGACGCGCCACACTTCGGCGTGTGGCTAAAGATCTTCAGCGTGAAGCTGAAGAGGTGTGTCTCCCAGCTTGCTGAGTGCGGCGGGGCCATGATAAGAAAACCCCAAAAGGAGGTTTGGCCAGAGGGGTCTTTTGTGGAGACCATCAAACTGTGGCAGCAAGGATGCTTTTACATAACTGATATGTGCACAAAGGGTCAAATAGAGGCCTTCTTGGTCGAGCCACCGAGCCGACTGGTCTCCTAAATGGAGAAGGGCTTCGACTGGGGGAACCATGGTGAGGTGAAAGCGCTCCAAGGGGAGATCAAGCGGGTGGTCGAGGAAGGCGTCAAGATGGTGGACGTGGTTCATGTCATGCTCCACCACCACATCCTTCCTCTTAAACTCAGGGCCAACTCGATGTGGCGTTATGAGTCCGACAACAAGGTGACCGTGCGCCACTTCTACCATTCCAACATGTCCGTGATATGGTCGTCACTATTCAAGCCGACCAAGAATACCTTCCCCAAGGAAGGAAAAGACCGTAGCTTCAACAACGAGAATCGCCCACTTGAGGTAACTTTGCAACATTACTTGTGTTAACTATTCTTTTGAGTCAATGATTATTAATAGAGTAATCGACTTGAGGCTTTTTGTGTTTAGAGTTGGCGCGCCAAGGTCCGCCATATGGGATCTCCTTTGCCGCTCCCTTAGGACCTGCAGACCCCCGAGCTTGAAGAGATCTTGGCCGAAAAACAATACATGGTTCTGATCAAGGATAAGGGGGAGAAGAAGAAAAAGGGCCTCCGCAGCCAAGATGCCTCCTCGGATTCTAAGTCAGAGAGCACCCACAACTCCTCTGCCGAGGAGGAGAAGGAAGAGGAGGAGGATAAAGAGGAAGATGAGGAGGAGAAAGAGTAAGAGGAAGAGGGCGAGGCTTCCTCCCCTAATAGGGAGAAGAGGGCGACATCATAAGGTTTCCAAGAGGTTGATCCTCCTCGGGAGCTTAAAAGGCTAAGGAAAGCTCACACCGCCCGGCCTAGCCGGTCCTCGGCTACTACCGAGGATGCCAACACTTGCTCTTCCGGGTATGTACTCCCTCTTCAACACAGGGAGAAGCCACCATTGCAAAGGTTCTTTGCTTGACACATTATGTATAACAGCTTTAATCAGAAACATTCTTAAGTTCATCACTTTTTTTGCCTTTCACAACCCACAGCTCCGTCTTCCTGGAGATGAGGGATCGACAACACCATCCCTCCGACCGAGCTGGCCGAGAGCTCCTCGGGCGTGTGCGTACTTCCCTCCCTGCTCATGGTGAGCTGGTAGAGGTCTCTTCGCATCCAAACCCTCCTATGGTAAACACAGAGAGTGGTGTCGATGCGCCTATGGCCAAGGTTCAGACCTCGGTTGCTGGGGACAAAGGGGAAGAGATTCCCCTGGTCCTGGAATAACCAGCGCTTAATGTTGGAAATATGCCCTAGAGGCAATAATAAAATGGTTATTATTATATTTCCTTGTTCATGATAATTGTCTATTGTTCATGCTATAATTGTGTTATCTGGAAATCGTAATACATGTGTGAATACATAGACCACAACATATCCCTAGTGAGCCTCTAGTTGACTAGCTCGTTGATCAATAGATGGTTACGATTTCCTAACCATGGACATAGGATGTCATTGATAACGGGATCACATCATTAGGATAATGATGTGATGGACAAGACCCAATCCTAAGCATAGCACAAGATCGTGTAGTTAAATGCGCTAAAAGCTTTTCTAATGTCAAGTATCTTTTCCTTAGACCATGAGATTGTGCAACTCCCGGATACCGTAAGGGTACTTTGGGTGTGCCAAACGTCACAATGTAATTGGGTGGCTATAAAGGTACACTATGGGTATCCCCGAAAGTATTTGTTGGGTTGGCACGAATCGAGACTGGGATTTTCACTCCGTGTGATGGAGAGGTATCTCTGGGCCCACTCGGTAAGACATCATCGTAGTGAGCTCAATGTGACTAAGGGGTTGGTCACGGGATGATGTGTTGCGGAACGAGTAAAGAGACTTGCCGTAACGAGATTGAACAAGGTATCGGTATACCACGACCGAATCTCGGGCAAGTGCTATACCGGTAGACAAAGGGAATCGTATATGGGATTGATTGAATCCTTGACATCGTGGTTCATCCGATGAGATCATCGTGGAACATGTGGGAGCCAACATGGGTATCCAGATCCCACTGTTGGTTATTGGCCGGAGAGATGTCTCGGTTATGTCTGCATAGTTCCCGAACCCATAGGGTCTGCACACTTAAGCTTCGGTGACGCTAGAGTTGTAATGGGAATTGTATGTGCTTACCGAAAGTTGTTCGGAGTCCCGGATGAGATCCCGGACGTCACGAGGAGTTCCAGAATGGTCCGGAGGTGAATATTTATATATGGGAAGTCCAGTTTCAGTCACTGGGAAAGGTTTCGGGGTTTATCGATATTGTACCGGGACCACCGAAGGGGTTCCGGGGGTCCATAGGGAGGGTCCACCTGCCCCGAAGGACCTAATATGCTGTAGTTGGGTGGGAACCAACCCCTTAGTGGGCTGGTGCACCCCCCAAGGGCCCAAGGCGCCTAGGGTTGGAAACCCTAGGGGCCGCCCCCGGGAGGGGCGTCCCCTAGTTGGAAACCCCAGGGGGCCGCCCCCGAGGGGCCGCCGCCCCAGGGGCGGCCGCCCCCCTCTAGATGGATCTAGGGGGCCGTCCCCCTCTCCCCTTCCCCTGTAAATAGTAGGGGGGGGGGGGGGTGGGAGGGCAACCGCACCCCTTCTCCTGGCGCAGCCCTCCCCCCTTCCTACACCTTCTCCTCCTCCGTAGTGCTTAGCGAAGCTCTGCCGGAGAACCACGAGCTCGACCGCCACCACATCGTCGTGCTGCCGGAGCTCTCCCTCAACTTCTCCTCCCCCCTTGCTGGATCAAGAAGGAGGAGACGTCCCCGGGCTGTACGTGTGTTGAACGCGGAGGCGCCGTCGTTCGGCGCTTAGATCGGAATCAACCGCGATCTGAATCGCTACGAGTACGACTCCTTCATCCGCATTCTTGTAACGCTTCCGCATCGCGATCTTCAAGGGTATGAAGATGCACTCCCCTTTCTCTCGTTGCTAGTCTCTCCATAGATTGATCTTGATGATGCGTAGAATTTTTCTAATTTCTGCAACGATCCCCAACAGTGGCATCATGACCTAGGTCTGTGTGTAGTTTCTATGCACGAGTAGAACACAAGTTGTTGTGGGTGTCGATTTTGTCGATTTACTTGCCGTTACTAGTCTTATCTTGATTCGGTGACATCATGGGATGAAGCGGCCCGGACTGACCTTACACGTACACTTACGTGAGACAGGTTCCACCGACTGACATGCACTAGTTGCATAAGGTGGCTAGCGGGTGTCTATCTCTCCCACTTTAGTCGGATCGGATTCGATGAAAAGGGTCCTTATGAAGGGTAAATATAAATTGGCATATCATGTTGTGGTTTTGGCGTAGGTAACAAACGTTCTTGCTAAGAAACCTATAGAAGCCACGTAAAAATTTGCAACAACAATTAGAGGACGTCTAACTTGTTTTTGCAGCATATGTCGTGTGATGTGATATGGCCAAAAGGATGTGATGAATGATATATGTGATGTATGAGATTGATCACGTTCTTGTAATAGGAATCATGACTTGCATGTCGATGAGTATGACAACCGGCAGGAGCCATAGGAGTTGTCTTAATTTATTTATGACCTGCGTGTCAACATAAACGTCATGTAATTACTTTACTTTATTGCTAAACCGTTAGCCATAGTAGTAGAAGTAATAGTTGACGAGACAACTTCATGAAGACACGATGATGGAGATCATGATGATGGAGATCATGGTGGCATGCCGGATGATCATGGCGCCCCGAAGATGGAGATCAAAAGGAGCAAAATGATATTGGCCATATCATGTCACTATTTGATTGCATGTGATGTTTATCATGTTTTTACATCTTATTTTCTTAGAACGACGGTAGCACAAATAAGATGATCCTCATTAAAATATCAAGAATTGTGTTCCCGCTAACTGTGCATTGTTGCTAAGGTCCGTTGTTCCGAAGCACCACGTGATGATCGGGTGTGATAGGTTCTAACGTTCGCATACAACGGGTGTAAGCCAGATTTACACACGCAGTACACTTAGGTTGACTTGACGAGCCTAGCATGTACAGACATGGCCTCGGAACACGGAAGACCGAAAGGTCGAACATGAGTCGTATAGAAGATACAATCAACATGAAGATGTTCATCGATGATGACTAGTCCGTCTCCCGTGATGATCGGACACGGCCTAGTTGACTCGGATCATGTATCACTTAGATGACTAGAGGGATGTCTATCTGAGTGGGAGTTCATTAAATAATTTGATTAGATGAACTTAATTATCATGAACATAGTCTAAAACTTTGCAATATGTCTTGTAGATCAAATGGCCCACGCTAATGCTGCCCTCAACTTCAACGCGTTCCTAGAGAAAACCAAGCTGAAATACGATGGTAGCAACTACTGCATCGGGTCTCAGAACACGAGGATTATCCTCATAGCTGCCAAGAAAGCATATGTCCTTGAAGCACCGCCAGTGATGCACCTGTTTTCCCAAAGCAACTCAAGACATTATGAACGCCTTTGGCCCAGCGTAGTGATGATTACTCCCTGGTTCAGTGCGGCATGCTTTACAGCTTAGAATCGGGGCTCCAAAAGCGTTTCGAGCAGCACAGAGCATATGAGATGTTCCAAGAGCTGAAAATGGTTTTCCAAGCTCATGCCCGGGCCGAGAGATATGAAGTCTCCGACAAGTTCAAAGTTGTAAGATGGAGGAGAATAGTTCTGTCAGCGAGCACATACTCAAAATGTCTAGGTTGCACAACCGCTTATCTCAGCTGGGAGTTAATCTCCCGGATGATGCGGTCGTTGACAGAATCCTTCAGTCGCTCCCACCTAGCTACAAGAGCTTTGTGATGAACTTCAATATGCAGGGGATGGAAAAGACCATTCCTGAGGTATATTCAATGCTGAAATCAGCGGAGGTGGAGATCAAAAAGGAACATCAAGTGTTGATGGTGAATAAAACCACTAAGTTCAAGAAAATCAAGGGTAAGAAGAACTTCAAGAAGGACGGCAAGGGTGTTGCCGCGCCCGGCAAGCCAGTTGCCAGGAAGAAGCCAAAGCATGGACCCAAGCCTGAGATTGAGTGCTTTTATTGCAAGGGAAACGGTCACTGGAAGCGGAACTGCCCCAAGTACTTAGCGGATAAGAAGGCCGGCAATACCAAAGGTATATGTGATATACATGTTATTGATGTGTACCTAACCAGCACTCGTAGTAGCTCACGGTATTTGATACCGTGCGGTTGCTCATGTTTGTAACTCAAAGCAGGAGCTGCGGAATAAGAGGAGGCGGTGAAGGACGAGGTGACGATCTTGGCGTCGGGAATGGTTCCAAGGTCGATGTGATCGCCGTCGGCACGCTACCTCTACATTTACCTACGGGATTAGTTTTAAACCTGAATAATTGTTATTTAGTACCAGCTTTGAGCATGAACATTGTATCTAGATCTCGTTTAATGCGAGATGGCTACTCATTTAAATCTGAGAATAATGGTTGTTCTATTTATATGAGAGACATGTTTTATGGTCATGCCCCGCTGGTCAATGGTTTATTCTTATTTAATCTCGAACGTGATGTTACACATATTCATAGTGTGAATGCCAAAAGATGTAAGGTTGATAATGATAGTCCCACATACTTGTGGCACTGCCGCCTTGGTCACATTGGTGTCAAACGCATGAAGAAACTCCATGCATATGGACTTTTGGAGTCTCTTGATTATGAATCATTTGACACATGCGAACCATGCCTGATGGGCAAAATGACCAAGACTCCGTTCTTCAGGACAATGGAGCGAGTAACCAACTTATTGGAAATCATACATACTGATGTGTGCGGTCCAATGAGCGTTGAGGCTCGCGGTGGTTATCTCTATGTTCTCACCCTCACGGATGACTTAAGTAGATATGGGTATGTCTACTTAATGAAACACAAGTCTGAGACCTTTGAAAAGTTCAAGGAATTTTAGAGTGAGGTTGAGAATCAACGTGATAGGAAAATCAAGTTCTTACGATCAGATCGTGAGGGAGAATATTTGAGTCACGAATTTGGCACGCACTTAAGGAAATGTGGAATTGTTTCACAACTCACGCCGCCTGGAACACCTCGGTGTAATGGTGTGTCCGAACGTCGTAATCGCACTCTATTGGATATGGTGCGATCTATGATGTCTCTTACCGATCTACCGCTATCATTTTGGGGTGATGCTATAGAGACTGCCGCATTCACTTTAAATAGGGCTCCGTCGAAATCCGTTGAGACGACACCGTATGAATTGTGGTTTGGGAAGAAACCTAAGCTGTCATTTCTGAAAGTTTGGGGATGCGATGCTTATGTCAAGAAACTTCAACCTGAAAAGTTCGAACCCAAATCGGAAAAATGCGTCTTCATAGGATACCCTAAGGAAACTATTGGGTATACCTTCTACCTCAGATCCGAAGGCAAGATCTTTGTTGCCAAGAATGGATCCTTTCTAGAGAAAGAGTTTCTCTCGAAAGAAGTAAGTGGGAGGAAAGTAGAACTTGATAAAGTATTGCCTCTTGAACCGGATAGTAGCGCAGCTCAAGAAAATGTTTCTGTGGTGCCTGCACCGACTAGAGAGAAAGTTAATGATGATGAGCATGAAACTTCAGATCAAGTTGCTACTGAACTTCGGAGGTCCACAAGGACACGTTCCGCACCAGAGTGGTACGGCAACCCTGTCTTGGAAATCATGTTGTTAGACAATGGTGAACCTTCGAACTATGAAGAAGGGATGGCGGGCGGATTACGACAAATGGCTTGAAGCCATGAAATCCGAGATAGGATCCATGTATGAAAGCGAAGTATGGACTTTGGTGACTTGTCCGATGATCGGCGAGCCATAGAAAATAAATGGATCTTTAAGAAGAAGATAGACGTGGATGGTAATGTAACCATCTATAAGGCTCGGCTTGTCGCTAAGGGTTATCGACAAGTTCAAGGGGTTGACTACGATGATACCTTCTCACTCGTAGCGAAGCTGAAGTCTGTCCGAATCATGTTAGCAATTGCCGCATTCTATGATTATGAGATATGGCAAATGGACGTCAAAACGACATTCCTTAATGGTTTCCTTAAGGAAGAGTTGTATATGATGCAGCCAGAAGGTTTTGTCGATCCTAAGAATGCTGACAAGGTATGCAAGCTCCAACGCTCGATCTATGGGCTGGTGCAAGCATCTCGGAGTTGGAACATTCGTTTTGATGAGATGATCAAAGCATTTGGGTTTACGCAGATTTATGGAGAAGCCTGTGTTTACAAGAAAGTGAGTGGGAGCTCTGTAGCATTTCTCATATTATATGTGGATGACATACTATTGATGGTAAATGATATAGAACTCTTGGAAAGCATAAGGCCTACTTGAATAAGTGTTTTTCAATGAAGGACCTTGGAGAAGCTGCTTACATATTAGGCATCAAGATCTATAGAGATAGATCGAGACGCCTCATTGATCTTTCACAAAGCACGTACCTTGACAAGATATTGAAGAAGTTCAATATGAATCATTCCAAGAAGGGGTTCTTGCCTGTATTGCAAGGTGTGAGATTGAGCACGGCTCAATGCCCGACCACGGCAGAAGATAGACAAAAGATGAGTGTCATCCCCTATGCCTCGGCCATAGGGTCTATTATGTATGCCATGCTGTACGGCACTGATGTAAACCTTGCCGTAAGTTTGGTAGGAAGGTACCAAAGTAATCCCGGCATGGAACACCTGACATCAGTCAAGAATATCCTGAAGTACCTGAAAAGGACTAAGGATATGTTTCTCGCTTATGGAGGTGACGGAGAGCTCTTCGTAAAGGGTTACGTCGATGCTAGTTTCGACACAGATCTGGATGACTCCAAGTCACAAACCGGATACGTGTATATTTTGAATGGTGGGGCAGTCAGCTGGTGCAGTTGCAAGCAAATCGTCGTGGCGGGATCTACATGTGAAGCGGAGTACATGGCAGCCTCGGAGGTAGCACATGAAGCAATCTGGATGAAGGAGTTCATTACCGACTTAGGAGTTATTCCCAATGCGTCGGGCCCGATGACTCTCTTCTGTGACAACACTGGAGCTATTGCCCTTGCCAGGGAGCCCAGGTTTCACAAGTAGATCAGGCATATCAAGCGTCGCGTCAACTCCATTCGTGAAAATGTTCAAGATGGAGACATAGAGATTTGTAAAGTGCATACGGACCTGAATGTCGCAGATCCGTTGACTAAACCTCTTCCACGTGCAAAGCATGATCAACACCAGAACTCTATGGGTGTTCGATTCATCATAATGTAACTAGGTTATTTACTCTAGTGCAAGTGGGAGACTGTTGGAAATATGCCCTAGAGGCAATAATAAAATTGTTATTATTATATTTCCTTGTTCATGATAATTCTCTATTGTTCATGCTATAATTGTGTTATCCAGAAATTGTAATACATGTGTGAATACATAGACCACAACATGTCCCTAGTGAGCCTCTAGTTGACTAGCTCGTTGATTAATAGATGGTTATGGTTTCCTAACCATGGACATAGGATGTCATTGATAACGGGATCACATTATTAGGATAATGATGTGATGGACAAGACCCAATCCTAAGCATAGCACAAGATCGTGTAGTTCGTCTGCTAAAGCTTTTCTAATGTCAAGTATCTTTTCCTTAGACCATGAGATTGTGCAACTCCCGGATACCGTAAGGGTACTTTGGGTGTTCCAAACGTCACAACGTAACTGGGTGGCTATAAAGGTACACTACGGGTATCCCCGAAAGTATCTGTTGGGTTGGCACGAATCGAGACTGGGATTTGTCACTCGGTGTGATGGAGAGGTATCTCTAGGCCCACTCGGTAAGACATCATTGTAATGAGCTTAATGTGACTAAGGGGTTGGTCATGGGATGATGTGTTACGGAATGAGTAAAGAGACTTGCCGTAACGAGATTGAACAAGGTATCGGTATACCACGATCGAATCTCGGGCAAGTGCTATACCGGTAGACAAAGGGAATCGTATATGGGATTGATTGAATCCTTGACATCGTGGTTCATCCGATGAGATCATCGTGGAACATGTGGGAGCCAAGATGGGTATCCAGATCCCGCTGTTGGTTATTGGCCGGAGAGATGTCTCGGTCCTGTCTGCATAGTTCCCGAACCCATAGGGTCTACACACTTAAGGTTCGGTGACGCTAGAGTTGTAATGGGAATTGTATGTGGTTACCGAAAGTTGTTCGGAGTCCCGGATGAGATCCCGGACGTCACGAGGAGTTCCATAATGGTCCGGAGGTGAAGATTTATATATGGGAAGTCTAGTTTCAGTCACCGGGAAAGGTTTCGGGGTTTATCGATATTGTACCGGGACCACCGGGAGGGTCCACCTGCCCCGAAGGACCTAATAGGTTGTAGTTGGGTGGGAACCAGCCCCTTAGTGGGCTGGTGCGCTAAGGGCCCAAGGCGCCTAGGGTTGGAAACCCTAGGGGCCGCTGCCCAGGGGCGCCCCTAGTTGGAAACCCTAAGGCTGCCCCTCCCGAGGGCCGCCCCCCTCTCCCTTTCCCCCTATAAATCGGGGGGGGGGGTGGGAGGGCAATCGCACCCCTTCTCCTGGCGCAGCCCTCCCCCCTTCCTACAGCTTCTCCTCCTCCCTAGCGCTTAGCGAAGCTCTGCCGGAGAACCACGAGCTCCACCGCCACCACGTCGTCGTGCTGCCGGAGCTCTCCCTCAACTTATCCTTCCCCCTTGCTGGATCAAGCAGGAGGAGACGTCCCCGGGCTGTACGTTTGTTGAACGCGGAGGCGCCGTCATTCGACGCTTAGATCGGAATCAACCGCGATCTGAATCGCTACGAGTACGACTCCTTCATCCGCGTTCTTGTAACGCTTCCGCATCGCAATCTTCAAGGGTATGAAGATGCACTCCCCTCTCTCTCGTTGCTAGTCTCTCCATAGATTGATCTTGGTGATGTGTAGAATTTTTTTAATTTCTGCAACGATCCCCAACACTTAACCGCCCGGATTCCTCGTGTAACATCCCCGGATTCCTCGTGTAACATCCCAAATTTCCAATTTCGAATGTTATACATAGGTCATCATATGCATATCATATTTTGTCGCATTTTGGTTGTGATCCTAGAAATTCTAAGCAACTCAAGGACCTATGGAGAGAGTTGGGGATATCACTACTTTCATATTTGAAATTTTCTCAAATATTGAAAAGAGGACCATTTTGGTTTTAATTATTTTTCTCTCCAAATAATATTTCCAATATAAAAATAAATGAGGGGAGATAATATGTCTTCTCCAAAATAATAGAAATATTGGAGGAAAAATGTTAAAATCAAATAAATAAATTTATTTGGATTTTATTGCTATTTTATTTGAATTAGAAAAATATGCATTTTCAAAATTGCATTTTTAGGCAAAGAAAATGTTCACTTTGTTCTAAATATTTTATTTAGACGGTGAAAATTGTTTTTGGCATTCTTAGAATTTTTTTCATATTTATTTAGGATTTTTCTTTCGGTGGAATTATTAAAAAAAAGCTTTCTCGGACCGCACTAGGCTGCTGACCAGTGCCCGTTCGCCCGCCTCATAAGCCTTGTCCCATGGGACTCGGCGAGAGTCCGGTCGCCGCCGCTTCATGCCCCCTCTCCCAAGTCGGAGGCCAGGGGGGAGGAGGCTTTATAAGCCGCCACCCCGGGCCCCTCTCGCCACCCCGAGCCGCCTCACGCAGGTCGCGACACGCCAAGAACCACCGCCGCCCACGCTTGTTACCGCCAGACCTCGCCAGACCACGCAGCCGCCGCTCAAGGCCGATGCCGCCGAGCCACCGCCTCATGGGACTCACGCCACGGGATCCGAGCCCCGCCTATGACCTCGCCATCCCAGTTTTTTTCCGGTTTAGGTAAAAACCGCCTTGTTTTCTTTAAAACCCTAGATCGTTTTTTTATTTAATTAGATCGGTTCGATTATCTCGATTTAGTTCGTTTGCGGACGTTCGTTCGTTTTAACGAACGAATTCGCCCGTTCATCTTTGTTAGCGGACGTTCGTCCGATAGATTTTTCTTTTTCAGTTTATTTTTGGCCAGGGACCTATCCGCAATTACTTTTTATCGCAGATTAGCCCCTGATCTTCAAACCCTCGTCGTTTCTAAACCGTTTGTCCAAATCCAGTGAAACCAACGCCAAAATCTTTGTCTCAAGCCCCTATTTCTGTTTGATCAACTTGAACAAGGTTTTGACAATTTAAAATTTGGTTTCAAGTAGATTTGATTTCGAAGTTCTTTTGACCGTAGTTTCAGTTCCGTAGCTCCAATTCGATTGATTCTTTTTGCAGATCGAATCTCTTCAGTTGAACTTTCAGATTTGATCTCATTATTTGAGTTTTACCCGTGCATCTTTTCTTGAGTGCTTATGTATGCTATTGTTTGTTTGCGATAGAATTCCTGAGTGAAGCGTGCTACTACGAGTCTCTAGGGTTTGCGGATCGTCAGCAAGGCAAGTAACACATTGATCATACTCTTTTCATACCGAGTTTTTATGCATAAAACATTGCATGAGTAGGATCTCTTAACATGTGGGTTTTGGGAAGTAGATGATGAGGTAGAACCTATTGCCCTTTTATTAATAAACCATTGGGAGTTACTTCTACGTTATGCTTATATTGCCATGTTGTGCTTGTAGACGTGGATTGGGTTTGAGTGTATCCATGACAGATGTGAGATTGTTAATTAATGGTTAACTTAAGGTGGCTACTTAAATACACATCTGGGTGGATTGGTTGTGGGCGCCTGGAGAATCTAGTGTTGTCCTAGGATATCCCGGAGTACCCGTGTGATCATCCTATGGTTCGGCACCCAGGCTCAAAGGGATCATAAGATTATTCATGCTAGAAACTTCCGTGTGCAGCCACAAGCTATTATGGGCTCTAGCATAGTTGAGTATGTTGCATGACCTCTTTTAGTGGTGGGCTAGCAGTTGTAGGGGAAAGTAGGTGTAACTGTCCACCCAGAGTAAAGAGTTAATGTTTCTGAAAGATTGTGTCTCGGTCATCCGTTCTCAAACACCATGTAGTGCGAGAAATCCAACGGAGGAGATCAAGTCTTGTGGGGAAAAGTGCGCAAACCTCTGCAGAGTGTACAAACTAATCATGGTTAGCCGTGTCCCCGGTTATGGACATCTTGAGTATCTGGTTCTTGGATTATCATGTTGATCTCATCACTCTAAATTAATTTGTTGGGTTATTAATACTGCTTAATTGGGATTGAGTTGGAGGAACCTTCTCAATGTTTAACAACTACCATGATAGTTAAACAAAATATATTCCTTTGTTGTAGGAAAAAGTTGGCTTTTCGCAAAACATTATTACCATAGAGCCTCCACCAGCCATATATGCATGTAGTGATAGCATTTATCTTGTTCGTTGCTCCACTGTGTTACATTGCCAGCATATTCCATGTGCTGACCCGTTTCGGGCTGCAACATATCATGTTGCAGACTTTCCAGACGAAGAGTAAGGTGCGCTAGGCCGTTGTTGTGCACTCAGCTATGCCGTTGGAGTTGATGGACTCACTTTATCTTCCAACCTTCCGCTGTTATCTTATTTAGATGGCCTTAAGCCATATTTATTGTAATACGTTCTCCCTTGAGACTATCGATGTAATAAGTGTGTGATTGCTACTCTGTTATAAATCCTTCAAGTACTGTGTGTGTCTGCATTACCGATCCAGGGATGACACTTATACACAGAGATTTGACCGTCTGAGGTCGGATCGCTACAAGATGGTATCAGAGCACACGCTGAATGTAGGACACGACCACTAAGATGAGCCATAGTTCACTCTTGTCTACTCGTTTCTGACTCCTCTCCATTTTCTACTCTATAGGATGACAGACTCAAGGAACAAGTTTGCACAACCGGATGAAGACACACCTTTCGGGAGACATTTGAAGGAAGTCACTAGGTACCTGAACATCGGAATACCAAGCTTCACCGGAACCTACACCGCCACTTTACTAGAAGAGGAGCGTTGAATGATTCAAGCTCAAGTTCCAGGAAGGACATTCACGCCAGTCACTGAGCCCATAGAGTTTTCCTTTGATGCACCAACCTGGAGTCTAGGTAAGAGCATGGCAGCCCACATCGCCATGGGACGCATCGACGAAGTTTACCACAAGGATCTTAAGGACACCATCTACCAGATATGTGGGCGCCAAGATGAGCAATGGGAGATGATCAGCACCAGGAGGGACAGGTCCATTGCAGCCTTCATCCAGGAGTTAAACCAGCACATTCATCGACAGGAGAACCAGATGTGTGCAAGCATGATATACCTAAAGAAGGTGATGACCCGAAACGTGGAGCTAGAGAAGAACTCAAGTCTACACGCGAGGGATACGAGGAGGAAATCGCAATACTAGTGGAGAAGAATGATGACCTGACAAGGAAGCTAGGAGTGTTCATGGGAGACCCTGCGCTAGGAGGAGATGACGACCATCCCGATGACATCCATTCTGAAGACTACATCATCATCGACGACACCGACTCCGACCCTGATAGTAGTGACGATGACTATGAAGACGAATCTGGAGCAGATAACATGGAATCTTCCATCGATCAAAATTTCTAGTAGACCACCATATTATTAGTAGTATTTTCCCCCATGTATATAGTAGTAACGATAGTTAGATCGATTGGATGCCCTTGCTTGAATTGATTTGGTGAGATATGAATGTGTTTGTCTCATGTGCATATGGGTAGTGCTTTCTCACTAGACCTCATTCTATTCTAATCTCTCCTCTAAACCCATCGATGCCTCTCGAGACGTGACCTGGATTTGTCTTCCCACCGGAGCTCACCAGTTGATCCAACAACACAATGCCTTGATGCAGCTACTAGTCCGAACAACAACAACAACAACAACAACAACAACAACAACAACAACAACAACAACAACAACAACAACAACAACAACAACAACAACAACAACAACAACAACAACAACAACAACAACAACAACAACAACAACAACAACAACAACAACAACAACAACAACAACAACAACAACAACAACAACAACAACAACAACAACAACAACAACAACAACAACAACAACAACAACAACAACAACAACAACAACAACAACAACAACAACAACAACAACAACAACAACAACAACAACAACAACAACAACAACAACAACAACAACAACAACAACAACAACAACAACAACAACAACAACAACAACAACAACAACAACAACAACAACAACAACAACAACAACAACAACAACAACAACAACAACAACAACAACAACAACAACAACAACAACAACAACAACAACAACAACAACAACAACAACAACAACAACAACAACAACAACAACAACAACAACAACAACAACAACAACAACAACAACAACAACAACAACAACAACAACAACAACAACAACAACAACAACAACAACAACAACAACAACAACAACAACAACAACAACAACAACAACAACAACAACAACAACAACAACAACAACAACAACAACAACAACAACAACAACAACAACAACAACAACAACAACAACAACAACAACAACAACAACAACAACAACAACAACAACAACAACAACAACAACAACAACAACAACAACAACAACAACAACAACAACAACAACAACAACAACAACAACAACAACAACAACAACAACAACAACAACAACAACAACAACAACAACAACAACAACAACAACAACAACAACAACAACAACAACAACAACAACAACCCACCGCCACCACCTCCAATTGACAACTTAGCCCGTTTTCTGAGGTTACAGCCACCTGTGTTTTCCAGTAGCACCGAGCCAATAGTTGCTGATGACTGGCTACGCAGGATCAGAAGGGAGTTGACCACCGCAGGTTGCACAGATGCAGAGAAGGTCCGTTTTACCGCACATTGATACATCTCTGTCGTATCTATATTTTTTTATTGTTCCATGCCAATATTCTACAAATTTTACATACTTTTGGCAACTTTTTATACTATTTTTGGGACTAACATTTTGATCCGGTGCCCAGTGCCAGTTCCTGTTTGTTGCATGCTTTTTGTTTCGCAGAAAATCCATATCAAACGGAGTCCAAACAGGATGAAAACTGATGGAGATTTTTTTTGGAATATATGTGATTTTTGGGAAGAAGAATCAACGTGATACGATGCCCGAGGGGGCCACGAGGCAGGGGGCGCGCCCCAGGGGGTCAGGCACGCCTTGGGCCCTTGTGGCCACCCCGTAAGGCAGTTGGAGCCCTGCTTTCGCCGTGAGAAAGCTAATATCCGGATAGGGATCATGTCCAAAATTCAGCCCAATCAGAGTTATGGATCTCCGATTATAAAAGAAACGGTGGAAGGGCAGAATCTGGAACGCAGAAACAAAGAGAGACAGAGAGACATATCCAATCTTGGAGGGGCTCTCACCCCTCCGCCGCCATGGAGGCCATGGACCAGCGGGGAAACCCTTCTCCCATCTAGGGGGAAGGTCAAGGAAGAAGAAGAAGAAGGAGGGTGGCTCTCTCCCCCTCTCTCCCGGTGGCGTCGGAACGCCGCCGGGGCCATCATCATGTGACGGCGATCTACACCAACACCTCCATCATCTTCACCAACATCACCATCACCTTCCCCCATCTATCTACAGCGGTCCACTCTCCCACAACCCTCTATACCCTCTACTTGAACATGGTGCTTTATGCTTCATATTATTATCCAATGATGTGTTGCCATCCTATGATGTTTGAGTAGATTTTCGTTGTCCTATCGATGAATCGGTGAATTGCTATGATTGGTTTAATTTGCTTGTGGTTATGTTGCTGTCCTTTGGTGCCCATCATATGAGCTGCGTGGATCACACCATAGGGTTAGTTGTATGTTGATAGGACTATGTATTGGAGGGCAAGAGTGACAGAAGCTTCAACCTAGCATAGAAATTGATGCATGCGGGATTGAAGGGGGACCAATATATCTTAATGCTATGGTTGGGTTTTTACCTTAATGAATGTTAGTAGTTGCGGATTCTTGCTAATAGTTCCAATTATAAGTGCATAGAATTCCAACTCAGGGATGGCATGCTAGCAGTGGCCTCTCCCACATAAAACTTGCTATCGGTCTAGTAAAGTAGTCAATTGCTTAGGGACAATTTCGCAACTCCTACCACCACTTTTCCACACTCGCTATACTAACTTTATTGCTTCTTTACTTAAACAACCCCTAGTTTTTATGTACGTGCTCTTTATATTCATGCAAACCTATCCAACAACACCTACAAAGTACTTCTAGTTTCATACTTGTTCTAGGTAAAGCGAACATCAAGCATGCGTAGAGTTGTATTAGTGGTCGATAAAACTCGAGGGAATATTTGTTCTACCTTTAGCTCCTCGTTGGGTTCGACACTCTTACTTATCAAAAGAGGCTACAATTGATCCCCTATACTTGTGGGTTATTGCACATCAATAGGATGGACCCGCAACCTCATGGTGGGAGAATTACACAACCACTTTCCCTATAGCCAATGTCACTTGGGAGCAGTTTCAGCAAGCATTCCGCACTGCTCATGTCTCAACTGGAGCTATGAGCATGAAGAAGCGTGAGTTTCGCAACTTACACCAAGGAAACCGTACTGTGGGGTAGTACGTGGATGAGTTCAGCAAGTTAGCTCGCTATGCCCCAGATGACGTGGCCACATATGCCGCTAAGCAGGAGAAGTTTATGGAAGGGTTGAATGATGAGATGAGTATGCAATTGATGGTGGCAACATTTAATAACTACCAGGAGTTGGTAGACAAGGCTCTTATGATTGAAGGGAAGCAGCAGCAGATTGAGAGCCGCAAGAGGAAGTATGGACAAGGGAAGTACAATTCAGGAGCTCAGCAGAAGCCTCGTTTTACCCCGAACTCGGGAGGATACACCCATAACCATGGAGGCCATACCCACAATGGAGGAAGTTCACATAACCACAATGGCCCCAAGAATGGAAACGGGAATGGAGCAGGAAGTAACCAGAACCGCTCTAACCCAGCCACACCCACCAAGAAGGATCTAAGTCATATTACTTGTTTCAAGTGCGGGAAGACTGGACACTACGCCACCGAGTGTTCTGAAGCAAAGAATGGTAACATCAATGGAAGCTCTGGGAAGAAGCCCAACCCTTTCAACAGGGGACAACTGAACCACGTGAACGTGGAGGAGGTTGAAGAGTAGCCTGATGTAGTTATAGGTAAGTTTTTGGTTAAGTCATTTACTGCAATCGTTCTTTTTGATACTGGTGCATCGCATTCGTATATTTCAAGGGGATTAGTGGATAAGTATAGGTTACCCACCAAAGTTCTTAGGACACCTATGTTAGTAAGCTCGTTAGGAGCCGAGTACATGGCAAGCCAAGGATGTTTTCATATTCCATTGGCCATAGGTAGGCATGTTTTCCCCTCAGACTTGATAATTCTGGAGTCACAAGGGTTGGATGTGATACTAGGCATGGATTGGCTATTGATGTATGGGGGAAACATCGATTGCGCCAGTAAGTCAATTTTACTCACCACACTGGAGGGAAAAAGCATCAAGTATGTATCCATGCATGTGCCAAGGAGAACCCAAGTAAATTCCCTCTCAGGAGTTGTTCAGGAGGAAGTACCTGTAGTAAAGGATTATCCAGATGTATTTCCAGAGGAACTACCAGGCATGCCGCCGGATCGAGACATTGAGTTTTTGATAGAGCTGTTGCCAGGCACCGGACCAATATTGAAGAAACCATACCGGATGCCTGCAAATGATTTGGAGGAGATTAAGAAGCATATTAAGGAGTTATTGGAGAAAGGTTACATTCGACAAAGTTCGTCACCGTGGGGAGCCCCAGTGCTCTTGGTTGAGAAGAAGGATGGATCCTTGAGAATGGTTGTTGATTATCGGGCATTGAATGAAGTGATGATCAAGAACAAGTACCCACTACCGATGATCAATTATTTGTTTGACCAGCTGCAAGGAGCTGAAGTATTTTCCAAGATCGACCTGCGATCAGGATACTACCAGCTGAAGATTCGAGAACATGATATACCTAAGACAGCCTTCACCACAAGGTATGTGCTATATGAGTACACGGTTATGTCATTTGGATTGACTAATGCCCCTGACTATTTCATGAATAAGATGAATAAGGTGTTCATGGAGTTCTTGGATAAGTTTGTCGTGGTGTTCATTGATGATATCTTGGTATACTCGAAGAATGAAGAGGAACACAAGGAGCATTTGCGCTTAGTTCTCGAGAAGCTCAGGGGACATCAGTTATATGCCAAGTTCAACAAATGCGAGTTTTGGTTGAAGGAAGTTGGATTTCTTGGACACGTTATATCAGGAGAAGGTATAGCAGTAGACCCTACCAAGGTCCAGTCAGTCATTGATTGGCTATCACCCACCTCACTTGGAGAAATCCGCAGTTTTCTTGGACTCGCGGGATACTATGGGAGATTCATTGAGAATTTCTCTAAGATTGCGAAGCCCATGATAGAGTTGTTGAAGAAGGACACCAAGTTCAAATGGACATATGAATGTGAGGCAAGTTTCCAGGAGTTGAAGAAAGGCTTGGTTACAGCCCCAGTGCTGATTCTGCCGGATATACGCAAGGATTTCCAAGTGTATTGCGACGCTTCTCGCTTAGGACTTGGAGGTGTACTTATGCAAGACGGAAGAGTTGTTTCATATGCCTCGCGTCAACTTCGACTGCCTGAGTTGAATTATGCCACACATGATTTGGAGTTAGCAGTTGTAGTGCATGCGCTCAAGACCTGGAGACACTTTCTTATTGGAAATTGTTGTGATGTGTACATGGATCATAAGAGTTTGAAGTACATTTGCACACAGAAGGAGTTGAATCTCAGGCAAAGGAGATGGTTGGAGCTTATAAAGGATTATGACATGAAACTGCACTATCATCCAGGCAAGGCCAATGTCGTAGAAGACGCCTTGAGCCGGAAAAGTTATGCCAATACCCTCGCAAGCGGAGGATTGCCAAAGGAGTTAGCCGAAGATCTCAGGGAGCTTCATTTGGAGATAGTCCCTAGAGGTTTTTTTGCAGCATTAGAAGTTCAGTCAACATTATTGGGAAAGATTCGAGAAGCTCATAAGGATGACAAAGAGATTGCCGAGATAAAAGAGAGGATGAGCAAAGGAAAAGCCAAAGGTTTTCGTGAGGATGAGAACGACACCTTGTGGTTTGAGGACCGTGTTTATGTGACCAATAATGCAGATATCAGGAAGTTGATACTTGGGGAAGCTCATGGCTCGCCATATCCGATACACCCCGGAAACACCAACATGTATTTGGACTTAAAGGAGCATTTCTGGTGGACAGGAATGAAGAAGGATATTGCCGAGTATGTAGCCGTATGTGATGTATGTCAAATAGTGAAGGCAGAACATCCGAAGCTAGCAGGATTACTGCAGCCTATGCCGATACCCCAATGGAAGTGGGATAAACTTGGCATGGACTTTATCACCGGATTACCAAGGACCCGATCCGGATATGATTCTATTTGGGTAGTAGTGGATCGTCTGACCAATGTAGCTCACTTTATCCCAGTGAAAACCACCTATACAAGTGCGAAGTTGGCCAAGATATATATGACCAGGATCGTATGTCTGCATGTTGTTCTAAGGACCATTGTATCAGATAGAGGAACACAGTTCACCTCAAAGTTTTGGCACCAGCTGCACCAGACTTTGGGAACCAGACTAGAGTTCAGTACAACCTTTCATACGCAGACAGATGGACAGACCAAGAGAGTCAATCAGATTCTGGAGGACATGTTGAGAGCTTGTGCGCTACATTATGGATCTAGTTGGGATGATAACTTGCCCTACATAGAGTTCTCATACAACAACAGCTACCAAGCCAGTTTGAAGATGTCACCTTTCGAAGCTTTGTATGGACGGAGGTGCATGACATCGTTAATGTGGGATGAAGTTGGAGACCGTCAGTTGTTTGCACCAGATTTTATCAAAGAGTCAGAAGAGAAGGTTAAATTGATTCGAGATAGACTGAAGGTAGCTCAGAGCAGATAGAAGAGTTATGCAGACTCAAAACGCAAGGAGGTAGTCTATGAAATCGGAGATAGAACATATCTTTGTGTGTCACCTCTGTGAGGAGTTAAACGTTTTGGAGTTAAGGGAAAGTTAGCCCCGAGATTTGTAGGACCATACCGAGTTTTGGAATGTATGGAGAAGTGGCCTACAAGCTGGAGTTACCCGAAGGACTGTCAGGAGTTCATGATGTGTTTCACGTTTCCCAGTTGAAGAAGTGCCATGCTGAGATGGTCGATATCCCTCGGAGAGATAAAGTGCCACTGGAAGCAAATCAGTTGGATAGTGATTTGACCTATGAGGAGAAACCAGTCAAGATTCTCGAGTTTGCCAACCGAGTCACACGCAACAAGGTTATCAAGTTTTGCAAAGTTCAGTGGAGCCACCATACCGAGGACGAAGCCACCTAGGAATGAGAGGATGATCTACGGAAAGACCACCCACACCTATTTTCTAGCCAACCTGAATCTCGAGGGCGAGATTCATCTTAAGGGGGTAGGTTTGTAACATCCCAAATTTTCAATTTGGAATGTTATACATAGGTCATCATATGCATATCATCTTTTGTTTCATTTTGGTTGTGATCCTAGAAATTCTAAGCAGCTCAAGGACCTACGGAGAGAGTTGGGGATTTCACTATTTTCATATTTGAATTTTTCTCAAATATTGAAAAGAGGATCATTTTCGTTTTAATTATTTTTTTCTCCAAATAATATTTACAACATAAAAATAAATGAGGGGAGATAATATGACTTCTCCAAAATAAAAGAAATATTGGAGGAAAAATGTTAACATCAAATAAATAAATTTATTTGGATTTTATTGCTATTTTATTTGAATTAGAAAAATATGCATTTTTCAAAATTGCATTTTTTAGACCAAGAAAATGTTCACTTTGTTCTAAATATTCTATTTAGACGGTGAAAATTGTTTTTGGCATTTTTAGAATTTTTAATATTTATTTAGGATTTTTCTTTTGGCGGAATTATTAAAAAAAACTTCCGGACCTTGGGCATGACCAGCCAGCCCGTTCGGCGCCGCCTCAGCGCCGTGTCGCGCCGGACTCGTGAGGAGTCCAGTGTCGCCGCCGTCCGCCGCTTGCTCCCTCTCCCAAGTCGGAGACCATGGGGGGGGCTTTATAAGCCGCCGCCCCGGGCCCATCTCGCCACCCCGAGCCGCCCCACCGCCTACGCCGCACACCGCCGTAGCCACCGCAACCACCGCCGCCCCGCACCGCGCAGCCGTCGCCGCCTTGCCGAGCCGCTGCCTCGCCGGATCTGAGCCCCGTCGTTGACCTCGCCGTCCCGGTTTTTTTGGTTTAGGTAAAAACCGCCCAGACCCTAGATCGTTTTGTATTTAATTAGATCGGTTCGGTTTTCTCGGTTTAGTTCGTTTGCGAACGTTCATTCGTTTTAACGAACGAATTCGCCCGTTCGTCCCGCCGGATTCCTCGGCCCCAACCGCCCGAGAGCCACCGCACCAGATGGAGAGGGTTCCCTCTTCATCAGCAAGGGGCGGAGCGAAGGACACGCCACCGCCCCAGCCCGACCTTGTGGGGCGGAAAAAGGAGATAGAGGTAGCTTTACAAGCTCATCTATTCTTCCCGAGCTCTGCGCCCTTCTTGTCATGGCATTTACTTAGTTCCAGTTTGCGGTGGCTGGAATTATGGAGGGCTTCATTGGCCTTTCCAAAGTTTTTGAGGCACTTACTTTATAGTGCTCAACAGTTTTATAACTTTGACCTTTTTGGTGATACTTGTTATATACAGTAGCCCTTGAAGGACAAGTTCCACAACAGAAGTTGTTCGAAGACTACTTACAATGATATTTCAAAAATCTTAGTTATGCTTTGAGAGTGCTGAACAGTAGCCCCCGAGCCCTAGGTTAGTATTATAAACTAACTTGAGGGTCGACTATTAATATAAATTTTATATTGAAAGCAAATAGACAGTAGCTCCCGAGACTCTTGTCGGATATGATAAAGTCGATGAGAGGATAAATTTTGACTTTGAAGTCTAGCAAATATTATGCAAGCGTCAGTGACCTCTTCATCGGCAAACTCGAAAGACTCAGAGGAGGTGAATCACAAGCTCGCGTGATCCGAGTAGGATATCCATCCGCTAAAGGAGCAGATGGACAAAGCACAAGGTAAAATAGCATCATACTTTGCTTTGTTTTAGGAATAACTCAAGTTTTTACATACATTGATTTTCATCTAGGTGCCATGATGGAGATAGAGACCCTCCAGGCATACTTAAAAAGGCTCGGGCCAAAGCCGAGCAGTAAAGGGTTGCGGCTGAGAAGGGCAGCACCGAGCTCGCCTAGGAGTTCAATGCTCGGGAGAAGCATCAGGCTCGAGTACTTGAGCTGGAGTAGGACCTGAAGGATCTATATGAAGAATGCAACACCCTTCAGGCTGAAAAGGAGAAGGACGTTGTCGAGCTCAATACGCTCAAACTAGTGCGTCAGGAGGCCCATGTTCAAACGAGTTCTGTCCGGGAGGAACTCCGACAAGTGACTGAAATAGCCGTTCGTATGCCATATTTACTGAAGTGCGTCTTCATAGATGTAAACTTCCCCAAGCTGATGCAGTTCTGGAAGTTATCAGGTGGCTTGATGGACCTACCGAGGAGCACGGAGGATGCATGCCAGTATTATGGCGCGCGCGAAGATGCCGCTGGCAAAGGGCATTATGGGTGCAATTTCAAGTGTCGTCGCATCCACCACGACTCAACGATCAGATGAACCAAATGATGGAGCTGCATCAAGTCCCCAGGCCTACAATGGAATATCTATGAATTGACCTATGGCCCACTGAGCCATTGCCTAGTAGCTATTTTGGTTTAGTCCAACAGCTGCAAAGTGCTAGTCCTCGGTTTCAGCTTTGGAAGCATTCTGCCTTCTTGGAGGGTGCTCGGCAGGCGTATGCGCCTATGAAGACACACTATCCGGGATTAAGGCAGACGAAATGGCTAAGGGTGGGCCTGAAGGGAAGAAGAGTGTGCCCAAGCAATATTTTGTGGATGTCATGTCAGGTGCACGTATATCAGAGTCTAAGTGTAGCAATGAGGCCATGCTTGAAAACTTTGAATAGACCTTTGATAGAGGCAAAGGTGTCTTGATGTTCTGATGAGAGGTAGGTCCATTTTCGGTGGAAGTCGACTTTGATGATCCGACTACTAAGGTGCAAAGACGTAGCGCGTTAGCAATCACTAAACCAACTCCGAGATGTTATTGACCATGACGGAGCACGATCAATATAACCACGAGGGTCTATTTCCTACGTGCAAATGAAGAACAAGTAAGAAACTGAGATGGCAATCTAGATATTGCGAATATAAGAGGAAAGCTTTATTGATCAAAGTGGGGTTCTTAAATGTCTTGGCCTGGTCATTTGACACAAAGTACGCCCGTTGCACAAAGGCAAACTTTAATCTAAACAAAGCCCAAGTCTAAATGATGCCTTAAGGGTTGTATTTGTATGGAGACAGAGGGGAATTTTGTCCACTGTTGGTGCAATAAACCCTAGGTCTATTGCCTAGACTGTGCACATGCATGGGAAGGATTGAGGCACCAACCCAAATCAGATTACAAGAGACCAAGAGCTTCGAAGGATCAACATGCAGATCAAGAGGACTAAGATCAAGCCAGAGAAGCGAGACACCACCAAGAGAAGGGCCTCCCTTGCCGGGCAAACGAGCTCAGCAGAGGCAGGACCACCCCCAGAAGAAGACGCCTAAGACGTCCCAGCAAGGCCTGCCAGGACTCACAAGGGCAAAACCACCTCACCCAACTACTCCAACACGACCCGCGTCGTCAATCAGTGTGGTGTCAAGCCGCAAAGTGACTAAGTGGCAGCCATTCGCCACATGGCAGCCATACTCTACAGAAGATGCCTACAGACGACACCCATCCTGCGACGTGTCAAGCGAGCAGGTGTGAAGCTGGCAAAACAGGCCGGCAAGGCTTGCCGGGCAACCAATGATGTGATGTTAAGCGGTGCATTTAATGCACCCTGTCAGCCTGTAGAGTTAGGTATGATAGCACTGTTTGCTATCTTATCGGTGCATAATGACTACTTTGTGAAACCACAAGTGCTCCCTGGGTGATTTTGGTAATTAATGTCAACATATCTCTTGTTGGACTAATGTTTCATCTAGTATATTCAACCGTGGAGTGGCGTGGACAAGAGGATGTGGAACCCCTCCAAGATGCTAAGGACAAAGGATTGGCAAAAGCTCAAGACTCTACATTTTCATTTTAGTGATCCAAGATCACATTGAGTCCATAGGAAAAGCCAATACTATTAAAAGGGGATGAGGTGTTGCTTAATGGCTTGCTTGCTCAAAGTGCTTAGTGATATGCTCCAAAGCCCTCAACCACTTTCTCATTTCCACATATGTTCCAAACCAAAAGTCAAACCCGGCCCCACCAATTTGATCTATCCGGCACCACTGAGTTCACTTGACATAGCCACTGCCAGAAACCCTAATCAGTTCGGTCTCACCGATGGGATCTCGGTCTCACTGAGATGGCTTGCAAACTCTCTGTTACCTGGTGCAATTATTTCGGTCACTCCGAAATAAGAAATCAGTCCCATCGAGTTTGCCTGACCAACTATCTGTTTAGCTTATTACCAAAATCGGTCCCACTGAGTTTGTGTAATCAGTCAAACCGAGTTGAGGTTTTACCCTAACCCTAGCACATCGGTCCCACCGAGTTGATCATATCGGTCCCACCGAAAATCCTAACACTCACATTTTGAACCATATCGGTCTGACCGAGTTTAACGATTCGGTCCCATCGAGTTTGGTGATTTGTGTGTAACAGCTAGATTTTGTGTGGAGGCTATTTATAACCCTCCATCCACTCTTCATCCGTGGAGAGAGCCATCGGAACGTGCCTACACTTCCAGCATACATTTTCTGAGAGAGAACCACCTACTCATGTGTTGAGACCAAGATGTTCCATTCCAACCACAAGAATCTTGATCTCTAGCCTTCCCCAAGTTGCTTTCCACTCAAATCATCTTTCCACCAAATCCAAATCTGTGAGAGAGAGTTGAGTGTTGGGGAGACTATCATTTGAAGCACAAGAGCAAGGAGTTCATCATCAACACACCGTCTATTACCTTTTTGAGAGTGGTGTCTCCTAGATTGGTTAGGTGTCACTTGGGGCCTCCGACAAGATTGTGGAGTTGAACCAAGGTGTTTGTACGGGCAAGGAGATCGCCTACTTCGTGAAGATATACCCTAGTGAGGCAAGTCCTTCGTGGGCGATGGCCATGGTGGGATAGACAAGGTTGCTTCTTCGTGGACCCTTCGTGGACTCGCGCAACCGTTACCCTTCGTTGGTTGAAGTCTCCATCAATGTGGATGTACGATAGCACCACCTATCGGAACCACACCAAAAATCTCCGTGTCTCCAATTGCGCTTGCACACTCCAATCCCATCCCTTTACATTCTTGCAACTTGCATGCTTTACTTTCCGCTGCTCATATACTTTTGCCATGCTTACTTGAAATCTACTGTGAATGTTTAAACTTGTGCCAAAACTCCACCTTAACTTGAAGAAATCAAAAACTGCTACTTTTCTTTGTTAAGGGTCTATTCACCCCCTCTAGACACCTCTTCTCGATCCTTTCAATTGGTATCAGAGCTTTGGTCTCCATTTCTTTGGTTTAATCACCATTGGAGGAAGATGGATGAGTCTACATTGGGGAGTCTTAGACATAGAGAGCCTATACTTGATGGAGAGTTATTTCATGAGTGGAAAATTGAGATGCTTGAGATTTTCAATGAATATCATTTGATCAAGTACATTACTAGCCCTTGTGCACCTCATGTTGATCCTTTGCATCATGCCGTTGATGATTCTATTGACATGATCCCAAACCTTAGGACTGTTAATCTTATCACTTGAGGATTGCCTAGAAACTCGATTGGTTGCTTGCGTTGTGATGCCCGGATAATTAAGCTACAGTAATCCCAAGTTAATAGTGCCACGTCACCACTCTTACTGTTGCTAATCCCCACTTGATCCAATTCACTGTTCGGATTCAAATTCAAATTTAAAGTCAAAAATCCAAGTTTGTCAAACATGAAAACTAAAATGTTCAAAGTGTGGCAAATAATCCTTGGATATTTTTTTTATGTTGGAACCAACCTCTTATGAGTTCCCAAAATGCCCCTGGGATTTTGTTTTGTGGTCCAGCAGCTTTTATCTTGCCTTATTTAATTTCTAAAAATACCTAGTCACTTCCAAATGCCTTGAAACATTTTGTGGCAGTTTCATAATTCACGAAGTATTTATGTGGCCTAGATCCACATCGATCAAAAGTGTTTTAGCAGCCCTAATTATTTCTAGACAACTTCTGTTAATAAAGAAAAGGAAAACACCCCCCCTCACTAGGCCAACCGTGGCCTAGTTGCCCAGCCCAACTTGGCATCCAGGCCACCAGGCCGGCCCACCTCTCCCTCCTTATCCCCACCCCGACCAGAACCCTAGCCCATAACCCCCCACTCCTTCCCCTGATCCCTCTCGTCTCCCCACCCGCCCCCGAGTGGATCTGGATCGGGAGCGGGCGCTCCGGCGCCTCCCATCACCACCGTGCTCCGCCACCGCCGCCGCCGCTCGGACCCCCCATGCCGAATCGCCCCTCGGCGCGGCGCCCACCCGGCGGCGGACTCCGTCAACGCCGCCGCCTCCTCGTCTCGCGCTAGGCGCCTCGTCCCGCTTCTCCATCGCGGCCGACTCCGATCTCGCCGCCCCCGCTTCCTCCATCGCTGGTAAGGCCCTCGCCTCCGCCTCCCCATTTCCTCCCGTCGTGCAGCGTACCGCGCCCACGCCCGCCCTGCCCGTGGTCGTCATCCCTTGGCGCCCGGTGGACGTGCTCGCCGCCTACGCTAACCTCGCCATGGCCCCGCCCGGTTGTGCCCGTCTCGCCCGCGCCCTAGGGCGTGCCTAGCTGCCCCCGCCGCTCGTCGGGCCTCGCCTGCTCGGCTGGCCGGCCTCTCTGTGAGTCGTGCTCGCGCCGACCTCCGACCGGGCAGCCTCATGCCTGCGCCTCGCCACACCCTGCCGCCGTGCACTGCTCGGCCCGGCCACGAAACCAGCCACGCCCACATCACGCCAGCGTCGGCATCGGCCTCGTCGAGGACACGACCTCGCCCGGGCATGGCGCCCTTGCCTTTCGTTCGCCCAGCGCCGCTAGGCCGAGACCAGCGATCAAGGGGCCCCATGGCCCTTTTAAAAAAAGGATACAAAAAATGTATATTAAAAATAATTATGACTAATTAATTAATTAATCAATTACTTAACTTAATTAAAGTTTGTTTAATTAACTTAACCTGCTCCTTAACTACCTAACCTGTATTTAGCTTGATGTGACACTGACAGATGGGCCCCATTGACCCTATTGACTGGTCAACTTTGACCAAGTCAACGCTGACTGTAGTGCTGACTGGCTTTGACTGGCCCCACATGTCATTGACTGTGGCTGTCTCAGCCTGTGTATAAAAGTATTACTATTATTTTCGAATTAAATAAATTCCAGAAAATTAGAATATCATTTAGATCTTCGACAAATCATATAAAATAAACCGTAGATTGGATGAAAATGTTTTCTACATGAAAGTTGCTCAGAACGATGAGACGAATCTGAATACGCGGTCCGTTCGTCTGCCACACGTCCCTAACATAGCAAACGTTGAACCTTTCCCCTCCGGTTCATCTGTTTGACAGACGTCCGGAACCGGGAAAACTTTTCCAGATGTTTCTCCCTTCGCCAGTATCGCCTAGCGCTGCGTTAGAACACCTCTAGCCCCGCTTATTGTCTTGTTATGCTTATGTTTGCGTGTATTTACTATTTCTTCCCCCTCTTCTCTCCGGTAGACCCAGAGATCGCTGCTGATTCCCCTGTGATCGACTACATCGACGACGACCCTCCTTGTCTGAGCAACCAGGCAAGCCCCCCCTTTGATCATCCTGATATCGCCCATTCTATACTCTCATGCTTGCATTAGATTTTGCTACTGTTTTGGATTGCTCCTATTCTGATGCATAGCCTGCTTTTGTACCTGCTGTTGTACCTTACCTGCTTATCCTAAACTGCTTAGTATAGGCTGGTTAGTGATCCATCAGTGACCCTCACTTCTCCTTTTTGCCCCTGCTTCATCATCAATGACTCGAGCTACATGATCGACGACCAGAGCCCGACACCGCACATCACATCACGCCCCTTTAGTTGTTAGACTCTGCAGAGCTACTATCAAGTGCCGAGGGTGATCCCTCATAACACACTCCTGATGATAATTCTGTAGTGTAGCTATTCGGTCGTGGTCATCGAGGGTGATTTCCTCCTTCACCATTCCCGAGCACGGGCTCTGTCGTGCAACCCTTCAAGTGTGAACCTCGAGGGTGGTTCCTCTTACGTTCACCTTGATGATTACATCGAGTGGAATCCTCCGAGGGTGATTCCTTGGGGTTTTCCCTTGATGTTTGGACACACGGTTACCTTGACATTACTTGAGACCTTTGGGAAAGTCGGGCGGGCCCGGAGAGCACCCGCAAGATGGTTATGAGGCACAGCCGGGAAGTCTGGCAGCCCTCGAGTGGGCTGGGCTTGCCCTTGCCGTATTTCCTTGAGACGGGGCGACGGCGTCACATTATCGTGAGTCTCTGCTCTTCTCCGCGAGCTAATAATACACTATGGTTTGGGTATTTGTTCTGAATTGGGCTTTGGCGTTTGCGCACTAACCACCACGTGAGAATAGTTATGGGCCTCGACGTCGTGGTATCAGCCGAAGCTTTGTCAGATGTCCAGTTCAGCATTGTGGCACGGTCGGATTGTGCCATCCACTACACGAGTGGTGCTGGTATCTGAAGGAAATATGCCCTAGAGGCAATAATAAAGTTATTATTTATTTCCTCATATCATGATAAATGTTTGTTATTCATGCTAGAATTATATTAACCGAAAACATGATACATGTGTGAATACATAGACAAACATAATGTCACTAGTATGCCTCTACTTGACTAACTCATTGATCAAAGATGGTTATGTTTCCTAACCATAGGCATGTGTTGTCATTTGATTAATGGGATCACATCATTAGGAGAATGATGTGATTGACTTGACCCATTCCGTTAGCTTAGCACTTGATCGTTTAGTATGTTGCTATTGCTTTCTTCATGACTTATACAAAGTTCCTGCAACTATGAGATTATGCAACTCCGTTTACGGAGGAACACTTTGTTTTCTACCAAACATCACAACGTAATCGGGTGATTATAAAGGTACTCTCTGGTGTCTCCAAAAGTATATGTTGAGTTGGCATAATTCAAGATTAGGTTTTGTCACTCCGATTGTCGGAGAGGTATCTCGGGCCTTCTCGGTAATACTCATCACCTAAGCCTTGCAAGCATTGTAACTAATGAGTTAGTTATGAAATGAGGTATTACGAACGAGTAAAGAGACTTGACGGTAACGAGATTAAACTAGGTATTGGATACCGACGATCGAATCTCGGGCAAGTAACATACCGATGACAAAGGGAACAACGTATGTTGTTATGCGGTTTGACCGATAAAGATCTTCGTAGAAAATGTAGGAACCAATATGAACATCCAGGTTCCAGAATTGGTTATTAACCGAGAATAGTTCTAGGTCATGTCTACATAGTTCTCGAACCCGTAGGGTCCGCACGCTTAACGTTACGATGACAGTTTTATGAGTTTTGATGTACCGAAGTTTGTTGAGTCCGGATGTGATCACAGACATGACGAGGAGTCTCGAAATGGTCGAGACATAAAGATTGATATATTGGAAGCCTATGTTTGGACTTGAATAGTTCGGGTGAAATCGAGTTTTCTTAGGAACAGGGGTTCTGGAACCCTCCCGGGAGTTAATGGGCCTTAGTGGGCCATGAGGGAGAAGAGGAGGGACGGCCAGGGCAGGCCGCGCGCCCCCTCCCCCCCGATTCCGAATAGGACAAGGAAGGGCGCCCCTTTCCTCTATCCCAACCCCCAAGTCCTAATCCAACTAGCAAAAGGGGGGGAGTCCTACTCCGGTGGGAGTAGGACTCCTCGGCGCCTCCTCCTCCTAGGGACGGCCGCACCCTTGCTCCTTTATATATCTGAGGCAGGGGGGCACCCTAGAACACACAAGTTAAAGATCTACAGATCGTTCCTTAGCCGTGTGCGGTGCCCCCCTCCACCATATTCCACCTCGGTCATATCGTCGCGGAGTTTAGGCGAAGCCCTGCGCCGGTAGAGCATCATCATCATCGCCACGCTGTCATGCTGACGGAAATCATCCCCGACACCCTGCTGGATCGGAGTCCGGGGATCGTCATCGAGCTGAACGTGTGCAGAACACGGAGGTGCCGTACGTTCGGTACTTGGATCGGTCGGATCGTGAAGACGTACGACTACATCAACAGCGTTGTCATAACGCTTCCGCTTTCGGTCTCACGAGTGCGTGGACACACTCGCCCTCTCGTTGCTATGCATCACCATGATCTTGCGTTAATGCGTAGGAATTTTTTTTGAAATTACCACGTTCCACAACGGTGGTATCGAGCCTGGTTTTATGCGTAGATGTCATATGCACGAGTAGAACACAAGTAAGTTGTGGGCGATATAAGTCATCTTGCTTACGAGCATGTCATACTTTGGTTCAGCGGTATTGTGAGATGAAGCGGCCGGACCGACATTACGCGTGACGTTCTGGCGAGACTGGTTTCACCGTTACGAGCACTCGTGCTTAAAGGTGGTTGGCGGTGTCTGTCTCTCTCACTTTAGTTGAACCAAGGTGTGGCTACACCCGTTCCTTGCGAAGGTTAAAACAACACCAACTTGACAAACTATCGTTGTGGTTTTGATGCGTAGGTAAGAACGGTTCTTGCTCAGCCCGTAGCAGCCACGTAAAACTTGCAACAACAAAGTAGAGGACGTCTAACTTGTTTTTGCAGGGCATGTTGTGATGTGATATTGTCAAGACGTGATGCTATATTTAATTGTATGAGATGATCAAGTTTTGTAACCGAGTTATCGGCAATGGCGAGAACCATATGGTTGTCGCTTTATTGTATGAAATGCAAGCGCCATGTAATTGCTTTACTTTATCACTAAGCGGTAGCGATAGTCGTAGAAGCAATAGTTGGCGAGGCGACAACGATGCTACGATGGAGATCAAGGTGTCGGCGCGGTGGCGATGGTGATCATGACGGTGCTCTGGAGATGGAGATCACAAGCACAAGATGATGGTGGCCATATCATATCACTTATATTGATTGCATGTGATGTTTATCCTTTATGCATCTTATCTTGCTTTGATTGACGGTAGTATTTTAAGATGATCTCTCACTAAAAATTATCAAGAAGTGTTCTCCCGGAGTATGCACCGTTGCCAAAGTTTGTCGTGCCCAGACACCACGTGATGATCGGGTGTGATAAGCTCTACGTCCATCTACAACGGGTGCAAGCCAGTTTTGCACACGCGGAATACTCAAACTTGACGAGCCTAGCATATGCAGATATGGCCTCGGAACACGGAGACCGAAAGGTCGAGAGTGAATCATATAGTAGATATGATCAACATAGTGATGTTCACCATTGAAATCTAATCCATCTCACATGTTGATCGGTTTTTGTTTTGTTGATTTGGATCACTTGATCACTTATTTGACTAGATAGATGTACGTGTAAGTGGGAGTTCTTAAATAATATGATTAATTGAACTTAAATTTATCATGAACTTAGCACTGATAGTATTTTGCTTATCTATGTTTGTTGTAGATAGATAGCTCGTCTTTGTTGTTCCGTTGAATTTTAATGCGTTCCTTGAGAAAGCAAAGTTGAAAGATGATGGTAGCAATTACGGAATTTGGGTCCGTAACTTCAGGATTATCCTCATTGCTGCACGGAAGAATTACGTCCTGGAAGCACCTTTGGGTGCCAGGCCTGCTGAGAACAACGCCGGAAGTTGTGAATGTGCAGCGAGCAAAGGCGATGACTACTCTATAGTTCGGTGTGCCATGCTTTACGGCTTAGAACCGGGTCTTCAACGACGTTTTGAACATCATGGAGCATATGAGATGTTCCAGGAGTTGAAGTTAATATTTCAAGCAAATGCCGGATTGAGAGATATGAAGTCTCCAATAAGTTCTATAGCTGCAAGATGGAGGAGAATAGTTACGTCGGTGAGCATACACTCAAAATGTGCAGGTATAATAATCACTTGATTCAAGCTGGGAGTTAATCTTCCGGATGATAGTGTCATTGACAGAATTCTCCAATCACGCCACCAAGCTACAAGAGCTTCGTGATGAACTATAATATGCAAGGGATGAACAAGACACTTCCGAGCTCTTCGCAATGCTAAAAGCTGCGGAGGTAGAAATCAAGAAGGAGCATCAAGTGTTGATGGTCAACAAGACCACTAGTTTCAAGAAAAGGGCAAAGGGAAGAAGAAGGGAACTTTAAAAAGAACAGCAAGCAAGTTGCTGCTCAAGAGAAGAAACCCAAGTCTGGACCTAAGCACAGGCGAGTGCTTCTCTGCAAGCAAGATGGTCCTTTGGGCGGAACTGCCCCAAGTATTTGGCGGATAAGAAGGATGGCAAGGTGAACAAAGGTATATGTGATATACATGTTATTGATGTGTACCTTACTAGAGCTCATGATAGCACTGGGTATTTGATCTTGGTTACATTGCTAATATTTGCAACTCGAAGCAGGGACTACGGAATAAGCGAGCAGCGGCCAAGGATGAGGTGGCGATGCGCGTGGGAAAGCGGTTCCAAAGTCGATGTGATCGCGGTCGACCACGCTACCTCTACGTCTACCTTCGGGATTAGTTTTAGACCTAAATAATTGTTATTTGGTGCCAGCGTTGAGCATGAACATTATATCTGGATCTTGTTTGATGCGAGGCGGTTATTCATTTAAATCGAGAGAATAATGGTTGTTCTATTT
This sequence comes from Aegilops bicornis, assembly GCA_021605145.1. Classification (NCBI taxonomy): domain Eukaryota; kingdom Viridiplantae; phylum Streptophyta; class Magnoliopsida; order Poales; family Poaceae; genus Aegilops; species Aegilops bicornis. The sequence continues at coordinate 327,360,777 of CM038673.1, forward strand.
ATATGAGTAATATCTTTTATGGTCATGCACCCTTGAAGAGTGGTCTATTCTTATTAAATCTCGATAGTAGTGATACACATATTCATAATGTCGAAGCCAAAAGATGCAGAGTTGATAATGATAGTGCAACCTATTTGTGGCCTTGCCGTTTAGGTCATATCGGTGTAAGCATGAAGAAACTCCATACTGATGGACTTTTGGAACCACTTGATTATGAATCACTTGGTACTTGCGAACCGTGCCTCATGGGCAAGATGACTAAAACACCGTTCTCCGGTTCTATGGGGAGAGCAACAGATTTATTGGAAATCATACATACGAGATGTATGTGGTCCGATGAATGTTGAAGCTCGTGGCGGATATCGTTATTTTCTCACCTTCACAGATGATTTAAGCGGAATACGGGTATATCTACTTAATGAAGCATAAATCTGAAACATTTGAAAAGTTCAAAGAATTTCAGAGTGAAGTTGAAAATCATCGTAACAAGAAAATAAAGTTTCTACGATCTGATCGTGGAGGAGACTATTTGAGTTCTGAGTTTGGTCTACATTTGAAACAATGTGGAATAGTTTCACAACTCACGCCACAGAACACCACAGCGTAATGAATGGTGTGTCCGAACGTCAGAATCGTATTTCTTTACTAGATATGGTGCGATCTATGATGTCTCTTACCGATTTACCGCTATTGTTTTGGGGTTATGCTTTAGAGACGGCCGCATTCACGTTAAATAGGGCACCATCAAAATCCGTTGAGACGACACCTTATGAACTATGGTTTGGCAAGAAACCAAAGTTGTCATTTCTGAAAGTTTGGGGTTGCGAAGCTTATGTGAAAAAACTTCAACCTGATAAGCTTGAACCCAAATCGGAAAAATGTGTCTTCATAGGATACCCAAAGGAGACAATTGGGTACACCTTCTATCACAGATCCGAAGGCAAGACATTCGTTGCTAAGAATGGATCCTTTCTAGAGAAGGAGTTTCTCTCGAAAGAAGTGAGTGGGAGGAAAGTAGAACTTGATGAGGTAACTGTACCAGCTCTCTTATTGGAAAGTAGTTCATCACAGAAATCGGTTCTGTGACACCTACACCGATTAGTGAGGAAGTTAATGATGATGATCATGAAACTTGAGATCAAGTTATTCTTGAACCGTAGATCAACCAGAGTAAGATCCGCACTGAGTGGTACGGTAATCCTATTACGGAAGTCATGCTACTAGATCATGGTGAACCTATGAACTATGAAGAAGCGATGGTGAGCCCAGATTCCGCAAAATGGCTTGAAGCCATGAAATCTGAGATGGGATCCATGTATGAGAACAAAGTGTGGACTTTGGTTGACTTGCCAGATGGTCGGCAAGCAATAGAGAATAAATGGATTTTCAACAAGAAGACTGACGCTGACGGTAATGTGACTGTTTACAAAGCTCGACTTGTTGCAAAAGGTTTTCGACAAGTTCAAGGAGTTGACTACGATGAGACCTTCTCACCCGTAGCAATGCTTAAGTCTGTCTGAATCATGTTAGCAATTGCCGCATTTTATGATTATGAAATATGGCAGATGGATATCAAAACTGCATTCCTAAATGGATTTCTGGAAGAAGAGTTGTATATGATGCAACCGGAAGGTTTTGTCGATCCTAAGGGAGCTAACAAAGTGTGCAAGCTCCAATGATCAATCTATGGTCTGGTGCAAGCCTCTCGGAGTTGGAATAAACGCTTTGATGGTGTGATCAAAGCATATGGTTTTATACAGACTTTTGGAGAAGCCTGTATTTACAAGAAAGTGAGTGGGAGCTCTGTAGCATTTCTAATATTATATGTGGACGACATATTGTTGATTGGAAACGATATAGAATTTTTGGATAGCATAAAAGGATACTTGAATAAAAGTTTTTCATTGAAGGACCTCGGTGAAGCTGCTTACATATTGGGCATCAAGATCTATAGAGATAGATCAAGACGCTTGATTGGACTTTCACAATGCACATACCTTGATAAAGTTTTGAAAAAGTTCAATATGGATCGAGCAAAGAAAGGGTTTTTGCACGTATTACAAGGTATAAGATTGAGTCGGACTCAATGCCCGACCACTTGAAGATAGAGAGAAAATGAAAGGAGTTCCCTATGCTTCAGCCATAGGCTCTATCATGTATGCAATGATGTGTACCAGACACGATGTGTGCCTTGCTATTAGTTTAGCAGGGAGGTACCAAAGTAAACCAGGAGTGGATCCTTTGGACAGCGGTCAAGAATATCCTGAAATACCTGAAAAGGACTAAGGATATGTTTCTCGTTTATGGAGGTGACAAAGAGCTTGTCGTAAAGGGTTACGTCGATGCAAGCTTTGAAACTGATCTGGACGATTCTAAATCGCAAACCAGATACGTATTTTTATTAAATGGCGGAGCTGTAAGTTGGTGCAGTTCTAAACAAAGCGTCGTGGCGGGATCTACATGTGAAGCAGAGTACATAGCTGCTTCGGAAGCAGCAAATGAAGGAGTCTGGATGAAGGAGTTCATTTCCAATCTAGGTGTTATACCTAGTGCATCGGGACCAATGAAGATCTTACGTGACAATCTTTGGTGCAATTGCCTTGGCAAAGGAATCCAGATTTCACAAGAGGACCAAGCACATCAAGAGACGCTTCAATTCCATTCGGGACCAAGTCCAAGTGGGAGACATAGAGATTTGCAAGATACATACAGATCTGAATGTTGCAGACCCGTTGACTAAGCCTCTCTCACGAGCAAAACATGATCAGCATCAAGACTCGATGGGTGTTAGAATCATTACTGTGTAATCTAGATTATTGACTCTAGTGCAAGTGGGAGACTGAAGGAAATATGCCCTAGAGGCAATAATAAAGTTATTATTTATTTCCTCATATCATGATAAATGTTTATTATTCATGCTAGAATTGTATTAACCGGAAACATGATTCATGTGTGAATACATAGACAAACATAATGTCACTAGTATGCCTCTACTTGACTAGCTCATTGATCAAAGATGGTTATGTTTCCTAACCATAGGCATGTGTTGTCATTTGATTAATGGGATCACATCATTAGGAGAATGATGTGATTGACTTGACCCATTCCGTTAGCTTAGCACTTGATCGTTTAGTATGTTGCTATTGCTTTCTTCATGACTTATACAAAGTTCCTGCAACTATGAGATTATGCAACTCCCGTTTACGGAGGAACACTTTGTGTGCTACGAGCGTCTGGCAATGGCTGGGTGATTATAAAGGTACTCTCTGGTGTCTCCAAAAGTATATGTTGAGTTGGCATAATTCAAGATTAGGTTTTGTCACTCCGATTGTCGGAGAGGTATCTCTGGGCCTTCTCGGTAATACTTATCACCTAAGCCTTGCAAGCATTGTAACTAATGAGTTAGTTATGAAATGATGTATTACGGAACGAGTAAAGAGACTTGCCGGTAACGAGATTAAACTAGGTATGGGATACCGACGATCGAATCTCGGGCAAGTAACATACCGATGACAAAGGGAACAACGTATGTTGTTATGCGGTTTGACCGATAAAGATCTTCGTACAAAATGTAGGAACCAATATGAACATCCAGGTTCCACTATTGGTTATTGACCGAGAATAGTTCTAGGTCATTTCTACATAGTTCTCGAACCCGTAGGGTCCGCACGCTTAACGTTACGATGACAGTTTTATGAGTTTTGATGTACCAAAGTTTGTTCGGAGTCCCGGATGTGATCACGGACATGACGAAGAGTCCCGAAATGGTTGAGACATAAAGATTGATATATTGGAAGCCTATGTTTGGACTTCGGAATAGTTCCGGGTGAAATCGGGATTTCTTTGGAACACCGGGAGTTACGGAACCCTCCCGGGGTTAATGGGCCTTAGTGGACCATGAGGGAGAAGAGGAGGGCGGCCGGGCGGGGCAGCGCGCCCCTCCCCTAGTCCGAATAGGACAAGGAAGAGGCGGCGCCCCCTTTCCTCTTTCCCTCCCCCAAGTCGTAATACAACTAGGAAAGGGGGGGGGGAGTCCTACTACCGGGGGGAGTAGGACTCCTCCGGCGCGCCTCCGCCGAGGGTCGGCCGCACCCCTTGCTCCTTTATATCTGAGGCAGGGGCACCCTAGAACACACAAGTTGATCTACAGATCGTTCCTTAGCCGTGTGCGGTGCCCCCCTCCACCATATTCCACCTCGGTCATATAGTCGCGGAGTTTAGGCGAAGCCCTGCGCCGATAGAGCATCATCATCGTTGCCACGCCGTCGTCTTGTGGAACTCCTCCCCGACACCTGCTTGGATCGGAGTCCGGGATCGTCATCAAGCTGAGCGTGTGCAGAACACGGAGGTGTCGTACGTTCGGTACTTGGATCGGTCGGATCGTGAAGACGTACGACTACATCAACCGCGTTGTCATAACGCTTCCGCTTTCGGTCTATGAGGGTACGTGGACACTCTCCCCTCTCGTTGCTATGCAACACCATGATCTTGCGTGTGCGTAGGAATTTTTTTGAAATTACTACGTTCCCCAATAGTATCCACCCTGCACACAACGATCCGGAGTGCAACGGGCGATGGGCCCAGACCCCGGAGTGCTTAGGATGTAGACCGGCGGGGACCTCTCTGCTGAGCCTAGGTCGGGCTGCGACGTGTTGATCTTCTGAGGCTGGGCATTGACCCCAGAAAGGTGTGTCGGGCCAGAGTGATTGAGCGTGTTGGAAACGTGATGCACCCCTGCAGGGAAGATCTTTATTCGAATACCGTGTCCACGGTAATGGATGTTCAGACTTATATCTTGATCTAATACAACTAGAAATGGATACTTAAGATATGTGGCTCCGGGATCGCTTTCTCGCAGGGAGTCGAGGAAGGATCTCTCGGCATTAATGTTACAACATGCTTGTTAAATAGAAAATGCTATTCTTTACTCTTCTACATGCTGCAAGATGCTTGGAGCTGCGTGAAGATGCTAGTCTTTGATAGGCTAGACCTTCCCCCTCTATTCTGGCATTCTGCAGTTCAGTCCACAGATACAACCCTTCCATTTGATACCAATGCATACTTAGTGTAGATCTGATGCTTGCGAGTACATTGGATGAGTACTCACGGTTGCTTTGCTACCCCCTTTCCCCCTTTCTTCTTCTTTCCGGTTGATGCAACCAGATGGTGGATCCTTGGAGCTAGATGCCACCGCCGACGGATACTACTACATGGAGGCCACCGAAGACCAGGAGTAGTTAGGAGGTCCCAGGCAGAAGGCCTTGCCTCTTGATCGTGTTGCTTTTGTGCTAGCCTTCTTAAGGCAGTCTTGTCTAACTTATGTGCGTACTCAGATATTGTTGCTTCCGCTGACTCTTGTGTATCGAGCTTGTATTCGAGCCCTCGAGGCCCTGGCTTGTAATATGAAGCTTGTATTATTTTGATTTGTGTCTAGAGTTGTGTTGTGATATCTTCCAGTGAGTCCCTGATCTTGGTCGTACACATTTGCGTGCATGATTAGTGTACGGTCGAATCGGGGGCGTCACAAGTTGGTATCAGAGTCGACTGCCTGTAGGAACCCCCTTTCCAACTCCTTGGCCGAAGTTGAGTCTAGTCTTTGAATAACTGATTTACTAACATGGTTGTGTGGCTTACGGGCCCACGTCGCCATTGGGTGGTATTAGGATCTTTTACTCCTTGTCTATACTCTGGGACTCTGATCTCTCCTCTATTCGGGTTAAATGATTTTGCTAACTCTAACTCTAGGTTCTCGTAAATACTTTCTCCCGGAGAGCCCGTCACTCCAGATGATTTCTTGGTGCACCAGAAGATTATGAAGATACTCACCGATGTTTTTCTGTAACCCTTGTGCCCTTCGCTGTTGTGATCCCTACCACCGATAAATCCTTAGGTGTAAATACCTACATTGTCGATCATACAGTCATTCCTCGTTGATCTTGTTATTACAAGATACCCTGAATTTCTCCTTATAGTTCTGAGAATACCTTGTGCCTACTGCCTTGCAGTTCCTTGCCGCATGAATACCCCTACGGATAATTACTCGTTCTTATCGAGTATCTGTTCATCCCTAGTTATTCTTATGTTTCATAAGATACTTTGTAATACAATCCGAGCTTTCGATGACCTCCGTCGCCTATTGCTCTAGAAGGTTTTACCTGCCTACACTCTGGTTAATTCCATATGCCTAGCAGTATCCATTGACATCCTTTGTCATTATCATCGTCAGTCTTTCGATTTGATATGTTTGTGTCGCAATCATCAATTAATCCTTATAGATTACCTTTCTGGCTCAGACGTCTTCCCGAACATGAGCTGGTTCTCGGCCAATCAGATTGCCATCGATTGTGCCCTAAGTCTATTCAACTTAACCATCCTTGGTCAGAGCTTTTGCTTCTGATCCCTTGATTTTGGAAATCGTAAATTCCTTTGCATTTGAACTCTGAATTAGTCAGTTGCTTCTATAATCTGATATCCTTGCATTCTTTCTACCTCTAGTTGAGTACTGATGCTCACATCAGATCCCTTGTGAACCACTATATCCTTTGTGGGGTTCTATCCGACAACGTCCTTCATATTCAGTAACCTTGTGAGCTTTTCCTCGGATACATAATGCCTTTGGTAAATTGTATCCCCGCTCTTGTCAACCATACCCTTCTTCCGGGCTTTTACTCGTGAAGTGGTGGTATATGTTCTTAAGATGCCCCTATTGGTTGAATCTATGTCTTCCCTAAATCTGTGTGAACCCGGAAACTTCTACGACTCATACTCTACTAGTGTTATGCCAGATAAAATCTCAACACTACGACTTCTTCGAAAATGAGAAGTGAATGAAAGGTTATGCATTGGAGAAGTGGGAGTCGACCTTGAACTTTGTGTTCATGCCCATGGACACGATGTAGATCATATCATTGAAGTTTCTTGTTATTACAATAATCCCTTTGTGATAAGTTCATCTGGAATCTATATTTGGTCCTTTGCAACCGTGGTTCCGACCATATTGCTCTTCCTTGACCCCTTTTTCAGACAAGTTGAAGTACTTGTTTTCTGCAGACCACTTCACCTGTCCAACCTCTATTCTGCTCTACCCTCGAGTATTTTCCCTCTTGTATCTCGAGAATATCACGAAACTACATAACTTCTTATGAGTTCTTCATCTACTATTATTTCTCGCCGATTCAAAGTTTCCACGGGTTCTGAGTTGTTAGACACTCGAGAACACCGATAACTGATTCAAGTCTCCATTGCTTTGTTTAACCTTTCTTGTAACCTAACATATCTGAGCAGTGATAAGTCCTTGCTTATGTAAACACCTCGGTGTACAACTGTGTCAGTAAGACCTTGTTACTATTGTTGATGACATTCTGGTAGCCACCGATGGACGAGAACTTCGCCTATTGGTCCGCCTCGTCTTAACGAGCAGGAAAATGGTTCTCTTCGTCCCTTGCCCTTGGGACCAACGTTGTTGCCAACATAACTGACAGGCTATCCTCTGACCTACCTTGCTATCATGACCGTGCATATGTTAGCGCCCTTCCTACCTTTAACCCACATGGTGGGCCCATAACCCACAGTTCCACAGGATCGAAACCTGACTCTCCTGTACATCTCTGTCTTTCAAAATTGTTCCTCACGCTTGGCTTCGTATGTAATTCACGAGCCACCCTCTTGTGATCTGTTCTGCTATCAGATGCAATACTTATTTTTGATGCACTGAACCCCTTTCACACTCTGTTTCAGACATCGAACGATTGTCCATCCGCTTGAAGCTTCTTATTGCTCCTCCTTACCTTGCTCTCGATGACTTTCTTGAACTTCAACTCGAGAGATGCCTCTATGCCATGTCGCGAGATAGCCCCCAGGTACCGATCTTGTGTTGAGCCCCGTCCTTTTCGAGTCTTTCCGACTACTACACCCCCTTAAATCTCGGGACGAGATTTCTTGTAGTGGAGGAGAATTGTGACGCCCGGATAATTAAGCTACAGTAATCCCAAGTTAATAGTGCCACGTCACCACCCTTACTGTTGCTAATCCCCACTTGATCCAAATCACTTCTCGGATTCAAATTCAAATTTAAATTTAAAAATCCAAGTTGCTCAAACATGAAAACTAAAATGTTCAAAGTGTGGCAAATAATCCTTGGATGTTTTTTTATGTTTGAACCAACCTCTTTTGAGTTCCCAAAATGCCCCTGGGATTTTGTTTTGTGGTCCAGCAGCTTTTATCTTGCCTTATTTAATTTCTAAAAATACCTAGTCACTTCCAAATGCCTTGAAACATTTTGTGGTAGTTTCATAATTCACAAAGTATTTATGTGGCCTAGATCCACATCGATCAAAAGTGTTTTGGCAGCCCTAATTATTTCTAGACAACTTCTGTTAATAAAGAAAAGAAAAACACCCCCCCTCACTAGGCCAACCGTGGCCCAGCTGCCCAGCCCAACTAGGCATCCAGGCCACCAGGCCGGCCCACCGCTCCCGCCATATCCCCACCCGACCGTAACCCTAGCCCATAACCCCACTCCTTCCCCGACCCTCTCGTCTCCCCACCCGCCCCAGTGGATCTGGATCGGGGCCAGGCGCTCCGGCGCCTCCCATCACCACCGTGCTCCGCCACCGCCGCCGCCGCTCGGACCCCCCATGCCGTATCGCCCCCTCGACGCCGGCGCCCCCCCCGGCGACGCCGGACTCCGTCAACGCCGTCGCCTCCTCGTCTCGCGCTGGACTGCCTCGTCCCCGCCGCTCCCTCGTCGGCCCACCCCGATCCATGCCGCCCCCCACCCCGCGTCCTCCATCCTTTGGTGAGGCCCTCGGCCTCCGCCTCCCCATTTCCTCCGTCGTCGTCGTACCGCGCCGCCGCGCCTGCGCCGTGGTCGTCATCCCGCGACGCCCGGTGGCCGTGCTCGCCACCTACGCCGACCTCGCCGTGTACGCCCGGTTGCGCCCGTCTCCGCCCAGCGCCCTAGGGCGTGCGCTGCTGCCCGCCGCGCTCGTCGGGCCTCGCCCGCTCGCCGACCGGCCTCTACGCGGCCGTGCTTTCGCTCGACCTTCGACCGGCAGCCTCATGCCCGCGCGCCTCGCCACACCCCACCGTCGTGCTGCTCGGCCGGCCCTGGCTGGTCGCGCCCTGTCGGCGCCAGCGTCGACGCCATCTTGTACGTCGTGGACACGGCCTTGCCGGGCGTGGCCCCGTGCCCCATCGCCTGCTTTCGCCCGGTAGCTAGGCGGCCAGACCCATCGATCAAGGGCCCCATGGCCCTTTTAAAAATAGGATACAAAAAATGTATATTAAAAATAATTATGTCTAATTAATTAATTAATCAATTACATAACTTAATTAAAGTTTGTTTAATTAACTTAACCTGCTCCTTAACTACCTAACCTATATTTAGCTTGATGTGACACTGACAGATGGGCCCCATTGACCCTATTGACTGGTCAACTTTGACCAACTCAACGCTGACTGTACTGCTGACTGGCCCCACATGTCATTAACTGTGGCTGTCTCAGCCTGTGTATAAAAGTACTACTATTATATTCGAATTAAATAAATTCCAGAAAATTAGAAAATCATTTAGATCTTCGACAAATCATATAAAATAAACCGTAGATCGGATGAAAATGTTTTCTACATGAAAGTTGCTTAGAACGATGAGAGGAATCCGAATACGCGGTTCGTTCATCCGTCACACATCCCTAACATAGAAAACGTTGAACCTTTCCCCTCCGGTTCATCTGTTCGACAGACGTCCGGAACCAGGAAAACTTTCCCGGATGTTTCCCCCTTCGCCAGTATCGCCTAGCGTTGCGTTAGAACACCTCTAGCCCTACTTATTGTCTTGTTATGCTTATGTTTGCGTGTATTTACTGTTTCTTCCCCCTCTTCTCTCCGGTAGACCCTGAGATCGCTGCTGATGGCCCTATGACCTACTACGTCGACGACGACCCTCCTTGTCTGAGCAACCAGGCAAGCCCCCCCTTTGATCATCCCGATATTGCCCATTCTATACTCTCATGCTTGCATTAGATTTTGCCACTGTTTTTGATTGCTCCGATTCTGATGCATAGCCTGCTTTTGTACCTGCTGTTGTACCTTACCTGCTTATCCTAAACTGCTTAGTATAGGTTGGTTAGTGATCCATCAGTGACCCCCACTTCTCCTTTTTGCCCCTGCTTCATCATCAACGACTCGAGCTACATGATCGACACTGTGAGCCCGACACCGCACATCACATCACGCCCTTTAGTTGTTCGACTCTGCAGAGCTACTATCAAGTGCCGAGGGTGATCCCTCATAACGCACTCTGATGATAATTACGTAGTGTAGCTATTCGGTCGTGGTCATCGAGGGTGATTTCCTCCTTCACCATTCCCGATACGGCTCTGTCGTGCAGCCCCTCAAGTGTGAACCTCGAGGGTGGTTCCTCTTACGTTCACCTTGATGATTACATCGAGTGGAATCCTCTGAGGGTGATTCCTTGGGTTTTCCCCTTGATGTTTGGACACATGGGTACCTTGACATTACTTGAGACCTTTGGGAAAGTCGGGCGGGCCCGGAGAGCACCCGCAAGATAGTTACGAGGCACGACCGGGAAGTCTGGCAGCCCTCGAGTGGGCTGGGCTTGCCCTTGCCGTATTTCCTCGAGGCAGGCGACGGGGTCACATTATCGTGAGTCTCTGCTCGTCTCCGCGAGCTAATAATACACTATGGTTTGGGTGTTTGTTCTGAATTGGCCTTTGGCCTTTGCGCACTAACCACCACGCGAGAATAGTTATTGGCCTCGACGTCGTGGTATCAGCCGAAGCTTTGTCAGATCTCCAGTTCAGCATTGTGGCACGGTCGGATCGTGCCATCCACTACATGGGTGGTGCTGGTATCCACCCTGCACACAACGATCCGGAGTGCAACGGGCGATGGGCCCAGACCCCGGTGTGCTTAGGATGTAGACCGGCGGGGACCTCTCTACTGAGCCTAGGTCGGGCTGCGACGTGTTGATCTTCGGAGGCCGGGCATTGACCCCAGAAAGGTGTGTCCGGCCAGAGTGATCGAGCGTGTTGGAAACGTGATGCACCCCTGCAGGGAAGATCTTTATTCGAATACCGTGTCCACGGTAATGGACGTTCAAACTTATATCTTCATCTAATACAACTAGAAATGGATACTTAAGATATGTGGCTCCGGGATCGCTTTCTCACAGGGAGTCGAGGAAGGATCTCTGGGCATTAATGTTACAACATGCTTGTTAAATATAAACTGCTATTCTTTACTCTTCTACATGCTGCAAGATGCTTGGAGCTGCGTGAAGGTGCTAGTCTTCGATAGGCTAGACCTTCCCCCTCTATTCTGGCATTCTGCAGTTCAGTCCACAGATACAACCCTTCCATTTGATACCAATGCATACTTAGTGTAGATCTGATGCTTGCGAGTACTTTGGATGAGTACTCACGGTTGCTTTGCTACCCCTTTTCCCCCTTTCTTCTTCTTTCCGGTTGATGCAACCAGATGGTGGATCCTTGGAGCTAGATGCCACCACCGACGGATACTACTACATGGAGGCCACCGAAGACCAGGAGTAGTTAGGAGGTCCCAGGCAGGAGGCCTTGCCTCTTCGATCGTGTTGCTTTTGTGCTAGCCTTCTTAAGGCAGTCTTGTCTAACTTATGTCTGTACTCAGATATTGTTGCTTCCGCTGACTCTCTTGTGTATCGAGCTTGTATTCGAGCCCTCGAGGCCCCTGGCTTGTAATATGAAGCTTGTATTATTTTGATTTGTGTCTAGAGTTGTGTTGTGATATCTTCCAGTGAGTCCCTGATCTTGGTCCTACACATTTGCATGCATGATTAGTGTACGGTCGAATCGGGGGCGTCACATGCCTACTCTTGATTGTGCCTACACCATATGGAGATTTCTTGAGGAATGGTTTCCAAACTAGTCCTTGCAAAACTTAGATGAAATTCTTCATAAATCTATTGCCTTGAGTAAGATGAATCCCAATGATCCTAAGTTTGGTGATTGTCTATTTGAGCTTACTAACTTCATGTGTGCCAAAGGAGATGTTGGAATCATTAGCAATATCATCTCCAAAGTCATTAGAATTCGTAAAGATGAATATTGTGATGATCATTTATCTAATGGATCACTCTCTCTAGGAATTGATCCATCACAAGACGACGTTGAACATGGATACTATGATGAGGATGATGATAGTGACTTTGATCTCAATGAGTCTATGAGACACTTTGGTCTTATGGCTAATCTTCGCGGCTACATGACTGGAGGAAAGGAATGGGTTCTTGGTAGTGGATGTACCAATCACATGACCGGAGATAAGGATATGTTTCGTGAGCTAGCTGAAAATGACGACCCTCGAAAGTATGTCACTTTTGGTGATAACTCAAAGGGTAAGGTGGTTGGCCTTGGTAAGGTGGCCATCTCACATGATAGCTCCATACAAAATGTTATGCTTGTTGAATCTCTTGGCTACAATTTACTTTCCGTATCTAGACTTGCTGACTTTGGCTTCAATGTCCTATTTACTGAAGTAGATTGGCAAGTGTTTCGTAGAAATAATCATAATATGGTCTTTACTGGTATACATAGAGGTGATCTTTACATTGTTGATTTCACTAAAAAAGGCTCAGCCTAGAACTTGCTTAGTTGCTAAATCCTCTAAAGGTTGGTTGTGGAATATAAGGTTAGGTCATGTGGGCATGCAAAATCTTGATAAGCTTATTAAAGGTGATCATATCCTTGGAGTAAAAGATGTTATATTTGACAAGGATAGATTGTGCAGGGCTTGTCAAGCAGGAAAACAAGTTGGAGGAAGCCACCCCGTGAAGAACATCATGACCACGAGAAGACCACTCAAGCTACTTCATATGGATCTCTTTGGTCCCAATGCATACAAAAGTCTCGGTGGAAACTCATTTGGTCTAGTCATAGTCGATGAGTTTTCAAGATTTACGTGGGTGTTATTTCTTGATGATAAATCGCAGGTCCAAAAGATCTTCAAGAACTTCACTAGGAAGGCCCAAAATTAATTTGAAGTGAAGATCAAGAAGGTTCACAGCGACAATGGAACGGAGTTCAAGAATACAAATGTGGATACCTTTCTTGACGAAGAAGGGATTCACACGAGTTCTCGGCTACGTACACGCCTTAACAAAATGGATTTGTTGAGAGGAAGAATCGGACGCTTATTGAGATGGCAAGAACGATGCTTGATGAGTACAAGACGCCAAAACACTTTTGGGCAGAAGCAGTTGAGACAGCTTGTCATGCAACAAATCGCTTGTATCTTCACAAGCTACTCGGCAAGGCTGACATCTGAGCTTCTCACCGGTAAAAATAAACCCAAGTTGGATACTTTCGGGTATTCGGCTCAAAGTGCTACATTCTTGACAAGCATCGTTGTTCTAATTTTTCTCCTAAATCTCATGAGGGTTTCCTACTTGGTTATGGCTCAAACTCTCACACTTACCGTGTCTACAACAATTTCACCCGAAAGGTTGAAGAGACGGTAGATGTCAAGTTTGATGAATCTAACGGCTAGCAAGTAGAGCAATTGCCAATTGATGTAGGAGACAAAGACCCTTCGGAAGCAATTCAAGACTTGTCTATTGGCAAGATTCGTCCAACGGTGGTAAAGGAGAGTACCTCGTCCATCCAAGTGGAAGCTTCTACCTCACAACAAGGTGAAGCTAGAGTTGACATGGAAGCATCCACAAGTGGGACACGACAAGATGAAGAACACGAGGAAGTACACCAAGATGAACATCATTAACCTCCTTCTCCACCACGACAAGAGAACGACAACGTCAACAATGAAGAAGGCCAAGAAGAAGAACAAGATGATGAAGAAGATGTTCCACCCTGACCCAAGCAAAAGCTCTCACGAGTTCGAGCAAGAGTCTCAACAGACCATCCCGTTGAACAAATATTCAACGATATCCAAACCGGGAGAATCACTCGCTCTAAAACTCGTTTGGCTAATTTTTTTGAACATTATTCATTCATCTCTAGCATTGAACCCATGAAGGTTGAAGAAGCATTGGAAGATCCGGATTGGATAAATGCCATGCATGAAGAGCTACACAACTTTGAGAGAAACCAAGTGTGGACGTTGGTCGAGAAGCCCGACAACAACCACAGCATCATCGGTACCAAATGGGTGTTTCACAACAAGCAAGACGAAGATGGACAAGTCATACATAACAAAGCACGTCTCGTCTCCCAATGCTACACTCAAGTCGAAGGTATGGACTATGGTGAGACATATGCCCCAGTTGCTAGACTTGAGTCCATCCGCATCTTACTTGCCTATGCTAATCACCATGATATCACCTTGTACCAAATGGACATTAAAAGTGCTTTTCTAAATGGTGAAATTGAGGAGGAAATTTATGTTAAACAACCTCCCGGCTTTGTTAATCCTAAGAAACCCGATCATGTTTACAAACTTCACAATGCTCTTTATGGTCTTAAACAAGCTCCTAGAGTGTGGTATAAATGCTTGACAAAGTTTCTTATTGAAAAAGGCTTTGAGATTGGAAGATAGATTCTACTCTTTTTACTAAGGGTTAATGGTGAATTATTTGTGTGCCAAATTTATGTAGATGATATCATATTTGGTTCAACTAACTCGCATTTAGTGAAAAGTTTGGAAAGCTAATGTCAGAGAAGTTTGAGATGTCTATGATGAGTGAACTCAAGTTCTTTCTTGGGTTGCAAATCAAGCAAACTAAGGAGGGTACCTTTGTCTCTCAAACAAAGTATACCAAGGACTTATTCAAGAAGTTCAACATGCAAGAAAGCAAAGGTATGAAAACTCCCATGCCTACTAGTGGACATCTTGACTTGACCAAGGATGGCAAATCAGTTGACAAAAAGGTTTACCGCTCTATGATTGGTTCATTGTTATATCTATGTGCCTCTCGTCCCGATATTATGCTAAGTGTATGGATGTGTGCACGATATCAAGCGGCCCCCAAAGAATGTCATCTTAAGGCTGTGAAAAGGATAGTGAGATACTTAATTCATACACCAAATTTTGGCATTTGGTATCCTAAGAGGTCCTCTTTTGATCTTGTTGGCTATTCCGACACTAACTATGCCGGAGACAAGGTTGATAGAAAGTCCACTTCAGGAACATGTCAATTTCTTGGTAGATCTCTTGTGTCTTGGTCATCCAAGAAACAAAACTCGGTATCCTTATCCACCGCCGAAGCGGAATACATTGCCACCGGTTCATGTTGTGCTCAATTACTTTGGATGACCCAAACTCTTAAAGATTATGGGATATATGTGAAACATGTTCCATTGCTTTGTGACAATGAAAGTGCTATTAAGATTGCTCACAATCCCGTGCAACATTCTCGAACTAAACATATTGAAGTTCGTCATCATTTCATTCGAGATCATGTTGCTAAAGGGGATATTGATCTTAAACATGTTCGTACCGATAAGCAAATGGCGAATATATTCACCAAACCGCTTGATGAGAAAGTATTTTGCCGTTTGAGGGGTGAATTGAACATCATAGATGCCTCAAACTTGGAGTAGAAACTCCATTTGGATACATGCAAGGCATGAGCCTTTGACTAATCCTTGATATTTCCCTTATGATGATGATCATATGTCTTGGATATATTTGCACTCTTGCATGCTATATAACCCTTGTAGGTACTTGGATGAATCTAAATATATGAGATTGCAAATCACTCACATCTTGAGCAATCTCTACATCACCAAGTCTCTACAACATGGTGGTTGAAGACAAGGAAGCATGAAACCTTTCCACATATCCTTTGACAACTCCTCTATATCAAATTTCATTTGGTATCAAATTTCATGATTTTCATTTTGGATACACAAGTGCTTTTCCTTGCAAGACTAACCCACGTAGGTAGATGAACTCAAACTACAAGTGGTGCTCCCAATCGTTGATGAGCTACATCAACCTTGAGCATCCCACACAAGTTCAACTACTTGATCAAATTCAACACCACCACCCAAGGTATGTTATTCCATCTTAGAGAAGCTTTACCCCAGGTCATGGGTCAAAGCAGCTCAACAAGATGTGAATACATCAAAATGCTTAAACGAAAAATGGTAACCCCATTTTGAGCTTAAACGATGAGTATGACCTACGATCAAGTGTTCTCACTTTACTCCTCAGTCAATATACTCTAACATAGGTGACTGTGTTGCCGACCAATTCTAGATGAAGTTCTCCAGTGTTTCTCTGTATTCTTGCATTTGTCTCTTGCATGTTTGTTCCCTTCCTTTTATAAAAAAAAACTTCATCTAGATCTCCTTTCCTTTCTTTGTTCGTTTATGCATTTCCTGCATCTAATTCATTGCAAATACTTCAGTTAATTCCTTGCAAATCTTTGTGAGATCTTACTTGCCTAGTGAGCTGAGGTGACAAATGTTCTCTCTGTCTTGAACTCGGACACATCGGATTGCCTCTTTCGGTCAAACCGAACCATCTTAGTGCCACCAAAGAAAACAACTCGGTGTTACCGGTTTCAATGATGAGAAAACAATTTGCCACTTTCATCCTGCATATTTGTTCCAGTTCCACTCGATGATTCTTGTCCTCTACCTGCATCACAATCTACATGCTGCTTTGCTTTGTGACTCAAGGACCAAACCTATTTTGACTCACACTCCAGAAGATCCCTTCTGGGAAAGTGATGTCAAAGGGGGGAGAGAGATCACATGAAAGCTTAATCACATCAAAGGCGGAGAGTGCTTAATCACATCAAAGAGCCCCAGATGCTTAGTATTCGAGAGGAGAGAAGTCACATGTCTTAAGTGGGGAAAGACATGTTAGTTTGTGTTATGTTTATTGTGCTCTGATTTTTTTCCTCTGATTTTCTTTTCCCTATATTCTCCCATTATCCAATACAAGATTCAGGGGGAGAAAGACATCTAAGGGAAGGAAATCTTTGAATTCATTGCATATCTTTACACTACAAAAAAAGACACATCTGTGACATTTTGGGCGAGCAATTTTTTTTACGTCATCGTATGACACTTCTATGACGAAAATTTTGACAAAACCCGGTATCATCATAGATGTGGTGGGCTCCTACTTCTATGACAAAAACTCATGACAGAAAATGGGATTTTCGTCCTGGGCGGGCCGGAGACGTAGCTGCATGACATTCTTTGGGCCGTCTATGATGGAAAAAACCGTGGTAGAAGCAAGAGCGAGGAAAATATCGGGGTGTTCCCGGTTACAGTGGGTGGTCAGGGCTGAGCAATGCATGGAGGTTTGCGCGTTTCTCTCGTACACGCATGCGCGTGGGTGCGAGGCGTTGGGCTCTAACTGAACCCGAGCGATTGCACTGCAGGCTCTGGCGTTCGAACCCGGCGATCGATCGATGGTATTAATCGAACTCGATCGAGCGATTCGCCGCTCTCGCTGCTAAGTGGAACCGATCGATGCTGCCCCTGGATGAACAGTGAGCGTTGCTGGGGGGTTTGGATGAACAGTTCCTGCTGGGGGTGGATGAACAGGACCCCGTGGTGTTGCCTCTGGATGAACAGGACCCCGACCGATCGAGCCGGTTGGGGCTGGATGAACAGGACCCCGTGGAGGGCTGGATGAATAGTAGACGATGGAGGGCTGGATGAATAGTAGCTCGTGGAGGGGTGGTTGAACATGAGCCCGTGGAGAGGGCTGGTTGAGCGATGGCCGGTGGAGTAAGCGCGGTGGAGGCTGGATGAACAGGAGCCCGTGGATGAACAGTCGTAGGTGGAGGCTGGAGGAGGTCGACGGTGGATGAACAGTAGCCTGTGGAGGCTGGAGAGGGTCAACGGTGGAGATGAACAATATCCCGTGGAGTCCCGTTTTGCGGTACGCGACACCCCTCCCGATGAACAGGACCCCCGTTTCGACCGTAGCGCTCCAACACAAGTCCGTTTTCTCCGTTTTGCGGTACGCCACACCCCTCCCGATCACCAGTACCCCGTTTCGACCGTAGGAGGTCCAACTGTAACATCCCAAATTTTCAATTTGGAATGTTATACATTAGGTCATCATGCATATCATATTTTCTCGCAATTTTCCGATCCTAGAAAATTTCACGCAACTCAAGGACCCTCGGAGAGAGTTGGAGATTTCGTTATTTTCATATTTGGGGTTTCTCAAATTTTGAAAATAGGATCATTGGATTTATTTAATTATCTTCATAAAGTTTTTCGATAAAAAATTTAAGAGAGGGAATAATATGACTTTCCCAGCATTTAGGAAAAATGAAGATTTTATAAATAAATCAAATTTGGTTTTGAAAGATTTATTTGCTTTAGGCAAAAATGAGTATTTTAAAAATATGCATGTTTGCCGTTTTTATAGTTCATTTTGTTCGACTCATTTTTAGGAGTCGGGGAAAATTTATTTTATTTAATTTGGAGTTCGTTTGGTTTTATTTTAAATTCGTTTAGTTTTTTTTTAAAAAATCCGCGCCCACTTTGGGCCAAGGGCCAGTAACCATGCCGCCCGGCCCAGTAGCCCTCCCCTCATGTGAGACTCCGCCGCCCGCCGCCGCCCGCCGCAGTGTCCGGCTCGGACACGCCGCCGCCGCCCTTCCCAAGGCAACAGCGGACCCCTCC
Organism: Aegilops bicornis; assembly: GCA_021605145.1. Taxonomy (NCBI): domain Eukaryota; kingdom Viridiplantae; phylum Streptophyta; class Magnoliopsida; order Poales; family Poaceae; genus Aegilops; species Aegilops bicornis. The sequence goes on from CM038673.1 coordinate 327,379,394, forward strand.
TATTTAACCCGCCGCCCCTCCTCTCCCCTCACCCCGAGCCGCCGCCGCCCTCACCCGAGCCGCCGCCGCCCGCCTGCCGTCGCCGCCGCCGTCGCCACCCGCCACCCGACCCCGCCCGACCCGCCGGACCCCGGAGCCCAGGCCCTTGGCGACTAGCGGAGGTAGCCCCTCGCCGCCGCCCCGATCCGGTTTTTGTTAGAAAACCCGATCCGGTTTTTCTCGAGATGTTCGGTTTTTTTAAACCCTAGATGGTTTTTTTTATTTTTTCGGTTTTCTTATTTAGTGAACGTTCACCGACCCGTTCGTTTCAATGAACGTGTTCGTTGGATTAGTTCTGTTAACGAACGCCCGCTGTTTAATCCGTTCGTCATTTTCTTTTAATCGGATTTAATCCGTTATTTTCTGATTTTGATTTCTGATTCGATTTTCAAATCTGTTTAATTTCTCGCTCGTTTATCGGAATCAGGTGATTCAAGCGCCTGGAGTTTCGTTCTGAAACCGCCGTTCGACTAACCTACTTACACAGAGTTTTGCTACTGTAAAATTTTGACCTAGTTTCAGATTGGTAAACCGAGTCGTTCTCTCGAGTTTCGACTTTCGAAAATTTATTTGATTCGATTCTTTTGCAACCAGGGTTCTTAAGTTGAACTCTCTGGTTAGATCTTTTATTCGAGATTTCCCCGTGCATTAGATGAGTACTTATTGTATGCTTGTTGTTTGTCTGCGTTAGATCACCCGGAGTGCGCCGCTTGTTACCGAGTCTCTAGGTTTCATGGATCATCGACAAGGCAAGTAACACTTGATCATACCTTTTCTACTACCCAGTTTTATTGCATTAGACCAAGCCCTCAAACACTTACATGATTAGGATCTAATTAAATTGTGGGATGGGAAGTAGATGGAGGTAGTACCTATTACTGTTTTACTTATGAAACCTTTGGGAGTTACTTCTCGTTTGCTTATTATGCCATGCTATGCTAGTAGGCGTGGATTGGGTGAGTGAATATCCATGACAGATGTGAGATTGTTAATTAATGGTTTATTTAAGGTGGCAACTTAAACACACATCTGGGTGGATTGAGGCACTGGGGAACCCAAAGTGTTGCTTTTTTTTTTTGGAAATCCCAGGGTACCCGTGTGATCTTCCTATGGACCGCCACCCAGGCTCAAAGGGATCATAAGATTATTCAAACTAGAAACTTCCGTGTGCAGCCACAAGCCATTATGGGCTCTGGCATAGTTGAGTAAGTCGTGCGAACTCTTATAGTGGTGGACTAGCAGATGTAGGGGATGTAGGTGTGCCGGTCCACCCATCGTAAGGTGCTAGCGCTTCTGAAAGACTGTGTCTCGGTCATCCGTGTCTCAAACACCATGCAGTCACGAGAAACCAAACGGAGGCGATCGAGTCTTGTGGGGAAAAGTGCTAAACCTCTGCAGAGTGTACAAACTAATCATGATTAGCCGTGTCCCTGGTTATGGACGTTTTGAGTATCTAGTACTTGAATATCATGTGAATCTCAACATGTTACTTCTAATAAATGTTATTGGGTTTTGATGAGTACTTTTAATTGGGATTGAGGATGCTGTCAACCATTCTCAATGTTTAACAACCACCATGATAGTTAAATAAAATTATTCCTTTGTTGTAGGGAAAAACTAGCTTTATGCAAAAATGTAACCGTAGAGCTTTTCCACCAGCCATATATGCATGTAGTATAGGCTTATTCCTTCATTGCTCTCTATGTGTTACATTGACAGCATATTCCATGTGCTGACCCGTTTTAGGGCTGAAACTTTCATGATGCACACTTTTCAGACGACGAGTAAGGTGTTTAGGTCGTGGTTCTATACTCGGTGATGCCGATGGAGTTGATGGACTCACTATTCTTCCAAGTCTTCATTGTTATTAATAGATGGCCTTAAGTCATATTATTGTATTAAGTTCCCTTGTGGACAATGATGTAATAAGTGTGTGATTGCTACTCTTGCTATAAATCCTTGAAATCTTGTGTGGTGTCGACATTCTTGATCCGGGGATGACATCGAGCACGGAGACTTGATCCATTCGGGTCTAGTCGCTCTGAGAATGGTATCGAGCACACTGACGGTATGAGACACGACCACTAAGTTAAAGCCATAGATCACTATTCTCTTCCCATTTTCTAACTCCTCATCTTTTCTACTCTCTTTAGGATGAAGGGCGAAGATCAAGTACACCCAACCAGATGAAGGCACACCTTTTGGATTTCACTTGAAGGAAGTTACCAAGTACACGAACATTGGACTACCAAGCTTCACGGGGACTTTCAACGCCACTCTGCTGAAGAGGAGCTATTTGGAAGATTCAAGCTCACGTACCGGGAAGGACATTCGCCCCAATCACCAAGCCTATAGATAGTGTTTTGATTGCACCAACTTGGAGTGCAGGAAAGAGCATGGCAGCTCACATCACCATGGGACGCATTGGAGAAGTTTATCAAGAAGACCTCAAGGACACTATCTACCAGATTTGCGGACGCCGAGATGAACAATGGGACGTCGTCAGCACCAAGAAGGATAGATCCATTGCAGCGTTCATCCAGAGTTAAACCGCACATTCGACGCCGGGAGAACCGGATGTGCAATGATATGTTGGAGTTGCAGAATGCAAAGGGAAGGATCATCGAACTTGAAGAAGAACTAAAGACAACACGCAAGGACTACATGGACAAGAACGTAGCTCTGGCAAGACACAATAACGATCTTAAGTACGAGATCGAAGAACTCAAGAAGAAGTTGGCGCTCAGGAATGAAGACCAGTATGTCGATTGCCCAAGCGACTACATCAACATCGACGACACCGACTCGGATCCAAGTGAACCCGACTTTGAAGACGAAGCTGGAGCAGACATCATGGAGTCTTCCACCGGTTCAAATTAGTAGAAGTCTCCCACATATTAGTAGTATTCCCTCCATGTAAACATTATAGTACACGCACTTTTGCGATAGTTAGATTGTTGTAAGCCCTTGTTTGATTGAATGAAGTGATTTTGTGTGCATTTGCTCATGTGCATTTGGGTAGTGATTCCCCTTAGACCTCATTCTATTCTAAATTTCTCTTCTTTTCTAAACCTATCAGATGCCTCCGAGACGCGACCCCGGATTCGTTTTCCCGCCAGAGATCACCCAACTGATCCAGCAGCAGAATACCCTGATTCAAACATTGGTGCAGAACCAGGGTAACAACAACAACAACAACCCACCCCACCACCACCACCTGCGGATCATCTGACTCGTTTCCTTAGACTAAACCCGCCGGTGTATTCCAGTAGCACCGAGCCGATTGTAGCAGATGACTGGCTCCGCAAGATAGGAAGGAGCTGACCCGCTGCAGGATGCCTGAGATGGAGAAAGAGTGAAGTTTGCAGCACATCAGCTTGAAGGACCCAGCAGACATGGTGGGAGAATTTCACGATCACTTACCTCAGAACCTTTGTCACATGGGATCAATTTCAGCAAGCTTTCCGCCTTGCCCATGTTTCAGCAGGAGCTATCGCCATGAAGAAGCGTGAGTTTCGCAACTTACGCCAAGGAGGAAGGAATTTGTTGGCGATCGTGGATGACTTTAGTAAATTAGCACGTTATGCCCCGGATGAGCGTTGCTACCGATGCACTAAACAGGAGAAGTTTCTAGAAGGACTGAATGATGAGTTCAGCATGCCGTTGATGGTAGCCAGTTTCAATAACTACCAGGAGTTAGTAGACCGAGCCCTCATGATTGAAGGAAAGCAGCGACAAATTGAGAACTGCATAAGCGGAAGTATGGGCAAGGGAAGTATAACTCGGAGCTCAATGAAACCTCGTTATACCCCTAAATCAGGAATTCAGTTTCAGCATACCCATGGAGGAGGTAATTCGCATAACCATAATGGTACCAAGAATGGGAGCAGGAATGGAGGAAGCAATGGACAGAACCGCACCACACCATCAACCCCAACCAAGAAAGACTCAAGCCATGTCACTGTTTCAAATGTTCCAAGCCGGGCATTATGCAAATGGTATCCGAGAAGGCCAAGGTGGAAACGTAAGCTCTGGAAAGAAGCCAAAAACTTTCAAGAGTGGACAGGTGATCCACTTTGATTTGGAGGAGGTTGAAGATCAGCCCGAGGCGATGTCGGTAAGTTTTTGGTTAAGTCATTTACTGCACTAGTTCTTTTCGATACCGGTGCATCGCATTCATACATATCAAGGGGATTTGTAGAGAAGTATAGTCTACCTACTCGGATTCTTAAAACCCTTTGCTAGTAAGCCCACCAGAGCGGAGTATATGGCGGAACAAGGATGTTTTCAAGTGCCATTAAGTATGGGAAGGCATGTGTTCCCGACGGATTTGATCATTTTGGAATCTCAAGGATTTGATGTAATTCTCGGTATGGATTGGCTGTCGATGTATGGAGGAAACATCGATTGCGCCAAGTAAGACGATTTTCTCACAACACCGGAAGGAAGAAGGATTAAGTATGTATCACGGCATGAGCCGAGGAGAGCTCATGTAAATTGCCTATCGGGAGTTGTGCAGGAAGAGGTGCGATGGTAAAAGATTACCTGATGTATTTCACGAGGAATTGCCGTGAATGCCACGGATAGAGACATTGAGTTTTGATTGAACTTTTGCGAGAACAGGCCCAATATCGAAGCGACCATATAGGATGCCCGCATTGGGATTTGGCGGAAATCAAGAAGCAGATTAAGGAGCTATTGGATAAAGGTTTTATACGCCCAAGTTCTTCGCCTTGGGGATCACCAGTACTGTTAGTGGAGAAGAAGGATGGATCGTTAAGGATGGTTGTAGATTATCGTGGATTGAATGAAGTAACAATCAAGAATAAGTACCCACTACCAATGATAAATGATCTGTTTGATCGTTTGCAAGGAGCTAAAGTGTTTTCCAAGATCGATTTGCGATCGTGGTACCATCGATTGAAGATTCGAGAGCGGGACATACCTAAGACAGCATTTACCACGAGATATGGACTGTATGAGTATACCGTTATGTCATTTGGACTGACTAACGCACCAGCCTATTTCATGAATCTGATGAACAAAGTGTTTATGGAGTTTTTGGATAAGTTCGTCGTGGTGTTCATAGATGATATTTTGATTTTCTCGAAAAATGAAGAGGAACACAAGGAACATTTGCGATTGGTTTTGGAGAAACTAAGGGAACACCAGTTATATGCCAAGTTCAGCAAATGTGAGTTTTGGTTGAAGGAAGTTGGATTTCTCGAACATGTTATATCCGGAGAAGGAATAGCAGTTGACCCCACAAAAGTTGAGACCGTAACCAAATGGGAAGCACCAACGACAGTTGGGGAGATTCGGAGTTTCCTTGGACTCGCAGGATACTACCGAAGATTCATTGAGAATTTCTCAAGGATCGCAAAGCCTATGACTGAATTGTTAAAGAAGGATAACAAATTCTTATGGACTGAGGACTGTGAGGCGAGTTTTCTGGAGTTGAAGAAAAGATTGGTCACCTCACCGGTCTTGATATTGCGGAATCGGACCAAGGATTATGAGGTGTATTGCGGCGCTTCACGCCGAGGACTTGGAGCCGTACTTATGCAAGAAGGAAGAGTTGTTTCGTATGCTTCACGACAACTTAAGCCCCATGAGTTGAATTATGCCACTCATGATTTGGAGTTAGCAGCCGTTGTGCATGCCCTGAAGACATGGAGACATTTTCTCATTGGAAATCATTGTGAAGTGTACACGGATCACAAGAGTTTGAAGTACATTTTCACACAGAATGAATTATATATAAGACCGAGGAGATGTTTAGAGATTTTCAAGGACTATTATATGAGATTGCATTATCACCCAGGAAATGCTAACGTTGTAGCAGACGCATTGAGCCGTAAGAGCCACGTCAATACCCTAATGATGGGAGGAATACCCAATGAGTTAGCCGAGGACCTTCGAGATATGTTTGGAAATAGTTCCGAGAGGCTATGTAGCAGCATTGGAGATTCAGTCAACAACGATGGACAAAATCAGAGAAGCCCAAAAGGCAGATAAGGAAGTTGCCTCTATAAAAGAGAAAATGAGCAAAGGAAAAGCTAAAGGATTTCGTGAGGACGAGCACGATACCCTATGGTTTGAAGACCGTGTTTATGTGCCCAATAACCCGTAGATCGGGAAGCTGATTTTACAAGAAGCCCATGATTCACCCTATTCGATTCACCCAGAAATACCAAGATGTATTTGGATTTGAAGAATACTTTACGGTGGACCGGAATGAAGAAGGATATTGCGGAGTATGTAGCGGTTTATGGCGTATGTCGAAGGTGAAGGCGTAACATCGAAGCCAGCAGGATTGTTGCAACCATTGCCGATACCGAATGGAAGTGGGATAAACTAGGCATGGATTTCATCACAGTGTCCGCCAAAGACTCGTTCAGTTATGACTCGATTTGGGTTATAGTCGACCGTTTAACAAAGGTAGCTCATTTCATTCGATCAAGACTACCTATAGCGAGTGCTAAGTTGGCAAAGATATACATGACCAGAATTGTGTGTTTGCACGGAGTTCCGAGGAGCATCAGATCGGATAGAGGAACCGGTTTACCTCGAAATTTTGGAACCAGCTGCACTAAACATTGGGAACCAGACCGAATTGATCTGACTTTCCACCCACAGACCGATGGATGACCGAGAGAGTTAATCAGATTTTGGAGGACATGTTGAGAGCTTGTGCACTAGATTATGGGTCTAGTTGGGATGATAATTTGCCGTATGCGGAATTTTCCTACAACAATAGTTACCAAACCAGCTTGAAGATGGCACCTTTCGAGGCTCAGTATGGAAGAAGGTGCAGGACACCGTTGTCATGGGACGAAACCGAGATCGTCGATTGTTTGGACCAGATTTGATTAAGGAGTGCGAGCGAGAAAGTTAAGTTGATTCGGACAGGCTCAAGGTAGCCCAGTCTAGACAAAAGAGCTATGCCGATTCAAAGCGCATAAGCGATTGAGTATAAGGTTGGAGACAGAGTATATCTCGAGTATCCCCGCTTGAGGAGTTAAGCGTTTTGGAGTTAAAGGAAAGTTAGCACCACGTTTACGTCGGACCGTATAAGATTTTGCAACGCATGGGAGAAGTTGCTTATAAGTTGGAATTGCGGAAGGACTGTCGGGAGTTCATGATGTATTCCATGTTTCTCAATTGAAGAAATGTCACCCGAGATAGCGTAAGTACCGCTAAGAGACACGGTGCACTTTGGAAGCAATTCAGTTGAAGGATGACTTAACATATGAGGAAAAACGGTTAAGATTCTCGATTATGCCGCAGAGTTACCCGCAGCAAGGTTATCAAGTTTTGCAAAGTTCGGTGGAGCCACCACACCGAGGATGAAGCCACACAGGAAAGAGAGGAAGTTTTGCTCAAGGACCACCTCACCTATTTTCTAGCCAACCCGAATCTCGAGGGCTAGATTCATCTTAAGGGGTAGGTTTGTAACATCCCAAATTTTCAATTTGGAATGTTATACATTAGGTCATCATGCATATCATATTTTCTCGCATTTTTCCGATCCTAGAAAATTTCACGCAACTCAAGGACCCTCGAGAGAGTTGGAGATTTCGTTATTTTCATATTTGGGGTTTCTCAAATTTTGAAAATAGGATCATTGGATTTATTTAATTATCTTCATAAAGTTTTCCGATAAAAAATTTAAGAGAGGGAATAATATGACTTTCCCAGCATTTAGGAAAAATGAAGATTTTATAAATAAATCAAATTTGGTTTTGAAAGATTTATTTGCTTTAGGCAAAAAAATGAGTATTTTAAAAATATGCATTTTGCCCCATTTTTAAAGTTCATTTTGTTCGACTCATTTTTAGGAGTCGGGGAAAATTTATTTTATTTAATTTGGAGTTCGTTTGGTTTTATTTTAAATTCGGTTAGTTTTGTTTAAAAAAAAATCCGCGCCCACTTTGGGCTAAGGCCCGGCCATTAACCCGCCGCCCGGCCCAGCCCTCCCCTCGCGGACTCCGTCGCCCGCCGCCTTGCCCGCCCGCCGTGTCCAGCTCGGGACACGCGCGCCCGCCGCCCTTCCCAAGGCAACCGGACCCCCTCCTATTTAACCCCGCCCCCCCTCCTCTCCCCTCGAGCCGCCGCCGCCCTCACCCGAGCCGCCGCTTGCTTGAAGGACGCCGCCGCCGCCGCCATCGCCACCCGCCACCCGACCGCCCGACCCGCGGACCCCACGCCGCCCACCGGAGCCCGGAGCCCAGCGGCGACTAGCCGGAGGTAGCCCTCGCCGCCGCCCGATCCGGTTTTTCTCGAGATGTTCGTTTTTTTTAAAACCCTAGATGGTTTTTATTTTCTCGGTTTTCTTATTTAGTGAACGTTCACCGGCCCGTTCGTTTCAATGAACGTGTTCGTTGGATTAGTTCTGTTAACGAACGTCCGCTGCTTAATCCGTTCGTCGTTTTCTTTTAATCGGATTTAATCCGTTATTTTCTGATTTTGATTTCTGATTCGATTTTCAAATCTGTTTAATTTCTCGCTTCGTTTATCGAATCAGGTGATTCAAGCGCTGGAGTTTCGTTCTGAAACCGCCGTTCGACTAACCTACTTACACAGAGTTTTCTACTGTAAAATTTTGACCTAGTTTCAGATTGGTAAACCGAGTCGTTCTCTCGAGTTTCGACTTTCAAGATTTATTTGATTCGATTCTTTTGCAACCAGGGTTCTTAAGTTGAACTCTCTGGTTAGATCTTTTATTCGAGATTTCCCCGTGCATTAGATGAGTACTTATTGTATGCTTGTTGTTTGTCTGCGTTAGATCACCCGGAGTGCGCCGCTTGTTACTTCGAGTCTCTAGGTTTCGCGGATCATCAGCAAGGCAAGTAACACTTGATCATACCTTTTCTACTACCCAGTTTTATTGCATTAGACCAAGCCCTCAAACACTTACATGATTAGGATCTAATTAAATTGTGGGATGGGAAGTAGATGGAGGTAGTACCTATTACCTGTTTTACTTATGAAACCTTTGGGAGTTACTTCTACGTTTGCTTATTATGCCATGCTATGCTAGTAGACGTGGAGTGGGTGAGTGAATATCCATGACAGATGTGAGATTGTTAATTAATGGTTTATTTAAGGTGGCAACTTAAACACACATCTGGGGGGATTGTGGCACTGGGGAACCCAAAGTGTTGTCTGTTTTTTTTTGAAATCCCGGGTACCCGTGTGATCTTCCTATGGACCGCCACCCAGGCTCAAAGGGATCATAAGATTATTCAAACTAGAAACTTCCGTGTGCAGCCACAAGCCATTATGGGCTCTGGCATAGTTGAGTAAGTCGTGCGAACTCTTATAGTGGTGGACTAGCAGATGTAGGGGATGTAGGTGTACCGGTCCACCCATCGTAAGGTGCTAGCGCCTCCGAAAGACTGTGTCTCGGTCATCCGTCTCTCAAACACCATGCAGTGCGAGAAACCAAACGGAGGCGATCGAGTCTTGTGGGGAAAAGTGCGCAAACCTCTGCAGAGTGTACAAACTAATCATGATTAGCCGTGTCCCCGGTTATGGACGTTTTGAGTATCTAGTACTTGAATATCATGTGAATCTCAACATGTTACTTCTAATAAATGTTATTGGGTTTTGATGAGTACTTTTAATTGGGATTGAGGATGCCTGTCAACCATTCTCAATGTTTAACAACCACCATGATAGTTAAATAAAATTATTCCTTTGTTGTAGGGAAAAACTAGCTTTATGCAAAAATGTAACCGTAGAGCTTTTCCACCAGCCATATATGCATGTAGTATAGGCTTATTCCTTCTTTGCTCTCTATGTGTTACATTGCCAGCATATTCCATGTGCTGACCCGTTTTCGGGCTGCAACTTTCATGTTGCAGACTTTTCAGACAACGAGTAAGGTGTTTAGGTCGTGGTTCTATACTCAGTGATGCCGATGGAGTTGATGGACTCACTATTCTTCCAAGTCTTCCGCTGTTATTAATAGATGGCCTTAAGTCATATTATTGTATTAAGTTCCCTTGTGGACAATGATGTAATAAGTGTGTGATTGCTACTCTGCTATAAATCCTTCGAAGTACTGTGTGGTGTCAGCATTACTGATCCAGGGATGACACTGAGCACAGAGACTTGATCCATTCGGGTCTAGTCGCTACAGAGAATGGTATCAGAGCACACGCTGACTGTAGGACACGACCACTAAGTTAAAGCCATAGATCACTATTCTCTTCCCATTTTCTAACTCCTCATCTTTTCTACTCTCTTTAGGATGAAGGACGAAGATCAAGTACACCCAACCAGATGAAGGCACACCTTTTGGATTTCACTTGAAGGAAGTTACCAAGTACTGAACATTGGACTACCAAGCTTCACGGGGACTTTCAACGCCACTCTACACGAAGAGGAGTATTTGGAAGATTCAAGCTCACGCATCAGGAAGGACATTCGCCCCAATCACCAAGCCTATAGATAGTGTTTTCATTGCACCAACTTGGAGTCAGGAAAGAGCATGGCAGCTCACATCACCATGGGACGCATTGGAGAAGTTTATCAAGAAGACCTCAAGGACACTATCTACCAGATTTGGACGCCGAGATGAACAATGGACGTCGTCAAGACCAAGAAGGATAGATCCATTGCAGCGTTCATCCAGAGTTAAACCAGCACATTCGACGCCAGGAGAACCAGATGTGCAATGATATGTTGGAGTTGCAGAATGCAAAGGGAAGGATCATCGAACTTGAAGAAGAACTAAAGACAACACGCAAGGACTACATGGACAAGAACGTAGCTCTGGCAAGACACAATAACGATCTTAAGTACGAGATCGAAGAACTCAAGAAGAAGTTGGCGCTCCGGAATGAAGACCAGTATGTCGATTGCCCAAGCGACTACATCAACATCGACGACACCGACTCGGATCCAAGTGAACCCGACTTTGAAGACGAAGCTGGAGCAGACATCATGGAGTCTTCCACCGGTTCAAATTAGTAGAAGTCTCCCACATATTAGTAGTATTCCTCCATGTAAACATTATAGTACACGCACTTTTGCGATAGTTAGATTGTTGTAAGCCCTTGTTTGATTGAATGAAGTGATTTTGTGTGCATTTGCTCATGTGCATTTGGGTAGTGATTCCCTTAGACCTCATTCTATTCTAAATTTCTCTTCTTTTCTAAACCTATCGGATGCCTCCGAGACGCGACCCGGATTCGCTTTTCCGCCAGAGATCACCCAACTGATCCAGCAGAGAATACCACGATTCAAACATTGGTGCGTAACTGTGGTAACAACAACAACAACAACCCACCCCACCACCACCACTGCGGATCATCCGACTCGCTTCCTTAGACTAAACCCGCCGGTGTATTCCAAGAGAGCACCGAGCCGATTGTAGCAGATGACCGGGCTCCGCAAGATAGGAAGGGAGCTGACCACTGCAGGATGCATGATGGAGAAAGAGTGAAGTTTGCAGCACATCAGCTTGAAGGACCCGCAGTGACATGGTGGGAGAATTTCACGATCACTTACCTCAGTAGACACCTTTGTCACATGGGATCAATTTCAGCAAGCTTTCCGTGACCGCCCATGTTTAGGAGCTATCGCCATGAAGAAGCGTGAGTTTCGCAACTTACGCCAAGGAGGAAGGACTGTTGGCAAGACGTGGATGACTTTAGTAAATTAGCACGTTATGCCCCGGATGAGCGTTGCTACCGATGCAGCTAAACAGGGAGAAGTTTCTAGAAGGACTGAATGATGAGTTCAAGATGCCGTTGATGGTAGCCAGTTTCAATAACTACCAGGAGTTAGTAGACCGAGCCCTCATGATTGAAGGAAAGCAAGAAGAATTGAGAACTGCAAGCGGAAGTATGGGCAAGGGAAGTATAACTCGAGCTCGTGAAACCTCGTTATACCCCTAAATCAGGAATTCAGTTTGACATACCCATGGAGGAGGTAATTCGCATAACCATAATGGTACCAAGAATGGGAACGGGAATGGAGGAAGCAATGGATGAACCTCACCACACCATCAACCCCAACCAAGAAAGACTCAAGCCATGTCACCTGTTTCAAATGTTCCAAGCCCGGGCATTATGCAAATGACTGTCCAGAAGGCCAAGGTGGAAACGTAAGCTCTGGAAAGAAGCCAAACCCTTTCAATAGGGGACAAGTGAACCACATTGATGTGGAGGAGGTTGAAGATCAGCCCGAGGCAGTAATCGGTAAGTTTTTGGTTAAGTCATTTACTGCACTAGTTCTTTTCGATACGGTGCATCGCATTCATACATATCAAGGGGATTTGTAGAGAAGTATAGTCTACCTACTCGGATTCTTAAAACCCCTTTGCTAGTAAGCCCACCAGGAGCGGAGTATATGGCCAGACAAGGATGTTTTCAAGTGCCATTAAGTATGGGAAGGCATGTGTTCCCGACGGATTTGATCATTTTGGAATCTCAAGGATTTGATGTAATTCTCGGTATGGATTGGCTGTCGATGTATGGAGGAAACATCGATTGCGCAAGTAAGACGATTTTTCTCACAACACCAGAAGGAAGAAGGATTAAGTATGTATCACGGCATGAGCCGAGGAGAGCTCATGTAAATTGCCTATCAGGAGTTGTGCAGGAAGAGGTGCCAGTAGTAAAAGATTACCCTGATGTATTTCCTGAGGAATTGCCAGGAATGCCACCGGATAGAGACATTGAGTTTTTGATTGAACTTTTGCCAGGAACAGGCCCAATATCGGTTTAACCATATAGGATGCCCGCATGTGATTTGGCGGAAATCAAGAAGCAGATTAAGGAGCTATTGGATAAAGGTTTTATACGCCCAAGTTCTTCGCCTTGGGGATCACCGATCGTTAGTGGAGAAGAAGGATGGATCGTTAAGGATGGTTGTAGATTATCGTGGATTGAATGAAGTAACAATCAAGAATAAGTACCCACTACCAATGATAAATGATCTGTTTGATCGTTTGCAAGGAGCTAAAGTGTTTTCCAAGATCGATTTGCGATCAGGGTACCATCAGTTGAAGATTCGAGAGCAGGACATACCTAAGACAGCATTTACCACGAGATATGGACTGTATGAGTATACCGTTATGTCATTTGGACTGACTAACGCACCAGCCTATTTCATGAATCTGATGAACAAAGTGTTTATGGAGTTTTTGGATAAGTTCGCCGTGGTGTTCATAGATGATATTTTGATTTTCTCGAAAAATGAAGAGGAACACAAGGAACATTTGCGATTGGTTTTGGAGAAACTAAGGGAACACCAGTTATATGCCAAGTTCAGCAAATGTGAGTTTTGGTTGAAGGAAGTTGGATTTCTCGAACATGTTATATCCGGAGAAGGAATAGCAGTTGACCCCACAAAAGTTGAGACCAGAACCAAATGGGAAGCACCAACGACAGTTGGGGAGATTCGGAGTTTCCTTGGACTCGCAGGATACTACCGAAGATTCATTGAGAATTTCTCAAGGATCGCAAAGCCTATGACTGAATTGTTAAAGAAGGATAACAAATTCTTATGGACTGAGGACTGTGAGGCGAGTTTTCTGGAGTTGAAGAAAAGATTGGTCACCTCACCAGTCTTGATATTGCCAGATCAGACCAAGGATTATGAGGTGTATTGCGACGCTTCACGTCGAGGACTTGGAGCCGTACTTATGCAAGAAGGAAGAGTTGTTTCGTATGCTTCACGACAACTTAAGCCCCATGAGTTGAATTATGCCACTCATGATTTGGAGTTAGCAGCCGTTGTGCATGCCTTGAAGACATGGAGACATTTTCTCATTTGAAATCATTGTGAAGTGTACACGTATCACAAGAGTTTGAAGTACATTTTCACACGAAGGAATTATATCTCGGCGGAGGAGATGGTTAGAGCTTATCAAGGACTATGATATGAGATTGCATTATCACCGGAAAGGCTAACGTTGTAGCAGACGCATTGAGCCGTAAGAGCCACGTCAATACCCTAATGATTGGAGGGATACCCAATGAGTTAGCAGAGGACATTCGAGAGATATGTTTGGATATAGTTACGAGAGGCTATGTAGCAGAATTTGAGCAACTCTGTTGGACAAAATCAGAGAAGCCCAAAAGGCAGATAAGGAAGTTGCCTCTATAAAAGAGAAAATGAGCAAAGGAAAAGCTAAAGGATTTCGTGAGGATGAGCACGATACCCTATGGTTTGAAGACCGTGTTTATGTGCCCAATAACCCAGAGATCAGGAAGCTGATTTTACAAGAAGCCCATGATTCACCCTATTCGATTCACCCAGGAAATACCAAGATGTATTTGGATTTGAAGAATACTTTCTGGTGGACCGGAATGAAGAAGGATATTGCGGAGTATGTAGCGGTTTGCGATGTATGTCGAAGGTGAAGGCGAACATCGAAGCGGCCAGGATTGTTGCAACCATTGCCGATACCGAATGGAAGTGGGATAAACTAGGCATGGATTTCATCACAGTCCGCCAAAGACTCGTTCGAGTTATGACTCGATTTGGGTTATAGTCGACCGTTTAACAAAGGTAGCTCATTTCATTCCGATCAAGACTACCTATAGCAGTGCTAAGTTGGCAAAGATATACATGACCAGAATTGTGTGTTTGCACGGAGTTCCGAGGAGCATCGATCGGATAGAGGAACCCAGTTTACCTCGAAATTTTGGAACCAGCTGCACGAAACATTGGGAACCAGATCGGAATTCAAGATGTTTTTCCACCCACGTAACCGATGGGATGCACCGAGAGAGTTAATCAGATTTTGGAGGACATGTTGAGAGCTTGTGCACTAGATTATGGGTCTAGTTGGGATGATAATTTGCCGATGTCACGGAATTTTCCTACAACAATAGTTACCAAACCAGCTTGAAGATGGCACCTTCGAGGCTCAGTATGGAAGAAGGTGCAGGACACCGTTGTCATGGGATCTAAACGGAGATCGCCATTGTTTGGACCAGATTTGATTAAGGAGTGCGAGCAGAAGTTAAGTTGATTCGGGACAGGCTCAAGGTAGCCCAGAGCATAAAAGAGCTATGCCGATTCAAAGCGCAGCGATTGAGTATAAGGTTGGAGACAGAGTATATCTCGAGTATCCCCGCCGAGGAGTTAAGCGTTTGGAGTTAAAGGAAAGTTAGCACCACGTTTCGCCGGACCGTATAAGATTTTGCAACGCATGGGAGAAGTTACTTATAAGTTGGAATTGCGGAAGGACTGTCGGGAGTTCATGATGTATTCCATGTTTCTCGATTGAAGAAATGTCACCCGAGATAGCGAAGTACCGCTAAGAGACACGGTGCCACTGGAAGCAATTCAGTTGAAGGATGACTTAACATATGAGGAAAAACCGGTTAAGATTCTCGATTATGCCAGCAGAGTTACCCGCAGCAAGGTTATCAAGTTTTGCAAAGTTCAAATTGGAGCCACCACACCGAGGATGAAGCCACAGGGAAAGAGAGGAAGTTTTGCTCAAGGACCACCCTCACCTATTTTCTAGCCAACCCGAATCTCGAGGGCTAGATTCATCTTAAGGGGTAGGTTTGTAACATCCCAAATTTTCAATTTGGAATGTTATACATTAGGTCATCATGCATATCATATTTTCTCGCATTTTTCCGATCCTAGAAAATTTCACGCAACTCAAGGACCCTCGGAGAGAGTTGGAGATTTCGTTATTTTCATATTTGGGGTTTCTCAAATTTTGAAAATAGGATCATTGGATTTATTTAATTATCTTCATAAAGTTTTCCGATAAAAAATTTAAGAGAGGGAATAATATGACTTTCCCAAAGCATTTAGGAAAAATGAAGATTTTATAAATAAATCAAATTTGGTTTTGAAAGATTTATTTGCTTTAGGCAAAAAATGAGTATTTTAAAAATATGCATTTTGCCCCATTATTAAAGTTCATTTTGTTAGAGCTCATTTTTAGGAGTCGGGGAAAATTTATTTTATTTAATTTGGAGTTCGTTTGGTTTTATTTTAAATTCGGTTAGTTTTTTTTTAAAAAAAAATCCGGCGCCCCGCTTTGGGCCAAGGCCCAGCCGCCGCCCGGCCGGCCGCCCCTCCCGCGCTAGCGGACTCCGTCGCCGCCACGCCCGCGCCCGCCGCCGTGTCGGCTTTCGGACAGCGCCGCGCCGCCCCTTCCCCAAGGCAACGGACCCCCCCTCCTATTTAACCCCGCCGCCTCCTCTCCCCTCACCCCGAGCCCGCCCCTCACCCGAGCCGCCGCCGCCCGCCGAAGACGCCGGCCGACGTCGCCACCCCGCCACCCGCCGACCCGCCGACCCGCCGGACCCCACCGCCGCCCCACCGGAGCCCCGGAGCCCCGCCGGCGACTAGCCGGAGGTAGCCACCTCGCCGCCGCCCCGATCCGGTTTTTGTTAGAAAACCCGATCCGGTTTTTCTCGAGATGTTCGGTTTTTTTTAAAACCCTAGATGGTTTTTTTTATTTTCTCGGTTTTCTTATTTAGTGAACGTTCACCGACCCGTTCGTTTCAATGAACGTGTTCGTTGGATTAGTTCTGTTAACGAACGTCCGCTGCTTAATCCGTTCGTCGTTTTCTTTTAATCGGATTTAATACGTTATTTTACGATTTTGATTTACGATTCGATTTTCAAATCTGTTTAATTTCTCGCCGTTTATCGGAATCAGGTGATTCAAGCGCCTGGAGTTTAGATTCTGAAACCGCCGTTCCGACTAACCTACTTACACAGAGTTTTGCTACTGTAAAATTTTGACCTAGTTTCAGATTGGTAAACCGAGTCGTTCTCTCTCGAGTTTCGACTTTCGAAGATTTATTTGATTCGATTCTTTTGCAACCAGGGTTCTTAAGTTGAACTCTCTGGTTAGATCTTTTATTCGAGATTTCCCCGTGCATTGGATGAGTACTTATTGTATGCTTGTTGTTTGTCTGTGTTAGATCACCCGGAGTGCGCCGCTTGTTACTTCGAGTCTCTAGGTTTCGCGGATCATCAGCAAGGCAAGTAACACTTGATCATACCTTTTCTACTACCCAGTTTTATTGCATTAGACCAAGCCCTCAAACACTTACATGATTAGGATCTAATTAAATTGTGGGATGGGAAGTAGATGGAGGTAGTACCTATTACCTGTTTTACTTATGAAACCTTTGGGAGTTACTTCTACGTTTGCTTATTATGCCATGCTATGCTAGTAGACGTGGATTGGGTGAGTGAATATCCATGACAGATGTGAGATTGTTAATTAATGGTTTTATTTAAGGTGGCAACTTAAACACACATCTGGGTGGATTGAGGCACTGGGGAACCCGGTGTTGTCTGCTTTTTTTTTGGAAATCCGGGGTACCCGTGTGATCTTCCTATGGACCGCCACCTGTGCTCAAAGGGATCATAAGATTATTCAAACTAGAAACTTCCGTGTGCAGCCACAAGCCATTATGGGCTCTGGCATAGTTGAGTAAGTCGTGCGAACTCTTATAGTGGTGGACTAGCAGATGTAGGGGATGTAGGTGTACGGTCCACCCATCGTAAGGTGCTAAGCGCACGAAAGACTGTGTCTCGGTCATCCGTCTCTCAAACACCATGCGGTCACGAGAAACCAAACGGAGGCGATCGAGTCTTGTGGGGAAAAGTCGCGAAACCTCTGCAGAGTGTACAAACTAATCATGATTAGCCGTGTCCCCGGTTATGGACGTTTTGAGTATCTAGTACTTGAATATCATGTGAATCTCAACATGTTACTTCTAATAAATGTTATTGGGTTTTGATGAGTACTTTTAATTGGGATTGAGGATGCCGTCAACCATTCTCAATGTTTAACAACCACCATGATAGTTAAATAAAATTATTCCTTTGTTGTAGGGAAAAACTAGCTTTATGCAAAAATGTAACCGTAGAGCTTTTCCACCAGCCATATATGCATGTAGTATAGGCTTATTCCTTCTTTGCTCTCTATGTGTTACATTGCCAGCATATTCCATGTGCTGACCCGTTTTCGGGCTGCAACTTTCATGTTGCAGACTTTAGACAACGAGTAAGGTGTTTAGGTCGTGGTTCTATACTCAGTGATGCCGATGGAGTTGATGGACTCACTATTCTTCCAAGTCTTCATTTGTTATTAATAGATGGCCTTAAGCCATATTATTGTATTAAGTTCCCTTGTGGACAACGATGTAATAAGTGTGTGATTGCTACTCGCTATAAATCCTTGAAATCTTGTGTGGTGTCGGCACGATCCAGGGATGACACTGAGCACAGAGACTTGATCCATTCGGGTCTGGTCGCTACACCAACACAAGTCCGTTTCCTCCATTTTGCGTTACGCCAGACCCCTCCCGATGAACAGGATCCCGATTTGGATGTGGCCGGTCGAACACAAGGCCGTTTCCTCCGTTCTACGGTACACCAGGCCTCGTTTCCATCGGCTGTTCCGTCCAAGCCCTCCCGATGAACACGACGACGCATTCCGTTCTGACCCAGCCGGTTGGCTCCCCATGAACACGACGATGACGTTGTTTCTTCCTTCCAACCTAGCCATGTACACGAACCCTGGCTGTACGTATGCACGAGTAGGCGTTCGAGACCCCGCCCGTATGTACGTACGTGGCCGTATTTTCTTTCTTGCACACTGGCCTTTGTACGTACGTGTACATGCTACGTGCGCGCTTTGATAATCCCCAAGTGCTGGGAATCATCGTAGCAATTTCCAAAGGTGGAAGTGATAAGTATGGAGTGTCAAACCCACAAGGAGCTAAAGGTAAGATCAATATTCTCTCAAGCCCTATACGCCATCGATACGACTCTCACGTGCAATCAACGCTTTGCTTCCAACTAGAAACGAGAAATAAAACTGCGTTGTGGGTATGAAGAGGATAACTTTGCATGATATCAGAGAGCTAAAATATGAAAGTAGGTGCTGTTATCATAAAGTTAGAATATATTACTAAATATTATAAATAGCAAGTGTGGAATAATGGTGGATCAGTGTGCGGAATTGTCCTAGGCAACCGTTGACAAGACCGGTGATCACTATTGCAGTTTCATATGAGGGAGAGGCATAAGCTAACATACTTTCTCTACTTGGATCATATGCACTTATGATTGGAACTCTAGCAAGCATTTGCAACTACTAAAGATCATTAAGGTAAAACCCAACCATAGCATTAAAGCATCAAGTCCTCTTTATTCCCATACGCAACAACCCCCTTACTCGGGTTTGTGTTTCAGTCACTCACCAACCCACTATAAGCGAATCATGAACGTATTGCAACACCCTACAGCTTGAGCCCCTCACGCTTGCGCGACACGGAGGGCACCATAGGACAGCATCAAAGTAAAACATACAACCACTACAAAAAAATACACTTCTGTGATGATACGTGTTTGTCACAGTAGGTCGCGATTTTTGTCATGCATGTACATCCATGACAAATTTATGACAGAATCAAGATAGTCATACCTGTGCTGTCGTAGAAGTGTTCCATGACATTACCAAAATTATCATCATGGAAGTTTCCACTTCCATGACGATAAATCCCGCATCACATAAGTGATTTCGTCAAGGGTGACTGACACGTGGCATCCACCGTAACGGAACGCCGTTAAGCTATCGGGTTGGATTTTGGATCCGATAACCCGTTAACAGCCACGACCAATGCCGATTTTCCACGTGTAAAATTCTCATTGGCTGACGGATCCACGTGTCAGCTCCGCGTCGGCACAGGTGTCACTCATTCAACGGTCGAGATGGGCCTATGATATGTTGACACGTGGACCGGCCCAAAAGTGGCCCACAGAGTTGAAATGGGCCGGCCCAACCAAAAGCCCATAAGATTTAGCGGACCATAATGGGCCGGCCCAGCTAAAGGCCCACAAAATTTAGCGGACCTTAATGGGCCGGCCCAGCTAAAGGCCCACAAGATTTTGCGGACCACAATGGGCCGGCCCAGCTAGAGGCCCACAAGATTCTGCAGACCATAATGGGGCGACCCAGCTAAAGGCCCAACATTCTCTGTCAAATCGGCCCGTCAATGGGCTGGTCTAAACTTGTCATCAATGCGGCACATGGTCACTTCTGGCCCGTTAACAGTCTGCTAAGTAATTGGGACGAATTACAGCCCGATGTATTTCCGGCCTGTTAAAGGTCCGGCTTCATTTGGGCCCATTTACAGGCCATCAAAACTTTCGGCCCATATACGACCATGAAGGATTTGGGTCATATTCGCCATGTCCGCTATTCGCCCGTTAGAGGCCCACTAGAGATTTGGCCCACTTTCGGCCTGTTGTCATTTTCGGCCCGTTAAGCCGGACGTAAACCATGGGCCATATTTGGCCCAACGTCATATCGGGCCCATTAACGACCCATATAAAAATGACGATAATCTAGCCCGACCGAAGTTCCGGCCTGTTAAAGGCCCGTGTATTAGGTCGGCGCATTTACGGCCCGTCCAAATTTCGGCCTGTCAAATATCCGCATGGTAAATGGGCCACCATTTCGGCCGGCTAAATCCAGTGGGTTATTTGGCACAATCAGGGCCCAATCTCACTTTCAGTCTATTAAAGGCCCATGTTTTTATGGGCTCGACATATTTACACCTGTAAACGGCCTACTTTTACTGAGGGCCCAAATTATGTTTAGGCCTGTTAAAGGCCCACTATGGGCACAAGCCTACCAGAAAAATTTGAAAGCTTATGCTAATTTAAGCCCAGATATTTTTAGTGGGCTACATGCCAATTCGCCCGTAATCGCTTTTTAGCCCAATTGGAATGGGCCCGACGAATGTTGGCATGTTGGGCTCTCTGAAGCTTTCGTCCGAATACATTACTAAGATAAATCTACACTATACAAAATAAGCGTCATAATTGCTGCACTGTGGCAGCATCATAAATGTTGTATCACAACAAAATAAATTCCAATCATACAACAAAGGCCTGTTGGCATAAAGTTTCTGATCCTTCCGGATAAAAGCACCATCGGATGTATAGAAGCACAGATCATTTGACACGAGTGCTAATGTTTCAGTTGTAGAATCTGATGGAGCAAAGACGATCTCCATCTTTTTTCCTCCATTGCTCTTCAACAACGGTTTAATGTCTGATAGTCTGGTTTCAAAACCATTCATATCTTGACGGCATTTCTCAACCACTATTCTTGTTTCCGAAACAACATCCATTAGGGATTGGACTTGTGTCTGGAGCACAGATATATCATTCTATCTAGCAGGAAGATTTTGTTCAGTAGGCGATTTGGACGAGGTTACCTTGACAACCAACCTGAATTACACAGAAGGTGCTTTTTGCCTTTGTTAGTTGAGAGATCTTGACGACCTTGCAGCAAGATGTGACATTGTGCCTGTAGTAGCCTCGTCACCTTCAGGTGGTTGTGGCTATTCAATCATTTGTTCCATAGCTTCCTGAAAGTTTGAACTTGTAGATTAGTGTACCAGTGAGTTACTATTTTGGTGAACTACTGTAATACATTAGCATGTATTGTAGGTTAAACGTTTATACATAACTTATTTTGGTGAACTACTGTAATACATTAGCATGTATTGTAGTGCCAACTACATAATAAAATCACTTTCGGAACATATGTCCATGTAGCATGCCCATCTTGTATTGTCTATTTCCTCACATTCATTGACATCTAAGGATAAAGAGACATGGTTTAAAGTAGGATGAACATAGTATGACATCATTCATATCATGGGCAAACAGATATAAAACAAACAGGCTATTTTATCATTGTGTGCTTTTGAACATAACAACTAGATTACAGATCAAGACCAAAAGAATATCCTTCATCTCTTTTAAACCATGTAAGGTGAAATGATACGTTAAGACAACTGTATAAAAGTGAACAGAGTAACCGACATTGGCTGCAAACCAAGTAGTTAAATGAACACATCACAAGTACCAATCAGCTCAAGGAAGGAGGAGTAAGGACTTACAATGGCTTGAATCGGTGTGCTCATGCCCTTCATCTTGCTGGTGTGGCAATCCTTGAAGATTTGCATTGCATTCGGTTCAGGTTCTTTTTGGTCCGCACGGGCTTTCCGCTGTATTTGGAACAAGTCAATATAGATACGATAATATGGCACAAAAAAAAGAAGGAAGTAGTAGCTATTTACAAGAGCCTCGCAGTGTGCAATATAGCTACGAGATCCTGTTGTCTGTTGGAATTTCACTTTAGAACGGTTGGTTTTGTTCTTCAAATAGTTAGCCTAGAAGAAGATACAATTGTAGGGCACATACATAAATACAAGTTCAATATGTGATCTGATCAAATACATATAGCCTACCTGATACTTTGGATCAGACCAGTGTTTAACGAGGGCTGTCCGGTCTTCATCTCGTAATATATTCCATCGGAGATGTTTGGGCGATTTCATTGTTAGCCTTGCCTTCAAAGTGAGATTTTCTAAGGTGGTACCGACATCGTCAGCAGAAGCGGTGAAAAACATGAGTGCATGCTTGTTTAGTTGCATCATCTTCGGATCCAACTTGAACCTCATCTGCTGAAAAAGAATGTGAGTCTTATTAGGAGGAAGCTAGAAAGTATGGGATGAGCAAGACAATATTACTAATTGCCATGAATAACATTACTTATAGATAAATGGTCAAGGAAGGTGTTAAACTGGGTATTGTCTTTCTCATTCCTGTCTGGATCCACGTTGGGAGGATCTGGCAGATGACACCTAACGGCAACGGCTGCCTCGATACTAACTTGGCTGACTCAGAGCATCACGTGGCCTTTTTAAACCTGCCTCAAAATGGATCTCCATTCTTCCTCCTTTAGATTTTGTTAATCTGTCAAGCATTATCCTGATGTCTGCTTTCGCCATGCCGTGGTGCTAGTTCAACAACGAATATGGAAAGTGTTAGTGTACATCAAACTGTGAGAGTACATATAAAGGAGCATGCAACTGCAACTTGACTCGGCCAGGTACCGTCTTGGTGTTGATGCTCATGAGGTTCATCTGATCTTGCCAAGTCCTGTTGTGTCAACAGTGCTTCGGAAGTAGTGTTAGGTGTGAAGGCAGCTTGGGAACTGGCCAGTTCCGGAGCAAACGAACGAGTAACTGGTTGAGATCTTTGATGCAGTTGAAGCGGATGCTGCAGCTGGTGGAGCAGATGATACTGTGTTTGTAGATTTAGCCGGTGGACTTGGACCTTCTACTACACTATAAGTACCAGCAGAATCTCGACGGCAGAGTCTTTTCTGTTTCACCCGACGAGTAACAACACTCCCTACTATATTATTTTCCTTGCTCTTTTTTGACTTTTCCATGTCAAGCTGTACCCACAACACAAAAGAATAAAATCACTCTTCAGAACTCATTGATGCATGATCTGAGACAAGCAATACTTTGATGTAAGACAACCGTATGAGGATGGAATATGTAAGAAAACAGACGGTATGACATATTCACAGCTACGATGTGCAAACTAAGCAGAAGGATTTTCAAGAAAATAGAAGTAATGCAAGCTAGACACCATATGAAAGATGCAACCAATATTACTCTGCCAAGTTAAAAGTGTCTTGTCATAAGTGGCATTTCGAAAAATTAGAAGCAGTACAACGTAGAAATCAATGCAAGATGCAACCACTATCAAACTGCCATGTTAAAAGCGTCCAATCATGAGTGACTGATGCGGGATACACAACAGCAAGATTTTTGAAGTAAGAACATGGTATGATAGATAGATGCATTGTATTCTAGACAGAAAGCCATGTCATATGCACATGTATAACGTATAAACTCAGCAGGTGCAATTTAATCAAAATAGAAGAAATACAGGCTAGACAACATATGCAACATGAAACCAATTATCACACTGTAAACTTAGACCAAGCACCTGCAATGGTGTAGTGCGGGAGATGAACTCATCATGTAGACTTGGGACTTCAACTTCATTAGCAGTAGCAGTGGCAAATCTAGAGAGTCTCTGTTTGCGTCGGTGCGGAGTACCACCAACATCCCCTAACTTACTCTTTTCCTTCCTATTTTCTGATATTGCCTTATGAAGTGAAAACCACAAGAAGATGAATAAAATGAGCTCTGCATAACTGGTTGATGCATGATACAGATGAACACTACTTTGATGTAAGGCAAGCGCAGGAGGATGGAATATATACAGAAAACGATAGCGTTTCATATTCACACGTACGATAGGAGGATGGAATATGTATGAAAAACAGTAAGCGGAAGGCATTTCAACAAAATTAGAAGAAATGAAAGCTAGGCACCATATGAACATGCAACCAATATCACTCTATCAGGTAAAAAGTGTCTAGTCGTAAGTGCCATTTCAAGAAATTAGAAGCAGTACAAGCTAGAAGACAATGCAAGATGCAACCTACATCACAGTCCCAAGTTAAATTTGTCTAATGGGTAATTGATCGTTGCGGTATAAGTTGTAAGCTACGCAGATGCAATACAAGCTAGACATCATATGCAACATGGAACCACATATAATAGTGCCAAGTTAGAGCAAGCACCTGTGATGGTGGAGTAGGGGAGATGTGCTCATCATCTACACAGCTACGTTGACTATCTAGCCTTGCGTTGTCTTGCGAATCTTGTTGGGAGGATGGCGGAGTAGAATATGTAGAGAACCTCCGTTTCAGTTGTTTCTAAGGACCACCATCATCCAATGCCTTGCCAATTTCCTTCAGCTTTATTGATTTTGCTTTGTGAGGTCATACCGACAAGAAAAGGAATATCATTCACTCTTCGTAACTCATTCATGCACGACATCGATTTAACACTACTACGATGAAAGGCAAAGTCATGATACGAGGATGGAATATGTCTGAAAAAATGGACGGCTTGACATATTCACACCTATGATGTGGTAACTAAGCGAAGGCACTTCAACAAATTAGAAACAACTGCAAGACACCATATGGAAGGTGCAATCAATATCACTCGCCAAGTTAAAATTGTCTCTTCATAGGTGGCGTTCATCAAACTAGAAGCAATACATGCTAGAAATCATATTCAAGACGCAAAACCAATATCACACTGCCAACTTAAAGGTGTCCCATCATAAGTGACTGATGCAGGATACACAAGAAGAGTAGTTTCATGTAAGAACATGGTATGATAGACAGATATAGTATGTACCAAAAACAGGAAAGCGTGTCATATTCACATGTATCATGTGTAAGCTAAGAAGATGCAGTTTACACTAATTAGGAGCAATAAGAGCTAGAAACCATATGCAACATGCAACCAGATATCACACTGCCAAGTTAGAGAAAGCACCTTGGATGGTGGAGTAGGGGAGCGGAGACTTAGACCATGTAATGCACTATCAGTACAAGGAGAATTGGTACAGATGCTCCGTTTATGTTGCTGCAGAGGACCACCATCATCGCCTTCCTTACTCTTTTCCTTCCTCTTTCTTGATTTTGCCTTGTCAAGTCAAACCCACAAGAAAAAGGAATAAAATTTGCTCTTCAGAACTTATTGATGCATGATACTGATGAATACTACTTTCATGTAAGGCAGCCGCATGATAGGAGGATGGAATATGTATGAAAAACATGACGGCATGACATATTGACATGTATGATGTATAAAGTGTAAACTAAGCACAAGGTGCTTGAACTTGTTAGAATCGATGCAAGCTAGAAACCATATGAAAGATGAAACCAATATCACTCTGCCAAATTAAAAGGGTGCCCTAACAAATGTATTTGACCAAATTAGAAGCAATACATGGTAACAGGCTAGAAATAATATGCAATATGCAACGAATAAAGGTGACTCATCGTAAGTAATTGATGCAGGATACAGAAGAGAGGTTGTTTCATGTAAGAACAAGGTTAACACATAGATGTAGTGTGTACCAAAAATAGGAAGGCATGTCATATTCACATGTATAGTGTGTAAACTAAGCAGATGCAATTTACCCTAATTAGAAGCATTACAAGCTAGACACCGTATGCAACATGCAACCACATATCGCACTACGAAGTTGGAGCAAGCACCTGTGATGGTGGTGTAGGGGAAGTGATGTCTTGGTGCACAGAGCAACGTTCAATATCTTCATTTAGGCTTGTTGTTTCTTGAGAATCATGTGGAGAGGATGAAATTGCATTCTTTATAAGAGTATTGCGTCTCATATTAACCCACGCTGCGGATCTGTCTCATCATAAGCGATAGACGCAGGATACACAAGAACAAGAGTTTGATGTAAGAACATGGTGTGATAGGCGATGTGGTATGTACCAAAAACAGGAAGGCGTGTCATATTCACATGTATAATGTGTAAGCTAAGGAGATGCAATTTAACAAATTAGGAGCATTGATGAGGGATACACAAGAGAAGTAGTTTGATGTAAGAACATGGTTAATAGAAAGACGTAGTATGTACCAAAAACAGGAAGGCATGTCATATTCAAAGGTATAATGTGTTAACTAAGCAGATGCAATTTACCCTAATTAGAAGCATTACAAGGTAGACACCATATGCAACATGCAACCACATATCACACTGCCAAGTAAGAGCAAGCACCTACGATGGTGGTGTGGGGGAATTCATGTGATCAACTAGAGAGCTACGTTGACTATGTTCATTTAGCCTTGCTGCTTTCTTGAGAATCGTGTGGGGAGGATGACACTGCACTCTTTAAACTAGTAGGGCGCCTCACAGTAACCCAGTCGGGTGACTGTATCATCATAAGTGATTGACGAGGGATACAAATGAGCATTAGTTTGATGTACGAACAAGGTTAATAGACATATGTAGTATGTATCAAAAACAGGAAGGCATGTCATTATCAAAGGTATAATGTGTAAAGTAAGGAGATGCAATTTAACCAAATTGGAAGCAATACAAGCTAGACACCATATGCAACATGCAACCACATTTGACACCGTGAAGTTAAAGCAAGCACACAGGATGGTTGTGTGTGGCAATTGAGATCATCAATCGCAGAGCTACTTTTTTGTCTCCAAGCTGCAGAACCTTTGCAGCCATTAGAGCGTTGAAACGCTTACTGCTTATCTTCGAATTACACTAGAGTGACTTCTGTCTTTTCTTTTCTGCATTCATCAACACTACGTCAGAGTCTGAAATACCCATGAATAAAAAACAATAGTGTGAGTATGGGTGAAATGTGTGCACAATTAGTACAGGGTAAAGGTAGTAGATAGCAGGTCAGTGAGAAATAAATGATGGGAGACATATGATAGCTCTACAACATGCATGGCACACTCAGTTACTACAGGATTCTATGAAAATGATCATTGAAAAGCAAATAGGTCAGTCCATTTTTTTCTGCACCGTCCGATGTACATAGAACGGGAGATCGCCTTCATCTACCTCCGGCCGATCGGTGTTGACGATCTTCCTCGAACGCCACGACCACCGGCCCAAGATTCCTCCCTGCCGCGCCTCCCTCGACCTCACCGCTTTGCCGTGCTTGGCACCGCCCCCCCGGCCATCCATTCAAGCCCTGCCGACCTCCAGATCGGGCGCAAGCAGCTCCTGCGCCCCACACCCCTATGATAGACAACGATGCGCTGCTTCCCCGGGGAACAGGCGGACTAGGTGCTCCGCGCGCCTAAGCAGGTGCTGCTTCTTTTAATTGCGGTTCGACTGAACCTGAATTGATATCCGAGTAGACTCTTGACCTCTAACAAAGGTGAAATAGTAAAAGGGAGGAAACCTTGTGCATTTAGTATCATGAAGAAGATGCAGTAAGAAGCGCTCAACTAGTTTCTTTCGTGGGATGAATACGGTGTGAGCAGAGACGTAAGATTTGCACGATTAAGGGAAGAGGAGTACCTCTTTCTCCTGGTACTGCTGTGTCCTCCTTTTTTTTCGACGATCTTGTTGTTCGCCGGAAACCAGAAGTTGTGGAGGACGGTGCAGCCTTGGACGAACCCATGGCCAAGTTGTTGAGTGTGGTGCGGTGGCCGTCTGTCGGCGGCGGGGAAGCAAATCCGAGGCGGCGAACGACGGCGTAGCGGGAACAGCTCCGGTGCGGTGGACGGTTGCGACAGTGGAGCCGCAGCAGTGAGGCGCATGACGGCATGGTCGGAGTGGTTACTGCACGCTGCGTCGGCGTCGGCGTTGTGGAGGCAGCTCTGCCTCGGCTTCAGCTGCTAAGTCCTTGAGGGTGTTGCGGTTGCGGTTGCGTTGGACGACGACGTCGGGGTACCGGCTCCTGCGTGATGGAGGAGGGCGGCGGTGGATTGGCCGCTACGGGGTGGAGGACGGAGGAGGTTGGGGTTTCGCGGCTGGTGGAGAGGGCGTTTTCGCGCCCACGGAGTATGAATTGGGAAACAGAGGGAGGCGGGTTGGCGGGGAACTAAGGGGAACAATGTTTCGGTTTGAGACGCGCTTTTTTGAAATTTGGGGAAAGTTACAAACTATGCCCACATCTAAAATTTCAGACATATTGCGGGTTGGTGGTAGGACAGTCATGTCAGGTGTCCCAAATGTGGGCGGGATAGATTTCGGCCGAGCGCATGGGGGTTTAGGCGCCCGGCAGTATGAATGCTTCTCGAGGCGGTTGAGACTGGCGTCTTGGTGAAGTTACAAACCTACCCCTGTTTAGACCTTTGGACATCGGGCCGATAGGCTACACGGGCCAGAGTCAGGACAATAATTTCCTACCACCAAAACATTAGTCTCGCGCGGTTTCGGGTGACCAGAGGCCTATTTGGCGCTTCGTTCAATATTTGGGAGTAGAAGCATTAACGTTTTCGGTTCTCTTGAATTGAACTTTCAGGATTTGTCAAACTTCACAAATCTTTACTCTTGAAAATCCTAAAGCTACGATTATTTTGGAATGGAGGGGGTACATTTTAATATACACTGTACATGAGTATATATTAAAAAATATGCAACTTACCTCAGTTCATGCATGGTTCCAGGTATAATCTCCTTGGTTGCAAAAAAAGTTAGATATGCGTATGAATATATATACCATGTTCAAACTCACAACAAAGATTGATGCCCCCTTTACATCTGATTTACAAATGCCATTATCTCGGGTTCAAATAGATGAATGCACTTCCTATGAATTGAATCTTGAAACCCCCTTTATGTTGAATTCGACATGTATTTTACTTCGTAGCTAGCAATTTGGAATGTATCCATGCAAGTGACAAATGTATAAAGTGCTTCACACTAACAACATGGAGTGCACTAATTAATGTTTATATATGAAGTGCAAAAGAATCCATTACCTGTATTTCAAACCTCTCTCACTCTATGGATCGATAATATGAAATAAACACATGCACATGCTATAACTCAATAGAGTATAGGTGTCCGATAGACCGATTTTCGTCCATACGCAATTTTGCAGAATTCATGATCTCGTCCAAAAATAATAATGCCATTTATATTTTAATTTAATGCGTAGAACCGCCTTTTACACGTAGATATCTCTCTATCTAACGCATAAGTGCACACACTTTATATGCATCGGCATTTCACTTTCACACATGCTCACAATCTCTCTCAGGGTGTCGGGGTGTCTCACGCACATGCTCTCTCGGTTTCTCTATCTCTCTTTCTAACTACTATGTACCACTCTTTTCACTAATCTCAGTTGGAAAACACTATTTCTCTCACATGCATATATACACATGCACGGTCTCTACTAGCCCTCTATACGCACATATATGTGCCTACGTGTCTCCCACACGCACATTATCTTTAGGCCTCTCTCGCACACATTGCCCCCCCCCCCGACACACCTCTCTAATAGTAGTTGGCAGATATGATTTCATCATATCATTCGGTAGGATATCCCTGGCTGTTAGGCTGGATGGTAATACGAGGCAAAGTTTTACCCTAGTTCGGATCGGACCCTTGCAGTTGAAGAAAGAGCCTACTCTTGGTACTGTATATTAGTGTTAGGGGTGTGTACAAAGTACACGTGAATACCAGGCATTATGCGTGTGTGTATATATACTATCGACGAACTAGCCCCCAAGCTTGTATAACATACTAAGGGCCTAGGGATACAAATCATATATAGTCGGCTTATCACCAGTGGGGATAGAGTCCTCCGTGACTCTGGTAGCTTCGTGTTGTACGCCGAGTCTTCCATATGGGTTTCCATATAACACGTCTCGGTCCAACCTATATGTGGCGCAGGATGGAACCGACCCATGAGTCTTCATGCTGACCCACCACAACTAGAAATGATGTGCCCACCACACCACACACGCAATCCGCCACTAAGAAAATAAGCATATACGATAGTACAACGTATCTAGCTCATGATACGTCTTCATATTTTGTTGATGACACTGACGGACTTTGCATTTGATGCGTGCTCCGTATTTTGTTGACGACACTTACGGTCATTGTATTTGAAGCGAAAAGCACGATATGGTCACTGGACTTCAGAATAAGCTCATCACGGTCACCACATACATTTTGTCGTGCTAACCAACATATGGTTGGATGGTTAGGAGGACAGTGGTTTCTCGAGCCCACCAAGGTTAAACTCCTGGTGCTCGCATTTATCCTGGGTTAATTTCAGTATTTTCCGGCGATGTACGCTCGATTGGGAGGAGACGTTCAACTCCCCTACGAGGCACCGATGGGGACTGCGTAAAAGCTCAAGATCAGCTATGATGGCCCACACTCTCGAAGGTGCGGCGGACCGGGCGGTGGGGAGTGGTTTCGGGAGGCGGGCTGGTGGCGGCGGGGGCGGGCGGTTCGGCCGGTGGTGGTTGGCGGCTCGGGGGGGGGGGTGGAGTTTGATGATAAATTGGAGGCCCTTGATTTCATATCCAATGGCTGGAAAATCTAATGACAAGAGATGAAAAAGTCAGTCGACTGACGTGTAGCCTCACCCCGCATGTACACATGCACGCACGCATGTAGGCGTGCAACACTGACACGCATACACATTAACGCATACACGCGACGCATCTTTGGCGTGCAACACTGACACGTACACATGCACTCGCGAACACACGCACGTACGCACCCATGCATGCAACACTGAAATGCACCCTTGCACGTACGCACCCATGCATGCAACACTGAAACGCACCCTTGCACACACGCAACACTCACATGCCTGCATGCACACAGCACACGACGCAAGACACACGCTTAACTACATGAAAAAGATGACTTCACACTCAATGAACAATCATCGGTTTATGAAATGCCTGCTTCTGACCGCCCTGGCCCACCAAAGGTTCCTCTGCTGTGCGCTGCCTGCGTTGGGTCACTGACATGCAGGCCATGCACCCAAAGAGCCCAAACATCAGTGGAAGAACGGTAGCGGTGTCCTAGGTCAGAGTCGAGGAGCCACTCATGCACGCCCGACTGAACACGCCTCGTGCCGCATTCAAACGCCTCCATGAAACCCGCCTGTGGAAGCCGAGAAACCCACTCGGACACACGTCTCGTTTCATGACGGGCCAGCGTTAAACGCAACACCGGCCGAGCTCCTCCCGTCCGCCGTCTATTTAATCTCCTATTTAAACGAGGCCAAACGCCGGCCAAGAATCGCAGACCTCCGCCGCTCCCCTATCTCCTCCACCATTTTGTCCACTCTTACAATGGCTTACGAAGAGTAGTTATTCTGCATCCAAGCCGGCTGGGTAGCCCGCCGAATACGGGCTATGCAGCTCGCTGAACCACCTCCCTCCCCTCGCCCATGGAGCCAGTTGCCGCCCAAAGCCGGCGCGCGGTTCAGCAACTCGTCGCTCCAGGCCAGCTCGACGAGGAGCGGTGCATGGGCGTCGTTGCTGCCGTCCACGCCGCCGCCTCGTACCACGTCTCCCGTTTCTGTGGCCGAGACTCCCATGTCGGCGGCCGCGCCATGCAAGCAGCGACAGAAGCCGGGTGCACGGAGACCGACGAGTCGGTGGCCAGCGCCTCCGCGTCCGCCGCCATCATCGGGGAGAAGTAGAACACGGGAGGCCGCCATCGCTTGGGTCCCACGAAGGCCACCGCGGAGGCGACGCGGCGCATACATCGTGTCTTGCGGATCCTTTTGTTGCGAGGACCTTCGTCGACCCCGCATGGGCTCCATAGAAGAGGTCAATGTTAGGATGAACTCGAGCCAGTGCCGGCCATGGCGAAGTAGTGGCCGGTGATGAACTCGAACCGGTGCCGGCCACCATCATCTTCGGCACCAGCTAATGATATCAGTTGGGCAGTGGGGAAGCGAGCCGTCCTTATACCAAGCATATACCTCCGTGGCTCCGGCGATCTGGTGATCGTCTTGCCGGACATGAGGAACACAAATTGATCGGCGGCGACCATTTAGGCCATGTATTATATACCTGTGTTGTCCGTAACTAGCACCGCGTAGTTCATTTGAATGTAATGAAATCCGTCATGTTTGTGTGAAAATCCGGTATTTTATATGATTTCCGCCGTTATTTATATGAAATACTCCGGTGGTTGCGTGAATGAGTATCGGTTTGTTCACGTGTTTGCGTGAATTTCGTCCGGTTGGTTGAGTTGCTGTCATAATGTGTGCGGCTACGGTTGGATGGCATAATTTGCGGTCGCCAATGGTCTGCGGGCGGCTCGGGCGGCGCTAGGGACAAAAACACAGCTCGTGCGAGCTCGTCTCCAACGTGCACGCTTGGAGGATGCATGACAGCATGAGCACCGAGCTGCTCGCTCATCGGTGGCAAAGGCACCGGTGGACAAAAGGGTCGCCAATATTTTGGCTACGGGCAAGATCCAAACAGCCCTCCCAACAGATTCAAATCCCTCGCTCGCCGTGGAATTTTTCCCTGTGTTGTTTTCATGGACAAGCAAGATGCCCGTTGAGGGAGTCCTGGATTAGGGGGTGTCCGGATAGCCGGACTATAACCTTTGGCCGGACTCCTGGACCATGAAGATACAAGATTGAAGACTTTGTCCCGTGTCCGGATGGGACTTTCCTTGGCGTGGAAGGCAAGCTTGGCGATACTGATATGTAGATCTCCTCCCATTGTAACCGACTCTGTGTAACCCTAGCCCTCTCCGGTGTCTATATAAACCGGAGGGTTTTAGTCCCAGAGGGCGAACAACAATCATACCATAGGCTAGCTTCTAGGGTTTAGCCTCTCGATCTCGTGGTAGATCTACTCTTGTACTACCCATATCATCAATATTAATCAATGTGAGTAGGGTTTTACCTCCATCGAGAGGGCTGAACCTGGGTAAAAACATCGTGTCCCTTGTCTCTGTTACCATCCGCCTAGACGCACGATTCGGGACCCCCTACCCAAGATCCGCCGATTTTGACACCGACATTGGTGCTTTCATTGAGAGTTCCTCTGTGTCGTCATCTTTAGGCCCGATGGCACCTCCGATCATCAACAACGATGTGGTCCAGGGTGAGACTTTTCTCCCCGGACAGATCTTCGTATTTGGCGCCTTTGCACTGTGGGCCAATTCGCTTGGTCATCTGGAGCAGATGGAAAGCTACGCCCCTGGCCATCAGGTTAGATTTGGAAGTTTGAACTACACGGCTCACGTCCGCGGAGACTTGATCTTCGACGGGTTTGAGCCACAGCCGAGCGTGCTGCACTGTCACGATGGGCATGACCTAGCTCTGCCACCGAACAGTGCCGTGTAGGCCGCACCCGTGTCCGCTCCGACCCTTAACTCGGAGCCGACTGCGCCAATCAAGGACGGGTGGCTGGACACCGCCTTGGGGGCTGCAATCTCTACGGCGATCGAGCCGAACACCAGCCTTGTCCTCTGCGAAGCTCGTGACTCCAAGGTGCCGGACTCCGAACCTTCCGTGCCCCTGCCGATCGAATCCGATTGGGCGCTGATCATGGAGTTCGCCGTCGCGGACATCTTTCAGCACTCGCTCTTTGGCGACATTCTGAATTCACTAAATTCTCTCTCTTTAACAGCAGAGCCCTGGCCGGACTATGGTCAGGAAGGTTGGGATGCGGACGACGAAGAAATTCAAAGCCCACCCACCACCCACTTCGTAGCCACTGTCGATGATTTAACCGACATGCTCGACTTCGACTCCGAAGACATCGACGGTATGGACGCCGATGCAGGAGATGACCAAGAACCAGCGCCTATAGGGCACTGGAAGGCCACCTCGTCGTATGACATATACATGGTGGACACCCCAAAAGAAGGGAAGGGCGATGGAACAATGGAGGATGACCCCTCCAAGAAGCAGCCTAAGCGCCGGCGTCAGCGGCGCCGCTCTAAATCCCGCCAAAGCAAAAACGGCGATTCCGGCACGGGAGATAATAACACCCTGGACAATGCCGAAGACAACCCCCTCCAGCAGGATTCAGCACAGGAGGATGGAGAAGCCAGCCCTCATGAGAGAGCGGCAGAGAGAGAGGTAGAGGACGATAATTACATGCCTCCCTCCGAAGACGAGGCAAGCCTCGACGACGACGAATTTGTCGTGCCTGAGGATCCCGTCGAACAAGAGCGTTTCAGACACAGGCTTATGGCCACGGCGAGCAGCCTCAAGAAAAAACGGCAACAGCTTAGAGCTGACCAAGACTTGCTAGCCGACAGATGGACTGAAGTCCTTGCGGCCGAAGAGTACGAACTCAAACGCCCCTCCAAGAGCTACCCAAAGCGCAGTCCGCTACCCCGATTAGAGGAGGAAGCACCTAAACCTACATCACCAGCGCACGACGCGGCCGACCGGCCACCTCGTGGCCGCGACAGAGAGGCCTCTCGGCCCTCCACTCAAGCCGCACCCCGGCGTTGCTCAAAAAATACCAAGGCACGGGGAAATGCGCCAGACCTGTGAGATATATTGGAGGACAAGGCAAGGCAAACAAGGTCAATCTACGGATCGCGTGGGCGCCCCACGACACGTGATTTATTAACCGCCATGCCGGATATGGCAAATCCGGTCGGGCGAACACACGAGACAAAGCTCATTTGAGCTGCATCGTGATATAGCCCAGATGCAGGCGCCAGACACCCACTATGCTTCATGATGAAGTAATGGATCATCAAATCCACGAGGGTTTCAAACCCAGAACATCGAATCATACGATGGCACAACAGATCCTGCGGTATGGATCGAGGATTATTTCCTTCATATCCACATGGCCCGCGGTGATGATCTACACGCCATCAAATACCTCCCACTCAAGCTTAAAGGACCAGCTCGACATTGGCTTAACAGCTTGCCAGCAGAGTCAATTGGTTGTTGGGAAGACACGAAGCCGCATTCCTCGACAATTTCTGTGGCACCTATGTGCGACCACCAGACGCCGATGACCTAAGCCACATAATTCAGCAGCCAGAGGAGTCGGCCAGACAATTCTGGACACGGTTCCTAACCAAGAAAAATCAAATAGCCGACTGTCCGGACGCAGAGGCCCTCGCAGCCTTCAAACATAACATCCGTGACGAGTGGCTTGCCCGGCACCTAGGACAGGAAAAGACGAAATCCATGGCAGCCCTCACAACACTCATGACCCGCTTTTGCGCGGGAGAAGACAGCTGGCTAGCTCGCAGTAATAACATGACCAAGAGCCCTGGTAATTCGGATACCAAGGACAACAATGGCAGGTCGCGTCGCAACAAGCATAAGCACCGCATTAACAGCGCCAATGCTGGGGATACGACAGTTAATGCCGGATTCAGAAGCTCTAAACCCGGTCAGCGGGAAAATCCATTTAAAAGAAATACTCCGGGCCCGTCCAGTTTGGACCGAATACTCAATCCCTTGTGCCGGATACACGGCACCCCCGAAAAACCAGCCAATCACACCAACATGGATTGTTGGGTGTTCAAGCAGGCAGGCAAGTTAAATGCCGAAAACAGAGACAAGGGGCTGCATAGCGATGACGAGGAGGAGCCTTGGCCGCCGAACAATAGGGGACAGAAGGGCTTCCCCCCACAAGTGCAGACGGTGAACATGATATACGCAACCCACATACCCAAAAGGGAGCGGAAGCGTGCACTCAGGGACGTATATGCATTGGAGCCAGTCGCCCCAAAGTTCAACCCGTGGTCCTCCTGCCCGATCACTTTTTATCGAAGGGACCACCCCACTAGCATCCGCCATGGCTGATTCGCCGCATTGGTTCTAGACCCAATCATTGACAAATTTCACGTCACTAGAGTCCTTATGGACGACGGCAGCATCCTGAACCTACTTTATCAGGATACAGTGTGAAAAATGGGCATAGATTCCTCAAGGATTAAACCCACAAAGACGACCTTTAAAGGCATCATACCAGGTGTAGAGGCCAACTGTACAGGCTCAGTTACACTTGAGGTGGTCTTCGGATCCCCGGATAATTTCCGAAGCGAGGAGTTAATCTTCGACATAGTCCCGTTCCGCAGTGGCTATCATGCACTGCTCGGATGAACCGCATTTGCAAAGTTCAATGCGGTGCCGCACTATGCATACCTCAAGCTCAAGATGCCAGGCCCTCGAGGAGTCATTACGGTCAATGGAAACACCGAACGCTCTCTCCGAACGGAGAAGCATCTGGCCCCTCGCGGCGGAAGTACAAAGTAGCCTCTCAAGGCAATTCTCCAGTCCGGCTATTAAACGTCCAGACACCGTCAAGCGCGCCCGGAGTAACCTACAACAAGACCGCCTGACACGTTCCGAGCAAGCGTAGCAATGCGGCCCCAACCCCAGCCCTCGCGAAATTGCGAAACCAGTACTATTTGTATCGTTTTGCTTTCACAACAGCCTTTTAATAAACAATGCTCAGCTTCAGCTTATTATTGCATTTTCTATTTATTTCTTTACATATGTTCAGTTATGACATTTAGCACCCGTACACTTTGGTACGGCCAAATACGCCAGGGGCTCAAGTACCCCATAATACGGCGTGAGAAGTCCGAACACTTTAACAAGTCCGGCACCCCGAACTTATAGCATTATATGCATCACCTCTGAATCATGTCTTGGGTCAATAGTTGGGTTTTCCCGGCTCCTATGTTTTTGTACCTTACGTTCCGTTATATCGGCTAAGGTAGAGCTAGGAGAACTACTGTGATTGTGCCCCGGTTGAGCTGGGTTCAACACCTCAGTAGAGAAATCTAAAACTGGCCGTCATGATAGGGCGAGAGCTGGTCACTGTTCGAGAGGTTTCGAGTCCCTAAAGACTTATGCCGCTTAGAGCGAGGAGTCGGCTTTGTCCGGCCTAGGCGTAGATAGCGCCCCGAACTCGGTCTTCCGAATACTAGGGGCTTTACCAAATTTAAAATTATAGAATTCTATGGCTAAGTGAGAGTGATAAAGCATTATAGTCCGATTGCCTTGTTAGTTGTGCGAGCACCTCCTCGAAGGACCCAAGAATGGGAACAAGAGCGCCTGTGTTTATCCCGAACACCCCAAAGACTTCGTGGCATGGGGGCGAAGCGGCGACTTGCCATCTCTCAGATTTAATAAACGGCCGCATGTAAGGTAATATTTTAAATTCAAAAAGCGTTGCTTAGCGCATATGAACAAGTTTTCAAAGGCATGTGATAACACGAGCGAGTTTACTCAAAAATTGCATCCTTGGAACATTCATCCGCCATAAGGCGGCACCCTTCAGACGCCTCATAGTACATCTCGGGCTTGCGATGCTCCTTGCTCCTCCGGTGGCCCTATCTGTCACCAAATTTTCTCAAAGATCCATCTTGCCCCAAAGTGTACTTTAACACGGGAAAGGGCCCTACGGGCGCCTTCGATGCATCTGGAGCGCTTGATGACTTCAAGCCATGGACAGCATCCGCCACCGCCTCACCAGCCCAAAGTAGCTCCCAGGCATGACCTCCCGGGCCATAGCCGGACTATAAGGCCCTTCATGGCCTGTTCGCCACCTTATGGAGCTCAACCAGCTGCTATTTGGTCGCTCAAGGGCACTGGGTGTCCGCCTCAAAGATACCGAGACCAGAACACCTTCTCCGTTGAGCTCCCCTCCTCGGCTCGGTAGTATGCGGCAGCGTCGGACACACTGCGGGGCAGATCTGCAAATGCTCCTGGAGAGCTCTGGACTCGGGTAACTAACAAGTAATTCACTTTCACGTACTTGCTTTGCATAAAGAATGCCTTACCCGCCTCTATCTTCTTCATCGCCTCAATTTCCTGGAGGGCTTTTTGGGCTTCGGCCTTGGCAGATTTGGCGCTCTCAAGCGCCGTGGCGAGCTCGGACTCTCAAGTCTTTGAGTCAAACTCCAAACTCTCGTGTTTTTCACGAGAGCACGAGCTCTTGCTGCACCTCCGCCACCCGCGCCTCCTGCTTTTCTCGCTCGGTGCGCTCCACGGCCGCATTGTCTTCGGCCTTGGACAACGCTTTCTTCAGGGTCGCCACCTCGGTTGTGGCCCCTGTAATACTCACGTTGGTCCTATCATTTTTCGCAACCACATATTTTTTATATACTTACATAAGGTATTACTTACCTTCCTTGTCCTCGAGATGCTTCTTGGCAAGGCCGAGCTCGTTCTCGGACCGCTCGAAGCCCTGCTTCAATGCATCGACCTCCGCGGTCAGTGCGGCAGAGGTCAGCAGCGCAGCCTGCATTCCCATATTGACATACTTATGTTAGACTCCTGCTTATATCTTTTAGATCCTCAGTTCGGCTTTTCTTTCCGAACACCACACTGAGCATCAGGGGCTACTGTCTATGCGGTAATATTTTTACATATCTTAAAGACATACCTCAAAACCTGTTAGAAGGCTGGCAGAGGCTTCAGTCAGCCCGCTCTTGGCGGACTGAACCTTCTGGATCACCGCACTCATAATAGTGCGGTGCTCCTCGTCGATGGAGGCGCCGTTAAGCACCTCCAGCAAATTATCCGGTGCCTCCGGTTGGACACAGGTCACCGACGTCGTAGGCTTGCCCTTCTTATTAGGGGGCCGCCTGCCGGACTCTGGAACCATTGAAGGTTCCGGTGCGGTGTCCGGCCCAGGGCCGGACTTGGAGCCCGTGGGGGTCTTGCCCCCCTTGCGCCTGGAGTCCGGGACGTCGCCTTGAGGCACTCGCAGGACTGCCTCCCCTCGATTTGGAACCTTTCGGGACAATACCTCGGCATCATTCGTAGGGAGAGGGGAGGAGGCGGCCGGAAGTTAAGTGCTATTCCCATCCGACGAGCTTAAGGAGCCGCTCGACGACACGTCGATCTGGGCTTGGGGCGGACTGCATGATTATATCCGGCGTTAGGGAAAGTTGTGCAATAAAAGAACACTATGAACCACTCTGGTGTCCGAACACTTATGACTTCGCCAGGGGCTTGGCCCTGGGCGGCAACTCCTCCTCGCTGTCGGCGATGTTGGTGGAGTAATCCGGGGGAAGGGTTCTTCCCTTCTTGGACCCTCCGGCCTCCCGGTCAGGCGACTTTCCTTTTCTTTTCTTCCCCTGCTGGAGAAGAAACCTCTCTTTCCTCCTCCTCGTTTTCGCGGGAGGAGTGCGCCTCGGAGTCATCAGACGACGAGTCCGGCTCCACCGGGCGCCGGGAGCTCTTCCGAGTTCCCGCGGCCTTCTTCTTGGCCTTCTTCTCCGGCACCATGTAAGGTGCCGGGACCAGCAGCTTCGCCAAATGGGCATCTGCTGGGCCTTCGGACAAAGGAGCCGGATAGTCGATCTGTCCGGTCTTCTTCTGCCAGTCCTGTCAAAGGAACAGGAGCTTAGATCCCGCATAGAGTCAAACTATGAAAAACAAATATCCCGTAAAGGGTAAAACAAGCTTACTATGCTGGCTTGGCGCTTCGTGCAGAATCCACGATCC
This sequence comes from Aegilops bicornis, assembly GCA_021605145.1. Lineage (NCBI taxonomy): Eukaryota > Viridiplantae > Streptophyta > Magnoliopsida > Poales > Poaceae > Aegilops > Aegilops bicornis. The sequence goes on from CM038673.1 coordinate 327,419,094, forward strand.
TCGGTAATGGGAGGGGGAACCTCGGCGCCCTTGAAAAGCACCTTCCAGGCATCCTCATGCGTTGTGTCAAAGAGCCTGGTCAGAGTTTGGTGATGGGCCAGGTCGAACTCCCACAAGTTAAAAGCCCGTCGTTGGCACGGGAGGATCTGGCGGATGAGCATGACCTGGACTACGTTGACAAGTTTAACCTTCTTGTCCACCAGGTTTTGGACACAGGTTTGGAGTCCGGTCAGCTCTTCCGAATTACCCCACGACAGGCCCTTCTCTTGCCAGGAGGTGAGCCGTGTGGGGATGCCAGATCGAAATTCGGGGGCTGCTGCCCATTCAGGGTCACGCGGCCCGGTGATGTAGAACCACCCTGGTTGCCACCCCTTGATGGTTTCCACGAAGGAGCCCTCGAGCCATATAACGTTGGGCATCTTGCCCACCATGGCGCCTCCGCACTCCGCTTGCTGGCTGTGCACCACCTTCGGTTTGACGTTGAAGGTCTTCAGCCATAAGCCGAAATGGGGCTTGATGCGGAGGAAAGCCTCGCACACGACGATAAACGCTGAGATGTTGAGAATGAAGTTAGGGGCCAGATCGTGGAAATCCAAGCCGTAGTAGAACATGAGCCCCCGGACAAATGGGTGGAGTGGGAAGCCTAGTCCGCGGAGGAAATGGGTGAGGAACACCACCCTCTCATGGGGCCTGGGGGTGGGGATGAGCTGCCACTCGTCTGGGAGCCAGTGCGCGATGTCATTGGACAAGTATCCGGCTTTCCTCAGCTTCTTGATGTGCCCCTCCGTGACGGAGGAGACCATCCACTTGCCTACCGCTCCGGACATGGCTGGAGAAGGTTGAGGTGGGATGTGTGGACTTGGGCGCTGGAGCTCGAGTGCGCGAAAATGGATAAGCAAAGGAGGAAGAAGGCGTAGATGGAAAAGGTGGATCCTTATCCCCTTATATGGGCGGACGAAACTATGTGCCCCCACCAGCCTGGTAAAACTCGCTTATCTCCCAAGCGTTGTAATTAATGGCACGGTTGGGTTACCCACACCCGTATTGATGAGAATCCTGGAATAAGGGGACACGATCTCTGCTTCGACAAGACGTGCCAAGGAAACTGTCGGCGTTCTGGGAACGGAGGTCCCCGGACTTGCCTGCCTGCGGCCTGCGGCGTGGCTCAAAGGAGGCCCAGGACAGCCCATCTTCATCTACGCAAGCTCAAGACCCTCGCGAGGGGCCAAGCCTCGCGGGGCGGACGACAAGGAGCTTCCTCAGGCACGGCCTCGTCAGGCTGGCTCATGAGGAGGCGGAGAGTTCAAGGCAGGGTACCTCGTGAGGTGCCCATGACGCAAGCTCTGACGACCAAGAGGCGCCTGGGCGCCCGGCCAGCGCTGGCGTCCTCCTTTCCTCTTTGGTGCAAAGGGAGCAAGCGCAGGCGAGAGCATCAAGCAAAGGCACCCGTTTCGGTGCAACAAGACCAAGACCAGCCCCAACGGCTAGAAGGGAGTCATCGTGGAGCCCAAGCAGGATCACCAGAGCCTTTGGCAGGCGAGGACCAACTTTAGTCAGGATAAGTGTACCCGCTGCTCCCCTTCAAAATGGCCAATTGTTGGCGCCCTTCCCGCTCAATATTTGGGAAGAGGCCCAGGGCCTTCGCCTATAAATAGGAGTAGCCACACTCAGAGAGGGGACATCTAAGATCGGCCCCCCGGTATGAGATCGGAATCCTCATCGAGGAACCAGTAGCTAGAGCAACTAAAAACCACCTAGCAGTTCATCACACCCACCAAGAACATATCCTCGCGAGCCTGTTCTTCCTTGTACTGTTCCTCATCAGCCCAAGAGGCAATCCACCACACCACAAACTAGAGTAGGGTATTACACCACAACGGTGGCCCGAACTAGTATAAATATTGCGTCTCTTGTGCTGTTCTGTTTAGTAGTTTAGGTCCCTGCGATTCGGTGAGGTACGAGACGGTGGAGGGTTGGATCTCCGCGCGCACCCCAGTGTTCGAACCTCAAGGGTCTGCCGGAACCCGAAATCCGACATTTGGCGCGCCAGGTAGGGGTGCGCCGGAATCCACCTTCTGCCACCTTGCGTCCCGTCGCATCGCCATCACCATGTCCGGCGACCAAGTGGGCAACTCAGATCCTTGGGCGGCGTGGCCCGCCCACGAAGAGCCGCTCGCCTCGGGCGACCCCGTGCCCCAGGCAGCGCGCGGTCCGCAGGGCGCTGCGGGCCGCGGGCAACGCGGACAGGCTTCAACGGCTCTCACGCCGCGACCACATCACCGTACACCCGCCGGGAGCAGGCGAACTCGAGGGCCGCGCTCACAGTGGCCCGAGAGTTCTGCGGTGCGAGCTCTTGGAGAGCGGCCGCGACGCGTCTTCTTTGGAAGCGAGTGGCGAGCTCACGGCTTCGCCGCCTCGGGCTCACCCTTCTGCACCCAGCTTCCATCTCAGGCCCAGGGCGGCCCGCACGGGGGCTCCACGCGTGCCCGCGGGCTCCAAAGCTACTCCAACACCGGCGAGGCTGTCAGCACCGGGCCGGCGGAGAACAAGGACTCGACGTAACTCACGGTCCTGGTGGACCGCCGCGCCACCACCCCACGGCGGGTGCATCAAGCAGAGCAGCATGGCCTTCGGGATGACGGCGCCAGAAGAATACGTGCCCCACATGATGGACCAGGGGCACCCGCATGAGGGAGAACAAGGCTCGCTCCTCAGCCCAAGCTGGGGGGATGAGGTGCCAGAAGCCGAGCTCTTCCAAGAGCCTCGAGACGGTCCCACTGGTCACGCCGGGGGCGACGATTATCGTGTACCGCTACTTCCTCAAGAGCAAACATACGCTAACCATAGGTCGCAGGAGGTACAGGCCGCCATGTCGAGCGGCTGCCCCGCTCCCGCAGTCTCCTACCCCTCGGGAGGGGGGCGCAGGGGGCTGCCGGAGAGGGGCAGAGATCCGACATCATCACCGCGGTGTTCGGAGCAAGGCGTTCTCAGGAGGTAGGCCCTCTGCTGGGGAGGTGCCTCAGGGCCTGCCCCTGGCGGAGGACCCGTGGTCGTCGGGGGAACCGCTGGCGACCGCTCTACCCCATCGGCGGCGTCCTGGTTTCCGGTCGTCATTGATGGCACTAGAGTGTGGCGCAAGGCGGGGCCCTCGTCTGGCGATATGAAGCAAGGCCGGTACCTGTGAAGAAGGCCCAAGGCTCGTGAAGCTCGGCCGCCCGTGACACTCTCACGTAATAATGAGTGGGGCTGTACACGCCCGAGTCTCAGGGGTGCGGCCTCAGCCCCGGGCTACCTCCCACGGTGGCAGCACTTAGCTTCGCTGGTGAGAAGACGCCCAAGACTAGACTAGGTGCGGACGCGGCTTTTGTTTTGCTTTCTTCGCCTTTCCATTTGGTTGTCGCTTTCCCCATTTGGATTTACATTGGATTCAATTTGAGATTTGCGTGTGTTCGGGAAGGGTGCTTAGTCTGCTCGAGCAAATCTCTCGCGTTCGTTACAACTCCGCCTCACTGCCTCCCCTCATGAGCCCCTCATGAGCCGGGCCAAACCTAGCTTATGCCAAGCAGCCCAGCCTGTCGCCGCCGCGTCCTCTCCGGAGGGTTTTTACTGCGGATCCTACGGATTCGATCAGGAGACACTCAAATCGCCTCAGCCTCCCATAGGCTATCTCAGGGCTCGTACGAAACAAAGGTAAACCAGCCAACCAGCACGTCGCTTAGCCAACCACTTGGCGCGGGCGTATGGGCGATGTAACACCTGCTAATACGATGAACACAAGTTTTACATGAGGGGCTCCCCCTCCCAAAATGCTCTCACAGCCATCAGGCCAAAACCTGAGTTCTATTCATGTAGGGTAACAGAACAGGGACAATACATAATCAGTCAGATAAATCCCCCAATGCGTCCTCAGGAGCACCTCCCGAGCCGTTCTTTGGCGCCGCTGGCCTCGCCGCCACATCGTTCAGGTGGTCGCCGGCGACGCCCGGGTCCATTCACCACGCCGCCTCATCGGGCGGCCACGACCACGCCGTCGTTGTCCGGCGAAGGCCCGGACGAGGGCATCCACATTGTCTTCCACCCGGCGCTGTGTCGCCCCGGACGACCCGGGTAAGCTGGGCGATGGTAATGTCAAAGTCGAAGTGGGGGTCCATGTCCCGGAGATGGTCAAGACACGAGAAAAGGCGCCCAAGCAACACGCTGCTCTCCTCCACCAACCTATTGGCCTCGACCGACCGCGCCTCAACCGCGCCACCACGCCGATGAAGAACTGAATGTTGCCGCATAGTTAACGCAGGCGGCTGCTCGCCAACTGCCGCCTCACAGATATTACCCAAGGCTGCGTTGGCTCTTTCCCGGAGCGTGGCGAGCATGGGACCGTGCTCATGCTCCAGGATTCGCCACTGACGCATCTCGTCCGCATTGTGGCGCGCGACGGCCTCGGCCTCCTCCACCCGTTGGCGAAGAAGGAGCGCCTCGGCCTGAGAGGTGGTGGACTCCCTCTACGCCACCTCGAGGGCGGCCCGAAGAGCATCGGCCCGCCGTGTCGCCTCCTCCAGCTTGGCCCTCAAGGCAGCAGTCCTGCCCTCAGCCTCGGCCTTGATCAACCCCAGCCGCTCCTCAAACTCGTGCTCGAGGTTCGAGCGCGCCGCCGCCACTCGGCGTCCGACCTCCTTCAGGACTCGGGCTTCCCGTGCAACGACCTCATCCTCTGCCCGCGCCGCGCTCCCTCGTCTCCAAGCGCTTCGTACTGCGCTTGGCGCGTTCGGCGGCTTCAAGCGTCGGCGCCTCCTCACGCTCACGGAGCTCCGCTGGTCGCGGAGGCCACCTTCATCGACGCGAGGGCTGCCTCGTGCAGCTCCACTTGCTCCTCGATGAGTGACACCGGGCCAGGAGTTCCCGTGCCCGCTCCTCCGCCGCCTCTCGCCGCCTGTTAGCTGCCCGGGCCTCCTCGACGGCCCGAGAACATGCCTCCCGAGAGGCTGTTAGCGACGCCTTGGCCTCTTCATCAACAAGATCACGCTGATGGCGCGCAAGGGCGGCAGCGCCCTCCAGATCACACCTCGCTGCGGCCAGGCGCAGGCCCTCGGCCTCAAGGCGCGCGTCTTCGTCAGCGAGCTCTTCACCAAGAAGGCTCACCGTGTCAGCCGCCCTTCGAAGAAATCCTTGTCGAAGGGCGCGGCGCTCCCGGGCACGCTCGAGCACGTCCTCCACACCATCAACCGCCCCGGACCCAGGCGCCGGGGAGCCATGGTCGGCGCTCCCCCCTCCGGGCAGGTGGGGCACCCTCATGACGGCCGGGCACGCCGCGCCGAAGCCCGGCACAGGCCAGCCCATCCCAAGACGAGGCGCGAGGAAGCGCCAGCCAATCGCCGCCCACGACCAGCGAGAAGCCCACGGCAGGCTAGCTATGCCACGGGAAGGCTCGCGAGGAAGGATCGCGAGGCGCGCAGGGCCACGACGCGCCACGGGACGGTCCGCCTCCCCGGTCGCCCTCACCACAAGGGCTCCACTGCTTGGAGCACTCAAGGACAGGGGAGGGGCGAAGCCGGGGGGGACGGCTCCTCACTCGTCTCCGTGAGCTCGGCAGGAAGGGGCTGCAGGCAAGGATCGATACAAGCAGCGGAAGAATCGGGAGCTGGAGAAGGAGAAGGCTTACTCATCGGTGGCGTACTTCCTACACTTCAAAGAAAGCGACAAGGGTAATCATCGCCCAGGGCCTCCCTTCTCTTCCGGAGGTCCTCGAAGTTCACGCGGAAACGACCCAAGATTTGAGCGCAGGGGTCAGCCTGCGGCGAGGGAGAAACTTCAAGGCGACCTGCGTCAGGGGCGTCCGCCTGACGCGCGCTGCTGATCGCCTCACCAAGAGAAGCAGCAGGGGCCTTGGGGGCTCCATCTGCAGGCGCTGCGGGCGGCTGCCTGCCGCCCTCAGCCGCGGCGGCATGAGCCTCAGGAGCTGCTCCCTCATGAGCGCCGCCCGGTCTTTGTCACCCGGCGGGGTCCCTGCGGCCTCTGGGCGGCTCAGGCCTCCCTGCTCCGCCACTTGAGGAGGAGCCGCCTTGGCCGACTGGAAGGGCTGTCACCATCACTGGATTCTCGCGAGGCCCCTGGAGACCAGCGGGACGCGACCCCCATTCATCGAAGATAGGCATCTGTTTCACAAAATCACCCCTGTTCTGGCAGAGGTACAACAAGGCCCCTTCATGCCGGATGCCACCGGGGTTGGGGTCGCCAGTCAGGACCAGGAGCACTTTCCTTAGCGCTTCTGGCGTCAGGTCTTCTTCCTGGAGCCTCATACGATCACCGTGGCTGAAGGCCCACATCCGGTGGGAATGGCGTTGGAGAGGAGCAATGCGGCGCATCAGGAACTCCTTCACCACCTTGGGCGCCACACGCTAAGCGACCTCAGGAACGCGAAGCGGCTCCAGACAAAGATGAGCCGAGGGCTCGAAAGCGTCTCCTGGCCCCAGCCTGAATTGGGGACAGCAGGCGAGGTTGGCTCCGATAGCAGGGGGCTGGGCACCCCCACATCCACGTACAACCACCTCTCGCGGAACTCACCAGCGGGAGGAGGCAAACTGAAGTCAATCCACGAGGTCCCATTTGTCTCGGCGGCGACGAAGCTCACTCACGCTGAGCATTGGGTGGGGTCGACAAGGCGCAGAGAGAAGAAGTGGCGCAGCAGGGCAACCGAAGGAAGGATTCCCATCATTGCTTCGCAAACGAAGGCAAAGACCGAGAGGAGAGTGATGGACTCAGGACCCAGATGCATCATGTGGATCTGATAGTGGGAAAGCACGGCATTGAAGAAATCAGAAAAGGGGGGAACCAGCCCGCCTATTGTATGCGTCAGCAAAATACCGGACCTCGGTGACTATCCTGTCGATGGAGAAGTGGGACGCGGGCCAGGCCGTTGTCCTCCCGCATTCATTGAAGGTGGTGGCCAGAGCCGAACTAACCTTGCCTAAGCCCTCTAGATTGAGTATGATCGCGGGTCAACGGCGGAGGCCGCCGGCGGCGGCGACCGAAGCGGAGGCATAGGTTTCTTCCCTTTCCCCTTCTTCGTCGGAGCCATGGCGATTGAAAGGGGGGGGGGAGATTCGAGATTGGATTGAAAGTGGAAGCTGGAGTTCGAGAGGGGGAAGAACAGGGGCGCACAAGCAGCAGAGAGGGGAACGAATGTGTACAGCGGCGTGTCCGCCTAGCAAGGCACGAAATGAGGAGGCGTGGGGGAACAGTGCCGCCCACGTCCAATCAAACGCCATGCGGCGCCCAAGGCCGCAGGCTGTTAGGACCCGCGACGCTTTGCACTTGCCCTTTCGCCTCTCTGCTCGGCCAAGTTCGGGCGTGCCCGTGGGCCGAGGGCTCTTGTCGGCGTTAAGAGCAGGGGTCTCAGACTTGCCTGCCTGCGGCCTGCGGCGTGGCTCAAAGGAGGCCCAGGACAGCCCATCTTCATCTACGCAAGCTCAAGACCCTCGCGAGGGGCCAAGCCTCGCGGGGCGGACGACAAGGAGCTTCCTCAGGCACGGCCTCGTCAGGCTGGCTCATGAGGAGGCGGAGAGTTCAAGGCAGGGTACCTCGCGAGGTGCCCATGACGCAAGCCATGATGACCAAGGGCGCTGGGTCGAGGCGCCAGCCCATGCAGCGTCCTCCTTTCCTCTTTGGTGCAAAGGGAGCAAGCGCAGGCAAGAGCATCAAGCAAAGGCACCCGTTTCGGTGCAACAAGACCAAGACCAGCCCCAACGGCTGGAAGGGAGTCATCGTGGAGCCCAAGAAGGCGTCATCACCAGAGCCTTTGGCAGGCAAGGACCAACTTTAGTCAGGATAAGTGTACCCGCTGTTCCCCTTCAAAATGGCCAATTGTTGGCGCCCTTCCCGCTCAATATTTGAGAAGAGGCCCAGGGCCTTCGCCTATAAATATGAGTAGCCACACTCAGAGAGGGGACATCTAAGATCGGCCCCCCGGTATGAGATTGGAATCCTCATCGAGGAACCAGTAGCTAGAGCAACTAAAAACCACCTAGCAGTTCATCACACCCACCAAGAACAGACCCTCATGAGGCTGTTCTTCCCTCAGACTGCTCCTCATCAGCCCAAGAGGCAATCCACCACACCACAAACTAGAGTAGGGTATTACACCACAACGGTGGCCCGAACTAGTATAAATCTTGCGTCTCTTGTGCTGTTATGTTTAGTAGTTTAGGTCCCTGCGATTCGGCGAGGTACGAGACGGTGGAGGGTTGGATCTCCGCGTGCACCCCAGTGTTCGAACCTCAAGGGTCTACCGGAACCCGAAATCCGACAGAAACCGCCTCGCTAAGTGCGCTGAGGTGGGACAGTAAAAACGATCCAAATAAAGGCTTGGCCGTGGTGTGCTATCACTCTGCGGAATACGTCAGCAGGTTGGATTTGTGTAAATATTATTATCTCTACGGTGGTATGTGGAACTTATTTTGCAGAGCCGGACACTATCCTTGTGTTCAAAATCTTCTATGAAGTATTCGGAGGAGGAACGCACCTTGCAATGCCGAAGACAATCTGCGCGCCGGACTCGTCGTCATTGAAGCCTGGTTCAAGGGCTACTGAGGGAGTCCTGGATTAGGGGGTGTCCGGATAGCCGGACTATAACCGGTTGCGTGAAATACTCCGGTTTCCGTCGTTATTTATATGAAATACTCCGGTGGTTGCGTGAATGAGTATCAGTTTGTCTACGTGTTTGCGTGAATTTCGTCCGGTTGGTTGAGTTGCTGTCATAATGTGTGCGGCTACGGTTGGATGGCGTAATTTGCGGGTCGCCGATCGGTCTGCGGGCGGCTCGGGCGGCGTTGTGGGACAAAAAAACACAGCTCGTGCGAGCTCGTCTCCAACGTGCGCGCTGGAGGATGCATGACAACATGAGCACCCGAGCCGTTCCTCGTTCATCGGTGGCAAAGGCACCGGTGGACAAAAGGGTCGCCAATATTTTGGCTACCCCGGGCAAGATCCAAACAGCCCCTCCCAACAGATTCAAATCCCTCGTTCGCCGTGGAATTTTTCCATGTGTTGTTTTCATGGACAAGCAAGATGCCCGTTGAGGGAGTCCTGGATTAGGGGGTGTCCGGATAGCCGGACTATAACCTTTGGCCGGACTCCTGGACCATGAAGATACAAGATTGAAGACTTCGTCCGTGTCCGGATGGGACTTTCCTTGGCGTGGAAGGCAAGCTTGGCGACATCGATATGTAGATCTCCTCCCATTGTAACCGACTGTGTAACCCTAGCCCTCTCCGTGTCTATATAAACCGGAGGGTTTTTAGTCCGTAGGGCGAACAACAATCATACCATAGGCTAGCTTCTAGGGTTTAGCCTCTCACGATCTCGTGGTAGATCTACTCTTGTACTACCCATATCATCAATATTAATCAAGCAGGAGTAGGGTTTTACCTCCATCGAGAGGGCCTGAACCTGGGTAAAAACATCGTGTCCCTTGTCTCCTGTTACCATCCGCCTAGACGCACAGTTCGGGACCCCCTACCCGAGATCCGCCGGTTTTGACACCGACACCCGTGCATTGCACGGAACATCAAGATGCATTTTTTTACAAACTCCCGCATGCATGCAAGGGATAATGAATGTCCTCCTTTGCTAGTACCACAAGGCAAACACCATTAATATTGCATCGATTAGTGTTAGTGGCGTTGTATATCTGCAAATTGTAATTTTGATAGTGGCCCCTTGTATATAAAAATGGAGGGAGAAATATGAGAGATAAGGTGAGGAGGAGTGGGGCGTGGTGCCGTGGTGGTGACTGGTGGTCGGACTGGGCAGAGGCATGGGGATGGACGGCGCATTATGCTAGGTTTGTATCTCTCTCACACACACCCACGTAGGTGGGGGACATGCACGAAGAGAAGAGGTGCACGCACGACGCATGTACTCCCGTCTCTTTCCCAACCACACCCGCGCGGGTACACGGTGGAGCTCATTTCTGTACGAAAAAGGCAACCTACATGGTAATTTGGCACGTGTACTGGTTGTCCACTTGGTGGAGGGAGAATCGTCTACCACGGGTGAACAAACAAATTGCGACTTGACCCGTTATGTTAAATTAAAAAAAGAGGCAAACCATGTGGGGCCTACCTTAGAGGCAAGGCTCTATACACTGGAGTACTTTTGATGTGTCCCGTCAACTCGCAGAACAAGGAGAAACTTGCTTAGTACGCCGTCTCCCCCGCCCACGGGCGCGGTGGCTCGCAGGATGAGGTGAAGCTGGAGTACTACTGTACGCCTTTACGCCCGCTCCCTCGCCCACGCGCGCGGTGGCTCGCAGCACGAGGAGAAAATTTTACTACACCCTCCGTTTACTCCTCGTCCCTACTACGTACTTTGGTTAGTACTCCCTCTATTTACTTATAAAAGGCCACTATAAAAATACATTTTGCATCTATACAAGGCCACAAATAGTAATCGAGACAAAAGTTACTACTCCCTCCTTTCCAGTTTATGGCTCAATTTCAAAATCTCTCCAACCAAGGTGGACGGTGAGTGGTCGAATTAATTTCGTAGTTTGCACAAAGACACTCGCTTTTCTCAAGCGATTATGTTTACCGAGGCATTAATTAGAACGAATGCATGAATGACCACTAAATTTCCATGAACTTGTACATGCATTGGTTAGTTTCCTCTTGACATCGCTATGCGTCGGGTGATCTAACGCACCTCGAAATCCAACATGTAATGGTACTACTACTAGTATAGTACTAGAATTGAGACTTATCAAACGGAAAAATGAATGTTTTTAGATGAGCCCTATAAACACTAGTGGGTAATGCATTACTGTAAAAACAGATTTTTCCAAAACTAAGTCGCTCCCTTTCATGAATTCTGTAGTATACCTCCGTCGACGCTCCCTTTCATGAATTATGTACTTCCTGTCACCGACATGTGGGACATATAGCAACCGGTCGACGTGTCAAGCACCAAATAACGATGCGTAACAGCAGGGGGACGCACCCCACTGCATCGCCCAGTGTTAGTAATGAGCAATGAGACGTCAAATCACAATGCTGCACCTTCCTGACGGACGAAGCATCCATTATTTCACACTTCGGTTCAACATCATCTCAAACCACGTACTAGTATTGCTTCTGCCTCAAGAGGGACACGCGCATCGCCTTGGTACATCATGACACATGGGACCGCATGACAGGCCATGCTCCCCCGCCGATCGCTGGGTAAAATCACCTCACTTTTACTGTACTTCCTCCGGATCAGTTTACTACATGGCATGCACGTCGTTCTAGGTTGAGAATTTAACTGGCTATATATATATGTGATGAACAGTATGCTAGCCTTTTAAAAAATGTATACTTTTGTACAGTAGTACTCCACTATCGATGGATTGCGCCATGGAGCAAAACTTGAAATTTTAAAAAAAGGTGGTACATATAGAGAGCGCTCGTCGCCAAATTATGCATATAGTACTATTAAGAAAGCTAGTACGTGCTTAATTGGGGTGCTAAATTCTATTAAAGAAATACTAGTACTAGTATGTACATACTGTAGAGTTAAAGTAACAAGAAGAAACATAACATAGTTCTGCCGGGGCTCAAAGACAACACACCCTCAAATTAAACTAAGCACACCTGAAATTAAACTATGCAACTAATCCGTAGACACCTTTGCATTAGAAGTTTAGAACCGCCATGAGCAATGACACTGCCACCTTACTCGGAGTCCTCGTCCACGTCCTCGACTTCGTCCTCGTCCCTCTTCCTCTTGGTCGATACTTCTTTGCTTGAACCGCCAACTTAGCTGTTGCTCTTCATCCAACACTTGTAGATATTGAAACAAAGGTAGCCATCCATTGCAGCATAGTGGATGTGGTCTATATCTAGTACATTCCACTGCCATGCATGATGATGAAACGTGTAATGAGGTTTCTCCAGTTTGCGGTACGAAGGATGAACATGGCTTCTGCCAGGGTCAACATTGAGGGCTGACGAGAGGGCACCAGCCGATTCTTCTGGAGGTCGAAGGGGTTGCCTACAACGAGGCCTATCCGACGCAGGACTTCTTTGTCATTCTTAAAGTCTACAGTAACGAATTTGACTGTTTTGTCCTCGAGGAAGTTCTTAAAATCCTGGCACTCAACGTCGGCATGGCATATGTGGTAGACCAAGCAAACATTATGTACGCATACCTGGATCACGGCGGGCTTCTTCCTCTCTTCGTCCTTTAGATCCTTCTCTTGTCCCACGACTGTGGTGTACTCAACACCTAGCCCAGCGACCCACTCATCATGTGAGTTTTCAAACATGCGTATGAAGCGAGAAAGGCATCCTTTCACCGTCACGGAAGTACAGGTGTAGATAACGTCGAACTCATCGCCGGTGATGGTTCTAACCTTGTACTCACCGCCGATCGGGGAGATTTGGGATGCCATGGATTTGGGAGGAGGGTTAGGATTAGTGGAACTACCGTAATGTGAATGGATGGGATGACTAGGAGCGAACCGCCGTAGTATTAAAGGACGTGCGGGAAAGAGTAGGAGCGAACTGCCAGCGTGCGAGCGGCAGGGTAGTGGCTTTCCATTCTCCCATGTTACAGGCTTCCGAGAGCCCTTGGATCTGAGATCGAACGGTTGCATGGCGTGATTCTAGACCTATGGGTGAATATCCTATCCTGGAGGGTTATTCTTAAAAAAATTCAGCAACTTAGCATGCGACCGTTTGATCTCAGATCCAAGGGCTGCCAGCAGCCCATATCATGGTCGCGCCTACCACGACCGCCGCGTCGCTCGCGTGGTCGCGCCATTGGAGATTTAACACTATGTTAGGCTATCTGATGTTGGCATGTCATACATAGTCATCACTTAGTCACTCATACTACAACAAGGTTGGCTATAAGGTTGGCTATAAGTGTATTTTTTTTCACTCCTCTCTATCTCTTTCTTCGTACTCCCTCCGTCCCATAATATAAGAACGTTTTTTACACTAGCTAGTATAGTGTCAAAAACGTTCTTATATAATGGGACACAGGGAGTACTAGTATTTATTGCATTTGCCAAGGAGTGACCTCTTCCAATGAAATGGTGTTGCTAAGTTTGCTTCATTTAATTAGCTATAGACTCAAAATTGTCTCTTCACCTAGATACACGCGCTTAGCACCATTTCTTCCTTGGGTCACCAAACTAGTCTCTCTCTTCTTGATTAACTTGCCACATCAGACTTTATGTCTATGTGGCAAGCTTAAGCACCTGTTGGAGCAAGTAAGTACAATAGTGCGCTTTACATGGCATTTTTGCATATGTGGAGAAAAGAGAGGCAAGGAAAAAGTGGAGAAGTGGGCTCTCATGCAAGAGCCAGCCTCTACTACTACATGGTGGAGCATTGGGAGAGGCACACAGTATGGAGGTGGTCAGGAATCGGGAGACTCACGCCCGATCGTAGCGCCACACGCTTAAAATGATAATGGCAAGTCAAATCACGGGCCCCACCTGTCCCAAGAGTACCTCGTTGTCAAATCACACAGCCCTACGTTTGCAGCAGCCTACTCCCTCGTCTTCTCGCGTCTCTGTCGAACCGACTAGGCGGAACTGCCCCGCCTACCGCGCAGGAAAAGCCCCGCCCTCGACTTTTAAATACAACTACTCCCTCTGTCGGATGCGTTTGGTTGAAGGTATTGTATGAATGGATTGGGACCATTCAATTTTTTTGGGATTGAACCATTCAATTCATGTGTTTGGCTGAATATAAGAGATGAGCTAATTATTTAAGACGGGACCACCAGTCATGCTCACATAGTCATGCATGCAAAGGGTGGCCATTTGATTCGACCGATTTGGTTGGGTGGAATGGTTCAAAGCATCTTCAAGGCATATTCTCTTTTTTGACTCGAACCATTCATGTGCTTTATAACCAAACATGTCTATTTTCCAACGATCCCAACCCATTCATGACCACCCTTGCAACCAAACACACGTCATCTTACGAAAACCAAATAATCCCACAATACTAAGGCGCGGTGCATTAACTTCTACCCCGTTTCTTGTTTCTTCACATATCAACCAATAAGAATCCAATGATATACTTTTTGTGACATAGTAACTCATATTTAGTTAGTCAAATGGATGACCTAGATCTACGTGCAGGCCTATAAACCGAGACGCCTACAAATAAAAAACCGAGATGGAGAGGGTAGTTCAGCACGTATCTTTTTAGATCAATATAGTCGGGATTCACCAAGGAGCAAAACCAAGTGATAGGCTGCTCCTGTCGTGTTGGCGTAGCAACTCAAGCAGGGTCAGTCCGCACACGAAATGGCGACACACTTAACAGGACCCCTTTGGCAGACATGTGGCTCATCCACCGTCTTGTTCCACGTGGGATGCACCAAATTACAGTTCGGAGTAGCGGTTGGAATTGGAGGCACCCGGTCGAAGCGCCAAAGAGTAGAAAATGAGCGATGAGGCTCAAATCACAAAGCCCCACCTTTCCCGCATTAAGCTAGACGGACGAAGCAACCATCATTTCACTCTAGCGCGCAAGAGCATAAAGAAAAGAGAAAACAATGATGCGTGCGGCAGCTACCTAGGGCACCCTAGGGTAGGGGTCTCCACTACAGATCCTTTTTTTTAAGCGCCTCCACTACAAATCGGCTTCTCCCTCGTCCTCTTGAAGAAAACCGATGATGAGTGCGGCGGTAGGGTTTGTAGGAGTACTATGGCGTGAGGGGCCACGTCGTAGTAAACGTGTTCGAGTCAACGCCTTAAATATGTGTGGGCCGCTTGGTTTTATGGGAACGAGGCAGCATTTTGGGTTCGGGGACTAGTGGAGATATAGCACGTACAAAAAATTGTGGACGTAGGTTCGACCGAAAGGCAATGATGCATGGGCCCTGCATTTTTATATACCCGGGGCAGCGTGAAATTTGCTACTCTACTCAAAACTAGTAAGGTACACATGTATTGAACACATGAGATTTTGAAACCAAATTATGAATAAATACACACTATAGCATGTAAAGCTTTGAGTCATATATGCATGATGTAGATGTTCGTTTAGTTCTTATAGTTCATCTCATTCAAAATCAATTAGTTTTATAAAAAATGTTAAGATTCATGGGGTTGTGCATTGTAAATCATAAAGTAAAAAAAATAATGGCAATTCATTTAGAAAAATAATCAATTATGATACGTAAGATTCTAGAACAAAGGAGAAGTGCTTGTGTTTTGAGGGTTGTGCATTATGCTTAAGTTCAACCATGGAGTCTTCTAAATTGTACATGTGGCAGATCTGGTGGAATGTTGATGATATCCAACGGCCAAGAGTGCTCGGATTTGCCCATCTACTGACCTTTGTCGGGTTAGCTTCATCCAAATGACCATCTTTCAAAGTTATTGGCACACTATATAGTTCTTGTGCCATAGTTGCATGTTTTGGAAAAAAGCTACTAGTGGGTTGTACTATCTATTTAGGAATAGAAGATGCATACGTGGAACTTGTAGGGAAAGACATGACATGGAGCATCTCAATTCCTATGAGTAGGGATTGGAAAAGAGATGTCATTTGGTTCACATCATAGAAACTTTTCTATTGAATCTAGACATGACATGTATCTCAATTCCTATGAGGAGGGATTAGTAAAGAGATGTAATTTGGTTCATATCATAGGAACTTTTCTATTGAATATACGCTAATGTTTATTTTACTTTGAAATTAAGGGAGTATAGGAATCCATTCATATGAACCAAGTGGCTCTAAAGCTATAGAAATGATATCATGTTTATTTCCTTTGAAATGTAGAGTACATGAATCTATTCCTATGAACCAATTGGCTCTAAAGGAAAAAAATCCTATAAAAATCATATCATATAGAGTTCCTATGATATTCCTCGACACTAAAGGATGGTTGAAATTGCTGCGGGTGATACGATGGTCTTTCTTTGTAGACTCCTCACCTTACCTATTGAAGATGAATGAAATGATATATACAGGGTATTCTACATGTGCAATTTGGTACACGAAAACTCGGTAAAAGTTTGCGAGGTTCTAATTTTCAATAAAGCTATATGCACTGCATTTCGGAACGGAGGGGCATACGACAGTTGCTAACACTCACGTGGAAGATTTGTGTGTAGGAGGAGTGGCTGCTCTGTTAAATGACATGGCAAAACTGACACTGTCGGATGCCGATCTAACGGTTATTACGGCGTTCGCCTGGAAAAGGCTTGTGGCGAACGTTTGTCGGATAATGATTTACGGACACATGCATTGCATTGATACGTGCCCCACTCTCTCTCACGCACACGCACTCTCACGAGTCACGACTTTCCCGAGTCCTCTCGCAGACTCGCACGTCGCACCCATCCTCTATCTGCAGGTAGACGTCACGCACATATGTGCTCTTCACACCCTACCCTCAGAACTTCTAAAAAACAAAAGACGGCGCGCACATTTTATTTTAGCTCACACGTCACACACTTATACTATTACTCTTGCGGCGAACGTTCTTTGGGCATAGTATATATTGTACTCTCACGAAGAGAAGCGGTGCACGCACGCACTAGTTCTCTCACACCCACTCGCGGGTACACGTAGGAGCGCATTTTTTGAAGCCGGTACAACAAAATCACTCCACTATATATAAAAGCAGGAGCCTTAGCACTTGCTTTACTAGGGTTCCTCTCGTGCACTCTCTCATGCTCTCCAGATCTAAGCAAGACATAGGTGGCCACACACTCTCTCTCTCTCAGCTCACGGCTGGTCACAAATCCGACTGGACAACCTCGACCGGGGCAGGGGGTGTAGGTGCATCTTTCACGCTGTCGTCGGCGGCGAGGGAGGAGACCAACGGCTGCCCAGGTGTCCCGATCGGCGGCCGTGCCGTTCTCTCCAAGAGAGCGCCGGCTCGAGAGGGCCTCCGACCCCTTCTTCCTCCCTGCGGTATTGTGGCCAAGATGCGGCCTCCCGACGCCGTCTTTGCCACATGCCGATGACCTCAGTATATATTCCTTGAAACCTGCCTTGCTCTATCGCCCCAGCTCTTCCCCCTTCGTGGATCCTTTTCTACTTCCGTCCGCTGTTACAAAGCCACCTAGACTTCTACTATTATTAGAAGTAAAGCTAGTTCATACAAAGTGAACTCAAAGCGTTGGTTCATACGAGGAAGAAAGTGGGAAAGGCTGTAGCATGAATCTAGGACTTGGTTCTAAGAGGAAACGGGGGAAAGTAGTAATATGTGTCACTGTTTAAATAACCGTATTTCGTATTTGCGCAAACAGGGATGTCTGTCTCCATATCTTTTCGGGATGTCTGTCTCCGTATCCTTTCTATCCGCGCAATCAAAAGCACACACCTCAGTTTTAGTACAACTGCGCAAAATGAGATGGCTATCCCTTGTTGTCGTCGTCTAACCTCCCATCTTCAAGGTATCCCTGCATTGGTAGTAACTAAGATAGAATGACCAATGCAATCTAAAAGAAGCTGATTCGTACGTTTTACTTCCTGGTTGTAGTGCAGGGACGAGCGAAAACAACTGCATCCTAGTCCGGAATGCACTTTCTACCAGTTCATCCATGGACCGAGGACTAGCCGCACGGTGCACGACGGCGGTTTTTTGACAGGTCGTGGACAAGAGGCATTGTGGTCTACTTATTACTGCCAATAGCGGAGCATAAATTTAGTGCAATGCACAAGCATTTCCGCTGGTCAAGACACCTGCATGGTTCAGTTCAGCATTCCAAATTGAGACCACAATTATAACTGGTTATTCGGAATGAGAGAACCTAACCACGAATGGTGGCAACAAGAAAAAACCAGAGTGAACTCCAGGAAATTTAAGCCTGCCGGGAGGCCCTTTGCTCAGAGAAGCCTTGCTTGTTTTTTCCTGATTTGTAAACCTTCTCACAACTTTGTCTTTTGCTATGAACTAGTATATGTTTGTTATGTTCTATGAATCATTGAGATGTATAAAATTGCTTAACTTATGCTTTTCAAGATTTTTATGAAGACGAGCTTAATTGTGAGTGTTCCACATGAGCGCTAGACTAGCGTGTGAACGATTGGAATTTATTACATTGTGGCCTCAATTAACTGCATGAACCACTGTAACAAGATACATAGTAGTTGCTTATATGTCAGACAGCAGATTGTTGATTGTTAGCTGGTCGATAGCCTAGTGTTGAAGCGAGCTGAGCCAATGTGCTGTGTTTTGCACAACTGCTTACAAGTGGGGTAGCACCAACAGTGTTTACAAGTATTTATGTATACGTCGGTGCACGGTTCTCGAACGAGTGCTCTATTTCATCAAAACACACATTGCTTGTATGATAAACTGTGACAACTTATGTCTTACCATGCCATATTCATGAAAAAACTAGTGAGGACGCATCTGTTTTGGCAAAAATTACGATGGTTCTCACATGATTCACGGGCACACAAAAGTAGCAACAGTTCCCATAGACGGATTCAAACAGAGCACTAGCCCTAGAGGGGTCGATAACAGGCAAGGTTCGGATAATTAGACACAATCCAAACTACTATTAAACACTAGCTGGGGCAACTATTTCATGCCTCGATCTAATTTAGGCTGGACACAAGATGGACCTTGCCATGAACATCATCGAGGATGTCCCGCAGCAGCTCAATCTGTGAACCTTCATGAAGACAACCTTGTGGCCTTGCCAGCGATAAACTTGTTTGTGGAGGCATGCCACGTCATCTTCCTGCGTAAGCTTGACAAGAACAGTATGCTTCACAAATGAAGGAGTAGCTTTTAACTTCTTGTGCTTCAGTACACCCTGGACAACACGCCTGACAACAGTGAGGCCTGACTACAACTCTTCATTGGTATAACTTCAAATGGCTTCCAAGATCCAACAGCCTAAGAACTCTGTTTTCCCAGTGCGTATATTCAGGTCGTCCGCCTCATAGCAAGTGACGTGCACAACCACACAATCCTTGTCTGCATCAGGGCTCTAATTGAAACCGAAACAAATTCTGAATTAGTTTTCAGTATAAGAACCACAAGTTATTTAAACCACTATGTATAGCATGGCATCGAAGCTAATAAAATTTTGCATTATTAATCACCACATACTTCCTTTTCTAAAAAATCACCACATACTTAGATGAAAAACCATAATCGAGATCGGCAAAGAAGGAAATCACCTTGGGCAGCTCAATGGGGACACATCCTCGAAGGGGGAAAACTGCTCCTGCAGTGCCACAGGGGTTGTAACCTCAAATGGGGCATTGACCATCTCAGTAGTGGCCGTGAGCGTATCTGGGGTCAGCTCGGTGGCTGCCTCCATCTTGTTGGAGCTCTCTGTCTCGTGGGGATCAGCCTCCCGCGTCTGCTCCAATATCGGCAGATCTTTGCCTGGTTCTCCTTGGCCCATCATGAAACTGATGAATACTAGGAGACCACTTAAAGGAAAACACAATCGCAATGACAATGAAACAAAAAAGAGAGTGAGGATCGGTTCTCGCTTTGCAAAAGTTCCTTTTTTCTCTCGAGCGAAAATATACCAACATCACGGATCCGCTTACCTTCCCTTCGTTGGGCAGAAGAACAGTGGCAGATGCGAGTGTTGCCTTTTCTTGAAGACGGTGAGGGAGAAGGGGATTCAGCGAGGAGTGAAATGATGGTTGCTTCGTCCGTCAAACTTAGACTGCGGGGAGGTGGGGTTTTGTGATACGACGGCTCGTTACTGCCGTGCTACTACCGGGGTGACTCTTCACCTGCATACTGCCAGCTAATTTGGTGGATGGCATTTGGGCCCGCGCGCTGCATAGCCCGCATGTCGGTGAACAAAAGTATAACGGCATTCAGTAGAGGGAGACGTTTCAATGACCTAGGAGGAGCGAGCGGTAGAGTGTCTCCACCGTACTAGTAGTAATTGTTTTTACGGGTAGGCTGTAGAGTGTCTCCTTTGTACTATTAGTAATTGTTTCTCTGGGCCAAAGACAAAACAGCCAATCCACACTAGTAAATAGTAAAATCAATTCAAAAGGCGCTACCCACACCCAGCACACCCCCCCCCCCCTCCCGCACAAAAAAAACCTGGGTGCTCTTCTTCCTCCTCGCTCCCACCCACCTCACATCAGCTCGCTCCACTCGTACCCCCAAATTCCTCACCTCACTCCTACAGAAAACCCCAGCTCCCCTTCTTCCTCACTCCTACAGAAAACCCCCGGCTCCCCTTCTTCTTCGCTCGCACTACAACTAGGCTCGTCATTCGTTACTTGCTCAAATCCGTCAGCGCGACGCGAAGCCCTCGAGGAAGATGGAGTCGGCTGACCCCAGCACCAAGAAAATGAGGCTCCCGCTAGCGGCGACGGCTGTTGTAGATCCCGCACCCGGCAGCGCAGGGAGAAGCGCGATCCCGCCCCCACCGGATCCCAGGAACCCGTAGAATCTCGGGTGGACCGCATCAGTGATCTCCCGGACGCCATCCTTGGGGAGATCATCTCGCTTCTCCCCACCAAGGATTGCTGCCGCACCCAAGTCCTCTCAATTCGGTGGCGCCCTCTATGGCGCGCCGTGCCCCTTAATCTCAACTGTCGTCAGCTATCTCTCTTCAATGATTTTGAAATCCCTAGAGCCATCATCTCCTCCCACCAGGGCTCCGTTCAAAGCCTCTGCATCCCGTCATGCTACCTGAGCAAGCATACCATGCCCTGCATGGTGGACGCCTGGCTGAAATCCCACAATTCACGTAACTACAGCTGCTTGAGTTCTACTATTCCCCTGGAAATCACATACCACATACAGAACACCATGAACTTGTGCCCTTAGAACCGATGTCCATCTCGCTGTTTTCCTCCTCTCTCCACACCGCCACCTTTGTGCTGTGCTACCTTCCAGACAATCTGGTACTAAACCTTCGACTCCCATTTCTCAAGAAACTTTCACTTGTGCGGGTTCGTATATCGGAGGCCTCATTGCACAGCAACATCCACTCCAGTGGCCCGGCGCGGGAGTGCTTGGTGCTTGTTTTCCCAGTAAGCATCGGTTGTCTCCAAATAAAGTTGCCTACCCTCGTAAGAATTGGAATTTCTCTTGCCGGAAGGCAGCTCATCATCCAAGATGCCCTTCACTTCAAAGGTTGATCCTTGATTCTAGTTATTCACCGCTGCAAATAACTGTCCTCTCTGCGCCTAAACCGGAGACCTTGGGTGTAATACATGATCTCGTGCTCATTTCAATATGGTGTTTGGCTTCACAGTTCTTCAGGTACTTTATATTATCATCTACACTTGTAACCATATGCTGCATTTTAAATTTCTGCGCATAATTTATATATCATCTTGGAGTACACATTTTGTACTAATATTATGTTCTATGCTCAATGAAGAGTTTCTCCATGGATGGCCTATCAATGGTGCTGGATTACATTAAGATCTTATATATCCAAATGAATAGTTTTGATCTGAACAAGATTGTTGGCTTGCTGCAATGCTTTCCATGTCCGGAGAAGTTGTATATAAAGGTGATAATTTCACGCACATTGGAAGCCCGCATATAGTGTACTAGAATTAACCGCTCAAATGCTGCTATTTCGACACTCTTCTTTTAGACCTTAACTGCTTTCAATTTTCATGTCTATTTAGGCAACAGTGACGGGTAAGAAAGTTATAACCAATCGGTGGATTCGTAATCATCGGGATTTTCTCACTTCTCATGAGATTCGATTGAATACAATAACGCTAGAACGATATGTAGCCAACCGTGCAAACACAAGATTTGTCACATTCTTCCTGCTGAATGCGAGGTTACTATTGTCCATCAGGCTTAAGTTTATCAGCAGCATGGTTTTGACGGATGGGTATGTCGAAGAGCAAAAAAGGAGTTTCAGGTGGGAAAAAGAGCTTCTGAACGTGCCAGGCTTCTATTTACAACATATTGTGGTCATAATCTAGTAAATTTTACGATTCAGGACGTTCATTCTATGGACCTGACCGATCCATTTGACTGTGACTGCCGAAAACAGTGCTGGAGTTAGATGTTGTTACCCTTTTCAATCTAGGTTTTTTTGTAAACCTGATGAACAATCAACCCTCGTGCTTTTGTACAGTTTGTAAGCTGGAGTTAGATGTTCCCGCCTTTTCAACTCGATTGTGGATTGTCATATTTTCTTTGAAACAAGGCAAATGGCTTGCCATTCATTTAATTTAGAGTGAAATATTGTAACAAATCACAACCAAGGGAAATAACATCACTCACGCCGGCTGCTTGAGCTCACTGTGCATTACAGAAGCCAAGTGACTAGCCCCCACCACCCCCACCAGTCAACCCTCGTACTCCCCTCCACATGCGACTGGACCGGCGCATCTTCAACGGCTCCTATTTGTTCCGTCTGAGGCCTCGCCGTCGTCCTCCTCCTTGCGGCCTTGGTTCGCTCGCCGTGCGCGGTGCGCCACCCTCTTGCGTTGTCAACATCGTCAACAACCGAGAGGAACAAGGAGATGACTGTACGTGGAGAGGATGATAGTAGGAACCCACCAGCGTCATGGCAATACGCAAGCAAGTGCCTCTATAGTACAAGCCCAAAAATATGGTTCCTCCTAATGGTTGGACATCTGGGGCTCACGCCATCGTCAACGTAGTCAATAAACGAGAGAATTACACTACAAGCGGTTGACACGAGGGACCCAGCAAGTCGCCAAGTAGTTTTTTTGAGGAACAAGCAGTTTTTTTGAGACAATGAGGAACAAGCGGTTGTTATTTATACTAGTTTTAGCGACGGATCGTGGTAACAACGGGTTGTGGCCCGCCTAGCTGTGGTTTTATTTATGTTTACCACATCATGAGCCCAGTTGTGTTTTTTTCTTGCTGAAAATGGCTAGCCCAGTTCTATTTTTTTAAAAGAAATACCCAAACAAGGCCTACTTGCTTTATCGGCCCTGCTGGGTTGCAAATGTTTCAAGACGAGGAGAGTTTCGTTTGGTTTGCCCAGAAATGGCCTGTACATTTTTAAAAGACATCAAACCGGGAATTCGTTTCATTTTTTTCATTACAAGATCTTAAATTCCATTGATTTTTATGCATGGACAATTATTTTGATTTTATATTTATATAAATTATTTTTCAAAATAGTTTGAATGTGAATCGATATTTCTGGATTAAAAACAGTTGACCGCACAAAAATATGCAAAATTTTGTACACTTTTTAACCGTGGCCACAATATGGGGTGTAATGCTAACGAAAAGAAGATGGGCTCCAAAAAAATCTTAAGAATTAGCAAATGGGTTGTACATTATTAGAAATAATGGCAGATGGGCTGTATCCGCTTTTCCACAGATTTGAGGCTGACTTGTGCGCCTACTACGAGGTTGACGCGTATGCTTTCATAAAAAAGGTTGGCCTTTTACACAACGCCTACGTCAACTTAGTCAACACACGAGAGCAGTGGATTGTTGGATATCCATCCAACGGCTGTCGTCTTCTTCAATCTCTGCTCTTCATGCTCGGGCCGCTCAAACAAGCGCCGGCTGGACTGCTCGCTTCCTCCTCCTCCGTGGTCGGCTATCTTTGCCGCGCAGGCCTCACGGCCCCACCGTACTCCCATCGCTGGCCTAGCCATCCCTCTACTCACCCACACATGCTGTTATTCTCCGGCGACGGCAGACGAACCAGTAAACCCTCGTACTCCTCCACGTGGGAAACAACTGCCGAGTATTCCCTGGCTCCGTGTCGTTCCCTTCCTAGGCCTCGCCGTCGTCCACCGCCCTGGTGCTCTCGGCGCGGCCTGGTCAACGTGGTCAATGAACGACATCCATCAAAAGTGGACTGTACGTGGAGAGGCTGACAGCTGGGCCCACGGCCGCACGCAAGGAAATGCCTCCTTATTACGCGCAAAATAATTATTCCTCCACCAGACAGCTCGGACCCAACTGAAGGGCCTCTGTATTTCGCGAAAAAAACGTTCCCCGGCGACGGTCGGACCCACCAGCTATATCTTCGCCGCAAGGAAGTGCCTCTCCTTATTATGCCCAAAAAATGAATAGCCCTCGCTAGTTGGGACCCACCATATTGTTGGGCTGACTTAGGGCCTACTAAGTTGACGGGACAGAGGGCTTTGTCAACTTAGTCAATACTCCAGTGACCGTATGATGTCCATCCAACGGACATACGGCTTCTTCAACCTCTGGTCTTCTTGCTCCAGCCGCCCAAACCAGCGTCGGTCGTGCCGCCTGCTCCTGCCTCCCGTGGCCAGCTGTGCTACCGCCTGCTCCTGCCTCCCGTGGCCCGGCTCCGCGTCGTCCCCTTCCTAGGCCTCGCCGTCGTCCACCGCCGTGGTGCTCTCGGCGCGGCGTGGTCAATGTGGTCAACGACCGACTTCCGTCGGAAGTGTCTTGTCACGTGGAGAGGTCGATTTGGGTCCACGGCAACCGCAAGGAAGTGCCTCCTTATTACGCGGAAAATAATTATTCCTCCACCTGACAGCGGGGACCCACCGGACGGGCCACCAGTATTTTTTGAAATAAATCATTTTCCCCTGACTGCTGGGACCCACCGGACGGGCCACCGTATTTCGCGAAAAAAACGTTCCCCCCACTGTCAGCTCGGACCCACCGGAAGTGCCTCCTTATTACGCACAAAAAAAATGAATACTCCCCCGGCTAGCTGGGACCCACCTTGGTGGGAGGCTGTCTTGTGGGCCTACTAAGTTGACGGGGCCGAAGGGCTTTGTCAACTTAGTCTATATAAACGATTCTAGCTCCAGTGACCGTATGATGTCCATCCAACGGCCGTAGTGCTTCTTCAACCTCTGGTCTTCTTGCTCCAGCCGCCCAAAGCAGCGCCGGTCGTGCCGCATGCTCCTGCCTCCCGTGGCCGGCTGTGCTGCCGCGGAGGCCTCACCGCCCCCTACTATTCCCACCGCTGGCCAGGCCCTGCGGCGACGGCAGCCTCACACCACAGCCGAACCAGTGAACCCTCGTACTCCTCTCCGCGCGGGCTTCCACTGCCGCGTCTTCCCCGGCTCCGTGTCGTCCCCTTCCTAGGCCTCGTCGTCGTCCACCGCCGTGGTGCTCTCCGCGCGGCGTGGTCAACGTGGTCAAGGAACGACTTCCATCGGAAGAGTACTGTACGTGGAGAGGCTGACAGCTGGGTCCACGGCCACGTTTCGCTTTTTTTTGTGATTTGCCAATTAAGTCACTTTGTCAGGCCTGTTGGGCTGCAAATCTTTCAAGACGAAGAGAGCTTTTCATTCGGCTGGTCGAGAAAATGGCCCATCAGTAATGAGAAATGGGCTGTACATTTTTAAAACACATCAAACCGGCAATTAGTTTCAAATATTTTTTCATTTCAAGATTTTAAATTACATTAAGTTTTATGCATGGAGAATTTATTGGATTTTATATTGATATACATTTATTTTTAAAATCAATTTGAATGTGAGTCGAAATTTCGGGATTAAAAACAGTTCGGACCGCGCCGAAATATGCAAAATTTCGTATAATACTTTATTCGTGGCCACAATGTGGGCTGTAATGCTAACAAAAAGAATAAGGGCTCCAAAAAAACCTTAAGAATTAGCAAATGGGCTGTAAATTATTAGAAATAATGGAAGATGGGTTGTATGCTGTTTTCCACAGATTTGAGGCTTTCCTAAAAAAAAGGTTGACGCACAAGCAGTGACTGTTGGATGTCCATCCAACGGCCGTCGTGCTTCTTCAATCTCTGCTCTTCCTGCTCCAGCCGCTCAAACAAGCGCCGGCGGGACTGCGTGCTCCCTCCTCCCCGCGGCCGGCTGTGCTGCCACGCAGGCCTCACAGCCCCACCGTACTCGCATCGCTGGCCTAGCCATCCCTCTACTCACCCACACCTGCTGTTATTCTCTGGCGACGGTAGACGAACCAGTAAACCATCGTTCAGTCAATCTCCCCTCCGCGTGGGAAACAACTGCTGAGTCTACCCTGCCTCCGTGTCGTTCCCTTCCTAGGCCTCGCCGTCGTCCACCGCCCTGGTGCTCTCGGCGCGGCCTGGTTAACGTGGTCAACGACCGACATGCATCTGAAGTGGACTGTACGTGGAGAGGCCGACAACTGGGTCCACGGCCGCACGCAAGGAAATGCCTCCTTATTACGCGCAAAATAATGATTCGTCCACCTGACATCAGTGACCCACCGGAAGGGCCTCGGCATTTCGCGAAAAAAACGTTACCGCCGCTGACAGCTCGGACCCACCAGCTATATCTTCGCACGCAAGGAAGTGCCTCGTTATTACGCACAAAAAAATGAATACTCCCCCTGTTAGCTGGGACCCAGTATAGTGGCAGGCTGACTTGTGGGCCTACTAAGTTGACGGGGACAGAGGGCTTTGTCAACTTAGTCAATATGCACGATTCTAGCTCCGGTGACCGTACGATGTCCATCCAACGGTCGAGTGCTTCTTCAACCTTCGGTCTTCTTGCTCGGCCGCCCAAACCAGCACCGGTCGTGCCTCGTGCTCCTGCCTCCCATGGCCGGCTGCGATGCGGTGGAGGCCTAACCGCCCCCTACTACTCCCACCGCCGGCCAGGCCATCCCTCTACTCAGCCACACCCCCTGTTATTCTATGGCGACAACAGCCTCACACCGCAGCGAACCAGTGAACCCTCGTACTCCTCTACGCGTGGGCATCCACTGTCGCGTCTTCCCCGGCTCTGCGTCGTCCCCTTCGTAGGCCTCGCCGTCGTCCACCTCCATGGTGCTCTCGGCGCGGCGTGGTCAACGTGGTCAAGGAACGGCTTCCATCGGACGTGGACTGACATGGAGAGGCTGACAGCTGGGTCCACGGCCGCAGCAAGGAAGTGCCTCCTTATTACGCTCAAAATAATTATTCCTCCACCTGACAGCAGGGACCCACCGGACGGGCCACCATAATTCGCGAAAAAACGTTTCCCCCTGACTGCTGGGACCCACCAGCTACACCTTCACACGCAAGGAAGTGCGCCCGGGCAAAAAAACCGATTCGCCCCCCTGACTGCTGGGACCCACCAGCTACATCTTCGCATGCAAGGAAGTGCGTCCGAAAAAAAAAACAAAATGATTCGCCCCCCTGACTGCTGGGACCCACCAGCTACATCTTCGCACGCAAGGAAGTGCACGGCGGTCGTGACCCACCTGGTCGAAGCGTGCACGTAGCGTTGTCATTCTGGTCGCGAACGATATGCGTACATATATACTGGTGGATGTAGAGGCGCGCACGTGTCGTAGTAGAGGCGCGCATGTAGCATGTACACGTACGTGCATCGGCGAGGGTGCAAGAAAGAAAATACGGCCACGTACGTACATACAGGTAGGGCCTCTAACGCCTATCGCGCGTACGTACATGGCTGGGTCAGAACAGAGAAACAACATTGTCGTCGTGTTCATGGGGAGCCAACCGGCTGGGTCGGAACGGAATGCGTGGTCGTGTTCATCGGGAGGGCTTGGACGGAATAGGCGATGGAAACGAGGCATGGCGTACTGCACAACGGAGGAAACGACCTTGTGTTCGATCGGCCACGTTCGAAACGGGGTCCTGTTGATCGGGAGGGGGCTGGCGTACTGCAAAACGGAGGAAACGGACCTCCTACGGTCGAAACAGGGGTCCTGTTGATCGGGAGGGGTGTGGCGTACTGCAAAACGGAGGAAACGGACCTCCTACAGTCGAAACGAGGGTCCTGTTGATCGGGAGGGTGTGGCGTGCACCGCAAAAGCGGACGAAAGCGGACTTGTGTTGGAGCGCCACGGTCGAAGCAGGGGAGGGTGTGGCGTGCAAAAGCAGGACTCCACGGGATCTGTTCATCTCCACCGTCGACCTCCTCCAGCCTCCACGGGCTACCGTCGACCTCCTCAAGCCTCCACGGTCTCCTGTTCATCCAGCCTCCACCACGTGCTACTCCATCGATTACTGTTCAACCGCCCCTCCATGCGCACCCCTCCACCGTCTACTGTTCATCCAGCCCTCCGCACCACGGGGTCCTGTTCAACCACCCCTCCACGGGCACCCCTCCACCGTCTACTGTTCATCCAGCCCTCCACACCACGGGGTCCTGTTCATCCAGAGGCAACGCCACCGCTCACTGTTCATCCAACCCCCCACCAGCGCTCCTTTATTTCATCAGGCATCGATCGGCTTGATTAGCGGCGATAGCGAAGAATCGCTCCATCGGGTTCGATTAACGACCATCGATCGATCGCTCGGGTTGATAGCGTAGCTGCGGTCTGTCGCCGGGTTGATTAGAGCCCAACGCCTCGCACACTGCAGCAGCGTACGTCTGAGAGAAAGCAGCATCGCCCCGACCTCCCACCGTAACCGCAACTCCCGAAATTTTCATCCCCTCGCTTCTACCACGGTTTTTTTCGTCATGGACGGCCCAAAGAATGTCATGCAGCTGCGTCTCCGGCCCGCCAAGGACGAAAAGCCCATTTTTTGTCATGATTTTTTGTCATAGAAGTAGGAGCCCACCACATCTATGATGATACCGGGTTTTGTCACAGTTATCGTCATAGAAGTGTCATATGTATGATAGGAAAAAAAATCGTTCGGCCCAAAATGTCACGGATGTGTCTTTTTTTTTTTGTAGTGAACTCATACCAATCTAGATCATCAATCAACCCAAAGACAAAAGATATCTACTCAAAACATCATAGGATGGCAACATATCATTGGATCATAATATGTGGCATAAAGCACCATGTTCAAGTAGGGATTACAGCGGGGTGCGGGAGAGTGGACCGCGTAAAAGAGGTGAGGATGGTGGTGATGTTGATGAAGGCGATCACTGCGGCGATGATTCCCCTCTCAATGGCACTCCGGTGCCACCAAGAGAGAGGAGGAGAGGTTCTCCCCCTTGTGCTTCCTCCTCCATGGCCTCCCCCTAGATGGGGAAAGGTTCTCCCTCTAGTCCTTGGCCTTCATGGCGATGATGACCTCTGCGGGATACTCCTCCATGGCCACCGGTGATGATGGCCCCCTTCGACTGGGTGCCGGAGAGGGCCTAGATTGATTTCTCGTGGCTACAGAGGCTTGCGGCGGAGAAACTTCCGATCTAGGTTAATTTTCCAAGGTTTCTGTATTTATAGGAATTTTTGGCGTCGGTCTCACGTCAAGGAGGTGCCCGAGCTGTCCAAGAGGCAGCCCCGCGCGCCCAGTGGGGTGGGCGTGCCCCCCACCCTCGTGGGCAGCTCGCGACTCTTCTGGCCCAAGTACGATGCTCCATGGTCTTCTTTTGGTCCATAAAAAATCATCAAAAATTGGCACGTCTATTGGACTCCGTTTTGTATTCCTTTTCTGCAAAACTCAAAAACAAGGAGAAAGCGGCCCGGCACTTTGGGCTCTAGGTTAATAGGTTAGTCCCAAAAATCATATAAAATAGCATATAAATGCATATAAAACTTCTAAGATGGATAATATAATAGCATGAATACTTCATTAATTATAGATACGTTGGAGACGTATCACGCCTCTACTACGACACGTGCGCGCCTCTACATCGACCAGTATATACGTACACGTTCGCGACCAGAATGACAATGTTGTGTACGCTTCGATCAGGTGGGTCCCGACTGTCAGGCACTTCCTTGCGTGCGAAGATGTAGCTGGTGGGTCATAGCAGTCAGGGGGCGAATCGTTTTTTTTTTCAGGATGCACTTCCTTGCGTGCGAAGATGTAACTGGTGGTTCCCAGCAGTTAGGGGGATAGGGTTTTTTTCACAAAATTCGGTGGCCCGTCCGGTGGGTCCCTGCTATCAGGTGGAGGAATAATTATTTTGCGCGTAATAAGGAGCCACTTCCTTGCGGTACATCGTGGACCCGGTATCGACCTCTCCACGTCTGATACTCTTCCGATGGAAGTCGGTCATTGACCACATTGACCACGCCGCGCCGAGAGCACCAAGGCGGTGGACGACGGCGAGGCCTAGGAAGGGGACGACGCGGAGCCGGGGAAGACGTGGCAGTGGATGCCCACGCGGAGAGGAGTATGAGGGTTCACTGGTTCGGCTGCGGTGTGAGGCTGCCGTCGCCGCAGAATAATAGGGGGTGTGGGTGAGTAGAGGGATGTCCTGGCCAACGATGGGAGTAGTAGGGGGCGGTGAGGCCTCCGCGGCATCACAGCCGGCCATGGGAGGCAGGAGCACGCGGCACGACCGACGCTGGTTTGGGCGGCTGGAGCAAGAAGACCAGAGGTTGAAGAAGCACTACGGTCGTTGGATGGACATCGTACGGTCACTGGAGCTAGAATCATTCATATATTGACTAAGTTGACAAAGCCCTCCGTCCCCGTCAACTTAGTAGGCCCACATGTCAGCCTCTCACTGTGGTGGGTCCCAGCTGGCATGGGGGTATTCATTTTTTTGTGCGCAATAAGGAGGCACTTCCTTGCGTGCGAAGATATAGTTGGTGGGTCCGACACATCGTGAGGAGGAACATTTTTTCACGAAATACAAAGGCCCTTCCGGCGGGTCCCAGATGTCAGGTGGAGGAATCATTATTTTGCGCGTAATAAGGAGGCATTTCCTTGTGTGCAGCCGTGGACCCAGCTGTCAGCCTCTCCACGTCTGATCCGCTCGATGGATGTCGTTCGTTGACCACGTTGATCACGCCGCGCCGAGAGCACCAGGGTGGTGGTGGACGGCGGCGAGGCCTCTGAAGGGAACAACACGAGCCGGGGAAGACACGGCGGTGGCTGCCTGTGATGGAGAGTATGAGGGTTGACTGGTTCGGCTGCCGTCGCCGGAAAATAACAGGAGGTGTGGGTGAGTAGAGGGATAGACAGGCCAGGGATGCGAGTATATGATGGGGCCGTGAGGCCTGCCCGGCAGCACAGCCGGCCATGGGAGGCGGGAGCAGGCGGTTCCGACGGTGCTGGTTTGGGCGGCTGGGGCAGGAAGATCAGAGACTCAAGAAGCACGATTGCCGTTAGATTAATATCTAACGGTGTGACGCTGGTAGAGTCGATTGTTGAGTAAGTTTATTTTTTGAGAAACCTTGTGTACGCATGAACTTAGTAGGCCCACAAGTCTGCCTCCAAATCTGTGGCAAACAACATAGAGCCCATTTGCTATTTTTTAATAATTTGCAGCCCATTTGCTAATTCTTAAGTAATTTATTACAGCCCATTTTCTTCCCAGGACCACGGTCAAAAAGTTCAACCTTATTTTGCATATTCCGGTGGAGTCTAAACTTTTGTAATCCCGAAATTATAAACATTTTTCAAGAACTTATTGATTTGCCAAAAAAATCGTTTTGTTTTTGTAAGCAAATAAGACGTGGGACAATTGAGTTGGTTTAAGGGAAAACCAGTGGTAAAAAATCAATATTTGGGAGGAAAACAACAACAAAAATAAGGATGTAAAAATGAAAAGGGAATTTTATGTATTTTCAATATAATGATACGTGTATATGAACTAGTAAAACTATAGATAGAGATTAGAAAACGGATGTAGGACATGTGTTTCAAGAGGAAAATAGAACTGGGTTGTGTGTTTGATTCAGTAAAAAAACTGCCTGCGGATGATGTAAGACAAAATATACCTAACGCTGGCGGGCCAGAGGCCAGTAGATACCTGCCGGATCTTTGTGCCCCGTTGTCGTCATGGGATGGGCCTGTTAAAAACAAAACCAAGCCTGGGTAGTCTACAGCCCAGTTGAAACTTGCTCGACCTGAAAAAACAATATACGTGCTCAATAAACGAGAGAATTCTGCAAGTACAGACTGATAACTGGGATGTAGTAGGGATATTGTTTTTTCATCATGATAATAAGTGCACGCACTTGTTTGAAAAATTTGGAGAATCGGGAATTGAGCGGCGGTGCTTATGCTACCCATCAAATAAAAATCAGGTGCCTGAAAATTCGTTTCGGAACAAATGATTCAAATTTATATCCACGTCGACCCTCGGCATGATGGTTGGAAGCAAATGCCAAATTCATACCAAAAGATCGTTAACAACAATACCAACTTGCGGACGACAAGGTAGTACAAGTACCAATACCAAACTAACTTATAATCTTTTTACTCCTGGCCCTAGTGTTTGTCTGGTAGAAAATCTTGTAGAGGACCAGCTCCGCTCCTTCTCTTGCTCCAGGTCCCCGAGGTGGTACTTGGTGCATCACCCGGTCGTTCTCTGCTGGTCGAAGTTCTTGTTGGTGTGCAGCACCAGAACCTTTTTGCTGCCCGTCTGCCGGCCGTTGACCATCACCGGCAAGGTATTGCCAGTGTTGTGCCACATCGCGTGCATGCCGCACTCCGACTGTATCTTGTGACACGTCCACATGCCCCTTTTGAAGGCCCTGGAATTGCGCTGGAAGAAATGCTTGCTTAGGCCACTCAGTGTGATACCTGCAGTATTGTCGAATACAGGTTTTAGTGTACGTAGTTGGCATTTTCATAACATCTTTGGCATGTTGCAATCACTTGTTTCACTTTTTATTAACTGTCAAATTGTAATTGCTTCACCAGGTTTGCGTCTAAAAAGAAAAATAGAGCTATAAACAAAGGAATATGTTTGTGCAAGTAGACGGCCGATCGGTGTCTTACCTGGAAGTTTCTCAGGATGGGTGTAGCATACGCCATGCTCGCTGTCGATGGTTGGTGTGAACAAATTGATGAGAGGGTGAGATCTCGCGCTGTCAGCATTCACTTTGGCCTCAAGGTGCTCGATCAGCTCCTGATCCGTGGGATCGAACTTGACGCCTTGGCAAAGACCGGCCAATCCTTCTTCGACTTGCATCGGTTAATTCCAGTGATATGGTACTCAATGTATGATCAATCGACTATTTTAAGTGAATGATGAAAGATTTTGACAGATAAGTGGTACTCCAAATCTGAAGTCCAGAATACCCGAACACGCCACCGGGATTCTTGTGTCACCTCACGTGCATCATGTTGTCACGTCAATTCAATGTGTGGACATGATGAATAATTTGACCGACGTATACTAGTACTGCTACTGTACTACTCCCTCCGTTCCAAAATAGATGACTCAACTTTGCACTAACTTCGTACTAAAGTTAGTACAAAGTTGAGTCATCTATTTAGGAACGGAGGGAGTAATTACTAGTCGTATTTAGTGTCACATTTTAACCATAGGTTTAACTAACAAGTACGCACTTGAAGCCTAATTGATATATATGGCTTCTGCACAGCATCTTCATCACCATTATCAGTACATCCTGCGCAGGTGAGTTAGGATGCACTTGATCCCGGAAAGGTATCTATCCTTCAAACCAGAGGAGTGCTTCAAACTAACAACAATACATAATATCCAACAAAAGAGGGTCGTGCTACAGCAGCAGAATACATGGCTCAATCTAGATATCAGTACGAATCAAGTTGTGCATATTTGTTGTTGGCATGAACCATCGCCGCATGTCGGGTTTGCAAAAGCCATCCATCGCATGGAAGCTTGATGCCTTTCACACACTGAAGATTATCTGGCAACAAGTTGTGTCGACGAATCTCTGGATATGGTGATTCATGAAACCCATGGTATGATGTGTAAACACACTCCCCCCTGGCGAATGGAAGTTGCATACCACGGTAATAATCGCCCGTGATATGATCGATGATTGGTTGGATGATCGGATAATTGAGCCTGAGGAACATGGAGTGGTTGCCGAGGCTGTAAACCTGCCTCCAGTTGAATACGCCTGGCCCAACAGAGCTGGGATCTTTCTCGAACACGAAGCAGCCATAGCCATCAATGTCACGAACGCCCCAGGCATTGTACTGCATGTGGTTTGATGTAATGGTTTGGTCAATTTGGTACGTGCGAATGAGCATCAAATGACCGCCGTCAGCTGAACGAGCGATAAACCACCACCCATCGGCTGGTATGATTCCAGGTCCTGGAATCATGAAGGCCAGCGCATTTGCGTCTGCTGCAACAATTCAAAATTGAGACCAAAAGGACAAAAATAAACAATCATGTTCAGAGTATGTGTTTAATTAAGATTATTATAACAGTGACACATATCATAGACAGAGAATTGCAATGCCGTGGTCATAATCAAACCCCAAGTTAAAAAAATAAGCCAATGGCTTTCATATTCTAGCAATATGTCATGGTTCAAATATCATGTAACAATGATAGGAAAACAGCTATGACAGAGCCTACTCATATTCTACCATAGCACTTACTACTACTGTTCTCATATCAACTCTAAGCAATAACATGCGTTGTTATAAAAATCTTGGAAATGGGAGTAACATATAGCAATCATGATGTTATGCTCATAATATCTATTCTAACAATCATTAGATGCCAGTTGTTCTCATATCAACTCTAACAATAACATGTGTGGTCATAAAAATCTAGGAAACGAGAGGAACATATAGCAATGATGTGGTTATAGACATACTATCTATTCTAAATTTGTAACAATGAACAGGCAGTCGTATTCATGAGGTAAAGATGAGATGAGATAGAAAAATTACACGACGATAGATTCCACCAGTATAGGCAGCCAATCTGTGCGTCGACCGCGTAAACGATGCCATCGTGCACTATAGCATCGTATGTAAATGTTGCCTCAACAGGATTGGCGATGAGCCATAACCATGTATGGCGACCGGATTCCAGATAGACTAATCCCATGTTGAACAAGGCAACGAGCTTGTAATCCATGTAGTCTTCTGATGGTGTGGGCACTTCGCAGATTACAACTTTCAGCAAACAGAGGTCGAGCCAAAAGCTTGACGCGTCTTGTGCGTAGTAGGCAGGAGTGTCCGGCGGGCCGCGAGGCTCGATGGCGGCGGTATCGAACGATGGACGGGTGATCTCTCGTTGGGTGTAGATATCCACGAGACACCACGGACTACCGGATTGGTGGATGAGGATGATCCAGTTGGCCTTCAGGCCCGCCCAGTAGTGGCCGCGCATGAAGGACAGGTGGACGGGTACTGGTACCATGTCGAGGGGCACTGAGGGAGTTCCGGACTAGGGGGTGTCCGGATAGCCGAACTATCATCATCGGCCGGACTCCAACACTATGAAGATACAAGATTGAAGACCTCGTCCCGTGTCCGGATGGGACTTTCCTTGGCGTGGAAGGCAAGCTTGGCGTCTGGATATGTAGATCTCCTACCATTGTAACCGACTTGTGTAACCCTAACCCTATCCGGTGTCTATATAAACCGGAGGGTTTTAGTCCGTGGGACTAACAACAATCATACCATAGGCTAGCTTCTAGGGTTTAGCCTCTTTGATCTCGTGGTAGATCCACTCTTGTAACACACATCATCCATATTAATCTAGCAGGGCGAGGGTTTTACCTCCATCAAGAGGGCCCGAACACAGGTAAAACATCGTGTCCCTTGTCTCCTGTTACCATCTACCTAGACGCACAGTTCGGGACCCCCTACCGGAGATCCGCCGGTTTTGACACCGACATTGGTGCTTTCATTGAGAGTTCCTCTGTGTCGTCACCGATAGGCCCGATGGCTCCTCCGATCATCAACAGCGACGCGGTCCAGGGTGAGACTTTTCTCCCCGGACAGATCTTTGTGTTCGGCGGCTTTGCACCACGGGCCAATTTGCTTGGCCATCTGGAGCAGATCGAAAGCTACGCCCCTGGCCATTAGGTCATATTTGGAAGTTTAAACTATATGGCCGATATCCGTGGAGACTTGATCTTCGACGGGTTCGAGCCGCAGCCAAGCGTGCCGCACTGTCTCGAGGGGCATGATCTAGCTCTGCCGCCGAACAGTGTCCTGGAGGCCGCACCAGTGCCCGCTCCGGCCCTTAATCCGGAGCCGGATTCCCCGATCAAGGACAAGTGGTTGGACACCGCCTCGGGGCCACAATCTCTACGGCGATCGAGGCGAACTCCATCCCTGTCGCTGCGAAGACTCCGACTCAGGCGCGGACTCCTATCCGGACTCCGAACCCTCCGCGCCCTTGCCGATCGAATCCGATTGGGCACCGGTTATGGAGTTCACGGCCGCGGACATCTTTCAGCACTCGCCTTTTGGCGACATCCTGAATTCACTAAAGTCTCTCTCTTTATCCGGAGAGCCCTGGCTGGACTACGGTCAGGAAGGTTGGGTTGCGGTCGACGAAGAAATTCAACGCCCACCCACCACCCACTTGGTAGCCGCTGTCGACGATCTAACCGACATGCTAGACTACGACTCCGAAGACATCGACGGTATGGATGACGATGCCGAGGCGACCAAGACCCAGCGCTACAGGGCACTGGAAGGCCACCTCGTCATACGACATATACATGGTGGACATCCCAAAAGATGGGAACGGCGATGGAACAACGGAGGATGACCCCTCCAAGAAGCAGCCCAAGTGCCGGCGTCAGCGGCGCCGCTCTAAATCCCACCACAGCAAGAATGAAGATTCCGGCACCAGAGATAACAATACACCGGACAGCGCCGAAGACAATCCACTTCAGCAAGATCCAGCGCAGGAGGATGGAGACGCCAGCCCTCAAGAGAGAGCGACAGAAGAAGAGGTAGAGGATTATATGCCTCCCTCCGAAGACGAAGCAAGCCTCGACGACAATGAATTCGTCGTGCCTGAGAATCCCGTCGAACAAGAGCGTTTGAGACGGGCTTATAGCTACGGCGAACAGCCTAAAGAAAAAGCAGCAACAGACTTAGAGCTGATCAGGGATCGCTAGCCGATAGATGGACCCGAAGTCCTCGCGTCAAGAGCATGAGCTCGAACGCCCCTCAAAAGCTACCCTAAACGCAAGTTGCTCCCCGATTAGAGGAGGAGGCTTACGAACCCGCATCACCGGGGAGACAATACGGCCGATCGACCACCCGTGGTCGCGTGACAGAGGCCTCTAGGCCATTCACTAGAACCGTACCCGGCATCGCTCAAAAGCACACGGCCAAAGGGGAACGCTCCGGACCTGCGAGATATATTGGAGGACAAGGCAAGACAATCAAGATCGATCTATGGATCGGCGTGGGCGCGATGCGTGGCGACAACCGTCGGCCACGGACACAAGAAGTCCGGCCGGGCCGAACAAAATGCACCAAGTTTTTTGAGCTTGCCGTGGTATCGCCAAAGACATGCAGGCGCCAAGACACCCACTATGCTTCACAGACGAAGTAATGGATCATCAAATCCCCGAAGGGTTTAAACCCGTCCATATTGAATCCTATGATGGCACAACAGACCCTGCGGTTTGGATCGAAGACTATCTCCTTCACATCCACATGGCCCGCGGTGACGATCTTCACACCATCAAATACCTCCCCCTCAAGCTTAAAGGACCAGCCCGGCATTGGCTCAATAGCTTGCCGGCAGAGTCAATTGGGAGCTGGGAGGACCTGGAAGCCGCATTCCTCGATAACTTACAGGGCACTTATGTGCGACCACGGGCTGATGACCTAAGCCACATAATTCAGCAGCCAGACGAATCGGCCAGACAATTCTGGACACGGTTCTTAACCAAGAAAAACCAAATCGTTGACTGTCCGGATGCGGAGGCCCTCGCGGCCTTCAAGCATAACATCCGCGACGAGTGGCTTGACCGGCACCTAGGACAGGAAAAGCCAAAATCCATGGCAGCCCTCACATCACTCATGACCCGCTTCTGCGCGGGTGAGGACAGCTGGCTAGCACGCAGCAACAACCTCAAAGAAAATTACAGCAGTCCGGACTTCAAGGACCAAAACGGCAGGCCGCGTCGTAACAAAAACAAACACCGCACTAATGGCGACAATATTGAGGATACGGCAGTCAATGCCGGATTCAAAGGCTCTAAACCCGGTCAGCGGAAAAAGCCATTCAAACGAACTACTCCGGGTCCGTCCAATTTGGACCGAATACTCGACCGCCTGTGCGGATACACGGCACCCCAAAAAGCCAGCTAACCACACCAACAGGACTGTTGGGTATTCAAGCAGGTAGGCAAGTTAATTGCGAAAACAACGACAAGGGGCTGCATAGCGATGGCGAGGACGAGACCCAACCGCCCGAACAACAGAGGGCAGAAGGTTTCCCCACAGTGCGGACGGTGAACATGATATAAGCAACGCACATACCCAAAAGGGAGCGAAGCGTGCACTCGAGGATGTTCACGCGATGGAGCCGATTGCCCGAAGTTCAATCCATGGTCCTCCTGCCCGATCACTTTTGACCGAAGGACCACCCCACCAAAGCATCCGCCACGCCAGATTCACCGCGACCGGTCTTAGACCCAATCGTCGATGGATTTCACCTAACGTAGTCCCGATGGGCGGCGGCAAGAGCTGAACCTGCTTTACCAGGATCTGATGGGCAAAATGGGCATAGACCCTCAAGGATTAAACCTACCAAAACAACCTTTAAAGGCGTCATACTAGGTGTAGAAGCCAATTGTACAGGCTCAATTACACCGGAAGTAGTCTTGGATCCCCGGATAACTTCCGAAGCAAGGAGTTAATCTTCGACATAGTCCCGTTCCGCAGCGGCTATCATGCCTTGCTCGGACGTACTGCGTTTGCAAAGTTCAACGCGGTGCCGCACTACGCATACCTCAAGCTCAAGATGCCAGGCCCTCGAGGAGTCATCACGGTCAACGGAAACACTGAACGTTCTCTCCGCACGGAGGAACATACAGCGGCTCTTGCGGCAGAAGTGCAATGCAGCCTCTTAAGGCAATTATCGAATCCGGCCGTTAAGCGGCCAGACACAGCCAAGCGCGCCCGGAGTAACTTACAACAAGACCACCTGGCACGTTCCGAGCACGCGTAGCAGTGCGGCCCCAACCCCAGCTCCTGCGAAACGTCAAAGCAGGTCCTTCGCTTACACCATTACGCTCTGAAGATACCATGGGCATGGGGAGGGGGGCACGACCACAATACACCCAGACTGCGGATCAACCACACAAGGGGCTCTCAAGTGTGTCGTTCCTTTTCCTTTTCTTTTTACCTTTTACTTTTTAACCATAGGACTCTGTTTGTCAGAAGCCCTGTCCGGCAGCAGACCTGCCGAACTCACGATGCAACAGCCAGGGAAGGATAAAGGCTACAACGAATATACAGGTGGTCTCCATTACGAGCATTTTCATACACCAATCTGCAGCCTACCCCTGGAGGAGGACATGTTTAACAGTCTCCTACCTTGCTTATCACACTATTTGTATCGTTCTGCATTCGTAGCAGCACTTATTGAATAAAAAAATGCAGCACCTTTTTGCTTATAATTGCATTTCTTTTTCATACATATGTTCATTCACGACATGTTGCATCCGTACACTTTGGTACGGCTAATATACACCAAGGGCTTATGTTTCCCGCGTTATGGTGTGATGAGTCCGAACACTTTCACAAGTGCGGCACCCCGAACTTATAGCACTATATGCATTGGCTCCGAATCATGTCTTGGGTTAATAGTTGGGTTTGCCCGGCTCCCTTGTTTTGGTACCTTACGTTCCGTTATATCGGCTAAGGTAGCACCGGGAGAACCACTGAGATTCCGCCCGATTCGGCAGGTTAACGCCTAAGTGGAGAAAGCTAAAACTGACCGTCATGATGAGGCGAGAGACCGGTCGCTGTTCGAGAGGTTTTCTGCAAGTCCTTAAAGACTTATGCCGCTTAGAGCGAGGAGCCGGATACTGTCCGGCCAAGGCGTGGATAGCGCCCCAACTTCGGCCTTCCGAAGACTAGGGGCTTCGCCGAAATTTAAAATTATAGAATTCTATGGCTAAGTGAGAGTGTTCAAGCATTATAAGTTCGGTTGCCTTGTTCGCTGTGTTGAGCGCCTCCCTAGATGGACCCAAAAATGGGAACAAGAGCGCTCAAGTTTATCCCGAACACCCCAAAGCACTTTCGTGGCATGAAATTTGAAGCCGACGACTTGCCATCTCTCAGATTTGATAAACAGCCGCCTGAAGGTAATATTTTAAATTAACAAGCGTTGCTTAAGCGCATATGAACTAAGTTTTCAGCGCGGGATAACAAAATGCGAGTCTACTCAAATATCACATCTTTGGAGCACTCACCCGCAATAGTGCGGGCGCCCTTCAAAGACACTCTTATAATACATCTCGGGCGTGCGATGCTCCTTGCCCTCTGGTGCCGGGTCCGTCCACGAGCTTACGGGCATCCATCTTGCCTCAGCACCTTTGCGGGCAAGGGCCCGACGGGCACCCTCGATACAAGCGGAATGCTTGATAACTTCAACCCACGGCACGCATCCACCAGCCGCCGCAGGGGCGAAGTAGCTGGGCATGGCCTCCTTAGGCCACAGCCGAACTATGAGGCCCTTCATGGCCTGCTCGTCGCCTTGTGGAGCTCGACCAACTGCTACCGGTCGCTATAAGGGCACTGGATGTCCGCCTCAAAGATACCGAGACCAGAAGACCTTCTCCGCCGAGCTCCCTCCTCGGCCC
Source organism: Aegilops bicornis (assembly GCA_021605145.1). Classification (NCBI taxonomy): domain Eukaryota; kingdom Viridiplantae; phylum Streptophyta; class Magnoliopsida; order Poales; family Poaceae; genus Aegilops; species Aegilops bicornis. Next base: position 327,459,393 of record CM038673.1, read on the forward strand.
GGTAGAATGCGGCAGCATCGGACACGCTGCGAGGAAGATCTGCGAACGCCTACGGAGAGCTCCGAATTCAGGTAAGCAATGTAATTAACACTCACATGCTTACTCTGCATGAAAATGCCTTACCCGCTGCTATTTTCTTCACCGCCTCAATCTCTGGAGGGCCTTGCAGGCTTGACCTTAGCGGCTTTGGCACTCTCAAGAGCCGTTGCAAGCTCGAGACTCTCGAAGTCTTGAGTCACGCCCAAGTTCTCATGTTTTTTCACGAGATCACGGAGCTCTTGCTGTACCTCTGCCACCAGCGCCTCGCTTCTCTCGCCGGTGCGTTCAAGCCGCATTACGTTCGGCCGCGGCCACCGCCTCCTCCTGTGGTCGCCACCTCGTCGGCCCCTACAATACCCACGTTATCCTTGTCATTTTTTTTGCAACCAAATCCTTTTCTGTAAGGTACAATTTTCATAAGGTATTACTCACCTTCTTTTTCCTCGAGCTGCTTCTTGGCATAGCCGAGCTCGTTCTCGGACGGCTCGAGGTTTTCCTCCAAAGTATTGACCTCCGCAGTCAGTACGGCGGAGGTCAGCAGCACAACCTGCAATCCCATATTGACATATTTTTATGACTCCTGCGTTTATCTTTCTAAAGATCCTCAGTCCGGCTTTTCTTTCCGAACACCGAACCGAGCATCAGGGGCTACTGTCTATGCGGTACCATTTACATATATTGAAATTTCTGACCTCAAAGCCTGATAGAAGACTGGTTAAGGCTTCGGTCAGACCGCTCTTGGCGGACCGAACTGTCTGCATCACCGCACTCATAACCGTGCGGTGCTCCTCCTCGATGGAGGCGCCGTTGAGCGCCTCCAGTAAGCTATCCGGTGCCTCCGGTTGGACGAAGGACACCGGCGTCTTACCCTTCTTGCGAAGGATCGCATCGGACTCGGAACCATCAAGGTTCCGGCATGAAGTCCGGACAAGGGTCGGGCTTAGAGCCTGGGGTCTTGCCCCACGCGCCTGAGTCCGGAGGTTGCCTTGTGGCACCTCCTGCGCCACCTCCTCGTGACCAAGCCTCCTTTGGAGCCTCGCCGCGTTGTCCGCAGCATGATGAGGCGAGGAGGCGGTCGGAAGCGGTACTCTCCATTTCCGACGAGCCTGTGGATCCGCTCGATGAATCGACGAACTCGCCTTTGGGCGGGCTGCACGATTGTTCGACATTAGAGAACACTCTGCGATAATAAAAAGCCACGGGTATCCGGACACTTACGATCTCGCCAGGGGCTTGGCCCTCGTAGGCCGATCCCCCTCGTCGTCGTCGACGTTGGTGGAGAAGTCCGGAGGAAGGGTTCTTCCCTTCTTGGACACTCCGGCCTCCCGGTTAGGGCGGCCTTCCTTTTCCTCTCCTCCCTGGGGAGAAGCTTCTTCTTCTTCCTCCTTGTCTTTAGGAGAAGATTCGCTTCGTAATCCGACAACACTGGCGTCGGAGCTCCTTCGAGTTCCGTGGCCTCCTTCTTGGCCTTCTTCTCCGGCACCACATGGCGTCTGGAGCCAGCAGCCCGTCAATCAAGGCGTCCGCTGGGTCTTCTGGCAAAGGAGCCGGACAGTTAATCTGTCCGGACGTCTTAAGCCAGACCTGTCAAAGAATAGGGAGTTTTCAGATCCCACGTAGAGTCAATCTATGAAAAAAGAGTCCCGTAAAGGGTAAAATAACTTACCTCGCTGGCTTGACGCCGCGAGCTGTATTCGGAATCTTTGTTAGCGGATGCGGGGGCTTCGGCGCCCTTGAACAGCACCTTCCAGGCATCTTCATACGTGGTATCGAAGAGCCGGCTCAAGGTTCGGTGCTCTGCCGGATCGAACTCCCACAAATTGAAGTCCCGTTGTTGGCATGGGAGAATCCGGCGGATGAGCATCACCTGGATTACGTCGACAAGCCTGCGATTCTTGTCCACCAGGTTCCGGACGCGTGTTTGGAGTCCGGATAGCTCATCCGAATCCCCCCACTTCAGGCCCGTCTCTTTCCATGACGAGAGTCGTGTGGAGAATCCAGATCTGAATTCGGGGGCCGCCACCCATTCAGGGTCGCGTGGCTCGGTGATGTAGAACCACACCGATTGCCACTCCTTTATTGTCTCCACAAAGGAGCCCTCGAGACATAGGACTTTGGCCATCTTGCCGACCATGGCGCCTCCGCACTCCGCTTGGCTGCCCTTCACAACCTTCGGCTTGACACTGAAGGTCTTGAGCCACAAGCCGAAGTGGGGCTGGATGTAGAGGAAGGCCTCGCACACAACGATAAACGCTGAGACGTTGAGGTCGAAATTCGGGGCCAGGTCGTGGAAGTCCAGGCTGTAGTAGAACATGAGCCCCCGGACAAATGGGTGAAGTGGAAAACCTAGTCCGCGGAGGAAGTGGGCGAGAAATACCACACTCTCATGGGGACTGGGGGTTGGAATAAGCTGCCCCGCGTCGGGCAGCCTGTCTTGTGATATCGCGGACAAGTATCCGGCCTCCCATGATCTTGTGATGTGCCCCTCCGTGATGAGGAGGCCATCCATCCGCCTCCGCCTCTCGACATGGTTGGAGAAGGTTGAGGAGGAAAGTGCGGACTTGGGCGCTAGAGCTCGAGTGCACGGGAATGGATGAGCAAAGGAGGAAGAAGGCGAGGGTGAAAGGGTGGATCCTTATCCCCTTATATGGCGGACAAAAACATGTGTCCCCACCGGCCTGGTAAAACTCGCTTATCTCCCAAGCGCCACAATCAATGGCGCGGTTGGGTTACCCACGTCCGTATTGATGGGAATCCCGAAATAAGGGGAACACGATCTCTGCCTCGACAAGACGTGCCAAGGAAACCGCTTCGCTAAACGCGCTGAGGTGGGACAGTAAAAACAACTTGAATAAAGGCTTGGTAGTGGTGCGACGTCATGCCACAAAATACGTCAGCAGATTGATCTTGTGTAATATTATTCTCTCTACGGTGGTATGTGGAATTTATTTTTGCAGAGCCGGACACTATCCTGGTGTTCACAATCTTCTATGAATTATTCAGAGGAAGAACCCGCCTTGCAATGCCGAAGACAACATGCGCGCCGGACTTATCGTCATTGAAGCCTGGTTCAGGGGCTACTGAAGGAGTTCCGGACTAGGGGGTGTCCGGATAGCCGAACTATCATCATCGGCCGGACTCCAAGACTATGAAGGTACAAGATTGAAGACCTCGTCCAGTGTCCGGATTGGACTTTCCTTGGCGTGGAAGGCAAGCTTGGCGATACGGATATGTAGATCTCCTACCATTGTAACCGACTTTGTGTAACCCTAACCCTATCCGGTGTCTATATAAACCGGAGGGTTTTAGTCCATAGGACGAACAACAATCATACCATAGGCTAGCTTCTAGGGTTTAGCCACTTTGATCTCATGGTAGATCAACTCTTGTAACACACATCATCAATATTAATCTAGCAGGACGTAGGGTTTTACCTCCATCAAGATGGCCCGAACCTGGGTAAAACATCGTGCCCCTTGTCTCCTGTTACCATCTGCCTAGACGCACAGTTCGGGACCCCCTACCCGAGATCCGCCGGTTTTGACACCGACAGGCACCATGGCAACCTCTGTAGGATCGTCAAGTCGGTGTCTGGGCCACCTGTGAGGATCGGGCATCAGCAAGCAGGGTGTCTTGAAAAGAGCCGGCCGGTTGCAGACGAGTAGACGGTACAAAGACACCGAGCATACGGCCAGACGGACGGTCCTGAGTAGGTCCATACGATTACAGATCAGCTCCAAGAGAACATCAGGGAGGGAATTCCAATCGCGGCACTGCGTGTCAGTCGGTTCTGCCATTGGGGTTTTCGGTGCCTGCGAGCCAGCGGGGAAGTGGATTCGGGCGGGCGAGCGAAGAAGCTTCTCCTCGTGTGGCTGAGCAGTGAGCGGGGGGATATGGTATGCGCGAGCTACCAAGGAAGATAGCGCGGGCGGGCGAGCAGTGAGTGGGGGGGAAATGGTGTGCGGCCAACGATGGGGAAGAGAGGAGGAGAAGAGTGGAACACGGGGAAGAAAGTGCATTAAATCTCAATTCTACTAGTACTACTACCAGGATATACCGTCCTTCGGAGTGTAAATAGTTACACCGATGACATGTGGGTCTACCACAAGAGGGCCCATATGTCAGTTAATGGAGGACAGAAGCGTGCTCTACTGTTAAACATGATGGCAGTATTGGGTAAGGCTGATTTAGTAACACCAACATGCTGGTTTAGCTTATTAATTAAGTGTCCTATCTGCTGCAGCGTGTATTGTCACTTCACTACGAAGACTAGTTAAATAGTTCTCTCTGACCGAGATGGGGAATATTGGATCACGAAGACTTCCTTTCTACAGTATCCCTATGCCTCTACGCTCACTTCAATCATTTTGCTCCGTACGTAGTCACTTGTTGAAATCTCTAGAAAGACAAATACTCCGTATTCGGGAACAGAGGGAGGATTTTACTCCGTATTTGGGAAGAGAGGGAGTATCACCATATGGAGGGAACAGAGGAAGCTTGAAATATGAACATGTCAATGGGAGGGAGTAAGCCCCATGCATGCAACATGCAACACTCACACGTACAAATGGACGCACGCAACACTCACGCACCCATGCGGCACACAGCACACGACGCAACACACACACTCACGCTCAAGTGCTCAACCTACTCCCTACGTCTGTGAAAGACTGTACATTTAGAGATTTACACATTGACCGGGGCATAATTAACGCCCAAAAGTAGCAGCCTTATGTGTGCATGCGACCATTGAGAGAACAAGATTAAATGAAGGTCGTTGCATGCTGTAATTAAGGATAGACATGTAGCCTATACCTAGAGAACAAGTTGGTGCATTAGTCAATCAATATCGATTTAGATTAAAGGCTAAATGCATTAGAAGTGTAGATGTACTACAATCTTTGTTTTTTAGCTGATTTCTTTGCTCTACCAACTGACGGGTGGGACCCAGAAACCAGGTGACAATTTAGCCAGTCAACAAAGTGCCACGCCGACTATGTGGCCGGTCAGTAGGGTGCAATACGGTGCTCTACGATGAGCTAGTGATCATATAATCACCGCAAAACTATATATAGTGACCGTAAAGAGCATATTGTTACATACGTTGACCGCCAGTGTATTTTTCTCGTTTCAAATTAAGCCATATTAACCTGAAAGGACGCAGTATGGACTAGTACTTCTTTGTTGTGTCCCGTCAACTCGCCAAACAAGGAGAAGCTTGCTTACTACGCCTCTCCTCGCCCTTGCTGCAGTGGTTCGCAGGACGAGGAGAGGGTTTTGACTACACCCTCTCCTCTCCCTGCCCTCGCCCTCGCGGTGGGCGTGCAACAGTTCAATCGGTGTCAGATTGCCAGAAGCATATTGTACTGTAGTATCATCATTGTTGGACCTTCCGAAGAGGCGAAGAGCCAAGTGCAAGGTTCACACGAGTACGAACTGTTGAACCTCCTGAAGAGGCAAAGAGCCAAGCACAAGGTTTTATAGGAGTTGTCGTCCTAGTAGGAGTGTACTACAACTATAGCGAACGATGGTACTGTATGATGCCACCAAGTCACATATATCCAAAGCTGTGCCACCTTTTTTTTCTCAAAGAGCGTGTTGGAGCCCGTGCAACAACCACACAAGTTGCACGTACACATGACAAATGCCAGTATGCCACACAAGTTCATCTCCAATTCATGTGATAAATTTGTGCATGACTAGTCTACATATATTCACAGTGCTACCGTTCACAATTTACCGTACTCCACTTACACGTTATAGATGGGCTACATGTCCTCCTCCAGGTTCCAGTCCCAGGTGTTCTTCATGGATGGCACGATCCATAGCGGTGGGCAACGGGAATCATTGTCGCAGCTTTCTAGTCCGGTTCCACACGATGGAGACTCATCCAAGCTGAAGCGGCATAAATCAGGGATAGCGTGTCCCAGCATGTCGTTCATCCGGCGGTGCACACTGAAGACACAACCATGCTTCATGAATGATAGGCCTTCCGTGTCGTGCACGGAAGGTGGCATCCGCTTCACAATGGGGTAGCTGTCCCCAATGAAAAGTGAGTACTCTCCAAGAGTGTTCCTCGGCACCCACGTAGCATCACGGGGGTCAAACTCGGCGCCGTTCATCTGGTACATGCGGCATCTCAGATCTGAACACATGGTGACGTACATAGTCAAGGTCCATGCATAATAATGTTGTGCTCAAATATGGCGGTCAGTAATACTGTGCGGCAAATAGTACTACTCCGATATAGAGGAAGTAAAATAACCGGCTTATTATATATAGCCACTCTTGGCTACATGGATGAGATAGTAAGACATGGAAAAACAAAAATGGTGGTAGCTAGTGGGTTCAAGTCTTCAAGGGACTAGCTAGCTATACGCGTCCTCCAAGGTAAAAAGTACTCCTACTAGTACTAGTAAGTAGAGTACTAGTACAACAATCAAAGAAAAGGCGAGAGGGTTAAAAATGGAATACCTGGGTAGATGGTGACGGTCCGGTCGTGGTAGATTGTGTGACCATGTTGCACATCAGTGGTACCATGGGTAACGCATCGCTAAGATAGTTGATCCCAATATGCCAAAGTCAGCTACAAGGTTCCAGGTTAGACCGAATAGCGGATGCAAATGCACATCCAGGATCGGCGATCTTATTTTGATCGGGGGATGACTGGTCCCTGCAAAATAATGGAGTACCGTTAGGGATGCAAATGATGGTTTGTGCATTCCGTTTGTAATCTTCTATACCGTAGGATGGCAAACAGATGAAACAAGTCCCCTGGCTTGTCACTGTGAAGATGTGGCCTAGATGGCACACGGCGTCTTCGAACGTGTAGGGGTACAAATCTGCCGCGGCTAACATGCGCCAGCCTCTGCCGTTACTACCTCTTGCATTGATGGCAATCCTTATGTTGAACACCGCGATGAGATAGTAATCGTCGTAGCCGCGTCGCTTTGTCGGCGGGTCCGCAATTGCTATCTTCTTCAATCTCATGTAGGAATCATCACACGTATTCTAGCCCTGCCAGTCTGGAAGGCGGATCCCAATGGTGAAGGGGTCTACCGGAACGGCCACACTGTTGTGGATGTTGTGCAAAATGATGGTGGTATCCGTCCGGAGGTATGCAAGCCAATCTTCATTGGCACTGACCCAGACCTATATATAAGACGATGGGCAGTAGAGAAATTACGGGTTGGAAATGGAATAACTAAGTACTACATGATCAAACTCCATTACTGACCTGCTCATTGGACAAAATCCGACTACCTCTCAATGTCGGCAACTCTAGTGGAGTCAACGTGCAACCATGGCCAGGTAGCGGTGGATTGTTCGAAGGATTGTCCCATAGAAGAACCTTCTCCTCGAGGACGCATGGAAGACCAACAAGCATGGCCTTTCCCAAGCATGTTTAAGCACCGTCTTGAAAAAATTGGTGCAGGAAGCACCGAGTCTTGCAGCGATGAGGATGTCAGAGCGGTGTGCGATTTCTCCCAGAGGATCGTCCTCCAAGGTCTCCCAGCCACGATGAGGAGGAGAACCACCTAGCGAATCCATGGGAGCAGCGACGAACTGCCTTCTCTTCAGGGGGAGGGGAACTGGCGAGGAGGAGATAAGAGCGTAATAACCGCAGGGCCTCATCCCTTCCAACTGTAGATCGTTCCTTAGTGAAGGGGTGAGGCTATTATTTACTACTAATACTAGCATTATGGGACGTTATGGGATTGCATTATACTGTAAACAATAGCACTAGTAAGAAATTTTTGGCACTAGCTAGTAGTTTTTGGCGTGGATTAAGAAATTTTGGGTATGTTTTTGCTATTTTTGTACATGCCAACTAGTTTCAAAAAACGTCTTACATTATGTGAGGGAGGAGCACGTACTCGTACTGTAGCTGTACTATTACTACTTTCTCAACTAGTAGTGCGATGTACTGTACTTCTAGTATAGTGCACCAGTTTTGAACTCTTGAATCTGAGGGCCAAGGAGCTACAGTTGGAAGTGGAGGGTACTACTGTTCTCTAGAACCATTGTTGTACTATCAATGCAGGGAAAGTACACCTACGTAGTGGCCTAGTGGGTACTCTCGGCGCTCTATTCAGCCGCTCCTCTCACGTAGCTGGCCTACTCAGCTGCTCCTCTCATGCACACACTAGCAGCCTGTTTATCAGCAACGGTTACTGTGGGGGCAGAACATTTGAGTTATTTGATACAGCGAGACTAGGCTTTTCGCTTCCATTTGTGGAGGTGTAATGGCTCTCGTCGAACTTTGTTAGTAGTTCCTTCTTTATGAATGAGATGAAGCAAAGCTTTTGCCTCCGTTTAAAAAAAACACGTCAAGATGAATTTCTTCTATAGTAGAGCCGATAATGGAGTGAAGTCCATGTGTGCAACGCCACAAGCTACAGAGTAGTAGTAGAGCACTTTACATACAGAGCCATATTGCACAATTCCCAATGCCCCTTGAGCTTTTCCGGCTCCTCGGGCTTAATTGGGAGGCGCTAGTTTAAATATGCTACTAGCTGATTAGGAAGCTGCAAGCGAGGTGCGGCTAGGGTGAGCACGCGAGCCATGAGATGCTGGGAAGGAAAACCCGTTCACGTGGCTAGGCTATCCAGTGCACCCAGATTGTGGTGCCACACATCCGTTTGACTTCAAAACTCAAACTACCCCGTGTAAAATATTGGCTCGCAACAAAGTTACTATTTAAAAAAAGGCCGCGTATGCGTTCGGCAGGATCGAACCACAAAGCAGCGTATGCACTCATGACCACTATAGTACTCGTTGGAGTACAATGCAACCTAGAATCGCCTTTTGTCGCTAGTAGTACATTGTTCCTTACAAGAAACCCCTAATAATGTAAGAAACCACTAATAATGCCAAGAAACTACTACCACTTGCATACATGGCAGACTTAAGATAATACTACCTTATCAACCATTGTACATGCTCTTACCAACCAGCCCTACTAAGAAATGACTACTCTACAAAGTGCCGTTATAGGCACGTTTCAACCCATGGCCCTGTTTGGATACATTTGTTGTCAATCTAACCCTGCCATCCAAACACCTCTTCGGTTAGAGTTAGTTCAGGTTTACAATCTAACTCTAACCTCTGACTTAGAGTATCCAAACAGGGCCCATGTCGCCCATTAAGTCAACGCCTTCTATTCGGCCGGGCGTTATGACTTGTGGGACCTACATGTCAGTCTCCACAAAAATCCCCGAGTGACCTCCTACCTCTGGCCCGTCCACCTAGTCATCCTCAGCCATGGGACGCAGCTCACGCATTGGCGGCGTATATGCAGGTCAAAACGCCCGGCGGTCTGAGAGCCCATGTTGCGGCAGCCCGAATGCCGACTCCGTCCCGGCGCCATGACGCTAGCTAGCCAAGATTGCTCCTTCCGGCTGCTTATGCGCAAGGTTTGCTAGCTAGATTGGCACGGCGGCGGGCTTCTTTCAGCGATGCGGCGCTAAGGCCAGCCATCTAGCTCGAGCGAAGGCCAGTGCGGCGGCTTGCTCGCTCGTGAGTAACGCTCGGGCCAGCCTGCCAACCCGTGTGGAGGCCAGCGCGGCATCCGGCCCGTCCGGCGGAGCGGCGGCCAACTCGCTCATCATCGGCGCCACAGGCGAACACGCATCAGTACTATTTGAAGTAATGTTCAGGAAAAAGAATGATTTGAGGGGGAATAACAGGATAGAAGGTCAGATCTAGGTCCCTGTCAGCACGGACGTGTGGGCCAACCCTGCATAAATGGGTTTAAACTAACCTAATCGGTACTCCCTCTGTCCCATAATATAAGATGTTTTTGCAAGCTAAACTAGCTTGCAAAAACGTCTTACATTGTGGGACGGAGGGAGTACTAGGTAGTAGTTTTTGGCGTGGATTAAGAAATTTTGGGTATGTTTTTGCTATTTTTTGTACAATAGATTCTTCCTAGGGCTGGTTGAAAGTGGTATTTTTTTGTTAAATACTCTACATATTATTAGTAGGAGTGAAAGTTAAGCTCTAGAAGCCAATAAGCAAGGTTAGTTACATAGTGCATATGTGTACATGATTGAAAGTAAATATCAACCATGAGTGACTAATATCTTGATGGAAAACTCGAAACTGTGGAATACTAGGAAAAAAATTTGCATGGTTGGAAATACTAGCAATGTTCATGTGTGTTGCAACGAATCATAATTAGAATAATACTTATTCACAAACTTGATACAAAACACTCTAATTTTGATATACATATATCACTAGAGATATATTATGTTTCAATTAGAATAGATTCCTTGGGCTATTTTGGTGAGGTCAGGGAGGGATGTGGTTGGTTTTAAGATACTAATTATGGGTTTTTCTGCAAATTGGTAGACAAGTGGGATGTTGGTGAGAAAAGGCAACAACTTACCTCATAGTCGTTAGATGTAGATCTAATGGTCACAAACGACGGATGGCAGACACACCATCATCACCAACTTAGTCTTCTGTAGGAGTACTAGCAAGATCCGTGCATTGCACGGAACATCAAGATGCATTTTTTTATAAAACACTTGTTGTGATTGACCCATGCGGGAGTAATCCCATGTGTAAAAACTAATGATATCTCGAGAAATAGGAGATAAGGTGAAGATGAGTGGGGCGTGGTGGTGGTTGGTGGTTGGACTGAGCGGAGGCATGGGGATTGACGACGCCGGCAGCGGCCACCAGGCCAGTTTGTTCCAGATGCTTCCTTTCTTAATTGCTCAACAATGAGCTTGTTGGAGATAAGGATGAACGAAGGAAGGCCTTGTCTGCAAATGTGGAGAGGGGTGCGGGTATCTTTTAGTTTAATTTCCATCCGTCAGATATAGATCGGACGGTCTATATTGCAAGATGGCATGCGTACCATCATCACCAACTCGGTTTTTTATAAGAGAAGAAATATATGTATGGGGATACAAATGTATTATCGATACTTAAGTATGGAGATACAAACGTATTATCGATACTTGTTTCCTTAAACTAGCATCTACATTCTATTCAACGCCTCAGCATGTGGGGCCTTAGCACAATGACTTCTCTACTGTGTAAAACAAAGGTTTTCCCGTCGCCGATAAGGAGAGGGTGATGGCGGCGCGCTTTTTGGCTTGCTCTAGTCCTAGTAGTCATACTAGGTGGTCTATGCATGTGTAGATTTATTCTTTTTCACGTCTCGTGTTCGCCGTACTGCCACGACTATTGATGAATAGACAGTAATTTATTCACGGGGAAACCCTTGTTGAGCGTGTTTGCGAGAGAGAGAGAGAGAGAGAGAGTGTGTGCGTGTGTGATATGTCTAGAGACTGAGGCAATGATAACAGATTCTTTGTGTCTATGTGTGTGGAGGATAGAGAGAGACATGTACATGGGGCTTTGTGTTGTGTAACGTGGAGACACATATACATAATTAGAGAGTGAGTGTGTGATATACACATGCGGACATGGGGAGAGATGACGATCCATATTAATGGGTGTTTGTGTGTGTCTGTGTGTGTTTGTGCGCGTGTTTGTGTGTGAGAGGGAGTGTGTGTATGTGGAGTAGAGAGAGCACTAATGATGTAAACCTAGTATAAGGGAAGGGGGAATGGTGTGACATGTGTAGTAGCATGATAACATGGGTGCGTGCGGGGGGAGCAGACTATTTGGAAGAGACATCGAGTGTGTGTGGGAGAGGGGTGTGAGAGCGAGCGAGCGAGAGAGAGAGAGAGAGAGCAACGAAGAGAGAGAGAGAGAGAGAGAGAGAGAGAGAGAGAGAGAGAGGAAGAGAGGGGGCGAGAGAGGGGGCATTTGTGTCCATAAAAGGCGTGTAGATAGGGAGACATTGTTGATGTTATTTGAAATTGGCCTATGTACGAAGATGCAAGGGAAGCGAGTCATCGTGTGTGTGATAGGGACTTCATGAGAGACCTAGAATAGATGGTGTCGAGAACAATGTGCGAGATCGAGAACGATGATACATTAGGGAGCTATGGAAAGATTCACGACATATATGTATCCAGGGAAGGAGCTGGGGTGGGTCCGCATGTGGGAGAGATACAAAGAGGAGAGTGGTGCACAAGGAGACAAAGTGTGCTTGTTTGCAGTGGGGGTGGTGTGTGAGGTGAGTGTGCAAGAACCACATAACTAGGGAGATAGACGTTTGGGGGCGACGTTTTGTGTGTATGGGAAAGATACACTCTACATAGTGCGTGTGCTTGGGAAAGAGAGATGTCGGGAGACCTAGCTAGAGAGTGGGGGAAGAGATGTGTGCATGCCAAAGAGACAAAGTGATAGAGACCTATATTGGGGTCCGGACTTTAGAAGAGAGAGGGGTGTTAATGTGCTCGTGTGTTAGTGTTTGGGGGAGAGAACGACTTCTCTGTGTGTGTGTGGGGGGGGGGGGTTGGCTTCAGATAAAGAGTGAGGTGTCTATATTTGAGGGACTTTAGCGTAATTGAGATATACTGGTCAATAGTGTGTGCACTCATGGTTGATCAATTTGTTTCACAGTTTGGACTAAGAGATAACGATACTTTTGAACATGCGTGATATACCTTGATGTACCAGAATTACAAACCTAAGATTGGAAGTTTGGAATTCGACTCCATCGTTAGCTTTTGTAATTCATTTAAACAGAGGTACACTTTTTAAGCCGGGAGTTTGTGATTTCAAATTCATATATCAAACCTAGAGATATACACATACGGGCATGTTCAAACTTTATAATCATCCCCTTTATTCATACACATACACATTTTTGCTTTTGTCATCATATTTAGGATAAACACATTTGGAATTTCATTTGAATTGGACCGTATGATGGTATTTGCTTGTAGTAGCTCAATGATCCATATTTGAATTGAATGGACAATCTAAGTTTCGAGTTGGAGACATTGATTTTCGAAACTTGCACTTTTTTTATGCGTAAAACAAACAAATTCTCGGCCATGATATCATAGTCGGCCGTACAAGAGCAGAATATAATGTCAGGCGCCAAAATCTTTCAAACTTCCCGCTCACATCGAAATATCTCGCGCCTGAAAGTTTAGCCCTGCGATATTCCTGTTTTACCCCTGCCACATGAACGGAAAAGGGCTGCTTTGGTAACTCCATTGTTTTCCCTCTTTGCCCCAACATTCTTCCCAGAGCCCTTCCTTCCCCTTCCCGACTTCAACCACAAAGAAGCCGCTGAATCTAGTCCTACGCAGCAGCGGTGGACCTCACACCCCGATGGATCTACCTTCCGCACCTTGGAACCCCCAACTGCCAACTCACAACTTCACCGGAGCCGCTTCAGCGACTGGCTTGTCCACCGCTCCAGATCTCCTTGACCGCCATCATGGTCCACCGCACCGGATCTACTTAACCGGCGCCCTCATCCACCACAGTGTCAGCCCTTCACTGACTCCCTCGACCGCCCTTCGCTGGCCCTTCATACAAGCCCTCATCCGCCGCAACAAAACCGCCTCACTGAAAGCATCAGATAACGCTACCGCCGAAGCCTTCGCCCATCGCACTGCACCCGCTCCACTTAACGCCATATTCAACTCCACCGACCCTGCTTTACCGACGTCGCAGCCTCATCAGGTTATTTCGATTTGTACTCCTTCGGTTTTTCTCTTTATCGTGCAACTGTTCACTTACCACAGATGAGCTTTCTTGTATGTTGACAGGCGCCACAACCGTAGCACCGGAGCCGCTTTAGCGACGGCGACAGCCGGCCCAAACTCAACCGCAACACGAGAACCATCGATGATCCTTAGCTATCAAGTATGACAACTCTAACCATACGCCGCCGAGAATCAGGTACAATTATCCAACGACCGGCGCCTACGTTCACTTTCTTAGCATAAGCACCACACCTTTGAATATCTTCAGGGCATCATTCAGTTTTTCATGAGACGGTTATTCTGCTTGCACCTGTAGGGCCATACTTCTGGCAGTGAACATGTTACATGTGCTAAATTACATACCAGTGCACATATAGTTAATATGCTTTAGTTTTGTCCTAAGTATTACTGTACTTCCTAGATATCACTGCCTACTATTTTACTTCTTGAATGCTATATTTATGATAATGGTGTTGTTCTAATGCCACCTGTTGGTTCCGTCAGACTGCTTAATGTTCCTATGCTTAATTACACATCAGCAAACTAGCATGTGGTTCCGCTGCTTTTTGTTCGTTTTACCCTACTTTTCTGATGCTAGCTATTACATCACTGCTCCGAGCCTCTGTTCATTACTTGTTTGTGTATTCTTGATCTTCCCAAGTTGCATGACTAATTTGATGCTTCTATTAATTATGGAGCTGCCAACCCCATCAAGAAAAATATTTGTTCTTTTGGGGCTGGCACCTCGAACAAGCATAAAAATAGAGGGAAGCAGATATATTGTCGTGTATGCGCACACCCTTCTTTCATTAGTTTAGATGAACCATAGATGATCAATTCGGACTAGTGCATGCGATTAAAATTAATTTTACCTAAATAGAGGGTGCAGAATAAACTACAACAACTAGATTTGCAACCACGGGATGCTGACGATATCTTCAACAACATATGGTAAGCCAGTGTGTTTTAGTACATGTGAAATGTAATGCGAGTGGGCTGCTTTCTTGGCTTGTGCCCTCAACCTGCAATGCTATAGAATTGCAAATAGTTCAGTTGTCTGCTTTGTTGTATTGCTTGATTCGAATGCTTGTTTATTGTTACGCTATACCTGAGTTGGCCAATATGTCAGCAATGTCTGTTGTACTATCATAAAGAAAGGCATGCCTAGTTCATTTGAGTCGTTAACTTTTCCTCTGAACATCATCACAAGACTGTCTTCGTAGTTTATATGAGGCCACACTGTTAAGTGCTTTCTCAGATTATTTCAACTGCTTAGATGCCTTGGCAACTTAAATATAGCAGTGGTACACTCCCTTTCAACTTTCATCTTACCATTTTAATTTGTTTTCGGCTAATGCTGCTCTGAACCATTTAAATATAGCTTGCCATGCTCGGCAATAATTCGTATGTCGTTTACCATGTAAGCTTACTTCCTGGATCATGCGATAACTATCTCTTACTTATGTCCAGCGGAAACCTTTCAGGATGCCATTCACACTAGGACACAATGTACAACCCCAGAATTTATTTGTGGAAGCAAAGGCGCCATCCATGTTACCAGATGGTAGCAGTTCAGAGGCAACACCGCCGGAGAGCGATGCGAGCACAGATATTATAGTTCTTGAGGCTCTACTAGAGGAAGAAAGAGATGGTGTGGCTGCCATGAATGAGGTAATCTTTATCTTGAGGCTGGAAATTATGGAATTAGCGGCATGCATTATGCAAGCAACCCAAGAATTGGAGGAAGTAAGAATGTTGCATTTGAAGACGGAGGAGGTCCTGCTGTTTCTACTATCTGAAGCCCAGGGTAATCCCGGTTCTTCTTTAGATACTAGTTGAAATTGTCATTAGATGATTGGACTTGCATGTTGTGTCATGTCTCTGAATGGGTTATGTTGTAAGACCCCCTATGTTGTCCATGTGTTGTAATGATCCGAATTTTTTAGGTGAGGTAATCCTTAGTACTTGTATGATTGACATAAGGTGAACTGTTTTTTTGTGTGAGCATATTGTATTGGATGAAATAACTGTTTGACTCAAAGTATATCCAACCTACTTAATTCGAAGATCACGACATTTCTAAATCATAATCATATATAAAGGTGGAATAAATCTTTGTTGTGGTTTTGAAGAAATAAATAACAAAACGTAGAATTATCTGTGGATATTTGTAATCGAATACAAATTGGATCTGAATTTAGTTTGCCAGGGCCCAGGGCAAACGTGAATGCTAATTCTCCCAAGTTTTGAACGAAGCGGCTAAACACCCACTATAATTTGTGGGCTGCCTGAAGCAAGTGTTTGCAAGATGGAAATTACTTTCTACCCTGACAATTACATCCTTATCGACAGGACTTACACTGCTATCGATAGGGGTAGACTAGTAACTTCAATCAGACGTGACACGACGGCCTCTGAGCCCATTCAGACACCGTGGGCGCCAAACATGGGCGGCAAAACACATTTGATTCAAGCTCGTCCGAAAGACATGTGTCTCTTCCACCATTTCCCTATTCATACACGGTGGACGGCAAAAGAAACTCTCCTCGTCCGAAATCGATGTAGGCTAATATTTTAAATAGGGGCATATGTGTAACTTCCCTCAGACATGACACAACCGCCCTACCTGTCAGACCCGTTTTCATACGCCGTGGCGCCAACCGTGGGCGGCACAACACCCTCTCCTCGCCCGAAATAGTTACCGACAAATATTTGGGAGATGTGAGATTACCGTCCTATCCCCAACCGACGCGATGTCTACAATTTTAAACGGGCGATAAGTTCGTAACTTTCCCACATTTCAGAGAAGCGCGTCCCAAAGTTTGAGATCCCCCCTCCCCTCCATTTCCCCATTCATACACCGTCGGTGCCACTACAACCTCCCCACTCCGGCCAGCCTCCTCCGTCCGCCATCCCGTCCTCCACCTTGCCGGAGCCGCTACCCCTACCCCGTCGTCCACTGCAAGAGATGGACGTCTCTCATCCACGACGCTGGACCAGGATCCTTTCATCACGTCCTCTCGCTTCATTGGCGCCATCGTCCACCTTGCCGTTGCCGCTCCTATAACCGCCTCTTCCACGACAAAAGGATTTATCCCCCGACCCGGCCGTCTGCCGTCTAAAGTCTTCTTCCCTGCCGCCGACAGCCATCGCACCCGCAGCACCCTCAACGTATCAGCAAAGTCCTACACGGCGTCGCAAGAGAGGTGGTACTCTTCCATTTGTTCTTAAGTTATTGATCTCACCCGGAAAATAGATCGTAATTTGTTTATATTACTTTTCTTGTCCGTACCAAATCATAGTGGCTAGCTGAAAGCAAACATTGGTTGCGAAGTAGCTTTGTCCGGTTTGCACCTTCAAATCCGCCATGGCACGGGCACTATACTAGTAAAGCTTATGGTTTCCCCCCTTTATATTCACTACCATCATCGTAGGCGCTTCGTGTCGTGCTAGCACTGCTCCTCGAGACCTCAACCCAAAGCTTACATGTTGAATACTTAATCGATATGATGCTCATATCACTAAAACAGAGAACGCTTAATTGGTCACCTAATGTTCCTATATTCGTTTCAAAAGCATGTGCGCCACCCAATCGTCCAGCTAGTTCCACTTTCCTGATTTTTCTCTTGATGCTTAGGGTTTTCCCTTTAACTACTCTACTATGATCTCATGAGGTGCTTTACGTCAGTACTAGCATTACTCCACCCTTCAAGCTAAACAACACAACACTCAAAATTCAAAACCTTAGTTGTTCAAATATGATTGTGATATGATACCGATATTAGTTAATGTACACATTTAATTGGTTAGCTAAAGGTCCCACTTGAGTTTCCAAATGCATGTCGCGACATATAGATGCAGAACAATGTAATTGCATTTCTTTGTCACTTGTTGACTGTACTTTCTTGTCCATACCAAATCTTAGTAGTTATTTCAAAGCAAACATCGGTTGCTAACTACCCTTTGCGCGGTTTGCAGCTTCAGATCTGCCATCCCACTGCCACGGTCAACACTGTACTCATAATGCTTATGGTTTCCCCATTTTATGATGACCACGATCAGCCTACGTGGTTCGTGTCGTAATAGAACTGCTCCACCCATCGAGCTAAACAAGCTTAGTTGTACAAATTCATATCTAATATTATGCTGATATTAGTAAAACTGAGAGATGTTTAATTGGTCAGCTAAATGTTCCTGCTTTAGTTTTGAAATGCATGTGAGCCACATATGGAGTGACCGGAAATAATAGTATTTCCATGTGCGCTCTAGGTCATCATGGGTGGCCAACTGACATTGTATTGAAAGACTTGTAATATCTTCAATCTGCTTGCTCTTCTACTCTTCTTTAAGATGATCCTCTTCTCTTCCGGTCAACTGGTCAGGTCGAGTTGTTCTCCCTTAGTATATTTTGAATCTGCTAGGTCAGGTCGACTTGTTCTTCTTTACTATATGTTGAAGCTATCATCTGCGAAGTGTCATCACTTCTGGAGCTCTCATATTTTGAGTAGTAGGCCACATTATATTAATGCACACACCAAATTACATCATGCATGGCATCTCTTAAAAGAATTGCAGAGATAGCACAAAGGGGTTTACAGGGAGGCAGTATTGGATTAGAATCACTTCTGCATTACAAAGATAATCTCACTTGTTTTTATGTTTTCATGCATGTCAGATATTGAACATTATCAAAATTGATATGAGAATGGACGCACGAGAGTAATATTGCGGAACAATCCACTGGCTAACAAAATTGGCATGGTGGAGGATGGCCTATCTTATTCACCCATCAAGGTGCTTGCTCTAACTTGGCAAGGTTGTATTGGTCGCACATATTTTGCATCTGACCTCTTGCATTACTTCTACTTTGTTACACCATCTGCTTAGTTTAAGCATCACATATGAGTATATGCCATACCTATCCATTTTCTGTACCTATTAGATGTGTTGTCATACTATGTTTTTCCAGTCAAATATTGTTCTTTCATAATAGATGTCCAAAAGGAAGAGGGTGAGTGCAGATCCTCAAGGAGTACAAACTAGGTATTTGGAAAAGGTAGTGATACCTGTTAAATCAGATAGATCAGCAGCCACAGAAAACACAGGCCCAACTGTACCACACTTTACCCCTACTCTAGTGGCCAAACCCCTATTAGAACTGCTGGGAGCCTAGCGTCAGGTACTTTCTATGATATCTATTCAAAATTTGAACTCCTAAATTTCTGCATGTGCCTTACCTTCTCTCTTGTATGAAAATTAATTTCAGATCAATCTCCTTGCTCAAAGGATCATACGATCTCACAACAATACTGGGCTCTGCATTGCTCTTGTCAGTACCTCTCTCCCTTTTGCCTTGTAATGTTGTACTTAATTAATTGCTATTTGATTATGTATCAGTAGTCTGCACCTGAGCTTCATTATCCTCTGTTTCTTCCAATATTATTTGACCTATATTTACTCTTTGCAAAATGTAGAATAATGGCAACACTTGTAAAGAATTTTCTTTGGGGAATTTATTGAATTATCCTTCCATCAACATGGAGAAGGGATTTTTCCAGCCCATGTTAACATGTAATGTAAGTTCATCCTTCTCAAGCCTTCAAACTTTGTTATAGTATAGATTTGGATAGGCATCATTTCCTCCACTGTTGTTTGCTTTGCTGTTTACATCTGATTGGATGTTTGCAACAACTACCAGTTTCAAATTGTAGTTGTAAAAACATATTCCTGATGCAGAACATATCCATTTATTTGCTTATATAATTATGAAACCTGTTACGTGTCTCCTTGTTTCTCTTTCAGAGTCGTATCTCTTATGCCAGGCAGAAATTTTGGGAAGATAGTGAGCCAAACCATCTTGAGGACAGCGAGATGACCCCAAGGTCCTGTCTTGATGAAGACAGTGAGTTGAAGCTACTCACCAGCAGGTGTGAGACAACCTCTGTGCAGTCGCTGCCTCAATAATTTCGACTTCTTCAGTCTCAACTTAAAGCAGAAAGGCTTGCTTCGGCTCAGCTCCGACTTGAAGTCAAAGATGTAATGAAGATGTCACAGGACTGCCTTGCGCACCATCATGCCATACAGCTACGGGTGATGCATATAGCGTTGACACAACTGAGGCCTAATCAGCTTGTTCGACTGTTTGGGGGGCCCGACCTGGCCAGGCCTAGTGCCTTCTGAAGTGCTCTCAGTTTTGTATATTCTTTTGTCGCCGCGTTTATTTGCACTAGTGGCGAACTTTGATGCCCAGTGGATGTAATATGTGTAATAGCCGTGATAGCCTAGCGTAATTTTGCTGCTTATTTATTTCCTTATTGTCTTGTTTATTTGTTTTCTTGTAGTCAGTGCAGTTCTTTTTCCGCGGTTTGCTAGTGGCCGCAATAACCTATTTTTTAAAACTAGGCCACAATAACCATGGGCTACATATTTACTGTAGTGACACTGGGCCTCCTACGGGCCGTAGAAACAATGGGCCTTCTATAGTCCGTAGAAACAATGGGCCTTCCATGGGCCGTTGAAACAATGGGCCTTCTACGGGCCTTATACGGGCCGTATGATCGATTGGCCAAACATGGGCCAAAAAATAGACCGCATTATGGCCGTAAATGGGCTAGAGTTGGAGTCGTCCGTTCATGGGCCGACCATAACGGGCCGTCGTTAACAGGCCATATTTGATGATGCTATGAAAATGGCCCAACGTATTAACGGGCCACAAACGGGCCGACTGTAACCTCGGGCTGAATTTGGCCCACAAGCAGAAAATGGCAGTAACGGGCCGTAAGTAACCGAATGCTAGAAATGAGCCCAAGAATAAATGGGCCCTGAGAAGGCCGAAAGATAACATGGGCTGCAAACGGTCCAATGGATTAATGGGCCGCTAATGGGTATAAAGTGATACACTATTCATTACGGGCCAGTTTCACCACGGGCTGTTAATGGGCCAAGAGTTACAAAGGGCCTCATACGGGCCGAAAGACGTCATGGGTCATACATGGGCCGGAACTTAAAATGGGCTGGAATCATATTCGACGGCCCAGATGACCATACTGGGCCTAATTCAGATAGGTCGTAACGGGCCGTGGGTTAGCGGGCTATAAATGGGCTATATGCGAACAGGCTGTTAATAGGCTTTCCGTGAGCCAGCCCGCCACCTTTTGACCAAGTCAAACGGGCCGGCCTTTTCACAGGAATGGGCCTCTGTTCAGCCGTGCCACATGTCGACGTATCATAGGCGCCTTCGGTCCAATGAGTGGATGACATCTGTCCCAACGGTGAGCCGACACGTGTTTCCTCCAGCCAATGATGATTTTACACATGGAAAATCCCCATTGGTCGGGGCTGTTAGCGGGTTATCGGATCCAAAACCGGACTCGATAGCTTAACAGCGTTCCGTTACGGTGGATGCCACGTGTTGGTCACCCTTGACGAAAGCACTTCCGTGACGCGCGATTTATCGTCATGGAAGTGGACACTTCTGTGATGATAATTTTGGTAATGTCATGGAACACTTCTACGACAACACATGTATGACTATCTTGATTCTGTCATAAAATCGTCATGGATGTACATGCATGACAAAAACGCGACCTACTGTGACAAACACGTATCATCACGGAGTGTATTTTTTTTAGTGTTACCTTTGGGGACATGTCTATATCCAATAGAGTACCTAGTACTCACTCTCTACATGTCATCCCAATTTTGGTACTCTTGTGGTTTGATGTTCTTGCTCTGTTTAGTAGATGCTTCTGTGTTATCTAACCTTGTTTACTCAGGTTCATCTCCTCCAAAGCTACCTCAAGACCACAAGGTAAGTATATGCATCACACTCATGTACATGAAGATCTCTTGCTGATGTACATATTGTTTGCAAGAAGGACTCATGAACATGAAGGTACACTTCCTATATTCACATCTTTGCTCTCATGTATATAGCCAAGATACATGTAACTCATTGCTTGCTCTGTCATGCATCTGCATTCACATGCTCTTATATTCCATATTTACATGATTGCATACATGTAGGGGGAGCCTATGCATGTTACATGTTCTTCCAAAGCTTTACTCGCTATTCTTTATATCTCTATCTAAAGCTTTGATGTATGTTGTCATCAAATACCAAAAAGGGGGAGATTGAAAGCACAAGTGCTCCTTGGGTGATTTTGTTAATTAATGTCAACATATCTCTTGTTGGACTAATGTTTTCATCTAGTATATCTCAGATAAATTCAACAGTGGAGTGGCGTTGACAAGAGGATGTGGAACCCCTGCAAGATGCTATGGACAAAGGATTGGCAAAAGCTCAAGACTACATTTTCATTTTAGTAATCCAAGATCACATTGATTCCATAGGAAAAGCCAATACTATTAAAAGGGGATGAGGTGTTTGCTTAATTGCTTGCTTGCTCAAAGTGCTCAGTGATATGCTCCAAAGCCCTCAACCACTTTCTCATTTCCACATATGTCCCAGACCAAAAGTCAAACTCGGCCCCACTTTGATCTATCCGGCGCCACCGAGTTCACTTGACGTAGCCACTACCAAAAACCCTAATCAATTCGATCTCACCGATGGGATCTCGGCCTCACCGAGATGGGCTTGCAAACTCTCTATTACCTGTTGCAATTATTTCGGACCCACCGAAATAAGTAATCGGTCCCATCGAGTTTGCCTGACCAACTCTCTGTTTAGCTTATTACCAAAATTGGTCCCATCGAGTTTGTGTAATCGGTCAAATCGAGTTGAGGTTTTACCCAAACCATAGCACATCGGTCCCACCGAGTTGATCATATCGGTCCCACCGAAAATCCTAACGTTCACATTTTGAACCATATCAGTCTGGCCGAGTTTAACGATTCGGTCCCACCGAGTTTTGTGATTTATGTGTAACGGCTAGATTTTGTGTGGAGGCTATTTATACCCCTCAACCCATTCTTCATTCGTGGAGAGAGCCATCAGAACGTGCCTACACTTCCAGGATACATTTTCTGAGAGAGAACCACCTACTCATGTGTTGAGACCAAGATATTGCATTCCAACCACAAGAATCTTGATCTCTAGCCTTCCCCAAGTTTCTTTCCACTCAAATCATCTTTACACCAAATCCAAATCTGTGAGAAAGAGTTGAGTGTTGGGGAGACTATCATTTGAAGCACAAGAGCAAGGAGTTCATCATCAAAACACCATCTATTACCTTTTGGAGAGTGGTGTCTCCTAGATTGGTTAGGCGTCACTTGGGAGCCTCCGACAAGATTGTGGAGTTGAACCAAGGAGTTTGTACGGGCAAGGAGATCGTCTACTTCGTGAAGATCTACCCTAGTGAGGCAAGTCCTTCGTGGGCGATGGCCATAGTGGGATAGACAAGGTTGCTTATTCATGGACCTTTCATGGGTCGAGCCCTCCGTGGACTCTGATACGTCTCTAACGTATGTATAATTTTTTATTGCTCCATGCTACTTTATCTACTATTTTGGACTATATTGGGCTTTATTTTCCACTTTTATTTTACTTTTGGGACTAACCTATTAACCGGAGGCCCAAATTAATTGCTTTGCTTTTTTTGCCTATTTCAGTTGTTTCAAGAAACAAAATATCAAACGGAGTCCAAACGGAATGAAACCTTCAAACGTGATTTTCTCACCCACGTGATCCAGGAGACTTGGACCTCACGCTAAGGAACAACAGGGGCGTCACGAGGGTGGGGGCGCCCCTAGGGCACGCCGCCTCGTGGGCCCCCTGTTGCTCCAATCGACATACTCCTTCCTCCTATATATACCTACGCACTCCCCAAACGATCGTAACATGAGCCAAAACCTAATTCCACCGCCGCAACTTCCTCAGATCCACGAGATCCCATCTTGGAGCCTGTTCCGGAGCTCCGCAGGAGGGGGCATCCACCACGGAGGGCTTCTACATCATCACCATAGCCTCTCCGATGAAGTGTGAGTAGTATACTTCAGACCTTTGGGTCCATAGCTAGTAGCTAGATGGCTTCTTCTCTCTTTTGGATCTCAATACAATGTTCTCCCCTCTCTCGTGGAGATCTATTCGATGTAATCTTCTTTTTGCGGTGTGTTTGTTGAGACCGATGAATTGTGGGTTTATGATCCAGCTTATCTATGAATAATATTTGAATCTTCTCTGAATTCTTTTATGTATGATTGGTTATCTTTGCAAGTCTCTTCGAATTATCCATTTGGTTTGGCCAACTAGATTGGTAGTTCTTGCAATGGGAGAAGTGTTTAGCTTTGGGTTCAATCTTGCGGTGTCCTTACCCAAAGGATGCAGAGGGTAGCAAGGCACGATTGTATTGTTACCATCGAGGATAACAAGATGGGGTATTTATCATATTGCATGAATTTATTCCTCTACATCATGTCATCTTGCTTAAGGCGTTACTCTGTTTTTAACTTAATACTCTAGATGCATGCTGGATAGCGGTCGATGAGTGGAGTTATAGTAGTAGATGCAGAATCATTTCTATCTACTTGTCACGGACGTGATGCCTATATACATGATCATACCTAGATATACTCATAACTATGCTCAATTCTGTCAATTGCTCAACAATAATTTGTTCACCCAATCAGAATACTTATGCTCTTGAGAGAAGCCACTAGTGAAACCTATGGCCCCGGTCTATTCTCATCATATCAATCTCCATCACTTTTATACTTGCTTTGTTTTTACTTTGCTTTTTACTTTTCACTTTGCATCTCTATACCAAAAATACCAAAAATATTATCTTTATCAGATCTCACTCTCGTAAGTGACCTTGAAGGGATTGGCAACCCCTAATCGCGTTGGTTGCGAGTAGCTATCGTTTTGTGCAGGTACGAGGGACTTGTGCGTGGCCTCCTAATGGATTGATACCTTGGTTCTCAAAAACTGAGGGAAATACTTACGCTACTCTGCTGCATCATCCTCTCCTCTTCGGGGAAAACCAACACAAGTTCAAGACGTACGCAAGAAGGATTTCTGGCGCTGTTGCCGGGGAGTCTACGCAAAAGTCAACATACCAAGTACCTATCACAATCCCTTATCTCTCGCATTACATTATTTGCCATTTGCCTCTCGTTTTCCTCTCCCCCACTTCACCCTTGCCGTTTTATTCGCCCTTTTTTCGTTCGTCTTTTCGTTTGCCTTGATGTCTTACTTGGCTCGTTTGCTAGTTTGGCTGAAATAGTTGAGTATTTTTTCCTAAATAGAGAAGCTAATATCTATGGATCCTCATCCGCTTGCCAATCTTTTTAAGAGATCCAATTATGATGAACCAATTCCTAGTGATTTGGATGCACTAGATTATCTTTTATAAGATTTTGCCTCGAACCGTGAAATCTGAAAATTGTGATGAAGTGCTTCACGATAGATCTTTGAATAAAAAGCATGATTGCAATGATTTTGTTATAAATTCTATCGATGTAAATTATGCTAATAATATGCAAAACCCTAAGCTTGGGGATGCTAGTTTTGCTATGTCCAACAGTCATGATTGGGGAGATTCCTCTTATGATCTTGAAAATTTATTTAAGCCCCATGATGAATATAAGATTGATAATAGTGTTTGCAATAATATTGAAAGTGGGTTTTGAAGAGTGTCAACTTTAGATCCCACATATTTGGATAACATTCAATCTTATGAAATTTTTGATAAAAGTGGGCTTGGAGAAATCATGACTTTAGTTAATGATAATCCCACTATTTTGGAAGAGTGTCAACTTCGCATGCATGTGGATCGGGTTGAGAATATGTTATGTGATAGCTATATTGTTGAATTTTCTTATGATCCTACATGTAATTATTATGATAGAGGAAAATATGGTTATAGAAATTTTCATGTTACTAAATTACCTCTCGTTAGGTTGAGATTGCTATTTTTCCTTTCCGCTTCCTTGCATATGCTAGTTTTTGCTTGCTACGATAATTTGTTTGCCTATAATATGCCTATGCATAGGAAGTATGTTAGACTTAAGTGTGTTTTTCACATGATTTTTGATGCTCTCTTTGTGCCTTAATTCTTGTCTTTCTTGTGAGCATCATTGAAATCTCAATGCCTAGCTAAAAAGGCTTTAAAGAAAAGCGCTTGTTGGGAGACAACCCAATATTTTTCCTTGCTGCTTAGTAATAAATAATCCATCTACCTTCTGTTTAGATGTGGTTTTGTGTTTTAATTAGTGTTTGTGCCAAGTTAAACCTATAGGATCTTCTTGGATGATAGTTATTTGATCTTGCTGTAATTTCCAGAAACTTTTGGTTCACGAAAACAATTTTTAAAAATCACCAGAACGTGATAAAATAGTGATTCCGATTTCTGATGATCAAAAAACAAATTTCCTAGGTCGTCCTATTTTGGCTGAATTTTGGGAGTTCCAGAAGTTTGCGTTAGTTACAGATTACTACAGACTGTTCTGTTTTTGACAGATTCTGTTTTTCGTGTGTTGTTTGCTTATTTTGATGAATCTATGGCTAGTAAAATAGTTTATAATCCAAAGAGAAGTTGGAATACAGTAGGTTTAACACCAATATAAATAAAGAATGAGTTCATTACAGTACCTTTAAGTGGTCTTTTGTTTTCTTTCGCTAACGGAGCTCATGAGATTTCTGTTGAGTTTTGTGTTGTGAAGTTTTCAAGTTTTGGGTGAAATCTTTTGATGGATTATGGAACAAGGAGTGGCAACAGCCTAATCTTGGGGATGCCCATGGCACCCCCAAGATAATATAAGGACACCAAAAAGTCAAATCTTGGGGATGCCCTGGAAGGCATCCCCTCTTTCGTCTACTAACATCGGTAACTATACTTGGGGCTATATTTTATTCACCACATGATATGTGTTTTGCTCGGAGCGTCTTGTATTATTTGCGTCTTTGCTTGTTAGTTTACCACAATCATCCTTGCTGTACACACCTTTTGAGAGAGCCATACATAAATTTGAATTTGATAGAATACTCTATGTGCTTCACTTATATCTTTTGAGCTTGATAGTTTTGCTCATAGTGCTTCACTTATATCTTTTGAGCGTGATAATTTTTGCTCTAGTGCTTCACTTAGATATTTTAGAGCACCGTGGTGGATTTGTTTTAAAGAAACTATTGATCTCTCATGCTTCACTTAGATTATTTGAGAGTCGTTAATAGCATGGTAATTTGCTTAATGCTAATATACTTGGTATTCAAGATATGTGAAACTTTCTTTTGAGTGCGTTGAATACTAAGATAAGTTTGATGCTTGATAATTGTTTTGAGATATGAAGATAGTGATATTAGAGTCATGCTAGTTGAGTAGTTGTGAATTTAAAGAATACTTGTGTTGAAGTTTGTGATTCCTGTAGCATGCACATATGGTGAACCGTTATGTGATGAACTCGGAGCATGATTTATTTATTGATTGTCTTCCTTATGAGTGGCGGTCGGGGACGAGCGATGGTCTTTTCCTACCAATCTATCCCCCTAGGAGCATGCGCGTAATACTTTGCTTTGATAACTTCTAGATTTTTGCAATAAGTATATGAGTTTTTATGACTAATGTTGAGTCCATGGATTATACACACTTTCTCCCATCCTTCCACCATTGCTAGCCTCTCTAATACCGCACACCTTTCGCTGGTATCATACACCCACCATATACCTTCCTCAAAACAGCCACCATACCTACCTATCATGGCATTTCCATAGCCATTCCGAGATATATTGCCATGCAACTTTCCACCGTTCCGTTTATTATGACACGCTCCATCATTGTCATATTCCTAGCATGACCATGTAGTTGGCATCGTATTTGTGGCAAAGCCACCGTTCATAATTCTTTCATACATGTCACTCATGTTTCATTGCATATCCCGGTACACCGCTGGAGGCATTCATATAGAGTCATATTTTGTTCTAAGTATCGAGTTGTAATTGTTGAGTTGTAAGAAAAATAAAAGTGTGATGATCATCATTATTAGAGCATTGTCCCAAGTGAGGAAAGGATGATGGAGACTATGATTCCCCCACAAGTCGGGATGAGACTCCCGACGAAAAATAAAATAAAAATATAAAAAAAAGAGGCCATAGAAAAAGAGAGAGAAAAGGCCCAAATAAAAAAATGAGAGAAAAAGAGAGAAGGGACAATGCTACTATCCTTTTACCACACTTGTGCTTCAAAGTAGCACCAAGATCTTCATGATAGAGAGTCTCTCACTCTCTCACTTTCATATACTAGTGGGAATTTTTCATTATAGAACTTGGCTTGTATATTCCAATGATGGGCTTCCTCAAATGCCCTAGGTCTTCGTGAGTGAGGGAGTCCTGGATTGGGGGGTGTCCGGATGCCCGGACTATAACCTTTGGCCGCACTCCTGGATTATGAAGATACAAGATTGAAGACTTTCTCCCGTGTCCGGATGGGACTTTCCTTGTCGTGGAAGGCAAGCTTGGCGATACGAATATGTAGATCTCCTCCCATTGTAACCGAATCTGTGTAACCCTAGCCCTCTCCCGTGTCTATATAAACCGGAGGGTTTTAGTCCGTAGGACGAACAACAATCATACCATAGGCTAGCTTCTAGGGTTTAGCCTCTCTGGTCTCGTGGTAGATCTACTCTTGTACTACCCAAATCATCAATATTAATCAAGCAGGAGTAGGGTTTTACCTCCATTGAGAGGGCCCGAACCTGGGTAAAAACATCGTGTCCCTTGTCTCCTGTTACCATCCGCCTAGACGCACAGTCCGGGACCCCCTACCCGAGATCCGCCGGTTTTGACACCGACATTGGTGCTTTCATTGAGAGTTCCTCTGTCGTCCATCTTTAGGCCCGATGGCTCCTCCGATCATCAATAACGACGTCCAGGTGAGACTTTTCTCCCGGACAGATCTTCAGATTCGGGCGGCTTGGCATGCGGGCCAATTCGCTGGCCATCCGGAGCAGATCGAAGCTACGCCCGCCATCGTGTCAGATTTGAAGTTTGAACTACACGGCTGACGTCCGCGGAGACTTGATCTTCGACGGGTTCGAGCCACAGCCAAGCGCGCCGCATGTCACGATGGGCATGATCTAGCTCTGCCGCCGAACAGTGTCCTGCGTGCTGCACCAGTGTCCGCTCCGACCCTTAGCTCGAAGCCGACTGCGCCAACCGAGGACGGGTGGCTGGACACCGCCTCGGGGGCTGCAATCTCTACGGCGATTGAGCCGAACACCAGCCTTGTCCTTTGCAAAGCTCGTGACTCCAAGGTGCCGGACTCCTCTCCGGACTCCGAACCTTCCGCGCCCTTGCCAATCGAATCCGATTGGGCGCCGGTCATGGAGTTCGCCGCTCACGACATCTTTCAAAGCACTTGCCCTTGGCGACATCCTCGAATTCACTAAAGTCTCTCTCTTTATCGAGAGCCCTGCCGAGTATGTTCAGCAAGGTTGGGATGCGGACGACGAAGAAATTCAAAGCCCACCCACCACCCACTTTGTAGCCACTGTCGATGATTTAACCGACATGCTCGACTTCGACTCCGAAGACATCGACGGTATGGACGACGATGTAGGAGACGAACAGGAACCCAAAGCACCTATAGGGCAATCGGACAACCACCTCATCTCACGATGTATACATGGTGGACACACCTAAAAGAAATGACGACGAGGAACAAAGGGACGAACGAGGGATCGCTCTCTAAAAGGCCAAAGCGACGGCGTAAGCGCCGCCCAAACCCCACCTCGACAGAGACAAAGAGCCATCTGCACTCCAACCACAGAAAGGTGGAGAACCGGCGGACAACGAACATGCCATTGAGCAACCGTCCGAACAGGGCAACTTGGATGAACAAACCGAACAACCCGTCCCCGGCGAAAATAACAGTCCGAACGACCTCACACCGGACAAGTTAATGGAGCATAAGAACCTCCACAAAAGGCTCGCTGCCATCGCTGTAGCCTGAAAAAGCGTACGGAAGCTCAAAACAGCGGAAGATGCACTCAGAATTAGATGGAGCAAAGTACTGAACACCGCAGACAAATACGGCGACGTATGCCACACAATAAAGAGCTATCCGGGTTTAAAATTACTGCCGGAATTTGATGAGGAGGCCTTAGAGCCCCCGCAATCAAAAAATAAGGAAGCCACCCGGTCAGGAAAACTACCCCATGGCCAACATAGAGCGGCAAAGGGCGCCATACACAAGCCGGCACGCGATCCGTACAAGGATTCGTGATCAAAAGATGGCCCAGCCAGATCTATCTATGGGCCAAGAAAGCAAGCTCTAGTAAGCAATGCAACGCATCAAGTATCCGAACGCCACGGTACACCCAATATAGGTGCCGCACACCCCTATGTTTCACCGATGAGGTGCCGGATCATGAATTTCCGGTGATTCAAGCCCGTAAACATAGAGGCATACGACGGAACAATGCACTCGAGTCTGGATTGAGGATTACATCCTCCACACACACATGGCTAGAGGAGATGACCTCCATGCCATAAAGTACTTACCCCTCAAGCTCAAAGGGCCAGCCCGGCATTGGCTTAAAAGCATTCCCAAAAACACCATCGGAAGTTGGGAAGAGCTCGAAGATGCTTTTCGGGAAAATTTTCAAGGGACCGATGTTCGACCTCCTGATGCAGACGATTTAAGTCACATAACTCAACAACCCGGAGAGTCAGCCCGGAAATTCTGGAACAAATTCCTTACTAAAAAGAACCAGATAGTCGACTGTCCGGACGCCGAAGCCTTAGCAGCTTTCAAACACAACGTCCGAGACGAATGGCTCGCCAGACACCTCGGCCAAGAAAAGCCAAGAACAATGGCCGCATTAACAAGCCTCATGACCCGCTTTTGCGCAGGAGAGGATAGTTGGTTGGCAAGATGCAGTACTAGTGACCCAAGCACATCCAAAGTTAGGGATGGAAACGGGAAACCGCGACGTAGTAAGGACCAGCGCCGGACCAAGGGAAACAGCCCGAAGAGCACGGCAGTCAACGCCGGATTCAAAAGCTCTTTGCAGAATCAAAAAAAGCTGCGCCTCAAGGATAACAGGGACGAGCTATCTAACTTAAACAAAATCTTGGACAAGATATGCCAAATCCACAGCACTCCCGGGAAGCCTGCGAACCATACCCACAGAGATTGTTGGGTCTTCAAGCAATCCGGCAAACTCAACGCCGAACACAAGGGGCTCGACACACCAAGCGAGGACGATGACGAACCCCACAAGAAGAGCACCGGAAAACAAAAGAATTTCCCACAAGAAGTCAAAACAGTAAATTCACTTCACGTGACAAAAGGGAAGAACAGAGTGGCGCCCATAGAGATACGCACCATACGGCCTATCCCAGAGGAGTCCTGCCAATGGTTGTTAAAACCAATCACCTTCGACCATCAGGATTACTCTAGAAGAATCCGGAATGCAGGATGGACTGCCTTGACATTAGATCCGATAATTGATGGACTCCACTTTACACAAGTCCTAATGGACGGCGGTAGTGATCTAAACCTGCTATATCAGGACACAATCCGCAAAATGGGGATAGACCCAACAAAAATTCGCCATAGCAATACTTCCTTTCAAGGGGTAACGCCAGGCCCAGATGCCCATTGTACGGGCTCTCTCCTGCTAGAAGTTATGTTCGGCTCCCCCGACAACTTCCGCCGCGGAAAGCTAACCTTCCACATCGTCCCATTTACAAGTAGCTATCAAGAACTACTGGGACGCGAATCTTTCACCCGCTTTAACGCAATACTGCATTATGCATCTCTTACACTTAAAATGCCCGATCCGCGAGGCATCATCTCATTAAAGGGAAATATCGAGTGTTCCTCGAGCGCGGAAGATTGTGCGACTGCCTTGACATCCACACACTAAACCGGCTTCACTACTCAAAGCACCTAAACAGGTCGTTCAGGCCCCGGACATGGCTAGACGAGTCCAGCGTAAACATACAAGGGCTTACTATCCGCATACCCCCGTACAAGGGGCTCCGCGCATGTACAACAAGATACAATAAAGCTCAATCTTATTCATTTTTTGAATTATACTTTGTTTATTTAATATAACATACATTTTCGCACGATCTTTTCAACTAAGTTCCTCTCTTTACAAATGAACACCGTATACACCCGGCCTGTGATACGGCACAACAGAGACACAGGCACAGACGTGCAGTAGGGACCCATTCCAAGGATTCTTTTTAGATTAAGACCCTGCGTAAACCTTTCTCACTGTCCCTTGTTGATACACATCCCCCGGTTTCTTGGTATAACCGAGGAGGAGGCTGGCGTGGGCATGTGGCCACGTCAGAATTTTGCACGTACCTGGACACCAGGGGCTTATTACCAAGGGCGTTGTTCAGCCCGTTTTCATAAGGACCGAATACCTTAGGGAGTGTTCGACGTCGCGAGTTTGGCCTTATATGCATCAGCTCCGAATCATGTCTTTGGTCAAATGTTGGGTTTGCCCGGCTCCTGTGTTTTGCTGCCTTACGTTCCGCTCTATCGGCTAAGGCGGCACCAGGAGAACTATCGCGACAGCCCCTGCTCGCCAAAGCGAGCACCTCGAGAGAAAGCCGAAAACCGATCATTATGATATAGCGTGAGACTGGTCAACCACTCGATGACCCGCTGGAATCTTTAGAATTCCTCCGCATTAATGAAGGGCCGTTTCCTGGCCAGGCACACACGCGCCCTGAATTCGGGTGAGCGCGGTGCCCCTAGGGGCTATATAGTAGCCCCACTGTCAAACTCCTATGGCTAAGTGAAAGTGATAAAGCATTATAGTCCGGTTGCCTAGTTCGCTGCGCTATCACCTCCTTAATAGGACCAAGACGTTGGATCAAGTGTGAAAATGCGACTTTTGCGAACATCCCCACATTATATGCGTGGGGGCTGAAGCCGAAGACTGCCGTCTTTCAGGTTATATATATACATATACATTAACGGACGCACAGGAGGTATTTTAATTCTTGAAGGCACAAGTATAAAAAGCTTTTATATTCCCCCGAAATATTGTTTTACAATAATACATGTTATTCGAACATAATATCCTTCAAGCACTGCGTCTCTATTAAACGAGCACCCTGCAGAACTTCCTGAAAATAGTGCTCGGCAGGTACTCGGCTCCCGTCCGAATCTTGGGATGCAACAGCGACGGCCTTCATCTCCGCCCAGTATGTCTTGACATGGGCAAGAGCCATCCGCGCACCCTCTATGCACGCTGACCTTTTCATTGCATTGATATGCGGCACCGCACCAAGGAACTGCTGCACCAAGTTAAAATAACTCTTCGGCTCGGGCCTTTCCGGCCACAGATGACTCACGACATCCTTCATGGCGAGTCCGGATAACCTATTCAGCTCCGCCCATGCGGCCAAATGATCGGTTAATGGAAGTGGGCCTCTGGATTGTGGAACTGCGACCAAAAAAGCTTTTCCACTTCGTGATCCTTTTGATCTCGGAAGTGTTCGGCCGCGTCCGCGACACTTGCCACCAAGTCCAGATAAGTACCCGCCGCACTCCACAGCCGGTCCAATTGAGCATATTTAGGATCCCCGAACTTCATCTGCAGCATAAAGGGCTTTCCAACTGCGATATCTCCGGCCTGACGTAGCTCCTCCTTTATAGCTCTCATTGCAGAGCGAGCATCCTTGGCCTCGGTAGTGGCCTTCTCCAGGTCCTTCTATTCCGCCCGATCTTCTTTTTCAAGAAGCTTGCAGCGGTCGGCAGCATTCTTCAACTTCACAGCCATCTCGGCCATTTCCTTCTTGCTTCGGCAGTGAGCAGCCTGTTCGGCTTTCAGCTCTTCGGCCGCCTTTAAGGCAGCCGCATCACTTTTCCTGGCCTGCTCCTTGGCTCGGGCGAGTTCCGCCCAAAGGTTCTCCATGGCAGCGGCACCATCTGCATCAAGCATACATGTTGTAAGGCATGGGTATCAAGCCCCCTTACCAGGTGTCCGCGGAGAAATTGCATACCTTGGGACTCGTCAAGCCGCTTGTTGACAAGCGCGATGTCGGCTGCTGCTTTAGCTCGGCAAATTCATCAGTCCGGCTAGGCACCGGACACTTCGCCACCTACACAGGAAGGGCGACATATTATACCTGGGATTATGATCCTCGGTGCGCCGTCATTTTTGACAACGCACTGAGTCTCAGGGGCTACTATCTACACAGGGCGCATCTTATATATGCGGAACCGTCAAAAGGTACATCATTTCACGTACCTCAAAACCTGTCAGTAAACTCCTGGCGGCCTCGTACAACCCGCTCTCCGCGGATGAAATCCTTTCAATCACCGTACCCATCAATGCACGGTGTTCTTCTGAGATAGACGCTCGCCCGAGCAGATCCTTCAGCTCCTCCGACCGCGCACCGGACGGTGCCGGACTCGCCCGATGGCCTTTTTCAAAGGTCGGACACGGAGGGCTTTGAGGGGCCACACGACTGCTTTTCGCCCCGCCGATTCGAAAAACCTCCGTGGCGACACCTCCGGGTCGCCCGCCAATGACGGGCGGTACGGGCAGGGGGAGGCGTTCCGCTCTCCATCATCTCCGGACGAAGATCCCCTGAAGATGAGCTCTGCTGAGAAGGGCTGAGATCCGAAGTACAAGGTAAAATTTCGGTTATCTTCCTCAGATATAGAACAGTGATGTCTCTTATTTTAAAACTCCCCTCTCTACTTACGGCTCGGTGGAGGGCTGATCCCCTTGGGAGTACAGTGCAGCCGAGGCATCTCTCGGCGCAGGACCCTCTGACGAAGATTTCTTCCCCCGCTTTGAGACCATGGTCTCGGGGTCTTCAGAGGCGGTCCTCTTCTTCCCCTGAATGGAAGGATTCTTGATTCCTCCTTTCTTGACAGCCCCCTTCGGGGAGGCGGTAGCTTCCTTGTTCCCCCCTTCGCCTTCTTCCAAAGGCGCAACCTCCAGCATCCCGGTTAACACGGGATCCGGCGTGTTCTCCGGGAGGGGGGCCGGACACCTGATTAGCTTTGCTTTCGCTATCCACTCCTGTTTAAGGGACAACACTTAAGGGCGATTTTATGATAAATATATGGATAGCGTGTCCGGGTACAGGGCTACTTACTTGAGTATCCGGGCGATTGCAGCTCAGACCTGCGTCCTCGGTCAAGTCCGGACACATTGCTTGTGATCCGAAGAACAATTTGTACATCTCCATGGGCATCGCACCCGCAAAGTGTTGGAGAGCTCGTGGTCCCTCCGGATTAAACTCCCACAGGAGGAGGGGGCGGCGTTTGCAGGGCAAGGTGCGGCGAATCAACATGACCTGCATCACTACGACCAGGTTGATGTCTCTTTCTAGGAGATCTCGGATGCGGGCCTGCAACAAGGGTACGTCCTTGGACGGCCCCCAGTCAAACCCTTTATTGACCCATGACGCCAGCCGCGGTGGAGGACCCGAGCGAAAGGCAGGTGGCGCCACCCACTTGGTGCCCCTGGGAGCTGTGATATAAAACAACTCTCGTTGCCATAAGCTGAACTCCTCTTGAAAAGAGCCCTCGGGCCATGGAGCGTTAGCATTCTTGCTTATAACAGCACCTCCGCACTCCGCGTGTTGCCCCTCGATCATCTTCGGCTCTACTTTGAAGGTCTTAAGCCACAATCCGAAGTGAGGAGTGTCTGGAGGAAGGCTTCGCACACGACAATGAACGATGAGATGTGGAGGATGGACTCCAGAGCCAAGTCGTGAAATTCCAACCCATAATAAAACATGAGCCCCCTCACGAAGGGGTCCGTCGGGAAGCCTAGCCCCCGAAGTAAGTGAGACGCGAACACCACGCTCTCACCAGGCTTGGGAGTGGGAATAACCTGCCCTTGAGCAGGCAGCCTATGCGAGATTTCACCAGTTAGATACCTGGCATCTCTTAGCTTTAGCACGTCTTCTTCCGTAACGGAGGAAGGCATCCACCGGCCTTGAAGGTCGAAGCCAGACATCATCGAAGATCCGAAGCGCCTAAATCTGGAGCTTTGGGTGTTGGAACTCGAGGCGAGGGGCGGATTCGATTGAGATTGAAAGAAAGGAGTAGAGCCTTGGTCTCTTTATAAAGAGGTTGAATACCAAGAGCCCTCCCCGTGACCGTTTGGGACTCGCCTTCGATAGAGGAGACATGCCAACGGGCACGATTGGGTTACCCACACCCGTATTAATGAGAATCCCGGAATAAGGGGACATGATCTCTGCTTCGACAAGACGTGCCAAGGAAACCGCCTCGCTAAACGCGCTGAGGTGGGACAGTAAAAACAATTCGAATAATGGCTTGGCCGTGGTGTGATGTCACGATGCGTAATACGTCAGCAGATTGGATTTGTGCAAATATTATTCTCTCTACGGTGGTATGTCGAACTTATTTTGCAGAGCCGGACACTATCCTTGTGTTCAAAATCTTCTATGAAGTATTCGGAGGAGGAACCCGCCTTGCAATGTCAAGACAATCTGGCGCGGACTCGTCCTTCATTGAAGCCTGGTTCAGGGGAGACTCGTGGGAGTCCTGGATTGGGGGTGTCCGGATGGCGGACTATAACCTTTGGCGGACTCTGGACTATGAAGATACAAGATTGAAGACTTCGTCCTGTGTCCGGATGGGACTTCCCTTGGCGTGGAAGGCAAGCTTGGAGATACGAATATGTAGATCTCCTCCCATTGTAACCGACTCTGTGTAACCCTAGCCCTCTCCGGTGTCTATATAAACCGGAGGGTTTTAGTCCGTAGGACGAACAACAATCATACCATAGGCTAGCTTCTAGGTTTTAGCCTCTCTGATCTCGTGGTAGATCTACTCTTGTACTACCCATATCATCAATATTAATCAAGCAGGAGTAGGGTTTTACCTCCATCGAGAGGGCCCGAACCTGGGTAAAAACATCGTGTCCCTTGTCTCCTGTTACCATCCGCCTAGACGCACAGTTCGGGACCCCCTACCCGAGATCCGCCGGTTTTGACACCGACAGTGAGCAAGCAAGTTGGATGCACACCCACTTAGTTTCTTTTGTTGAGCTTTCATATACTTATAGCTCTAGTGCATCCGTTGTATGGCAATCCCTACTCACTCACATTGATATCTATTGATGGGCATCTCCATAGCCCGTTGATACGCCTAGTTCATGTGAAACTATCTTCTCCCTTTTTGTCTTCCCCAAAACCACTGTCGGATTTCGGGTTCCGGCAGACCCTTGAGGTTCAAACACTAGGGTGCGCGCGGAGATCTCGCCCTCTACCTACCTGCACACCGCCGCCTCGCTAGGATCTAAACTACAAAAGGAACAACACAAGAGACACAAGGTTTATACTAGTTCGGGCCACCATTGTGGTGTAATACCCTACTCTAGTTGGTGGTGTGGTGGATTGCCTCTTGGGCTGATGGTGATGAACAATACAAGGAAGAACAGCCTCGCGAGGGTCTGTTCTTGGCTGGTGCGATGAACTGCTAGGGGGAGTTTAGTCGCTCTCTCTCTCTCTCTCTCTCTCTCTCTATATATATATATATATATATATATATATATTCAAGGTGCCTCCAGCTACCGATTAGATGCCTTTACTATGGTGGCTAGTTCTACTTATATAGGCAGGGGCCCTGGGCCTCTTCCCAAATATTGAGCGGGAAGGGCGCCAACAATTGGCCATTTTGAAGGGGAACATCTGGTACACTTATCCTGACTAAAGTTGGTCCTCGCTTTGTCAAAGGCTCTGGTGGTGACGCCTTGGCTTGGGCTCCTAATGACTTCCTTCTGCCGTTGGGCTGGTCTTGGTCTTGTTGCACCGAAATGGATGCCTTTGCTTGATGCTCTCGCCTGCGCTTGCTCCCTTTGCACCAAAGAGGAAAGGAGGACACTGCGCGGGCTGGCGCCTGACTGGCGCCCTTGGTCGTCATGGCTTGCGTCATGGGCACCTCGCGAGGTGCCCCGCCTTGAACTCTCCGCCTCCTCATGAGCCAGCCTGACGAGGCCGTGCCCTGTGAAGCTCCCTGTCGCCCCGCCCATGAGGCTTGTCCCTCGCGAGGGTCTTGAGCTTCGTGTTGATGAAGATGGGCCGTGTTGGCCCCCCGCTTTGAGCCACGCTGCAGGCCGCAGGTGCAAGTCTGGGGACCCCGTTCCCTGAACACCGTAGAGCCCCTGGCCCAAAGGCGCGCCGGCTTGGCCGAGCAGAGAGGCGAAGGGGCAAGTGCGAAGCGCTGCGGGCCCTAACAGCCTGCGGCCTTGGGTGCCTCGTGGCGGTTGATTGGACGTGGGCGGCACTGTTCCCCCACTCCTCCTTACTTTGTGCCGTGTCGGGCGGACCCATAGTCGTACACAGCCGCTCCCCTTTTCGCTGCTCGACCGTCCCCCGCTCTTCCTCCTCTCGAACTCCAGCTTCTACTTCCAATCCAATCTCGAACCTTCCTCCCCCCTTCCGTTGCCATGGCTCCGACGAAGAAGGGAAGAGGGAAGAAACCCATGCCTCTGCCTTGCTCGCCGTCGTCGGCGGCCCCCGCCGTCGATCGGTCGATCATACTCAATCGAGAGGGCCTGGGCAAGGTCAGCTCGGCTTTGGCCACCATCTTCAACGAATGCGGGCGGACGACGGCCTGGCCCGCGTCCCACTTCTCCATCGACAGGATAATCACTGAGGTCCGGTATTTTGCCGACGCATACGTGGGCGGGCTGGTTCCCCTTCTCCGATTTCTTCAATGTCATGCTCTCCCACTATCAGATCCATATGATGCACTTGGGTCCGGAATCCATCGCTCTTCTTGCGGTCTTTGCCTTTGTTTGCGAGGCGATGATGGGCATCCTTCCCTCGGTTGCCTTGCTGCGCCACTTCTTCGTCTCATGCTTTGTTGACCCCTCCCAATGTTCGGGGTGTGTGAGCTTCAATGCTGCATCTGAAACAGCGGCTTCAGGGATTGACTTCAGCCTTCCTCCGCCCGCGCCTGGGTTCCGCGAGCGGAGGCTGTACGTGGATGTGGGGGTGCCCAGCCCCCTGCCGTCGGAGCCATCTTCGCCTGCTGTCCCCAATTCAGGCTGGGGCTAAGAGACGCTCACGAGTTCCTAGCTCATCTTCGTCTGGTGCCGCTTTGCATTCTTGAAGGAGCTTGGCGTGACGGCGCCCAAGGTGGTGAAGGAGTCACTGCTATGCCGTGTTGCCCCTCTCCAACGTCACTCTCACCGGATGTGGTCCTTCAGCGGGCGTGAAGACAATATGAGGCTCTAGGAAGAGGACCTGACGCGTGAAGCGCTGAGGAAGGTGCTCTTGGTCTTGACTGGGGGCCCCACTCCTGGCAGCATCCGGCACGAGGGGGGGGGGCTTGCTGTACCTTTGCCCGAACAGGGGCAACTTTATAAGTCAGATGGCCGTCTTCGACGAATGGGGGCTGCGCCCCGCTGGCCTCCGGGGGTCTCGCGAGAACCCCATGGTGGTGGCCGCCCTTTCAGTCGGCCACGGCGGCTCTTCCTCGAGTGGCGGAGCAGGGAGGCATGGGCCGCTGGAGGCCGAGGGGGCCTCCGCCGGGGTGACGGTGCCAGGCGGCGCTCTTGAGGGAGCAGCTCCTGAGGCCCAGGCTGCCGCGGCTGGGGGTGGCGAGCAGCTAACCGTAGTGCCAGCGGCTGAGGCCCCTGGGGCCCCAGTTACTCTTCTTGGTGAGGTGACCGGCGGCGTGCATCAGGTAGACGCACCCGACGCGGGTCGTCTTGACGCTCCTTCCTCGTCGCAGGCTGACCCCTGCGCTCAACTCTTGGGTCGCTTCCGCGTGGACTTTGAGGCTCTCCGGAAGAGAAGGGAGGCCTTGTTTACGATTACCCTTGTCGCCTGCTGAAGCATAGGAAGTACTTCGCCACCGATGAGTAAGCTTTCCCCTTTTCTAGCTCCTGATCCTTCTGTTGCTTTTACTGACCCTTGCTCTGCAGGGCCCTTCCTGTCGAGCTCACGGAGATGGCTAAGGAGCCATCCCCTTTGGCTCCGCCCTCTCCACCATCTTCGAGCACCCCGAGCAGTAGAGTCCTCGTGGTGAGGCCGGTCGGAGAGATGAACCATCCTGAGGCGCATGCGTCTCACAAGGCCAAGCGACCCTCCTTCGCGAGCCTTCTCGTGGCGTAGCCAGCCTGCCGTGGGCTTCTGCCTGCGTCGCCGACCGTGATTGGCCGAGGCATTCCCTCGCGCTCTTCTTTAGGGATGGGCTGGCCTCGGCCGGGTTTCTCGGCGAGGCGTGCCCGGCCGTGGGCGAGGCGCGCTTAGCCCCAGCCCCTACCCGGAGGGGGAGCGCTGATTCGTGGCCCCCGGTGCTCGCTTGGGGCGGATGATGGTGTGGAAGACGTACTTGAGCGCGCCCGGGAGCGTCGCGCTCTTCGCCAAGGGTTTCTTCGGAGGTTGCCTGATGCGGTGAGCCTGGTTGGTGAAGAGCTCGCTGATGAAGACGCGCGCCTCGAGGCCGAGGGCCTGCGCCTGGCCGCGGAGAGGCGCGAGCTGAAGGCGGCTGTCGCCCTTGCGCGCCATCAGCGTGATCTTGACAATGAGGAGGCCAAGGCGTCGCTGGCGGCCTCTCGGGAGGTCCGTTCTCGGGCCGTTGAGGAGGCTCGGGAAGCTGACCGACAGCCGTGAGGCGGCGGAGGAGCGGCGCGGGAACTCCTGGCCCGATGCCGCTCACTGGAGCAGCAGGTGGAGCAGCGCGAGACGGCCCTTGCGTCGATGAAGGTGTCCTCGGCACCCAGCCAGAGCTCGAAGCGTGAGGAGGCGCCGACGCCGAAGCCGAACGCGCACGCGAGTACGAACGCCTGGAAACAAGGGAGCGCTTGGTGACGAGGGCGGAGGATGATCTCGCTGCGCGGGAAGCCCGTGTCCTGGAGGAGGTCGGGCGTCGGGTGGCGACGGCGTGCTTGAACCTCGAGCGCGTGTTCGAGGAGAGGCTGGGGTTGATCCGTGCTGAGGCTGAAGGTAGGACCGCTTCCTTGAGGGCCAAGAAGGAGGAAGTGACGCGGCGTACCGATGCTTCTCGGGCCGCCCTTGAGGTGGCGCAGGAGGAGTTAACTACCTCCTGTGCCGAGGTGCTTCTTCTTCGCCAACGGGTGGACGAGGCTGAGGCCGTCTGGCAGCGAATCACGGACAAGATACGCCCGGCGGATCTCGGAGCATGAGCACGGCCCCATGCTCACCACGCTCTGGGAGAGAGCCAACATAGCCTTGGGTAACATCTGCGAGGCGTCTGTTGGCGAGCCGCACGCAGTTAACTACGCCGGCAACCTTCAGTTCTTCATCGACGTGGTGACTCAGCTGGAGGCGCGGTCGGTCAGAGCCAATAGGTTAGTGGAGGAGAGGAGCCGCGCCCTGCTCGGGCGCGCCTTTTCTTGCGTCTTCAGCCATCTCCGGAATATGGACCCCACCCGACTTCGACGCGTTGCCATCGCTTCAGCACCTCAGGCTGTCCGGGGCGACCTGGCGCACTGGGTGGAGGACAACGTGGACGCCCTCGTCAGGGCCTTCGCTTCAGATAACGACGGCGTGATCGTGGCTGCTGATGAAGGCGGCGTGGTGAACGGCCCTGACGCCGCTGGTGACAACGCAGAGAGCGATGGCGAAGCCAGCGACGCCAGCAACGGTTCAGGAGGTGCCCCTGAGGATGCATTGGGGGATTTATCCGACTGACTGCGCATCGTTCCTGTTTCCTTACCCTGCACGAATAGAACTCAGGTTTCGCCCTGACGGTTGTGAGAGCATTTTTTGGGAGGGGGATCACCTCATGTAAAACTTGTGTTCTGTGTATTAGTTGATGCTATATCACCCGTATGCCTCCGCTAAGTGGCTGCCTAGTTTACCTTCGTCCCGTGCGGGTCCTGAGATAGCTTGTGGAGTGCTGTGACGTCTCAAGTGTCTCCTGATCGAACCCGTAGGATCTGCAGTAAAAACCTCCTGAGAGGATGCGGCGGCGGCAGTCTGGGCTGCACGCAAGCTAGGCCCAACCCGGCTCGCGAGGGGCTCACGAGGGGAGGCAGCTGAGGCAAAGCGGTAACCGGAATGCGAGAGATTGCTCGAACGAGACTAAGCACCCCCTTCCCCAAACACACGCAAATCTCAAATTCGAATCCAACTTAAATCCAGCGGGGGAAAGTGACAACCAAAGGGAAAAGCAATGAAAGCAGAAAAAGGCCGCGTCCGGCACCTAGTCTAGTCTTGGACGTCTTCTCACCAGCGCGGAGCTAAGTGCTGCCACTGGGCGTGGGAGGGAGCCCCAGGGCCTGAGGCCGGCACCCCTGAGACTCCGGGGCGTGTACAGCCCCACTCATTATTACGTGAGAGTGCCACGGGGCGGCGAGCTTCACAGGCACTGGGCCTTCTTCACAGTACCGCCTTGCTTCATATCGCCAGACGAGGGCCCAGCCTTGCGCCAAGATTTCTAGTGCCATCAACGACAACCGGAAACCAGGACGCCGCCGATGGGGTAGAGCGGTCGCCAGCCAGTTCCCCCGACGACCACGGGTCCTCCGCCAGGCAGGCCCCGAGGCACCTCCCAGCAGAGGGCCTACCTCCACGAACGCCTTTGCTCAACGCCTTGGTGGTGATGCGGATCTCGGCCTCTCCTGCAGCCCCGACGCCCTCCTCCCGAGGGTTAGGAGACGCTGAGCGGGCAGCCGCCACCGTGTGGCGACCTGCACCTCCTGTGATTCATTATTAGCGTATGCCTGCTCCTGAGGAATTAACGGTACCCGATAATCGTCGCTTCCAGCATGGCCGGTGGGGCCTTCACGGGGCTCTTGGAAGAGCTCAGCTTCTGTCGCCTCGTCCCCCCAGCCTGGGCTGAGGAGCGAGCCTTGTTCGCCCTCGTGCAGGTGCCCTTGGTCCATCATGTGGGGCACTTATACTTCTGGGGCCGTCATCCCGAAGTCCGCGTCATAGTGCTCCGCATGCCATGCAGCTACGCTTGAGGCGCCCACTGGGGTGGTAGCGCAGCGGCCACATGGGCCGTGGGTCACGGGCGAGTCCTTCTTCGCCGGGCCGGAGCAGAGGCAGCCGCCACGTCCCGGCGGCCGACAGCCACTGGTGTTGGGGTAGCCTTGGAGCCCGCGGCCGCGTGTGGAGCCCCCGCGCGGGCCGCCCTGGACCTGAGGTGGGAGCTGGGTGCAGAAGGGGTGAGCCCCCGAGGCGGCAAAGCCCAGGAGCTCTGCCACCCGCTCTAGCAGCACGTCACGGCCGCCTTCCAGCAGCCTGCACTGCAGTAGCTCCCGGGCCACCGTGAGCGCGGCCCTCGAGTTCGCCTGCTCCCGGCGGGTGTACGGCGTCGCGGCCGCGGCGTGGTTGGAGGCCCTCGCTGCCGACCGCGCCTGCCGCGGCATGAGAGTTGTCGAAGCCTGTCCGCGTCGCCCATGGCCTGCAGCGCCCTGTGGACCGCGAGCTGCCTGGGGCATGGGGTCGCCCGAGGCGAGCGGCTCTGGGTGGGCGGGCCAAGCCGCCCAGGGACCAGGGTTGCCCGCCTAGTCGCCGGACATGATGATGATGATGCGATGGGACACGAAGTGGCAGAAGGTGGATCCCGGCGCACCCCTACCTGGCGCGCCAAATGTCGGATTTCGGGTTCCGGCAGACCCTTGAGGTTCGAACACTGGGGTTCTCTTACACTTTATATCAAGAAATTATGAAAGAAATAGCACCTGCAGAGTTAGAAGACATAGATGTTACTATTACACTTGCTAATAGAGACACCATATCACCATTTGGGATTGTTAGAGATGTTGAAGTCTTGTGTGGGAAAATAAAATACCCTACTGATTTTCTTGTTCTTGGTTCCCCACAAGATGACTTTAGTCCCATTATCTTTGGCAGACCTTTCTCGAATACAGTTAATGCTAAGATAGACTGTAAGAAACAAACTGTTGGTGTTAGCTTTGGTGATGAGTCTCATGAGTTTAATTTTTCCAAGTTTAGTAGAAATCGTCATGAAAAAGAATTGCCTAGTAAGGATGAATTAATTGGTCTTGCTTCTATTGTTGTACCACCTACTGGTCCTTTAGAACAATATCTTCTAGACCATGAAAATGATTTACATATGCATGAAAGAAATGAAATAGATAAAATTTTCTTTGAACAACATCCTCTGCTTAAACACAATTTGCCTATTGAAACTCTAGGAGGTCCTCCTCCACCTAAAGGTGATCCTGTGTTTGAATTGAAACAATTTCCAGACACTTTGAAATATGCTTATCTTAATGAAAAGAAGATATATCATGTTATTATTAGTGCTAACCTTTCAGAACATGAAGAAGAAAGATTATTGAAAGTTCTAAGGAAACATCGAGCTGCTATTGGATATACTCTTGATGATTTAAAGGGCATTAGTCCCACTCTATGTCA
This sequence comes from Aegilops bicornis, assembly GCA_021605145.1. NCBI lineage: Eukaryota > Viridiplantae > Streptophyta > Magnoliopsida > Poales > Poaceae > Aegilops > Aegilops bicornis. The sequence continues at coordinate 327,503,304 of CM038673.1, forward strand.
GCACAAAATTAATATGGAACCTGATGCTAAACCCGTTGTTGATCACCAGCGTCAGTTAAATCTGAAGATGAAAGAAGTGGTAAGAACGGAAATAATACAATTTCTGGAAGCAGGTATAATCTATCCTATAGCTGATAGTAGACGGGTAAGTCCTGTTCATTGTGTTCCTAAGAAAGGAGGTATTACTGTTGTTCCTAATGATAAGAATGAACTTATTCCACAAAGAATTGTTACAGGCTATAGAATGGTAATTGATTTTAGAAAACTAAATAAAGCAACTAGAATAGATCATTACCCTCTGCCTTTTATTGATCAAATGCTTGAAAGATTATCTAAGAACACACACTTTTGCTTCCTTGATGGTTATTCTGGCATTTCACAAATACCTGTTTCTCAACCTTATCAAGAAAAGACCAATTTTACTTGTCCCTTTGGAACCTATGCTTATAGACGTATGCCTTTTGGTTTATGTAATGCACCTGCTACCTTTCAAAGATGTATGACTACTATATTCTCTAAATTTTGTGAAAAGATTGTTGAGGTTTTCATGGATGCCTTTTCTGTTTATGGGAAGTCTTTTGATGATAAGCAATCTTGAGCGAGTTTTGTAGAGATGTGAACAAATAAATCTTGTCTTGAATTGGGAGAAGTGGCACTTTATGGTTAATGAAGGCATTGTCTTGGGTCATAAGTTTCTGAAAGAGGTATTGAAGTGGACCAAGCTAAGGTTGATGCAATTGAGAAAATGCCATGTCCTAAAGATATAAAAGGTATTCGTAGTTTCCTAGGTCATACTGGTTCCTATAGGAGATTTATCAAAGACTTTTCTAAAATTTCTAGGCCTCTTACTAGTCACTTGCAAAAGGATATTCCTTTTGTTTTTTATGATGATTGTTTAGAAGCCTTTGAAACACTCAGGAAAGCCTGAATTTCTGCACCTATTGTTCAACCACCTGATTGGAACTTGCCTTTTGAAATTATGTGTGATGCTAGTGATTATGCTGTTGGTGCTGTTCTAGGACAAAGAGTTGATAAGAAACTGAATGTTATTCATTATGCCAGTAAAACTCTAGACAGTGCTCAAAGAAACTGTGCTACTACTGAAAAAGAATTCTTAGCATTGGTGTTTGCTTGTGATAAATTTAGACCTTATATTGTTGATTCAAAAGTAACTATTCACACAAACCATGCTGCTATTAATATATCTTATGGAAAAGAAAGATGCTAAACCTAGACTTATTCGATGGGTTCTCTTGTTGCAAGAATTTGATTTACATATTGTTGATAGAAAAGGAGCTGAGAACCCAGTAGCTGATAATTTGTCTAAGCTTGAAAATGTTCTTGATGACCCACTACCTATTGATGATAGTTTTCCTGATGAGCAGTTCGCTGCAATAAATGTTTCTCATAATGCTCCTTGGTATGCTGATTATGCTAATTACATTGTTGCTCGATATTTACCACCTAGCTTTACATACCAACAAAAGAAAAAAAATCTTTTATGATTCAATACATTACATTTGGGATGACCCACATCTTTATAAAGAAGGAGTAGATGGTATTATTAGGCGTTGTGTACCTGAGCATGAACAGGGACAAATCCTACGGAAATGTCACTCTGAAGCTTATGGAGGGCATCATGCTGGAGATAGAACCGTGCATAAGGTATTGAAGTTTGGATTTTATTGGCCTACTCTCTTCAAGGATGCCCGTAAGTTTGTCTCATCTTGTGATGAATGTCAAAGAATAGGTAATATCGGCAAGAGTCAAGAAATTCCTATGAATTATTCACTTCCTGTTGAACCATTTGATGTTTGGGGATTTGATTACATGGGACCTTTTCCTTCCTCTAATGGGTATACACATATTTTAGTTGTTGTTGATTATGTCACTAAATGGGTAGAAGCTATTCCAACTAGTAGTGCTGATCACAACACCTCTATTAAAATGCTGAAGGAAGTTATTTTCCCAAGGTTTGGAGTCCCTAGATATTTAATGACTGATGGTGGTTCACACTTTATTCATGGTGCTTTCCGTAAAATGCTTGTCAAGTATGATGTTAACCATAGAATTGCATCACCCTATCATCCTCAGTCTAGTGGTCAAGTTGAACTTAGCAATAGAGAAATTAAATTAAATTTTTAATAGACTGTTAATAGGTCCAGGAAGAATTGGTCTAAGAAATTAGATGCTGCACTTTGGGCTTATAGAACGGCATATAAAAATCCTATGAGTATGTCTCCATAGAAAATGGTTTATGGAAAAGCTTGTCATTTTCCTCTTTAGTTAGAACATAAAGCATATTGGGCCATCAAAGAGCTCAATTATGATTTCAAACTTACTGGTGAAAAGAGATTATTTGATATTAGCTCTCTAGATGAGTGGAGAACCCAAGCTTATGAAAAAGAAAAATTATTTAAAGAAAAAGTTAAAAGATGGCATGACAAAAGAATCCAAAAGCGTGAGTTTAAAGTCGGAGAATATTTTCTTTTGTACAACTCTCATTTCAGATTCTTTGCAGGAAAACTCCTCTCAAAATGAGAATCCCTTATGTCATCGAGGAGGTTTACCGGTCTGGAGCCATCAAAATAAATAATCCCAAAGGTACTGACCCGAAGGTTGCCAATGGGCAACGAATAAAGCATTATATCTCAGGTACATCCATTAATGTTGAAAGTAATATTATTCAAACTTTGACACCGGAAGAACACATAAAAGAGTCCTTCCGGAACACTCCAGAATCATGAAAATAAGGAGGTATGTGATACGGTAAGTAAACGGACTACGAAAAATCTGCAAAAATACTTTTTATCAGTTTTGGAATATTTAAGAATTTTGGGAATAAAGAAACTTCCATGAAGTGCCCCCTGGTGGGCACAATACACCGGTATGCTGCTTAGGCTTGCCTTTGGCGCACCCAGGTGGTTTGTGCCTGAGGGAGTCCTGGATAAGGGGGTCCTCGGGCGTCCGGGCTATGTGACATGGGCTGGACTGATGGGCCATGAAGATACATGATAGAAGACTTTCCCTCATGTCCGGATGGGACTTCCTGTGGCATGGATAGCAAGCTTGACAGCCGGACGTGTAGTTTCCTTTCTCTGTAAACCAACTATGTACAACCCTAGGCCCCTCCGGTGTCTATATAGACCGGAGGGTTTAGTCCGTAGAGGCGATCATAATCATACAGGCTAGACATCTAGGGTTTAGCCATTACGATCTCGAGGTAGATCAACTCTTGTAACCCCTATACTCATCAAAGTCAATTAAGCAGGAAGTAGGGTATTACATCCGTTAAGAGGGCCCGAACCTGGGTAAACACAGTGTCCCTTGTCTCTTGTTACCTTCGATCCGCGGACGCACAGTTCGGGACCTAGATCGGACGGTTTTGACACCGATATTGGTGCTTTCATTGAGAGTTCCTCCATGTCGTCAATAGAAGGATCGATAGCTCGTCTTGTCGTCAACGACAAAATCACCTCTGGAAAGGCCCTAGCTCCTGGGCAGATCCTCCAGCTCGGCAGTTTTACCATGGGCACCCGCTCGGCCGTTAAACCAAAGCGGGTCACCCAAACCACCAAAAATCATCTCCGCATTGGCCTCGAACACTCCGATAAGATGGATCCGGCAGGTGTTTCGTCTTTGAACGAACTGCTAGATCGCATCGCCGCCCTGGGGGTCTTGACAGACTATAATCGGATCGGGCTTAAACCCAATCAGAGGGAAATCAAGTCCCCGCCGATCACCCATCTAGTTGCGATTGTGGTGGAGCAAGCCAAGGATAACTCTCCCCCTATGCTGAGAACAAGCTATGTTCGGATTTCCGAGCCCTGCGAGCCGGACACCCATCTTCGGGAAGAGACTCCTCGTCCTCCGAACATAGAATCAGGCATCAAGCCTTAAAAGCCTAGGATACTCCGGATCCTAGGCTAGCAACCTCAGAAATTCTTAAAACTCCGGATCCCACAGTGGGTCAAGGTTCAGATTTAAGCCCACCCACCCACCACAAGCAATATTCCCCAAGCAATTCCGGTCCTTCGGACATATGCGACCTAATGTATGTGCGGCAGCAACCTCAGGAAATAGTCCATCACTCCTTGTTAAAACAAGATCAAAGATTGCTGCAATGACGACGCGGTTTCAGTATTTTGCGGCAACTGTACGGACGAGGGTATCCTCAATGCCCTCAACCAACGCCGCATACTGCACTTTGCAGATTTAGCACACACATAATGCAATCTGCGCAATAGAAAGCGTCTGGAAAGCCCAGACAGCTCGGTGGGAACCACTGGCCTTTAAGCCACCCACCGGATGGGCAAAAATGATGCACCCTCACAGGGCACCTGATCATCACCCTACGGACAAGAAAATTAAGCCCTTAGCGGGACACAGAACCATCCTTGATGAATGGCTCGACAAGCCCTGTCGGATACACATGACGCCGAATTCCAAACCAACACACAACCTTTGGGCATGTTGGGTGCTCCAGCAGGTAGCCAAGAGCGGTGAGGCTATCCTCACCAATACGACCTCCGAGAAGTACCCTCCGGAGGACGACGAACTCAACGTATTTACGGTCTTCGAGACCCCTTCTTTGAATAATCGGCGCAAAAGGGCACTCCGCAACCTCGCCGAAATCAACCAAGTAGCCGGAGTAAACCCTTGGAATGATACGGCGATAACTTTCACCGCCAACGACAAACTAAGGGCTCGATCTGTCCGCGCACCAGCCTCTTTGGTCTTAAATCCAATCGTCGACGGCTTTCGGCTCACTAAAGTACTCACGGAAGGCGGCAGCGGACTGAACCTCATCTACAAGAACACGCTCGATAAAATGCAAATAGACAAAAGTCGCATCGAGCAGAGGAGCACAACCTTTCGAGGTATTATCCCCAGTCGAGAAGCGCGATGCTCGGGGAAAATTAAACTTGACATGGTATTCAGCACACAGGAGAACTATAGGTCTGAAGAGTTAACCTTCCACATGGCACCTTTCAATAGTGGATATCATGCCCTGCTGGGACGAGACACATTCACATGCTTTCAAGCCATACCCCATTACGGGTACATGAAGCTCAAAATGCTCGGGCCGATTGGAGTTATCACAATCACCAGTGATCCGGACATAGTACTCTGCGCCGAAAACAAAACTGCATCCCTGGCCCATGAGCATTATCCAAGGCCCTTGCGGCTGAGGAGCTCACCCCTCTGTGTTCCAAAGTGGATAGAGATGACGTAATCCTCGATAAAAGGCCTAAGTTCACTTGTTTCAAGCCAGTAGAAGAAATAGTAAAATTCCAAGTTCACCCGACGGATCCTAATAAAACAGCAGCCATTGGAGCACAGTTGGATCCGACAGTTGACGCCGCTCTAAAAGCATTCCTGCGCGAGAATTGGGAGATCTTTGCCTGGCATCCCTCGGATATGCCAGGAATCCCACGCAGACTGGCCGAACACAGCCTCAACATATTGAAGGGGTTCAAACCAGGTAAGCAAACGCTGCGGCGGTTTTCCAAACCCAAGCGACAAGCTATGGGGGAAGAGCTAGCCAAACTACTTGAATCCGGGTTCATTCGAGAGATTAAACGCCCGGATTGGCTAGCTAACCTGGTCATGGTGACAAAGAAGGACAAATCCTGGCGCCTTTGTATCAATTTCAAAGACCTCAACAAGGCCTGCCCTAAGGACCCCTTACCACTGCGCCGCATTGACCAAATTATTGATGCAACGGGGAGACACGACTCACTGTGTTTCCTCGACGCGTACTCCGGATACCATCAAATTAATATGAAGGAATCCGATCAGGCTGCAACGGCATTCATTACTCCATATGGGCCTTTTTGTTTCAACACTATGCCTTTCAGACTCAAAAACGCCGGTGTGCTACCTCTTGAGCACTGCGTTGGTTTTCCCTTGAAGAGGAAAGGGTGATGCAGTAAAGTAGCGTAAGTATTTCCCTCAGTTTTTGAGAACCAAGGTATCAATCCAGTAGGAGACCACGCGCGAGTCCCACGCACCTACACAAACAAATAAGAACCTCGCAACCAACGTGATAAAGGGGTTGTCAATACCTTCACGGTCACTTACGAGAGTGAGATCTGATAGATATGATAAGATAATATTTTTGGCATTTTTATGATAAATACTAAAAGTAAAGAAAGCAAAATAAACGGTGCCAGAAATAGCTTGTTGGCAGGAGATTAATATGATGGAAAATAGACGAGGGGGCCATAGGTTTCACTAGTGGCTTGTCTCAAGATAGTATAAGTATTACGGTGGGTGAACAAATTACTGTCGAGCAATTGATAGAATTGAGCATAGTTATGAGAATATCTAGGTATGATCATGTATATAGGCATCACGTCCGCGACAAGTAGACCGAAACGATTCTCCATCTACTACTATTACTCCACACATCGACCGCTATCCAACATGCATCTAGAGTATTAAGTTCAAAAGAACAGAGTAATGCTTTAAGTAAGATGACATGATGTAGAGGGATAAACTCATGCAATATGATATAAAACCCATCTTTTTATCCTCGATGGCAACAATACAATATGTGCCTTGCTGCCCCTGGGAAAGGACACCGCAAGATTGAACCCAAAGCTAAGCACTTATCCCATTGCAAGAAAGATCAATCTAGTAGGCCAAACCAAACTGATAATTCGAAGAGACTTGCAAAGATAACCAATCATACATAAAAGAATTCAGAGAAGATTCAAATATTGTTCATAGATAATCTTGATCATAAACCCACAATTCACAGGTCTCGAAAAACACACCGCAAAAGAAGATTACATCGAATAGATCTCCAAGAAAATCGAGGAGAACTTTGTATTGAGATCCAAAGAGAGAGAAGAATCCATCTAGCTAATAACTATGGACCAGAAGGTCTGAGGCAAACTACCCACACATCATCGGAGAGGCTATGGTGTTGATGTAGAAGCCCTCCATGATCAATGCCCCCTTGGCGGGGCCGGAAAAAGGCCCCAAGATGGGATCTCACGGGTACAGAAGGTTGCGGCGGTGGAATTAGGTTTTCGTGGATGCCTATGATGGTTTGGGGGTACGGAGATATATATATATAGGAGGAAGAAGTAGGTCGGTGGAGCCTCGAGGGGCCCACGAGGGTGGAGGACATGCCCTAGGGGGGGGGGGGGTAGGCGCGCCCCCTACCTCGTGGCCTCCTCGGTGATTTCTTAACGTCCACTCCAAGTCCTCTGGATCACGTTTGTTTAAAAAATCACGTTCCCGAAGGTTTCATTCTATTTGGACTCTGTTTGATATTCTTTTTCTGCGAAACACTGAAATAGGCAAAAAACAACAATTTGGGCTGGGCCTCTGGTTAATAGGTTAGTCCAAAAAATATATAAAAGTGTATAAATAAGCCCATTAAACATCCAAAATAGAATATATAATATCATGGAACAATCAAAAATTATAGATATGTTGGAGACGTATCAAGCATCCCCAAGCTTAATTCCTGCTCGTCCTCGAGTACGTAAATGATAAAAACAGAATTTTTGATGTGGAATGCTACTTACCATAATTTTCAATGTAATTCTCTTATTTGTGGTATGAATATTCAAATCCGAAAGATTCAAGATAAAAGTTTAATATTGACATAAAAATAAAAATACTTCAAGCATACTAACTAAGCAATCATGTCTTCTCAAAATAACATGGCCAAATAAAGTTATCCCTACAAAATCATATAGTCTGGCTATGCTCTATCTTCATCACACAATGTATTTAATCATGCACAAAACCGATGAAAAGCCAAGCAATTGTTTTATACTTTTGACGTTCTCAAACTTTTTCAATCTTCACGCAATACATGAGCGTGAGCCATGGACATAGCACTATATGTGGAATAGAATGGTGGTTGTGGAGAAGACAAAAAAAGGAGAAGATAGTCTCACATAAACTAGGTGTATCAATGGGCTATGGAGATGCCCATTAATAGATATCAATGTGAGTGTGTAGGGATTGCCATGCAACGGATGCACTAGAGCTATAAGTGTATGAAAGCTCAACAAAAGAAACTAAGTGGGTTTGCATCCAACTCGCTTGCTCACGAAGACCTAGGGCATTTTGAGGAAGCCCATCATTGGAATATACAAGCCAAGTTCTATAATGTAAAATTCCCACTAGTATATGAAAATGACAACATAGGAGACTCTCTATCATGAAGATCATGGTGCTACTTTTGAAGCACAAGTGTGGTAAAAGGATAGTAACATTGTCCCTTCTCTCTTTTTCTCTCATTTTTTTTATTTGGGCCTTTCCCCTTTTTTATGGCCTCTTTTTTTTCTTTTTCTTCGTCCAGAGTCTCATCCCGACTTATGGGGGAATCATATTCTCCATCATCCTTTCCTCACTTGGGACAATGCTCTAATAATGATGATCATCACACTTTTATTTACTTACAACTCAAGAATTACAGCTCAATACTTAGAACAAAAATATGACTCTATGTGAATGCCTCCGGGGGAGTACCGGGAGATGCAATGAAACAAGAGTGAGATGTATAAAAAATTATGAACGGTGGCTTTGCCACAAATGCGATGTCAACTACATGATCATGCAAAGCAACATGACAATGATGAAGCGTGTCATAGCAAACGGAACGGTGATAAGTTTCATGGCAATATATCTCTGAATGTCTATGGAAATGCCATAATAGGTAGGTATGGTGGCTGTTTTGAGGAAGGTATATAGTGGGTGTATGATACCAGCGAAAAGTGTGTGGTATTAGAGAGGCTAGCAATGGTGGAAGGGTGAGAGTGCGTATAATCCATGGACTCAACATTAGTCATAAAGAACTCATATACTTTTTGCAAAAATATATTAGTTATCGAAACAAAGTATTACAAGCATGCTCCTAGGGGGATAGATTGGTAGGAAAAGACCATTGCTCGTCCCCGACCGCCACTCATAAGGAAGACAATCAATAAATAAATCATGCTCCGACTTCATCACATAACCGTTCACCATACGTGCATGCTACGGGAATCACAAACTTTAACACAAGTATTTCTCAAATTCATAACTACTCAACTAGCATGACTCTAATATCACCATCTTCATATCTCAAAACAGTTATCAAGCATCAAAATTTTCTTAGTATTCAACGCACTTATAAGAAGGTTTTTACTAATCTTGGATGCCTATCATATTAGGACTACCTTCTCAATTTAGACAAATTACCATGCTGTTTTGTAGGACTATCAAAATAATATAAGTGAAGCATGAGAGAACAATAGTTTCTATAAAACAAAACCACCGCCGTGCTCTAAAAGATATAAGTGAAGCACTAGAGCAAAAACTATATAGCTCAAAAGATATAAGTGAAGCACATAGAGTATTTTAATAATTTCCGAATCATGTGTCTCTCTCTCAAAAGGGTGTGTACAGCAAGGATGATTGTGGCAAACTAAAAAAAATACTAGAATCATACAAGATGCTCCAAGCAAAACACATATCATGTGGTGAATAAACATATAGCTCCAAGTAAAGTTACCGATGGATGAGGACGAAAGAGGGGATGCCTTCCGGGGCATCCCCAAGCTTTGACTTTTTGGTGTCCTTAGATTATATTGGGGTGCCATGGGCATCCCCAATCTTAGGCTCTTGCCACTCCTTGTTCCATAATCCATCAAATCCTTACCCAAAACTTGAAAACTTCACAACACAAAACTTAAACAGAAAATCTCGTGAGCTCCGTTAGCGAAAGAAAACAAAACACCACTTCAAGGTACTGTAATGAACTCATTCTTTATTTATATTGGTGTTAAACCTAATGTATTCCAACTTCTCTATGGTTTATAAACTATTTTAATAGCCATAGATTCATCAAAATAAGCAAACAACACACGAAAAACAGAATCTATGAAAAACAGAACAGTCTGTAGTACTCTGTAACTCACGCAAACTTCTGGAACACTAAAAATTCTGCCAAAATAGGAAGACCTAAGTAATTTGGTTATTGATCTGCTGCAATTGGAATCAATGTTATATCTCGTTCTGGTAATTTTTAACAATTGTTTTCGTGAACATAAAGTTTCTGGAATTTTCGGCAAGATCAAATAACTATTATCCAAGAAGTTCCTATAGGTTTAACTTGGCACAAACACTAATTAAAACACAAAAACAAATCTAACCAGAGGCTAGATCAAAGATTTATTCCTAAACAGAAGCAAAAAGCGAAAAACTAAAAATAAAATTGGGTTGCCTCCCAACAAGCGCTATCGTTTAACGCCCCTAGCTAGGCATTGATAATTTCGATGATGCTCACATGAAAGACAAGAATTGAAGCACAAAGAGAGCATCATATAGCATGTGAAAAACACATCTAAGTCTAACATACTTCCTATGCATAGGCATCTTATAGGCAAACAAATTATCAAGGAAAGCAAAAACTAGCATATGCAAGGAAGCGGAAAGAAACAATAGCAATCTCAACATAACGAGAGGTAATTTAGTAACATGAAAGTTTCATATTTTCCCCTCTCATAATAATTACATGTGGGATCAAAAGCAAATTAAATAATATAGCTATCACGAAACATATTCTTAACACGATCCACATGTACGCAAATTTGACACTCTTCCAAAATAGTGGGATTAATATTAACTAAGGTCATGACCTCTGCAAACCCACTTTTATCAAAAACTTCATAAGATTGAACATTCTCCAAATATGTGGGATCTAAAGTTGAGACTCTTCCAAACCCACTTTCGATATTATTGCAAACATTATTATCAATCTCATCTTCATCATGAGGCTTAAATAAATTTTCAGGATCATAAGAAGAATCACCCCAATCATGATCATTGCAACAAGTAGTAGAAATAGCAAAACTAGCATCCCCGAGCTTAGGGTTTTGCATATTATTAACATAATTAACAACAATAGAATTTATAATAAAATCATTGCAACCATGATTTTTATTCAAAGATCTATCGTGAATCGCTTCATAAAGTACTTCATCACAATTTTCAGATTCACGAATTTCAAGCAAAACCTCATAAAGATAATATAGTGCAAAAGAGATTAGCAAGTGGATGAGGATCCATAAACTCTTAGCAAGCGAAGATGCAAGCAAAAAGAAGGCACATGGTAACACAAGCAAACGAAAAAGAGGCGAACGGAAAGAGAGGGCGAATAAAACGGCAAGGGTGAAGTGGGGAGAGGAAAACGAGAGGCAAATGGCAAATAATGTAATGCGAGGGATAAGAGTTTGTGATGGGTACTTGGTATGTCTTGACTTGTGCGTAGACTCCCCGGCAACGGCGCCAGAAATCCTTCTTGCTACCTCTTGAGCATTGCGTTGGTTTTCCCTTGAAGAGGAAAGGGTGATGCAGTAAAGTAGCGTAAGTATTTCCCTCATTTTTTGAGAACCAAGGTATCAATCCAGCAGGAGACCACGCTCGAGTCCCACGCACCTACACAAACAAATAAGAACCTCGCAACCAACGCGATAAAGGGGTAGTCAATCCCTTCATGGTCACTTACGAGAGTGAGATCTGATAGATATGATAAGATAATATTTTTGGTATTTTTATGATAAAGACTAAATGTAAAGAAAGCAAAATAAACGGCGCCAGAAATAGCTTAGTGACGGGAGATTAATATGATGGAGAATAGACCCGGGGGCCATAGGTTTCACTAGTGGCTTCTCTCAAGATAGCATAAGTATTATGGTGGGTGAACAAATTACTGTCGAGCAATTGATAGAATTGAGCATAGTTATGAGAATATCTAGGTATGATCGTGTATATAGGCATCACGTCCATGACAAGTAGACCAAACGATTCTCCATCTACTACTATTACTCCACACATCGACCGCTATCCAAAGATGCATCTAGAGTATTAAGTTCAAAAGAACAGAGTAATGCTTTAAGTAAGATGACATGATGTAGAGGGATAAACTCATGCAATATGATATAAACACCATCTTTTTATCCTCTAAGGCAACAATACAATACGTGCCTTGCTGCCCTCATCCTTTGGGAAAGGACACCGCAAGATTGAACCCAAAGCTAAGCACTTCTCCCATTGCAAGAAAGATCAATCTAGTAGGCCAACCAAACTAATAATTCGAAGATACTTGCAAAGATAACCAATCATACATAAAAGAATTCAGAGAATATTCAAATATTGTTCATAGATAATCTTGATCATAAACCCACAATTCATCGGTCTCGACAAACACACCGCAAAAGAAGATTACATCGAATAGATCTCCAAGAAAATCGGGGAGAACTTTGTATTGAGATCCAAAGAGAGAGAAGAAGCCATCTAGCTAATAACTATGGACCCGAAGGTCCGAGGTAAACTACTCACACATCATCGGAGAGGCTATGGTGTGATGTAGAAGCCCTCCATGATCAATGCCCCCTCCGGCAGGACGCCGGAAAAGGCCCCAAGATGGGATCTCATGGGTACAGAAGGTTGCGGCAATGGAATTAGGTTTTCGTGGATGCCTCTGATGGTTTGGGGGTACGGAGATATATATAGGAGGAAGAAGTAGGTCGGTGGAGCCTCGAGGGGCCCACGAGGGTGGAGGGCGAGCCTTGGGGGGTAGGCGTGCGCCCTACCTCGTGGCCTCCTCGGTGATTTCTTGACGTCCACTCCAAGTCCTCTGGATCACGTTTGTTCCAAAAATCACGTTCCCGAAGGTTTCATTCCGTTTGGACTCCGTTTGATATTCTTTTTCTGCGAAACACTGAAATAGGCAAAAAACAACAATTTGGGTTGGGCCTTTGGTTAATAGGTTAGTCCCAAAAATAATATAATTGTATAAATAAGCCCATTAAACATCCAAAACAAAATATATAATAGGATGGAACAATCAAAAATTATAGATATGCTGGAGACGTATCACGGTGCCACTTACCAGCGCATGATTCAAACATGCTATTTACGCCTGGAAAAACAAATTGGCAAAACGGTGGAGGCATACGTAGATGACGTAGTCATCAAAACTAAACATGTAGAATCATTGGTGGACGATTTACGCCTCACATTTGACAACCTCCGAACATATGACATACGGCTCAATCCGGAAAAATGCGTTTTCGGCGTCCCGGCCGGAAAGCTGCTCGGGTTCATTGTCTCCAATAGATGAATCGAAGCAAATCCGGCCAAAATCCAAGCCTTGTCACAATTGGCAATACCAACAGACCTAAAATAGGTACAAAAACTAGCTGGGTGTGTGGCAGCCTTGAGCCACTTTATTTCCAGATTGGGAGAGAAGGCGCTGCCCCTATATCGCCTGCTCAGACATATCGTCCGCTTCGAGTGGACGGACGCGGCAACAACCGGGTTGGAAGAAATAAAAACTTTGTTAGCAAACAACCCAATCCTCGCCGCACCTAACGTCGGTGAACCCTTGCTGCTATACATATCTGCAACCCACCAGGTGGTTAGTGTTGTACTCGTCGTTGAACAAGAGGAAGAGGGACACAAGTTCCCACTCCAAAAACCTGTATACTATGTATCGGAGGTTCTCACACCATGCAAATCCGATACCCGCACTATCAAAAGATAGCATATGCTGTCTTTATGGCATCTCAGAAGCTGCGGCACTACTTTCAAGAGTGCTCGATCACGGTGGCCTCCGAGGTACCACTCAACGACCTCATAAACAATCGATACGCTACCGGCCGCATTGCAAAATGGCTAATTACCGTTCGAAATAACATACAAGCCACACCGAGCTATTAAATCTCAGGTGTTGGCCGACTTTGTCGCCGAATGGACAGAAGCCGAACTCCCTAAAGAGTACGGCACATATTCCAACTGGGTGATGTACTTTGACGGCTCTAAAATGTTGGCCGGACTAGGGGCTGGTGTCATCCTAACATCGCCCACAGGGGACACAGTCTGTTACGTATTACAAATCCTGTATACAGACTCCAATAATACAGCCGAATATGAGGCACTATTGCACGGTCTCTGGATGGCTGTTTCTATGGGCATACAATGCCTTGAGGTGCGCGGGGACTCGAACCTCGCAATATCCCAAATAAATGGAGAATTCGATGCAAAAGATCCAAAGATGGCAGCCTGCCGCAACGCCGTACTCAAAATATCAGATCAGTTTGAGGGGCTCGAGTTTCATCATGTGGCCCGAGATAGTAATCAAGCAGCGGACATCCTTGCTCGAATGGGCGCTAAACGCGACCCCGTCCTGCCTAACACCTTCGTGGAAAGGCTTTTCAAGCCATCCGTGGTATGGCAAGACGAGAGCGGAAATACCAGTCCAGTGCCGACCACACCCTCAGATGCCGAACACGATTCAGATATCATCGAGGGCTTGGGAACTGAACCAACGCCTTCCACCAACGTAATCATGGCGGTGATCGTCCCATGGACCGAACCCTTCTTAGCCTGCCTCAATAGGCAGGAGCTCCCGGATGACCAGAACGAGGCCCGTTGCATAGTTCGACGCTCCGAAGCCTACAAAGTCCACAAGGGAGAACTCTACAAGAAAAGTACTACCAGAGTCCTTCAAAGATGTATCTCCGAAGAGGAAGGACAATAGCTCTTGGCCGAAATACATGCTGGTCTCGGTGGCCATCACGCTACAACTCGGGCCCTTGTAAGTAAGGCATTTCGTACAAGTTTCTTTTGGCCCACGACCCAAGCAGATGCACAGGACCTCGTACAACACTGTGTCGGATGCCATATTTTTGCAAATCAAAGCCATATGCCGATCACTGCCCTACGCACAATCCCCATTACCTGGCCTTTCGCGGTCTGGGGGCTGGACATGGTCGGACCCCTTAAAGGGGGAAGACATAATAAAAAATACTTGCTGGTTATGGTAGATAAATTCACTAAATGGATAGAGGCCAAACCAGTTAAAACGGCTGAAGCTGGACCAGTGATAGACTTTATAACCGGTGTCATACACCGTTATGGTGTCCCACACAACATTATTACCAACAACGACTCTAACTTTACAGCTGACAAGGTGAAAACTTGGTGCGCTAATCTGGGCATTAAGCTCGATTACGCCTCCGTATATCACCCCCAAACAAACGGTCAAGTTGAATGGGCCAATGGCCTGATAATGAGCGGCATCGAACCCAGACTAGTGCGATCCCTAAAGGAGTCGGACAAACACTAGGTTGAGGAGCTTGACTCCGTACTCTGGGGGATGCGGACCACGCCCAATCGCACGACCGGATACACACCGTTCTTCATGGTGTACGACACAGAGGCTGTCTTGCGCTGTGATATTATTCTTTACTCACCTCGAGTGCGCATGTATGAGGAGAGAGAGAGAGGCCGAGCTCGACCGGCAGGACGACTTAGATGGCCTGGAAGAGGAGCGCGATGTCGCAAAAGCCCGTTCCGCATTCTACCAACAACAAGCTCGAAGATATAAAAGCACAGAAGTGCGGGCAAAGACTTATAATGTCGGTGAACTCGTTCTATGCCTACCAGAGAAGAAAAAGGACAAGCTCAAGCCCAAATGGGAGGGTCCCTTCATTATAGATGAAGTTCTCACGGGAGGAGCCTATCGTCTTCGCAATGCATCGGATAATCGCTTAGAGCCGAACCCATGGAACGCCACTCGACTCCAAAGATTCTACGCCTAAGTCCGGACACATACCTTTGTTTGTTCTCTTTTTCTCCATTGTCTTTGTCTTTTTTCTCTTTTCTCATTTTTTCTTTACGATTTCTAGCGTGTGTTCGGGTAAGCCGCACACTTGAAGGGTATGCATCCTTAAATGTACACACCCCATCATAAATGGGGGCTTCTCTCACTAGAAGCTTATTATTTTGAGCATAAATCTCACTATATATATATATATATAGTTTTATCACATACGTCCTTTCTTCGCCATTATACACACCTCTATGACTTATGTTTTTGCCAAGCTGGGTTGCCTGGCTCCTGTGCTTATGCCCTACGTTCCCGCTTGTTCGGATAGGGCATAAAGGGAGCACCTCTGCGATTGTTACAACCGGTTCAGACGGGTGAAGCCAAAAGCTAGTGTTCTTAAGGGAATAATTGGTCGGCGGAAAAATGACGAACTACCTTCGTTGCAACATAAAACTATCAAAATACAAAGACACCGGCGGAAAAATGACGAACTACCTTCGTTGCAACATAAAACTATCAAAATACAAAGACACCGGTGATTCTTTCGCATCACGGCTTAGGCATGTATACATCACGCATGCTGACCCGGGGAGAGGAACCCTTAACGGAACTATTCTCCCTAGAAGATGTTTATTACATTAAAAAGTAATATAACATAACTCCCCGAATACAGTTTGTCTGCTCAAGCACTATGGCCGGATTGCCTGGTTTCCGAACATACTTGTTTCTCACAGGTATAGTATTCGACAACACTCCAACCCTTGGGTTTCGGAGGTTGAAGCGGAAGGTCTGCCATGACAATCGTTTACAATTCGGCCCGAGATAATACCGATGATAAGAGTATGGTTACATGAAATCACATGCCTACTCTATATCTATGCCATCTATCAGGCTGTCTAGTTTACAGTCCTGTTGTGAGAATTTGGCGGCTATCTTTACTTGATCGTACACCAAGCTAACCGGAATTTCTTGTCCGTCTGGTCCCCGAGGTCCGACCCGGGCCATATGATTTGGATCAAATCCGGTATACCGCGTTTCACCATGGCCCAGGCCTCTCGTGCACCTTCTCGGCATGCTGACGCCTTCCACAGCTCAAAACGAAGACGAGCTCCCTTGAATAACTTCGCGAGCTTCCCCATCATTCCTAGAGGAGAATTGGATGGCCATAAAACCTTAGCCATGTTCCTAATTGCCTTCCGAGCTCGCTCGAGCACTTTGGGTAGCTCTTGCAGCAAGTCGCCTTGAAATTTGGACACTTCTCCATCGGACCGCCCAGGTAACAAACCTACAGGAACAGATCTCGTAAATTTTTTCCATCAGGAGATCTTATGAAGAGTTGGGTTCAGGGACATACTAAATATGCCGCCTTTCAGCTTTCTGTTCTCCTTCAAGGCATCCGCCAGTTGGGCTCTTATGTCCTTTAGCTCTTCGGCTGGCTTGATGTTGGCATCATGTAGCTTGTTCTTCTCATTAATGGTCTGTGTTAATACACGTTGACCAGCGGCTTCTTGCCCTTCCGCATGTTGTTTGTCCGCCTGAGCAGCCTTCAGCATCTCCTCCAATTGATTCGTCGATCCTGCAGCTGTAAACAAAACAATGCATATTTAAAATCATTGTTGGCACATCATAGTAGTCCCCAGACACTGTTGAACTTACCATCCGGCACCTTCTTGGATTTCTTCAAGCTTTCTAGTTCGGTGGTGGCAACAATTAGCTTGTTCTGGCATTCTTCAAGCTCCTTGGATAGCATGTTATTTTTCTCCGTGAGTAACTGATAAATACAACGACCCTTAAATCAGTTGGGCCAACTGCTTCAAGTCTCGGGGGCTACTGGCATATGATCATGGAATCTACACAAAAGTTCTTACCCGCATATCCTTTGAAAGCTGGTGAGTGGCTCCGGCAAGTCCATCCCGAGCAGCTCGGATATATGCATCCGCAGAGCTGAGGGCATTAAACGCCTCTTCGATAAAGCTCGGGTCGCG
Source organism: Aegilops bicornis (assembly GCA_021605145.1). Classification (NCBI taxonomy): domain Eukaryota; kingdom Viridiplantae; phylum Streptophyta; class Magnoliopsida; order Poales; family Poaceae; genus Aegilops; species Aegilops bicornis. Next base: position 327,520,914 of record CM038673.1, read on the forward strand.
CAATGGCCTCTTTCCGTCGCTGATGATTCATCGTGCTCTCCACTTCAGAATTGGTGACAGATACGTTATCCGAATCCTCTTGGAGATGACAATCCGACATTTACCCCGTATTAACCCTAGTCCTTATGGCATGGTCCGGGGCCAGATTGGTCAATGCACGACTAGCAAGGTCCCCGGATATAGTCCAACGTATGCTCTTCCTAAAAAATGGCCCAACGGAAAGCGTCACAGTTCGGTCTATCCACCGAGTGCATGTTAAAACTATACCTCTTCAGTGAGGGAAGGAGCTCGGCAGCATCACCGTGAGCCCTTCTTTTCAAAGACTAGCCCCGCTCGGGCGACGCCTTCTTAGAGGATACCCTTGATACAGCTCGGCGGGACGAGCGCCGCCCCTTCGGAGCATGAGACAGTACGGTGGGTGAGGTGGGATGGGAAAACTCTTTTGGAGAAGACGTCTCCTGGGTACTTACATGGGAGGAGGGGAGAAGGCCGGGGTAATCGGCTATAATGACCACTTCCATGCCGTCATAGCTCGCTTGATAAAAAAACTCCCTCCTTAAGCTCTATAAATATGTCTGGATCTTCTTCATATCCGGGATCCAGGTCCCGAATATGGTCCTCTGGCTGCGGAGCGGGGCTTTAGATCCCCTCGACGATCTTTGTCCATTCCAATTAAAAGCGGCCGGATTAAATTCGGCTAACAAAACTCTGGAAAAAGGTTAGTAAGGTCGATCATCAAAAACTCACCCAGTCGATGGGGTTATACATGGAAAAACCTTCCCGACACTTCAAGCGAGTGAAGTCTTCCTTCTCGCCTTTGAAAAGATCAACTAAGATGGTGGCCAGGGCGGCAAAATTGTCCGGACCCTTGCGTAAACAACGGGATGCATCATCCTCCCTATTGTAATGCCACATGGGCAAACCCCTAGATTGGAGAGGTTGAACGCATCGCGTTATTGAGATTGCCATTACCTCGATTATAGATAGCCCGGAGTTGGCAACTACTTTGATCTTGCTTGCCAGCCTCTCAACCTCCACACTGTCTTCTTCCTCGAGGCTACGGGGACGCCAGCTGGCGCGCTTCTTCAAGGGAGTATTGGAGAATTCAGGAAGGCCACGCCAGATTGGGTCCGACAGAACGACGTCTTCAATATAAAACAACTCCAAGGGCCACTCTTCGAATGCCTTATTTGGAGTGCCGGACAAGTATCCTGTCCCGGCTATGCGCCATACTTCGGCGCCGCCCACCTTGAAAATAGATCCCTTTTGGGAGCGGGGGACGAGGCAGAAAAATTTCCGCCATAGCGCAAAATGAGCCTCACAGCCTAGGAACAGCTCGCAATGAGCAACAAAACCCGCGATATGCAGGATGGGGCCTGGTGTTAGATTGTGCAGTTGGAGGCCGTAATACTCCAAGAGGCCTCTGAGGAAGGGGTGGACAGGAAATCCTACGCCCCTCAAAAGGAACGAAACGAAGCACACTCGCTCCTCTTTAATTAGAAGGATTGGGGTAATTCTCCGCCAGGGCTTTGCCATTGTGGGAGGTTAATCCAGCCCGAACGGAGACTAGATCCGTAGGAGGGAGATACCCCTGTGCCTGAAGTTTACTCAGATGGGCGTGGGATACTGAGCAGCTTTCCCAATCACCTTTTTGAAGGCCGTGGGGGCGTGAGGAAGAGCCAGGAGCGTTGGCCATGGTTGGATATTTTCCTGTGGCGAGTTCTAAGGGTTTCCGAGTGGTGTAGAATGGCATCTGAGATCTAATCTCCTTAAATAGACGCCTTCCTTACGTGGCTAAGGGGTCATTTGTAAAAAACACACCTAGGTCGTTTGCATTCATTTGACACATGGAAGTCGAGGCAACGGCAATGAAGAGTCAATAGAATATGATATTTAATGTGGAGCCGGATTACCACCAAGCCGCAGTATAATGGAGAACCCACCTTGCAACACCGAAGACATAAAGCCGGACACTACGTCGTCATTGAAGACAAGTTCGGGGGGCTACGGAGGGAGTCCTGGATAAGGGGGTCCTCGGGCATCCGGGCTATGTGACATGGGCCGGACTGATGGGCCATGAAGATACAAGATAGAAGAATTCCCCTCGTGTCCGGATGGGACTTCCCGTGGCGTGGACAACAAGCTTGGCAGCCGGACATGTAGTTTCCTTTCTCTGTAAACCGACTTTGTACAACCCTAGGCCCCTCAGGTGTCTATATAAACCAAAGGGTTTAGTCCGTAGAGGTGATCATAATCATACATGCTAGACATCTAGGGTTTAGCCATTACGGTCTCGACGTAGATCAACTCTTGTAACCCCTATACTCATCAAAGTCTATCAAGCAGGAAGTAGGGTATTATCAATGTTAAGAGGGCCTAAACTTGGGTAAACACCGTGTCCCTTGTCTCCTGTTACCTTCGATCCTCAGACGCACAGTTCAGGACCCCCTACCCGAGATTGACCGGTTTTGACACCGACAGTGCCCACCTGGGACACCTTCCATACTCCGTTTTTCTTCCGTATGCTTGTCTGCCAAGATAAAAAAAATCTATATATACTTCCCTAACCTATTAGTCACTGTATCGCGAAGAAATCCTATGTTCTCCTTTTCCTTGCTGTTTTCTATCAGATCCCATCTACCATGGCCTCTTCAAGCTCCTCCAAGGACAAGTTGTTCAATAACATCATAAACCCTTATCTGCGAGAGGTGGTGCAGCACCCTCAAACCATCTAGATGCATGAGGGGGTGATGTACATCCATGATGAGCAAGGTCCCAAGGGCACGGGAACCGTGGAGGCTAGGCTTGAATCCATGGAGTAGAAAGTCTTCCGGTGCAAGGGGATCATGGAGCGTGGGCTCAATGCCAATCACCTTATGATCATGGACATTTACCGTGATCTTAATGTGGATGGCAAGCCCATGAAGGACATCGTCTTCACCCTCAACGAGCAAATCAACTTCCTCCAAAGCCAGATCTATGACCTCCAAAACCAAGTCTTTGAATATGAGGCGAGGTTCAAAGGTATGAGTTTGGCTGCTAGTTGCAGGTCCCGTGAGACCCACTCCTCCTCTTATGATGGTGGACCACTGCCATGGACATCCAAGGACAAGATTTCTCCTTCATCAACATCATCTTCTTCACCAGCAAAAGAGAACTGAGTATCGGGTATGGGCACTGCCCTTGGCTTCCGCCAAGCTTGTGGGAGGTGCCCCCGTATCGTATCACCCCACTAACTTTTTGATATTACTTATTTTAGTTCAATCTTTTGCATTAGATGAATAAAAGTTTAGTTCGATCCTTTCTTCTTTGGAAGTTTGCTTAGTGATTTATCCTTGTAATCGTGTGCAAGTTATATAATAAAGTTTAGTCTGAGTTTTTTCTTTCTTTAATTCCACGTTGCAAATAAAAGAAAATAAATAAAGAAATAAAAGATAAATGAAATAAATGAAAGAAAAGAAACAAATCAATAAGATTATATGCTAATCCTATGGTAGGTGATGGCACCACATAAGGAAAAGTATAAGTAGAAAATTTTATTAGAGATTGACAAACATAGCATTAGTCAATGATGCAACTCATGAAAGAATTAATAAGGTAAGAGAAGATTCACATATAAATATACTATCCTAGAAATATTTTGTGATTGTGAGCCCTCATCAAAATATTTTATGCCAAAATTGTTGACTTTGGACAAGGAAGACAACTTTATTATTTATGTTTGTTTATATTCACATAGAAGTCATATTGTCATAGATCCTTCAACATGTGGTTCTTGCTCCCTATCTTTGCTAGCCAAAATTCCGCACTAAGTAAAGATACTACTTGTGCATCCAAAAACCCTTAAACCCAAATCTTATTTTCAAGTGTCCACCATACCTACCTAGGGATTGAGCAAGATCCCTCAAGTAAGTTGTCATCGGTGCAAAAAGGCAATAAAAATTTCTTCTAAAAGTGTGAGATCATTTAGTGTAAGAGAAAACTGAGCGTTGCACAAACTTGTGATGGTGAAGAATAAAAGCGATAGACTGCATAATAAAGGTCGCTATCACAAGGGGCAATGTAACGTGACGTTCTTTTGCACTAAGGGGTTGAGCATACAAACAAATAAGCACATGGCAACCTCTGCTTCCCTCTGCGAATGGCCTATCTTTTACTTTTATGTATTTACTTTTATGCAAAGAGTCAAAGTTTTTCTTCTATTCCTTTTATTTTCTCCTTTGGCAAGCATCATGTGGTCAGGAAAGATATAGGCACAAATGTCCAGCTGAATATAGATAGCATGAGTTATTATTGTTGACATCGCCCTTGAGGTGAGTATGTTGGGAGGCGAAACTATAAGCCCCTATCTTTCTATGTGTCCGGTTGAAATATTTGCTCATGGGTACAAGGTGAGTGTTAGCAATCATAGAAGACTATATGATGGTTGAGTATGTGGACTTGCCTAAAGGCTCCGACACGTGACCCTTCCTGAAAAGATGATGAATTGTAGTTGCAAAGTTGACTGGGAACATAGTTTGTTGGTTTCTAATAGAGTTTTTGCTTTATACTTTGATTGTGTGATGAACTATTACTTATTCATGAGAAGTATATGCTTAATTTTGTTGATGTTATAATAATCAACATGATGCTTCTATGTCTGTATTTTTTTTATCGACACCTCTCTCTCAAAGCATGTGGACATGTTTTCCGATTTCGGTTTTCGCATGAGGACAAGCGAGGTCTAAGCTTGGGGGAGTTGATACGTCCATTTTGCATCATGTTTTCTTACTATTATTTATAATGTTTTTACCCTTAACAATGCTTTTTGGAGTAATTCTAATGCCTTTTATCTCATAATTTACAAGGTACACACCAAGAGGGAGAATTCGGGCAGCTGGAAATCTGGACCTGAAAAAGCTACGTCAGGCCACCTATTCTGCACAACTCCAAATGAGCTGAAACTTCACGAGGAATTTCCATGGAATATATAAGAAATACCGGAGCAAATAACTACCAGAGGGGGCCGCCAGGTGGGCACAACCCACCTGGGCATGATAGGGCCCCCTGGTGCGCCCTGGGGGTTGTGGCCTCCTCGGCCCACCCCCGGTGCCCATCTTTTGGTATATATAGGTCATTTGACCTAGAAAAAAATAAGACGAGGACTTTCGGGACGAAGCATCACCGCCTCGAGGCGGAACTTAGGCAGGAACACTTTTGCCCTCGGGCGGAGCGGTTCCGCCAGGGGAACTTCCCTCCCGAAGGGAGAAATCATCGTCATCGTCGTCACCAACAACTCTCCCATCTTAGGGAGGGCAATCTCCATCAACATCTTCAACAGCACCATCTCATCTCAAACCCTAGTTCATCTCTTGTGTTCAGTCTTGTTACCGGAACTATAGATTGGTGCTTGTGGGTGACTAGTAGTGTTGATTACATCTAGTAGTTGATTACTATATGGTTTATTTGGTGGAAGATTATATGTTCAGATCCAATATGCAATTTAATACTCCTTTAATGATGAGCATGTTTATCATTTGTGAGTAGTTACTTTTGTTCTTGAGGTCATGGGAGAAATCATGTTGCAAGTAATCATGTGAACTTGATATGTGTTCGATATTTTGATAGTATGTATGTTGTGATTCCCTTAGTGGTGTCATGTGAACGTTGACTACATGACACTTCACCATATTTGGGCCTAAGGGAATGCATTGTGGAGTAGCAATTAGATGGTGGGTTGCGAGTGATGTAAAGTTAAACCCGGTTTATGCGCTTATTCCGTAAGGGACCGATTGGATCCAAAAGTTTAATGCCATGGTTAGAATTTATTCTTAATACTTTTCTCGTAGTTGCGGATGCTTGCGGTAGGGTTAATCATAAGTAGGAGGTTTGTACAAGTAAGAACAACACCTAAGCACTGGTCTACCCACATATCAAATTATCAAAGTAGCGAACACAAATCGAACCAACATGATGAAAGTGACTAGATGAAATTCCCGTGTACCCTCAATAACGTTTTGCTTATCATAAGAGATTGTTTTGGCATGTACTTTACCTCAAAAGGACTGGGCTACCTTGCTGCACTTTTGTTTCTACTATCGTTACTTGCTCGTTACAAATTATCTTGCTATAAAACTACTCTGTTACTTACTCAGCACTTGCAGACATTACCTTACTGAAAACTACTTGTCATTTCCTTCTGCTCCTCGTTGGGTTCGACACTCTTACTTATCGAAAAGAGCTACAATTGATCCCCTATACTTGTGGGTCATCAGCCGCCCGGAAGGTAAGCCATATTTTCCCAGCTCTTTAATAGATACTAAAGGGTTTCTTTATACCGACCCGTCCTTCAGTAGGACGTCCTGTCATGGAGCCCCGTGGTGACTGTTGAGGCAGAGGGTGGGGCAAAGCAGATGAGCATTTAGAGACGCCTTTGGTTGCGGGCTCGTCGCCTGGTCCTACGGATAGGTTGGTTTCCCCTATGGTATGATACGTCTCCAACGTATCTATATTTTTTGATTATTTCATGATATTATATTATCAATCTTAGATACTTTATATGAAATTGTATATCATTTCTGGGAACTAACCTATTAACCTAGTGCCAGTTGTTGTTTATTGCTTGTTTTTGGTTTTACAGAAAATCTATACCAAATGGAGTCCAAACACAATGAAACTTTTTGATGATTTTTTCTGGACATAGAGACCCTATAAGCTTGTAGGAGGGGCCAAAATATCTACAATGAGACGAGAAGGAAACAGGGCGCACCCTGGGGGGGGGGGTAGGGCGTGCCCTGATGTCTTGTGGGCCCCTCTGGCTCCGCCTGACCTAATTCTAACACTATAAATTCTGAAATATTAGAAAACCCTCAAAGCATCCACCGAAACAATTTTTCATCGCCGCAAGTCTCTGTTCTTCTGCGATCCCTTATGGAGGCCTTCAACGGTACTCTACCGGAGGGGGAATCAATCACGGAGGGCCTCTACATTAACCTTGCTGCCCCTTTGATGATATGCGAGTAGTTCCCATAGGACCTAGGGTCCATAGTGATTAGATATATGTCTCTCTCTCTCTCTCTCTCTCTCTCTCTCTCTCTGATCTTCAATACAATGTTCTCCTCAGAGTTCTATTCGATGTAATCTTCTTTTGTGGTGTTTTTATTGGGATATGATGAATTTTGGGTTTATGATCAGATTATTCATTGAAACTAATTGAGTCTTTTCTGAACTTTATTATGTGTGATTGTTATAGCTTTTTATTTTTTCTGATCTATCCGTTTGGTTTGGCCAACTAGATTGATCTATCTTCAGCGGGAGAGGTGCTTTGTGGTAGGTTCAATCTTGCGCCGTCCTCATCCAATGACAACAGGGGTAGCGAGGCACGTATTTGTATTGTTGCTACGAAAACCACGGGGTTTAATCAAATTGCTTGGTTTTCTTCTGTCTACATTATGTCATCATACTTCATTGTTATGAACTTAATACGTAGAGAGGCAAGCATAGAAGCGCTCTCGAAGTGGAGTAATAGTAGTAGATGCAGGCAGGAGTCGGTATACTTGTCACAGACGTAATGCATATGTACATGATCATGCCATGAATAACGTCATAACTATGCGCTTTTCTACCAATTCCCAATAGTAATTTGTCTACCCATCATATGCTATCTTTATGAGAGAGACACCTCTAGTGAAAATTGTGCCCCCGGGTCTATTTTAATCATATTACAAGAACCAAAAATACCTGGCTGCAATTTATTACCTTTTATTTTACTTTTCAATTTGTCTATCACCTACTACCAAATTTGATCCTTGCAATTAACGAGTACAAGGGATTGAGAACCCTCTTGCCCGCGTTGGGTGCAAGTATATTCTCTTGTGTGTGTAGGTACTGCTAAAGGTCATTTGCATGGTTCTCCTATTGGTTCGATAACCTTGGTTCTCTACTAAGGGGAATATTATACTATGTTGCTTCACCCTTCCTCTTCGGGGAAAATCCCAATGCAGCTCACAAGTAGCAGAAAAATATCTGGCACCGTTGCCCGGGAGACATCATCAAACAACTCAAGGTTCCTTCACACACATTAGCATTTACTGAAGGAAATATGCCCTAGAGGCAATAATAAAGTTTTTATTTTATATTTCCTTATATCATGATAAATGTTTATTATCCATGCTAGAATTGTATTAATCAGAAACTTGATACATGTGTGAATACATAGACAATACACAGTGTCCCTAGTATGCCTCTACTAGACTTGCTCGTTAATCAAAGATGGTTAAGTTTCCTGACCATAGACATGTGTTGTCATTTGATTAATGGGATCCATCATTAGGAGAATGATGTGATGGACAAGACCCATCCGTTAGCTTAGCAGAATGATAGTTAAGTTTTATTGCTATTACTTTCTTAATGGCTTATACATATTCCTTTGACTATGAGATTGTGCAACTCCTGAATATCGGAGGAATACCTTGTGTGCTATAAAACGTCACAACATAACTGGGTGATTATGAAGATGCTCTGTAGGTATCTCCGATGGTGTTTGTTGGGCTGGCATTGATCGAGATTAGGATTTGTCACTCCGAGTATCGGAGAGGTATCTCTGGGCCCTCTCGGTAATGCACATCATGATAAGCCTTGCAAGCAATGTGACTAATGAGTTAGTTACGGGATGATGCATTACAGAACGAGTAAAGAGACTTTCCGGTAACGAGATTGAACTAGGTATGACGATACCGACGATCGAATCTCGGGCAAGTAACATACCGATGACAAAGGGAATGACTTATGTTGTCATTGCGGTTTGACCGATAAAGATCTTCGTAGAATATGTAGGAACCAATATGAGCATCCAAGTTTCGCTGTTGGTTATTGACCGGAGATGTGTCTCGGTCATGTCTACATAGTTCTCGAACCCGTAGGGTCCGCACGCTTAAAGTTCGATGACGATTTGTATTATGAGTTATGTGTTTTGGTGACCGAAGATTTTTCGGAGTCCCAGATGACATCACAGACATGAGGAGGAGTCTCGAAATGGTCAAGAGGTAAATATTGATATACTGGACGATAGTATTCGGACACCGGAATGATTTCGGAGTATTTCGGGTACTTATCGGAGTACCGGGGGGTTACCGGAACCCCCCGGGGGAAGTTATGGGCCTATGGGCCTTGGGAGGGAGGCACACCAGCCCACAAGGGGCTGCACACCCCCACTTGGAAGGGGTCTAAATTGGAGTGGGGAAGGGGGCGGCGCCCCCCTTTCTTTCTCCTTCTCCCTCTCCTTCCCCCTTTCCCTATCCGGTAAAAGGAAGGGGGTCCGAATTGGACTTGGAGTCCTAATAGGACTCGTCCCCACTTGGGGGCGTGCCTTGGCCGGCCTCCTCTCCTCTCCCTCCTTTATATACGTGGGAGGGGGGCGCCTCCTAGACACACAATTGTTCCAAGCCATGTGCAGTGCCCCCCTCCACCGTTTACTCCCCCGGTCATATTGTCATAGTGCTTAGGCGAAGCCCTGCGCGGATCACATCACCATCACCGTCACCACACTGTCAAGCTGACAAAACTCTCCCTCGATACTTTGCTGGATCAAGAGCTCGAGGGACTTCATCGAGCTGAACATGTGCAGAACTCGGAGGTGCCGTAAGTTTGGTGCTTGATCGGTTGAATCAATAAGACATTCGACAAGATCAACCGCGTTAAGCTCATGCTTCCGCTTTCGGTCTACGAGGGTACGTGGACACACTCTCCCCTCTCGTTGCTATGCATCTCCTAGATAGATCTTGCATGAGTGTAATTTTTTTTGAATTACATGCTACATTCCCCAACATTTACTTGTTCTACTTTTTTATTTTCCTTCTCTTTTCATCTCCCTGACTTGTCTAAAAAATCAAAAATACCAAAAATATTTTGCGTTACTATCTCTGTTTGTGTTACCATGTGCCTCCTATTTGCTTGCATCTTCGCTTGCTAAAATTATAGGAGTCTCCATTATAACTTCTAAATCTGATAAAAAATAGAATGGAGATGAGTCAATTTAAGTTAGATGGCATCCCAATTGTTCGGAGGGTGATGATCTTTATGATAAAAACAACAAAAGTGGGTTTGAAGAGGTCAGGGCTTTAGATAGTGATGTGCCCACTACTTTGGATTACAACGACTTTAATTTTTATAATTGTTCTTTGATTGAGTGTATTTCCTTGTTGCAATCAATGTGTCCTCTAATGCTTACAAACAAAATAAAGCTTTTACTAAACACATTGTAGAAGCAATGATTAAAGCTCATGAAGAAAAGTTAGAATTGGAAGTATCTATACCAAGGAAATTACATGAAAAATGGGAACCTAATATTAAAGTTTAGATTAAAGATTATGAATTAATGCTTTGTGTGATCTAGGTGCTAGCGTCTCTATTATACCAAAATCATTATGTGACATTCTAGGTCTCACCGATATGGATGAATGTTCCTTCAACTTGCATTTAGCAGATTCAACTATTAAAAAACCATTATGTAGGATTAATGATGTTCTCATACTTTCTCATAGAAATTATGTACCGATGGATTGTATTGTGCTAGATATTGAATGCACTCTGTCTTGTCCTATAATACTTCGTAGGCCTTTCCTATGAACCATAGGTGCGATTATTGGCACGAAGGAAGGAAATATAAGGTTCCAATTTCCATTAAAGAAAGGGATGGAACACTTCCCAGGGAAGAGAATTAAACAAACATATGAATCTATTACAAGAGCCACCTATGGAATTACTTTGAAAGATGATAACACTTCAAACTTGCATTATGCCTAGCTAGCGGCATAAAACAATAGCACTTGTTGGGAGGCAACCCAATAGTTATCTTAAATTTTTGTCTTTTATCTCTATTTTGGTGCGATGACATGATTATTGATACTGTAATTATTGTGTCTTTATCTTTTAGTTAGTGTTTGTGCCAAGTAAATCCTTTGGGATAATTTGAATGATAGTTGAATTGATTCTGTGCAAAAACAAAACTTTTGGGCCCAGTGCAGGAATTTTAATCTTTACTGGAACATGATAAAATTATATTTTTAACACAATATTTAGAATCAAATTGTTTACATTTTCAAAAAAAATCAGAATTTTTGGAGTTACAGAAGTATGGTTTTGTTCTGATCATTGTAAGTTGTTCTGTTTTAGACAAATTATGTTTTATTGCATAGTGTGCTTGTTTTAATGATGCTATTGGATTATATCGGGTGGTATAAGTCATGGAGAAGTTAGAATATAGTAGGTATTATGCAAGAATAATTATGAATGGGTTTATAGCAGTACGTAAGTTTATGGTTTGCCGATTATACTAATGGATATCACGATGTTTTGTTGAGTTTTGTGTGCTAAAGTTTTCAAGTTTTGGGTGAGTTTCCGGTGGACAACGGAATAAGGAGCAGAAAGACCCTAAGCTCGGGGATGCCAAAGCCACTCCAAAGTAATATTCAAGGTAATATCCCCTTCTTCGTCTAGAATTCATCGCTATGTTTACTCGGAGCTATATTTTTACTCATCACCTGATATCAGTTCTACTTGGAGCATCCTGTACCATAGTTTTATTTTCTTTGCTTCTTAGTTTGCCATGATCATTGTTTGATGGACACACCTTTTGATATAGACGCACATTCATCATGATTTGTTAGAATACTCTACGTGCTTCACTTATATCTTTTGAGCTATGCAGTTGCTCATGTTCTTCACTTATATCTTTAGAGGACGGTGGTGGTTATATATTTTATAGAAATGATTGCACTTTCATGCTTCACTTAAATATTTTTGAGAGTCTTAAATAGGAAGTGGTAATATGCGCGGATTATAAGACCGGTTCAAGAATGATAGGTATATAAGAGTGATCTAATAAAACTTTCATGTAGATCACTGAATATGAAATGTGTGATTTAATTATATTGATGTAGTAATATGAAATGGTATTATTTCATGATCATTTGTTAGTAGAAATATCGATATAAAGATTCTTATGTCTTACTCATTTAAGGGTCCGTCAAGGCAGGTTGGGGATGTTCGAGCATTTTTATTTCTGATTGAAATCCTTTGTGTTGTTTGAATCGGGGCGTGCGATGGATAACTCCTACCAACCTCCTCCCTAGGGGCATGCGAGTAATACTTTTCTTTGAGAGCTAATAAAACTTTTACAATAAATATATGAGTTATTTATGACTAGTGTGAGTTCATGGTGTAATACAACACTCCCACCTATCCACATATTGCTAGCCTCTCTGGTAGTGTGCATTGCCCTTTCTCACCTCAAGAGTTGGTGCAAACTTCGTCGGTGCTTCCAAATCCCATGATATGATACACTCTATCACACATAAGCCTCATCATATCCTTCCTCAAAATAGCCACCATACCTACCTATCATGGCATTTCCATAGCCATTCTGAGATATATTTCCATGCAACTTCCACCGTTCTGTCACATGACATGTGTGTTCATCATTATATTGATTTGCATGATCATATAGAGCTCATGATATTTGTGGCAAAGCCACCATTCATCATTCTTATACATGTTATGCTAGATCATTGCACATCTTGGTACACTGCCAGAGGCATTCATATAGAGTCATATTATTTCAGTCTATCGAGTTGTAAATAAATAAAAGTGTGATGATCATCATTATTGGAGCTTTGCCCCAGTGAGGTAAAGAAAGATGGGGACTGATGAGTCCTCCAAAAAGTGGGGATGAGGTTCATGATATTGTCCTAAAATTTTGAGAAAAGAAAAAAATAAAAATGAGAGAAAAAGAGAGAAGGGACAATGCTATTATCATTTACCACACTTCTGCTTCAAAGTAGCACCATTGATACATCTCGAATGTATCTATAATTTTTTATTGTTTCCTGCTTCAAAGTAGAAAAAGAGGTGCTTTGTGATGGGTTCAATCTTGCAGTGCTCTATATCCTAATGTCATAAGGGAAGAAGATGCGTATTTGTATTGTGCCATTAAGGGTAAAACGATGGGGTTTATTCATATTGATTGGGTTTACTTTTACTACATCATGTCATCTTGCTTAAGGCGTTACTCTGTTTTTCATGAACGTAATACCATAGATGCATGCTGGATAGCAGTCGATTGGTGGAGTAATAGTAGTAGGTGCACGCAGGAGTCAGTCTACTTGTCGCAGAAGTGATGCTTATATACATGATCATTACCTTAGATGTCGACATAACTATGCGCTTTTCTATCAATTGCCCAACAGTAATTTCTTCACCCACCTTATGCTATGTGTTCGAGAGAGAAGCTTCTAGTTCTATGGCCCCCGAGTCTACTTTAATCATAATATAAAAAACAAATTCCTTTTCTGCAATTTTATTTCTTTTATTTTGTTTTGAAATTTATCCATCTACCTATACAAGACTTGATCCTTGCAACTAACAAGTTCAAGGGGATTGACAACCCTCTTGCCCGTGTTGGGTGCAAGTACTTGCTTTTGTGTATGCAAGTGCTGTTCACAAGGCTTTCCATGATTCTCCTATTGGTTCGATAAACCTTGCTTCTCATTGAGAGAAATACTTATCTCTATTGTACTGCATCTCCCCTCCTCTTCTGGGAAAATCCCAACGCAGCTCACAAGCAGCAACCATGTTCTTCATATAGAGAGTCTCCAGATTTTTAACTTTCATATACTAGTGGGAATTTTCATTATAGAACTTGGCTTGTATATTTTGATGACAAAATTCCTCAAATGCTTGAGGTCGTCATGAGCAAGCAAGTTGGATGCACACCCACTTAGTTTCAGTATTGAGCTTTCATACACTTATAGCTCTAGTGCATCCGTTGCATGGCAATCCCTACTCCTCGCATCAAAATCAATTGAAGGGCCTCTACAGTGCCTATCGATTTGCCGAGTTGATGAGAGACTTACTCCACTTTTGTCTTCCCTTATATCCTACCAACATATTATATTCCTCCCGTAGTGCTAAGTCCATGACTCACACTCATGTATTGAGTAAAGTTGAAAATGCTGAAGCGAGTAATAAGTATGATACAATTACCTAGTTTGACACTGGGGTTCTCATGATTTATATTTATGTGGTGAAGGCAGAGTTATTCCATGCAATACATAATTCAATGAGTAGGGATAACATTCTTTAAGCATCGTATATTGTAAAGAAGTAATGATTATGTTCTTGTATTCATGGATATTGTTATGTTGATATTAATTACTTCAACATTTCTCAATATTCATACCACAAAAAGAATACATGATAAACATGCTAGGTAGCATTCAACATAAAAAATTCTATTTATCATTTACCTACTCGAGGATGAGCAGGAATTAAGCTTGGGGATGCTAATACGTCTCCAATGTATCTATAATTTTTGATTGTTTCATGCTATTATATTATCAATCTTAAATACTTTATATGCAATTATATATCATTTATGGGAACTAGACTATTAACCAAGTGCCTAGTGCTGGTTGCAGTTTTCCGCTTGTTTTTGGTTTTACAGAAAATCTATATCAAACGGAGTCCAACCACAACGGAAGTTTTTGACGATTATTTCTGGACATAAGAGACCCTAGAAGCTTTGGGGAGGGACCATCAGACCTACGAGGAGATGACAAGGCAATGCACCCTGATGTCTTGTGGGCCCCTCATGGCTCCGTTTGACCTAATTCCAATGCTATAAATTCTAAAATATTGAAAAGCCCTAGAGATCCACCGACACAATTTTTCCGTCACCGCAAGTCTCCCTTCTTCCCCTATCCCATCTGGAGGCCTTCCCCGATACTCTGCTAGAGGGGGAATCGACCACACAGGGCCTCTACATTAACCTTGCTTTACCTCTAATGATTTGTGAGTAGTTCCCATAGGACCTATGGGTCCATAGTGATTAGCTATATGACTCTCTCTCCCTCTCTCTCTCTCTCTTTTTGATCTTCAAAACAATGTTCTCCTCGGAGTTGTATTCAATGTAATCTTGTTTTGTGGTGTATTTGTTGGGATCCGATGAATTCTGGGTTTATGATCAGATTATTCATTGAAAGTAATTCAGTCTTTTCTGAACTTCATCATCTGTGATTGTTATAGCTTTGTATTTCTCTTCGATCTATCCGTTTGGTTTGGCCAACAAGAATGATTTATCTTCTGTGGGAGAGGTGCTTTGTGGTAGGTTCAATATTGCGATGTCCTCACCCAGTGGAAGTAGGGGTAGCGAGGCACATATATTTGTATTGTTGCTACTAAGGAGAAAACGGAGGGGTTTAATCATATTGCTTGGTTTTATTCTATCTACATTATCATCATACTTCATGCATTACTCTATTTGTTATGAACTTAATATGTAGAGAGGCAGGCATAGAAGCACTCTCGAAGTGGAGTAATCGTAGTAGATGCATGTAGGATCCGGTCTACTTGTCAGGTACGTAATGCCTATTGATAACCCACAAGTATCACTACAAAAAAAAGACACATCCGTGACATTTTGGGCCGAACGAATTTTTTTTCTGTCATACATATGACACTTCTATGACGATAATTGTGGCAAAACCCGGTATCATCATAGATGTGGTGGGCTCCTACTTCTATGACAAAAAATCATGACACAACATGGGCTTTTCGTCCTGGGCGGGACGGAGACGCAGCTGCATGACATTCATTGGGCCGTCCATTACGGAAAAACCGTGGTAGAAGCGAGTGGGAGGAAAATTTCGGGGAGTTGCCGGTTACGGTGGGAGGTCGGGGGCCGGGGTGATGCGCGTTTCTCTCGTACATACGTGCGTGTGTGCGAGGCGTTGGCTCTAACTGAAGCCGAGCGAGGCGTTCGGCTCTAACTGAACCTGGCGACAGATTGCAGGCTACGTTACGCTATCGAACCCGAGCGATCGATCGATGGCTGTTAATCGAACCCGATGGAGCGATTCTTCGCCATCGCTGCTAATCGAAGCCGATCGATGCCGCCTGATGAACAAAGGAGCGCTATGGGGGATTGGATGAGCGGTGGCGGTGGCGTTGCCTCTGGATGAACAGGAACCCGTGGTGTGGAGGGCTGGATGAGCGATGAGACGGTGGAGGGGTGGCCGTGGAGGGGTGGTTGAACAGGACCCCGTGGTGTGGAGGGCTGGATGAACAGTAGATGGTGGAGGGGTGCCCGTGGAGGGGTGGTTGAACAGTAGCCGGTGGAGTAGCGTGCGGTGGAGGCTGGATGAACAGGAGCCCGTGGAGGCTGGAGGAGGTCGACGGTAGCCCGTGGAGGCTGGAGGAGGTCGACGGTGGAGATGAACAGTATCCCGTGGAGTCCTGTTTTGCGGTACGCCACACCCCTCCCCCCCATTTCGACCGTAGCGCTCCAACACAAGTCCGTTTCGTCCGTTTTGCGGTACGCCACACCCCTCCCGATCAACAGGACCCCCGTTTCGACCGTAGGAGGTCCGTTTCCTCCGTTTTGCGATACGCCAGGCCCCTCCCGATCAACAGGACCCCGTTTCGAACGTGGCCGGTCCGCTTCCTCCGCTTTTGGCGATACGCCGCACTCCTCGATGAAAAGGATCCCGTTTGAGCGTGGCGGTCGAACACAAGGCCGCTTCCTCCGTTGTGCGATACGCCAGGCCTCGTTTCCATCGCCTGTTCCGTCCAAGCCCTCCCGATGAACATGACCACGCATTCCGTTTCGACCCAGCCGGTTGGCTCCCACGCGTTCCGTTGCCTCCCGATGAATACACGACGCATTCCGTTGCCTCCCCATGAACACGACGACGACGCTGTTTCTCTTTTTCCACCCAGCCATGTACGTATGCACGAGTAGGCGTTCGAGACCCTGCCCGTATGTACGTACGTGGCCGTATTTTCTTTCTTGCACCCTCGGCTGCTGTCAGACGTGCGTACGCGCCTCTACTACGACCAGTATGTACGCATTAACGTTCGCGACCAGAATGACAATGCTATATGCGCTTCGACCAGGTGGGTCCCGATCGAGCACTTCCTTACTGCGAAGATGTAGCTGGTGGGTCCCAGCAATCGTGGGGCGAATCGCTTTGTTTTTTTTTTTGCCCGGACGCACTTTCCTTGCGTGCGAAGGTGTAGCTGTTGGGTCCCAGCAATGGGGCGAATAGTTTTTTGCCCGGACGCACTTCCTTGCGTGCGAAGATGTAGCTGGTGGGTCCCAGCAGTCAGGGGGGAAACGTTTTTTTCACGAAATACGGTGGCCCGTCCGGTGGGTCCCTGCTGTCAGGTGGAGGAATAATTATTTTGCGCGTAATAAGGAGGCACTTCCTTGCGGCCGCCGTGGACCCAGCTGTCAGCCTCTCCACGCACAATACTCTTCCGATGGAAGTCGGTCGTTGACCACATTGACCATGCCGCGCCGAGAGCACCACGACGGTGGACGACGGCGAGGCCTAGGAAGGGGACGATGTGGAGCCGGGGAAGACGCAGCAGTGGATGCCCACGCGAAGAGGAGTACGAGGGTGAGGCTGCCGTCGCCGCAGAATAACAGGGGGTGTGGGTGAGTATTGTTTTGGCTTGTAATAATGAGGCAACTGCTTGCGAAATGCAATGACCCTGGTGGGTCCCTACTGTCAGTCTCTCCATGTACAGTCATCTCCTGATTCCTCTTGGTTGTTGACCATGTTGACAACACCAGACGGCGGCGAGCACAGCGAGCTAACCAAGGCGGAGAACGATGGCAAGGCCTCGGACGGGAACGAACAGCAGCCATGAAAGATGCGGCCGTGTAGTGGCAGGTCGAGGGGAGTACGAGGGCAACAACATGCAAGTCAAGCATACAAATGGTACAAAAAGCCCAAGGATTAATTGGTCATCAAATTTTTAGACAAAACACAGATTGAACATGACAGTAACATCTAACCCAACCACTCTTTTTTGCAGTCACAAACAAATGGATCGGTCTGATCCATAAAATCAACATCCTGTGCAAAAAATTTTATTTTAGGATGTCTACAACTTGTTGTAAATAGAAGCCGAGCACGTTTAGAAGCCCATTTGTCCACCTGAAACTTCTTTTTTTGCTGTTCAACATGTTTATCCGTGAGAAATCTCTTGCTGTAAAAATTAAGCCTCATGGACAATAGTAACCTCGCATTCAACAGGAAGAATGTGACAAAGCTTCTGTTTGCCAGGTTGGATGCATATCGTCCCATCGTTATTGTCCTCAAACGAATGTCATGAGAACTGAGAAAATCCTTGTGCTTATTACGCCAACGATTGGTTATATGTTTTTGCCCATGTGGTTCTGCCTAAGTAGACATGAAGATTGAAAACAGTTAAGTTCTGAAAAAAGAGTATGTCGAAAGAACGACAGCTGAACAGTTAATTCTAGTACAATATATACGGGTTTTCAATGTGCATGAAATCATCACCTCTATGTATAATTTCTCCAGAGATCGAAAGCATCGCAACAAGCCAATAATTATGTCCAGATCAAAACTATACATTCTGATATATATGATCTTGACAGAATCCAGCAGCATTGATAGGCTATCAATGGACGAACTCTTCATTGAGCATATAACATAATATTAGTACCCAAAGTGTACTCCAAAATGATATAAAACTTATGCGCATAAATGAAAAATGTAGCATATGATTACAAATGTGTAGATGATAATATACGGTACCTGAAAAGGTGAGGAGCCAAACACCAAATCCTTGTGAATATTAAACGGGTCACGAATTACACCCAAGGTCTCCAGTTTGGGCGCAGAGGCGGCGATTATTTCTGACGGTGTATAACAATTATGAAGGAGCAACCTTTCAAGTGAAGGGGCATCTTCGATGATGAGCTGCTGTCCTTCAAAACAAATTCCAATACTATTATGGTGAGGCGACTTTATTTGGAGACAACTGATACTGATTTCTATTCCCAAAACAATCAGCAAGTGCTCCAGGGCAGGGCAACTAGAGTGGATGATGCTGTGCAGTGAGGACTCTGACAGATAAACCACCACAAGCGAAAGTTTTTTTAGCAGTGGGAGTTGAAGCATTTGTACCAGATCGTCTGGTAGATGGCACCGGGTGAAGGTGGCGGTGTGGAGAGAGGAGGAAAACCGCGAGATGGACAACGGTGGTGTGGGCACGAATTCTTGGTATGTTCGTGGTATGAAACTTTCGTGGTAATGGTAGAACTCAAACTGCTGGAGTTTTCCGAATTTAGGGGATGTCAGCCAAGCGTCCACCATGGCGGGTATGGACAACAGGTAGCTTGTCGGGATGCAGAGGCATTGAACGCGGCCCTGCTGGTGAGAAGAGACGCTGGCTCTGATGAGATCAAATTCAGGAAGGATAGATACCTGACGACAGTCGAGATTGAGGGGCGCGGTGCGCCATAGAGGGTGCCACCGAGTTGAGAGGACTTGTGTGCGGCAGCAATCCTTGGTAGGGAGAAGCGTGATGATCTCCTCAAGGATGACGTCAGGGAGATCCCTGATGCGGTCCACTGGAGATTCTACCGGTTCCTCAGATCCGGGTGGGGGGGCTCGCCCGCGTCTCCCCGCGCTACCGGGTGCGGGATCTACAACCGGCGTTGCCCCTGGCGGGAGCCTCATCTTCTTGGCACTGGGGCTAGCCGACTCCATTTTCCTTGTGGGCGTCCCACCGAGCCCATGGGTTTGAGCAGAGTAGCCAGAGATGAGCCTAGTGGCAGTGCGAGTGGGGAAGAAGGAGGGCTGGGGATTTCTGTAGGAGTGGAAGAAGAGGAGCAGACGTTTTACATGCAGTGAGGAAGAAGGTGAGCGGGGTTTTCCGGATGAGTGAGGAAGATTGGGGAGGCGGGGAATTGGGTGGGGAGGCAGGCGGGAGAGCGAGCTGTTCGTGTTTATAAGGCACCTTGCACTAACTACTCGCTTTTTCCCAAGAACCGCTCTCTTCTTTTGTGTTGCTGCATGGTGGCCATGCATGCAGGATGCATGTGCCCTTGCCAATTGCATGCGCTTTGATTTGTTACTAGGCCTATTTAATAGGGTGGTTATGGAGTAAATTAAGGAGATTTATTTTCTCTGTGTGCATCCACCAAATTAGAGGATGCAGTACTGGATGCATACACTCACATTAAACTAACATTTAGAAGAACAAAAGTTCAGCATGTCTATGCATCTCAATGATTCACCATACTATAACCAATATACAAAACTGTGAGAAGGTGTGGAAATAAAGAAAATCGGTCGATGCTTCTCTGAGCAAAGGGCCTCCCTAGCATGCATTAATTTCTGGGCATGCTTGTTTCTTCTCAATGTTGCGAGCACTTTGAGCATGTTGGCAACTCCACAGCTATCTAGCTGCCTCATCTTGCAATTGATGCTGACACATTTGCAGCAAACACATGAGGCAATAGAGATGACTCAACATGGGTCCATATTGTGCAGTTCCCTTGATATCCTATTCATTGTCCTGAATCTGAAAAGATAGGAAAACGATAGCTATACTTAAACGGTGTTGCAAAACAGTAGCACATATCAATAGCTCGGCATGACAAAACACGATCATCACGGGCCGAAGGGGATCTTGACACCGAGGAAGATTACATATAATTTCATAAGTCCATGGTTGATTTCCACCTTCGGCTGCACTGCTTGTTTGCTCCTCCAGACATGACAGGATCGTTCCGCATTGCATTCAGCAAGTCAACGTACGAATAAGCTAATTTCATCTTGCGGTGGTCATTGTACCTAGTTACGAATGTAGGAATACCTGGAGCACCATGAGGTTAATGACAACAGTAGATGCAGCCATATAAATTTTGTGCGGTGCTACCAAAATTGAGGTTTGTATCCCTTCCGTTATGAGAATTCTTCTTGAAGTTGGTAGAATGTGACGGCTTGTTCTTTGCATCAAACTTCCCTTTCCCTGAGATTTGTTCTTGTTGTTTTGGGGCTGGTTGGGCTGGAAGTTCTTCTCGTGTACCATGTGGGCACTAGAAGCTCCCTCGGCGACCCGAGCACGAGTGTCTTTTGCTCTCGCCTTCTCCTCAAAATCAAGAGTGCTAATGATATCCAAAACATAAAACTCATGTCTCTTGTTTTTCAGAGAAGAAGCAAAATCGTTCCACGAAGGTGGAAGCTTGGCAATGATGGTCCCAGCAACAAATTTGTCCGGCAACACACACTTAAAGTACTCAAGTTCCTTAGAGAGTGACTGTATCTCATGAGTCTATTTGAACAACAGGCGCTCATCGGTCATCTTGTAGTCACATAATTGCTCCATGACGTACAACTCGTTGCCAGCGCCCGAGGGCCCAAACGTGTCCTCGAGCGCAACCCACAAGTCTTTGCCGCTGTCAAACAACATATACGAATCCACAATGGAATCGTCAAGAACACTCAATGAGGCGGCTTTGAAGAGGGTATCCATGTTACGAAAAGCTTCCTGCTGTAGGATTAAGATCGCCCTCAGGCTTACCCTTAGTGGCGTCATAGCAGCACATGATCTGAAACCAATATACTGCTCTTGTGTGCCACCTTTTATATTGCACCCCCTTAAAAGTAGGCGGCTTCAAAAGCGCAGCAAAACAACTCAGAGTAAATTGCCTGTGATCAGGTTTTTGGATTGTATTGTTGAATATATGAGCAATTTAGTATGATATTTAATCCGAATCAGCAGTAAATAGATCATGAGAACAATTGCAAACTTCAAAGTAATGATGCGGACTAAACCAGGAGGACATAATCACAAACTGTACAACGGGAGCAGAACCGATGTGGTTGATGTTGTCACTCATGTCGTTGATGAAGAGGTTACCGAGGTCGGGGAAGAGGGCTGCCGTTGAGGTAGTCGTCGCTAGCATCAATCACAGGAGTGTGCTCCGCAAAAACCTGATCGCCCCTGAGGGAGTCCTGGACTAGGGGGTGTCCGGATAGCCGAACTATCATCTTTGGACGGACTCCTAGACTATGAAGATACAAGATTGAAGACTTCGTCCCGTGTCCGGATGTGACTTTCCTTGGCGTGGAAGGCAAGCTTGGCAATATGGATATGTAGATCTCCTACCATTGTAACCGACTCTATGTAACCCTAACCCTATCCGATGTCTATATAAACCGGAGGGTTTTAGTCCGTAGGACGAACAACAATCATACCATAGGCTAGCTTCTAGGGTTTAGCCTCCTTGATCTCGTGGTAGATCTACTCTTGTACTACCCATATCATCAATATTAATCAAGCAGGAGTAGGGTATTACCTCCATCGAGAGGGCCCGAACCTGGGTGAAAACATCGTGTCCCTTGTCTCCTGTTACCATCCGCCTAGACGCACGATTCGGGACCCCTACCCGAGATCCACCGGTTTTGACACCGACATTGGTGCTTTCATTGAGAGTTCCTCTGTGTCGTCACCTATAGGCCCGATGGCTCCTTCAATCATCAGCAACGACGCAGTCCAGGGTGAGACTTTTCTCCCCGAACATATCTTCGTATTCGGCGGCTTTGCACTACGGGCCAATTCGCTAGGCCATCTGGAGCAGATCGAAAGCTACGCCCCTGGCCATCAGTTCAGATTTGGAAGTTTAAACTACACCGCCGACATCCGCGGAGACTTGATCTTCGACGGACTCGAGCCGCAGCCAAGCACGCCGAACTATCTCGATGGGCATGATCTAACTCTGCCGCCGGTCATGTCTGGAGGTCAAGATTTAGTGTCCGCTCCGAACATTGATTCGGAGCCGATCTCGCCGATCGAGGATGGTTGGTTGGACACCGCCTCGGGGGCTGAAATCTCTACGGCGATCGAGCCGAACACCATCCCTGTCCTTTGCGAAGCTCGTGACTCCCAGGTGCCGGACTCCTTGTCGGACTCCGAACCCTCCGCGCCCCGGCCAATCGAATCCGATTGGGCACCGGTCATGGAGTTCACTGCCGCAGACATCTTTCAGCACTCGCCCTTTGGCGACATCCTGAATTCATTAAAGTCTCTCTCTTTATCCGGAGAGCCCTGGCCGGACTACGGACAGGAAGGTTGGGATGCGGACGACGAAGAAATTCAACGCCCACCCACCACCCACTTTGTAGCCATCGCCGAAAAGCTTACACGACGTGCTCGATTTCGACTCCGAAGACATCGACGGTATGGAAAACGATGTAGGAGACAACCATGAACCAGCACCTATAGGATGCTGGACAACGACCTCATCCCATGATGTATACATGGTGGATACACCTAAAGGAAGTGACGACGAGGAACAACGGGACGCTACGAAGGATAAATCCCTCGAAAAGCAGTCAAAACGGCAACGTAAACGCCGCACCAAGTCCCGCCTCAAGAAAGACCCAGCCATAGAGCAGGGCGAACCGGTGGACGATGGACATGCTATCGAGCAACCGTCTGAACAGGACAACTTGGATAAACAACCCGTCCCCGGCGAAGATAACAGTCCGGAAGATCTCACGCCGGACAAATTGTTGGAGCAGAAGAACCTCCACAAAAGGCTCGTCGCCACTGCACGTAGCCTGAAAAAGCAGAAGCGGAAGCTCAAAACAGCGGAAGATGCACTCAGAATCAGATGGAGCAAAGTATTCTACACCGCAGACAAATACGGCGATAGTCGCCGAACAAAGAGCTACCCAAAGAAAAAACTACTGCCCGAATTTGATGAGGAGGCCTTAGAGCCCCCACAATCAAAAAACAAGAAGGCCACCCGGTCGGATGGACGACCCCACGGCAAACAGAGAGCGGCAAATGGCGCCACACACAAGCCGACACGTGATCCGCATAAGGATTCGCATCAAAAGGATGGCCCAGTTAGGTCCATCTATGGGCCGAGAAAGCAAGCTCCTCAAAGCAATGCAATACGACAAATATCCGAACATCAGGCACACCCAAATACAGGGGCGCCGCACATCCCCTATGTTTCACCGATGAGGTGCTGGATCACGAATTTCCAGCGGGATTCAAACCCGTAAACATAGAGGCATACGACGGAACAACAGACCCTGGGGTCTGGATTGATGATTACATCCTCCACATACACATGGCTAGAGGAGATGATCTCCACGCCATAAAATACTTGCCCCTCAAACTCAAAGGGCCAGCTCGGCATTGGCTTAAAAGCCTTCCCGAAAATACCATTGGAAGTTGGGAAGAGCTCGAGGATGCGTTTCGGGCAAATCTTCATGGGACCTATGTCCGCCCTCCGCATGCAGACGATTTAAGTCACATAACTCAACAGCCCGGAGAGTCAGCCCGAAAATTCTGGAACAGGTTCCTTACTAAAAAGAACCAAATAGTCGATTGTCCGGACGCCGAAGCCTTAGCAGCCTTGAAACACTACGTCCGAGATGAATGGCTCGCCAGACACCTCGGCCAAGAAAATCCAAGAACAATGGCCGCATTAACAAGCCTCATGACCCGCTTTTGCGCGGGAGAGGATAGCTGGCTAGCAAGATGCAGCACCAGCGACCCAAGTAGATCCGAAGTCAGGGATGGAAATGGGAAACCACGACAACAAGGACCAGCGCCGGATTAAGGGGAACGGTCCAAAGAGCGCGGCAGTCAACACCGGATTCAAAAGCTCACGGCAGAACAATAAAAAACTGCCCCTTAAGGGCAATAGCGATGAGCTATCCAACTTAAACAAAATCTTGGACAAGATATGTCAAATCCACAGTACTCTCGGGAAGCCTGCAAACCATACCCACAGAGATTGTTGGGTCTTCAAGCAGTCTGGCAGACTCAACGCCGAACACAAGGGGCTCGACACACCAAGTGAGGATGATGACGAACCCCACAAGCAGAGCACCGGAAAACAAAAGAATTTCCCACAAGAGGTTAAAACAGTAAACTCACTTCACGTGATAAAAGGGAAAAAGCAGGCGCCCATTAAGATGCGCGCCGCACATACTACCCTAGCTGAGTACCAACACTGGTTGTCAAAACCAATCACCTTCGACCATCAGGACTACTCCAAAAGTATCCGGAACGCAGGATGGACTGCCTTGATATTGGATCCTATAATCAACGGATTACAATTTACACAAGTCCTCATGGATGGTGGCAGTGACATAAACCTCATATATCAGGACACAATCCGCAGGATGGGGATATACCCAACCAAAATTAGCCATAGCAACACTTCCTTTAAAGGAATAATGCCAGGCACATATGCCCATTGTACGGGCTCCCTACTGCTAGAAGTTGTGTTCGGCTCATCCGACAACTTCCGCCGTGAAAAGTTAACCTTCCACATCGCCCCATTCGAAAGTAGCTATCAAGCACTACTGGGGCGTGAAGCTTTCGCCCGCTTTAACGCAATACCGCATTATGCATCTCTTACACTTAAAATGCCCGGTCCACGCGGCATCATCTCATTAAAAGGGAGTATTAAGTGTTACTCGAGCACGGAAGAATGCAAGGCTGCCTTGACAGCCCCACACCAATCCGGCTCCGCTAACCAAAGCACCTGAATAGGTAATTCGAACCCCGGACATGGCTAGACGAGTCCGGCGCCTACTAGCGGCATACCCCCGTACGAGGGGCTGCACGCATGTACAACAAGAGACAATAAAGCTCAATTTTATTCACCTTCCAAACCATACTCTATTTATTTAATATAAAGTACATTTCTCGCACGATAGTTTTTCTTTCTTTTCAACTAAGTTCTTCTCTTTTACAGATGAACAACGTGCTACACCCGTCCAGGAAACGGCAACGGAGACACGGTAGCGCAGACGTGCGATGAGGGGCCCGTTGAAAGGATTCTTTTCAGATTAAGACCCTGCGTAAACCTTTTCTTGTCTCTTGTTGATACACATCCCTGGTTTCTAGTTATAACCAAGGAGGAGGGTGGCGTTTTGGCATCGGCCGCGTCGAAATTTTGCACGTGCATTCGGACACCGGGGCTTATTACCAAGGGCATTGTTCTGCCCGCTTTATAAAAGACCGAATACCTTAGGGAGTGTTCAGCGTCTCGAGTTAGGCCTTATATGCATTAGCTCCGAATCATGTCTTTGGTCAAATGTTGGGTTTTCCTGGCTCCTGTGTTTTGCTGCCTTACGTTCCGTTCTATCGGCTAACGCGGCACCAGGAGAACTACTGCGATTGTGCCCCGGTTCGGCCGGGCAAGCACCTCGAGAGAAAGCCAAAACCGACTGTCATGATATAGCGAGAGACTGGTCAACCACTCGATGACTTACCGGAATGTTTAGAATTCCTCCGCATTAACGAAGGACCGTTTTTTCGGTCAGGCACATACGCACCCCGAAATCGGGAGAGTGCGGTGCCCCATGGGCTATATAGTAGCCCCACCCTCGAACTCCTATGGCTAAGTGAAAGTGATAAAGCATTATAGTCCGGTTGCCTGGTTTGCTACGCTAGCACCTCCTTCACAGGACCAAGACGTTGGATTAAGTGTGAAAAAGCGCCTTCTTTGCAAACACCCCCGCACTATGTGCGTAAATTTCAAGATCGCCATCTTTCCAGTTATATATACATATATATCAACGGCCGCACAGGGAGTAGTTTATTACATGAACGCACAAGTATAAAAAGCTCTCATATTATATTGAAACATTGTTTTCACAAATCGTACATGTCATTTAAACATAATATCCTTCGAGCACTGCGTCTCTATTAAACGAGCGCCCTGCAGGACTTCCTCAAAATAGTGCTCGGCAGGTACTCGGCTTCCGTCCGAATCTTGGGATGCAACGTCGGTGGCCTTCATCTCCGCCCAGTATGTCTTGACACGGGCAAGAGCCATTCACGCTCCCTCAATACACGCCGACCGCTTCATTGCGTCGATACGCGGTACCGCACCAAGGAACTGCTGCACTAAGCCAAAATAACTGTTCGGCCAGGTTCCGCCTGACCATAAACGAGTCATGACATGCTTCATGGCAAGTCTGTATAATCGATTCAGCTCGGCCCATTCGGCCAACCGATCGGTCAACGGAAGAGGACGCTCCGGACTATGGAATTGCGACCAAAATAGCTCTTCCCTCCTTTGCCCCTTCTAGCCCCGGAAAGTGCTCAATCGCGTCCGCAGCGCTCGCCGCTAAGTCCAGATAAGCATCCTCCGAACTCCACAACTTGTCCAACTGGGCATACTTCGGATCTGTATATTTCCTCCGCAGCAGAAACGGTTTTCCAGCCGCAATAGCCCCTGCTTGACTCAGCTCCTCCTTGGCAGCTCTCATAGCGGAACGGGCATCCTTGGATTCGGCGGTGGCCTTTTTCAGGTCCTCTTGCTCCACTTGACATTCTTTTTCAAGAACACAGCAGCAGTCGGTAGCATTCTTCAACTTTATGGCCATATCGGCCATTTCCTCTTTGCTTCGGCAAAGGAGCAACCTGCTCGCTTTTAGCTCTTCGGCCGCCCTTAAAGCGGCCGCATTACTATTCAGCTTGCTCTTTAGCTCGGGCGAGTTCCGCTCAAGAGCTCCTCCACAAGAGCGGCACCACCTGCATTAAGCATACAAGTCGTAAAAGGCACGGCGTCAAGCTCTCTTACCAGGTGTCCGCAGAGAAGTCGCATACCTTGTGACTCGTCAAACCGTTTATTGACCAGCGCGATGTCTGCATCCGCCTCGTCAAGTTGTCGCTTTAGTTCGGGAAATTCATCAGTCCGGCTGGCCTTTGGGACGCCCGCCACCTATTTAGGAGCGGCGATATGTTATAATCGAGATTATGATCCTCGTGACGCTGTCAATTTTGACAACATACCTTGTCTCGTGGGCTACTATCTATACTGAGGCGCATTCTATATGCATAACTGTCAGAAGGTACATCATTTTTGCGTACCTCGAACCCCGTCAGTAAGCTTCTGACGGCTTCATGCAATCCGCTCTCAGCGGATGCAATTCTTTCAATCACCGTACCCATTAGCGCGCGGTGATCTTCTGAGATAGCCGCTCGCCCGAGCAGATCCTTGACTCCTCCGACCAAGACGCCACTTGGCGCGGACCTTCCGGCCCCGCCCGGACTCGGAAACCCTCCGCGACGACACCTCGGTGGTCGCCTGCATGAAGGTGCGGCAGGTGGAGGCGTTTCTCTCTCCATCATCTCGAAAGAAGATCCTCAAGACGAGCTCTGGCGAGAAGGGCTGAGATCCGAACTACAAGGTACAATTTCGGTAATCTTCAGAAATAAATGCAGGGATGTTCCTTATTTACAAGACCCCTTCTTTTTACTTACGGCTCGCTGGAGGGCTGATCCCCTTGGGGAAATAGTGCGACTGGTTTACTTTCCAGCGCTGGACTCTCTGACAAAGATTTCTTTCCCCTCTTTGAGGCCTTGACCTCCGGATCTTCCGAAGCGGTCCTCTTCTCTCCTTGGAGGGTGGAACTTTTGAGCCCTCCTTCCTCAAAAGCCTCCTTCGTGGAGGTAGTTGCTTCCCTGCTCCCCCCTTCGCCTTCTTTAAAAGGCGCGGCCTTCAACATCTTGGTCAGCATGGGATCCGGGTGGTCTCTGGGAGGGGAGCCGGACACCTTATCAACTTTGCCTTCGCTATCCACTCCTGTTCAAGAAACAACTCCTTTAAGGGCAAGTCTATGATAAATGAACGGACAGCCTGTCCGGATACAGGATTACTTACTTGAGTATTTGGGCGATTGCAGCTTAGTCCTGCGTCCTCAGTCAGGTCCGGACACTTCTCTTGTGATCCGAAGAACAGTTTATACATCTCCACGGGCGTCGTACCCATAAAATGTTGGAGAGCTCGTGGTCCCTCCGGATTGAATTCCCACAGACGAAGGGGGCGACGTTTGCAGGGCAGAAGGCACCGAATCAACATAACCTGCGCCACTGCGACCAGATTGATATCCCTTTCTTGGAGGTCTCGAATACGGCCCTGCAATAGAGGAACGTCCTTGGACGGCCCCCAGTCAAGCCCCTTGTTGACCCATGACGCCAGCCGCTGTGGTGGACTGGCGGAAGGCGGAAGCGCCACCCATTTGGTGCCCACAGGAGCGGTAATATAAAACCACTCCCGTTGCCACAAACCAAGCTCCTCTTGAAAAGAGCCCTCGGGCCACGGAGCATCAGCACACTTGCTTATGACCGCCCCTCAAGACTCGCTTGTTGCCCCTCGATTATCTTCGGCTCCACCTTGAAGGTCTTGAGCCACAATCCAAAGTGAGGGGTAATATGGAGGAAGGCCTCACATACAACAATGAATTACGAGATATGGAGGATGGACTCCGGATTCAAGTCATGGAAATCCAGCCCATAATAAAACATGAGCCCCCGCACAAAGGGATTCGTCGGGAAGCCTAAACCCCGAAGGAAGTGTGACACGAACACCACGCTCTCGCCGGGCTCGGGAGTGGGAATAACCTGCCCTAGAACAGGCAGCCTATGCGAAATCTCGCCGGTTAGATACCTAGCATCTTGCAGTTTTAGCACATCTTCTTCTGTGACGGAAGAAGACATCCATCGACCGTGCTGGTCCGAGCCGGACATCATCGAAGGTCCGAAGCGCCTAAATCTGAAGCTTTGGGTGTTAGAACTCGAAGCGCGAGGCGAACTCGATGGAGGGTGTAAAAAAAAGAAGAGGGCCTTGGTCTCATTATAAAGAGGATGAATACCAAGAGCCCTCCCCGTGGTCGATCGGGACTCGCCTTCGATAGAGGAGGCGTGCCAACGGGCACGGTTGGGTTACCCACGTCTGTATTGATGAGAATCCCGGAATAAGGGGGCACGATCTCCGCTTTGATAAGATGTGCCAAGGAAACCGCCTCGCTAAACGCGCTAAGGTGGAACAGTAAAAAACGATTCATATAAAGGCCTGGGCGTGGTGTGATGTCACGCCGCGGAATACGTCAGCAGATCTGTGCAAAAATTATTCTCTCTACGGTGGTATGTGGAACTTGTTTTGCAGAGCCGGACAGTATGCTTGTGTTCAAAATCTTCTGATCTTAGCGCTGCCACGCAATTCTCTCTACGGTGGTATGTGGAACTTGTTTTGCAGAGCCGGACAGTATCCTTGTGTTCAAAATCTTCTGATCTTAGTACTATATTTAAATCCTTATAGCCTGCTTATGTCATCTAATTATAGTAGTACTTGCTCTAAAAGTTACTATCCACTGTCTAGTCTGAAATGCCGGGGGTGCAGCGGGTGCTGCCCTCGGTCGGCGCGCCGCTTCAATGGCGGAAGCAGTGAGAGGTCGCGTCGCCCTGACTTGCCATCAATGTGGAGCGGCGGGCTCGGTGGCGCCCGGGCGGAAGGCAAGGAGGGGGGAGGGGTTTTTGTTGGGCCAAGAAGGTGAGAAGCCAACTTGGGATCGGTCCAGACGGGGAAATATCATGTGCTCCCATACTCTGCATATGACACTAGTGTATGTTACTACTCCCTCCTTTCCGGTTTATAGAGATGTTTAGAGTAACATAGTAATATGTTACGGTACAAGTTACTCCCCACTATGACCAGCCTTGGCCTCTCGGTGCTCCACCATGTATAATTGCTAAGCCTGCCACATAGGCATAAAATATGATGTGGCACCAATAAACTAAGCACCTATGCATTGAACACTTGAGTTACTAAGCCATTTAATGCACTTAGCACCTCATCTAAAGAACATTAATAGTATAGCCAGCTGCTGGCTATAAGCCTACAACCCATCTTATAGTCAACATGTACTACAAAGTGCCTAGGAGCACGTGCTAGAGCTGGCTCTTCACGAAGAGCCCGCTTAGGCCTTCCACTATGTAGGCCAAAAGAGGTGCCAAATTGACTTCTGGCTCCGATAGCCGGTGCCCTCACGTTGTGAGGCCGGTGCCCCAACAAAATTTTCATGGCATCGAAGCAAGTAGGAGCACCGATGCCCAATTCCTCCAGCCAATAAAATACTATTAACTCTCAACTTTGAACAGCAAATGTCTTCTCTCTCTTTGCTCAATACACAGCAGCATGGTGTACTTGTTTATCATATGGGTCCCAGAATCTTTTTCCTGCCGAAGCCCTATGCTGTGAGATCGATGCCTGAAAAGCAATTTTGGGCACCGGTGATGAGGTGGCTGCCTTTTGATGTATTTGGCACCGGCTACGCTGTGGAAGGCCTTACATTCTCTCCCCTCTTCTCTTTCCTCTAACTAAGCAGAAATATACTATTTATTCCTTATAGCCCACTGACTCAGCTCTATTGTACTTGCTCTAAGCACATCTAAGCACTTGCTAGCACCCCCTTGACCGTGGACCTTGACGGTTTACGTCACCTTGTGTCTCATAATTTTCCTCGTCATCATCTGAGTCCTAGAAGATCTCACCCACATCATCATTAGCATGCAGCCGCCTTGATAGACAACGTGCGCAGAAGGAGTAGAGGCGACTGGGGACGCACCACCACCACGTCGTGGGCACTCCGTATGTGCTCGTGTGCGTGCAGCGTGCGTGTTTTTCCATTGGTGCTAGCTCTAAGGCCGAGGCTGCGGTCATCTTCGTCTCCGACTAGTAGTTGAGCAACGACGGCAAAGAGGTGCTGCAAGAGATGCATATGCGCTGTTGCGTGCGAGCTTCGCCGTAGCACGACGAACCGGACGCCGCCGCGGATGGCGCACGCCTCCATGCAGCCGAGTGTGTGCGCAAGCATGTGTTATTCACGTGCATTCTGCGGCCGAGCGTGTGTGCATGCACGTCTTGTGTACATGCGTTGTGTGCTCCATGCTGTGCGCGTACGTGCATGAGTTGGATCGGATGGAGTTAGTGCATTCGCTTGTGTACATATTTTAGAGTGTAGATTCACTCATTTTGTTTCGTATGTAGTCCCTTATTGAAATATCTAAAAAGACTTATATTTGGGAACGGAGGGAGTATAAAACATCTTCAACTTAGCATCCTGATGTATCGTTTCTAGTGGTTAGCGAAAAGTTCATGTTCTTTTAGCTGTTTATAGGTGGGCAGGCGGCAAAAAACAGGGGAAAACACGCAAGGTTCCTTGCAGACGCTCCACCGCGAGGTTCCTTGCTCCTCCTCGGTCGTCGGGAATCTATGCTCTTCCAATCTTTTCTTTTACGTGAGCTTTGTTCATCCTTTTCCCAACATGCGAGACATCTAGCATCAAGGTGCACGTGTCATGCAAGAAAATGGAGATAATCAGATAAGCAGTGCGTAAGTGAGTCGTGCACTTTGATGGCACCTACGCAATATTTTTTTCTCCTCGATGGCACGTGAATGGCACGTGAATAGTGCACGTACTCAATGACGGAGCACAGGATGGTAGCAATGACAGCCCTTTTTTGGAGAGAGTACGTACTACTAGTAAATAACTTTGATGTGTCCTGTCAACTCGCAGAACGACGAGAAGCTTGATTATGCCTTCTCCCTCGCCAACGCGTGCGCGGTGGCTCGCAGCACGAGGAGAAACTTTTGCTTACAAGCGGTGGACGTGCAGCAGTTCATTTGGTGTCGATTGCCGGAAGCACTCATCAGAGAACCATCGACTTCCAAAAGAAGTGAAGAGCCAAGCGCAAGGTCACCTACTAACCTTAGGCTAGGCGTAGTGGGAGTAACATAAGTAGAGGTACCTCCTTTTTTTATTCTAGAAACTACCACACGCTCATATCAAGGTGCTGGTTACGTAGAACAAATTTCCTGCAGTCTGTGCTCAGCACTCCTCTATCTCTCTTCTCAGCCAGCCAGCGGACGCGCGGAGCCCATCGTCTGTTTTCTCATATGCGGCCCCACATGTCAGTGAAAACGCAAGAGGACCCACTGAACCTGCACATCTTTCACCTCGACGTGCTGATGATGAAAAACAAATCCAAGAAAGATCTTCGGTGGCCACTTTTGGAGTTACTCAAGAGTAGTAAGATTCTATTTACAGTTTAACCCAAGATTTGTGCAGTTCACCAAAAGGTCGCAATAGAAATGAGGTGAAAATGGATAGCCCTATTTGCAAAAGGAGGTCGAAAGGAAACAATTACTGCCCAATAACACGAGTTGAAGACACATACGCCGACAAAAAATACGCATGTTCCATGTAAAAAAAGAAAGATAGCACATGGTGGTTT
Organism: Aegilops bicornis; assembly: GCA_021605145.1. Taxonomy (NCBI): domain Eukaryota; kingdom Viridiplantae; phylum Streptophyta; class Magnoliopsida; order Poales; family Poaceae; genus Aegilops; species Aegilops bicornis. The sequence goes on from CM038673.1 coordinate 327,553,830, forward strand.
ATCAAAAATGGTTTGAGGACGAGATTGCAAGATGGAGAGTACGCCGGCCGAGATACGATTTAAGCAAACAACTAAAGAAGATCCACATGCAGCAATGTGGGAAGATGGGCAATGGAGCAAGGCCGGAGGAAGCTGTACCTGAGGGTCGTCGGGATGTTACTAGGAGGGCGCCGGCGGCCGGGATCTACCCATACTGCGGCAGCGAGGAAGTGGCGAAGGCCCTACCACGCCGGAGCTTGGTCAGAGAGAACGGCGGGTACCGCAGATCGGGACGATCTGCCTCAATGCCGTGGAACGGAGAGACGATGCACATCCTCCCTTTCAGCCGGCGGACGGTATGCGGCCGGATCACTGACCAACGCTGAGAGAGAGAGAGGCCACGACGGCCTTGTGTGATATTGTGTGACGAGACTTACGAGAGACAAACCCATTTTTCCATTTTCCCCACGGCAATCATTTTATACTCTAGGCGTGGTACCCGACCCTCCTTTGAGTAAACAACCGCTACACGCGTCAAATTATCACGTGGGCTGCCTTTTCGTACAGAAACGAACTCCACCGTGTACCCGCGCGGGTGTGGCCGAACGAGACGTGAGCACGCGGCCCCGCATGCACTTCTTCTTTAGGTGCAGGTAATGCGTGGGTGGGTGTGAGAGAGATGGTTTGTGCGAAACAGAGGCAATGTGTTGATGATATCTCAATCAGAAAAACGTAACATATGCAATGTGTGTGAAACAGAGTCATGGACGTGACATATCGATAGAATTGAAAATAGGGATGAAGTGTGTGGCTGCGCGATCGATAAAGAGTGCCATCGAATTTATGTTTGCCCACGTCAAAGATACAGGGCGGCTGACCTACTGGAATTTGAGAGGGCAGAGGTGCAGTTCTTCTCCGTGGCATGGATACCTACCTACAACATTCGACTATCGGTGTGTGTGTGGGGGGGGTAGAGACCGGTCGACTAGTATATGTGCAGGGAAGGAGATAGACCTAGCTATGTATTGAGGGACATCGATCGACATCCATGGATATGTGTAGCAGAGGAATAAGGTTGGGAAAAAGACAAAGGTAGAGCGTCGGAGGGTTGGTGGTGGAGTGGCGTGTCACAAATGGTGGGAGAGGCCTGCTAGACAAACGGAGGGTATGAGTGCAATATAAATAAGAGAGGGCGGGGGATGTCTATCTGTTTATGCATGTGCGCGTGAGAGACGGGTCGGGAGGTATTCAAGGATGATGAGGGGAGAAGATATGGTTGTGGTAAGCATGCGTAACTACATAGGAAGATCAACCGTCGTGTGTCCGAGAAAAGGAGAGACATAACTAGCAAGGTAAGTGTATCGGCGCTTGGGGAAAACGAATTATAGTCAACCTGGCTATATGTAGGGAGATCAGTTCATATACATGCCTGCATGTGTTAGAAGCAAATAAGGTCCGGAGAGGCAGACAGGGGGAGAGTGTGTGGCTAGGAGGTGGCGCGAGAGGCCTACCATGTCGAGGGGGGAGGAGTGTGCGAGCATGTGACTAATGAAAAGAGGGGCGGGAGTGTGCACCTGCGTGGAATCATATTGGACATATGGGGGCATGAACTGTGAGAAGAGAAGAGGGGAAGTATATATGTGTTTGTTGTAGGCACACTTGGCTTGAGAGGTATATCGACCGGTGTGTGCCAGAAAGAAGGAGCCGGGGGCCTACACACACCGCTAGTGGATGACCTAAAGAGAAATAATGAGCGTCTTGTGATGGAGGGGACGCTAAGGGTGTGTGAGGGGCGGGCGTGTGCATGCACGATAGAAAGTTAGCGCTAGCTAGCTACAAATAGAAGAGGATCGTGAAGGTGTAAAAGACGAACAAAGATGATAATTCATTATAAAAAGGTGGATACGGATACTTGAAGAAGATATCATAATGTACAACATTGATTATAATTTGGGCTAATGTGTGGCTTTTGCAACTCAGGTCTAAATACTTGTCATAATGTAGGGGGCGGGGCACTATACTTTGTGTGATAAACACGGTGTACGTATGGAACATGGTTTAGATTATGAATATATAGTTAGTACATCAAATGTACTATTATTTGGAATCAACATCAAGTGTATTCAGAAAATAGAATTCAAGTTCATGTAGTACACATAGTTCATATCTATCTCTATAGTAATCATGTGGTGTGTTATTAAGGTAATACACGAATGATGGTTGAAGTTGGCAACAATCATGATTGTAGATTCTTATTGAAATAGAGAAACGAATTCAAATTTAGTTCGAATTGCAGCGGTAGTATAGACATTTGGAATGCACTAAAATGTTGGTATGAGTAGGTTACATGCATTATACAGCAAAGCGAAAAAAATTAATCAGACATAACATGGATTCATACTCCCTCCTTCCATCTATATAGGGCGTAATGAGATTTTTAAGACCGCCTTTGACTATTGACAAGATTAATAGTACATGACATGCACAATGTGAAAATTATATCATTGAAAGAACCTTTCACTGACGAAGTTAACGGTGTGCTTTGTGTAAGTTGCATGTCATATATCATTGCTCTAATATTTGGTCAAAGTTAGCATCGAAAAACGCATTAGGCCCTATATAGATGGAAGGAGGGAGTAGCTTTGAATAGCATTTGTATAGTAAAACGGGCAAGACTCTCTCTTTGTGTGGTGTGAATAGTTTTATTTTTTCGTTTTCTTTTTGGTTGAGGAAGTGCGAATTGATTTGGTACGTACAAGTACAATATTACTACACGTTAGGCTTGTCCCTAAAATTCAACCGGCGTCTTGTTATATCCCGAAAATTCAGATATCGTGCTCCCAAAATTGGCGCCTTCACAACCCGCGCCTTGCTATCCCGAAAATACAACGCGCGCGAAAACTCCATCCAGCTGCCAAATCCTGACACGCGAAATCCCCCTTCTAACCCTGAGCCGAAAGGGCCGCTAGTTCAAATCGGTGGGGGGTACTTTTGTAACACACCCTACATCTCCTGGACTAGGGGGTGTCCGGATAGCCGAACTATCATCACGGCCGAACTCCAAGACTATGAAGATACAAGATTTACGACTTCGTCCCGTGTCCGGATGTGACTTTCCTTGGCGTGGAAGGCAAGCTTGGCGATCCGGATATGTAGATCTCCTACCATTGTAACCGACTCTGTGTAACCCTAACCTATCCGGTGTCTATATAAACCGGAGGGTTTTAGTCCGTAGGACAAAACAATAATCATACCATAGGCTTGCTTCTAGGGTTTAGCCTCCTTGATCTCGTGGTATATCTAATCTTGTACTACCCATATCATCAATATTAATCAAGCAGGAGTAGGGTATTACCTCCATCGAGAGGGCCCGAACCTGGGTAAAAACATCGTGTGCCTTGTCTCCTGTTACCATCCGCCTAGACGCACAGTTCGGGACCCCCTACCCGAGATCCGCCGGTTTTGACACCGACATTGGTGCTTTCATTGAGAGTTCCTCTATGTCGTCACCTATAGGCCCGATGGCTCCTTCAATCATCAGCAACGACGCGGTCCAGGGTGAGACTTTTCTCCCCGGACAGATCTTCGTGTCCGGCGGCTTTGCACTATGGGCCAATTCGCTTGGCCATCTGGAGCAGATCGAAAGCTACGCCCCTGGCCATCAGGTTAGATTTGGAAGTTTGAACTATACGGCCGATATCCACGGAATCTTGATCTTCGACGGATTCGAGCCGCAGCCAAGCGTGCCGCACTGTCTCGATGGGCATGATCTAGCTCTGCAGCCGAACAGTACCCTGGAGGCCGCACCAGCACCCGCTCCGACCCTTAATCCGGAGCCGGATTCCCCGATCGAGGACGAGTGGTTGGACACCGCCTCGGGGGCTACGATCTCTACGGCGATTGAGCCGAACTCCATCCCTGTCGCTGCGAAGACCTCGACTCTGTGGCGCCGGACTCCTCTCCGAACTCCGAACCCTCCGCGCCCGCCAATCGAATCTGATTGGGCGCCGGTCATGGAGTTCATCGCGGACATCTTTCAAAGACTCGCCCTTTGGCGACATCCTGAATTCACTAAAGTCTCTCTCTTTATCCGGAGAGCCCTGGCCGGACTACGGTCAGGAAGGTTGGGATGCGGACGACGAAGAAATTCAAGGCCCACCCACCACCCACTTCGTAGACACCGTCGAAAGCTTACACGACATGCTCGATTTCGACTCCGAAGACATCGACGGTATGGACAACGATGTAGGAGACAACAATGAACCAGCACCTATAGGATGCTGGAAAACCACCTCATCTCATGATGTATACATGGTGGATACACCTAAAGGAAATGAAGACGAGGAACAATGGGACGCTACGAAGGATAAATCCCTCGAAAAGCAGTCCAAACGGCAACGTAAACGCCGGACCAAATCCCGCCTCAACAGAGACCCAGCCATAGAGGAGGGCAAACCGGTGGACGACGAACACGCTATCGAGCAATTGTCCAAAAAGACAACGTGGATAAACAACCCTTCCACGGCGAAGACAACAGTCCGGACGATCTTACGCCGGACAAATTGTTGGAGCAAAATAACCTCCAGAAAAGGCTCGTCGCCACTGCGCGTAGCCTGAAATAGCAGAAGCGGAAGCTCAAAACAGCGGAAGATGCACTCAGGATCAGATGGAGCAAAGTATTCAACAACGCAGACAAATACGGCGACGATCGCCCGAACAAAGAGCTACCCAAAAAGAAAGCTATCGCCTGAATTTGACGAGGAGGCCTTAGAGCCCCACAATCGAAAAATAAGAAGGCCACCCGGTCGGATGGGCGATCCCACGGCAAAAGAGAGCAGCAAATGGCGCCAAGACACAAGCTAGTATGCGATCCGCATAAGGATTCACATCAAAAGGATGGCCCAGTTAGGTCCATCTATGGGCCAAGAAAGCAAGCTCTTCAAAGCAATGCAACAGGCCAAAAATCCGAACATCATGGCACACCCAAATATAGGGCGCCAGACATCCCCTATGTTTCACCGATGAGGTCTTTGGATCATGAATTTCGGTGATTCAAACCCGAAAACATAGAGGCATACGACGGAACAACATACCCTGGAGTCTGGATTGAGGATTACATCCTCCACATACACATGGCTAGAGGAGATGGTCTCCATGCCATAAAATACTTACCCCTAAAAATCAAAGGGCCAGCTCGGCATTGGCTTAAAAGCCTCCCAGAAAACACCATTGGAAGCTGGGAGGAGCTCGAGGATGCGTTTCGGGCAAATTTTCAGGGGACCTATGTCCGCCCTCCGGATGCAGACGATCTAAGTCACATAACTCAACAGCCCGGAGAGTCAGCTCGGAAATTCTGGAACATGTTCCTTACTAAAAACAACCAAATAGTCGACTGTCCGAACGCCGAAGCCTTAGCAGCGTTCAAACACAACGTCCGAGACGAATGGCTCGCCAGACACCTCGGCCAAGAAAAGCCAAGAAAAATGGCCGCATTAACAAGCCTCTTGACCCGCTTTTTTGCGGGAGAGGACAGCTGGCTAGCAAGATGCAACACCAGCGACCCAAGTACATCCGAAGTCATGGATGGAAACGGGAAACCACGGTGCAGCAAGGACCAGCGCCGGACTAAAGGGAACGGTCCAAAGAGCGCGACAGTCAACGCCGGATTCAAAAGCTCACGGCAGAACAATAAAAAACTGCCCCTTAAGGACAATAGCGATGAGCTATCCAACTTCAGCAAAATCTTGGACAAGATATGTCAAATCCACAGTACTCTCGGGAGGCCTGCAAACCATACCCACAGAAATTGTTGGGTCTTCAAACAGTCCGGCAGACTCAACGCCGAACACAAGGGGCTCGACACACCAAGTGAAGATGATGACGAGCACCACAAGCAGAGCCCCGGAAAGCAAAATAATTTCCCACAAGAGGTTAAAACAGTAAACTCACTTCACGTGATCAAAGGGAAAAACAGAGCGGCGTCCACTAGAATACGCACCGCACACTGGTTGTCAAAACCAATCACCTTCGACCATCAGGACTATTCCGAAAGTATCCGGAACGCAGGATGGACTGCCTTGATATTGGATCCTATAATTGACGGATTCCAATTTACACAAGTCCTCATGGATAGCGGCAGTGACATAAACCTGATATATCAGGACACAATCCGAAGGATGGGGATAAACCCAACCAAAATTCGTTGTAGCAACACCTCCTTCAAAGGAGTAATGCCAGGCCCATATGCCCATTGTACGGGCTCCATACTGCTAGAAGTTGTGTTCGGTTCATCCGACAACTTCCGTCGCGAAAGGTTAATCTTCCATGTCGCCCCGTTTAAAAGTAGCCATCAAGCACTATTGGGACGCGAAGCTTTCGCCCGCTTTAACGCAATACCGCATTATGCATCTCTAACACTTAAAATGCCCGGTCCACGCGACATCATCTCGTTAAAAGGAAGTATTAAGTGTTACTCGAGCACGGAAGAACGGGAGACTTCCTTGACAGCCCCACACCTATCCGGCTCCGCTAGTCAAAGAACCTGAATTGGTCATTCAAACCCTGGACACGGCTAGACGAGTCCGGCGCCTACTAGCGGCATACCCCCATACAAGGGGCTGCACGCATGTATCACAAGAGACACTAAAGCTCAATTTTATTCACTTCTTCGAATCGTACTCTGTTTATTTAATATTAAATACATCTTTCGCATGATCCTTTTTCTTTTAAACTAAGTTCATCTCTTTTACAGATGAACAACGTGCTACACCCGTCCAGGATACGGCACAACGGAGACACAGGCGCAGACGTGCAGCAGGGACCCGTTGCAAGGATTCTTTTCAGATTAAGGCTCTGCGTAAACCTTTTTTATTGTGTCTTGTTGATATACATCCCCAGGTTTCTTACTATAACCGAGGAGGAGGCTGGCGTTTTGGCATTGGCCGCACCAGAATTTTTGCACGTACCTGGGCACCAGGGGCTTAGGGCATTATTCTGCCCGTTTTTATAAAGACCGAATACCTTAGGGAGTGTTCGGCGTCTCGAGTTAGTGTTGGGGAACGTAGTAATTTCAAAAAATTTCCAATGCACACGCAAGATCATGGTGATGGCATAGCAACGAGAGGGGAGAGTATTGTCCACGCACTGCCAGAGACCGTGGCGAAAGCGTTATGACAACGCGGTTGATGTAGTCGTACGTCTTCATGATCTGACCGATCCAAGTACCGAACGTACGGCACCTCCGAGTTCAGCACACGTTCAGCTCGATGACGATCCCCGGGCTCCGATTCAGCAAAGCATCGGGGATGAGTTCTGTCACAAGACGACGTGGCAGGACGATGATGATGCTCTCATCGGGCGCAGGGCTTCGCCTAAACTCCGCGACGATATGACCGACGTGGAATATGGTGGAGGGGGGCACCGCACACGGCTAAGGAACGATCCGTAGATCAACTTGTGTGTTCATGGCGTGCCCCCCTGCCCCCCTATATAAAGGAGCAAGGGGGGGTGCGGCCGGCCCTAGGAGGAGGCGCGCCGGAGGAGTCCTACTCCCACCGGGAGTAGGACTCCCCCCTTTCCTAGTTGGACTAGGACTTGGAGGGGAAGGAGGAGAGGGGAAAGGAAAGGCGCCTCCCCCTCCTGGTCCTATTCGGACTTGGGGGGAGGGGCGCGCGGCTGCCCCTTGGCACCTTCTCCTCTTTCTCCACTAGGCCCACTAAGGCCCATTAGGTCACCGGGGTTCCGGTAACCTCCGGTACTCCTAAAAATGCCGATTTCACGGAACACTTCCGATGTCCAAACATAGGCTTCCAATATATCAATCTTTATGTCTCGACCATTTCGAGACTCCTCGTCATGTACGTGATCACATCCAGGACTCCGAACAAACTTCGGTACATCAAAACTTATAAACTCATAATAAAACTGTCATCGTAACGTAACTCATAATAACCAATAAAGCGTGCGGACCCTACGGGTTCGAGAACTATGTAGACATGACCTAGAACTATTCTCAGTAAATAACCAATAGCGGAACCTAGATGCCCATATTGGTTCCTACATATTCTACGAAGATCTTTATCGGTCAAACCGCATAACAACATACGTTGTTCCCTTTGTCATCGGTATGTTACTTGCCCGAGATTTGATCGTCGGTATCCAATACCTAGTTCAATCTCGTTCCTGGCAAGTCTCTTTACTCGTTACGTAATGCATCATTCCGTAACTAACTCATTAGCTACATTGCTTGCAAGGCCTATAGTGATGTGCATTACCGAGAGGGCCCGAGATACCTCTCCAACAATCGGAGTGACAAAACCTAATCTCGAAATCGCCAACCCAACATGTACCTTTGGAGACAGCTATAGTACTCCTTTATAATCACCCGATTCGTTGTGGACGTTTGGTAGCACCAAAGTGTTCCTCCGGTAAACGGGAGTTGCATAATCTCATAGTTACAGGAACATGTATAGGTCATGAAGAAAGCAATAGCAATATACTAAACAATCAAGTGCTAGGGTCGACGAAATGGGTCATGTCAATCACATCATTCTCCTAATGATGTGATCCCATTAATCAAATAACAACACATGTCTATGGTTAGGAAACATAACCATCTTTGATTAATGAGCTAGTCAAGTAGAGGCATACTAGTGACTATATGTGTGTCTATGTATTCACACATGTATCATGTTTCCGGTTAATACAATTCTAGCATGAATAATAAACATTTATCATGATATGAGGAAATAAATAATATTTTTATTATTGCCTCTAGGGCATATTTCCTTCAGTCTCCCACTTGCACTAGAGTCAATATTCTAGATTACACAGTAATGATTCCACTACTAGAAAAAGGGCTATAGATGGGATTGACACTAATGGCGCACCAGAAAGTTGGTGCGCCATTAGTATATACTAATGGCGCACCACCTCCTCATGCGCCATTAGTGTTGAAACTACTAATGGCGCACCATGCAAAGGGTGCGCCATTAGTATCAATTTTTTTTTGAACTAGTGCGTATGTCCAAACATACTAATGGCGCATCCGTCTGAAGTGCGCCATTAGTAGTTGTAACTACTAATGGCGCACCAGGCAGTGGGTGCGCCATTAGTATAGAAAATTATTTTTTTTGAACTAGTGCGCCTGTCCAAACATACTAATGGCGCATCCAGATGAAGTGCGCCATTAGTATTTTTTTTTGCAAAACTACTAATGGCGCACCGCCAGAGGGTGCGCCATTAGTAACCTGGATTACTAATGGCGCATTTGTTGCTAGTGCGCCATTAGTAAGTGGGCAGCAACTAGATATTTTGGACAGCCTTTCCTACCCACACTCACTTTCTCCCCACTTCATTCTCTCCACCTCCTCCTTGTCTCGGGCGCCTCCTCTTTTTCACCTCATTTCCACCATAGATTCATTCAAATTAAGTGGTTAAATTACCTTGTTTTAATAGGTAAGTAAGGGGGGAAGCTATATTTATGTTGTTCTCCCTACAACAATGTGCACATGCACTTTTATGGCCGAGCTAGATCTATGTATGTTCGTGGTGTTGCATATGTTTGTGGTGTTGCATATGTGTTTGTGTTTGGAGGTGTACGGTATTTGAAATGTGATAGTTGCATATATTTTGCGGAATGTTGATTCATTTCGGTTTCAAGTAGAATTTTGGCATTAAGCATTCTTTTGGTCCTATTTTTAGGGAAAGTCATGCCAAATTTTTGTTTGGTTCTAAAATATCGTTTTGCTCTACCCATGACGACCATGGTCCGCATACGATGACCGAAGGCATCGTGAATAGGTTTTGAGGTCCGCGAAGGCCGAGATGCTTCAAAAGAACGAGACGGAGATAAGATGTCCGTGTCGAAGATGCAAGTGAAGAGCCTTATTGCGGAGCCGGATTCCGAGCAGGTGCGGGACCACCTGCTCTTGCGAGGTTTCATGTATGGCTATCGGTGGCAAGGTGATGAAGATTACTACGAAGTCGACCATTGGGGCGGGCAAGAAATGAGGAAGGGCAGCAAGACAACCACCGCGGCTCGGTAGGCGAGAAGACGAAGAATCCAGGATGTCGTATACGGTCATCATGTAGAAGATGCAGGACATGATGATGAGGAAGATGCGGAGCAGACGACGGGCATGATCATGAAGATGATGATGCCGGCAGAAGCGCAACGCTGGACCATCGATGGGCTGGGTGCAGGACCCTCATATTCAAGAGCTGCTTCTCAAGCAGACGGATAACGCCAGAGCTGCCGCCCGAGAGAAAGCCAAGATGGATCAACTTGAGTTAGATGCGGTTACTCCATTGTATGAAGGATGCAGGCCCAAGGATACCCGCCTGAAAGTAACGCTCATGGCTCTGGAGATGAAGGTAAAACACAAAATGACCGACGCATGCTTCGACGAGAACATGTCATTACGCACGAACGTCTTCCCAAGGGGAACAAGTGCCCGACCAGTTTGGAGGAGGCGAAGAAAATCGTGTGTCCTCTCGATTTACCAGACGTGAAATACCATGTGTGCATGAACAATTACATCATTTATCGGGACGAGCACGCGGAGTCTACCATATGTCGGTGTCGGCGTCACTTTCGATACAAGAAGAGGAAGAAAGCTCCTCGAAAAGTGGTGTGGTACTTTCCGATCACTCCTCGTCTGCAGCGGTATTTCGCGGGCCCTAAGGTAGCAAAGCTCCTGCGTTGGCACACGGATAGGGAGGAGAAGAAGCGAGAAGATGACGCAAATGATCCGGAGATAGATAAAAAAGACAAGATGTTGAGTCACCCTAAGGATGCGAGCCAGTGGCAAGCGTTGAACGAAGACTCAGAATTTGGGAACGATCCAAGGAACATCGTCTTTGGGCGCGAGCACCGATGGAGTCAATCCGTTTGGCAGCAGAGAAGCACACATAGCACTCGGCCTGTGTTTGTGTGGATGTACAACCTTCCCCTGGTTGTGCATGAAGAGGAACTACATTCACAAGAGTATGCTAATTGAAGGGCGAAACAACCAGGAACGACATCAATCATGTCTGGGGCTGCTTTGAAAGAGGAGCTTGACATTGTGGAAAACGCCACCAATACGTGGGATGCTGCGGAGAAAGAATATTTCCCTATGAGAGCCGCCTTTGCTCACGACGGTGCACGACTATCTCGGTTACGGATATCTCGCGGGGCAGGTAGTCCACGGACTTTCTAGATGCGTAAGGTGCATGGATGACACAACGTATCGCCAGCTAGATAGAGATCCCGGGTCTTCAAAAACCGTGTTCATGGGACATCGAAGGTGGCTTCGCGACGATGACCCGTGGAGGAAACACAAGGATCTGTTCGATGGTGAAATCGAACCCCGAAAACGCCCGTGTACGAGGAGCGGCGAGGACATAGACAAGCTGTTGAAAAATTGGATAGACTGCGCCTTTGCGGGAAAGAAGCAAAAGGCGCCAGAGCCGGAAAGAAGCGAAGGCGCCAGAGCCGCTGAAGGTATGGAAAACGAGGTCTGTTTTACGGGACTTGCCGTACTGGAAGATCCACCGTGTGCCTCACAGCCTTGATGTCATGCATATCACGAAGAACGTGTGCGAGAGTCTGCTTGGTACCCTACTCAACATGCCAGAGAGGACCAAAGATGGGCCAAAAGCAAGGGCAGACTTGAAATCAATGGGCATCAGGCAGGAGCTTCACGCTAATGATGATGATGATGATGATGATGATGATGAGGCGAAGCAGGACACAGAAAGTCGTCGCAAAGGCAAAAAGGCCAAGAAGACCGGAAATGACTACCCTCCCGCGTGCTTCACTCTAAGTTAGGAGGAGATCGAGCAGTTTTTCACCTGCCTCCTAGGAGTAAAACTTCCTTACTGATTCTGTGAGGGAAGATAAGCAGATACCTAGACCCAGTGAAGCGAAGTTCAGCGGGATGAAGTCTCACGATCACGTCTTGATGACGCAGATACTTCCTGTTGCAATCCGTGGGATCATGGACACGCACGTCCGTGAAACGCTATTTGGCCTATGCAACTTCTTCGACGTCATCTCTCGGAAGTCGATTGGCGTGAGGCAACTCAGAAGGCTACAGGAAGAGATCGTGGTGGTACTATGCAAGCTTGAGATGTACTTCCCGCCCGCATTCTTCGACGTTATGGTGCATCTGCTGGTCCATATAGTGGAGGATATCATCCAACTCGGGCCGACGTTCCTGCACAGCATGATGGTGTTTGAAAGGATGAATGGTGTCATCAAACGATACGTTCGCAACATGTCACGTCCAGAAGGAAGCATAGCCAGGGGCTTTTCAATCAAGAGTGCATCTCCATCGCACAAATTATCTAGGCATCGAGAACCCCGTTGGTCTGCGCCGTCAACAGGCACCTCGGCAGGCTCGCTGGATGGGGTTACCGCGAGGGTCGCCGTGAAATGCATGTCGACTTCGAGGGTCGACTCACGACTTTGAAAGAGCAAACCTAGTCGCGCTACAACACATAGACGTGGTCGATCCTTGGGTGGTACAGCCGCAGAACCTTTATTAAGAAGACGTACAATGACCGAGGCCAACAGAGGATGGACAGAGATATACTCAAAGAGCACAACTCATGTTTCACGCGTTGGTTCAAGCAGAAGCTTCTGTCGTACCCTTTACATGAGGATTCTTCCGCGGAAGAACAACTCATATTCGCCTTGTCACAGGGCGCCGAGCACAACCTTGATCCGGGGGTTGAGTGCGTGGATTGCGGGCGGCCAACAGGGGCCGCCCCCGATTCCTAGCTTCGCGGCCAGCAACTCGCAGAATGCGATGGCGGGGCCATTGGTGTCTCCGGCGGAGGCGGCATTGGTGTCTCCGACGCCGCACGGGAGCTTAATGCACTGGTGTACGCCCGGCGGCACCTCTGCGACAAGCGGCCCCTCCGTCAATCTGACGCCCACCGTTGGCGGTGCCTCGACATTAGCCGAGCTCGACGCCATCATCACGGTAACTAATTAAGCCTCTCGGTCGAGGACTTCATCTCCTTGCCTTTGGTTGGGCATCCCCGGCGCCCTACATGTTTTCGCAGCGCGCCCGATGTTCCGTGCACTCTCACGCGCCGTGAACAATGAGTTGGTCGATGTCGCCAAGGGCAAAATCGTTCAACCGGGCAACCTTGTTCCACGGTACCAGATGCCACCCAACTTGTTTAGGGTTGAACTGGTTTGGGTGCTGCCGGGCTGCGACGAGGTGTTACCTACGATTCGACCCGTCGGGGCCGGCGATTATGACGTGATGACCCTCGGCGCTGCTGAGCTGGCCCTGCTTTGGCCGAAGAGCGATTCGTTTGGGGCGGGGACACCACCCCAAAGACAACACCGCCAATCGTGTAAATGCCGCTAAGTCGGCCCCATGGCAAGACCGCCGCAAGCTGTGCGGACATCCCTATGCCATCGGATCCAAACATGCATATGGCACAGGATCGAACGACGACGACGATGATACATTTGCCAACGTCGACCCGATTACTTTGCCGATCATGGGTACGGTGGCGACTTCATGGGGCCTCCTTCTCAAGAACCCAACCCAACAAAAGACGTGCGCGATCTAGCTGGTACCGCGGAGAAGCCAAGTTGCAACAGGCGTCGTCTGCCGTTCAGCTCTCAGGAGACGCCTCCAGCTGCCGACTTCACCGAGCCTCAGATAGGCGAGGTGCGAAATATTATCAGCCCCAACACACTCAAGAAGGCGGTCTATGAGCAGAACTCGGTCCCATTACAGGAGAAGAAGAAGGCACGCAAAAGAAACACTAACAAGGGTGCGGGCCAGCCGGCACCGAAATGCGATCCGTGCTCGGGGCGGGCCACCTTCACCGAGGATATCTCCGGGAGGGTGCATGTGGCGGGTAGGGCGATGCTACCGACAAATATGCTCAATGCTGCAACCGGTGCTATGCGGAGTCTCCATGATGTGTTCTTTCTTTGGAGAAGCGGCGTCTCGAGAGAAGGATGTGGCATACCGGTTTCGTGGCCAAGGTGCGGAGGGCAAGGGCTTTGTGGATAACTCCATCGGGCGTCACGATCGTCCTGCGGTTTGATGACATCCACGCTTATGTTGAACCTTCATCCGCTGCACTACACCTTCGTTCGGCTATTTTCGCTGAGTATGGAGATGCGGATCATTCGCGACAAGACTCCGGACATCGTGATAGTCGACCCCTTCTACATGCGTGCCAAGATCTTGGGCAGCGGCGGGGACCGGCAAGTCGCGAGTTCTTACCTCAAGGCGTCATTCGGCAAACCAAGATAAGGATAACTTCCTCGTGCCTTACTTTCCCGAGTAAGTCCTCCCTCAACCGCCCGTAACATATGAATTCTTAGATTTCGATCGTTTTCTTTTAACATTCCGTGTTTTCTGCATGACACACATTGCACGCTCATCCTCCTAAGCCCCAAATATTCCATGGCCACGTATTTCGACCCGACCGTCGATCGAAGGTAGACTACACAAATGTCAAGAAGGTTCTTGATGATGTTCTCCCGGCTCGCCCGATCTGGAGGCACCTTCACCAGGCCTATTCGTGAAATGCGGCAAGCACGTGTTCTCCCACAATCTGACGTTACGCTGCGTCAAGCAGCCGCTGGCCGGTCGAAGGGTGCCTACTATGCCATCCATCACATGCGGGCGATCGTGCGGGACCATCATCAACTTCGCTACCGAGTAAACTCAAAGATTGGGCATGGCGTGTCGGCAATCCAGGGCGGACATCGGACAAGAATTCTTTCACATCCAGTCGGAGTTTGCGGAAATCATCCATCAAGATGTCGCCATTACCTCGGGGCAGTTCTACCTCAGAAATCAACCGTCCAACGGTGACATCGACACAATGCTACAAATGCGGTGACAACGCTGTTCTTTCATGACTCCCACGATGAGACGGCGGCTTCATCCACGCTCCGGTCCCTTGAGTCGAGTCGAAAGCGGTGATCTTGTGTCTAGTTACGAAACATCGATTGGCTCATGTTGTAATTAAACTTTAATGAACTTGTAGTATGTCTCTTTGGTTTCGAGAGTCGTTCAACTTAGATGTAATCGATGCTATTAATGTCTTGCTTTTCTCTTCCGATCGTTACATTTGCATACTTATATATTACTTATGTATTGTATGTGAATTGGTACTAACGTTTCGTTGGGCTAGTGCATAGCGATGCCGACGTATGTCGTGTACAAGGGTAAGGTTCCGGAGTCTACGATGACTGGGGAGGAGTGTCGGAGACAGGTTCACCGATTCAGCGATATGATTACAAAGGATACACCACTAGGGCCGAGGCCGAATCTAGATACGCCCGCTATCTAGCGGGAGAGGGAGGGCGTTGGAGGAACCGGATGAAGGCGAAGTTTCATCGTGATGATGCTCATCGTGATGACCGCAGCTCTCTTCTATGTGATGGTAGTTTAGATGATCGATATCGACTTGTAATGTGAAGACAAACTCGCTACTCGCGGTCTCGAGACTTGTAATATAATGTTCTATCTCTGTTCGGTCTTTTCAATTCGGAGACTAATATGATGAATTGTATTAGGAGACTAATATGATGAATTGTATTCAAAGACTAATCTTCTATTGTATTCGATGAATCTGTTGTTGATGTGTCTTGTCTATATTTTGTCAAATTATACATTTTGTAACCTGTGCAAAAAACAGAAAATAAAAAATAAAAACCTAATATTCATACTAATGGCGCATCACATGATAAAGGCGCCATTAGTATGACAAAGCATACTAATGGCGCATCACATGTCAAGGCGCCATTAGTATGCCATAATTACTAATGGCGCATCTTACGGTCGTGCGCCATTAGTATGCCAAAGCACTGCTATACATGGCCCACAGGAGGCATACTAATGGCGCATCGTAGCCTATACTAATGGCGCACGGTGGTGCGCCATTAGTATATCAGATACTAAACGCGCACCAATGGTGCGCCATTAGTAAAAGTTACTAATGGCGTGCTAGTAATGGCGCACCAGTGATGCGCCATTAATGGCCAAATTAGGTGCGCCATTAGTAGCGGTTTTTCTAGTAGTGTTCTAACACCCATGGAGTCTTGGTGCTGATCATGTTTTGCTCGTGAAAGAGGCTTAGTCAACGGGTCTGCAACATTCAGATCCGTATGTATCTTGCAAATCTCTATGTCTCCCACCTGGACTTGGTCCCGGATGGAATTGAAGCGTCTCTTGATGTGCTTGGTCCTCTTGTGAAATCTGGATTCCTTTGCCAAGGCAATTGCACGATATTCTCACGAGAAGATCTTCATTGGTCCCGATGCACTAGGTATGACACCTAGATCGAAATGAACTCTTTCATCCAGACTCCTTCATTTCTTGCTTCGAAGCAGCTATGTACTCCGCTTCACATGTAGATCCCGCCACGACGCTTTGTTTAGAACTGCACCAACTAACAGCTCCATCGTTTAATAAAAACACGTATCCGGTTTTGCGATTTAGAATAAATGCAGACCCGGTGTCAAAGCTTGCATCGGCGTAACCATTTACGACTAGCTCTTTGTCACCTCCATATACGAGAAACATATCCTTAGTCCTTTTCGTGTATTTCAGGATGTTCTTGACCGCTGTCCAAAGTGATCCACTCCTGGATTACTTTGGCACCTTCCTGCCAAGCTTATTGCTAAGCATACGTCGGTCTGGTACACAGCATTGCATACATGATAGAGCCTATGGCTGAAGCATAGGGAACATCTTTCATTTTCTCTCTATCTTCTGCCGTGGTCGGGCATTGAGTTTGACTCAATTTCACACCTTATGTCTGGTAAGAATCCTTTCTTTGCACGATTCATTTTGAACTTTTTCAAAACTTTATCAAGGTATGTGCTTTGTGAAAGTCCAATCAAGCGTCTTGATCTATCTCTATAGATCTTGATGCCCAATATGTAAGCAGCTTCACCGAGGTCTTTCATTGAAAAACTTTTATTCAAGTATCCTTTTATGCTATCCAGAAATTATATATCATTTCCAATCAATAATATGTCGTCCACATATAATATCGTAAATGCTACTGAGCTCCCACTCACTTTCTTGTAAATACAGGCTTCTCCAAAAGTGCAGATAAAACCATATGCTTTGATCACACTATCAAAGCATTTATTCCAACTCCGAGAGGCTTGCACCAGACCATAAATTGATCGCTGGAGCTTGCACACTTTGTTAGCTCCTTTTGGATCAACAAAACCTTCTGGTTGCATCATATACAACTCTTCTTCTAGAAATCCATTCAAGAATGCAGTTTTGACATCCATTTGCCAAATTTCATAATCATAAAATGCAGCAATTGCTAACATGATTCGGACAGACTTAAGCATCGCTACGGGTGAGAAAGTCTCATCGTAGTCAACCCCTTGAACTTGTCGAAAACCTTTCGCAACAAGTCGAGCTTTATAGACAGTTATATTACCATCAGCGTCAGTCTTTTTCTTAAAGATCCATTATTCTCAATGGCTTGCCGATCATCGGGCAAGTCAACCAAAGTCCATACTTTGTTCTCATACATGGATCCCATCTCAGATTTCATGGCTTCTAGCCATTTTGCAGAATCTGGGCTCATCATCGCTTCCTCATAGTTCGTAGGTTCGCCATGGTCAAGTAACATGACTTCCAGAATAGGATTACCGTACCACTGCAGTGCGGATCTTACTCTGGTTGACCTACGAAGTTCAGTAGAGACTTGATCTGAAGTTTCATGATCAATATCATTAGCTTCCTCACTAATTGGTGTAGTTGTCACAGGAACCGGTTCTTGTGATGAACTACTTTCAATAAGGGAGCAGATCTGATTATCTCATCAAGTTCTACTTTCCTCCCACTCACTTCTTTCGAGAGAAACTCTTTTTCTAGAAAGGATCCGAATTTAGCAACGAAAATATTGCCTTCAGATCTGTGATAGAAGGTGTACCCAACAGTCTCCTTTGGGTATCCTATGAAGACACATTTCTACGATTGGGTTCGAGCTTATCTGGTTGAAGTTTCTTCACATAAGCATCGCAGCCCCAAACTTTAAGAAACGACAACTTTGGTTTCTTGCCAAACCATAGTTCATGAGGCGTCGTCTCAACGGATTTTGATGGTGCCCTATTTAACGTGAATGCGGCCGTCTCTAAAGTATAACCCCAAAATGATAGCGGTAAATCAGTAAGAGACATCATAGATCGCACCATATCTAGTAAAGTACGATTACGACGTTCGGACACACCATTTCGTTGTGGTGTTCCGGGTGGCGTGAGTTGAGAAACTATTCCGCATTGTTTCAAATGTAAACCAAACTCGTAACTCAAATATTCTCCTCCACGATCAGATCATAGAAATTTTATTTTCTTTTTACGATGATTTTCCACTTCACTCTGAAATTCTTTGAACTTTTCAAATGTTTCAGATTTGTGTTTCATTAAGTAGATATACCCATATCTGCTCAAATCATCTGTGAAGGTGAGAAAATAATGATACCCGCCATGAGCCTCAACATTCATTGGACCACAAACATCGGTATGTATGATTTCCAACAAATCAGTTGCTCGCTCCATAGTTCCGGAGAACGGCGTTTTAGTCATCTTGCCCATGAGACACGGTTCGCAAGTACCAAGTGATTCATAATCAAGTGATTCCAAAAGTCCATCAATATGGAGTTTCTTCATGCGTTTTACACCGATATGACCTAAACGGCAAAGTACACAAATAATTTGCACTATCATTATCAACTCGCATCTTTTGGTTTCAACACTATGAATATGTGTATTACTACTATCGAGATTCAATAAAAATAGACCACTCTTCAAGGGTGCATGACCATAAAAGATATTATTCATATAAATAGAACAACCATTATTCTCGACTTAAATGAATAACCGTCTCGCATCAAACAAGATCCAGATATAATGTTCATGCTTAACGCTGGCACCAAATAACAATTATTTAGGTCTAAACTAATCCCGATGGTAGATGTAGAGGTAGCGTGCCGACCGTGATCACATCGACTTTGGAACCATTTCCCACGCGCATCGTCACCTCGTCCTTAGTCAATCTTCGCTTAATCCGTAGTTCCTGTTTCGAGTGTCCAGTCTGCTTGCAGTAGAAGCACTCAGTCTCAGGCTTAGGTCCAGACTTGGGTTTCTTCTCTTGAGCAGCAACTTGTTTGTTGTTCTTCTTGAAGTTCCCCTTCTTCTTCCCTTTGCCCTTTTTTTGAAACTGGTGGTCTTGTTGACCATCAACACTTGATGCTCCTTTTTTGATTTCTACCTTCGGCTTTTAGCATTGCGAAGAGCTTCGAGAATAGACTTGTCCATCCCTTGCATATTATAGTTCATCACGAAGCTCTTGTAGCTTGGTGGCGGTGATTGAAGAATTCTGTCAATGACACTATCATCGTGAAGATTAACTCCCGGTTGAATCAAGTGATTATTATACCCGGACATTTTGAGTATGTGTTCCTTGTGTAACTATTCTCCTCCATCTTGCAGCTATAGAACTTATTGGAGACTTCATATCTCTCAATCCGGGCATTTGCTTGAAATATTAACTTCAACTCCTGGAACATCTCATATGCTCCATGACGTTCAAAACGTCGTTGAAGTCCCGGTTCTAAGCCGTAAAGCATGGCACATTGAACTATCGAGTAGTCATCAGCTTTGCTCTGCCAGACGTTCATAACATCTACGATTGCATCGGCAAGGCACGGCACCCAGCGGTGCTTCCAGGACGTAATTCTTCTGTGCAGCAATGAGGATAATCCTCAGGTTACGGACCCAGTCCGTGTAATTGCTACCGTCAATCAAAGCAAGATAAGATGCATAAAGGATAAACACCACATGCAATCAATATAAGTGATATGATATGGCCATCATCATCTTGTGCTTGTGATCTCCATCTCCGAAGCACCGTCGTGATCACCATCGTCACCGGCGCGACACCTTGATCTCCATCGTAGCATCGTTGTCCTCTCGCCAATCTTATGTTTCTACGACTATCGCTACCGCTTAGTGATAAAGTAAAGCATTACAGGGCGTTTGCATTTCATACAATAAAGCGACAACCATATGGCTCCTGCCAGTTGCCGATAACTTCGGTTACAAAACATGATCATCTCATACAATAAAATATAGCATCACGTCTTGACCATATCACATCACAACATGCCCTGCAAAAACAAGTTAGACGTCCTCTACTTTGTTGTTGCAAATTTTACGTGGCTGCTACGGGCTGAGCAAGAACCGTTCTTACCTACGCATCAAAACCACAACGATAGTTTGTCAAGTTGGTGCTGTTTTAACCTTCGCAAGGACCGGGCGTAGCCACACTCGGTTCAACTAAAGTGAGAGAGACAGACACCCGCCAGTCACCTTTAAGCACGAGTGCTCGCAACGGTGAAACCAGTCTCGCGTAAGCGTACGCTTAATGTCGGTCCGGGCCGCTTCATCTCACAATACCGCCGAACCAAAGTATGACATGCTGGTAAGCAGTATGACTTGTATCGCCCGCAACTTACTTGTGTTCTACTCGTGCATATGACATCTACGCATAAAACCTGGCTCGGATGCCACTATTGGGGAACGTAGTAATTTCAAAAAAATTCCTACGCACACGCAAGATCATGGTGATGGCATAGCAACGAGAGGGGAGAGTATTTTCCACATACCCTCGTAGACCGTAAGCGGAAGCGTTATGACAACGCGGTTGATGTAGTCGTACGTCTTCACGATCCGACCGATCCAAGTGCCGAACGTACGGCACCTCCGAGTTCGGACACGCGTTCAGCTTGATGACGATCCCGGGCTCCGATCAGCAAAGCGTCGGGGATGAGTTCCGTCGGACGACAGCGTGGTGGCGATGATGATGCTCTCTACGTAGGGCTTCGCCTAAACTCCGCGATGATATGACCGAGGTGGAATATGGTGGAGGGGGGCACCGCACACGGCTAAGGAACGATCCGTAGATCAACTTGTGTGTTCATGGGGTGCCCCCCTGCCCCCCTATATAAAGGAGCAAGGGGGGGTGCGGCCGACCATAGGAGGAGGCGCGCCGGAGGAGTCCTACTCCCACCGGGAGTAGGACTCCCCCCTTTCCTAGTTGGACTAGGACTTGGGGGGGGAAGGAGGAGAGGGGAAAAGGAAGGGGATCCGCCCCCTCCTTGTCCTATTAGGACTTGGGGGAGGCTGGCTGCCCCTTGGCCCCTTCTCCTCTTTCTCCACTAGGCCCACTAAGGCCCATTAGGTCACCGGGGTTCGGGTAACCTCCGGTACTGCAATAAAATGCCGATTTCACCCGGAACACTTCCGATGTCAGAACATAGGCTTCCAATATATCAATCTTTATGTCTCGACCATTTCGAGACTCCTCGTCATGTCCGTGATCACATCCAGGACTCCGAACAAACTTCGGTTCATCAAAACTTATAAACTCATAATAAAACTGTCATCGTAATGTTAAGCGTGCGGACCCTACGGGTTCGAGAACTATGTAGACATGACCTAGAACTATTCTCGGTCAATAACCAATAGCGGAACCTGGATGCCCATATTGGTTCCTACATATTCTGTGAAGATCTTTATCGGTCAAACCGCATAACAACATACGTTGTTCCCTTTGTCATCGGTATGTTACTTGCCCGAGATTTGATCGTCGGTATCCAATACCTAGTTCAATCTCGTTACTGGCAAGTCTCTTTACTCGTTATGTAATGCATCATTCCGTAACTAGCTCATTAGCTACATTGCTTGCAAGGCTTATAGTGATGTGCATTACCGAGAGGGCCCAGAGATACCTCTCGGACAATCGGAGTGACAAAACCTAATCTCGAATACGCCAACCCAACATGTACCTTTGGAGACACCTGTAGTACTCCTTTATAATCACCCGATTACGTTGTGGACGTTTGGTAGCACCAAAGTGTTCCTCCGGTAAACAGGAGTTGCATAATCTCATAGTTACAGGAACATGTATAGGTCATGAAGAAAGCAATAGCAATATACTAAACGATCAAGTGCTAGGCTAACGAAATGGGTCATGTCAATCACATCATTCTCCTAATGATGTGATCCTATTAATCAAATAACAACACATGTCTATGGTTAGGAAACATAACCATCTTTGATTAATGAGCTAGTCAAGTAGAGGCATACTAGTGACTATATGTTTGTCTATGTATTCACACATGTATCATGTTTCCGGTTAATACAATTCTAGCATGAATAATAAACATTTATCATGATATGAGGAAATAAATAATAACTTTATTATTGCCTCTAGGGCATAGTTCCTTCAGTTAGGCCTTATATGCATCATCTCCGAATCATGTCTTTGGTCAAATGTTGGGTTTGCCCCGCTCCTGTGTTTTGCTGCCTTACGTTCCGTTTTATCGGCTAACGCGGCACCAGGAGAACTACTGCGATTGTGCCCGGTTCGGCCGGGCGAGCACCTCAAGAGAGAAAGCTGAAAACTGACTGTCATGATATAGCGAGACTGGTCAACCACTCGATGACTCACTCGAATGTTTAGGATTCCTCCGCATTAACGAAGGACCGGTTTTCGGCCAGGCACATACGTACCCCGAATTCGGGAGAGTGCGGTGCCCCTAGGGGCTATATAGTAGCCCCACCCTCGAACTCCTATGGCTAAGTGAAAGTGATAAAGCATTATAGTCTGGTTGCCCTACGCTATCACCTCCTTAACAGGACCAAGACGTTGGATTAAGTGTGAAACAACGCTTTCTTTGCAAACACCCCCGCACTATGTGCGTGGGGGCTGAAGCCAAGGACTGCCATCTTTCAGGTTATATATACATATACATAAACGGCCGCACAGGGAATAGTTTACTACTTGAACGCACAAGTATAAAAAGCTCTTATATTATATTGAAACATTGTTTTCACAAATCATACATGTCATTTAAACATAATACCCTTCGAGCACTGCGTCTCTATTAAACGAGCGCCCTGCAGGACTTCTTCAAAGTAATGCTTGGCAGGTACTCGGCTTCTGTCCGAATCTTGGGATGCAACGTCGGTGGCCTTCATCTCTGCCCAGTATGTCTTGACACGGGCCAGAGCCATCCGCGCTCCCTCAATACACGCCGACCGCTTCATTGCGTCAATACGCGGAACCGCACCAAGGAACTGCTGCACTAAACCAAAATAGCTCTTCGGCTGGGGTCCGCCCGACCACAAATGAGTCAAGACATGCTTCATGGCAAATCCTGATAATCGATTCAGCTCGGCCCATTCGGCCAACCGATCGATCAACGGAAGAGGATGCTCCGGACTATGGAATTGCGACCAATATAGCTCTTCCCTTCTGTGCCCCTTCTAGCCCCAGAAGTGCTCAACCGCATCCGCAGCGCTCGCCGCCAAGTACAGATAAGCATCCTCCGAACTCCACAAATTGTCCAACTGAGCATACTTTGGATCCGTATATTTCCTCCATAGCAGAAACGGTTTTCCAGCCGCAATTGCCCCGGCCTGACTTAGTTCCTCCTTGGCAGCTCTCAAAGCCGAATGGGCATTCTTGGATTCAGCGGCGGCCTTTTTCAGGCCCTCTTGCTCCGCTTGACATTCTTTTTCAAGAACCTCACAGCGATCGGTAGTATTCTTCAGCTTTCTGGTCATATCGGCCATTTCCTCTTTGCTTCGGCAGTGGGCAGCCCGTTCGGCTTTTAGCTCTTCGGCCGCCCTTAAAGCGGCTGCATTACTATTTCTGGCTTGCTCTTTCGCTCAGGCGAGTTCCGCATGACTCCTCCACAAAGCGGCACCATCTGCATTAAGCATACAAATAGTAAGACATGGGCGTCAAGCTCCCTTACTAGGTGTCCGTGTAGAAGTCGCATACCTTGCGACTCGTCAAACCGTTTATTGACCAGCGCGATGTCCGCATCCGCCTCGTCAAGTCGCCGCTTTAGTTCGGCATGTTCATCAGTCCGGCTGGCCACCGGACGCCCCTCCACCTATTTAGGAGCGGCGATATGTTATAACTGAGATTTTGATCCTCGGCACGCTATCAATTTTGACAACATACCGAGTCTCAGGGGCTACTATCTATACAGGGCGCATTCTATATGCATAACTGTCAGAAGGTACATCATTTTTGCGTACCTCGAACCCCGTCAGTAAGCTTCTGACGGCTTCATGCAATCCGCTCTCCACGGATGTAATTCTTTCAATCACCGTACCCATTAGAGCACGGTGATCTTCTGAGATAGCCGCTTGCCCGAGCAGATCCTTCAGCTCCTCCGACCGCACACCACTTGGCGCCGGACCTTCCGGCCCCGCCGGACTTGGGGAAACCCTCCGTGACGACACCTCAAGGTCGTCCGCCTCGCACGAGGGTGCGACAGGTGGAGGTGTTTCGCTCTCCATCATCTCCGAGAGAAGATCCCCCGAAGACGAGCTCTGTTGAGAAGGGCTGAGATCCGAACTACAAGGTACAATTTCGGTTATCTTCAGAAATAAATACAGGGATGTTCCTTATTTACAAGACCCCTACTTTTCACTTACGGCTCGCTGGAGGGCTGATCCCCTTGGGGAAACAAAGGCGGCTGGGTTACTTCCCAAAGACCGGACTCTCTGACGAAGATTCCTTTCCCCTCTTTGAGGCCTTGACCTCCGGATCTTTCGAAGCGGTCCTCTTCTCTCCTCGAAAGATGGGACTTTTAATCCCTCCTTCCTTGATAGCCTCCTTTGTAGAGGCAGCTGCTTCACCGCTCCCCCCTTCGCCTTCTTCAAAAGGCACGGCCTTCAACATCTTGGTCAGCATGGGATCCGGCGCGGTCTCTGGGAGGGGAGCCGGACACCTTATTAACTTTTCCTTGGCTATCCACTCCTGTTCAAGAAACAGCTCTTTAAAGGGCATATATATATAATAAATGAATGAACAGCTTGTCCGGTTACATGACTACTTACTTGAGTATCTGGGCGATTGCAGCTTAGTCCTGCGTCCTCAGTCAGGTCCGGACACTTCTCTTGTGATCCGAAGAACAGTTTATACATCTCCACGGGCGTCATGCCCATAAAATTTTGGAGAGCTCGTGGTCCCTCCGGATTAAATTCCCACGGGCGGAGGCGGCGTTGCAGGCGAAGGCACCGGATCAACCTGACCTGCGCCACTGCAACCAGATTGATCTCTCTTTCTTGGAGGTCTCAAATACGGCCCTGCAGCAAAGGAACGTCTTTGGACGGCCCCCAGTCGAGCTCCTTGTTGGCCCATGACGCTAGCCGCTGTGGTGGACCTGAGCGGAAGGCAGGGAGCACCACCCATTTGGTGCCCCTGGGAGCGGTGATATAAAACCACTCCCGTTGCCACAAACCAAGCTCCTCTTGAAAAGAGCCCTCGGGCCATGGAGCATCAGCACATTTGCTTATGACCTCCCCTCCGCACTCTGCTTGCTGCCCCCCGATCATCTTTGGCTCCACCTTGAAGGTCTTGAGCCACAATCCGAAGTGAGGGGTAATATGGAGGAAGGCCTCACATACAACAATGAATGACGAGATGTGGAGGATGGACTCCGGATTCAAGTCATGGAAATCAAGCCCATAATAAAACAGGAGCCCCCGCACAAAGGGATCCGTCGGGAAGCCTAAACCCCGAAGGAAGTGGGACACGAACACCACGTTCTCGCCGGGCTCGGGAGTGGGAATGACCTGCCCTGGAGCAGGCAGCCTATGCGAGATCTCGCCGGTTAGATACCTGGCGTTTCGCAGCTTTAGCACACCTTCTTCTGTGACGAAGGAAGACATCCATCGGCCGTGCTGGTCGGAGCCGGACATCGTTGAAGGTCCGAAGCGCCTAAATCTGAAGCTTCGGGTGTTGGAACTCGAAGCGCGAGGCGAACTCGATGGTGGGTGTAAAAGGAAGAGGGCCTTGGTCTCATTATAAAGAGGTTGAATACCAAGAGCCCGCCCCGTGGTCGATTAGGACTCGCCTTTGATAGAGGAGGCGTGCCAACATGCACGGTTGGGTTACCCACGTCCGTATTAATGAGAATCCCGGAATAAGGGGGCACAATCTATGCTTTGATAAGACGTGCCAAGGAAACCGCCTCGCTAAACGCGCTAAGGTGGAACGATAAAAAACGATTCATATAAAGGCCTGGCCGTGGTGGGATGTCACGCCGCGGAATATGCCAGCAGATCTGTGCAAAACTTATTCTCTCTACGGTGGTATGTGGAACTTGTTTTGCAGAGCCGAACACTATCCTGGTGTTCAGAACCTTCTATGAAGTATTCGGAGGAGGAACCCGCCTTGCAATGCCGAAGACAATATGCGCGCCGGACTCGTCGTCATTGAAGCCTGGTTCAGGGGCTACTGAGGGAGTCCTGGACTAGGGGGTATCCGGATAGCCGAACTATCATCACGGCCGGACTCCAAGACTATGAAGATACAAGATTGAAGACTTCGTCCCGTGTCCGGATGGGACTTTCCTTGGCGTGGAAGGCAAGCTTGGCAATCCGGATATGTAGATATCCTACCATTGTAACTGACTCTGTGTAACCCTAACCTATCCGGTGTCTATATAAACCGGAGGGTTTTAGTTCAGAGACGTAACAACAATCATACCATAGGCTAGCTTCTAGGGTTTAGCCTCCTTGATATCGTGGTAGATCTACTCTTGTACTACCCATATCATCAATATTAATCAAGCAAGAGTAGGGTATTACCTCCATCGAGAGGGCCCGAACCTGGGTTAAAACATCGTGTCCCTTGTCTCCTGTTACCATCCGCCTAGACGCACAGTTCGGGACCCCCTACCCGAGATCCGCCGGTTTTGACACCGACACCCTCCCATCGCCCCCTTTTCGCCATTCAAAATCCCAGGCCGCCATAACCTCTCAGCTCCAGCCGCGAAACCCCACCCTCCCCCGTCTTCCACGTCACCGCTGCCCAGCCGGAGCCTCTTCCCCGACGACGTCGTCCACCGCAACAGCTCGACGTCCCTCTTCCACCTCCCCGGATGAGGATCCGTCGTCCATCTCGCCGTCCCGCCGGTTCAGCCGCCCCGTCCTCCACCTCCAAGGAGCTGCTCCGACGATTGCCTCGTCTATCGCGGCTGCTCCATCCCTACGGCGCCGCCTTACACTGCTCCACCGGAACGCAGCATCCTCACCGACTCCTCGGACGAAGCCGAGGCCTACTCGGCGCCACCAAAGAGGTTGTACACTCATCGCATCGCACCTTCTCCTTAACTCGACCTCCCGGCAACGACGATGCTCCATCCTGCACCGCCATGGAGCGGCTACCTTGAAGCCGGCGCCGCGGGCGACATCTCCACGGCGGCTCTCCCCCAGTGCGAGGCCCCTTCGGCGGCGGCGTCCATACCAGCCGGATCTGCTGCTGCTACTCCGGCTCCCGCTCGCTCGCTCGCGCTGTTGCTGCTGCTCCGCCTCTCGCTCGATCGCTCGCTCGCCCAGCTGTTGTTGCTGCTGCTCTCCCCCTCGCTCGTGTTGTTGCTCTGCTCCGATTAAGCCACACTTCACTCGATTGAATCGACTTTTGGGTCAGTCGATTTTTAGGGGTTGGGGGGGGGTGGCTCGCCGGAGTTAAGGAAGAACCACCCACAGCAGGACGGGGCTCACGGAGAGGTACCCTACTATCTATCTTGGGGTTGAGGGTGGGGGGGGGGCCTAGAGGGCTGGCAGGCGGCGGTGGCGAGTTGTTTCGGGGCGGCGAGGCGGCGCTGGGGCCGGCGGTTCGGCCGGTGGTGGCAGGCGGCTTAGGGGTGTGCAGGTTGAAGATGAACTGTAGGCCCTCCCTAAACTACATGTCAAGTGTCTCTCTGCTACCATTGCGTTCAATTTCGACCGTAGCATTCAGATTGCACAATTAATTTCAGTTTCAACGGTTAAGTTCAGAGTGAACAGCTTTTACCTCATTTGTTGTAGTCAGGTGGTTTTTGGTGATGTTAATTTTACATCCATTTTTCATCATCTATTGGAGATGCTATTAGAATCCCACTTGAGATTGATGATGTCTGTCTTGTGCTGCTTCAGCCTTGACGTCTTCTGACTCACCGGAGCTACTCCAACGATGTAACAATCCATCACAACAGAGCAAAGGTGCCGTGGGCCGTCTCTGATTCCTCAAATCTTCCTCCACACCTCCGACAGCCACCTCTGCCTCAACTGCTTGATGACCAACCCAATGATCTTTGAGGTCGACACTGCCTACGGCAAAGAGGTTGTACACTTGTTGCGTCACTTATTACTATACATTCACGTCGATCCATTAGGGCTATTTTGGTTCAGCGGAAAAACATAGCAATAGGGAATTTTCCAATGGCACTCTACTATTCAATTATTCATGCATTTTGTTGAAAGGAATGAAGCAAAACATCCACTGGACCTACTTTTCAAAAATCCTATGCATGAAAACAAGACCAAGTGCATTAGTGCCAGAATAACATTCTAACTGTACACGCTTTCATATGGTTTCTCTTAATTTTGGCCATGTTTCTTTGCATTCCTCTGCTCTTCCAATTCCTGTAAACTAAACACCCAAGTTGATAGAAATCCTGTGTTTACAAATGCTCTGTTTACCATGTGCATTTTCCTATACTATTCCGGTGTTTTTCCTATCCCTGCGTTTTAAGAATCATGCAAGCCAAATGAGCCCTTACAGAATTACTTGATTCACATGTGCACGTGTCGAAGGGAACTTTGTGTGGTTTGTCCTGCTCCTGCCATGACGTCGTCCACCTCACCTGAGCTGCTCCATCGACAGAAGCATCCACCAAACCAGACATCACGACTCCTGACCATCTTTCGCCACCTCAGATCTCCTTCCCTGCCGCCAGCACGCACCCCAACGACATCACCATCATCGACTCAGCAGATGAACCTGAGGAGTACACGGGTCCACAAGAGAGGTCGCACTCTTTTGTTTCTGCTTATGTTATGCATTGCTTAAACTTACCTGCTACTTTATCGTCTTGTTCAGCTCTTGGACTCCCAACTCAGGTCCAAATTCATGTTCAAACTTGAGTTCTAAATTAGTTGTGGGGCACATATCGCGGCAGCAATGAATAGTATGTCTGTCTAATATCTGGTTCACCTAGGGTATGCCTGTGTTGTTCATCTCGGGTGGGAAACAAATAGTAAAGAAATCATCATCTGTCTTTTTATTAATTTAAAGCAATCATCAGCCTGCTATCATTATTTTTGGATCCATCCACTGGTTGTTACCATCACTCTAAATTTCTACATGCTCTCCTTACATAATCTCACCATATTTTTTTGTATGCATGTCAGATATTGTACACAGTCATGCTGAACATGTAGAGAAAAAGAGAAGAGTTTTCCGCGGCAATACAATGTCATGCAGACATCGCTCCATGGTGGGTTCAATGGCAAACCCTCCCCACCCCTCTCCAGATTGTAATCCAGAGGAAGATATCTGTTCTGAGGCGGATTCGCACGCCACGACCACTCCTATTTACCCCCAAGGTGTTTGCTCTACCTTGGCATGATGATGTTAGTCATATCATGCATATGTTTCCTTGCAAGTGCCTACTTTTGACATCATATATGTCATCCGCTTAGTTTAGACATGTTACGTAATGCCACCTGTTTAGATTCTATATCATATATGGGAATTATGCGTCTCATGTCTTTTAGCCAGCCATAATATATGTGAAATGTGCAATGCCATCCAGTTTAACCAGGCATCATATATTTGAATGATATCTTGCCCATCCTTTTCTTCATTACATTTCCATTTGTCGACAATGTTTGTACATTAAACTACTCTTCCTGTGAATCAGCCATTTGGGTGGGAGGTGGAAAAATCTGGAGTGAAAACAAGGCCTTCAGAGCAGACAGTGCTACCTGTCGAAGAAGATCTCTTGTTGGCTCCCGATAGCTCCTCAGAGATGGATTCAGAGACAGATGACCAGTCCTATTCCCCTGCTGAGGTGTATGCTCTAATTTGGCACGGTTATACTGCTCATATCATGCATACGGTGTCTTGCATTGCATAGTTTAGACATCATATACACAATATTCAACACCATGTTCTTAGTTCATACATCATATCGAATGCCCTCTGTTTAGCATATAAATCACATATGTGAATTAAATGATGCGATCCTGATCACTTAGATAACATGTAGGTGAATTATGTCATGTGATCCTATTTTGTTATTCATATATATTTGAATTATGTTATGCTATACTATCCAGTTTAGATAGACATCATATATGTGAAATTATGTCATGCTATCCGTTTTAGTTAAACAATATACATGTCAACTATTTCGTGCCCTCTTTTTCCACACTATCTATTGCATCTATCTCTCATACAATGTCATACATTCAACTATGTTTCCTGTTTATCAGCCATTTGAATTGGAGCGGGTGATGCCAAGATTCAGCGGACTAAAAACACGGTCTTCAAATAAAACAGTGCTACCTCTTGGTGGAGATAGCACCCCGGTTGTACATGCACAAGAACCAGCCCTACCACACATAACCCAAACTCTCGCATATTGTACCCCTACTGCGATGGACAGAGAACCAGCTTCACCCAATCTAACCCCAACCCCAGCCGATAGTAACCCAGTTCCTGTTGACACAGCACCATCTCCACCATAGAGCTCCCAAAGAAGAGCAGTTAGTAAGGCAGCTCCATTGCCCAAAGGGCGATTACTATCACGGCGAACCCGAGCTCCACCGGTTAGTACGCCTATTCCGTGGAGGAAGCACAACCAGCCAGTCGTAGTTTAGCATCTATCGCATTTGATGTTGTTAAATCAGATAAAGCGTATCTTCCCATCTTGGAAATATAATCACGAAGATGAAGGAAAATGCCGATTCACGGTGTGTTTGTCCAGAGTTATGTGTAAGTAATGTTATTCATGGCAATTACTTTGCTTCGTCCCATACATCCTACCTCCATGATGGTTATAATACAACAATTTTTCCCATTTTTCTCTATAGAGAAGGACCGATTTGGAAAGTCAGGATGAGGTAACCTGTGCTAATACCTCTGCTATCTTCAAGAATGCTTGGTGGTAGTATCGGAATTACCTGAAGAAAACGTACTTCACCGGCAAAGAAACTCATCAAATTCCCTTACGTTCTCCCCGAGACACATTTCTTTGGGACGATATTTGGAACGCCTTGTTCTGTACTGGTCCTGAACCAAGAATGTGGTAAGGTCTATGAGCTCATTTTCTATTTTTAAGTATTATATTCTTGCGTCTTACTATACTCTGTTCATGTAGAACAAGTGCCTAAACCTGAAGAACAACTGTTCTAATTTAAGATTCCATTGCTATCATAGTTCAAAAAAGCGCTAGGCGTTAATTGTGCGTTTTTCCACCGCCTTGCACTTTACTGACCAAAGCGCATGCTTATGCGCAGTTATGCATAGATTAAGCGTAGTTATGAGCAATGCGTTTTGCCAACGCCTAGAGCCTAGGCGCGCTTAAGCGCTCGCTTAGGTGATCCTTTTTTAACTATGATTGCTTTGCTCTTGTGTCATTGTATTTACTCATACAAACTTATTTTTAAATTGAAGGATCCAATCAAAACTCCAATGGCACGGCAGGTATGTTCACGCATGTTTCTTTAACAGGTTTGCTCTTATCTATAGCTCTTTTGATTTGAATTTCAATTGTGTATACAGTTGACTTTCATATCATGCACATTACTAGCATCACAATGGAGCCAATAGTGTTGTTGTACATGTAGACCCGTGGTACCCATCTGAAATCTTGTTGTGCCATGTAGTTTCCCACGCTTTGTATTCTTTCACTGCTGCTTTGTCTTGAACTGATATGATTTGAACCGTGTCTCTATTTTGATTTGGCAAGACAATGCGGTGACCATAGGACATAGATATATGTTTGTTTGATGCTTTTATTATGTACTAGTACTTGGCAATAGAAGACTTGGTAGTTTAATCCTGTCCACCTTACTAATGAACTGGTTCACCGAAATGATTTTCATATACTAGTACATGATAAACTTGTTAGGTGTCTGCTTGTTTCTTCTTTTAGAATGCTGACAGAATATTGGGGAAGAGTGCCTTATTAAGCAATGTTAAAGGAAGTAATGCAGATAAGGTTCAGGATAGTGACACATCCTTGTTGGTCTCCAACAAAGCTGATAAAACAGCTAAGGAAGACTATCTTGAAGACAGTGAGACAACCCGAGTCTGTCTTGGTTTAGTGTTCGAGTTACTGGCCACTACCTCTTGCACAAGCTATTCAAACTCACTATATGAATCAGTTAGGTTTCTTGAGTCTCAACTACAATCTGAAAGACATCGATCATTTGTCTTTGTGACAAGAAGCGGAAGGATTTGGAAGTCCTGGAGCATTCGGATGCATACTTTCAAAAGTGCGACGAAGCGTTGGAGGATTTTAGCACCAAACAGGACAAAGCTAATCAGCTTGCTAAGCTTATTGCCAAAGCATGGTGGATACCCAGATAACGTTTCTTGAGCTCTTGAAGTTGTTTCAGTTATGCTCTTGTTTTGTCATGCGTTTATTTGCACTTGGTGGCCAATTTTGACGGCCAAGTGTATGTAATATGCTGCTTTGTTCCCTATATTTGCACCGGTGGCGAACTTTGATGCCCAAAGTGGATGTAATATGTGTAATAGCGGTAATAGGCTAGCCTTAATTGCTTGCTTATTTATTTCCTTATTGTCTTGTTTAGTTGTTTGCTTATAGTCACCGCAGTTCTTTTACGTGTTTTTCTAGTGGCCACAACAGCCTATTTTTGGTAACTAGGCCAAAATAATCATGGCAACACACAATTTGTTGTAACCATGGGCCTCCTGCAGCCATATGATCCATGGGCCTTCGTTCGGCCGTAGGAGCATTGGCCTTCTATACGGGCCGTGAGGATCCATCGGCCTTCTATCACGGGCCTTAGCGATCAATGGGCCTTCTACGGGCCGTAGGGTCCATGGGCCTTCTACGGGCCGTACTATCCATGGGCCTCATACGGGCCGTAGGATCCATGGGCCTTCTACGGGGCGTATCATCATTTCACCAATCATGGGCCGTACTATTTGTGGACCATAACGGGCCTTTAATAGGTCGTATTTGATAACGCTATGAAAACAGCCCAACGGGTTTTTTTTGACATGAAAACGGCCCAACGTATTAACGGTCCGCAAACGGGCCGACTGTAACGACGGGCTGAATTTGGCCCACCAGCAGAAAATGACAGTAACGGGCCGTATGTAACAAAATGCTGCAAATGAGCCCAAGAATCAATGGGCCCTGAGAAGGCCGAAAGATAACTTGGGCTGGAAACGGCCCAATGGAATAACGGGCCGTTAATGGGTATAAAGTGATACACTGTTCATTACGGGCCGGTTTCACCACGGGCCGTTAATGGGCCAAGAGTTACAAAGGTCCTCATATGGGCCGAAGAAGTCATGGGCCACACACGGTAGGAAGTTAAAACGGGCTGAATCATATTGGACGGCCCAGATGACGCCATCGGGCCTAATTCGGATAGGGCGAACGGGCCTGGGTTAGCGGGCTGTAAATGGGCTATATGCGAACAGGTCGTTAACAGGCTTACCGTGGGCCAGCCCGCCACCTTTTGACCAAGTCAAACGGGCCGGCCTTTTCACAGGAATGGGCCTTTGTTGGGTCGTGCCACGTGTCGCCGTATCATAGGCGCCTTCGGTCCAATGAGCGGATGACATATGTCCCAACGGTGAGTCGACACGTGTTTCGTCCAGCCAATGATGATTTTACACGTGGAAAATCCCCATTGGTCGGGGCTGTTAACGGGTTATCGGATCCAAAACCCGACCCGATAGCTTAACAGCGTTCCGTTACGGTGGATGCCACGTCTCGGTCACCCTTGACGAAAGCAGGTCTGTGACGCACGATTTATCGTCATGGAAGTGGACACTTCCGTGATGATAATTTTGGTAATGTCATGGAACACTTCTACGACAGCACATGTATGACTATCTTGATTCTGTCGTAAATTTGTCATGGATGTACATGCATGACAAAAAACACGACCTACTGTGACAAACACGTATCATCACGGAAGTGTATTTTTTTGTAGTGTATAGGGGATCGCAACAGTTTCCGAGGGTAAAGTATTTAACCCAAATTTATAGATTCGACACAAGGCGAGTCAAAGAATATTTGAAGGTATTAGCAGCTGAGTTGTCAATTCAACCACACCTGGAGATTAATTATCTGCAGCAAAGTGATCAGTAGCAAAGTAGTTTCATAGTTTTGATAGTAGTGATAACGGCAATAGTAAAAGTAATAGTGATAGCAGTAATTTGTAGCAAGTGTAACAGTGATGATAGCAATAGTAACGCAGCAAGATCAATAAGGATAAATTCGTAGGAATTGGATCGGTGACTTGTTGGATGATATTCATCATGTGAAAGTTGTAACCTAGGGCGATACGGCACTAGCTCTAGTTCATCGATATAATGTAGGCATGTATTCCATAAATAGTCATACGTGCTTTAATAAAAGAACTTGCATGACATCTTTTGTCCTACCCTCCCGTGGCAGCGGGGTCCATATTAGAAACTAAGGGATATTAAGGCCTCCTTTTAATAGAGAACCGGAACAAAGCATTAACACATAGTGAATACATGAACTCCTCAAACTACGGTCATCACTGAGAGTGCGCCCGGTTGTTGTCACTCCGTGGTTGTCGGATCATAACACGTAGTAGGTGACTATAACTTGCAAGATCGGATCTAAAACATGGATATAATGATGAATTCATAAACAGTTCAGATCTTAGTTCATAGCACCCAGGCCCAAATTGACAAGCATTAAGCATAGTAAAGTCATAGCAACATCAATCTAAGAACATAGTGGATACTAGGGATCGGGCCCTAACAAAACTAACTCGATTACATGATGAATCTCATCCAACTCCTCACAGACCAGCGAGCCTACGAAGGAATTACTCACTCCCGGTGTGGAGCATCATGGAATTGGCGATGGAGATGGGTTGGTGATAACGAAGAATGAAGATCCCCCTCTCCGGAGCCCCAAACGGACTCTAGATCTGCCCTCCCGAGCAAGAACAGGGCTTGGCGGCAGCTTCATCTCGTGGATCGTGATAATTCTTTCTCCCTGAAAATTTTTTTGGAAATATCTGATTTCATAGTATGAGGGGGGTCGTCAGCGGGGCCACCAGGTGGGTACAACCCAGGAGAGGGGGGGCGCCCTGGTGGGTTGTGCCCACCCAGGTGCCCCTCTCCGGCAGGTCTTGGCTCCAGAAATTCTTGTTATTGATATAAAAAATCTTCGCGAAGTTTCGTTCCATTCCGAGAACTTTTATTTCTGCACAAAAACAACACCATGGTAGTTCGGCTAAAAACAGCGTCAGTCCGGGGTTAGTTTCATTCAAATCATGCAAATTAGAGTTCAAAACAAGAGGGAAAGTGTGAGATTAAGTAGATACATTGGAGACGTATCAACTCCCCCAAGCTTAAACCCTTGCTTGTCCTCAAGCAATTCAGTTGATAAACTGAAAGTGAGAAAGAAAAACTTTTACGAACTCTTTTGCTCTTGTTTGCATAAAAAAGCTTAAACAACACCCAGGTTTTCAGCCAGCATTATAACTAACCATGTCGACGATAACTCTTAAAGATTATAATGACTCATATCAATGACATAATCATCTAGCGAGCAATAATAAAATATCTCAAACAGCAACACGTTGTCAAAACATTCATGATATAATATGACAATAGTGGTATCTCTCTAGCCCTTTCTGAGACCGCAAAAAATAAATGTAGAGCACCTCCAAAGTTCAAGCAGCGACTAAACATTGTAATTCATGGTAGAAAAGATCCAGTCATGATGCACCCAATATTAGCTACACATAATGCATAAATCATGACAGTTGTGCTCTACTCAGTTTCTGGCGCTTGTTTTTAGAAGGTGGTGACACAACATAAAAGTAAATAGATAGTCCCTTCGCAGAGGGAAGCAGTGATTTGCAAAGGTGCCAGAGCTCAATTTTTTAAAACAAAGATAAATGATATTTTGAGACATGCACCCTGCTCATTCACTCCACGACCATCCGTTATCAACATCTTCCATGCTAAACACGCTAGTGGCGGTTCCCAAGCGATAAAAGTAAAGGTTTTGACTCCACGACCATCCGTTATTTCAGAGATGAACTCTTTTTCATGTTTGCAGTTTGGGACTGGGCATCCCTATTACCGCCCATTTTCTCGTGCGATGGCGAGTGAATAAACAATCGACCAGAGAATAACCCGCTTAGCACGGAAGATATCGACCACCTCCTGTCGTTCCATGAACGATCCAGGCACACAAACAGGATACTCTTTTAGAAGTTTTTAGAGGTGGCATATGCAAATTTACTTAGGATGTCAGGGTAATACTGTGTATAGGTAGGTATGGTGGACTCATATGGAATAACTTTGGGTTCAAGGTTTTTGATGTACAAGCAGAATTCCCACTTAGTACAAGCAAAGGCTAGCAATTTAGATTGAGAAGCTGCCAGCTAGAGAGCAACAACGATCATAGCCATGCATTATGCATAAGTAACATTGGACACTAGCATGAGTAGGATATGAACACCATGAACATAAATATTGTAGAGGCTATGTTGGTTTCGATGCAACTACATGCATGAACATGTACCAAGTTAAGCCACTCAAACATTCATAGGAGGATACCATATCATCATACTACATCACAATCATTTTAACGCTATGTTGATATACAAGATAAATCATTATTAACTCCCTACTACTTATACATGGCATGAGAAACTATAATCTATAACTGTCATTGCAAACATGTTTAATCATAATGAGCTGAAGCCTGGACACTTGGTTAAACATATTTTCACAAACAGAACTAGTCGAGTTCATACTAGTTTCCCTTTGCCACGGCCAGTTCATCGGATGTCGTCATTATTGCCTTTCACTTGCATGATCGAATGATATGAAAATAATAATAGTGCAAGAGTGCTGTGGACTAAGCTGGAATCTGCAAACATTTTATTCAACAGGAGAAGACAAGGTAAAATGGGCTCTTTATTAGTTCAACAGTTATTCATGTGAGAGCCACTCAACATTTTCATTGTAGTCTTCTCCTCGGTACAACTCGAATAAAAGGAAAAGAAATTCAGAGAAACACACTGAAATATTTTTGGAGTTTTTGGTTTTCTTCAACAAGCAAATAAAAGGGAAAAGCAAAAACCAGAAAAACTATTTACACGGGAAAGCTCCCAACAAGCAAAATAAGAACAATGAAATCTTTTTGGGTTTTGTTTTTAATACTACTACTAAGCATGCATAGAAAGTAAATTACTACAACTAATTTTTTTGGTTTTTCTAAAGTTTTTCAAACACACAAGAAGAAAGCAAGAAAATAAATCTAAGCATGGATAATACAAGGAAAAAGTGTGAGCACCAACACTTAGAATGATATGTAGACATGAATATAATGTCGGTGAGAAACACGTACTCCCCCAAGCTTAGGCTTTTGGCATAATTTGGTAGTCGATCAGTAGCCTGGAGGGTAGTAAGGATCCTGAGGAGCAGGCATCCACTCATCCCACTGCTGAGGTACCTGTGAGCCTCTGCAGCAGCGTGAGCGTTCCAGTAGGCGATGATGTCTGCAGGCATAATCCTATATCCGCCCCTGGCAGCATAATCAAACAAAGCAGGTGCAGGCAATGGGATAACATCACGAGTTTTAACACTAAAGACCAGGTTATAGGGAATGGGAATGCCAGGAGAGTTATTATCAGTGAAATGGTGGTGATCCATGGCTGCTCGGTCTAGGTAAACCTTGGTCAGAGGATAATCATGAGGGAGTATCTCAACCTCGAAGTGAGCCGCCAAACAAGTAGCAAAACTCCCACCATGTATTTCACCCTGTGATTTATTAAGATGGAGGCGACGAGCCACAATAGCTCCCAAGCTATAAGTGTTGTCACCCTCTAGTGCTTGGCGTAAAACAGCAAAGTCTGGTGCGCTGAGCACACCTACTTTCTTCCTAGCAAGTAGGCACTTAGCAACAAATAAAGCAAAAATAATGTACAGCGGGAAAGTGTAAGCTAGCAGCCGTGGTGGCTGACACTCCTCTCTCATCTCCCACTGTCAGAGTGCAATAAAAATCCTCAAATCCAGTCGTCCTAGGCTCGGCCAAGCTCCCATCAGACCGGATCATGCATATGTCACAAAACTCAGTAAGTGGTATCTGATGGTTTTCAGCATATAAATCAAAGCTCACTTCAGGAGGATTATTTCTAGGCATGAAAGTAAAGCTTTGAACAAAGATGTTCGTAAGGATTTGGTGCTGGTCACACTCATCTGCGATGAAGTCCGTGAGGCCGGCATTAGCAATATATTGCATGAACTCCTCATGAATTCCAGCCTCTTGCAGGAACGGGGTGTGCGGCCATTCGCATGGCCATACCTCCGCCGACCTCCGAGGGTGGAGATCACTGTCAGAAGACTCCCCAATAACACCCTTGGAGTTCTTCTTAGAGCCAAACTTCCTGAAGATATTCATGTTCACGTACAGTTTTCCTATGAACAAAACTCTTAATTTTTAGTTCACAAAATTTTCTCAACAAAACTTCACAAACTTGATAGCAACTACTCATAGGGATACATAGAAGCCATAGCAAGCATACTTAGAACACTAAAAACTCAACATGCAAGCACATCTACAGCAGCACCAAGAGTAGCTAATTATTCAAAATATAAAACACTAAAACAAAAATAATTGGACGAATGGTGTAGTCACATACCAAGCAACAATCCCCCAAAACAGTTTCGGAAATGGAGCTTTGAGCAAAGAGATCGAAATCCGCGGGTTTGAGCTCAAGAACACGGGAGAGAGAGCAATGGGGATTTTTTTTCTGGAGGTGAGTGATGATGTGGGCAAAAGAGATAAGTGA
The DNA here is from genome assembly GCA_021605145.1 of Aegilops bicornis. Taxonomy (NCBI): domain Eukaryota; kingdom Viridiplantae; phylum Streptophyta; class Magnoliopsida; order Poales; family Poaceae; genus Aegilops; species Aegilops bicornis. Next base: position 327,592,726 of record CM038673.1, read on the forward strand.
GGGGGCCCACGTGGGGACCACAACCCACTGTGGCGCACTGGGGTCCTGGCGCGCACAGGTGGGTTGTGCCCACCTGGTGCACCTCCCTCTGGTATTATTTGCACCAAAAATTCATAAATATTCAGTAAAAGATCATATAAAATTTTCAGGGCATTCTGAGAACTTTTATTTTTGGGTCAATTTTTTATTGCACGGAAAATTCAGAAAACGGACAAAACAGGGCATTTTATTTTATTTAACTAATAAAAACAGAAAAAAGGTAGGGACAGAAGGTAGTGCTTACTAAATTCATCAACTTCATACTTCTCAAAAATGATTCATTAATAAGGTTGATTAGGTCTTATTAACAACCACTTTCGATTAGCATGGAACCGAAGAACTTTCCTAAATCACTAAGTTACCTCAATGGGGATATGCATGTCCATCAACGTTCTGGGAACGGGGGTCCCCAGACTTGCCTGCCTGTGGCCCACAGTGTGGCTGAGCTAGCAGGCCTGTACGGCCCATCTTCCTCAACAAGGCATTCAAGACAATCGCGAGGGGCCAAGCCTCGCGAGGCGGACGACGCGAGACCTCTGGAGCGGCCTCGCCAGGCGGGCTCACGAGGGGCGGAGAGATCAAGGCAAGGCAAACCTCGCGAGGTTCTCGTGACGTGAGCCATGACGATCGGGACTAAAGTGAGGCGCCCGGTAGCCCGGCGTCCTTGTTTCTCTTTGGTGCTAAGGGGGCAAGCGCAGGCGCGGAGTACCGAGGCATCAAGCAAAGGTTTCCATATCGGTGCAACAAGACCAAGACCAGCAGGACGGCAAGATGGACGTCACCATGGAGCCCAAGATGGAGTCACCACCAGAGCCTTTTGCAGCCGAAGACCGCTTTTGTCAGGATAAGTCGTACTAGCTGTCCCCTTACAAATTGGCCGTTGTTGGCTCCTTCCTGCTCAATATTTAGGGAGAGGACCAGGGCCTCTATAAATGGGACTAGCCACCATAGTAGAAGGCATCTGGGCCTGAACTAACTGAGCCTGGGCTGATCGAATCCTCACCCACACAAGTTCGCCAAGCACAAGAACACCTCAACCTCAGGAGGCTGTTCTTCCCCATTGTACTGTTCATCATCAGCCCAAGAGGCAATCCACCACCACCACACTGGAGTAGGGTATTACACCACAACGGTGGCCCGAACCAATATAAATCTTGTGTCCCTTTTGCTCTGAGTTCGTCGAGCTCGTTCTTGAGATCTTAGCTAGTAGGACGTGGATCGGTAGGGAGGAAATCTTCGCACGCACCCCAGTGTTCGAATCTTAAGGGTTTTGCCGGAACCCGTGATCCGACATTTGGCGCGCCAGGTAGTGGTTCGCCGAAGCCTCCTTCCATCGCTCCGCGCCCCGTTGCTCCGCCGTCTCCATGGCGGAAGCTCACCGAGCTCGTGCTGAGCGCCGGGCTGCCCTCGCCTCCCACGTCGCTCAGACGGCTCCTGTCGGCGGGCCACCTCGTCGTTCCCCGTCGCCTGCCGCCAATGCTGCCACTGGCCCGGCAGGGAACGAGCAGCGAGCATCCTCGCTGCACCCCTCGGTGCGGAAGGACGGCCGCACCGCCACTCCATCGCTGACCCCGGCCGGTTCCTCGTCCCATGCACGTCGTGCTCCCATGGACGCACGAGCCGCGCTCCTCATGGCGCACGAGCTCCTGCGCTACCGCCCAGTCGACGACCTCTACAAGGACTGCCTCGACTGCATCGCCGAGCTCGTCCGCGCCATTGGGGGCTCCCCTGCGCCGTCCCTCTCTCCGCCTCGCCCTCCACCAGCCACGGGCGATGTGGCTCCCGGAGCACCTCCACCACCTCTGCATCAAGACGGCGCCCTGGCGCCAAGGCGCGTGGCTCCACGATGCGATCCACCGTGTCCGGCGCCCGCGCGTGAAGAGAGAAGCTGTCAAGAAGTCCCTCCACCGCAAGAAAACACTCCGCCACTCCTTGCACCGCCGCGCCAGGATCGTTTGCCATAGCAAGGCCCCGCGCCGCTCGCCGTGGCGGCGCGTGAGCACTAAGGTCAAGCCCCGCCTCCAAGGCGGGCCCCGATGACCACAGCCGGCTGCTGCGCCTTCACCCCCGAGCTGCGTAGCGTCGCCTGACCGGGCAAGTTCAAGCCAGATCTGCCTCCTTGCTATGATGGCACCCCCAACCCGACGGAGTTCTTGCAGCTCTACGAGCTGAGCATCGAGGCGGCCAACGGCGACGAGAAAGTCATGGCGAACTGGTTCCCCATGGCTCTCAAGGATGGAGCCGGCTCCTGGCTCCTTAACCTGCCCCCAGGCTCGATCTCCTCCTGGGATGAGATGCGCAATTGTTTCGTTGCCAACTTCCAGGGCACTCGCGACCGCGGGTGACCTGCGTCGCGTCAAGCAACAACCAGGAGAGACCCTCCAGAAGTACATCCAGCGCTTGAACAACGTCCGCCTCAAGATCCCCAAGGTGACGGACGAGGCCATCATCTCTGCGTTCTCTGATGGCGTTCGCGACGTCAAGATGAAGGAAGAGCTCGCTATCCACGAGGAGTTGTGCACGTCTCTGGAGTTGTTCAACCTGGCGACCAAGTGCGCAAGAGCTGAGGAGGGGCGCCTCTCCCTTCTCGAGCTCCCGGCTGCGGACCCGGAGGAGAAGAAAGGCAAGGCCAAGGACGTGAAGCGCAAGGGAGCAGTCGTGCTCGCGGCGGAACCAGACACCAAGCATGGCAGAGACCAACCAGAGTCATCCAAGAGCAGCCGTCCGTTCTGCACCTTCCACAACCTGAACACCCACAACACCAGCGACTGTCAAGAGCTCAGAGCCATTCGAGAAGGGCGCTTCGGTCGACGCCCCAAGCACGGCGGCCGGGGCTACGGACGAGGAGGAGGACGTGGTGGCGGACGCTCAGACGACCATGGCCCGCGCCAGGAGTGGCGCGACCTGCCTCGTGAGGATCGCAGGCAGGATCTGCCTCACGAGGGCGCCTGGAGGGAACAGCCTCGTGAGGATCGACCCCAGGGCAACGCCGGTCTACCTCTGCTACCGCCACCGCTAAGAAGGAATGACGAAAACCACCAAGACAAAGGGGCTGGGGGCTTCTAGGAGCCGCGCGCTATCGCCTGCATCTTGGGTGGAGCTCAAGCCCCAGCCTCGCAGCGTATCTTCAAACAGTTTGCTCGTGAAGTGAATGCAGTCCTCCCCAAGCTCGAGGCCACACGCCCGCTCAGATGGTCCCAGTGCCCCATCACGTTCAATTTGGTAGACCAGCTCAAGTGCGCAGCTACCGCTGGCGCCCTCCCGATGCTTTGTTCACCAGTCATCAGCAACGTGCAAGTTACCAAGACCCTCATCGACGGCGGCGCAGGGCTCAACGTCCTGTCCATCGACACGTTCGACAACCTCCAAGTGCCATATGACCAGCTTCAGCCTACCAAGCCTTTCTCAGGAGTGACCGACGATTCTACCACACCGATAGGGTAGGTCCGCCTCCCTGTCACCTTTGGGGAACGCAAAAACTACCGCACCAAGCTCATCGACTACGATGTCGCGCACATTCGTCTGCCGTACAATGCTATCCTCGGGTACCCAGCCCTGGACAAGTTCATGGCGTTGACCCATCAGGGATACAATGTCCTCAAGATGCCGGGAAGCGGGGGAATCATCCCAGTTCCGTGCGAAGAAAGAGATGTGGTGTGCTCCCTCGAGCGTGCCTTCCAAGCTGCAACAATCGATGACCCCAGCAGCAAGGGCGAGCGCCCACCTAAGGCCGCCCCCGAGAAGAAGAAGAAGATGCGCCGTGCAGGACCTCGGGAGGGTGGCGTCGGAGCTGGAACCTCGTCAGGATCAGAGCCCTCACCTAGGGCGCCCCTCCATCGCATAGGAAAGCGCGCCTGGCGCCCCTCTCGAGCAGGGCTCGTGGGCTCTCTTCTAGAGGGCCTCAGACTTTGCCAACATCACGAGGGAGGCGCTTGGGCACCACTTGGAGGCGTGCTTGACGGCACGTTTCCCTCAGGAGGACACAGGGCAAGGAGCACCCACCGTTCAGGAGTTCATCACCAAGACCACTCAGGAGCTGCAAGACGCAAGGGACATGCGCGGCGGCCGCCGCTCACCAGGCGCAGCTCCCCATCCAGGCGAGGATGTCGGGCTGCGCCAGAGCGCCGACGCCCTGTGGCTCAACAGGGCTGCTTCTCAGGAGCTTTTCTGGCCTTCGCGCGTGGGACGCTGTGAGGGCCCACCCCACAGCTACGTTCGCATGCCTTTTGGCCTGCCGAGCGTGGCGACCGCCTATCAGCGCAACCTGCGGAGCATCTTGGCGGCTCAGGAGGCTAGGCACCACATTGTGCTGACGAAGATTGAGACAGTCCTCAAGGAACCACCTGGAACCCCAGAGCCTCCCGAGGCTCAGGGCCCCGGTGGCTCATGAGGAGCGACCGCTTCGCTGCGTACCTTCAGCTGCCCCGACTCTCCTTCATCAACAGAACCAGGTGACATTTTCCAAGTTCATTTAGCTGGGAGCGCCCCTCGGGGCTGCATCATTCCCAGGCCACGTGGGTCCGTCCCTGTGGCATGTACCCATTTTCCTTCATGTCTTTAGCTTACCTTGCTGGGGGCGCCCCTCGGGCTGCATCATCCCCAAGCCGCTCGGGCCTGACCCAGTGGCATGTATCTCCCATGCATTTACTTAAGCCAGTATGCTTTCCATGCTTAATCTACCTATAGTTACTACCTGCTCGATCGTCGCCTTCCACGGGGGCTCCTCACGCCGGCATGGCGCTGGTGCACGGGTCCGTCCCTGCCACGTCGACAAACCTGAGTGGTCGAGTTCTGGCTCGCGGCATGCCCCGCGCACGTCACTTCACCAGGCCCTCAGTGCCTTCATTCCCTCACGGAGCAACCAGCGGCAGGCTGGCAACCATAACGGCAAACTGTGTCTCTCCTTGTACTGCCCTACATGAATCTCATGAGGATAACATCGAGCGGCACCGCGAGCCCCCGCCTCTTCCATGTAATCCGCTTGCACGTTAAAAGGGGGGCTCCTGAGCATCGTGACTCAGAAGCTCTTACTGGATTTCCAGCCCTCACCCCCTGGCCTTGACCACGACATGCGACCTGGCATACCAGCGGCAGCTGAGCTCGCTCGAGGGCCGGGACCTGAGGACGTAGAGCATGAAGGAGAGAGTGGAAGAGGTGAAGACTCGAATGGGCCTGACCTAGCTACGCCGCGGATGCCTACACGCAAACCTGGTGCGTCACGAAGAATGAACCCGGAATTGACAAGATAAGTCCCGCACTTAGACCGGATAATCGTTGGAGCCTAAGAGTTGCGCTCGCCACAATCCTGTTACGGCAACGCCGCCTCCCTTTCTTACCTTACCACGGCTGCTTGAGCGCCAAAGGGGACCTCCTGAGCATCGCGCCTCAGGAGCTCTTACTGGACCTCGGGCCATGCACCTCCTGGCCTTGACCACGGCACGCGACCTGGCATACCAGCGAGGGCTGCAGCTTGCCTGGGGGCCGGGACCTTTCGGCGTAGGGCAACAAGCCGTCGTGAGGTTGGAAAGGGGAGACCGAGCCTGAACAGGACTTGCGTTTACAGGTTTCCATGACCAGGAAGATATCAACAAAAGACATTACAGACCCTTTACACGCCCCCACGGGGTACATCTTGATTCCTCGCAGGGAACAAAATACGAGAACTAGGAGAATCCTATCTACACACCCCCGCGGCCGACACCATCAACAGTGGGCCATGGGAGGCCAGCGCCAACCCCGTCTAGATCAGCGACGACGGCGACCGGACGTTGCAGCCCTGCTCCGGGCACGGTGAGAGCTCGGGGGCACGTAGCTGTCATCGCTCGTCTCCGGAGTCTCGTATAGCTCGGGAGAACTACTAGACTCCCAAGGGTCGCTGCTGCTAGAGTGGTCGCGAGCAGGGCGCGCCTCATCCCGGCGCTCCCCTCCAGGGCAGCACTCCAAGTGGCGTTCCTCCGCGTCGAAGACCTTGAAGAACAGCGTGGAGGCGCCATCGTACTCAAAGTGGATCGCGAGGGCACCCTCCGCATGGCAAACCGGCACGACCTCGCCCTAGCCATGGGTCATGAAGATCTTGCTGGTGGTGACTACTTCGACCTCTGCTCCGGTCGCCGGAGCATCGCAGTCAGCATGCTGCAACCAGAGCTCGAGAGGTCCCCTCGGCGGCATAATGTCGGAGAAGAACCGCGGGAAGCAGATCCAGGTGCTTGGGGGCATCACCGCCCACATCACAAGCTCGCGCGAGGAGTCCGCGGCGTGGACTCCAGGACTGACGACGCTCGTCGCCGCGGCGCGTCGACCTTGGCCGGGCCGCGCGCGCCAACGCTCGTCGCTCCTTCCTCCTGAGCCCCCGGCTTGGGTGTAGAAGGGCAGCGGATACCCAGGAGGAGGCCGCTTGCACCAAGGCCTCGTCACCACCTGCATCGCCGCCGCGTCGCGGCGGTAGACCGACCTCTTCTTCGATGGGAGCAGTGCCGGCGCGTCGAGGGGAATCTTTCCCATCTCCTCAGCTGAGAACCTTCAGATCGGCGCCATTGAAGTTGCTACTGACAGTGGGGCAGAGGAAGAAGAAGCAAGTGGAGTCGGAAGAAATGGGCGACGGGGGCTCTGCCCGTCCCTCATTTATAGGAGGAGAAGGCCAACCAGCGCCCCCACGATCACAGGTAATGATGGTTTTCCTTGCATGTCACAGGGACTTGTCAAGTCGAGCAGTTGTCGAGGTAGCGTGGGGAAGCGGAGACACCCACGTCCAATCAACCGCCACGCGTCGATCGAGGCCGCAGGCTTTTGGGGCCCGCGGCGCTCCGCGCTTGACCTTTGGCTTCGCCTCAAAGCCAAGCCCGAGCGTGCCTTGCACCCGGGGGCTACTGTCAGCGTTCTGGGAACGGGGGTCCCTAGACTTGCCTGCCTGCGGCCCACGGCATGGCTGAGCTAGCAGGCCTGTACGTCCCATCTTCCTCAACAAGGCATTCAAGACCCTCACGAGGGGCCAGGCCTCGCGAGGCGGACGACACGAGACCTCCTCTGGAGCAGCCTCGCCAGGCGGGCTCACGAGGGGCAGAGAGATCAAGGCAAGGCAAACCTCACGAGGTTCTCGTGACGTGACGATCGAGACCAGGCGGGCGCCTGCGCGCGCAGCGTCCTTGTTTCCTCTTTGGTGCTAAGGGGGCAAGCGCAGGCGCGGAGTACCGAGGCATCAAGCAAAGGTTTCCATATCGGTGCAACGAGACCAAGACCAACAGGACGGCAAGACGAAGGTCACCATGGAGCCCAAGACGGCGTCACCACAGAGCCTTTCACAGGCGAAGACCGCTTTTGTCAGGATAAGCTATACTAGTTGTCGCCTTTAAAGTTGGCCGTTGTTGGCTCCCTTCCCGCTCAATATTTGGGGAGAGGACCAGGGCCTCTATAAATGGGACTAGCCACCACAGTAGAAGGCAACTGGGCCTAAACTAACTGAGCCTGGGCTAATCGAATCCTCACCCACACAAGTTTGCCAAGCACAAGAACACCTCAACCTCAGGAGGCTGTTCTTCCCCATTGTACTGTTCATCATCAGCCCAAAGAGGAAATCCACCACCACCACACTGGAGTAGGGTATTACACCACAACGGTGGCCCGAACCAGTATAAATCTTGTGTCCCTTGTGCTGTGAGTTCGTCGAGCTCGTTCTTGAGATCTTAGCTAGTAGGACGTGGATCAGTAGGGAGGAAATCTTCGCGCGCACCCCAGTGTTCGAACCTTAAGGTTTTTGCCGGAACCCGTGATCCGAAAATGTCCCCAAAAATAAACATTCCATATTTCTTTTTGACAGTAGGTAGAGGTATTTGAAAACTTCCAATAGTGATTGTAGGAGATTTTTCAATAACATTAATACCATTCACTTGGAATTGTTTCTTCGGAAAGTGCACCGTGTGCTCATTACCATTAATATGAAAAGTGATCTTGCTTTTATTGCAATCAATAATAGCCCCTGCAGTATTCAAGAAGGGTCTACCAAGGATAATCGACATGTTGTCGTCCTCGGGCATCTCAAGTATAACAAAGTCAGTCAAAATAGTAACATTAGCAACAACAACGGGCACATCCTCACAAATACCGATATGTATGGCAGTTCATTTGTCAGCCATTTGCAAAGATATTTCAGTAGGTGTGAGTTTATTCAAGTCAAGTCTTTTATATAAAGAGAAAGGCATAACACTAACACCAGCTCCTAAATCACACAAAGCAGTTTTCACATAATTATTTTTGATAGAGCAAGGTATAGTTGGTATTCTCGGATCTCCAAATTTTTTAGGTACTCCATATTTGAAAATATAATTAGCAAGCATAGTGGAGATTTCAGCTTCTGGTATTTTTCTCTTATTAGTGATGATGTCTTTCATGTACTTTGCATAAGGAGGCATCTTCAGGATATCAGTCAAGCCAGTACGCAAAAAGACTGGCCTCAGCATTTCAGCAAAGCGTTCAAATTCTTCATCATATTTCTTTTTAGTTGATTTGGGTGGAAAAGCCATCGGTTTTTAAAGCCACGGTTCTCTTTCTTTAGCATGTTTCCTAGCAATGAAATCTTTTTTATCATACCTTTTATTTTTACGTTGTGGGTTGTCAAGATCAACAGGTGGTTCTATCTCAACATCATTATCTGGTTATTTTTCATTACTAGGTTGAGAGTCTTCATGAACCTCATCATTATCTTTTTCATTATCACTAGGTGAGTGTTCATTACCAGATTGAGCTTCAGCATCAGAGATAGAAGTTTCATTATCATCATCAGGAGGTTTTTCTATTTCAGGTTCACTAGAAGTGTGCAAAGTCCTATCATTTTTCTTTTTCCTTTTCTTTCTAGAAGTACTAGGTGCACTAGTGTTAGCTCTTTGTGAATATTTTCAATTATTTTAGGGTGTCCCTCAGGATAAAGTGGTTCCTGAGTCATTTTACCTCCTCTAGTTGCAACTATAACAGCAAAGTCATGCATATTATGATTCATTTCATCAACCAATTCTCTTTGTGATTTAGAAACTTGTTCTAACTGAGTTTGAACCATAGAAGCATGTTGTCCCACACCTCTAACATCATTTGAGATTATAAATAACAAGTCACTCAAGCGAGCAATCATATCAGAATTATATTTCAAATGTTTCTTGTTTTCTAATGTAGTTTTCAAACTCATACAGGCATTGACTAGGATGCATATTGTGAGGATTATCATTATCATTAAACTTCATAAGATAATTTACCTCTACCACCTTACGCATTGGTGATGTATTAAGCCCATGGATTTCTTCAATAGGAGGTAAATTTTAAACATCCTCATCTTTAATACCTTTTTCCTTCATAGATTTCTTTGCCTCTTGCATATCTTCAGGACTGAGATATAATATACCCCTCTTCTTTAGAGTGGGTTTAGGCGGTGGTTCAGGAATAGTCCAATCATCATAATTTTTCAATATGCTATTCAGTAATTCTTCAGCTTGTCCAACAGTTCGTTCCCTGAAAACACAACCAGCACAACTATCTAGGAATTCCCTAGAAGCATCGGTTCGTCCATTATAGAAGATATCAAGTATTCATTTTTCTTAAGAGGATGATCAGGCAAAGCATTAAGTTATTTGCAAAGCCTCCCCCAAGCTTGTGGGAGACTCTCTTCTTTAGTTTGCACAAAGTTAAATATTTCCTGTAAGGCAGCTTGTTTCTTATGAGCAGGAAAATATTTTGCAGAGAAGTAATAAACCATATCCTGGGGACTACGCACACAACCAGGAGCAAGAGTATTGTACCAAGCTTTAGCATCACCCTATAACGAGAAAGGTAATAATTTGAGAATAAAGTAATAGCGAGTTTTCTCATCATGAGTAAAAAGGGTGGCTATATCATTCAACTTAGTAAGATGTGCCACAACAGTTTCAGTTTCATAACCATGGAAAGGATCAGATTCAACCAAAGTGATTAACCCTGGGCCGACAGAGAATTCATAATCCTTATCATCAATAAAGATATGTGAAGTAGCAAACTTAGGATCACATTTCATTCTAGCATTCAGAGATTTTTCTTTGTACTTGCATAGTAATTTCTCTAGATCATCTCTATCATTGCAAGCAAGAATATCTCTAGTTGCTTCCTCACTCATAACATAACGTTTAGCTTGTTACCTCAGCTACGATCTTGTGCCCTCGGCAGAATCTGGTAGATAGTCATGCTTCTCAGCCTTTTTCATTTGTAGATGTCTGTACTCAGACATGTTAAGCTTCCGCTTGTGCTTTGACTTGTATGCTCTGAGTGTTGGGTCATGAGACCCATGTTTGTAATATCTCGCTCCTCGGAGCCTAATGAATAAATATTTGAGTCGTAGAGTTATGTTGTGATGCCATGTTGTATTTACACATATTGAGCATATTGTGTGTATGTTTAAAATGCTTGGTATGTGTGGGATCCGACAATCTAGTTGTTTATCCTTGGCAGCCTCTCATATGGGGAAATGTAGTCTAGTGCTTCTGGCGATAGTAGTCCGCTTCTGCCCAGTTCACTTTGGACTCTGCTAGCCCAAAGACTACTGCTCTGGACACTTGACTGGCCGACATGTGTTTCACTTCGCTCGTTCTGTCCCTTCGGGAAATGTCACTTGGTGGCACCCGTGAGTCTGCCTTAGCCTGCTACAGCCGGGTTACCGGAGTCCTCATAGCCTAGTGCTACAGCCCGGATTCATACGTTGATGACCGACATGTTCGATGTGATTCATGTATGCCTGTCCCCATGGGTTAGTGCCGCTTTGGGTTCACGACTAGCCATGTCGGCCGGGTTCTCTGTCATATGGATGCTAGCGACACTATCATATACGTGAGCCAAAAGCGCAAACGGTCCCGGGCCATGGTAAGGCGACACCGTGGGAATACCGTGCGTGAGGCCGCAAAGTGATATGAGGTGTTACCGGCTAGATCGATATGACTTGGAATCGTGGTCTGACAGCTTTGGTATCGAGCTGTTGCTGTCAGAGGATTACCAAGCCAAACCGGTCGAAGTTGTGTCTAGAACTGCTTTAGTTATGTAGGGAATTGATTGTGGAAGGAACGTAAGGCTCTTTTTACTCCTTATACCTCATGGCCTTGATCCGAGTCATGCTCTTCTCTTCTACGGGGATTAAGAACTAGGCTTCTCATCTATCTATCAGGATGACGTGTTACTAATCCATAGACCTTTAAGATTGTTGGTTTTAAGCCCCAGTTCAGTTCCTACTATTTCTGTATGATAACTGTTGAAATCGGAACCTTGATATTGTGATGTTGAGTGGTTATGCCACCATTTTGCATGATGTCTCAAATCTTTTTGAGCATTTACAGCCGTTATGCTGTCCGAGTCATCCCAGGTCTTTAAATAGTCTGATGCATTTGCAAATCCTTTCCTTCCATTCCTGATGTCCTTTTTGGTCAGCATAAGCACACTAATCGGTAAGTTGAGGTACTTTGTTGCCTCGGCGTAAATGTTGGAGCTATTATTATGACCCTAGGTGTTTAGGAAGTCACCTAGCAATTTAGCAATGCTTTTGTATCCCAGTGTGATGATTACGCCATTATTCTTGAAAGCATCCCGTGATGTTATTAGTTAGTAGGCATTCTATTCCTGGGTTCTCGAACCCGAGATTCACCCTACTTCATGTTGATAGTGTTTGCTAGTTCCTTCAGGATACTAGTAACTTTGCGATAATCCTCGAGGTCCGTGGTATTTCCTTCTTCCAAATACTATGAACCGCTTATGGCAGAAGTTCCTTGTTGAACCAAAACATCACAATAAGAGTGCTCTGGAGGAGTTCTCCATTCATAATTGTGAATCTGCCAGTTCTACCCTTTCCGCATGGATTATCCGGAAGAAATGTTGAGCTTCGCTCGACATACTAACCCATGCCTCCACAACTCGAAAAGTTATATGTTCCTCGAGTTGTTCCTCCTTAGTTGTATTCCGATCCCCGTCTATCAGTTGATAGTCAGGAGTAGTCGTGCACTCGTGCTCATCGATGCCCATTATTCTTGTGGTCCGTCAAGCCATTCTGTTCTGGAATGACTAGGAGAAACAAACTCCAGTACCTCATCCATATCCAGGATTGGGTCAAAGCAGTTGTAATCCGCAGATCAAATGCAATCAAGCTTTTGATTCTGTTCTATCCTGAAGTATTACCCACTTTATGTCAGGAACGTCATGAGAATTGCACCTTCTCTTATGAATTCTTGACGCAGTGATACTTCTCGCCATCATTACTCATTCCTCGGTTCCGTGTTGTCGGAACCGGAATACGGGCAAACGAATTGTGATGTGTGAAATCAATACTCCTAGCAACTTGTTGCTTGGTAGCTAATGGACAATATCCTCATTCTTAGCGCGTTGGGTATTAAATCATCATCCTAAGATTGATCGTGCTACCTAGTCCTTATTTCTGGTGCACACTTTGATTGATGAGTTAGGATCTTGTCAAGTCCTCGCTCATTTGATCATATCGTCTTGCCCTCAAAAGAAAGATTGTTCTCGAGCTTAGTAACATACCGGTGGCTCGTGACTTTCCAAATATCTTCTTGGAAGTTCTACCAGGTTGTCGCCTGACCGCTATGTTAAGTTCGTATCAAGTTGGTTTCTTGTAAACCACCCCTTCTCCAAGAATCCATGTTGGATAACCCTGAGCTATTTGGTTAAGCTAATCAACAACTTGGAGAGTTGGAAGATGAAAGCTTGTCCGACTTAGTTCACTTTAAGGGATATCCTTTTGAGTTTGTATTGAAGAAAGATGATATCTTCATCGATTGGTCCTCTGATCAGTTGTTGGATCTATTGCCTTGTCAAAACCTTGACTTGAGTATGGGCCATCGTCAAGTCAAATCAGAACCAACGATATTCGAGATGTTTTCTTACTCGTGGTTGATCCTCGAGCATACACCATTACATCGTTTGGTCTGACCAATACTATCACCGTGTTCACATGATGGTGGAAGTACAGTGATATGGAAATTCCGATGAGTTGTTGTTGAGCCCATCAGCAGCATTTTGTCTCCCCCATGATTCATGTTGAACATCAACCTAGTGTTGAAAAACTTCGTAAGCAATGCCTTCGTGATCCGTTCATGAAGCCTATGCTTGGATGGAAGAAGTGACTTCCTCGAATTCATGTGCTTTAGGTGTAAGTTGCCGCCATGAATTTGAGAAAGGTTTGTTTTGTTTTCTGGAATCATCCCAAGTCACCATACTGTGCAAAGTATTCTATGGTCTGATAGACTGATCATCTTCATTCCATATGCAATTCCTAGCACCCCAAGCCACTGATTGATTTGTTCAAGGAGAAGGAGTTCCTTCATAAGAGCTAATCATGACTTATGTTAAGACTTCGATATCCTCGATGATGGTTCCCCACGAACTTGGTAGTGTTTAATATAAGACTACTACGTGGCCATGCTTGTCCGGGACAACGTGTTCACCGCTTGTAGCGTAACCTGCTCATGTTTTGGAGCTTACTACCATAGTCCATCTCCCGAGAATCTTGCAACATCATCTCGTCGATTTGTGTTGCAACCTTTCTTTTCGGACATGCTGAGTCCGAAGTATCCTATCACCAATCGGATCTGAATCTCAGGCAGATATGATGGTTGGAACGTTCCAACAGTTGCATTTCGTTCCCAGCTTGCACCGTCCTTGTGCCATTTCACTATGGGCTGCCTTCTTAGTAATTCTTGTTCAGGATCATCCTCAAAAGTGGTCCTACCATGGGTTCCCTCCACCTCCGACGAGAAGCAAAAACCATCCATTGCGTTGTCTTCAACAAGGTAGTCCACATCATCCATTCTAGTCCGGGTGTACCATTCCTTTGCACTCCACCAAACGATCGTTGTGAATTGCCTTAGGCTGGTATGAAGAGTTTCAATGATCTACGAATCAAAAGTAATTCTTTTTGCCACTTAAGGGAATAGTTCCTCGCGTCACCTCCCCGAGGTGCCCGTTATTGAATCATGGCAATTATTTCCTCGCCACCTTGACACCATCCACCATCTCTCTAAGCGTGGAATTGTTGCCCACTAATCAAACCTCATTGTTTGTTCTTCCATCCCTCTCGATGTGTTTTGTGCCTCAACTCCAGATGTTTCAACATCTCATTCCACGAGTTGATCTTGAGTGCTCGATCTTCGAGGAGATCGTCTCCTATAGAGTCTCTTTCTGTCGCCATCGTGTTGGATGAAGATCCCGAAAGCAAGGACGTCAAGATCAATTGGAGCAATGAACCAACATCTTCGGGAAGGGAAATTGGATCGACAAGATCGTGTTAGCTAGTGTCCCCTCTGCCTTCTTACCCTACGCTTGAATCTCGGGACGAGATTCTTGTTTAGTAGGGGTGAGCTGTCACAGCCCCAGATCAGCCCTTGCTTGACCTTGCTTGCATCATGTCTAATTTATTCGAAAGTTGAAATGGGGATTGCTCAAACCCTAGCACCAAACCAAATCAACTAGGTTCAAATAAAAATATTCTCAATGAACCCAAAATGCCCTTCAGAAAAGTTTATCATTTTTGGATTCGTTTAAAACCTCTGCCAAAAAATGGTGCACATTTTTCTAGGCCATTCTGGATTTTTGAATTAAATCATACGGTATTTGCATTTGGGAATTTAATTGCTAAATAATATTTTAAATGCTCAAATAATCACAAACTGAAATGTTTGTTGTTGGAAATATTCCAAACAGTGACATTGACCAGTTTCATGATTTTCGGAGATGCCCTGGCATTTTTATTAAAGCCAAACACAACTACAGAAAATAGAAAATGGAAATAAAAGGAGAGGGAGTTTTACCTGGCACCCACTTACCTGGCCAAACCCCTGGCTGGGCCGGCCCACCTGGCTGTGCCAGTCATCGCCTACCTCTGCCAAGATGGCGAGGAGGAGAGACAGGCTGCCTTGCAGGCGCCACGCCTCCTCCCTGCTCGCCTGCCTCACCGAGGCGCCTCGAAGCCCTCCTCGGCGCCGCTCTGGACCCCCTGGACTCTCTCTCACTCTCCCTGGAGCCTCGCCCCCTTCCTCTGGCCTCTCCCCCTCGCGCCGCCGAGCACACCCGAGACCGCCGCTCGCCGCTGTCGCGGCTATCATGCACCCTCGCCCTTCCACCGAGTCCAGAAGCACCGCAGCCTTCTCGTCCTCCCAATCGAAGCTACGGGGCCGGAGGCCCTGCTACGTCGTCATCACGGTCATCTTCAACCTCGGGCACCCGAGCCCCTCGCCGTCGATTCAAGGCCGTCAAGGACGCCCCGAGCCGACCCTCTGCGCGCCTCCCTGTGAGCTCCTGTTGCTTCCCCCTCGCTCTCCCCCTCTGTTCCCATTTCGTAGCCCCGTCTTCCGATCGAGCCCGAAGCTCCCCGCCGCCGGCCTTGTCGCCACCGTGGCTATGGCCGCACAAGCTTGCATCCGAGCTCACCGCTGCACTCACCGCACTTCCGTGAGTCGAACATGACTAACCACGGCTCCTCCCTTGCTCGGCACCGCCCAAACAATTGCCGGCCGAACTCCGGCCACCGCTCCGCCGGTCACCGCCGCCTTCTGCTGCACCCGGCACCTCCCATCGCCTCCTTTAGATGCGCCAGACCGCCAGCTCGCCGTAGCCGCAAAACCACGCAGCAACGGTACTTCGTTAAGCGCCGTTGAGCAACTCCGGCGATCCTCCGCCGTTAGGTTTGGTGGCGGCGTCCAACTCCGGTGGCCGGTGACGTGGCACCATCATTAGCGCCTAACTAACCCCCCCTAGGGTCACTGACAGTGGGACCCGCATGTTTAACTCAGCGGGCTAATTTTCCTGGTTAAGATTAGTTTATAACCCAGCGGGACCCACGTGCCAGAGTTGACCGTGCTGACTTGGCAGTTGACCAACCCCACACGTCAGGTTTGACCCGGACTAGCGCCTGTTGACTTGCTGACGTCACCGTGATGTCATGCTGACGCATTAAAGCCTTTCTGGAATTAAAATAAATCAGAAAAGGTTTAGAAATTCCAGAAAATGCTTTAAACTTCAAAAAATCATATAAATTCAACCGTATCTCCAAATGAAAAGATTTATATATGAAAAAGGATCAGAAAAATCCAATCTATCCATCTGTACCATTTTCATGCATGTTTGATCAAGTTAACTTCACTGTTTAGGATGAAACATGAATAGTACAACTTTGATAATAGTTTTGGAGTTGGGATTTGATGTAGTTTTGAATTCCATTTCAATCAAAATGACTTGCTGTTGCATTAGCCCAAATCACAACATATTGCCATGTCATGATCATGCATCATATTGTTGCATTGCATTGATTATGTTTCTTCTTTGTTTGTCGGTGCTTGTCCCCTCTCGGTAGGCGTATCCCGACGATGAGATCGATGACACCGATGAAGAACTATACTATCTTCAGAAGTGCTGTGCAAGCAAAACCCCTTGTTCATTCCGATACAATCCCACTCTCTCGCTCCTGCTCTCTTTTACTGCATTAGGACAACAACGATTCAATTTGTTACCTGCTGCGGTAGTTGAACCCCTTTCCTCTGCATGACTTGTCATTGCCACAGTAAATAGATGAAACCCACTAGCATGAGTAGGAGTTGTTTGAGCCCTGATGTGCCTACTCATTCATGCTTGTTTGTCATGCCTGCTATTGCTTAGAGTTGTGTCAGTCCGATTCATCGGGAATGAATTGGAAAGTGGTGAACATGTCCTCTGTGTGTGAGCTAAGTGTGTGAACACGATTTGGTAAAGGTAGCGGTGAGAGGCCATGTAGGAGTACATGGTGGGTTGTCTCATTGCAGCCGTCCTCGAGAACTGAGTTACGTGTTTGTGATCCATGAACAGTTACTACCACACATTGGGTTCCGTAACTTCGACCCTCTCGACTTATTAATCAACTTGATCTCTGTCCGGGAGTTGCAACTAGTTTACGGTGTTTGTAGGTAGTGTTAGTAGTCTACCAAGTGGCACCCGATGCAGGTGGGCTTGGGACAGACTAGGCACGATGGGGTGTACCAAGTGGCACCCGGTTGGTGGGCTTGGGAACCCTCCACTCGTCGTTTGGGGCCGTGAGCGACACCCCGGCCGGATCTCCTTGCGGATGGAAACCGAATAGGCGATAAACCTGGACAAGAGACTTGTGCGGTTAGTCAGGTCGTGGCCGACTCCCTCGCCCGGCTTCCGCTTGAAGGTTGACGAGGTAAATGACGTGTACAGGGCGATAAGTGGCGAGAGCGTGTGTGAAGAAGTACACCCCTGCAGGATTATCATTATCTATTCGAATAGCCGGATTCCTCGGATATGGAAACTTGGACCCCTTGCATAGTTCATAGACAAGGGAAAGTGGATACTCTAAAATGCGCAAGATAAGCGTGAGTGCTATGGATGGCGTTCTCGTAGGGAGACGGGCGGATCCATAGTGGTGTATTGATATGGTGAATATGTGGACTCATGTGCGCCACCTCAAAAGAGTTACTTGCGTCGTAGTTTAGGATAGCCACCGAGTCAAAGCTGGCTTGTCATAGTCAAACTCCACCACCCCTTTGTTGATAATGATGCATATGTAGATAGTTCTGATGTAAGTCTTGCTGATTACGTTTGTACTCACGTTTGCTTATTTTATGTTTTGCAGAGAGACGTCAGTCTCGCTAGTAGTTCCGCTTGGACTTCGACGTTTAGCTTGTTACCTCAGCTACGATCTTGTGCCCTCGGTAGGATCTGGTAGATAGTCAGGCTTCTCAGCCTTTTTCATTTGTAGATGTCTGTACTCAGACATGTTAAGCTTCCGCTTGTGCTTTGACTTGTATGCTCTGAGTGTTGGGTCATGAGACCCATGTTTGTAATATCTCGCTCCTCGGAGCCTAATGAATAAATACTCTGAGTCGTAGAGTCTTGTTATGATGCCATGTTGTATTTACACATATTGAGCATATTGTGTGTATGTTTGAAATGCTTGGTATGTGTGGGATCCGACAATGTAGTTGTTTATCCTTGGCAACCTCTCATATGGGGAAATGTAGTCTAGTGCTTCTGAGCGATAGTAGTCCTTCTGACCCGGTTCACCGGAGTCCTGCTAGCCCAAAGACTACTGCTCTGGACACTTGACTGGCAACATGTGTTTCACTTTGTTCTGTGGTTCGTCCCTTCGGGAAATGTCACGCGGTGACACCCGGAGTCCTGCCTAGCCTGCACATGACCAGTTACCGGAGTCCTCATAGCCCAGTGCTACAGCCCGGATTCATACATTGATGACCGACATGCTCGATGTGATTCATGTATGCCTGTCCCCATGGGTTAGTGCCGCTTTGGGTTCACGACTAGCCATGTCGGCCCGGGTTCTCTGTCATATGGATGCTAGCGACACTATCATATACGTGAGCCAAAAGGCTAAACGGTCCCGGGCGAGGTAAGGCGACACTCGTGGGAATACCGTGCGTGAGGCCGCAAAGTGATATGAGGTGTTACCGGCTAGATCGATGTGACTTGGAATCGGGATCCTGACATGTTCATCATCTTTGGATTGGTCTTGAACCTCTGCCAAAAATATTGCACATTTTTCTAGGTCAATTGGGGGTCACTGAATTAAATCATATAGTATTTGCATTTGGGCATTTAAATCCTATAAAATATATTAAATGCCCAAATAATCACAAACTGAATGAGTTGCATGATTTTTGGAAATGCTCTGGCATTTTTAATAAAGCCAAACACAATTACAGAAAATAGAAAAACAGAAATAAAAGAGAGAGAGTTACCTGGCACTTACCTACAGCCCAAAGGCCCAACATCAGTGCAGCCTGTGAGCTGGCCCACCCCACCACTGCGCCGCCATCCCTCCTCTTGCGGAAAGGCAGAGGAGAAGCGAGGCTGCGCCCAGCAAGGCCGCGCCACGCCGACAGCAGCCTGCCTGCCTCCATAGCTCTCTAGTCGCGTCACGGAGCTGCCACGGGCCCCTCTGCCTCTTCCCCTCTCTACCTGGTTCCTCTCTCTCCCCTTAGTGTTCGCGCGCGTAGCCACCGAGCGGCTCGCGGCGCGCCGACGAGCACAACCTCCGGCCACCGGCCTCCACACGCCTTCCCGACGCACCAAGAAGCTCCACCGTCGACCTCTACACCGTCTCCGCCATGCCACGCGAGCGGAAGCGCCCTGCAGCGTCGTCCCTGACCTCACCTTCAACCTCCGGCAGCCGGCAACCTCGTCGTGGATTCGCGAGCTCTAGACCCTCCCCGACCTCGCCGTTGCCTCTGCTGGTTTCGCTGTGAGGTCCTGATCCTCCACACTCCTTTCCCTTTTGCTAGTTGCTGTCACCATGAACTCGAACTCCGGCAGCCGCCCGACTCGTCGCCGCTGCTGCAAAACACACCAAGCGTCGCCCATTTGGTGGGCTTGGAACCCTGTACACATCGTTTGGGGACGTGAGCGACACCCCGGCCGGATCTCCTTGCGGATGGAACCCGAATAGGCGATAAACCTGGACGAGAGACTTGTGTGGTTAGTCAGGTCGTGCCCGACTCCCTCGCCAGGCTTCCGCTTGACGGTTGCCGAGATACACGACGTGTACATGGTGGTAAGTGGCGAGAGCGTGTGTGAAGAAGCACACCCCTGCAGGGTTAACATCATCTATCCGAATAGCCGTGTCCGCGGTAAAGGACTTTTGGGTTGCCTGTACAGTTCATAGATAACTTGAAGTGACTCTAAAACTCGCAAGATAAGCGTGAGTGCTATGGATGGCCTTCTCATAGGGAGACGGGAGCGGATCCATAGTGGTGTATTGATTGGTGAACATGTGGACTCGTGTGCGCCAGCCCAAAACAGTTACTTGCAGTCGTAGTATAGGATAGCCACTGAGTCAAAGCTGGCTTGCTGCAGTCAAACTCCACCACCCCCTTTATTGATACCGATGCATATGTAGCTAGTTCCGATGTAAGTCTGGCTGGGTACATTTTGATACATCTCCAACGTATCTATAATTTTTTATTGTTCCATGCTATATTATATTCTGTTTTGGACATTATTCGGCTTTATTATACACTTCTATATTATTTTTGGGACTAACCTATTAACCGGAGGCCGAGCCCAGAATTGCTGTTTTTTGCTTATTTCAGAGTTTCGCACAAAAAGAATATCAAACGGAGTCCAAACGGAATGAAACCTTCGGGAATGTGATTTTCGGAACGAACGTGATCCAGAGCACTTGGACCCTATGTCAGACATCAACCAGGAGGGCACGAGGTAGGGGGGCGCGCCTACCCCCTGGGCGCGCCCTCCACCCTCGTGGGCCCCATGTTGCTCCACCGACGTACTTCTTCCTCCTATATATACCTACGTACCCCCAAACTACCAGACACGGAGCCAAAAACCTAATTCCACCGCCGCAACCTTCAGAACCCGTGAGATCCTATCTTGGGGCCTGTTCCGGAGCTCCGTTGGAGGGGGCATCGCTCACGGAGGGCTTCTACATCAACACCATAGCCTCTCCGATGATGTGTGAGTAGTTTACCTCAGACCTTCGGGTCCATAGTTATTAGCTAGATGGCTTCTTCTCTCTTTTTGGATCTCAATACAATGTTCTCCCCCTCTCTTGTGGAGAATTATTCAATGTAATCTTCTTTTGCGGTGTGTTTGTTGAGACCGATGAATTGTGGGTTTATGATCAAGTTTATCTATGAACAATATTTGAATCTTCTCTGAATTCTTTTATGTATGATTGGTTATCTTTGCAGGTCTCTTCGAATTATCAGTTTGGTTTGGCCTACTAGATTGATCTTTCTTGCAATGGGAGAAGTGCTTAGATTTGGGTTCAATCTTGCGGTTTCCTTTCCCAGTGACAGTAGGGGAAGCAAGGCACGTATTGTATTGTTTCCATCAAGGATAACAAGATGTGGTTTATATCATGTAGCATGAGTTTATCCCTCTACATCATGTCATCTTGCTTAAAGCATTACTCTGTTCTTATGAACTTAATAGTCTAGATGCATGTTGGATAGTGGTCGATGTGTGGAGTAATAGTAGTAGATGCAGGTAGGAGTCGGTCTATTTGTCTCGGACGTGATGCCTATATACATGATCATACCTAGATATTCTCATAACTATGCTCAATTCTGTCAATTGCTCAACAGTAATTTGTTCACCCACCGTAATACTTATGCTCTTGGGAGAAGCCACTAGTGAAACCTATGGCCCCCGGGTCTATTTTCCATCATATTAATCTTCCAACACTTAGCTATTTTTATTGCCTTTTATTTTACTTTGCATCTAAAAATACCAAAAATATTATCTTATTATATCTATCAGATCTCACACTCGTAAGTGACCGTGAAGAGATTGACAACCCCTTTATTGCGTTGGTTGCGAGGATTTATTTGTTTGTGCAGGTGCGAGGGACTCGTACGTGGTCTCCTACTGGATTGATACCTTGGTTCTCAAAAACTGAGGGAAATACTTATGCTGCTTTACTGCATCACCCTTTCCTCTTCAAGGGAAAACCAACGCAGCGGTCAAGAGGTAGCACATTTGTACTCACGTTTGCTTATTTTATGTTTTGCAGAGAGACTTCAGTCTCACTAGTAGATCCGCGTGGACTTCGACGTTTAGCTTGTTACCTCAGCTACGATCTTGTGCTCTTGGGAGGGTCTTGTAGATAGTCAGGCTTCTCAGCCTTTTTCATTTGTAGTTGTCTGTACTCAGACAAGTTAGGCTTCCGCATGTTCTTGATACTTGTATGCTCTGTATGTTGGGTCATGAGACCCATGTTTGTAATACTTGACTCCTCGGAGCCTAATGAATAAATACTCTGAGTCGTAGAGTCTTGTTGTGATGCCATGTTGTATTTACACATATCGAGCATATTGTGTGTATGATTGAAATGCTTGGTAAGTGTGGGATCCGACAACCTAGTTGTCTATCCTTGGTAGCCTCTCTTATGGGGAAATGTAGTCTAGTGCTTCCACTGAGCCATGGTAGTCTGCTACAGCCCGGTTTACCGGAGTCCTGTTAGCCCAGTTGCTACTGCTCCGGAAAACTTAGACTGGCCGGCATGTGTCCTACTTCGATCCCGTGTCTATCCCTTCATGGAAATGTCACGCGGTGTATACCGGAGTCCTGCTAGCCTGCTACAGCCCGGTTTACCGGAGTCCTGCTAGCCCAGTTGCTACAGCCCAGAATCACTCGCTGATGACCGACACGTTCGATGATGGGTCATATATGCCTGTCCCTGTAAGTTACTGCCACTTTGGGTTCACGACTAGTCGTGTCGGCCCGGGTTCTCTGTCATATGGATGCTAGCGACACTATCATATACGTGAGCCAAAAGGCGCAGACGGTCCCGGGCCAGGTAAGGTGGCACCCATGGGAATACCGTGCGTGAGGCCGCAAAGTGATATGATGTGTTACATGCTAGATCGGTGTGACTTAGAATCGGGGTCCTGACAGCTTTGGTATCGTGAGCTCGATCGCTCAAGGATTACCAAGCCAAACTGGTCGAAGTTGAGTCTAGAAATGCTTTAGTTATATAAGGGAATTGATTGTGGAGGGGAACCTAAGGCTTTTTTTTACTCCTTTACCTTATGCCCTTCCGATCTGAGTCAACCTCTTCTTTTCTACGGGGATTAAGAACTAGGCTTCTCATCTTTTTACTAGGATCACGTGTTACTAATCCGTAGACTTATATAATTGATGGATTCAAGGCTCAGTTCAGTTTCTAGTACTTCCATATGTTGACAGTTGATCTCGGAACCTTGTTATTGTGATGTTGAGTGGTTATGCCACCCTTTTGCAGGATGTCTCAAATCTTTTTGAGCATTTACAGTCGTTATGTTGTCCGAGTCATCCCAGGTTTCTAACTTGTCTGATGCATTTGCAAATCCCTTCTTTCCGTTCCCGATGTTTCTTTGGGCCAGATTAACCACACTAATCAGTGAGTTGAGGTACTCCATTACCTCGACATATATGTTGGAGCTATTGTTATGACCCTAGGTGTCTCAGAGAACCACCTAGTAATCTAGCCATGATTAGTGTTCCCAAAGTGATGATTCTGGTCGTCATTCTCAAAAGCATCCCGTGATGCCATTTAGTAGTAGGTATTCTATTCCTGGGTTCTTGAACCCAAGATTCACCCTACTTACTTCATGTTGATAGTGTTTGCTAGTTCCTTTAGGATATTAGCAACTTTGCGATAATCCTCGAGGTCCGTGTTATTTCCTTCTTCCAATTACCATGGACTACTTATGGCAGAAGTTCCTTGTTGAACTGAAAGATCACAACCAGAGTGCTCTTGATGAGTTCTCTGTTATAGTTGTGACTCTGCCAGTCCTACCCTTCTTCATGGATTATCCGGAAGAAATGTTGAGCTTTGCTCGACATACTAATCTATGCATCCACAACTCAAATAATCATATGTTCTCTGAGTTGTCCCCCTTCAGTTATATTCCGACCTTCATCTATCAATTGATAGTCAGGAGTAGTTGTGCATTCGTGATATCGATGCCTATTATTTTTGTGGTCCGACAAGCCATTTTATTCCGGAATGACTAGGAAAATGAACTCCAGTACCTTATCCATATCTAGGATTGGGTCAAAGCAGTCGTACTCCGCAGAGCAAATGCTAATCCAGCTTTTGTTCTGTTCCACCTTGGAGTATTACCCTCTTTACGTTGGGATTGTCATGAGAATCGCACCACCTCTTATGAATTCTTGACGCAGTGATACTTCTCGCCGTCATTATTCATTCCTCGGTTCCATGTTGTTACAACCGGAATGCCGACAAGTGAATTGTGATGTGTGAAATCAATACTCCTAGCAACTGTGTTGCTTGGTAGTTAATGGACAATACTCTCATTCTTAGCGTGCTGGTTATTGAATTATCATTCTAATACTGATCGTGCTACCTAGTCCATTTTTCCTGGTGCACTCTTCGATCAATAAGTTAGGATTGTGTGAGTCCCTCGCTCTCTTGATCATATCGTCTTGCCCTGAAAGGCGAGAGTGTTCTCGAGCGTAGTAACATATCGGTGGTTCGTGATTTTCCGGATATCTTCTCGAAAGTATTACCAGGTTTCCCCCTGACTGTTATGTTGAGCTCGTGATCAAGTTGGTTTCCTTATACCACCCCTTCTCCAAGAATCTGCGTTGGATACCCCTGAGCTAGTTGGTTAAGCTAAACAACAACTTGGAGAGTTGGGAGATAAAAGCTTGCCTAACTTAGTTCATTTAAAGGGATGTCTTGTGTTGTGTGTGTGTTGAAGAAAGATGATATCTTCATCGATTGGTCCTCGGGATCAATTGTTGGATCTATTGTCTTGTCCAGACTTTGATTTGAGCATGGGCTATCATAAAATCAAATTAGAACCAATGATGCTCGTAATGTTGTCTTAGTCGTGGTTGTTTCCTCGAGCATATACCATTATATCTTTGGGTCTGGCCAATGCTATCACCCTGTTCATATAATGGTGGAATTCGAGTGATATGGGAATCCCAATGACTTGTTGTTGAGCCCAACAGAATCATTTTATCTTCTCCATGATTCATGTTGAACATTAAGCTAGTGTTGGAAACTTTTATAAGCATTATCTTCGTGTCCCGCTCATAAAGCAAATGTTTGGGTGAAAGAAGTGACTTTCCCTAATTCACATGCGTTTGATGTAAGTTGCCGCCGTGAATTCAGGAAAGGTTGTTTTTGCTTCCTTTGGAATCATTCTAAGTCAGTCATCCATATGTGCGAAGTATTTTGTGGTTTGGAGATTTGCAACCTTCATTCCATATGTATTCCCTAGCACACCAAGCCACTGACCGATTTGTTCGAGGAGAAGAAGCTCCTTCTTAAGAGCTAACCCGAGCTTATTAAAGGACTTCGATATCCTTGATGATGGTTCCCAACTAGAACTCGGTAGTGTTTTGTTGTAAGACTTCCATGTGGTCATGCTTATCTTGGACAACGTGTTCACATGTGTGTAGCAGAACCAGCTCATATTTTGGAGCTTGCTATCGTAGTTCATTTCCTGAGAATCTCGCAACGTCATCTCGTCGGTTTGCGTTGCAAACTTTCTTTTCAGACATGCTGTCTGAAATATCCTGTTACCAACTAGATCTGAATCTCAGGCAGGTATGATGGTTGGAACATTCCCAACATTTGCATTTTGTTCCCAGTTTACACCACCATTGTGCCAAACTCCATGGGCTGCTCTTCTCAGCAGTTGTTATTCAAGATCATCTTCAAAAGTGGTCCTACCATGGGTACCATCCATTTCCTATGATAGGCAAAAATCATTCCTTGTGTTGTCTTCAACAAGGTAGTCCACATCGTCCATTCTAGTCCGGGCATGCCATTCCTTCGTACTCCGCCAAAAGATTGTTGGTGAATTGCCTTAGGCTGGTATAGAGAATTTCAATGATCTCTGATTCAAAAGTAATTCTTTTTGCCACTTAAGGGAATATTTCTATGAGTCACCTCTCCCAAGGTGCCCCGTTATGGGATCATGGTTGTTTCCTCGCTACTTTGAAACCATGCACCATCTTACTCAAGCGTGGAATTCTTGCCTACCAAATTAAACCTTCGTCATCAGATTCTTACCATCATCTCTGATGTGTGTTTTGTGTCTCAGATCAAGAGATGTTCAACGCCTCATTCCATGAGTTGATCATGAGTTGCTCGATCTTTAAGAAGATCGTTTTCAAAGAGTTTCCTTCTGTCCTCATCATGTTGGATGAAGATCTCGAAAGCAAAGACATCAAGATCAATTTGAAGCAATGAATCAACATCTTCGAGAAGCACAGTTGGATCGTGAAGATTGTGTTAGCTTGTGTCCCCTCTGTCTTCTTACCTCACGTCTTAAATCTCATGACGAGATTCTTGTTTAGTGGGGGTGAGTTCTCACATCCCTAGCTTCTGGTACTGCCTAGTGTTTTGCATCTTGTTGCATCATGTTTAGATTCTATTCAAGTTCAAATGGGGATTGACCAAACCCTAGCATCAGAAAGAATTCAACTAGGTTCAAATAAAAATATTTGCAATGAACCCAAAATGCCTTCCCAAAAATGTTCATCATCTTTGGATTGATCTTGAACCTCTGCCAAAAATATTGCACATTTTTCTAGGTCAATTGGGGGTCACTGAATTAAATTATATAGTATTTGCATTTGGGCATTTAAATCCTATAAAATATATTAAATGCCCAAATAATCACAAACTGAAATGTTTACTGTTGGAAATATTCCAAACAGTGCAATCGATTGCATGATTTTTGGAAATGCTCTGGCATTTTTAATAAAGCCAAACACAATTACAGAAAATAGAAAAACAGAAATAAAAGAGAGAGAGTTACCTGGCACTTACCTACAGCCCAAAGGCCCAACACTGTGCAGCCCAGGAGCTGGCCCAGCCCACCACTGCTGCCAGTCATCCCCCTCCTCTTGCTGTAAGGCAGAGGAGAAGCCGAGCACACCTCACATGAAGGCCGCCACGCCGACAAAGAGCCCCGCCTGCCTCCCCAGCTCTCTAGTCACGTCGCGGAGCTGCCACGGACCCCTCTGCATCTTCCCCTCTCTCCCTAGTTCCTCTCTCTCCCCCTAGTGTTCGCGCGCATAGCCACCGAGCACCTCGCGGCGCGCCGACAAGCACAACCTCCGGCCACCGGCCTCCACACGCCTTGCCGACGCGCCAAGAAGCTCCACCGTCGACCTCTACGCCGTCTCCGCCAAGCCACGTGAGCGGAAGCGCCCTGCAGCGTCGTCCCCAACCTCATCTTCAACCTCCGGCCGACGGCAACCTCGCCGTGGATTCACAAGCTCCAGACCCTCCCCGACCTCGCCATTGCCTCTGCTGGTTTCGCTGTAAGCTCCTGATCCTCCCCCCTTGCTCACCCCCTCCTTTCCCTTTTGCTAGTTGCCGTCACCACGAACCCGAACTCCGGTGGCCGCCCGGCTCGTTGCCACCGCTGCGACACACACCACGCGGACACCACCGGATGCGCAGCACTGCCAGCAACCCATAGCCGCAAACCGCGCTTGAAACTGTCCCCTGTATTGCCTTCCCGCAGCATCTCTGTCGTCGGTTTTGGTCGCTGTCGGCCGAACTCCGGTGATGTCGACGTGGCCCATCATTAGCCACTAATGACCCTGCTAATTAACACTAGAGCCACTTACAGACGGCCCCACTGCCTAATTAACCCTGGGTTAGTTTTGTTTAGATTAAACTAACCCCGCAGGGCCCACGGGTCAGTTTGACCTGGCCACGTTGTTGAGGATCGTTGCAGAAATTTAAAAATTTCTACGCATCACCAAGATCAACTCATGAAGTTTACTAGCAACGAGAGAGAGGGGAGTTCATCTTCATACCCTTGAAGATCGCGATGCGGAAGCGTTACAAGAACGCGGATGAAGGAGTCGTACTCGTAGCGATTCAGATCGCGGTTAATTCCGATCTAAGCGCCGAACGACGGCGCCTCTACGTTCAACACACGTATAGCCCAGGGACGTATCCTTCTTCTTGATCCAGCAAGGAGGGAGGAGAAGTTGAGGGACAGCTCCGGCAGCACGACAGCGTGGTGGCGGTGGAGCTCCTGGTCCTCCGGCAGAGATTCGCTAAGCGCTACGGAGGAGGAGAAGGTGTAGGAAGGGGGAGGGCTGCGCCAGGAGAAGGGGTGCGGTTGCCCTCCCACCCCCCACTGTCTATAGGGGGAAGGGGAGAGGGGGTCGGTCCCCTAGATCCATCTAGAGGGGGGGGCGCCCGCTCTCGGGGGGGGGGGGGCAGCGAACCCCTATGGATTCCAACCCTAGGCGCCTTGGGCCCTTGGGGGCGCACCAGCCCACTAGGGGGCTGGTTCCCACCCAACTATAGCCCATTAGGTCCTTCAGGGCAGGTGGACCCTCCCGGTGGAACCCCGGAACCCCTTCGGTGGTCCCGGTACAATACCGATAAACCCCGAAACCTTTCCGGTGACTGAAACTGGACTTCCCATATATAAATCTTCACCTCCGGACCATTCCGGAACTCCTCGTGACGTCTGGGATCTCATCCGGGACTCCGAACAACTTTCGGTAACCACATACAATTCCCATTACAACTCTAGTGTCACCGAACCTTAAGTCTGTAGACCCTACGGGTTCGGGAACTATGGAGACATGACCGAGACATCTCTCCGGTCAATAACCAACAGCAGGATCTGGATACCCATGTTGGATCCCACATGTTCCACGATGATCTCATCGGATGAACCATGATGTCAAGGATTCAATCAATCCCGTATACGATTCCCTTTGTCTACCGGTATAGCCCTTGCCCGAGATTCGATCGTTGGTATACTGATACCTTGTTCAATCTCGTTACGGTAAGTCTCTTTACTCGTTCCATAACACATCATCCCGTGACCAACCCCTTAGTCACATTGAGCTCATTACGATGATGTCTTACCGAGTGGGCCTGGAGATACCTCTTCGTCATACGGAGTGACAAATCGAGTCTCGATTCGTGCCAACCCAACAGATACTTTCGGGGATACCCGTAGTGTACCTTTATAGCCACCCAGTTACGTTGTGACGTTTGGCACACCCAAAGCATTCCTACGGTGTCCGGGAGTTGCACAATCTCATGGTCTAAGGAAATGATACTTGACATTAGAAAAGCTTTAGCACATGAACTACACGATCTTGTGCTATGCTTAGGATTGGGTCTTGTCCATCACATTATTCTCCTAATGATGTGATCCCGTTATCAACGACATCCAATGTCCATGATCAGGAAATCGTAACCATCTACTGATCAACGAGCTAGTCAACTAGAGGCTCACTAGGGACATGTTGCGGTCTATGTATTCACACATGTATTACGATTTCCGGATAACACAATTATAGCATGAACAATAGACAATTATCATGAACAAGGAAATATAATAATAACCATTTTATTATTGCCTCTAGGGCATATTTCCAATAGTCTCTCACTTGCACTAGAGTCAATAATCTAGTTACATTGTGATGAATCGAACACCCATAGAGTTCTGGTGTTGATCATGTTTTGCTCGTGGAAGAGGTTTAGTCAATGGATCTGTGACATTCAGGTCCGTATGCACTTTACAAATATATATGTCTTCATCTTGAACATTTTCACGAATGGAGTTGAAGCAACGCTTGATATGCCTGGTCTTCTTGTGAAACTTGGGCTCCTTGGCCAGGGCAATAGCTCCAGTGTTGTCACAGGAGAGAGTCATCAGGCCCGACGCATTGGAAATAACTCCTAGGTCGGTAATGAAATCCTTCATCCAGATTGCTTCATGTGCTGCCTCCGAGGCTGCCATGTACTCCGCTTCACATGTAGATCCCGCCACGACACTTTGCTTGCAACTGCACCACCTGACTGCCCCACCATTCAAAATATACACTTATCCGGTTTGTGACTTGGAGTCATCCAGATCTGTGTCGAAGCTAGCATCAACGTAACCCTTTACGACGAGCTCTTCGTCACCTCCATAAACGAGAAACATATCCTTAGTCCTTTTTCAGGTACTTCAGGATGTTCTTGACCGCTGTCCAGTGTACCATGCCGGGATTACTTTGGAACCTTCCTACCAAACTTACGGCAAGGTTTACATCAGGTCTGGTACACAACATGGCATACATAATAGACCCTATGGCCGAGGCATAGGGGATGACACTCATCTTTTCTCTATCTTCTGCCGTGGTCGGGCATTGAGCCATGCTCAATCTCACACCTTATGTCTGTGCAAGAACCCCTTCTTGGACTGATCCATATTGAACTTCTTCAATATCTTGTCAAGGTATGTGCTTTGTGAAAGACCAATGAGGCATCTTGATCTATCTCTATAGATCTTGATGCCCAATATATAAGCAGCTTCTCCAAGGTCCTTCATTTAAAAACACTTATTCAAGTAGGCCTTTATGCTTTCCAAGAATTCTATATCATGTCCCATCAATAGTATGTCATCCACATATAATATGAGAAATGCTACAGAGCTCCCACTCACTTTCTTGTAAACACAGGCTTCTCCAAAAGTCTGTGTAAACCCGAACACTTTGATCATCTCATCAAAGCGAATGTTCCAACTCCGAGATGCTTGCACCAGCCCATAGATTGAGCACTGGAGCTTGCATACCTTGTCAGCATTCTTAGGATCGACAAAACCTTCCGGCTGCATCATATACAATTCTTCCTTAAGGAAACCATTAAGGAATGCCATTTTGACCTCCATTTGCCATATCTCATAATCACAGAATGCGGCAATTGCTAACATGATTCGGACGGACTTCAGCTTCGCTATGGGTGATAAGTCTCATCGTAGTCAACCCCTTGAACTTGTCGATAACCCTTAGTGACAAGCCGAGCCTTATAGATGGTTACATTACCATCCGCGTATGTCTTCTTCTTAAAGATCCATTTATTTTCTATGGCTCGCCGATCATCGGGTAAGTCAGTCAAAGTCCATACTTCGTTTTCATACATGGATCCTATCTCAGATTTCATGGCTTCAAGACATTTGTCGGAATCCGGGCCCGCCATCGCTTCTTCATAGTTCGAAGGTTCACCATTGTCTAACAACAGGATTTCCAGGACAGGTTGTCGTACCACTCTGGTGCGGAACGTGTCCTTGTGGACCTACGAAGTTCAGTAGTAACTTGATCTGAAGTTCCTTGATCATCATCATTAACTTCCTCTCTAGTCGGTGCAGGCACCACAGAAACATTTTCTTGAGCTGCGCTACTTTCCGGTTCAAGAGGCAAGATTTCATCGAAGTTCCACTTTCCTCCCACTTACTTCTTTCGAGAGAAACTCTTTCTCCAGAAAGGATCCATTCTTGGAAACAAAGATCTTGCCTTCGGATCTGAGGTAGAAGGTATACCCAATAGTTTCCTTAGGGTATCCTATGAAGACGCATTTTTCCGATTTGGGTTCGAGCTTTTCAGGTTGAAGTTTCTTGACATAAGCATCGTATCCCCAAACTTTCTGAAACGACAGCTTAGGTTTCTTCCCAAACCACAATTCATACGGTGTCGTCTCAACGGATTTCGACGGAGCCCTATTTAAAGTGAATGCGGCAGTCTCTATAGCATAACCCCAAAATGATAGCGGTAGATCGGTAAGAGACATCATAGATCGCACCATATCCAATAGAGTGCGATTACAACGTTCGGACACACCATTACGCTGAGGTGTTCCAGGCGGCGTGAGTTGTGAAACAATTCCACATTTCCTTAAGTGCGTGCCAAATTCGTGACTCAAATATTTTCCCCCACGATCTGATCGTAAGAACTTGATTTTCCTGTCACGTTGATTCTCAACCTCACTCTGAAATTCCTTGAACTTTTCAAAGGTCTCAGACTTGCGTTTCATTAAGTAGACATACCCATATCTACTTAAGTCATCCGTGAGGGTGAAAACATAGCGATAACCACCGTGAGCCTCAACGCTCATTGGACCACACACATCAGTATGTATGATTTTCAATAAGTTGGTTGCTCGCTCCATTGTTCCGGAGAACGGAGTCTTGGTCATTTTGCCCAGGAGGCATGGTTCGCACGTGTCAAATGATTCATAATCAAGAGACTCCAAAAGTCCATCTGCATGGAGTTTCTTCATGCGTTTGACACCAATGTGACCAAGGCGGTAGTGCCACAAGTATGCGGGACTATCATTATCAACCTTACATCTTTTGGCATTCACACTATGAATATGTGTAACATCATGTTCGAGATTAAATAATAACAAACCATTGACCAGCGGGGCATGACCATAAAACATGTCTCTCATATAAATAGAACAACCATTATTCTCAGATTTAAATGAGTAGCCATCTCGCATTAAACGAGATCCAGATACAATGCTCATGCTCAAAGCTGGTACTAAATAACAATTATTGAGGTTTAAAACTAATCCCGTAGGTAAATGTGGAGGTAGTGTGCTGACGGCGATCACATCGACCTTGGAACCATTCCCGACACACATCGTCACCTCGTCCTTCGCCAGTCTCCGTTTATTCCGCAGCTCCTGTTTTGAGTTACAAATATGAGCAACCGCACCAGTATCAAATACCCAGGAGCTACAACGAGCGCTGGTTGGGTACACATCAATAACATGTATATCAGATATACCTTTGGTATTGCCGGCCTTCTTATCCGCTAAGTACTTGGGGCAGTTCCGCTTCCAGTGACCGTTTCCCTTTCAATAAAAGCACCCAGTCTCAGGCTTGGGTCCATGCTTTGGCTTCTTCCCGATAACTGGCTTACCAGGCGCGGCAACTCCCTTGCCGTCCTTCTTGAAGTTCTTCTTACCCTTGCCTTTCTTGAACTTAGTGGTTTTATTCACCATCAACACTTGATGTTCCTTTTTGATCTCCAACTCCGCTGATTTCAGCATTGAATATACCTCAGGAATGGTCTTTTCCAACCCCTGCATATTGAAGTTCATCACAAAGCTCTTGTAGCTAGGTGGGAGCGACTGAAGTATTCTTTCAACGACCGCATCATCCGGGAGATTAACTCCCAGCTGAGATAAGCGGTTGTGCAACCCAGACATTTTGAGTATGTGCTCGCTGACAGAACTATTCTCCTTCATCTTACAACTATAGAACTTGTCGGAGACTTCATATCTCTCGACCCGGGCATGAGCTTGGAAAACCATTTTCAGCTCTTGGAACATCTCATATGCTCCGTGCTGCTCAAAACGCTTTTGGAGCCCCGGTGCAAAGCTGTAAAGCATGCCGCACTGAACCGGGGAGTAATCATCACTACGCGACTGCCAGGCGTTCATAACGTCTTGAGTTGCTGGGAAAACAGGTGCATCACCTAGCGGTGCTTCAAGGACATATGCTTTCTTGGCAGCTATGAGGATAATCCTCAGGTTACGGACCCAGTCCGTGTAGTTGCTACCATCGTCTTTCAGCTTGGTTTTCTCTAGGAACGCGTTGAAGTTGAGGGCAACATTAGCGTGGGCCATTTGATCTACAAAACATATTGAAAAGTTTTAGACTATGTTCATGATAATTAAGTTCATCTAATCAAATTATTTAATGAACTCCCACTCAGATATACATCCCTCTAGTCATCTAAGTGATACATGATCCGAGTCAACTAGGCCGTGTCCGATCATCACGTGAGACGGACTAGTCATCATCGGTGAACATCTTCATGTTGATCGTATCATCTATACGACTCATGTTCGACATTTCGGTCTTATGTGTTCCGAGGCCATGTCTGTACATGCTAGGCTCGTCAAGTCAACCTAAGTGTATTGTGTGTGTAAATCTGGCTTACACCCGTTGTATGCGAACGTTAGAACCTATCACACCCGATCATCACGTGGTGCTTCGGAACAATGGACCTTAGCAACGGTGCACGCTTAGGGGAACACAATTCTTGATATTTTAATGAGGGATCATCTTATTTATGCTACCGTCTCTCTAAGCAAATAAGATGTAAAAACATGATAAACATCACATGCAATCAAATAGTGACATGATATGGCCTATATCATTTTGCTCCTTTTGATCTCCATCTTCGGGGCGCCATGATCATCATCGTCACCGGCATGACACCATGATCTCCATCATCATGATCTCCATCATCGTTGTCTCGCCAATTATTACTTCCACTACTATGGCTAATGGTTAGCAATAAAGTAAAGTAATTACATGGCGTTTTCATTGACACGCAGGTCATACAATAAATTAAGACAACTCCTATGGCTCCTGCCGGTTGTCATGCTCATCGACATGCAAGTCGTGATTCCTATTACAAGAACATGATCAATCTCATACATCACATATATCATTCATCACATCCTTTTGGCCATATCACATCACACGACATATGCTGCAAGAACAAGCTAGATGTCCTCTAATTGTTGTTGCAAATTTTACGTGGCTGCTATAGGTTTCTAGCAAGAATGTTTCTTCCACAACGTGATATGCCAATTTCTATTTACCCTTCATAAGGACCCTTTTCATCAAATCCGACCTGACTAAAGTGGGAGAGACAGACACCCGCTAGCCACCTTATGCAACTAGTGCATGTCAGTCGGTGGAACCTGTCTCACGTAAGCGTACGTGTAAGGTCGATCCGGTCCGCTTCATCCCACGATGCCGCCGAATCAATATAAGACTAGTAACGGCAAGTAAATTGACAAAATCGACGCCCACAACAACTTGTGTTCTACTCGTGCATAGAAACTACGCATAAACCTAGCTCATGATGCCACTATTGGGGATCGTTGCAGAAATTAAAAAATTTCTACACATCACCAAGATCAATATCTATGGAGTTTTACTAGCAACGAAGAGAGGGGAGTGCATCTTCATACCTTGGAAGATCAAGGACGCTGAAGCTGCCATAAGAACGCTGGATGAAGGAGTCATACTGAAGCGATTCAGATCGCGGTTGATTCCGATCTAAGCGCCGAACGACGGGCGCCTCCGCTGCTCAACACACGTGACAGCCGGGGACGTCTCCTCCTTCTTGATCCAGCAAGGGGGGAGGAGAAGTTGAGGGAGAGCTCCGGCAGCACAATGGCGTGGTGGCGGTGGAGCTCGTGGTTCTCCGGCAGAGCTTCGCTAAGCGCTACTGAGGAGGAGAAGGTGTAGGAAGGGGGAGGGCTGCACCAGGAGAAGGGGTGTGGTTGCCCTCCCACCCCTCCACTATTTATAGGGGGAAGGGGAGAGGGGGCCGGCCCCCTAGATCCATCTAGAGGGGGTGGGGGCGGCGGCCCCTCGGGGGGGGGGGGGGGCAGCGGCCTCCATAGGGTTTCCAACTAGGGAGGCAGCGGCCCCCTACGGTTTCCAACCCTAGGCGCCTTGGGCCCTTGGGGGGGGGGGGCACACCAGCCCACTAAGGGGATGGTTCCCACCCAACTACAGCCCATTAGGTACGTCGGGGCAGGTGCACCCTCCCGGTGGACCCCTGGAACCCCTACGATGGTCCCGGTACAATACCGATAAACCCCGAAACCTTTCCGGTGACTGAAATTGGACATCCCATATATAAATCTTCACCTCCGGACCCTTCCAGAACTCCTCGTGACGTCCGGCGTCTCATCCGGGACTCCGAACAACTTTTGGTAACCACATACAATTCCCATTACAACTCTAGCGTCACCGAACCTTAAGTGTGTAGACCCTACGGGTTCGGGAACTATGCAGACATGACCGAGACATCTCTCCAGCCAATAACCAACAGCGGGATCTGGATACCCATGTTGGCTCCCACATGTTCCACGATGATCTCATCGGATGAACCACGATGTCAAGGATTCAATCAATCCCGTATACGATTCCCTTTGTCTACCGGTATAGCACTTGCCCGAGATTCAATCGTCGGTATACCGATACCTTGTTCAATCTTGTTATGGCAAGTCTCTTTACTCGTTTCGTAACACATCATCCCGTGACCAACCCCTTAGTCACATTGAGCTTGTTACGATGATGTCTTACCGAGTGGGCCTAGAGGTACCTCTCCGTCATACGGAGTGACATATCCCAGTCTCAATTCGTGCCAACCCAACAGATACTTTCGAGGATACCCGTATTGTACCTTTATAGCCACCCAGTTATGTTGTGATGTTTGGCACACCCAAAGCATTACTACGGTATCCGGGAGTTGCACAATCTCATGGTCTAAGGAAATGATACTTGACATTAGAAAAGCTTTAGCGCATTTAACTACACGATCTTGTGCTATGCTTAGGATTGGGTCTTGTCCATCACATCATTCTCCTAATGATGTGATCCCGTTATCAACGACATCCAATGTCCATGGTCAGGAAACCGTAACCATCTATTGATCAACGAGCTAGTCAACTAGAGGCTCACTAGGGACATGTTGCGGTCTATGTATTCACACATGTATTACGATTACGGATAACACAATTATAGCATGAACAATTGACAATTATCATGAACAAGGAAATATAATAATAACCATTTTAAAAACACAGAGAAAGAAGGAAAGAAAAAAGAAGGAAAGAAAGAAAGGAAGAAAGAAATAAGGAAAGAAGAAGCTAGCAGCTACTAAGAAACTAAAGATTACATGACAAGATTATCAAGCCAGAGACAGAAAGCTCTAGCATAGCTCTTCTTAATTCTGAACCTAAGAATATTGAGCTCCTCCAAGATGATGACTTTCCATCCCTGAATGCTTGGTTGGATGTCTTGAAAAATGAGGTTGTTCCTGGAGATCCAGATGGCCCATGATGCTAGGATGATGATTTCCATGAAGAAAGGCACATGAAGTTTAAGTTTTTGGTCAGCAAAAGCTTCAAGAACTGAGACATTTGCCGGCCTAGTGGGGCAAATCATGTCCCAACACTGTGCAGCAAAAGGACATGTCCAAAAGAGGTGCTGCAGTGTTTCCTCCTGCTGGCAATTGTTTATAGCACAGTTGTAGTTGTCCAAATGAAATGATTTTCTTCTAAGAAGATTCCTGGTATTGAGTCTGTCATGTAGTAGCCTCCAGAAAACACCTTGTGCTTGGGTTGACAAGAGCTATTCCAAATCCAGTTAAATTGTTGTGGCACTATTTTAACTCCCATCATCAGTTTATATGCCTTTGCAACAGAGAATTGATCACTTCGCCAAATATAGCTCCAGTGTGTACGTGCATTCAAGATATTCAGAACCCCTCAAAGTTATACATATGTCTTCCATTGCTTCAAATTCTTGGAATGCTTGCACTGTCAAAGGTAAGTGAAAGAGATCTTCCAGATAACCAGTGTGAATAATGGAATGCACAGTGGAGTTTCTATTTTCCACAAAAGAAAAGAGATGAGGGAATATGTCCTGAAGGCAGGCTGAGTGCCAAAGATCTGACCAAAAAAAAGGCGCTTTTGCCATCTCCAATGTGGCATCTGGCCATGGATTTGAAATTGTCAATGAGCTTAAGATTAGCCTTCCACCAAAAGGATCCTATCCAACTGTTGCCAGGCAGTGAACCAGCATTGTAATATGCTTCCCAGATCAAGTTAACCCATGGGATGTTGTGTCTGTTATAAAACTTGTGCAAGTTCTTGAGAAGCAAAGCTTTGTTTTGGACAAAGATGTCCATTACTCCCAATCCTCCTTGGTCCTTTGGCCTACACACAGTACTCCATGCCACCATGGCAGGCCTATGATCCACCAAATCAGGGCCTCTCCAGAGGCAATGCCTCAACAATTTAATTGCTTGAGCTTTAATGGTGACTAGTACATCTAGGCACCCCATAAGATAAATCAACAGGGAATTGAGCACAGATTTTACCAAAGAATAGTCTTCCAGCCATGGTTAAAAAAGAAGATAGGCCCATAAGTTTCTTCGAAGTCTTGTGACCATAGGTAAACATTGCTCAACAGTTGGTTTATAAATACCCAAGGGTGCACCCAAATATTGGATTGGAAAGGATTCCCTTTTGCATTGGAAAGTATTAGTCAGAATTTCAACTTTCTCCTCAGGTACATTGAGTGGGATGAGGCTAGATTTAGAATAATTGATTTTCAGTCCAGTAGCATCTGCAAAAGTATTGAGGAGGGCTTTGAGGCAGTGTATTTGTTTGGCATCTGCTTGAAGGAGGACCAAAGTGTCATCTGCATATTGAACTATTGGGAAATCAGAGAAGGAATTCACTTGCAGAGGTGAGGAAAGTAAGCCCATTTGCATGGCCTTGTTGAGGATTGTCTGAGGAAGATCTGCAGCAAGTACAAACAGTAGTGGTGACAGAGGGTCTCCTTGTCTCACACCTCTGAGGCAATAGAATTTTTTACCAGACACACCATTGAGCAGAATGGCAGATGAGGCAGAAGTGAACAGCATTTTGATCCAATTAATCCATCTATCACCAAATCCTTTAGCTTTTAGAATATCCAAAATTTCCTGATGTTCAATGGTGTCAAATGCTTTTTCAAAGTCCAGTTTCAGTACAATAATCTCTTCCTTTGATTTATGGCACTGATGCAAGTATTCATAAGCCCAACCCAAGCAGTCATGAATAGATCTCTCTTTGAGGAAGCCATATTGGTTAATGTGAACCAGCTTTAGGATGACTTTCTGTAACCTGTTTGCCAACAGCTTAGTGACTAGCTTGAGACAACAATTGAGGAGGGAAATTGGCTTGTGATCATTTGCTGTGAGAGGAGAATTTCCTTTTGGAATAAGAGTAATGAATGAGGTGTTCAAACTTTCCAGAGAGATTTGTCCAGCATGGAAGTCAGAAATGAAGTCGAGCACATCTCCTTTAATTATGTCCCAGCAAGATTTAAAAAACTCATTATTGAAGCCATCAGGACCAGGTGATTTGTCCATAGGTAATTCTTTCACTACTTCATTGATTTCTTCTTCAGAGAAAGGCAGTTCCAATGACTCAAAAAGTGTGGGATCCTGTCTTGGATGAAACAATGACTGGAAGTCAAAGTGCATGGAAGTTTTGTGTGAAGTCCCCATTCTTTTCTTATAGGTGTCCCATAGTATTGCAGCTTTCCCAGCATGATCAAATATATCAACTTGATCATTATTTTGCAGAACAGCAATATGGTTATGCCTGTGATTAATAGAAGCCTTGGTATGGAAGAATTTGGTATTTTCATCCCCAAACTTTACCTCTTTAATTTCCCCCCTCTGTTTCCAGTAGATCTTTTGGTTCTTCAAAAGAACTAGCAGATGTTCTTTAAGGAGAATCCTACAATTCCATTCATAAGTTTCCAGGGGTCTAAATTCCTCAAAGAAGTCCCAAAGGAAAATGATTTCATTGATTTTAGCAATTTGAGTTTTCAGACAAGGGAGAGATCTGGCCCACAATTTCAAGGCTCTCCTCAAATTTTTAAACTTTGCATTCAGCTTTTTGACTGAATCCAGATTCCCTACTGGAACATTCCAAGCAGCATGAACTACCTGTTTGAAGTTTGAGTGATGCAACCAGTAATTCTCAAATCTAAAAACCTTTGCTTTGGAATTGAGGTGCCAACTTTGATAACACATGGCAAATTTTCTGAAATTGGTTTGGCAAGAGGTAGAACCATAGTATTTCGGAATGTGGTCATCCAGGAGGCTGAAGTGAAAAACCAATCAAGCTTGACCAGCAGAGGATTTTGTTGCATGTTACTCCAACTAAATTTCCTTCCATGCGGAGGTAGCTCCACTAAACCTTGGTTACTAATTGCTTCATTGAACATGAGCATCTCATTAACATCTCCACCAGGTTTATTTACATCGATGGATCCCTCATGAAGTTGAAATCTCCCATAAGAATCCAGTCCACATCATCGTGCATATGAATATTCAAAAACCACTCAATGAACTCCATTTTGTCCTGTGGGTCACAAGGACCATAGATATTTGTGAGAAGCCAGGACTGATTGGAGAGCAAACTTGTGAATTTGATGGAGAGTGAAAATCTGTTTTGAGAAATTACTTCTCCAGCAAAGAGAGAGCCATTCCAAGCCACTAGGAGACCCCCTGAAGCTCCAATAGAAGGAAGGAAAGCAAACTTATTGATTCTATTGGGACAGAATTTTTTTATGTAAGTAGCATCAAGGTTTTCTCTCTTAGTTTCTTGTAAGCACAGAATATTGCAGTCACTCTCATCAATTTTCTGCCTTAAAGCCAGCCATTTGTCCTGTGAATTCATCCCTCTAATGTTCCAGTTCAGAATGTTCCAACTTCTATTTGTATTATTCATGGGGGCAAAGATGTGAACTGCAGCAGAGGTCAAGCACCAGCACTTGACTCATTATTAAAGTGAAGAAAAGGTTATCTGAGATTCTGGGCCACAGCATATGACAAAACCAGCAAAACATCCAAGTAGCATACACCATAGAGGTTCCATTAAGAAAGATCATCTCCAGAGCAAAGAGTTGCTGAATGTACCAACACTCAAAGACTACAGCATAATTCAGATTGACCAAAAGAGCACATGAAATTACATCCAAACTACCCCCCAACCACTAGTCCAGTGATGTCTAGTAATCATCAAGAAGATGTTGGTGTGTTGTCCTCTCCAGTGGCCAAGGGCACCTTGACCAAGTCCTCAGCTAGCTTTCTTCTTGGCTTCTTTGCTAGCTTGTTATCCAGCTCCCCATCAGCAACCTTACAGAAAGATGCAGTGAGGTTTCTAACAACTGAGTTTTGAATGACAGGAGGAATAGCATGACAAGGTAGACAACCAGTATTTGAGCAGGAATTTCTTTTATATCCATCATTCACTTTTTTAATTCTGTCACTTCTCCTTACCTCAGTTTCCACTAGGGGAGTTTTACCACTCCTTCTCTTCCTGAGGTTGTCAGAGCCAAAAGGCTGCAGAAGGGCCTGAGACTCCAAATCTTGCATGTTGGAAGCCACCTCAACATTCTCCTTACCCTTATGCTTTGCAACCTGATTTTCCAAAGATAATGGCTCGACAAATAGGAGCATGTGAAGCGGGGCATTTAGCTGGTATATGAAACATAATAGCTTTTTCCATGTTCTCAACAGCGGAGAAAAGT
This sequence comes from Aegilops bicornis, assembly GCA_021605145.1. Lineage (NCBI taxonomy): Eukaryota > Viridiplantae > Streptophyta > Magnoliopsida > Poales > Poaceae > Aegilops > Aegilops bicornis. Next base: position 327,633,207 of record CM038673.1, read on the forward strand.
TCCCACATCCTGGACTTAAGCATGTTCACAGTCCATTCAAACTTATCAGGAGTCAATAGAAGGTGGACAATGAAATTAAACCAACTTACAGGAATGTTGGCAGAGAAAGAACTTTGCTTATCCACAGGTTGCTCCTGAAAGTACTTCTTCCACAACAATAGACCTTCTTCAGATATCACTTTGTCATTATCTGCAGTAGCAGCAAGCTGAATACATTTCAAACCCAGGAGGGAGGGTGTCATGCTGAAATGCTCATTGATTTGATTTACCCATTTACCTTGCAAACTAGACTGAAGATTCACAAAACTGGTGACAAGATTCAGCCCTCCTCTGAGAGTATTGATGTGAGTAGGACTTGATTGAAATACCTGGTCAGAAGAACCAACTGCAGCTGCCAAAACAGACTCAGAACCTGACACAGGATCTCCTTGAGGAAAGACAGGAGGCAAATTATTCTCCAAAACAGGACAAAGTTGCAGAGCATCGGGATTAAGGCCCAAGACTTGATCTTCAGCGCTAGCAGCAACCTCTACATCCCCAGAAGGGTTACTTGCATCCAAAATATGTACCTGGCTTTCAGGCACTTGAACAGGCAAGGCTACATCTGCAATTGCTACATCCTCGTTTTGCACAGGCAGCACATTGGGTTCTTCATCATCAGAGAGGTATGCTTGAATAATGTTCTGGAGCCCATTGGCCACAACATTGGCAGGAGGAGGCAGGGCAATAGGTTCAACATCTATGTGGTGTACATTCCCAGCTATCACAGGTGGCAGAAAAATGTTGGAATTCACTCCTTCAGAAAAATACATATCTGAAGAAAGGCTGCTGTTACTGAAAACAGGTACTAACTCCTCACCGTCTGCCCAAGCCATCTCCTCGTGTTGCACAACATCCAGAATGTCATCAAGGGGTGCCTGCAAGTTATCCTGCTGTGGATTATTCCAATTGCCTTCTTGCTCCCAATTGTCTTCCTGTTGAGCGTTTAAATTGTTGTTGTTGAGTGCAGCATTGTGAAAACCAGCACCAGGCTCAGCATTCTCTGGTAATGGGTGTGGATCCACATTGTCTGGTGGGATCGGGTCTTCATCTGCTGGGCCCCCACCAAGAAGCTCACTAGCCAACACTTCAATGGAAGAGGACCAACCATCCTCTTCAAACTCATCTCCCTCTGACCATCTCATGCTCTTGGGGATTATATCCAAATTCAAAACACGAGCCTTGACCACAATACGGCCCATGTGGTCATCCTCCTTGTCCCAGGAAATCATGCGACCGAACTTACTGACAGCACAGGCCAAATCTTCAGTATTTCGGAAATCAAACGGGACTCCCGTCAGCAACAACCAAACTATTCTACTGAAATGCACCCGCCTATGATTCCTTCCCTCATCATGCTTCACAAAGGAGATGAAAACATCACCAAATTCATGTGGGCTATCTAGCACGAGCTTGTCCCTATCTCTGACCCTTGTCAGACGCACATACGCCTCACCAAATGGGCATCGCTGGATGTCCCGCAGCCCTAGCTGCCTATGCTCAACGATAAACTCTTCGAGAACATCTCTTACATTGGGAAACGGAGCATCGGCTGGGAGTGGATGGATGGTTGCGATAGCCCAGTCTTCATGGCGAGGAGGACGATGCGGAAGCACCACACGAGCCACCCCATTGCGGCCCGGAAGCTGCTGAATAGCGAACCCATGCGGCACAAATGGCCGTGGGTCGATCGGAATGTTGGCCATTGGAGGAGCCGCAGAGGTGCACCCTGTCACCGGCGGGCAGGAGGTGACAAGAGCAGAGGCTGACTCTGGAGAAGTTGAGGAGGCAAGTGCCAATCGAGGCTGGAAATTAGGAAAAGATCCCGTGGCGAGCTCTCTAAAAGAGGAAACCACCGGGGGGTCGCGGGCCGGGCCGACTGACTTAAACCAATCCTGGACTGCGTCCATGCTCCATGCCTCAACGGGTGGGCTAGCAAACGTAGCAAACCGAAGAAATGGGAATAGCCTAGGTAGCCTTTGCATGTGACACTCCCTGGCAAAGTGGCCCAATAAACCACAAGAATAACACGTAAGCGCTCCATTTGAAAAACCCTGATTGCCGCTCTGAGAAACCACAGCATGAACCTCTCTTGAGGTATTAAGATTCTGCATTGAAGGTGCATTATTGTCGGAGACCGCATTATTGTCGGAGACCACATTATTGCAAGAACTCGGAATATTCGCGAGACGGGCAAAAACCGACGGCCGGTGTTGATCGCCGGAGCTAGTGGATGTGGCAACAAATCGAGCACGCGGACCATTGGTAACAAAAGTCCAAGAAGATTCCTCCTCACGATAAAATAGTTGTTCTTCACGCAACCAGTTGGGGCCTCCGAAACCCCAAAGATTAAACACTAATTCAAAATCCTTTTCAACCACGCGGCCATGATTGTAGATCTCAAAACCCACAGCTTTAGAAGCAACCGAAAATTTGAATGATCTGTCCTTGAGATGATGGACAAGAAAACCTTGTGGGTAACCACCAAAGCAAGATTGCAAAGTGACGCTAACCGTGTGGCAATCCAACTGAAAGCGAGCACGATAGAATGAAACCACCAAAGTGAACTCCCGTTGACGAAAACCAGGAGAGAAAACCACCGGATGACCAAACTTCTCCCTCATAGCACGTTGAAAGTCTTTACCTCTTGCAAAGTTGAGAGATGGAGGATCCATGGCCAAATTCTCGAATCCAGCACACCAAAACAGAGAAACTCTAGGGGTGGTGGCTGCCACCACCGGAGTGGTGGGTGGCAGGAGAAGAGGTGGCCGCCGGGGCCGGAGTGGCCACCGACGGGAGGGGTGGCCGCAGAGGCCGGAGTGGCCACCTGCGGGAGAGGCTAGGGAGAGGCTAGGGAGAGGCTAGGGAATACATAGGGAGTAACGCCATCCATAGGGGTATCCTCTACCTAACCATTTTATTATTGCCTCTAGGTCATATTTCCAACACACGTCACCTGTTGACCCACCCCACGTGTCGGCGTTGACTGCCGACGTGGTTGCCGACTGACCCCACCTTGCCGGTGACCTGCAGACAGATCAGGTGGATCGACCAGTGGACCCCAATCGGGTCAGTTTGACCTGGTCACCGCATGATTGACTTGCCGATGTCACAAAGGATTTAATGTCGACGATGTTAGTAATTTTCTGGATTTAAAATAATGCAGAAAATTCCAAAAAATGCCCAAAACTTCTAAAATTCATAGAAAATTATCTATAACTCCAAATAAGATAAATTAAATATGAAAAATGATCAAAAAAATCCAATCTGTACCATTTTCATGCATATTAGAACAACTTATAGCTACTGTTTAGGACAAATCATGTAAATGGCATTTGAATTTCCACATATGGAGTTTGAATTTGAATCTTGGATTCAAACCAACCTCATTTAACCTGTTGCTAGTTGCATTAGCTCAAATCACAACATATTGCCATGTCACATTCATGCATCCTACTTTTGCATTGCATTGATTGTGTTCTTCCTTGTTTGCCGGTATTTGTCCCCTCTCAGTAGACGTGGTTCCGACGATGAGATAGATGACACTGATGAAGAGCTATACTATCTTCAGAAGTGCCAGGCAAGCAAAAACCCCTTGTTCATTCCGATAAAATCCCACTCTCTCGCTCCTGCTCTCTTTTACTGCATTAGGACACCAACGTTTCAACTGTTACATGCTCCGGTAGCTGAACCCCTTTCCTCTGCATGACCTGTCATTACCATAGTAAATAGATGAAACCCACTAGCATGAGTAGGAGTTGTTTAAGCCTACTCATTCATGCTTGTTGGCATGCCTGCTACTGCTTAGAGTTGAGTCAGGTCTAGTTCATCGGGGATGCATTGGAATGTGGTGAACATGTCCTACTGTTGAGAGCTAAGTGTGTGAACACGATTTGGTAAAGGTAGCGGTGAGAGGCCATGTAGGAATAGATGGTGGGTTGTCTCATTGAAACGTCCTCAGGAACTGAGTTCTGTGTTTGTGATCCATGAATAGTTACTACCACACATTGGGTTCCGGTAACTCGGCCCCTCTCGGATTATTAACCAACTCGATCTCTGTCCAGGAGTTGCAACTAGTTTCTGGTGTTTGTAGGTAGTGTTAGTAGTCTACCAAGTGGCACCCGGTACAGGCGGGCTTGGGACAGACTAGGCACTGTGGCCGGGTATGCCAAGCATCGCCCGTTTGGTGGGCTTGGAACCCTGTACACATCGTTTTGGGCCGTGAGCGACACCCCGGCCCAATCTCCTTGCGTATGGAACCCGAATAGGCGATAAACCTGGACGAGAGACTTGTGTGGTTAGTTAGGTCGTGGACGACTCCGTCGCCAGGCTTTCACTTGAAGGTTGCTGAGATACACGACGTGTACATGGTGGTAAGTGGTGAGAGCGTGTGTGAAGAAGTACACCCCTGCAGGGTTAACATCATCTATTCGAATAGCCGTGTCCGCGGTAAAGGACTTCTGGGTTGCCTGTACAGTTAGATAACTTGAAGTGGATACTCTAAAACTCGCAAGGTAAGCGTGAGTGCTATGGATGGCCTTCTCGTAGGGAGACGGGAGCGGATCCATAGTGGTGTATTGATTGGTGAATATGTGGACTCGTGTGCTGTCGGGGAGGCTGATCGGACCCACGAACACCTATGGGACCGGCGAAGCGAGTCCCTTTTGGTTCGGAGGGGGGCGGAGATCGCACGAAGAGCGGATCGAGGCGAAGCACACGAGCAGTTTACCCAGCTTCGGAGCTCTCCGGAGAGATAATACTCCTACTGCTGCTTGTCTGATTTGTATTGTGTTCTTGCTAGGGAGCGCTGAGAGCTACAGTATACTCTAGCTGCTAACGAGACCTAGCGTGAGAGTGTTCGAACCCCCCTCTACGTTGCGCATGGGCCTCCTTTTATATGCACAAAGGGGCTCCGACAGGTGGCGACGTAGATGAGGGTACAAATGGAAAAATAGTAGTTGGTACACCTACTTGAACAGTGTACAGTGTACTCAACCTAACCCTGACGGCAAGGGACAAAAGCATTAAATGCCCATCCTCGCCGCCCTAAACAAAGGCAACAGGGAACGTCAGGAACGCCACCGCTCGCCACGATGGCAAGCTTGTCAGCGCCGCTTATCGCTGCTCCCCGCTGGCTGCACAGCCTCTTGACACGCGTGCATGGAATGGTCCCATGGCGACACGTTGGTGGATGAGCTGGAGCGGAGATGAAGAGAGGTTGCCTGCCGCGGCAAGTGCCTTGCCGCGGCTGAATCCTTGTCGCGTCCGGAGGCTTGTCGCTCTCCGAGCCTTCCCGGCAAGCTCCTCTTGCCGGGGTCTTGCCTTCCGCGTGCCTTGAGTGGCCTTCCCGGCAAGCTCCTCTTGCCGGGGCCTTGTCTTCTTGGTTAAATACTTTGTTCTTGAATGGCTCCAAAGGAACCACGGAGGATCTTGGCGATGACCAGGCAAGCCTTGCCGCGGGGTGCTGCAACTGTCCGTGCACGAGTTCGGGATACTAGGGTACCCCTACTCTAGTACACCGACAGAGCCCCGGGCCTGGGCCACACACACATCGGCGGCTGTTGGGCCAGGCCCAAAACAGTGCACGGTCACACGCGGCCTTGATCACGCCGTAACTTGCTCCGGACCCACCATGTCCCCCACGAACAGCACACGTCGAACGTGGCGTCGTGGGAGAGATCGTGGGGGGTTTCTTTATTAGGAAAAGCAGAACGTCCACCCCCTCTCCCTCCTTATAAACAGGGGAAACAGGGGCAGGTCACCCACTTCGCCATTGCTGTCTCGTCTTGAAAACCACCGCCGCTCCCCCCTTCTTCTCTAGTGCGAAGAGAGCAGCGCTCCGCCCCCCTTTCGCCACAGCGCCATCAACACCGTCGGTCTCCTCCACGCCTCCGCCATGGCTCCGAAAGCCAACAAGGGGAAGGGCGTGAAGTCGGCCGAGGCGCAGCGGCTCGCGGCGCTGCGAAAGGAGCAGGCCATCTTCTCCCCCCAGCTCGACGCAAAGGAGCTGAGGGAGGGCTACTACCTCTTCTGGTCGACGGAGACGCGTGCGCATCCGCCGCGAAGGTACTCCCGCCACCGCTTCGAACTAGCCCCAACTGGGTACCCTTTCTTTGCTCTTTTCTTCTATTGCGGGCTCTGCCCGCCTTTTCTAATTCTTCATGCGATATCATGAACACCTACGGGTTTCGCCTCCTTGATTTCACCCCCAATGCTGTCCTGACCATGGCAGTTTTCGCACACCTTTGCGAAAACTTTGTCGGGATCCACCCAAACGTAGCCCTCTTCCGCCACTTCTTCATGCCCCATGTTGAGAGAGGGGAGCCGCTTGCCGGAGGGATTGCTTGGGTCTCCAGGGTCGGCAAGAAAGAGGCCTGTCTGGAGGGAGAGTTCCGCAGCAAATGGGAGGAGTGGAGAGCCAACTGGTGTTTGATCGTTGAGGAGAACCCGCAGCCCTTCACTGCCCTGCGCCAAACCCCAATAGTGCGCGACAACGATTGGAGCAACTTGGCGCCGGAAGATGCTAGGTTGAAGATTGCTGTGACCCAGATCTCGCGCCTCAGGCTTGCCGGACTCACTGTAGGCGCAGTTGGCGCAGATTTCCTTCACCGCCGCATCGCTCCCTTGCAGGAGAGGAGGAGACCTGCTTGGGAGTTCCAAAATGCAGCGGACATCATGAGGCTGCGCCCGGGCCTCAACCCATTGTGCAACCGAGGGGGGTCGTCCCATTGTGCAACAATTCTGCGCTCGACCGCATCCGTGCCATGATGCCGTTGTGCGATTCTCATGGGATCGCTCCAACCTGGCAAGAGCCTGCGGACGACGTCGTGCGGCAATTCTTCGACAGCTTGGAAGAAATGCCGATCTGCCCCGACGAGCAAAAGAAACTCACCCGCGACACCACCGACGACGAGATGCAGCGCATTGCCACCAGGCTGGAGGAGGCGGCAGCTTGCCGGGCGTCCTTCGGGTACACCGTGGAGGAGGCAGACGCAGCAGAGGCGGCAAGCCTTCCCGAGCGAAGGGAGTTCGCGGTGAGGAAGAGCTTGCCGAACCCGAGGCCGAGTCGAGCGAACCAGCCGAGGGCGCTTCTTCCCAGCCATCCAGCAGCTTGGCACAAACGGAGCCCCTGGCTCCGCCAAAGAAGCGTCTCCGCAAGGTCGGAGACGAGACGGGGCGGCAGACGGGCCAACAGCCGCAGCGCCGCGCGACGCGCTCTACCGCGGCAAGCAATGTTGCCGCGGGAGCACCCCACACTGCTGCGACAACTGGGGCGGGATCCTCCCAGGCCACCGCCGACACCTCCGCCAAGCGGTCAAGAGAGCCCACTCCTCCGCCTTGTCGTGACCGGGAGGCGAGCCAGAAGTTTGATCTCTCCGCGCTCAGCTCCGACGAGGAAGAAGAAGAGTAAGCTTCAATATTGTGCTTGTATTTCTTCAATTTTGTTGCTTCATCTTGAATCTGATTTGCTTCGTTCTGAACTCTTTCCTTTTTAGGACGCTGGCCCAGAGAGCGTCGAAGAGGGCCAAGACCCCGGTGATTGTCGTCGAGGACGAACCCACCGCGATGGCAGGAGGCGCGTCTGAGACAACCTTGCCGGGTGAGGCAACTCCCCTTCAAAGCAGCCCCCAGCACAGCCCCCAGAGTAAGTATGCGGTTTTCTCCTTACTGTTAGGTGTGCATGGGTGCACCTTCTTCATTGATATCTGACTGTTGGTTTGTGTAGGAGCAGAGCAGCCTCCTTTTGCTTCGACTACGCCGCCAAGGGTGGATTCCCCGGCAAGGGAGCGCTCCCCGGCAAGGGAACCTTCTCCGGCAAGGGGCAGCTCTCCGGCAAGGGACGGCACCAGCGATCCCTTGGCGGCGGAGACCATGACCGCAGCCCCTGCGCAGTAACCTTCTTGCCCGAGTACTTCCCTTGTGTTTTTCTTCTTGATTCTATCTTTGGATATTTGCTTGACTTTCTTCATCCGCCCGCCACAGAGCCGATGGAGACCGAGGTCGCCGGCGAGGAGGACATGTGTGCAACACTGACGAAGCCGCCGCCGTGGGAGAAGAAGCCAGCGCTGAAGAGCCTGCCGGCGAAGAGGCCACCGAGGCTGCCGCCGCAGAAGCTGGCGAGGGGTCTGGCGATCGCACTGACGGCCCTGAGGCCGCAGGAGCGCCAGGCGCTACACCGACCGCCGATTCCTCCGCCGCTGCCGCAGCGCCAGGCTCCGAAGAGCCCCAACCCGGCGCCTACTTGAAGGCCGGCGACAGCGTCTTCATCAAGCTCCCATGGGAGTCGAGTTCCAGGGCGCCGGTCGAAGGAGAGACCTTCAACGGAGAGCTGCTCGCCTCCGCTGGCCGATTGTGGACGCGCCAAGCAGCAGCGGCGAAGTCTCGAGGAGGAGCAGGCCGAAGAAGCTGTTGTCGCTCTACCGCGCCTCGACAAGCCAAGTTGGAGTCCCGTGAAGCACTTGTCGCGAGGGCGGAGCAGACATGGAGAAGCGCCAGAAGAGCTCCGGGCGCCAACAAAGAAACTCTCCTAACGTAGCGTAAGAGCGGAGCGACTTGTCAAGAGCGCACAACCTTCATCCTTGAGAAGGCTGAGGTCGAGGAGCAGCAAAGGCTTGCTGCTGAGAAGCTATCTGCGCAAGAAAGCGAGTTGGCGCAGCGGAAGATCAATCTTGACAGCTATGAGGAAGAGCTTGTCGCACGCGAGGAGTCATTTGGCGGGGCTCTTAAGGAAGCGAAGGATGCTGCCGCAGCCGCCGAGGCCGCCAAGAAAGAGTTGGAGACGAAGGTGGCGCAGCTGGAGGCCAGTCTCCAGAAGAGTGGCGAGGAGCTTGCTGCGCTCAAGCACGAGCGCGAGAAGGACGCCTACACTCTTGGCGAGCTGCAGGGCCGTCTCGCTGATAGGAGCAAGGAGCTCGACGCCGCCAAGGATTCCAAGGCAGATCTTGAGCTGAAGCTGACCACCCTGATGCAGACGCTGGACGGCGCCAAGGAGCAGGAGGCGGGCCTGTTGGAGAAGATCAAGGCCAACGAGGAGCTGCTGGCGAATGTTGTTGCCACCCAGAGCGCCTTGAGGGAGAGTGTGGAGCACTGGACCGAAGGTCTCGTGGATACTGCTGCCTCCATCCACAACGAGCTGATGGAGCCGGGATGGTGGATCTCGGATACTCCTCCGAGGAGCACGTCCTTGGCAGCGCCAAGCTTAGCTTTTTCTTCATCGGCGTGGTGACGGCTCTCCAGCGACTCCGGGAAGAGATCCCAAAGCAGCTGGCCGAGGAATCGCGCCGGATCTGTGCAGAAGCCCTCCAGAAGGTGTTGATGAAGGTGGCCTTCCGCAATCCAGGCCTCAAGCTCAACGGCGTCCTTAGATCCTTGCCGCCAGATGCCGATGTGGAGGCGCTCAAAGCCCTTGTCGCACCCATTGTGGACAAGGTGGGCAAGATCAAGTGGGTTGATGGCGACCGCGTAGACTAGGCCGCCAATTTTATCTATCCTTGTCATTCTTGATCATGTTTAGAAAAATTTATTAGATCTCCGACAAGCTATTTTGTAATATGACTCTATCTTAGGCGATGATTGCAATGTTATTTCCTTTACTTGATTCCTTCCTTTGTACGTTTTTGCCCTACGCTTTTAGGGAACTTGTCGGTGCAGGCACCTTTGTCATGAAGGCTGAGTGCGGAACGTCAAGCTTCTTTGGCGGTGCCGCCTCCGACAAGCAACCTTGTCGCGACTAGCTGCAGCTCACTTAAGTTGTTGAGCGGACTCGAAACAAAGTAAGGGCGCGACTAGCCACGAGTTGGTTCCTCCGCGCACAGGTTTTCCATACAAAGTACTATCGTTCGAGGAAGATAACTTAAAAATTTAAGAACTGATTGCTCAAACTTGGGCAACTTAGCTTTTCTGTCGTTTGCTTCACGATAAGGCGAAACTTCATCGAGCAACGCTTGGTCCATAGTATTATCTTCTCCTTCCCCTGGTTAACTTGTACGCGAGGGAACCTTCCTTTCTTTGAGAAAAGAGAAAGAAGAGAAAAATAAAGTTATGGAGCCCAACGGCTCGATATTGCTTACCGGGTGTGGGTGCTGCATAAAGTGTTAGCCAAAACATGCAATAAAATGATGAAAGCATGAATTTGATAAGTTGTGCGCAACACATGAGCTTTACTTATGCACGGGATCTGCGCCCGGTTTTGTACAAAGGATTACATGCAACATCGGCAAGACTTGTACAAAAGGTGGTTGCCGGAACAGCTTCCGGCAACCGCGCCCTACGGGTAAAACTTACGAAGATGCTCAATGTTCCAGGAGTTGCTCACCGGAATGCCATCTTCGGGCTCAGCGCGGACAGCGCTGTGCCTAGTGACTCATTTCACCCGATAAGGGCCTTCCCACTTCAAGCGCCAACTTGTTTGAATTCTTGGCAGACTGAACGCGCCGAAGAACAAGGTCGCCTTCCTCGAGGCTTCTGGCACTAACTTTGCGGCTATGGTGGCGACGCAAAGCTTGCTGGTAACGAGCAGCTCGTACAGCGGCCTGAAGACGATCCTCCTCAAGGAGCAGCGCGTCATCTTGTCGCAGCTGCTCTTTCTCAAGCTCATCATAAGCGAGCACTCGAGGCGATCCGTATACGAGTTCCGTGGGGAGAACTGCCTCTGCTCCATAGACTAGAGCGAAAGGTGTCTGGCTCGATTTGGCGTCGTCCTGATCGACCAAAGAACCACCGGCAGCTCCTCAATCCAGTTTCTTCCGCACTTGTGCAGCCTGTCGAAAGTTCTGGTCTTGAGCCCGCGCAGCACTTCAGCATTTGCCCTCTCCGCTTGACCGTTGCTTCTCGGATGAGCAACAGAAGCAAAACAGACCTTGGCGCCAAGATCTTGGACGTACTGCATGAAGGTGCGACTTGTGAACTGTGTGCCGTTGTCGGTGATGATCCTGTTAGGGATTCCGAAACGGCAAACAATCGACCTGAAGAACTTGACTGCTGACTGTGCTATCACCTTCCTCACTGCTTCCACTTCCGGCCACTTTGTGAACTTGTCGATTGGAACGCATAAGTACTCAAAGCCCCGACAACAGGGGAAGGGGCCGAGGATGTCGAGCCCCAAACCAAAATGCCTGTGATAAAGGGATCGTCTGGAGAGCTTGAGCTGGCTAGTGTATCTGTTTGGAATGGAACTGGCACGCTTCACACTTGGTTACTTGTGCAGTTGCATCCTGGAGGGCTGTCTGCCAGAAGAAACCTTGCCGGAAAGCCTTGCCGGCAAGTGCTCTTGCGCCAATGTGATGACCACATATGCCTCCGTGTATCTCTGCCAACAGCTTCTGTCCATCTTCCCGGCAAATACACTTCAATTTCACACCGTTGAGTCTTCTTACATGCAGTGTCTGTCAAATAAACCGGTACATACTTGACTGCCGGGCTACTCTTTCCGCTTCTTCTTGCTCTTGGGAAGTTTTCCTGTCTCAAGGAAATGGACAATCTGCTGTGCCCATGCCGGAGCTATGCGGCTCGACAACAAGGACTAAAGGCACATTCGCTATCTGCGGGAACATCGGCTTCCACGGCAAGAACTGCGGCTCAACCGGAGCTTGACGTTCCCCGGCAAGCTTGCCGGAGCAAAACTTGTCGGGAGCGTCTGCTTCAACGAAACAAACCCTGGGGCTTGTCGGAGCAGACTGCCCCTCAGCATTCTTGGTGTTGATCCTGGGGACCTTTTTGGTGGCGGCTTCGGGAAGCTCTGCCGGAAAATAGTCACCAGAAATCAACTTCCTCTTCTTGTTCTGTCCAGGTGATGGTGTTACGGTTGGTTGAGTTAGCTTGAGCACAAAAATCCCAGGATCCACAGTGCAACTTAAGTGCAGCCGCACTTTGACAGCCATCAACAATATCATTACGAGCTCTTGGAACATGTTCCATTTGTAGGCCGTCAAAGTGTTCTTCTAGCTTTCTCACTTCATCAACGTAGGCTTCCATCAATGGACTCTGATAATCTTTGTTCACTTGGCGGACGACAAGCTGCAAATCACCCCTGACAATAAGCTTCTTAATCCCAAGGTCTACTGCAATCCTGAGACCGGCAAGCAAACCTTCATACTCTGATGTATTGTTTGTTGCTTGCTCCTTGGGAAAATGCATTTGGACTATGTACTTGAGGTGCTCTCCGGTGGGTGCTATAAGCAGCACGCCAGCACCGGCGCCTTGCAGCGAGAAGGCACCATCAAAGTACATCAGCCACTCCTTGCTTGCTTCCTTGACGGGAATGCTTGTCTCTGGAATTTCTTCATCTTGCGTTGGCGTCCATTCTGCTATGAACTCTGCCAATGCTCTGCTTTGGATAGTTGAAGTGCTCTCAAACTTGAGGCCAAAGCTTGACAGTTCCAGTGCCCACTCGACAATCCTGCCTGTCGCTTCTGGATTTTGCAGTATCCTCTTCAGCGGAAAGCGAGTGACAACTGTGATCTCATGTGCTTGGAAGTAATGGCGCAGCTTTCTCGAGGCCATGAGGAGGCCGAAAAGCAATTTCTGCACACCAGAGTACCTTGACCTAGCCCCCTGCAGAAGGGAATCGACAACCGGGCGCTGCACCATCCTTTTACGCATCTGCTCATGCGTCTGCAGATCCGTCCTTGTCGGGACCAGAGCTTGCCGGCGAAGCCCCCTGCTTGTCGCTGGATGTGTCTGTCGTGGTTGCTAGCTCATCATCCGCCTCCCTCTCCGCTACTAACGCAGCACTAACCACTTGATTGGTTGCCGCTATATATAGCAGCAACTTCTCTTGTGGCTTAGGTGTGACAAGTGTTGGAGTAGAGGACAGGTATCTCTTCAGGTCCTGCAGCGCAGCCTCCGCTTCCGGAGTCCATTGCATCGGACCTGCCTTTTTCAAGATTTTGAAAAATGGCGGTAGCGCTCAACAGAACCTAGAGATAAACCTCTGAGAGAGCAGCTACGCGAACCGGCAAGCCTTCGCACATCCTAGACGCGCTTTGGTGCTACAATCTGCACAATTGCCTAGAACTAGTCGGCATTGGCTACAATTCCCCGAGACCACGAAGAACCCGAGAAGCTTGCGGAAGGGACTCCGAACACTCACTTCTCGGGGTTGAGCTTGAGGTTGACCTTGCGCAGATTTGCAAAGGTCTCATCCAAATCTTGAACCAGAGTTGCTTTGTCCTTGCTCTTGACCACTATGTCATCCATGTAGGCTTCTACATTTCTGTGCATTTGCGGCTCAAAAGCATCATGGACTACTCTTGCAAACGTTGAACCAACATTCTTCAAACCGAAAGGCATCCGTATGAAACGATTATGTGCCACATGGAGTAATGAATGCGGTTTTCTCCTCATCCTCTTACGCCATGAAGATCTGATGATATCTTGAGTATGCATCAAGAAATGAAAGCAAATCACATCCAGCCGTGGAGTCAACAATCTGGTCGATGCGCGGCAAGGGAAACGGGTCTTTGGGACAAGCTTTATTAACATCCGTGAAGTCAATACAAAGTCTCCATTTCCCATTCGCCTTGCGCACAACTACAGGATTGGCCAACCACGTAGGATGGAGCACTCCTCTGACAAGGCCTGCTGCTTCCAATTTCTTGATCTCTTCTGTGATGAATTCTTGGCGCTCCACTGCCTGCTCCCTGATTTTCTGCTTGACGGGCCGCGCATGAGGACAAACGGCAAGACGGTGCTCAATTACTTTCCTGGGAACACTGGGGATGTCAGACGGTTGCCATGCAAACACGTCGACGTTAAGCGCCAGAGAAAGCAACGAGCGCGCCTTCCTATTTAGGGTCGAGAGTGGCACTGATGGTGAAGGTACCACCAGTGCCGTCCTCCTTGGCGGACACCTTCTTGGTCTTTGGCGGAGCAGACATCGTCTTCTTGCACTTGCCGGTGGAGCTCGATGGTGCGTCCTCGACGGTAGCGCAGCACTCCGAAGAGGTGCGCTTGCCGGAGTGGGCATCTAGCTCTTGCCGGACTTGGTCTTCTTCCCCCCGGGAGCTTCAGCGGCAAGTGTTTTGCTTTCTGTTGCAGCTGCTGCTTCCCGGTAGATCTTGTCGGTGCAAATAAGAGCATCCTTCTTGTCGCCAAGGACGGAGATGACACTTATTGGGCCTGGCATCTTCAGGAGGTTGTAGGCATAGTGAGAGGCCGCCATGAATTTGGCGAGTGCTGGACGGCCAAGTATCCCATTGTAAGGGGCAATGGGAAATCAGCAACGTCGAATGTGACCCTCTCAGTCCTAAAGTTCAGCTCGCTGCCAAATGTTACCGGCAACGTGATCTTCCCCTTCGGCTTGCTCCTTCCCGGATTGATTCCTTGGAATGTGCGGTCTCTTGAGTTATTGTCGAGGATCTGAAGCTTACGGAGCACCGCGGAGGAGATCAAGTTTAAGCCGGCCCGCCGTCAACTAGCATCTTGGTGACCTTGAGGTTGCGGATAGTTGGTGAGACCAACATCGGCAAGCACCCATCGCTGATTATGTGATCAGGGTGGTCCTCAATATCAAAGATGATAGGCGTGCTGGACCATTTCAGAGACTTGCGTGACTCTATGGATGGTTCTGCTGCATTGACTTCCCACATCCACTGCTTGAGTTGGCGGTGTGAGGTATGTAGAGAAGCACCACCGTCAACGCATAGGACCTCCGTGGCTTTCTGGAACTCCTGCTCATCGGCGTCGTCATCATCCATGTCTTCATCGTCGTCTTCGTCTTCATCCTTGTCGCGGCCGCGGGGAGGCCTGTCTCCTTGCCGCTGCTTGGCCTTGCCGCGGCGTCCTCCAGCACCTTCCTGGGCCTTCTCCTTTTCGCGTCGCTCGTATTCAGCTTTCTGTTGCTCGACAAGCTGCTCTACCTTCTTGCAGCTCTGGAGGTCATGGCCCTTGGTGCGGTGGATCTTGCATTACTGCTTGCCGGAGCTGTCCTGCTTGTCGGCGGCCGCCACAGACTGGTGAGTGGCGCCAGCGGCAACCTCCTTGCCGGAGCCACCAACCTTGGCGTTCTTGTCGCCACCTCCGTTGCCGGACTGCTCGACGACTAGCACATCCCTGCCTTTCTTTTTCCTGTTGCCCCGCCGCCGGCTCTTCTTTGCCGGGGTGGTCTCCTCACTGTCAGATCCTCCTGCTTCGGTATTTTCCCCGGGTAGTCTCCTCCTCCTCGGCGCTGTAGCGCACTTGTCGGCCAGGGCGTATAGCTCACTGACGTCTCTGATCTTGCACATCGCCATCTCCTCCCGCATCCTGCGGTTCCGCACGTTCTGATGGAACGCGCTGATCACCGCGGCAGGGTGGACGTCTGGGATGTTGTGCTGTACACGGCTGAATCTCTGAATATACTTGCGCAGGGGCTCTCCTTCCTTCTGGGCGAGCAGATGAAGGTCGCTTTCTTGGCCATGGGGTTTGTGGCCGCCTGTAAAGGCGCCGACAAACTGATGGCACAGATCTGCCCAAGAAGATATGGAGTTGTCCGACAAGTGCATGACCCAGGACCTGACGTTGGGCTTGAGCACCAGCGGGAAGTAATTGGCGTGGATCTTGTCGTCTCGCCCCCCGGCAGCCTGCACCGCGATGGTGTAGATGCTGAGGAACTCCGACGGGTGCGTCTTGCCGTCGTACTTCTCCGGTACGTCTGGCTTGAAGTTCTTCTTCTTGGGCCTTTGGACTTGCCGCAGCTCACGAGTGAACGCAGGGCAACCTACCGCGTCTGACGGCAAGTCGCTGGTTCCTCCGCGCGTGCATGTCGACAGAGGGCCCGGCGCTTGTCGGATTCACGTCGCGCTTCTCTTCGGCGCTCGATGCGAGTACGAGCGTCCTCTTGTTGTCGATCGTGCAGCACTTGGCGCTGATCGCGATGAGCTCGTGGATCCGACGATGCAGTGGAGTCGCTGTCGAGGTGGATCCGGCGAGTCGGCGATCTTGGCCTTCGGGCGGAGAAGTGCATGGTGGTTGCACCCCACCGGTCTCGTCGCCGCCATCGCTCGCGCTATGGCGCTGCTGCGGCAGCGACGCACTCGGTTGCCGCGAACATCGCCGGGCGGCCGATGAGACTTTGTATGGTGGCCCTCCACTCGTCGACCTTGTCGGCCGTTGGAGGGTAATGTCGAGCGATTGAGCTCTCGCGAGCTCTGCTGGAGTAGTGGGTGGCGATGGCGAACGGCGCGAGGAGCGGATATGCTCGGACTTCTATCTATGTTAGAAGGAGCAAGATCCCGTCCGGCGACCGTGTTCTCGCCGGTACAAGATGTTGGCGCGCATGCTGGTCTTGAACGTCCCGAGATCCTCCAGCTCGGTCTCGGTCCAACGAGCGTATGGCATTGTGAATGCCATGACGCTGTCGGTCCCGCGCCTCCTGAGACAGGCGCGGCACATGTACGGACGCCGAGGTCTGCGCGGCCTTGTCCTTGGACTTGGTAGCACCGTGAGCGCCCCCGTCGCCATCTATCCTTTCGCCGGCGTCTACCCCACCACCTGTTTGCTCCTGCGGTGGTGGGTTCGACGCGGACGGGGCTTCTGCCACCGAAGCCTTCTTCTTCGGTGGCATGTTGGCTAAGATGATGAAGATGTTGCTCGGTGGATGCCGGATCAGGTTCACACAACCTCGACGCCCCCTACCTGGCGCGCCAAAGATGTCGGGGAGGCTGATCGGACCCACGAACACCTATGGGACCGGCGGACCGAGTCCCTTTTGGTTCGGAGGGGGGCGGAGATCGCACGAAGAGCGGATCGAGGCGAAGCACACGAGCAGTTTACCCAGCTTCGGAGCTCTCCGGAGAGATAATACTCCTATTGCTGCTTGTCTGATTTGTATTGTGTTCTTGCTAGGGAGCGCTGAGAGCTACATTATACTCCAGCTGCTAACGAGACCTAGCGTGAGAGTGTTCGAACCCCCCTCTACTTTGCACATGGGCCTCCTTTTATATGCACAAAGGGGCTCCGACAGGTGGCAACGTAGATGAGGGTACAAATGGAAAAACAGTAGTTGGTACACCTACTTGAACAAAGGTACAGATGTACTCTACCTAACTCGACGGCAAGGGACAAAAGCATTAAATGCCCGTCCCTCGTCGCCTAAACAAAGGCAACAGGGACCGTCAGAGCGCCACCGTTCGCCACGATGGCAAGCTTGTCAGCGCCGCTTATCGCTGCTCCCCGCTGGCTGCACAGCCTCTTGACACGCGCGCATGGAATGGTCCCATGGCGACACGTTGGTGGATGAGCAGGAGTGGAGATGAAGAGAGGTTGCCTGCCGCAGCAAGTGCCTTGCCACGGCTGAATCCTTGTCGCGTCCGGAGGCTTGTCCCTCTCCGAGCCTTCACGGCAAGCTCCTCCTGCCGGGGTCTTGCCTTCTGCGTGCCTTGAGTGGCCTTCCCGGCAAGCTCCTCTTGCCGGGGCCTTGTCTTCTTGGTTAAATACTTTGTTCTTGAATGGCTCCAAAGGAACCACGGAGGATCTTGGCGGTGACCGAGGCAAGCCTTGCCGCTGAGGTCTTTGCACTGCCCGTCTGCGAGTTCGGGATACTAGGGTACCCCTACTCTAGTACACCGACATGTGCGCCACCCCAAAAGAGTTACTTGCAGTCGTAGTATAGCATAGCCACTGAGTCCAAGCTAGCTTGCTGCAGTCAAGCTCCACCACCCCCTTTATTGATAATGATGCATATGTAGCTAGTTCTGATGTAAGTCTTGTTGGGTACATTTGTACTCATATTTGCTTATTTTATGTTTTGCAGATAGACTTCTGTCTCACTAGTAGTTCCGCGTGGACTTCGACATTTAGCTTGTTACCTCAGCTACGATCTTGTACCCTTGGTAGGGTCTTGTAGATAGTCAGGCTTCTTAGCCTTTTTCATTTGTAGTTGTTTGTACTCAGACAATTTAAGCTTCCGCATGTGCTTGATGCTTGTATGCTCTGTATGTTGGGTCATGAGACCCATGTTTGTAATACTTGACTCCACGGAACCTAATGAATAAATACTCTGAGTCGTAGAGTCTTGTTGTGATGCCATGTTGTATTTATACATATCGAGAATATTGTGTGTATGATTGAAATGCTTGGTATGTGTGGGATCTGACAACCTAGTTGTCTATCCTTGGTAGCCTCTCTTATGGGGAAATGTAGTCTTGTGCTTCCATTGAGCCATGGTAGTCTGCTACAGCCCAGTTTACCAGAGTCCTGTTAGCCCAGTTGCTACTGCTCCGGAACACTTAGACTGGCCGGCATGTGTCCTACTTCGATCATGTGTCTGTCCCTTCGGGGAAATGTCATGCGGTGTATACCGGAGTCCTGCTAGCTTGCTACAGCCTGGTTTACCGGAGTCCTGCTAGCCCAGTTGCTACAGCCCGGAATCACTCGCTGATGACCGACACGTTCGATGCTGGGTCATGTATGCCTGTCCCTGTAAGTTAGTGCCACTTTGGGTTCACGACTAGTCGTGTCGGCCCGGGTTCTCTGTCATATGGATGCTAGCGACACTATCATATACGTGAGCCAAAAGGCACAAATGGTCCCGGGCCAGGTAAGGTGGCACCCGTGGGAATACCGTGCGTGAGGCCACAAAGTGATATGATGTGTTACTTGCTAGATCGGTGTGACTTAGAATCAGGTCCTGACAACTGGATGGCAGTTTCTAACCTCCCCTCGTACTTGAGGGAAATATCTTAGGCTTGGGATCCTTCAGATTCTTCATAGTGATAATATGATAATAATCCCAAGCGACTCAACAAATATAGCTATGCTCCCTGGCAACAGCGCCAAAAAAAGGTCTTGATAACCCACAAGTATAGGGGATCGCAACAGTTTTCGAGGGTAAAGTATTTAACCCAAATTTATAGATTCAACACAAGGGGAGCCAAACAATATTTGAAGGTATTAGCAGCTGAGTTGTCAATTCAACCACACCTAGAGATTAATTATCTGCAGCAAACTAATCAGTAGCAAAGTATTTTGATAGTTTTGATAGTAGTGACAACAGCAATAGTAACAGTAATAGTGATAGCAGTAATTTGTAGCAAGTGTAACAGTGATGATAGCAATAGTAACGCAGCAAGATCAATAAGGATAAATTCGTAGGCATTGGATCGGTGACTTGTTGGATGATATTCATCACGTGACAGTTATAACCTAGGGCGATACGGCACTAGCTCCAGTTCATCGTTATAATGTAGGCATGTATTCCGTAAATAGTCATACGTGCTTTATTAAAAGAACTCGCATGACATCTTTTGTTCTACCCTCCCATGGCAGTGGGTTCCATATTGGAAACTAAGGGATATTAAGGCCTCCTTTTAATAGAGAACCAGAACAAAGCATTAACACATAGTGTATACATGAACTCCTCAAACTACGTCATCACCAAGAGTGGGCCCGGTTGTTGTCACTCCGGGGTTGTCGGATCATAACACGTAGTAGGTGACTATAACTTGCAAGATCGGATCTAAAACATGGATATAATGATGAATTCATAAACAGTTCAGATCTAAGTTCATGGCACCCGGGGCCAAAGTGACAAGCATTAAGCATAGCAAAGTCATAACAACATCAATCTAAGAACATAGTGGATACTAGGGATCGGGCCCTAACAAAACTAACTCGATTACATGATGAATCTCATCCAACTCCTCACCGACCAGCGAGCCTACGAAGGAATTACTCACTCCCGGTGGGAGCATCATGGAATTGGCGATGGAGATGGGTTGGTGATGACGAAGAACGATGATCCCCCTCTCCGGAGCCCCAAACGGAATCCAGATATGCCCTCCCAAGGAAGAACAAGGCTTGGCGGCGGCTCCATCTCATGGATCACGATAATTCTTTCTCCCTGATTTTTTCTGGAAATATGTGATTTTATAGTATCAGAGGGGTCGTCAGCGGGGCCACCAGGTGGGTACAACACACCTGGGCACGCCAGGAGAGGGGGCGCGCCCTGGTGGGTTGGGCCCACCCAGGTGCCCCTCTCCGGCAGGTCTTGGCTCTAGAAATTCTTAGTATTGATATAAAAAATCTTCACAAAGTTTCGTTCCATTCCGAGAACTGTTATTTCTGCACAAAACAACACCATGGTAGTTCTGCTGAAAACAGCGTCAGTCCGGGATTAGTTTCATTCAAATCATGCAAATTAGAGTCCAAAACAAGAGGAAAAGCGTGAGAAAAAGTAGATACGTTGGAGACGTATCACCTATGTACATTATTATTCCATGAATAACGTCATAACTATGCGCTTTTCTATCAGTTGCCCAATAGTAATTTGTCTACGCACCGTATGTTATTTTTATGAGGGAGATGCCTCTAGTGAAAACTATGGTTCCCAGGTCTATTTTAATTATATTATAAAAACCAGAAATACCTTGCTGCAATCTATTACCTTTTATTTTACTTACCAATTTATCTATCACCTTTCACCAGATATTATCCTTGCAATTAACGAGTACAAGGGGATTGACAACCCTCTTGCCCGCATTGGTTGCAAGTATTTTCTCTTGTGTGTGTAGGTACTGCTAAAGGTCATTTGTGTGGTTCTCCTCGTGATTCGATAACCTTGGTTCTCTACTGAGGAAATTACTATCCGCTACTATATTGGTTCACCCTTCCTCTTCGGGGAAAAGCCCAACACAACTCACAAGTAGTAGGGTACTCATCTTTCCTCTGGCGAGTGTTGTAGCGGTGTTTGTGTGTGTGAAGGTCGCAACAGGTGGAGCTGATTGTTCGGCGGCCATGTTTGTTAGTCCGACACCGAGGGCCTCCTCATTTTTGTTTGGAGTTCTCTCCCTTGAGGTCCCTCAGGAGGTCACCGCACACTTGGGTACTACCGATGAGGCATTGAGGCGCCTGTGGGAGGCCCTGAAGGAAGTGGGGCATCCTGTTCAGCCCAATTTCAAGGTATGGCCCTCCTTAGGTGTAATTGTGGCAGTAGAAGCCCCTGGGACCAAGTGTGGTAGTTCTTTCAGATCTGTGCTGGGTTCTTCACATATTTGGTTTATGGGATCACTCACTTCATGCATGATTATATGCATCTGGCCAGGTGCTTGCCGAGGGAAATCACGATCTTGCAGCACAGGTTTCTAAGCTTGAGAAGCATATCGCATTGCTTCGACAAAAGTGAAGGCCTTCAGCATGACCTTGACGGTTCTTCCTATAAGTTGTGACCTTTAGATTATGCCTGCGAGGCTCAACCGTCATGTGTTCTTCTGTGATCACTTTTTCATTGTTCCTTGCGCAGCCCCCGGGACAGCTATAGCCCTTCGACAAGGCATGGACGAGGCCTCCTAGACTTGTAGACGGGCTGAAAAAGCCAAGCGGGCCGCCTGAGCGTAGCTGGAGATGGTGCTATCTGTCAGTAACGAGCCTGAGACCGCCCAGTAGCGAGAACAGGAGGCTTGTCGTGCCATTCACGCCAACTTGAAGCAGAGTAAGGACCGTCGGAACTTGCTCCAATGTAACTTGGATGCCACGGAGAAGAAGGCATCAGAGTAGATCCAGGTGGCCCAATAGGCCGAGCAGAAGATTGCCCAGCTTCAGAATTGGGAAGGAGACTATGACACATCTTGCTGAAGCGCACCGGTGTTGTCGAGATCTGGAGGCTGTTGCCAAAGGTATGTGGCCAATCTTCTTGTGAGTAATAACATTGGCGTGACCCGTCCTTATAACGGGCTCCGTGAATCATCTTTTGTAGTTCCTCTATCGGAAATCCAGGTCAAGGACGCGGAGGATCACCTTCCATAGGTCGCAATGGTGGTCGGGAAGATGACGACTGTACTTGGCGTCACTGTAGGGACCTTGTTTTCTAGTTATCCTCGCTTGTCACCAGATCTTGAGGTTATCCTGGAGCTGCTCGGGAGTTCCGCCGAATAGTTGGAGGATTGGATTTACTCGGCAGCCTCCAAGGGAGCTCATGAGGTTCTAGCTGGTGTTTGGGCTCACCACCCAAATACAAATCTTTGGTCGCTTGTGAGGCCTCTGACTGGAAGCCTGAATCCACAACTATTCTTGCAAGAGGTTATTGAGGAGGCTGAATATGTTGCTAGGGTCTGTCCCCTGCAAGACATCATTAAGAGACGTCCCAAAGCGAGGAGATCGTTGATACGTCTCCAACGTAACTATAATTTATGAAGTCTTCATGTTGTTATATTATCATTCTTAGATGTTTTACAATCATTTTATAGCAACTTTATATCATTTTTTGGGACTAACCTATTGACATAGTGCCTAGTGCCAGTTGTTGTTTTTTGCTTGTTTTTTACATAGCAGAAAATCAATACCAAATGGAGTCCAAACGTAGCGAAACTTTTTGGAGATTTTTTCTAGGCCAGAAGACACCCAGTGGGCCAAAGAAGTACCAGAGGGGAGCTCCGAGGAGAGCACAACCCACCAGGGCGCGCCTAGGGGACCAAGCGCGCCCAAGTGGGTTGTGCCCACCTCGGTGGCCTCCTGCACCGCCTCTTCGCCATATAAATTGCCAAATATTCCAAAAACCCTCAAGACAACCCTAGATCAGAAGTTCCACCGCCGAAAGCTTCTGTAGCCATGAAAAACCAATCTAGACCTCGTTCCGGCACTTTGCTGGAGGGGGAAATCATCACCGGTGGCCATTTTCATCATCCCAGCGGCCACCATGATGAGGAGGGAGTATTCCACCCTCGGGGCTGAGGGTTTGTACCAGTAACTATGTGTTTAATATCCCTCTCTCTCGTGTTCTTGAGATGTCACGATCTTGATGTATCGCGGGCTTTGTTAATATACTTGGATCATATGGTGTGTCCCCTCTCTATCATGTTGTGAATTGAGTTTTCCCTTTGAGATTTCGTTATTATCAGATTCAATACTTCTACGAATTTGAGAACACTTGATGTATGTCTTGCTATGAATACCCATGGTGACAATGGGGTATCATATTGATTCACTTGATATATGTTTTGGCACTCAACTCGCGGATTCCCGAGGTGACATTGGGGTAATATATGCATAGGGGTTGATGCACGTTCTTGTCTTTGTTTCTCCGGTAGAAGTCTTGGGGCATTCTTTGAGGTTCTTTGTGTTGGATTGACTATTATGAATCTGAAATTATTTGGTGTAATCTTAGTACGAACTCTTGATAGATCGATCGGAAAGGATAACTTGGTGTTATTTTAGTCCGAACTCTGGATAGATCGATCGGAAAGGATAACTTGGTGTTATTTTAGTACGAACTCTTGGATAGATCGATCGGAAGAATAGCTTCGAGGTCGTTTCGTACCCTACCAACAATTTCTTCTTATGTTCTCCTCTAGATAGGAACTTTGGAGTGATTCTTCATTGCATGTTGAGGGATGGGTATATGATCCAATTATATTAGCATTGTTGAGAGATTGCACTAGCGAAAGTACGGACCCTAGGCCTCATTTTCAAGCATTGCAATACCGTTTGTGTTCACCTTTGTTACTTACTACCTTGTTGTATTTATTGTTCTTATTACAAAAATCAATATCTACTATCATTACTATGCTTGTATCACCATCTATTCGCCGAACTAGTGCACCTATACAAATTATCATTGTATTTGGTGTGTTGGGGACACAAGAGACTCTTTGTCATTTGGTTGCAGGGTTGCTTGAGAGAGACCATCTTCATCCTAAACCTCCCATGGATTGATAAACCTTAGGTCATCCACTTGAGGGAAATTTTGTACTGTCCTATAAAACTCTGCGCTTGGAGGCCCAACAAGTCTACAAGAACAAGTTGTGTAGTAGACATCAAGCTCTTTTCTAGAGACGTTGCCGGGGAGGTGAGCGCTTGAAGGTATATCTTTAGATCTTGCAATTGAATCTTTTAGTTTCTTGTTTTATTGCTAGTTTGGTTCATAAAAGTAAACTAAAAATGGAATTGAGGTGGTCTCATATTGTTCATCTTTATCATGTCTTTCTTGAAAATGATGGAAATAAAATTGTGCTCAATTGATAGAATAAGAATTCAATGAAATGTTTGGCATAAATGATGAGCATGATTACAATGTTGTCAGTATGAATTCTTTGACTATCCATGATGCTAATGATATGCAAAGCCATAAGCTTGGGGATGCTATGTTTGATGAAGATGATATATTTTGTCCCCCAAGTTTTGATGAGAAAAATTATTATGATGAAAGCATGTCTCCTATTTATGATGATTATATTGATGAAACTAGGTTTGGAAGAGTGCCAACTCTAGGTATTAATGATCCCACTATTTTGGAGGGTGTTGAATCTTATTGTGATAATTATGAAACTGGATTTGGAGAGGTCAGAATTTTTGGAGTAGCAGAAGTATGGTTAGAGTATAGATTACTACAGACTGTTCTGTTTTTGACAGATTCTATTTTCAATGCATAGCTTGCTTGTTTTCTAGTTTTTATGGCTTATATTGCTCAATATAAATTGTGGAAATGATAAGGTACAGTAGGAATTGTGTGAGGACAATTATGAACCTTGTCTTTGGCATTACCAAAGTTAATGATTTGTCTTTATCATATTAACCTATCTCACGAAGTTCCGTTAAGTTTTGTGTGATTGAAGTTTTCAATTCTTGGGTGAGATATCGATACGAGGAGAATAAGGAGTGACAAGACCCTAAGCTTGCGGATATCCAAGGCACCCCAAGGCAATATTCAAAGAAGATCCAAGCAACTAAGCTTGGGGATGCCTAGAAGGCATCCCCTCTTTCTTCTTCAACATTATCAGTAACCTCACTTGGAGACATGATATGAGTTTTGCTTGGAGCGTCATTTTATTTTGTTTTGATTTGCTTGATGTTATTTATAATAATGTTTTTATCTTTTATTTCAATAAAAGTGGCAAGGATAGCCTTTACCATGCTCATTTTGCAAGTATATGGGTTGCTGTTTCAAAACAGAAAGTTCATTGATTCCCGAGAAAGTCAGACTGTGATAAAATGTTGAAACTTTTTGCAAAATAAGCTATGATAAATTTTATACAGTGTGGTAATTTTTCAAATGTTTTGGAGTTAAAGAAGTATTGATATTCTTGCATCCTTTACAGACTAGCCTGTTTTGGCAGATTGCTGTTATGTTTGCATTGCTTGCATATGTTTGCTTGTTTAATGATTTTATTCGAGGATAGGAGTATTAAATATGCAGAGGCATTTAGTATGCAATGTTAAATAATAATTTTAGTGATTTGCTACAGTAGAGAATGATAAGGTTTTTCCATTGATTTATACTAACTTATCTCACGAGTTTTGTTGAGTTTTGTGTGGATGAAGTTTTTGAGATTTAGGGAAACCGTGATATAAAAGGAATTAACAAGACACAAAAGCTCAAGCTTGGGGATGCCCAAGGCATCCCAAGATAATATTTCAAGAATTCTCAAGCATCTAAGCTTGGGGATACCCCGGTAGGCATCCCACCTTTCTTCATCAACAATTATCGGTTAGTCTCGATGGAGCCTAAGTTTTTGCTTCTTCACATGATGTGTGCTATTCTTAGAATGTCATTTTATTTTGTTTTTGCTTGTTGTTTTAATAAAATACTTGGATCTGAAAGTTTTTAAATAAGAGAGAGTCCAAAATTAGCTACCTATTTACTTAACTACTCGCTTGATCTTCACTTATATCTTTTTGGAGTAGCTTGTCATTTACTCTTGTGCTTCACTTATATCCTATGAGTAAATTTTTGAATGAATTGAATGTCATAAAGTTGAAATTATATGTTCATAACAGTCCTAGTAGTAGCTTCACATTGGGTTTAGAAAGTGAAATCTTTTGAAGCTTGACAATCACAATATTGGTCATACAAGCAATTCATGAATGATTAGTATAAGGAAGAGAACTCTCAGATGCAAATATATTATCTTTGACATCTTCTATGATTGTGAATACCCATTAAATATTTTCAAACTTGAGTAAATTAGTTGAAGTTGGATAAGGAAGACAACGTGATGAGTTATGTTTGGGTATATTTGGATAGAAGTTATATTGTCATGGATCCACCAACATGTGGTGTTTGCCTAAGATATTTTGGTAGCTAAAAGTTTGAACTAAGTAGAGATACTAATTGTGCATCCAAAAACCCTTAAACCAGTTTCTTGCCATGAGTGTCCACCATACCTACCTATGGATTGAATAAGATCCTTCAAGTAAGTTGTCATCGGTGCATAAAGCAATAAAAATTGCTCCTAAATATGTTTGATCTTTTATTGTAAGGGAAAATTGAGCGTTGTACGAACTTGTGATGGCAAAGTAGTAAAAGCGACGAACTGCATAATAAAGGTTGCTATCATCAGGGGCAATATAACGTGACGTTCCTTTGAATTAAGAGCTTGGGCATCCAAATAAAAAGCGCATGACAACCTCTGATTCCCTCTGCGAAGGGCCTATCTTTTACCAGTATTTACTTTTATGCAAAGAGTTAATAGTATACATCCTCATTCAACCTCAATTATTCTCTTTCGCAATCATCATGCGATGGGGAAATATCTAGGCACATATGGCCAGTCAAATATATTTAATCATGAATTATTATTTTTGACAATTATCTCTATGATAAATGAGTTGGGAGGCAAAATATTAAGCCCCTATCTTTCTCTGTGTTCGATGGATTCCATTTGTTCAAAGAATATTCTTTGAGTGCTAGCAATCATAGAATACTATATGGTGATTGGGTTTTTGGAGCTCTTACTTAGATTCTATTGAATACGTTGAATTGCCATTGTTTGGTGACTAAGAATGTAGGTTGTTGAGTTTCAAGTGAATTCATTGTTTGAACCTTAACATGTGAATTCGTTGCTACTTTAACATGAGAAGTTTTATGAGAAAGAATTGATGATATGATGCTAGGAAGAGTGAGTGAAATTATCATTGATCAAACTTATGCACTTTGCTAGCATTCACACTTCATAAATTATTTCTGTTATCATTTACCTACTCGAGGACGAGTAGGAATTAAGCTTGGGGATGCTGATACGTCTCCAACGTATCTAGAATTTATGAAGTATTCATGCTGTTAATTATCATTCTTGGAAGTTTTACAATCATTTTATAGCAACTTTATATAATTTTTGGGACTAGCCTATCGACATAGTGCCCAGTGCGAGTTGTTGTTTTTTGCTTGTTAGTACATAGCAGAAAATCAATAGCAAACAGACTCCAAACGCAGCGAAACTTTTTGGAGATTTTTTCTAGTCCAGAAGACACCCGGCGGGCCAAATAAGTACCAGAGGGGAGCTCCGAGGAGAGCACAACCCACCAGCCCCCAGGCATGCCCAGGTGGTTGTGCTCACCTCGGTGGCCTCCCGCACCGCCTCTTCGCCCTATAAATTGCCAAATATTCCAAAAACCCTCGGGATAACCCTAGATCAGAAGTTCCGCCACCGCAAACCTCTATAGCCACGAAAAACCAATCTAGACCCCGTTACGGCACTCCGCCGGAGGGGGAAATCATCATCGGTGGCCATCTTCATCATCCCCGCGGTCACCATGATGAGAGGGAGTAGTCCACCATCGGGGCTGAGGGTTTGTACCAGTAGCTATGTGTTTAATCGCTCTCTCTCTCTCTCTCTCTCCCTCTCTCTCTCGTGTTCATGAGATGTCACGATCTTGATGTATCACGGGCTTTGTTAATATAGTTGGATCATATAGTGTTTTCCCCTCTCTATCTTGTTGTGAATTGAGTTTTCCCTTTGAGATTTCGTTCTTATCGGATTGAATACTTTTATGGATTTGAGAACACTTGATGTATGTCTTGCTATGAATACCCATGGTGTGGGTTATTATATTGATTCACTTAATATATGTTTTGGCACTCAACTCGTTGATTCCTGAAGTGACATTAGGGTAATCTATGCATAGGGTTTGATGCATGTTCTTGTCTTTGTTTCTCCGATAGAAATCTTGGGGCACTCTTTGAGGTTCTTTGTGTTGGATTGTGTATTATGAACTCTTGATAGATCGATCGGAAAGGATAAGTTGGTTTTATTTTAGTACGAACTCTGGATAGATCGATCGAAAAGGATAAATTGGTGTTATTTTGGTATGAACTCTTGGATAGATTGATCGGAAAGAATAACTTCGAGGTGGTTTCGTACCCTACCAACAATTTCTTCTTATGTTCTCCGCTAGATAGGAACTTTGGAGTGATTCTTCATCGCATGTTGAGGGATGGTTATATGATCCAATTATATTAGCATTGTTGAGAGATTGCACTAGCGAAAGTATGGACCCTAGGCCTCATTTTCAAGCATTGCAATATCATTTGTGCTCACTTTTGTTACTTGCTACCTTGCTATTTTTATTGTTCTTATTACAAAAATCAATATCTACTATCATTACTATGCCTGTATCACCATCTCTTCGCCAAACTAGTGCACCTATACAAATTACCATTATATTTGGTGTGTTGGGGACACAAGAGAGTTTTTATTATTTGGTTGCAGGGTTATTTGATAGAGACAATCTTCATCTTATGCCTCCCATGGATTGATAAACCTTAGGTCATCCACTTGAGGGAAATTTGCTACTGTCCTACAAAACTC
Source organism: Aegilops bicornis (assembly GCA_021605145.1). Lineage (NCBI taxonomy): Eukaryota > Viridiplantae > Streptophyta > Magnoliopsida > Poales > Poaceae > Aegilops > Aegilops bicornis. The sequence continues at coordinate 327,661,742 of CM038673.1, forward strand.
TGCGCTTGGAGGCCCAACACAAGTCTACAAGAACAAGTTGTGTAGTAGACATCAATCATAGAGCTAGATTTTTTTATGCAAAACTATGGACTACTGTTGTATTTTACTATTTTGTTTAGTTGAGTTATTTTTGTAACCTGCCATTGCTATGTTGAGAACGCCCTTGCCCGACCAAATATGTGTGTGCTAGCATTGGCCATATGGACAAGGGACTCTTTTGATCTCGACATGCTGATATGTGCCCAATTGCACTGACTTTGGTTGTGAGCTCTGGGTCGGTCCTCGGCATACGTTAAGATTTTTTATGACTCGAGAGACAAGGTTGGCCGTAAGCCTTGTGACCTCCCGTCTTTGTTGTTATTGAACAACGGAAGGTCTATGTACCGCGAATGCAACCCCCCGTACTTTTACTTTGAAGGGTCACTAGATGTAGTCCAGATTCAGAGCTGCGGAGCATCCGAAATATGATGCAGCTTCGAGTCGCGAAATAAGGAGATCTGTCATACCATCCGCAAACATTTCCAGGGAGTTTCAGTACTAGATGTTTTGTGTACTTCATTTAGCGATCATATGCAGTGTAATAAAATAACCTTATTGTCTGTCTACTACAAGATCAGGCTAATATGATTATTCCATGATGTCTGACTTAATTTAAATTTATGAATTTGCAAGGAAATAATAGAAATTTAAAATTACTAGTGTAAATGTGCCATGAGGGCTTGCTAGACTTGCATGATGCTACGGCCTCCGGAGTTGTGCTGATGTGGAGGTCTACCAGTAGGATTGTGGCCTCTGTATTGATGGATCATCCCTAAGCTCTGGGTGATGCAGTGTCCATGTGTGTGCTGGTTCGGCTGGAGGCCTCTGGCCCCAGTCATATCGTGGGAACTTCTTGGCAGAGGGCATGCGCCGGGCCTCCGTGTGCTTAGTTGTCCATTCTGTGACCTCCTCCAGGTTTCCCTTCTCTACGAGTATGTCTTGGAGGGGGTATCCATGGAGCATAATGATGCCGTGGGGCCCGACATATTCATCTGTATGTAGGTATAGTGTGGCACGACCATGAATTTGGTGAACGCTGGTCTCCCGAGCACCACATCTCATCTTGCAATGGATGGGACCAGCTCGAAGCTGATTAGCTCGCATCTTTAGTTGTCGCCATCCGCAAAAATGACTTCCATTGTGATATGTCCCATGGGCTCTACTTTGCGTTCATGGACGATACCGCGGAACTCTGTCTTGGAAGGGCAGGGGCCCTCGTGTGGTATGTCCATTTGTTGTAGTCACTTTGTGTAGAGTATGTTTATTCTAGAGCCCCCATCCAACAACACTACCAGGATGCAGCAGCCTCCGATCGATGAGCGGGCTGGCAACGAGGGGCAAACAGCTTGGTGTGCGGAATAGCACCGGTGGATGAACGACGACCGCTTCCTCCGCCGCCCGCTCTGTTCTTGGGGTGAAGTGGATGGACTCAGCCGCTCCCACCACTCGTCATAGCAATTAACATCTACTACCTAGGATGGAACTTTCCTGAACCACGGATCAGGACGTCAGGCACCTTCCAGGTCCACAACTCATCTACGAGAGCGTTACGGCGGCCGTCCGTCCTCCGTTAGATGGCCCACCGCCCAGGTTCATTTTAACGCGTAACCATTCTCCTACTCGGATAATGTCCTGACCGCATTGGCCCGCAACATTGAATGCATCCTCTCGGATGAACGTAAGTGTAGCGACCGGATAACACGCTCACCGGTGCTCAAGCGCAGAAACTCCGCTTCCTGCATTATTATGCTATTTTATATCATTTTTGGGACTAACTTATTAACCTAGTGCCCAGTGCCAGTTGCTGTTTTTTTCCTAATTTTGTCTTTACAGAAAATCAATACCAAACAAAGTCCAAATGGGACGAAACTTTTGGACGATTTTTCTTGGACCACAAGACACCCTGGAAGCTTCGAGAGGAGGCCAGAAGAGCCACGAGGTGGCCACAAGCTCGGAGGGAGCACCCTAGGGGGCGCCCCCAAGCTTGTGGGCCCACCGTGGCACTCCCAACCATATATTTTCTTCTATAAATACCCAAATATTCCCCGTAGACTGGAGGGCACACCAAAAATACTTTTCTGCCGCCGCAAGCTTCTGTCCTCGTGAGATCTTGATACATCTCCAACGTATCTATAATTTATGAAGTATTCATGTTATTATATTATCCATCTTGGATGTTTATGGGCTTTATTATGTACTTTTATATTATTTTTGGGACTAACCAATTAACCTAGAGCCCAGTGCCGGTTTCTGTTCTTTTCCCTTGTTTCAGTGTTAGAAAAGGAATATCAAACGGAGTCCAAACGGAATGAAACCTTCGGGAGCGTGATTTTTGGAACGAACGTGATCCAGGAGACTTGGAGTTGAAGTCAAGGAAGCTTCGAGGTGGCCACGAGGCAGGGAGGCGCGCCTGCCCCCTGGCCCCCCCCCCCCCCGCCCTCGTGGGCCCCTCGTGGCTCCCCTGACCGACTTCTTTCGCCTATATATATCCATATACCCTAAAAACATCGGAAAACAGAATATATAGGGAGTTCCGCCGCCGCGAGCCTCTGTAGCCACCAAAAACCAATCGTGACCTGTTCAAGCACCTGGGAGGGGAATCCTCACCGTGGCCATCTTCATCATCCCAGTGCTCTCCATGACGAGGAGGGAGTAGTTCACCCTCGGGGCCGAGGGTATGTACCAGTAGCTATGTGTTTGCTCTCTCTCTCTCTCTCTCTCTCTCGTGTTCTTGAGGTGGTACGATCTTGATGTATCTCGAGCTTTGCTATTATAGTTGGATCTTATGATGTTTCTCCCCCTCTACTCTTTTGTAATGGATTGAGTTTTCCCTTTGAAGTTATCTTATCGGATTAAGCCTTTAAGTCTTTGAGAACACTTGATGTATGTCTTGCGTGGGATAACCGTGGTGACAATGGGTTATTCTATTGATTCACTTGATGTATGTTTTGGTGATCAACTTGTGGGTTCAGTGACCTTGTGAACTTATGCATAGGGGTTGGCACACGTTTTCGTCTTGACTCTCCGGTAGAAACTTTGGGGCACTCTTTGAAGTTCTTTGTGTTGGTTGAATAGATGAATCTGAGATTGTGTGATGCATATCGTATAATCATACCCACGGATACTTGAGGTGACATTGGAGTATCTAGGTGACATTAGGGTTTTGGTTGATTTGTGTCTTAAGGTGTTATTCTAGTACAAACTCTATGATAGATCGAACGGAAAGAATAGCTTCATGTTATTTTACTACAGACTCTTAAATAGATCGGTCAGAAAGGATAACTTTGAGGTGGTTTCGTACCCTACCATAATCTCTTTGCTATTAGTGACTTTGGAGTGACTCTTTGTTGCATGTTGAGGGATAGTTATTAGATCCAATTATGTTATTATTGTTGAGAGAACTTGCACTAGTGAAAGTATGAACCCTAGGCCTTGTATCCTAGCATTGAAATACCGTTTGTGCTCACTTTTATCATCAGTTACCTTGCTGTTTTTATATTTTCAGATTACAAAAACCTATATCTACCATCCATATTGCACTTGTATCACCATCTCTTCGCCAAACTAGTGCACCTATACAATTTACCATTGTATTGGGTGTGTTGGGGACACAAGAGACTCTTTGTTATTTGGTTGCAGGGTTGCTTGAGAGAGACCATCTTCATCCTACGCCTCCCACGGATTGATAAACCTTAGGTCATCCAGTTGAGGGAAATTTTCTACTGTCCTACAAACCTCTGCACTTCGAGGCCCAACAACGTCTACAAGTAGAAGGTTGTGTAGTAGACATCAAGCTATTTTCTGGCGCCGTGGCCGGGGAGGTTAGTGCTTGAAGGTACATCTTTAGATCTTGCAATCGAATCTTTTTGTTTCTTGTTTTAGCACTAGTTTAGTTTATAAAAGAAAACTACAAAAAATGGAATTGAGTTTGCTTCATAAGCTTCATCTTTTTAATATCTTTCGTGAGTATGTTGGAAAGGAAAATTGTGCTCAAATGCTAGAAGAAGAAGTCTATAAAATGTTTGGCACTAAGTCTTTGAATGATGAGCATGATTGCAATGTTGTTAGTATGAACTCCTTGAATATCCATAATATAAATGATGATTGCACTAGTCATGATGAAAATGTCTCTTATAAGCATGTCGACTTTTGTGGAGTGAATAGAGCTTGCAAGTACACACCACTTAGGGAAAACAGATTTTGCAAGAGGCATAAGTATTTGGAAACTAAATGGTTACAAGAAAGGCTAGATGTTAGTGCTGAAAATTTAAAATATCTTCGCCATACTTGTGAACTTTGCAATGAACATGGTCATTTAAATATCAAATGCAAATTGTTTCATGATCGAATCATGTCCAAAAATTGTGATGACTTGATTTCCCTTGCACATCATAATGAACTTAGTTTACTTTTGGGTTATGAAGAAATGAAACGTAAAACAAAGCATATTCCAGAATATAACCTCGAGAAATTCCTCGATATTGATCTAGAAGAAATTTATATGTATTGTGCGGTGAATTGCATTGAAAATCCTTATATTGCCAATTACATAAAGAAAAGAAAACAAATAGAAGATGAAGAAAATACTAACGAAAGGGAAGAGACTTCCCAATGTTCTCCTATTATTTCTTATGATGAATCAGGTAACGAGGAGGAGCTTTCTATTCAACCAATCTCATTAATAAGGAGCTCCAAAAAGAGGATTGAACCCCCACATGACGTGAAGAAGAAAAAGAAAAGATGGAGAAGCAAAGGTAGAAAGGTATCTCTCCCAAATGATGTTGCTCCTATTACTCATTGTGATGATGATAATTGCTATACTATTGGTGTTATCCATACTATTAATGATGAGAGTGATTATGCCTACGATATGAAAAGGCCCAAGCTTGGGGATGCTATGTTTGATGAGAATGACATGTTTGAGAATATATTTTCTGCAATTAATGTTTGTCCCAAGCTTGGGAATGCTATGTTTAATGAATATGATATTTTTAGCCTCCCAAGTTTTGATGAGCAAATTTTTTATGATGATAGCATGCCTCCTACTTATGATGATTATATTGATGAAAGTGGGTTTGGAAGAGTGTCAACTTTAGGAAGTAATGATCCCACTATTTTGGAGGATGTTGAATCTTATTGTGATAATTATGAAAGTGGATTTGGAGAGGTCATGACTTTATTTAGTGATGAATCCACTGTTTCGGAAGAGGTTTCAATTGATTATGATGAGAACAAAGTTGCTACTTATGATGATTATTGTGATGAAACTTATGCTGTAAAAAGTAGTAATGACTATATTTATGAAACTTGTAATGATTATGATTACCCTTTTTCTGAATATTACTCTTTTAATGTGGAAACAATTTATAGTATTCGAGTCTCTTATGATACTCCCACTATTCTGAAAGAGAAGAATTTTTCTTATGTGGAGAGTAGTAAAAATTCTATACTTGTAGATCATGAAAAGAATGCTTTAGGTTCTGGTTATATTGTTAAATTCATTCATGATGATACTGAAAACTATTATGAGGGAGGAATATATGCTTGTTGGAATTGCAATAATATCAAGTTTCCTCTCTATGTGCTTAAAGTTTTGAAGTTATGCTTGTTTTGCCTTCCTATGCAAGTTGATTATTGTTCCCATAAGTTGTTTGCTCACAAAATCCCTATGCATAGGAAGTGTGTTAGAATTAAATGTGCTAGTCATATTCTTCATGATGCTCTCTTTATGTTTCAATTCTTATGCTTTATGTGAGCATCATTGAAATCATCATGCCTAGCTAGGGGCGTTAAACGATAGCGCTTGTTGGGAGGCAACCCAATTTTATTTTAGTTTCTTGTTTTTTGGTTCTGTTTAGGAATAAATAATATATCTATACTCTTTTTATAGGTGGTTTTATGTTTTAATTAGTGTTTGTGCCAAGTAGAACCTTTGGGAAGACTTGGGTGGAGTCTTTATGATCTTGCTGTAAAAAACAGAAACTTTAGCACTCACGAGATTAGCTAAAACTTTTTACTGGAGAGTGATATTTAGTTGATTCTTTTTGAAGATGATTATTAGACAAATTACTCAGGTCCACCAATTTATTTCAGAATTTTTGGAGTTCCAGAAGTATACGTGTTATACAGATTACTACAGACTGTTCTGTTTTAGACAGATTCTGTTTTCTATGTGTTGTTTGCTTATTTTGATGAATCTATGAGTAATATCGGATGGTATGAATCATAGAGAAGTTGGAATACATTAGATATTACACCAATATGAATTTATAATGAGTTCACAACAGTACCTAAGTGGTGGTTTTATTTTCTTATACTAACGAAGCTTACGAGTTTTCTGTTGAGTTTTGTGTTGTGAAGTTTTCAAGTTTTGGGTAAAGATTTGATGGACTATGGAATAAGGAGTGGCAAGAGCCTAAGCTTGGGGATGCCCAAGGCACGCCAAGGTAATATTCAAGGATAACCAAGAGCCTAAGCTTGGGGATGCCCCGGATGGCATCCCCTCTTTCGTCTCCGTTCATCGGTAACTTTACTTGGAGCTATATTTTTATTCACCACATTATGTGTTTTCCTTGGAGCGTCATTTTATTTTCTTTAGTTTTTCTTGCTGTTTGAATAAAGTATCAAGATCTGAAATTTTTAAAATGGGAGAGAGTCTTCACATAGCTACATAATTATTTAACTACTCATTAATCTTCACTTATATCTTTTTGTAGTAGTTTGTCATTTACTCGTGTGCTTCACTTATATCCTATCAGTAAATGGTTGAATGAATTGAATATCATAAATCTGAAATTATATATGTTTCATATGCTTATCCCATGGGGAGTAATGACTGTACATATAAGAAGTAGAGGTGGTAAATTTATTGAAGGTTAGCAAACATTGTATTGGTCACTTGAACAATTCATGAAAGAATATTGAAGGAAGAGAGATTTCACATATAAATATACTACCTTGGACATATTTTGTAATTATGAGCACTCATTAAAATATGGCATGCTAAAAGGTTGATGTTAGACAAGGAAGACAACGTAATGGGTTATGTTTTCTTATATCCGAAATAAAGTATGTTGTCACGGATCGACCAACACGTTGAGCTTGCCTTTCCCCCTTATGCCAGCCAAATTCTTTGAACCAAGTAGAGATACTACTTGTGCTTCCAAACACCCCTTAAACCAGTATTTCCATGAGAGTCCACCATACCTACCTATGGATTGAGTAAGATCCTTCAAGTAAGTTGCCATCGGTGCATGCAATAAAAATTGCTCTCTAAATGTGTATGATCTTTTAGTGTGGAGAAAATAAGCTTTATACGATCTTGTGATATGGAAGCAATAAAAGCGATGGACTACATAATAAAGGTCCCTATAACAAGTGGCAATATAAAGTGACGTTCCATCGCATTAAGATTTTGTGCATCCAACTATAAAAGCGCATGGCAACCTCTGCTTCCCTCTGCGAAGGGCATATCTTTTATTCTTGTGCAAGAGTCATGGTGATCTTCACCTTTCCTTTTTACATTTTATCCTTTGGCAAGAACATTGTGTTGGAAAGATTCTGATATATATATATCCAATTGGATGTAAGGCATCATGAGCTATTATTATTGACATTACCCTTGAGGTAAAAGGTTGGGAGGCGAATCTATAAGCCCCTATCTTTCTCTATGTCTGATTAAAACTTTGAACCCGTAAATATCGCGTGAGTGTTAGCAATTGTGAAAGACTAAATGATAGTTGAGTATGTGGAGTTTGCTAAATCAAAAGCTCTGACGTAGACTCTTCCTGAAAATAAGATGAATTGTAATTGTTTGATGACTAATAACAAGGTTTGTTAGTTTTCAAGAAAGTTTATGATTTATACTTTAACATGTGAATAGCTTGTTACTTGATCATGAGAAGCTTTATGAGATGAGCTACTGCTATGAAATATTGTGATGCTAGAAAAGGTGATTGAAATTATCATTAATCAAACTTGTGCACCTACTAGACACTTCATAAATCATTTCTTTTATCATTTACCTACTCAAGGACGAGCAGGAATTAAGCTTGGGGATGCTGATACGTCTCCAACGTATCTATAATTTATGAAGTATTCATGTTATTATATTATCCATCTTGGATGTTTATGGGCTTTATTATGCACTTCTATATTATTTTTGGGACTAACATATTAACCCAGAGCCCAGTGCCAGTTTCTGTTTATCCCTAGTTTCAGTGTTTCGCAGAAAAGGAATATCAAACAAAGTCCAAACGGAATGAAACCTTCGGGAGCGTGATTTTTAGAACGAACGTGATCCAGGAGACTTGGAGTTGAAGTCAAGGAAGCTTCAAGGTGACCATGAGGCAGGGAGGCGCGCCTGCCCCCTAGGCACGGCCCCCACCCTCGTGGGCCCCTCGTGGCTCCCCTGACCGACTTCTTTCGCCTATATATATATATCCATATACCCTAAAAACATCGGAAAATAGAATAGATCGGGAGTTCCGCCGCCGCAAGCCTCTGTAGCCACCAAAAACCAATCGTGACCCTGTTCCGTTACCCTGTTGGAGGGGGGAACCCTCACCGGTGGCCATCTTCATCATCCTGGCGCTCTCCATGACGAGGAGGGAGTAGTTCACCCTCGGGGCTGAGGGTATGTACCAGTAGCTATGTGTCTGATCTCTCTCTCTTCTGTTCTTGAGGTGGTACGATCTTGATGTATCGCGAGCTTTGCTATTATAGTTGGATCTTATGATGTTTCTCCCCCTCTACTCTCTTGTAATGGATTTAGTTTTCCCTTTGAAGTTATCTTATCGGATTGAGTCTTTAAGGATTTGAGAACACTTGATGTATGTCTTGCGTGGGATAACCGTGGTGACAATGGGTTATTCTATTGATTCACTTGATGTATGTTTTGGTGATCAACTTGCGGGTTCAGTGACCTTGGGAACTTATGCATAGGGGTTGGCACATGTTTTCATCTTGACTCTCTGGTAGAAATTTGGGGCACTCTTTGAAGTTCTTTGTGTTGGTTGAATAGATGAATCTGAGATTGTGTGATGCATATCGTATAATCATACCCACGGATACTTGAGGTGACATTGGAATATCTAGGTGACATTAAGGTTTTGGTTGATTTGTGTCTTAAGGTGTTATTCTAGTACGAACTCTATGATAGATCGAACGGAAAGAATAGCTTCTTGTTATTTTACTACGGACTCTTGAATAGATCGATCAGAAAGGATAACTTTGAGGTGGTTTCGTACCCTACCATAATCTCTTCGTTTGTTCTCTGCTATTAGTGACTTTGGAGTGACTCTTTGTTGCCTGTTGAGGGATAGTTATATGATCCAATTATGTTATTATTGTTGAGAGAACTTGCACTAGTGAAAGTATGAACCCGAGGCCTTGTTTCATAGCATTGCAATACCGTTTGTGCTCACTTTTATCATCAGTTACCTTGCTGTTTTTATATTTTCAGATTAAAAAAACCTATATGTACCATCCATATTGCACTTGTATCACCATCTCTTCGAACTAGTGCACCTATACAATTTACCATTGTATTGGGTGTGTTGGGGACACAAGAGACTCTTTGTTATTTGGTTGTAGGGTTGCTTGAGAGAGACCATCTTCATCTCGCCTCCCACGGATTGATAAACCTTAGGTCATCCACTTGAGGGAAATTTGCTACTGTCCTACAAACCTCTACACTTGGAGGCCCAAGAACGTCTACAAGAAGAAGGTTGTGTAGTAGACATCAGATCTCATCTTGGGGCCTTTTTCGGTACTCTGCCAGAGGGGTATTTGATCACGGAGGGCTTCTACATCAACCTTGCTACCCTTCCCATGATGTGTGAGTAGTTTACCACAGACCTACGGGTCCATAGCTAGTATCTAGATGGCTCTTTGATCTTCAATACAATCTTCTCCTAGATGTTCTTGGAGATATATTCAATGTAATCTTATTGCGGTGCATTTGTTGAGATCCGATGAATTGTGGGTTTATGATTAGATTATCTATGAATATTATTTGAGTCTTCTCTGAACTCTTTTATGCATGATTTATAACTTTGTATTTCTCTCGAATCTATTGATTTTGTTTGGCCAACTAGATTGATTTTTCTTGTAATGGGAGAGGTGCTTTGTAGTGGGTTCAATCTTGCGGTGCTCAATCCTAGTGACCGAAAGGGACATGACACGTATTTGTATTGTTGCCATTAAGGTAAAAAAGATGGAGCTTATTCATATTGATTGGATCTTTCCATCTACATCATGTCATCTTGCTTAAGGCGTTACTCCGTTCTTATTAACTTAATACACCAGATGCATCCTTGATAGCAGTCGATGTGTGGAGTAATAGTAGTAGATGCAAGTAGGAGTCGTTCGACTTGTCCCGGATGTGATGCCTATATACATGATCATTGCCTTGTATATCGTTATAACTATGCACTTTTCTATCAATTTCCCAACAACAATTTGTTTACCCATCGTACGCTTTCTGTCAAGAGAGAACCCTCTAGTGAAAACTATGGCCCTCGGGTCTATCTTTTATCATATTATTTTTGGATCTACAAAATCAAAAACCCAAAAATACCTTGCTTCAATTTAGTTACTTTTATTCCATTTTGCACTCTTACTTATCTTTTATATCTATCACTATCAGATCTCATCCTTGCAAGTAACTGTGAAGGGATTGACAACCCCTTTATCGTGTTGGGTGCAAGTATTTGTTTGTTTGTGTAGGTGCAATTGTTGGAGACTTGTATTTTTCTCGTACTGGATTGATACCTTGGTTCTCAACCGAGGGAAATACTTATCTCTACTTTGCTGCATCACCCTTTCCTCTTCAAGGGCTCAAGAAGTAGTAGTGGGAAGGTTTGAGGTGGTGGCCCCTGTCATTACTACTGCTTGTGGTATGCTCGTGGTTGGTTCCGTCATAATGAATTGATGGAGGAAGATGGCAGGTAGATCTTATAACTGAGATGTCTCCTGGTCAGTGGTGTCGCCGGCCTTCTGATGTGTGCGTGAGGCGACAGTTGGCATAGACCATTGCAACGAGTTGAATGGTTAGTGTGGGCTCCTCCAGGTATGTGTGGCCGAGGTAACCGGCTGACCCTTGCATCGATGCAGAATCACCAGATCAGGGGCAGCCGCCATGGCGTCCTGTTGAAGATCCTAGAGTGATAGGGTGGGCCACTGGGTTGATGTTGACCCAACCCATCTCGTTGACGACGAAGGTGAGGGAGCCGAAGACTAGGCTCGTTCCCGGTGAGAGGTCATCGGGACGGAATATATCCGATCAAAGATCAGTCTCCAGCCAACACTGTGAGATCCCTTGGTAGGTATCCAAGCGTAGCTGGAAGTCTCAGATAAGAGGTGACACAGAGGGTTTAGGTTCGTGCCTCCGGTGAGTAATACCCTACATTCTGCTTGTTGTTGTTGTTATTCATGGTGGAGGGATACCTCATGTGAGGGGATACAATGATGTATGAGATTGCTACCGACAGTTATCCTATCTGAGAGTAGATGATCTAGAGGGGTCCCGGCTCGTCCTCAAGTAGGAAAATGATAAAAACATATTTTTTTATGTGGAATGTTGCCTATCACGTTCATCACATATTCTTTTCTTTTGTAGCATGGACATTTGGAATTTTTTTTATGATTCAAAGCAATGGTCTAGTTTTGACATGAAGATTTCAATACTCAAGCATATTAACAAGCAACCATGTCTTTCGAAATATCAACACTAAAGCAAGTTATCCCTAGCCCATTATGCTCAATCACTGATCCATTCATGAAACACACTCGCATATTAGCTACACCCAATGCTCAAGTACGATCATAGTGCCCATTAGTTGGTGCTTTATAAGAGAAGATGGAGACTCAAATAAAAAAATGCATAAAGTAAAAAAGAAAGGAACTTCGTAGAGGGAAGTAGGGATTTGTAGAGGTGCCAGAGCTCAAAGCGAAAAAGATAGAGATAAAACATTTTGGGTGGTATGCCTTTCCTATCAACGAAAATGATCGAGTAGTTCCCAAGACTTTCCATGCTAGATATATCATAGGCGGTTCCCAAACAAAGACTAAAGTTTATTCCTTTTCCACAATACTTTCACATTCCATGGCTAACCGAATCCATGGGTGCCGTCCATACCAACACTTTCCAAGGAATTTATTATTCGACAACATAAAGTAAATTCATTTTTCATTTCGGGACTGGGCATCTGATAATCCCCAAGTGCAGGGAATCATCGTAGCAATTCCCAAAGGTGGAAGTGATAAGTATGGAGTGTCGAACCCACAAGGAGCTAAAGGTAAGATCAATATTCTCTCAAGTCCTATCTGCCACTGATACGACTCCACGTACACCGAACGTTTGCTTCCAACTAGAAACGAGAAATAAAACTACGTTGAGGGTATGAAGAGAATAACTTTGCGTGGTATCGGAGAGCTAAAATATAAAAGTAAGTGCTTTTATCATAAAGTTAGAATATATTACAAAATATTATAAATAGCGAGTGTGCAATAATGATGAGTCGGTGTGCGGAATTATCCTAGGCAATCGTTAACAAGACCGGTAGTCGTCATTGCAATTTCATATGAGGGAGAGGCATAAGCTAACATATTTTCTCTTCTTGGATCATATGCACTTATGATTGGAACTCTAGCAAGCATTCGCAACTACTAAAGATCATTAAGGTAAAACCCAACCATAGCATTAACATATCAAGTCCCCTTTATCCCATATGCAACAACCCCCTTACTCGGGTTTATGCGTCTGTCACTCAAGCAACCCACTATAAGCGAATTATGAACGTATTGCAACATCCTACAGCAGGAATACCTCACGCTTGCACGACACGGAGGGCACAATAGGACAACACCAAAATAAAACATACAACTCATACCAATCTAGAACATCAATCAACCCAAAGACAAAGGATATCTACACAAAACATCATAGGATGGCAACACATCATTGGATCATAATATGTGGCATAAAGCACCATGTCCAAGTAGGGATTACATCAGGGTGCGTGAGAGTGGACCGCGTAAAAGAGATGAGGACAATGATGATGATGGTGATGTTGATGAAGATGATCACCGCGGATGATTCCCCTCCCGATGGCACTCCGGCGCCACCGAGAGAGAGGAGGAGAGGTTATCCCAGTTGTGCGTCCTCCTTCATGCCCCCCACCTGGATGGGGAGAGGTTCTCCCTCTGGTCCTTGGCCTTCATGGCGATGATGGCCCCTCCGGGATCCTCCTCCATGGCCTCCGGTGATGATGGCCCCCTCCTGCAGGGTGCCAGAGAGGGCCTAGATTGATTTCTCATGGCTACAGAGGCTTGCGGCAGCGGAACATCCGATCTAGGTTTTTTTCTGGAGGTTTGGGCATTTATAGGAGAGGTTGGCGTCGAGAACAAGTCAGGGGGCCTCACGGCGAGTCCACGAGGCACAGGGGCGCGCCCTCCACCCTCGTGGGGCCCACGGGCCTCCCCTCCGGTAACTCTTCTTTCCAGTATTTTTTATATTTTCTAGAAAAATTCTCCGTTGATTTTCGTCGCATCCCGAGAACTTTTATTTCTGTACGAAAACAACACCATGGTAGTTCAGCTGAAAACAGCGTCAGTCCGGGTTAGTTCTAATCAAATCATACCAAAATCATATAAACTATTGTAAACATGGCATGAATACTTCATAAATTATAGATACGTTGGAGACGCATCAGCATCCCCAAGCTTAATTCGTGCTCGTCCTCGAGTAGGTAAAAGATAAAAGATATAATTTATGAAGTGTGAATGCTAGCAAGTGCATAAGTTTGATTAATGATAGTTGCAATCACTTTTTCTAGCATCATTATGTTGGAGATATGCCCTAGAGGCAATCATGTATGATGATATTTCCTATGTGTTTATGAATAAAGATAGTCATTGGACATTATCAATGATGTGTATCAGCCAAAGCATTGACTTGTTTGTGGGACTATGCATTGTATGATGACTGTCCTAAAAGGTCCCTAATCGAAAGGGCTGTGTGGACATGCAGCCGGCTAGACTGGCATATGACACGGTCGATGGCTTGGTCTCACTACCCTTGGAGCATTGGATGCTAACCGGATAATATGGACTTGGAAGGGTCTGGTCGGATTCGACGTAGTCGGATCCGAGTCGAGATAAGGTCCGAGTCGGACAGACCCAACTATGAGACGCAGCGATATGTCATCTGTGAGTCTCTAGTACAACATACGTTCTATGTCCTAAGACCTGAGCTGACGCATGTACTCGAGATGGTGATAGACTTGCTTTTGGCCGACCAAACGCTACTCCGTGGATCTGGGTAGTTACAAAGGTAGGTTTGGGTTTGTCCAATCCCATCTTTGCGAGACATGGTCGAGCAAGATGGCATTTGCCCCTCCGATCAGGAGAGATATACTCTGGGCCCCTCGTGTGATCCGACCAGGAACAACATGGCCATGCAACAAGGATTATGAGATAATCCGGATAGTGGTCGGTATCACTGGAACGAGAAAGAGGTCAGGTTAGCACAAGGATGACAGTCTCGCCTTGAGCCCGATAACATATATCGTGCGGCAAAGGGAACAGAAGTGTGACACGTTGTACAGGTTCGCCTAACCAGACAATAAATGCGCTTGGTGGTCGGCACGCCTTGCTAGAGGCCGCTACCAACCGTGCAGGTCGGAGGTGATCCGAACTGTGACCAAGCCGACTTGAACCTAAGGGGTCGCGCGCTTAAGGGAAGGAACCTACGAGGTCGGTTCATAGGACACTAGTCGGATGTGATCCGAACTGGACTAGGAACGTGACCGAGTAGACTTTGGGCTTTAGGGTCCGTGCGAGGCCCAAGTGTTGAGCTTCATGACGACGCCTATATAAAGTGGAGGTGCGGCACACTCAGGCGGTTGATCGCTTGGCGTTGCGGCTAGGGTTTGCATGTGTTGCGAATAGCCACCTCCACTCGCCGCCCATCGTGTGATCGGACCTAGCAGTCCGCCGCACGACGTTCCTCCCGCACGCGCGGATACCGTTAGAGGCGGTGCACTTGCGCCGCTCCGGTGAACTCGTACGTGGGATCGGACGACCGGACGCTCGAGGGAGATCAGACGAGGAGGAGACGATCCACTCGGACGCGCTGCTCCAACTCTTCTTCCGCTGCAAGGCACTGCGCGTCTAGTGGTAACAAACTGTGATCCATCTCCCATAGCATGTTCCTGGATGTTCTGTGCGTAGGAAAATTTAAATTTGGAGTCGACGCACCCTACCGTAGAACCCAACAGTGGTATCAGAGCCTCTGTTATAGGATTTGGATTCAGATTGTATGCATATTAGATATGTGGAGGCGGCATATGAGATCTGTTGTCCTTGAAGAGATCGGCTATGTGCACGGTTGATGTGATCAACTGCACATGGGGATCGTTGAGGCTATGTTTTCTGTAAATCGGGATTGATGAGGTCGTGACACGATCTACCCCTACCGGTCGGTCATCCGCCATCGGGGTTAATAGTGAAACGTAAATCCGAATCGGATTCGCGATGATCGATAAGATCGGTCAAATCAGAGAATTCGGCGTGTGCGTAGCGCCGTGTATTTCGTACCCGACACACAAACCGGTAGAATGCGATTCTATGCATAACTTTGTTTTGCAGGTTTGATGTGAATAGTATGGCTCATGTGTATGTGATGCATGTGTGTAATTTATGCATTAGCTGCGTGTCATGTTTGTCGGTGGCGAGAATAAAGTGCTGTCATTATAATGTATAACGACCTGCGTGTTGACTTGTGACTCTATGTAAATTCATTACTAGTTGTAGTAGTTGGATGATAGAGATCAGGTTGGTGGCTTGGCGTCCCGGCGTGACAAACAAGATGGAGTTCGTAGATGGTCATCGGAGTCGGAGCCAACCTGGAAGAACGTCCATGAAGGAGCCATACTATTTCACAATATGTGTTATTTTGTGATTGTTATGCTTCTTTGTTTCTATGCATGTTAGAATGATAGAATGATCCCTCATGAATATCAGCTTAATTGCCATCCCGATGTTGCACCTTCGCACGTCAAGTACGTCTAGTAGTGGCCTCATAAAATTGGGGTGCTTCTTTGGGTGTCCTTGAACTGAAGGGTTAAATGTCGGACACGGACATGCCTTGCATCGGAGTTAACTTGACAAGGCTATCAAAACGGTTTTGGGCCTTGTGGCAAAGAAGGTTGGGAGCCGGGGTATGAGATACCTTCCCAACCGACAGGAGTCGTATAGAGATACGATTAGCAAGGAGTTGCTTACCGGATAGGTATGTTGGCTAGCAGTGATGCTAAAGCTCACTAGTCGCATGCGCTAGTCGGATCCTGAATCACTGAGAGTTTGCGGAAGGATCTTGACTTGGTGGGAGTATTTCTAATTAGGCTAGAATTACTCTACATAAACACATTGCTTAGTGATTGCATGTTTTACATTTGTAGATCAATGGCACCACCTGCTCAACCCAACTTTGCATTGAAATCAATTCGGAAAAGGATAAACTGAATGGAACAAACTTTACCACCTGGTATAGAAATCTGAGAATTGTTCTCAAGCACGATAAAAAGGAACATGTTCTAGAGGATCCACTTCCAGAGGAACCTGCTGATAATGCTAGTGCCACAAATGAAAATGCCTACCAGAAACTCGTTGATGAATCAACGGATATGAGCTTTCTGATGCTGGCTTGTATGGAGCCTGATTTGCAATAGCATTTCGAAAACATTGAGGCTTACGATATGATCGAGAGTCTCAAGAGCATGTTTTAGACACAGGCTAGGATCGAAAGGTTCAACGTCTGGCGATCCTTGATGGATTGCAGGCTGAAGGAAGGTGATCCACTGAGCCCACATGTGATCAAGATGATCGGATATGTGCAAGCTTTGGATCGTTTGGGCTTCCCGCTCTTGGATGAGCTGACTCTCGATGCTGTTCAGGTTCTCTTCCGCCCAGCTATGGGACGTTCATCTCGAACTATCATATGCATGGCATGGATAAGAAGCTCCGAATTGCATGGGATGCTCAAGGTGGCGAGCAGGATATTAAGAAAGGCACGCATCAAGTGTTGATGGTGCGAGAAATCGCTAAGTTCAAGAAGAGTTGGTCCAAGAAAAAGGCTAAGGCAAAGGGCACGGAGATGGTAACCTCTGCCATTGCCAAGTCTGGACGGACTCAAGACCGTTTGCTATCACTACAAGGAGACCGGTCCTTTGGAAGAGGAACTATAGCAAGTGGCTTGCGAGCATGGCAAGAAGGCGGAAATGCTTCTTGAGCAAAGGTACACTTGTTGCATATGTTATAGACATTTACCTTCTTGACATACCTAGTAGCTCTTGGGTATTTGATACGGATCGGTTGTTCATATTTGCAACTCGATGCGAGGGCTGGTAAGAACTAGGCGTGTGGCACAAGGCAGATTGACATCGTGGTCGGCAACAAAGCAAGAGTTGCTGCGTTGGAGGTCGGCACGATGCAGCTCCAGCTCCCTTCGGATTCATTATGGAATTGAATAATTGTTATTACATTCCTGCACTTAGTCGGAACATTATTTACATCTCATGTTTGATGAGTCAGGGTTATGAATTCAATTTAAAGGACAATGGTTGTTCGATATTTTTGAATGGTATGTTCCATGGCTATGCACCCATTGTTGATGGGCTATTTATATTGAATCTAGAACAGGAACCGGTCTATAACGTAAATGTCAAGAGGCATAAGCCTAATGAGATAAATCCGACATATACGGCATTGCCGGCTTGGACACATTAGTCTGAAACGCATGAAGAAGCTCCATGATGATGGGCTCCTAACTTCATCCGACTTGGATCGTTCGAGACATGTGAATCATGCTTGCTCGGCAAGATGACTAAGTCTCCTTTCGCAAAGAGTTGCGAGAGGGCATCCGAGCTGTTGGAGCTTATACGGTGATGTGTGTGGTCCAATGAGAACAAGCGCCAGAGGTGGCTATCGATGCCATTGACTTTTACCGGCGACTTGAGTAGATATGGATATATCTATTTGATGAGGCACAAGTTGGAGACTTTTGAAAAATTCAAAGAGTTTCAGAACGAGGTTGATAATCAGCTCGGCAAGACTATAAAGCTTCTGCGATTTGATCGTGGAGGTGAATACATGAGCCAGGAGTTCGATGATCATCTGAAAAGTCGAGGTATAGTACCTCAGCTCACACCTCCGCACGCATACGGAGAAACGGCGTGTCAGAACGGAGGAATAGGACCTTGTTGGACATGGTCCGGTCTATGATGAGCAAATCGGATATACCCTTGTCATTTTGGGGATACACTCTAGAAACTGCAGCTTTCACACTTAATAGGGTACCATCAAAATCCGTAGACAAGACACCGCATGAGATGTGGAATGGGAAGAGTCCCAGTTTGTCTTTTCTAAAGATTTGGGGTTGTGAAGCATTTGTCAAGCGACTTATGTCAGAAAAGCTTACACCCAAGTCGGATAAATGCATATTCATGGGATATCCAAGGGAAACCTTGGGATATAGCTTCTACAACCGGAAGAGAACAAAGTGTTTGTTGCTCGGAGCAGGGTTTTCCTTGAGAAAGAGTTTCTCGGTCGGGAGGCGGTGGGAACGCAGTTCGACTCGAAGAAATTCGAGGACCACTCGAGGGCGGCTCGGTGGTGATGAGATCATACCGAGTCGGTCGGGGAACACAGTAGTGGAAGCGGCATCGACGGTGTACTAGAGTAGGGTACCCTAGTATCCCGAACTTCGTGCCGCAGGCGATTCGACACCCAGCGGCAAGGCTTGCTGGTCACCGCCAAGATCCTCCGTGGTTCCTTTGGAGCCATTCAAGAACAAAGTATTTAACCAAGAAGATAAGGCCCCGGCAAGAGGAGGTTGCCGGGAAGGCCACTCAAGGCACGCGGAAGGCAAGACCCCGGCAAGAGGAGCTTGCCGGGAAGGCTCGGAGAGCGACAAGCATCCTGAAGCGACAAGGATTCAGCCAGCGGCAAGGCACTTGCCGCGGCAACCTCTCTTCATCTCCGCTCCAGCTCATCCACCAACGTGTCGCCATGGGACCATTCCATGCGCGCGTGTCAAGAGGCTGTGCAGCCAGCGAGGAGCAGCGATAAGCGGCTGACAAGCTTGCCATCGTGGCGAACGGTGGCGCTCCTGACGGTCCCTGTTGCACTGTTTAGGCGAAAGGGACGGGCATTTAATGCTTTTGTCCCTTGCCGTCAGGGTTAGGTAGAGTACATTGTACCTTTGTACAAGTAGGTGTACCAACTACTATTTTTCCATTTGTACCCTCATCTACGTTGCCACCTGTCGGAGACCCCTTGAGCATATAAAAGGAGGCCCATGCGCAACGTAGAGGAGGTTCGATTCGATTCCAACGTAACCAGAGAACACTCACGCTAGGTCTTGTAGCTCTCATCGCTCCTTAGCAAGAACACAAGACAATTAGACAAGCAGCAGTAGGAGTATTATCTCTTCGGAGAGCTCCGAAGCTGGGTAAACTGCTCGTGTGCTTCCCCTCGATCCGCTCTTCGTGCGATCTCCGCCCCCCTCCGAACCAAAAGGGACTCGGTCCGCCGGTCCCCCAACATCTTTGGCGCGCCAGGTAGGGGGTGTCGAGGTTGTGTGAACCTGATCCGGCGTCCACGCAAGCAACATCTTCATCATCTTCGCCAACATGCCACGAAGAAGAAGGCTTGTGGCAGAAGCCCGTCGCGTCGAACCCACCACCACAGGAGCAAACAGGTGGTGGGGAGACGCCAGCGAAAGGATAGACAGCGACGGGAGCTCACGGTGCTGCCAAGTCAAGGACAAGGCCGCGCAGACCTCGGCGTCCGTACATGTACCGCGCCCGTCTCGGAGGCGGGAGCAACGACAGCGTCATGGCATTCACAATGCCATACGCTCGTTGGACCGAGATCGAGCTGGAGGATCTCGGGGCGTTCAAGACCAACATGCTGCGCCAACATGCTTTGGCACGAAGCGAGGCACGGTCGCTCGGACGGGATACTGCTCCTTCTAACATAGATAGAAGTCCGAGCATATCCCGCTCCTCGCGCCGTTCGCCACTGCCACCCACTACTCCAGCAGAAGCTCTGGCGAGAGCTCAACTGCTCCTCGATTACCCTCAACGGCCGACAAGGTCGACGAGTGGAGGGCCACCATCTGAAGTCTCATCGGCCGCTTAGCGGTGACGCTCCGCGGCAACCGAGTGCCTCGCTGCCGCGGCAGGAACGCCAAGCGCGAGCCGGTGGCGATGAGACCGGTGGGGGTGCAACCACCATGCACTCTCCGCCCCGGAGGCCAAGATCGCCGACTCGCCGAATCCACCTCGACAGCGACTCCACTGCATCATCAGATCCACGAGCTCATCGCGATCAGCGCCAAGTGCTACGATCGGCGGCAAAGAAGGGCGCTCGGACTACGCATCGGCGCCGAAGAGAAGCGCGACGTCAATCCGACAAGCGCGTCGGGCCCTCTGTCGACATGCACGCGCCAGAGGAACCAGGCGACTTGCCGTACGCGGTAGGTTGCCCTGCGTTCACTCATGAGCTGCGGCAAGTCCAGTGGCCCAGCAAGAAAAAGTTCAAGCCAGACGTGCGAGAAATGCAGCGGCAAGACGCATCCGTCGGAGTTCCTCGGCATCTACACCATCGCGGTGCAGGCTGCGGGGCGAGACGACAAGATCCTTGCCAACTACTTCCCGGCTGGTGCTCAAGCCCAACGTCGAGTCTGGCTCATGCACTTGCGGACAACTCCATATCTTCTTGGGCAGATCTATGCCATCAGTTTGTTGGCGCCTTTACGGTGACCACAAACCCCATAAGAAAGCGACCTTCATACGGCTCGCCCGGAAGGAAGGAGAGCCCCTGCGCAAGTATATTGAGGAGATTCACCGTGTACAACACAACATCCCGGATGTCCACCCTGCCATAGTGATCGCACGTTCCATCGAGCGTGCGAAACCGCAGAGATGCGGAGGAGATGGCGATGTGCAAAATCAGAGACGTCGGTGAGCTATACGCATACGGCCGACAAGTGCGCCGCGTCTTTGAGGAGGAGGAGACTCCCGGAGAGAATACCGAAGCTGGGGGATCGGCGGTGAGGAGACCGCCCGGCAAAGAAGAGCGGTGGCGGGGCAACAGGAAAAAGAAAGGCGAGAGATGTGCTAGTCGTCGAGCAGTCCAGAAGCGGAGGTGGCAACAAGAACGCCAAGGCTGGTAGCTCCGGCAAGGAGGTTGCCGATGGCGCCAACCACCAACTGTGGCGGCGCCGACAAGCGGGACGGCTCCGGCAAGCGATCTTGCAAGATCCACCGCACCAAGGGTCATGACCTCCAGAGCTGCAAGAAGGTCGAGCAGCTTGTCGAGCAATAGAAAGCTGAATACGAACGACGCGACAAGGAGAAGGCCCAGGAAGGTGCCGGAGGAGTAAGCAAGAAACGTCCCGGCCGGGGAGGACGCCGCGGCAAGGCCAAGCAGCGGCAAGGAGACAGACCTCCTCGCGGCCGCGACAAGGATGAAGACGACAACAATGACGAGGACATGGATGATGACGAGGCCGACGAGCAGGAGTTTCAGAAAGCTACAGAGGTCCTCTGCGTTGACGGAGGTGCTTCCCTGCATACTTCCCACCGCCAACTCAAGCAGTGGATGCGGGAAGTTAATGCAGCTGAACCATCCGTAGAGTCACGCAAGCCTCACGAAGTGGTCCAGCATGCCTATCATCTTTGATATTGAGGACCACCACGATCGCATAACTGCGGTCGGGTGCTTGCCGATGTTGGTCTCACCAACTATCCGCAACCTCAAGGTCACCAAGATGCTAGTTGGCGGGGCCGGCTTAAACCTGATCTCCTCGCGGTGCCCCGGAAGCTTCAGATCCACGACAATGAGCTCGAAGAGGCGGCACATTCAAGGAATCAACCGGGAAGGAGCAAGCGAAGGGAAGATCACGTTGCCGGTAACATTTGGCATGAGCTGAACTTTAGGACCGAGAGGGTCACATTCGACGTTGCTGATTTCCCATTGCCTTACAATGGGATACTTGGCAAATCGACACTCGCTAAGTTCATGGCAGCCTCTCATTATGCATACAACTTACTCAAGATGCCAGGCCCGATAAGCATCATCTCTGTCCATGGCGACAAGAAGGATGCTCTTATCTGTGCCGACAAGATCTATCGGGAGGCAGCAGCTGCAACAGAAAGCAAAACACTCGCCGCTAAAGCTCCCGAGGGGAAGAAGACCAAGTCCGGTAAGAGCTCTGATGCCCACTCCGGCAAGCGCACCTCTTCGGAGTGCTGCACTACCGTCGAGGACGCACCATCGAGCTCCACCGGCAAGTGTAAGAAGACGATGGCAGCTCCGCCAAAGACCAAGAAGGTGTCCGCCAAGGAGGACGGCCCTGGTGGTACTTTCACCATCAGTGCTACTCTCGACCCTAAATAGGAAGGCGCGCTCGTTGCTTTCCTGCGCGCGAAACGTCGAAGTGTTTGCATGGCAACCGTCGACATCCCGGTGTTCCCGTGAAAGTAATTGAGCATCACTTAGTTGTTTGTCCTCATCGCGACCGTCAAGCGAAGAAAGTCGAGGAAAGCGAGCGGTGGGCGTCAAGAATTCATCGCAGAAGAGATCAAGAAATTGGAAGCAGCAGGCCTTGTCAGAGGAGTGCTCCATCCTACGTGGTTGGCCAATCCTGTAGTTGTGCGCAAGGCAAATGGGAAATGGATACTTTGTATTGACTTCACGGATGTTAATAAAGCTTGTCCC
The DNA here is from genome assembly GCA_021605145.1 of Aegilops bicornis. NCBI lineage: Eukaryota > Viridiplantae > Streptophyta > Magnoliopsida > Poales > Poaceae > Aegilops > Aegilops bicornis. The sequence continues at coordinate 327,684,569 of CM038673.1, forward strand.
AAAGACCCGTTTCCCTTGCCGCGCATCGACCAGATTGTTGACTCCACGGCTGGATGTGATTTGCTTTCATTTCATGATGCATACTCAGGATATCATCAGATCTTCATGGCAGAAGAGGATGAGGAGAAAACCGCATTCATTACTCCATGTGGCACATCTTTATTTCATACGGATGCCTTTCGGTTTGAAGAATGCTGGTTCAACGTTTGCAAGATTAGTCCATGACGCTTTTGAGCCGCAAATGCACAGAAATGTAGAAGCCTACATGGATGAAATAGTGGTCAAGAGCAAGGACAAAGCAACTCTGGTTCAAGATTTGGATGAGACCTTTGCAAATCTGCGCAAGATCAACCTCAAGCTCAACCCCGAGAAGTGCGTGTTCGGAGTCCCTTCCGGCAAGCTTCTCGGGTTCTTAGTGTCTCTCGGCGGAATTGAAGCCAATCCCGACAAGATCAAGGCCATTGAGCAGATTGAAGCACCAAAGCGCGTCAAGGATGTACGAAGACTTGCAGTTCGCGTGGCTGCTCTCGGCGAGTTTATCTCTAGGTCTGCTGAGCAGCATACTGCCATTTTCAAGATTTTGAAAAAGGCAGGTCCAATGAAATGGACTCCCGAAGCGGAGGCTGCGCTGCAGAGACTTAAAGAGGTACCTGTCCTCCACTCCAATACTTGTCACACCTAAGCCACAAGAGAAGTTGCTGCTATATATAGCGGCAACCAATCAAGTGGTTAGTGCTGCGTTAATAGCGGAGAGGGAGGCGGACGATGAGCCGGCAACCATGGCAGATACATCCAGCGACAAGCAAGGCACTTTACCGACAAGCTCTGGTCTCGACAAGGGCCAGATGCTTGAGCATGCGAGAAGATGCGAAAAAAGATGGTACAACGCCCAGTTTACTTTGTCAGTTCTCTCTTGCAGGGGGCTAGGTCAAGGTACTCTGGTGTGCAGAAATTGCTTTTCGGCCTCCTCATGGCCTCGAGAAAGCTGCGCCATTACTTCCAAGCACAATATTGAAGCTTACTCTTCTTCTTCCTCGTCGGAGCTGAGCGCGGAGAGATCAAACTCCGGCTCGCCTCCGGTGCGACAAGGCGGAGGAGTGGGCTCTCTTGACCGCTTGGCGGAGGTGTCGGCGGTGGCACAGGGAGGATCCCGCCCGGTTGTCGCGGCAGTGTGGGGTGCTCCAGCGGCAACATTGCTTGCCTTGATGAAGCGCGTCGCTGTGGCCGCGGCTGTTGGCCCATCTGCCGCCCGTCTAAATCTCTCGGCCTTGCGGAGACGCCTCTTTAAGCGGGGGGGAGCTCCGTTCGCGGCAAGCCGCTGGATGGTGGGGAAGAAGCGCCCTCGGCTGGTTCGCTCGACTTCGACCTCGGATTCGGCAAGCTCTTCCTCACCGGCGAACTCCCTTCGCTCGGCAAGGCTTGCCGCCTCTGCTGCATTGCCTCCTCCACGGTGTACCCGAAGGCGCCCGGTAGCGGCAGCTCTGCCGCCTCCTCCACTTGGTGGCAATGCGGCGCATCTCGTCATCGGTGGTGTCGCGAGTGAGCTTCTTACGCTTTCGTCGAGGCGGATCAGCATTTCTTCCAAGCTGTCGAAGAATTGCCGCGCGACGTCGTCCGCGAGGCTCTTGCCAGTTGGAGCGATCCCATGAGAATCGCTGGCGGCATCATGGCGCGGATGCGGTCGGCGCAAAATTGTTGCACAATGGGGCGACCCCCTCGGCAACCTAAACCACTCGGGGTGATCGGGGTCATGCTTGAACAGCTCTAGCAGCATCGCATCCAACTCCAAGACAGTGAAATTCCAGTTGAGGCCCGGCGCAGCCTCATGATGTCCGCTGCGTTTTGGAACTCCCAAGCAGGTCTCCTCCTCTCCACGAAAGGAGTGATGCGGCGGCGATGGAAATCTGCGCCAAGCGCTACAGTGAGTCCGGCAAGCACGAGGCGCAAGATCCGGTCACAGCAATCTTCAACCTAGCATCTTCCGGCGTAAGTTGCTCCAATCGTTGCCGCACACTATTGGGGTTTGGCGCAGGGCAGTGAAGGGCTGCGGTTCTCCTCAACGATCCAACACCAATTGGCTCTCCACTCCTCCCATTTGCTACGGAGCTCTCCTTCCAGATAAGCTTCTTTCTTGCTGATCCCGGAGATCCAAGCAATCCCTCCGTGAGCGGCTCCCTCTCTCAACGCGGGGCATGAAGAAGTGGCGGAAGAGGGCTACGTTTGGGTGGATCCCGACAAAGTTTTCGCAAAGGTGTGCGAAAACTGCCATGGTCGAGACAGCATTGGGGGTGAAATCAAGGAGGCGAAGCCCGTGAGGTGTTCATGATATCACGAAGAATTCAGAAAAGGCGGGCAGAGCCCACAATAGAAGAAAAGCGCAAAGAAAGGGTACCCAGTTGGGGCTAGTTCGAAGCGGTGGCGGGAGTACCTTCATGCGGCGGATGCGCACGCGTCTCCGTCGACGAAGAGGTAGTAGCCCTCCCTCGGCTCCTTTGCGTCGAGCTGGGGGAGAAGATGGCCCGCTCCTTTCGCAGCGCCGCGAGCCGCTGCGCCTCGGCCGATTTCACGCCCTTCCCCTTGTCGGCTTTCGGAGCCATGGCGGAGGCGGTGGAGGAGACCGACGGCGTTGATGGCGCTGTGGCAAAAGGGGGCGGAGCGCTGCTCTCTTCGCACTAGAGAAGAAGGGGGGAGCGGCGGTGGTTTTCGAGACGAGACAACAATGGCGAGGTGGGCGACCTGCCCCTGTTTCCCCTGTTTATAAGGAGGGAGAGGGGCGGACGTTCCGCTTTTCCTAATAAAGAACCCCCCCCCATGATCTCTCCCACGACGCCACATTCGACGCGTGCTGTTCGTGGGGGACGTGGTGGGTCCAGAGCAAGTTACGGCGTGATCAAGGCCGCGTGTGACCATGCACTGTTTTGGGCCTGGCCCAACAGCGCTCGGCACCGTGTGTGGCCCAGGCCCGGGGGCTCCTGTCGGTGTACTAGAGTAGGGGTACCCTAGTATCCCGAACTCGTGCCTGCAGGCGATTGCAGCACCCAGCGGCAAGGCTTGCCTGGTCACCGCCAAGATCCTCCGTGGTTCCTTTGGAGCCATTCAAGAACATGATTTAACCAAGAAGACAAGGCCCGGCAAGAGGAACTTGCCGGAAGGCCACTCAAGGCACGCGGAAGGCAAGACCCGGCAAGAGGAGCTTGCCGGGAAGGCTCGAGAGCGACAAGCCTCCGGATGCGACAAGGATTCAGCCGCGGCAAGGCACTTGCCGCGGCAGGCAACCTCTCTTCATCTCCGCTCCAGCTCATCCACCAACGTGTCGCCATGGGACCATTCCATGCCCGCGTGTCAAGAGGCTGTGCAGCCAGCGGGGAGCAGCGATAAGCGGCCGACAAGCTTGCCATCGTGGCGAGCGGTGGCGCTCCCGACGATCCCTGTTGCCTTTGTTTAGGCGGCAGTGACGGGCATTTAATGCTTTTGTCCCTTGCTGTCGGGGTTAGGTAGAGTACCTTTGTACCTTTGTACAAGTAGGTGTACCAACTACTATTTTTCCATTTGTACCCTCATCTACGTTGCCACCTGTCGGAGACCCCTTGAGCATATAAAAGGAGGCCCACGCGCAACATAGAGGAGGTTCGATTCGATTCCAACATAACCAGAGAACACTCACGCTAGGTCTTGTAGCTCTCATCGCTCCTTAGCAAGAACACAAGACAATTAGACAAGCAGCAGTAGGAGTATTATCTCTCCGGAGAGCTCCGAAGCTGGGTAAACTGCTCGTGTGCTTCGCCTCGATCCGCTCTTCGTGCGATCTCCGCCCCCCTCCGAACCAAAAGGGACTCGGTCCGCCGGTCCCATAGGTGTTCGTGGGTCCGATCAGCCTCCCCGACAGGCACCGGAACCACGAAGGTCAGAGAGATTGCGCAGAGTGCGTGATGTATTGTTGCTAGAAAGCGACGAGCCGGCCACGTATGCAGAAGCGATGGTGAGCCCAGATTCCGAGGCATGGCTGGAGGCCATGAGATCCGAGTTAAAGTCCATGGATGAGAATCAAGTGCAGGACTTGGTTGATCCGCCACCGGCGAATCGCCATTGGTTGCAAATGGGTCTTTAAGAAGAAAACTGATGTGGATGGAAATGTTCAGATATACAAAGCTCGGCTTGTCGCTAAAGGTTATGGACAAGTTCAAGGAATTGACTACTGACGAGACTTACTCGCCGGTAGCGATCTTTGAAGTCGGTGAGGATCATACTAGCTATAGCTGCATATTTCGATTACGAGATATGGCGGATGGATGTCAAAAGCGGCTTTCCTTCACGGAAATTTAACCGAGGACGTGTATATGATACAGCCCGAGGGTTTTGTCGATCCGACTAGCACTAGTAAGGTATGCAAGCTCAAGAGATCCATTTATGGGTTGAAGCAAGCATCTCGGAGTTGGAACATTCGTTTTGATGAGGTAAATCACCGGTCTCGGTATCATCAAAAGCAAAGAGGATTCTTGTTTATACAAGAAGTTAAGTGGGAGCTCGATAGTGTTTTTGATCTTGTATGTGGATGACATACTACTGATCGAAAATAATGTTTCGATGCTAAACTCGGTCAAGGAATCATTGAATGGCAAGTTTTTGATGAAGGACCTTGGTGAGGCAGTCTATATTTTAGGCATTAAGATCTATAGAGATAGATCGAGGAGGCTGCTCGGCTTAAGCCGAGCACGCATACATAGATAAAGTGTTCAAGCGGTTCAACATGAGTGAGGCGAAGAAAGGGTTCTTGCCGCTCTCACATGGTATAAGGCTAAGCGAGACTCGAGTCCTTCGACATCCGATGAGCGAAGCAGGATGAGTAGGATTCCGTATGCCTCAAAGAATCGGATCCATCATGTATGCCATGATATGTACAAGGCCTGATGTTGCTTTTGCAATAAGCCTAACAAGTAGATACCAGGACAACCCGGTGAGAGTCACTTTGGGCAGCGGTAAAGACTATTTTGAAGTACACGAAAAGGACTAAAGAGATGTTCCTAGTTTATGGAGGTGAGGAAGAGCTCGTCGTCAGGGGTTACGTCGATGCTAGTCTCCAAACCGACCGAGATGATTGTCGATCACAGTCCGGATTAGTGTAAGTCCTGAATGGAGGAGCAGTGCACTGGATGAGTTCCAAGCAGGATACGGTGGCGATTCTACCACGAAGCGAATACGTTGCGGCTTGTGAAGCTGCAAAGGAAGGTGTTTGGATCCGGCATTTTACGGATGATCTTGGTATTTTCCCAGCCTCGGTGAAACCGTTGGACCTTTATTGTGATAATTCTGGTGCCATCGCACAAGCCAAGGAGCCGAGGAATCACCACAAGGTCAGACACATAGATCGGAAATATCACCTGATACGAAAGATCGTAAAGAATGGTGATGTAGAGTTATGCAAGATTCACAGGGATGCAAATGTTGCAGATCTGTTGACTAAGCCGCTTCCACAACCCAAGCATGAGGGGCACGTTAGAGCTATGGGCATTCGATGTCTATTTTGATTGACTCTAGTGCAAGTGGGAGACTGTTGGAGATATGCCCTAGAGGCAATCATGTATGATGATATTTCCTATGTGTTTATGAATAAAGATAGTCCTTGGACATTATCAATGATGTGTATCAGCAAGTACGTGACTTCTTTGTGGGACTATGCATTGTATGATGACTGTCCTAAAAGGTCCCTAGTCGAAAGGGCTGTGTGGACACGCACCGGCTAGATCGGCATATGACACGGTCGATGGCTTGGTCTCACTAGCCATGGAGCATTGGATGCTAACGGATAATATGGACTCGGAAGGATCTGGTCGGATTCGACGTGATCCGAGTCGAGATAAGGTCCGAGTCGGACAGACCCAACTATGAGACGCAGCGATATGTCATCTGTGAGTCTCTAGTACAACATACGTTCTATGTCCTAAGACCTGAGCTGACGCATGTACCCGAGATGGTGATAGACTTGCTTTGGGCCAACCAAACGCTACTCCATGACTGGGTAGTTCCAAAGGTAGGTTTCGGGTTTGTCCAATCCCATGCTGCGAGACATGGTCGAGCAAGATGGGATTTGCCCCTCTGATCAGGAGAGATATACTCTGGGCCCCTTGTGTGATCCGACCAGGAACAACATGGCCATGCAACAAGGATTATGAGATAATCCGGATAGTGGTCGGTATCACTGGAACGAGAAAGAGGTCGGGTTAGCACAAGGATGACAGTCTCGCCTTGAGCCCGACAACATATATCGTGCAGCAAAGGGAACAGAAGTGTGACACGTTATGCTGTTCGCCTAACCAGCTTCATCGCTCGCTTGGTGGTCGGCACGCCTTGCTAGAGGCCGCTACCAACCGTGCAGGTCGGAGGTGATCGAATCGTGACCAAGCCGACTTGAACCTCAGGGGTCGCGCGCTTAAGGGAAGGAACCGACGAGGTCCGTTCGTAGGACACTGGTCGGATGTGATCCGAACTGGACTAGGAACGTGACCGAATAGACTTTGGGCTTTAGGGTCCGTGCGAGGCCCAAGTGTTGAGCCCGCGACGGACGCCTATATAAAGTGGAGGTGCGGCACACTCAGGCGGTTGATCTCTTCGGCGTTGCGGCTAGGGTTTGCATGTGTTGCGAATAGCCACCTCCGCTCGCTGCCGACTGTGTGATCGGACCTAGCAGTCCGCCGCACGACGTTCCTCCCGCACGCGCGGATACCGTTAGAGGCTGTGCACTTGCGCCGCTCCGGCAAACTCGTACGTGGGATCGGACGACCGGCCGCTCGAGGGAGATCGGATGAGGAGGAGACGATCCACTCGGACGCGCTGCCCCAACTCTTCTTCCGCTGCAAGGCACTGCGCGTCTAGTGGTAACAAACTGTGATCCATCTCCCGTAGCATGTTCCTGGATGTTTTGTGCGTAGGAAAATTTAAATTTGCAGTCGACGCACCCTACCGTAGAACCCAACACATTATATATCATAACAGTAGCTCAACTCATTAAACTTCTTATGATCAGGTAACAAGCTTTTCACATATTACAGTATAGATCATAAACTTTCTTGAAAACTAACAAACCGTGCTCTTAGTCATCAAACAGTTGCAATTCATCTTATTTTTGGGAAGGGTCTATTGAAGAGTTTTGATTCAGCAAACTCCACATACTCAAATATCATTTAATCTTTCACAATTGCTAACACTCATGTTATATTTATGGGTTCAAAGTTTTAATCGGACACAGAGAAAGATAGGGGCTTATAGTTTTGCCTCCCAACCTTTTACCTCCAGGGTATTGTGAACAATAATAATTTATTAAAACCTACATCCAAGTGGATATATATATCCAGATCGCTCCAACACAAAGTGCTTGCCAAAGGAAAAAGTGTAAAAAGGAAAGGTGATGATCACCATGACTCTTGTATAAGGGTAGAAGATAATAGTAAAAGATAGGCCCTTCACAGAGGGAAGCAGAGGTTGTCATGCGCTTTTATGGTTGGATGCACAAAATCTTAATGCAAAAGAACGTCACTTTATGTTGCCGCTTCTGATAAAGACCTTTATTATGCAGTCCGTTTCTTTTATTTCTTCCCTATCACAAGTTTGTATAAAGCTTATTTTCTTCGCACTAATAGATCATACATCTGTAGAGAGCAATTTTATTGCATGCACCGATGAGAACTTACTTGAAGGACCTTACTCAATCCATAGGTAGGTATGGTGGACTCTCATGGCAAAACTGGGTTAAGGAATGTTTGGAAGCACAAGTAGTATCTCTACTTGGTGCAAAGAATTTGGCTAGCATGAGAGGGAAAGGCAAGCTCAACATGTTGGATGATCCAAGACAATATAATGTTCCGGATATAAGAAAACATAACCCATTAAGTTGTCTTCCATGTCCAACATCAAATTTTTAGCATGTCATATTTTAATGAGTGCTCACAATTACAAAATATGTCCAAGATAGTATATTTATATGTGAAATCTCTCTTTCTTCAATATTCTTTCATGAATTGTTCAAGTGACCAATTCTGCGTTTGCTAACTTTCAATAAGTTTACTATCTATACTTATTATGTGTGAAGTCATTACTCCCCATGTTATAAGCATATGAAAAGTATATAAATTCAGATTTATGATATTCAATTTATTCAACCATTTACTCATAGGATATACGTGAAGCGCGTGAGTAAATGACAAACTACTCCAAAAGATATAAGTGAAGAAAACTGAGTAGTCAAATAATTAACTAGTCATGGGAGGATTCTTTTTCATTCAATATTTCAGATCCAATGATTCTATTCAAACAGCAAGTAAAATTGAAAATACGCTCCAAGAAAAACACATATCATGTGACGAATAAAAATATTGCTCCAAGTAAGGTATACTGATAGTTTTGAAGACGAAAGGGGGGATGCCTTCCGGGGCATCCCCAAGCTTAGGCACTTGAGTCTTCCATGAATATTACCTTGGGGTGCCTTGGGCATCCCCAAGCTTAGGGTCTTTCCACTCCTTATTCTCCTCATATCGATATCTCACCCAAAGCCTGAAAACTTCAATCACACAAAACTTAACGGAACTTCGTGAGATAGGTTAGTATGATAAAGAGTAAACCATTCACTTTGGTACTGTAAAAGACAAGGTTCATAATTTATCTCACACAATGCCTACTGTACCATATCATTTCTACAATTTATATTGAGAAATATAAGCCACAGAAACTAGAAGACAAGCAAACTATGCAATGAAAACAGAATCCGTCAGAAACAGAACAATTTGTAATGATCTGAACATCAATGATACTTCTGCTACTCCAAAAATTATGACATAAATTGGTGGACGTGAGGAATTTTTCTATTAATCTTCTACAAAAAGAATCAACTCAAAAGCACTCTTTTGTAAAAAAAATGACAGCTAATCTCGTGAGCGCAAAGTTTCTATTTTTTTACAGGAAGATTATATTACCTCCCACTCAAGTCTTCCCAAAGGTCTTACTTGGCACTTTATTGAAAAAAGCTATAAAACATGATTACTACAGTATCTTAATCATGTAAACACACAAAAATATTAAGGGTAAATATTGGGCTGTCACCAAACAAGCGCTTTTCTTTAATGCCTTTTATCTAGGCATGATGATTTAAATGATACTCACATAAAAGATAAGAATTGAAACATAAAGAGAGCATCATGAAGAATATGACTAGCACATTTAAATTTAACCCACTTCCTATGCCTAGGGATTTTGTGAGCACATAATTTATAGGAACAAGAATCAACTAGCATAGGAAGGCAAAACAAGTATAACTTCAAAACTTTAAGCACATAGAGAGGAAACTTGATATTATTGCAACTCCTACAAGCATGTATTCCTCCCTCATAATAATTTTCAGTAGCATCATGAATGAGTTCAACAATATAACCATCACATAAAGCATTCTTTTCATGATCTACGAGCATAGAAATTTTACTACTCTTCACATAAGCAAAATTCTTCTCATTCGAAATAGTGGGAGCAAACTCAACAAAATAACCGCCATGTGAGGCATAATCCAATTGAAATTTAAAATCATGCTGACAAGTTTCATGGTTAACATTATTCTTTATACAATACATGTCATCACAGTAATCATCATAGATAGAAACTTTGTTTTCATAATCAATTGGAACCTCTTCCGAAATAGTGGAATCATTAATAACTAAAGTCGACACTCTTCCAAATCCACTTTCATAAATATCACACTAAGATTCAACACCCTCCAAAATAGTGGGGTCACTAATTCCTAAAATTGACACTCTTCCAAACCCGCTTTAGATGATAGTATTATTCATACTCCAAAAGATATAAGTGAAGTTCATGGAGAATTATACAATTAATATAGACTAACCAATATCCAAGCTCAAAATATATAAGTGAAGCACACGAAGCATTCTATAAAACCATACTCCAAAGATTTAAGTGAAGCACAAAGAGCATTCCTATAAGGTCATACTGAAAAGATATAAGTGAATGATAAACCACAAGTATAGGGGATCGCAACAGTTTTCGAGGGTAGTGTATTCAACCCAAATTTATTGATTCGACACAAGGGGAGCCAAAGAATATTCTCAAGTATTAGAAGTTGAGCTGTCAATTCAACCACACCTGGATAACTTGGTATCTGCAACAAAGTATTTAGTAGCAAAGTAATATGGCAGTAACGATAATGATAGCAAAAGTAATATTTTTGGGTTTTGTAGTGATTGTAACAGTAGCAACGGAAAAGTAAATAAGCGAAGAACAATATGTGAAAAGCTCGTAGGCATTGGATCGGTGATGGAGAATTATGCCAAATGTGGTTCATCATGTAACAGTCAGAACATAGGGTGACATGTAATCGGCTCCAATTCATCAATGTAATGTAGGCATGTATTCCGAATATAGTCATACGTGCTTATGGAAAATAACTTGCATGCCATCTTTTGTCCTACCCTCCCGTGGCAGCGGGGTCCTAGCGGAAACTAAGGGATATTAAGGCCTCCTTTTAATAGAGTACCGGACCAAAGCATTAACACATAGTGAATACATGAACTCCTCAAACTATGGTCATCACCGGGAGTGGTCCCAATTATTGTCACTTCAGGGTTGCCGGATCATAACACATAGTAGGTGACTATAGACTTGAAAGATAGGATCAATAACTCACATATATTCATGAAAACATAATAGGTTCAGATCTGAAATCATGGCACTCGGGCCCTAGTGACAAGCATTAAGCATAGCAAAGTCATAGCAACATCAATCTCAGAACATAGTGGATACTAGGGATCAAACCCTAACAAAACTAACTCGCTTACATGATAAATCTCATCCAACCAATCACCGTCCAGCAAGCTTACGATGGAATTACTCACGCACGGCGGTGAGCATCATGAAATTGGTGATGGAGGATGGTTGATGATGACGACAGCGATGGATTACCCTCTCCGGAGCCCCGAACGGACTCCAGATCAGCCCTCCCGAGAGAGTTTAGGGCTTGGCGGTGGCTCTTTATCGTAAAACGTGATGAATCTTTCTCTCTAATTTTTTTCTCCCCGAACACGAATATATGGAGTTGGAGTTGAGGTCGGTGGAGAAACAGGGGGCCCACGAGGCAGGGGGCGCGCCCAGGGGGAGGCGCCCCCCCACCCTCGTGGACTGGTGGAGGCCCCCTGACGTGGATTCTTCTTCTAGTATTTTTAATATTTTCTAAAAATAAGTTCCGTGGAGTTTCAGGTCATTCCGAGAACTTTTGTTTCTGCACATAAATAACACCATGGCAATTCTGCTGAAAACAACATCAGTCCGGGTTAGTTCCATTCAAATCATGCAAGTTAGAGTCCAAAACAAGGGCAAAAGTGTTTGGAAAAGTAGATATGTCGGAGACGTATCAACTCCCCCAAGCTTAAACCTTTGCTTGTCCTCAAGCAATTCAGTTGATAAACTAAAAGTGATAAAGAAAAACTTTTACAAACTCTGTTTGCTCTTGTTGTTGTAAATATGTAAGGCCAGCATTCAAGTTTTCAGCAAAGATCATGAACTAACCACATTCACAATAACACTTAGGTCTCATGTTTACTCATATCAATGACATAATCAACTAGCGAGCAATAATAATAAATATCGGATGACAACACTTTCTCAAAACAATCATGATATGATATAACAAGATGGTATCTCGCTAGCCCTTTCTGAGACCGCAAAACATAAATGCAGAGCACCTTTAAAGATCAAGGACTGACTAGACATTGTAATTCATGGTAAAAGAGATCCAGTCATAGTCATACCCAACATAAACTAATAGCAATGGATGCAAATGACAGCGGTGCTCTCGAGCTAGTGCTTTTTAATAAGAGGGTGATGACTTGACATAAAAGTAAATAGATAAGCCCTTCGCAGAGGGAAGCAGAGATTTGTAGAGGTGCCAGAGCTCGATTTTAAAGCAGAGATAAATAATATTTTGAGCGGCATACTTTCATTGTCAACATAACAACCAAGAGATGGCGATATCTTCCATGCTACACACATTATAGGCGGTTCCAAAACAGAATGGTAAAGTTTATACTCCCCCTCCACCACAAGGATCAATCCATGAATTGCTCGAAACAACGAGTGCCTCCAACTAACAACAGTCCCAGGGGGAGTTTTGTTTGCAATTATTTTGATTTGATTTGCATAAAGCATGGGACTGGGCATCCCGGTGACCAGCCATTTTCTCGTGAGTGAGGAGCGGAGTCCACTCCTCTTGAGAATAACTCTCCTAGCATGGAAGATACATACAACCCTAGTTGATACATGAGCTATTCAAGCATACAAATAGAATTTCATTTCAAGGTTTAGAGTTTGGCACATAAAAATTTACTTGGAACGGCAGGTAGATACCGCATATAGGAAGGTATAGTGGACTCATATGGAATAACTTTGGGGTTTAAGGGATTGGATGCACAAGCAGTATTTCCGCTTAGTACAAGCGAAGGCTAGAAAAACACCGGGAAGCGACCAACTAGAGAGCGACAACAGTCATGAACATGCATTAAAATTAATAAACATTGAGTGCAAGCATGAGTAGGATATAATCCACCATGAACATAAATATCATGAAGGCTATGTTGATTTGTTTCAACTACATGCGTGAACATGTGCCAAGTCGAGTCGCTTAAATCATTCAAAGGAGGATACCACCCCACTATACCACATCACAACCATTTTAATAGCATGTTGGCACACAAGGTAAACCATTATAACTCATAGCTAATCAAGCATGGCACGAGCAACTATAATCTCTAATTGTCGTTGCAAACATGTTTATTCATAATAGACTGAATCAGGAACGATGAACTAATCATATTTACAAAAACAAGAGAGGTCGAGTTCATACCAGCTTCTCTCATCTCAATCAGTCCATCATATATCGTCATAAATGCCTTTCACTTGCACGACCGAGCGATGTGAAAATAATAAGAGTGCATGTGCATTGGACTAAGCTGGAAACTGCGTGCATTCAATAAGTAGGAGAAGACAAGGCAATATGGGCTCTTGGTTAAATCAACAATAATGCATATCAGAGCCACTTCAACAATTTAATTATGGTCTTCTCTTATCGACCCCCAAAGAAAAGAAAAGAAATAAAACTACTTACACGGGAAAGCTCCCAACAAGCAAAAGAAGAACGGGAAATATTGTTGGGTTTTATTTTAATTATTACTACTATAGCTAGAAAGTAAATTAGCTAAACGCTACAACTAATTTTTTTGGTTTTCGTAAGATTTAACAAACACACAAGAAGAAAACAAGAAAAAGAAAATAAACTAGCATGGATATTACAGTGAAAAAGTATGAGCACCGACATCTAGCAATGAGTGTGTGAATATGGATGTAATGTCGGTGAGAAATACGTACTCCCCCAAGCTTAGGCTTTTGGCCTAAGTTGGTTTAGTGCCACGGATGGCCTGGCGGATATCTAAAGTTGTAGTTGGGGTCGTATTGAGATGCAGTGGCTATTGCATCATGGGTTGCAGCTTGGAGGCGAGCTACCCTCGTCCTCCTTTCATACTCATTTGCCTCCTCTCTAGTTATAAAATGTCTCCCCTTTGCCTGAAAGTCAAAGAGAGCAGGAGCAGGGAGAACAATATTGACAGCATGACGCCTGTCAAAGATTAGTCGGTACTGGAGAGGTGGTTCATTCCTCTCGACAAACTGATGGTGAACCATAGCATTAAAGTCTAGATAAGAGGAGGCAATTCAATATCATCATCATGTATGGTTACACCAAGAAAATCAGCTAAGCGGGTTGCATAAATTCCACCAAAGAAACCTCCATTAAATCTATTATGATGCAACCTACGCGCAACAATGGCTCCTAAATTATAAGATTTATCTCCTAACACAGCACTCCTAAGAATACAGAGGTCAGGGACACACATGTGGCATGCTTCATCTTTACCATTTATGCACCTACCTATGAAGAGAGCAAAATAATGTATAGCAGGAAAATGAATGCTCCCTATGGTAGCTTGTGTTATATCTCTAGATTCCCCCACAGTTATACTAGCAAGAAAGTCTCTAAATTCAGATTTGCGAGGTTCACTAGCACTAACCCATTGTGGAAGTTTGCAAGCAGTGGTAAAATCCTCTAAGTCCATAGTATAAGATTTTTCATAAAGATCAAACAGGATAGTTTGAGAATTGCGTGAAGATGAAAATTCAAACCTCCTCACTAAGGAACTATTGAGATAGTGGTACTGGCGGCACTTTTCCTCCTCGAAACTCACAAGATCAGCGTTACGCAAATATGCGTTAAATTCTTCCTTGATTCCCGCTCGATCCATAAAGTCCTCTGAAGGCCATTCACAAGGTCAAGATCATGCTCCTTGGTGGCTCATCGTCAAGATCACGTTGCAAGCCTGGTTCCTTGCTTCCTTGAAGAACCACCTTGGTACATTTTACTAATCATATTTCTTCCTCTGAAAAATTTCTGAAATTTTTAGTAACTTCATATAAAAGTGAACCAAGCTCAACAAAATTGATAGCAACTACTCCTACAAGTGCTTAGAGCCCATATCATGCATTAGAACTACTTGGAACCATATAAATTTGACATGCAAGCTCAAGAACATGGTCACCTAGGCAGCACAAATTTGCAATGAATAAAGCACTAGAACAAAAACTAATTGGACCAATGGAGGAGTCACATACCAAGGAACAATACCCCAAGTAGTTTTGTGAGGGGTGCTTTGAACAAGGAGATCGAAAATCGCAGCAAAATGAGCTAGAACTCGTGCTTGAGCTGGATGGTGATTTTTTGGGAGGAAGAAGAAGTGTGTGGGTGCAGGAATGAGTGGAGGGGAGCCACCATGGGCCCACGAGGCAAGGGGCGCGCCCTGGACCCTTGTGGCCAGGTGCTTGCTCCCCCTGTTGTGTTCTTAGTGCCAGATATTCTCAAATATTTCAGAAAAATCATATTAAATTGGCAGGGCATTTGGAGAACTTTTATTTTTGGGGTATTTTTATATTGCACGGATAATTCAAAAAACAGACAGAAAAATACTAATTTTACTTTATTTCAACTAAATAACAGAAAGTAGAAGGAGGGTATAGAAGGTTGTGCCTTCTAGTTTCATCCATCTCATGCTCATCAAAAGGAATCCACTAACAAGGTTGATCAAGTCTTGTTAACAAACACATTCCGAATAACATGGAACCGGAGAAATTTCAAATAGCACTATGTTACCTCAACGGGGATATGCACATCCCCAATAATAAGAATGTCATATTTCTTCTTGACAGTAGAAACAGGAAATTCAAAACCTCCAAAAATAATCGATGGAATTTTTCCAATAGAATTGATACTGTGGACTTGAGGTTGTTTCCTCGGAAAGTGTACCATATGCTCATTACCATTAACATGAAAAGTGACATTGCCTTTGTTGCAATCAATAACAGCCCATGTAGTATTCAAAAAGGGTCTTCCAAGAATAATAGACATACTATCGTCCTCGGGAATATCAAGAATAACAAAGTCCGTTAAAATAGTAACGTTCGCAACAACAACAGGCACATCCTCACAAATACCGACAGGTATAGCAGTTGATTTGTCAGCCATTTGCAAAGATATTTCAGTAGGTGTCAACTTATTCAAATCAAGTCTACGATATAAAGAGAGAGGCATAACACTAACACCGGCTCCAAGATCACATAAAGCAGTTCTAACATAGTTTCTTTTAATGGAGCATGGTATAGTGGGTACTCCTGGATCTCCTAATTTCTTTGGTATTCCACCCTTAAAAGTATAATTAGCAAGAATGGTGGAAATTTCAGCTTCCGGTATCTTTCTTTTATTAGTAACAATTTCTTTCATGTACTTAGCATAAGGATTCATTTTGAGCATATCTACCAAATGCATACATAAAAAGATAGGTCTAATCATTTCAAAGAAAGCGCTCAAAATCCTCATCATCCTTTTTCTTGGATGGTTTGGGAGGAAAAGGGATGGGTTTCTGAACCCAAGGTTCTCTTTCTTTACCGTGTTTCCTAGCAACAAAGTCTCTCTTATCATAATGTTGATTCTTTGATTGTGGGTTATCAAGATCAACAACAGGTTGAATTTCTACATCATTATCATTGCTAGGTTGAGCATCATCATGAACATTATCATTAACATTTTCATTAGGTTAATGTTCATTACAGATTGTGTTTCAAAGATCGAAATAGAGATATCATTTGGATTCTCAGGTGGTTCAGCAATAGGTTCACTAGAAGCATGCAAAGTCCTATCATTTTTCTTTTTCTTATTTTTAGAAGGACTAGATGCATCTACATTATTTCTCTGAGAATCTTGCTCAGTTCTCTTAGGATGGCCTTCAGGATACAAAGGTTCCTGAGTCGTTTTACCAGTTCTAGTAGCCAATCTAACAACATAGTCATTATTCTTTCTATTTAGTTCACTGAGCAAATCATTCTGAGCTTTAAGTGCTTGTTCTACTTGAGTGGTGACCATAGAAGCATGTTTACTACTGAGTTTAAGTTCACCCTTAACATTAGCCATGTAATTACTCAAGTGTTCAATCATACAAGCATTTTTTTAATTGTCTACCAAAATAAGCATTAAAATCTTCTTGCTTAACCATAAAGTTATCAAATTCATCCAAACATTAGCTAGCAAACTTAGTAGGCGGGATTTCAGCTTTATCATATCTATAGAGAGAATTTACCTTTACTACCTGTGTCGGGTTATCAAGACCGTGTGTTTCTTCAATAGGTAACCGATTAGGATCATATATTTCTTCAACAGGCGGTAAATTAAGACCATGTATTTCTTCAATAGGAGGTAAATACTTAACATCTTCAGCTTTAATACCCTTTTCTTTCATAGATTTCTGCCTCTTGCATATCTTCAGGACTGAGAAATAGAACACATCTTTTCTTCGGAGTTGGTTTAGGAATAGGCTCAGGAGTTGGCTCAGGAAGTGTCCAATTATT
The DNA here is from genome assembly GCA_021605145.1 of Aegilops bicornis. Taxonomy (NCBI): domain Eukaryota; kingdom Viridiplantae; phylum Streptophyta; class Magnoliopsida; order Poales; family Poaceae; genus Aegilops; species Aegilops bicornis. Next base: position 327,701,561 of record CM038673.1, read on the forward strand.
TTCATTTGTCAACATATTATTCAATAGAATTTTAGCTTCATCCGGTGTTCTTTCCCTGAAAATGTAACCAAAGACAACTATCCGGGTAATCTCTGGAAGCATCGATTAGTCCATTATAAAAGATATCAAGTATTTCATTTTTCTTAAGAGGATGATCAGGCAAAGCATTAAGTAATTGGACAAGCCTCCCCCAAGCTTGTGGGAGACTCTCTTCTTCAATTTGCACAAAATTATATATTTCCCTTAAGGCAGCTTGTTTCTTATGAGCGGGGAAATACTTAGCAGATTAGTAATAAATCATATCCTGGGGACTACGCACACAACCAGGATCAAGAGAATTAAACCATATCTTAGCATCACCCTTTAATGAGAACGGAAATATTTTAAGGATGTAAAAGTAACGAGTTCTCTCATCATTAGTGAACAGGGTGGCTATATCATTTAATTTAGTAAGATGTGCCACAACAGTTTCAGATTCATAGCCATAAAAAGGATCAGATTCAACCAAAGTAATTATATCAGGATCAACAGAGAATTCATAATCCTTATCAGTAACGCAGATAGGTGAAGTAGCAAAAGCAGGGTCAGGTTTCATTCTAGCATTAAGAAATTGCTGCTTCCATTTAGCTAATAACTTCTTAAGATCATATCTATCATTGCAAGCTAAAATAGCTCTAGCAGCTTCTTCATCCATAACATAACCCTCAGGAACAACAGGCAATTCATATTTATTAGGAGGAGAGTCTTCATCATCACTATCTTCAATATTATCTGTTTCAATAATTTCATTCTCTCTAGCCCTAGCAAGTTGTTCATCAAGAAATTCACCAAGTGGCATAGTAGTATCAAGCATAGAAGTAGTTTCATCATAAGTATCATGCATAGCAGAAGTGGCATCATCAATAACATGCGACATATCAGAATTAATAGCAGAAGCAGGTTTAGGTGTCGCAAGCTTACTCAAAACAGAAGGTGAATCAAGTGCAGAGCTAGATGGCAGTTCCTTACCTCCCCTCGTAGTTGATGGAATTTTTTTTTTCTCGTCTTTCAAGTTCTTCATAGTGACCAGAAGATATAAATCCCAAGTGACCCAAAGAATAGAGCTATGCTCCCCGGCAACGGCGACGGAAAATAGTCTTGATCACCCACAAGTATAGGGGATCGCAACAGTTTTCGAGGGTAGAGTATTCAACCCAAATTTATTGATTCGACACAAGAGGAGCCAAAGAATATTCTCACGTATTAGCAGTTGAGTTGTCAATTCCACCACACCTGGATAACTTAGAATCTGCATCAAAGTATTTAGTAGCAAAGTAATATGGAAGTAACGGTAATGACAGCAAAAGTAATATTTTTGGGTTTTGTAGTGATTGTAACGATGTAACGGAAAAGTAAATAAGCGAAGAACAATATGTGAAAAGCTTGTAGGCATTGGATCGGTGATGGAGAATTATGCCAAATGCGGTTCATCATGTAACAGTCATAACATAGGGTGACATAGAACTAGCTCCAATTCATCAATGTAATGTAGGCATGTATTCTGAATATAGTCATACGTTCTTATGGAAAAGAACTTGCATGACATCTTTTGTCCCACCCTCCCAAGGCAGCGGGGTCCTAGCGGAAACTAAGGGATATTAAGGCCTCCTTTTAATAGAGTACCAGACCAAAGCATTAACACATAGTGAATACATGAACTCCTCAAACTATGGTCATCACCGGGAGTGGTCCCGATTATTGTCACTTCGGGTTGCGGATCATAACACATAGTAGGTGACTATAGACTTGCAAGATAGGATCAAGAACTCACATATATTCATGAAAACATAATAGGTTCAGATCTGAAATCATGGCACTCGGGCCCTAGTGACAAGCATTAAGCATAGCAAAGTCATAGCAACATCAATCTCAGAACATAGTGGATACTAGGGATCAAACCCTAACAAAACTAACTCAATTACATGATAAATCTCATCCAACCCATCACCGTCCAGCAAGCATACGATGGAATTACTCACGCACGGAGGTGAGCATCATGAAATTGGTGATGGAGAATGGTTGATGATGACGACGGCGACAGATTCCCCTCTCCGGAGCCCCGAACGGACTCCAGATCAGCACTCCCGAGAGAGTTTAGGGCTTGGCGGCGGCTCCGTATCGTAAAATGCAATGAATCTTTCTCTCTGATTTTTTTCTCCCCGAACACGAATATATGGAGTTGGAGTTGAGGTCGGTGGAGCAACAGGGGGCCCACGAGGGCAGGCGGGCGCGCCCCCCACCCTCGTGGACAGGTGGAGGCCCCCCTGACGTGGATTCTTCTTCCAGTATTTTTAATATTTTCCAAAAATAAGTTCCGTGGAGTTTCAGGTCATTCCGAGAACTTTTGTTTACGCATAAATAACACCATGGCAATTATCTTTGAAAACAGCGTCGATCCAGTTAGTTCCATTCAAATCATGCAAGTTAGAGTCCAGAACAAGGGCAAAAGTGTTTGGAAAAGTAGATACGACGGAGATGTATTAGTGAAGCACATGAATCATTCTATAAATTGATGAAGGGATATCTCATACTAGCATGGTTCTTAAAGAAAAAGAAAAATACAAAGGACGCAAATCATGTGAACAAAACAAAAACCAAGGTATACCAATAATTGTTGAAGAAGAAAGATGGGATGCCAACCGGGGCATCCCCAAGCTTAGATGCTTGAGTATCCTTTAAATATTTACTTGGGGTGCCTTGGGCATCCCCAAGCTTGAACTCTTGCCCCTCTTTATTCTTCTCATATTGATAGCTCCTCAATCTTCGAACACTTCATCCACACAAAACTTAAACAAAAACTTTGTTAGATCCGTTAATATAATAAAGCAAATCACTACCTTTAGGTACTGTTGAAAACTTATTCCAATTTCATATTAGAACTATATCTACTGTATTCCAACTTCACCATGGTTCATACCCCCCAATACTACCCATAGATTCATCAAAATAAGCAAACAACTCATAGAAAACAGAATCTGTCAAAAACAGGACAGTTTGTAGTAATCTGGAAGTTTAGTAAACTTATGTAACTCCAAATACTTCCAAAAAATATGAAAATTTAAACAATTTGTACATAAGTAATGTGCAAAAAGTTTCAGACCCGTTTGACTTTCCAGTAAAAAATGTAAATTCACGCGTTATAGCCAAAGTTTCTGTTTTTGTACTGCACATAGTTAACAAGCAATCTAATCATCCTAAAACCCAAGCTTGGCACATTATTTTTATAATAAAATGGATATATACAAGGGGATAATTATTTTCGGAGAAGCTACCATGAATTTTTTTACATTGTTTCGATGAGCATGAACACAAGTGTTCAAGGTCGACCCTCACTTCTCCAATGCATAACCTTCCAATCACTTCTCTTTTGAAAAACTTTTTAGGCATGACAGGCAAGTAATTCTTTTGTATTTTCATTATTTTAAATGTTTTTGTATGTTTCATCCACAACTGAATAGAAACAAAAAGGAAAAACAAAATCTACTAAGTGAAGAAAGCAAACAAGCACACACGAGAATATCAACCCCACGCTATTGGTCCCCGGCAACAGCGCCAGAGCTTGATAATCCCCAAGTGCAGGGAATCATCGTATCAATTCCCAAAGGTGGAAGTGATATGTATGGAGTTTCGAACCCACAAGGAGCTAAAGGTAAGATCAATATTCTCTCAAGTCCTATCTGCCACTGATACGACTCTACGCATAATCAACGTTTGCTTCCAACTAGAAACGAGAAATAAAACTACGTCGTGGGTATGAAGAGGATAACTTTGCATGGTATTGGAGAGCTAAAATATAAAAGTAGGTGTTGTTATCATAAAGTTACAATATATTACTAAATATTATAAATAGCGAGTGTGGAATAATGATGTGTCGGTGTGCGGAATTATCCTAGGCAATCGTTAACAAGACCGGTAGTCGTCATTGCAATTTCATATGAGGGAGAGGCATAAGCTAACATACTTTCTCTTCTTGGATCATATGCACTTATGATTGGAACTCTAGCAAGCATCCGCAACTACTAAAGATCATTAAGGTAAAACCCAACCACAACATTAACATATCAAGTACCCTTTATCCCATACGCAACAACCCCCTTACTCGGGTTTATGCTTCTGTCACTCAAGAAACCCACCATAAGCGAATCATGAACGTATTGCAACACCCTACAGCGGGAATACCTCACGCTTGCATGACATGTAGGGCACAATAGGACAGCACCAAAATAAAACATCCAACTCATACCAATCTAGATCATCAATCAACCCAAAGACAAAGGATATCTACTCAAAACATCATAGGATGGCAACACATCATTGGATCATAATATGGGGCATAAACCACCATGTTCAAGTAGGGATTACATCGGGGTGCGGGAGAGTGGACCGCGTAAAAGAGATGAGGACGGTGATGATGATGGTGATGTTGATGAAGACGGTCACCGCGGCGATGATTCCCCTCCCGATGGCACTCCGGCGCCACCGAGAGAGAGGAGGAGAGGTTCTCCCCGTTGTGCGTACTCCTTCATGGCCTCCCCCTGGATGGGCAGAGGTTCTCCCTCTGGTCCTTGGCCTTCATGGCAATGATGGCCCCTCCGGGATCCTCCTCCATGGCCTCCGGTGATGATGGCCCCCTCCGGCAGGGTGCCAGAGAGGGCCTAGATTGATTTCTCGTGGCTACAGAGGCTTGCGGCGGCGGAACTTCCGATCTAGGTTATTTTCTGGAGGTTTGGGCATTTATAGGAGAGGTTGGTGTCGAGAACAAGTCAGGGGGCCTCACGGGCAGTCCACGAGGCACAGGGGCGCGCCCTCCACCCTCGTGGGGCCCACATGCCTCCTCTCCGGTAACTCTTTGTTCCAGTATTTTTTATATTTTCCAGAAAAATTGTCCGTTGATTTTCATCCCATTCCGAGAACTATTATTTCTGCACAAAAACGACACCACGGTACTTGTGTTGAAAACAACGTCAGTCCGGGTTAGTTCTAATCAAATCATACCAAAATCATATAAACTATTGTAAACATGGCATGGATACTTCATAAATTATAGATACATTGGAGACGTATCTGCATCCCTAATACATTTTCCGTACTCTTGTGCAAAGACAAGTGAATGAACACTCATCTTGAGAATAACACATCTAGCATGGAAAAATATCAGCCACCCCTACCGTTTCATGAGCGGTACAAGCACACAAAAAGGAAATTTATTTTGAAGATTATAGATGGCACGTACAAATTTGCTTAGAACGGCAAAAGAATACCGCATATAGGTAGGTATAGTGGACTCATATGGCAAAACTGGTTTAAGGATTTTGGATGCACAAGTAGTAATTCCACTTAGTACAAGTGAAGGCTAGCAAAAGATTGAGAAGCATCCAACCAAGAAACAAAAAATCTCATAAGCGAGCATTAAGCATAACTAACACCGAATAATGCACCACAAGTAGGATATAATTTCATTGCATAACTATTTACTTTCGTGCTTGCATAGGGAATCACAAACCTTAACACCAATATTCTTACTAAAGCATAATTACTCATCAAGATGACACACAAATTATATCATCATACCACAAAACTATTACAAAGAATCAAGTTTATTTTGTCCAATGATCTTCATGAAAGTTTTATTATATCCCTCTTGAATATCTATCACTTTAGGACTAACTTTATATATTGCTTCGGATAGCTCAAACAAACCTAAGTGAAGAACATGAGCATAAAAAGTTTTTTCTCTCAAAATATTTTAAGTGAAGCATGAGAGAATTTCTTAAAAAATAACTAACTCTCAAATAAATATAAGTGAAGCATGAGAGAATTTATTCAAAAATACTAAAGAACACCATGCTCAAAGAGATATAAGTGAAGCACTAGAGCAATTCCATAGCTCAAAAAGATTTAAGTGAAGCATAGAGAGCAATTCTAACAAATCATAGCATAATTTGGCTCTCTCAAATAGGTGTGTCCAGCAAGGATAGATGACACAAAATAAAAATCAAAACAAGCAAAGACTCATATCATACAAGACGCTCCAAGAAAAACTCATGACATGTGACGAATAAAAATATATCTCTAAGTAAAATACCGATGGTCCTTAGAAGAAAGAGGGGATGCCACTCGGGGGCATCCCCAAGCTTAGTTGCTTGTTCCGCTTTGGATAATAACTTGGGGTGCCGTGGTCATCCCCAAGATTAGGCTCTTCTTACTCCTTATTCCTTCATCCATCGTGATCTCACCCAAAACTTGAAAACTTCAATCAGACAAAACTCAACAAAAACCTTCATGAGATCCATTAGTATAACAAATAAAATAACTACTCTAAGTACCGTTGCAAACCCATTCATATTTTATTGTTGCATTATATCTACTGTATTACAACTTTGATATGGCTCATACCCCCCGATAGGGTCCATAGATTCATCAAAATAAGCACACAATGCAAAGAAAATCGAATCTGTCAAAAACAGAACAGTCTGTAGCAATCTGAAAACTTCGTATACTTTTGTAACACCAAAACTTCTAAAATATTAGGAAGATGTAGGAAATTTTTATATCAATCTTGTGTAAAAAAATTCAGAAGCTTTCGTCGGTTCTATGATTTTGTAAAATTATTTTAGTGGACGCAAAAGTTTATGTTTTCCAACAAGATCAAATCAACTATCACCCAACATGATCCCAAAGGCATTGCTTGGCCCAAACACTAATTAAAATATATAAAACACAATAACAACAGAGGCATAATTGTGCAAACACTCAAGAACAGAAAGAAAAAAGGCAAAAATAAAATGTATTCATTGGTTTGCCTCCCAACAAGTGCTATCATTTTACGCCCCTACCTAGGCATTGATAACTTTAATGATGCTCGCATGAATGATAATAATTGAAACACAAACAGAGCATCATGTAGCATGTTTAAAACACATTTAAGTCTAGAATACTTCCTATCCATAGGTATTTTATAAGCAAACAAATTATCAAGGCAAGCAAAAACTAGCATATGCAAGGAAGACGAAACAATACCAATCTCAACATAACAAGAGGCAATTTAGTAACATGAAATTTTCTACAACCATATTTTCCTATCTCATAATAATTACATGTAGGATCATAATCAAATTCAACAATATAGCTATCACATAAAATTTTCTCTTCATGATCCACATGCATAAGAGTTTTATAATCTTCTAAGATAGTGGGATTAACATCAACTAAAGTCATGACCTCTACAAACCCACTTTTATAAAAAAATCACAAGATTGAGCGCTCTCCAAATATGTGGGATTATTTTTACCTAGAGTTGACACTCTTCCGAACCCCCTTTCAATATTATTGCAAAAACTATTATCAATATCATATTCATCATGAGGCTTAAATAAATTTTCAAGATCATAAAAAAATCGCCCCAATCATGATCATTGCAATAAGTAGTGGTCATAGAAAAATCAGCATCCCCAAGCTTAGGGTTCTGCATATTATTAGCACAATTGACATTATAAAATTTGTAGTAACATCATTGCAATCATGCTTTTTATTACAGGAGCTATCAAGTGTGGGTGCAATAGCAATACCTTCATGTTTAACATAAGGAAATATAGCAAGTTCATCTCCATAAGCATCATTAATATTTGCATCGTGGTCACAAGAATAGCAAGCATCATGTTCATCAAGAGGGGATAATTCAATCAAATCAACCGAATCATAATTATCCATAGCTTCATGCATATCATTATTTTCATCCAAAGCAGCGGACATTATCTCAATAAATTCTTTAACATAGGCATTATGAGCATAGTTTTCATAGCAATATTCAAGTATGTCAAAAATTTCAGATTTGTAGAGAGTAATATCATACTTTTCAATCATAGAAGCAACCTCATAAGCACCCTTAAAAGCAACAAATTCTTCAATTTTTTCGATATCATAGTAGCTATAAACCTCCTTGGCATAAGAAGATAAGATTTCATTGTCATTAAAATCACATAGATAGGGGAGGTGTTTTTTAGGGTTCTTAGAGGAACAAGTAAAATCACAACTTTCACAAAGATTCCAAGCATAGCATAGAAAATGATTTATTTGATTCCATAAGAGCTTCCCCTTTTCAGACAAATGATAATGCGCAAAATGAGCTTGCTCATCTAATGATTTTCCCTCAACTAAACTAGTTGGGGTTTCAGCACGAGCACATATGGATCGAAGATGATCCAGGTAGAAAACTTTGAGTGGACCCATAACAATAGATTTTTAGCAAGCAAAGATGCAAGCAAAATAGAAGGCACATGGAAACACAAGCAAACATAAAATCGAACAAGAAAAAGCCAAACGAAAAAGAGGGCGAATAAAATCTGAAATTTTTTGTGAAGTGGGGGAGATGAAAACTAGAGGCAAATGGCAAATAATGTAAAATAATGTAAATTGCAAGGAGATGAGATTTGTGATTAGGAACCTGATAGATGTTGATGATGTCTCCTTGGCAACGGCGCCAGAAATTGGCAAGTTGACGGGAGACTACTTTGACTTGATCCTCCCTCGCAACGACACCAGAAATTCCTTTTGATGCGGCTTGAACTACGTCGGTATTTCCCCAAAGAGGAAGGGATGATGTAGCACAGCTACTGTAGGTATTTCCCTCAGCGATGAGACCAAGGTTATCGAACCAGTAGGAGAACCACGCAACACTATGTAAACGGTACCTGGACACAAAGAATAAATACTTGCAACCCGACGTAAAAGAGGGGTTGTCAATCCCTCCTCGATAAAAAGATAGGTAAAATTGTAGTAGATTAGATAAATAAATCTCGAGGGAACGCGAGATAGAATAAATAAAAATAAATTGCAGCAATGTATTTTTGGGTTTTTGGATTAGATCTGAAAATAAAAGCAAATAAAAATAGATCTTGAAGGCAAATAGGATAAGGAAGAGACCCGGGGGTCATAGATTTCACTAGTGGCTTCTCTCGAGAAAAATAGCATATGGCGGTAAATAAATTACTGTTGGGAAATTGATAGAACTTCAAATAATTATGACGATATCCGGGAAAATCATTATATAGGCATCACGTCCAAGATTAGTAGACCGACTCTTGCCTGCATCTACTACCATTACTCCACACATCGACTGCTATCCAGCATGCATCTAGTGTATTAAGTTCATGGAGAAACGGAGTAATGCAATAAGAATGATGACATGATGTAGACAAGATCTATTCATGTAGGAATAGACCCCATATTTTTATCCTTAATAGCAACGATACATACGTGTCATTTCCCCTTCTGTCACTGGGATTGAGCACCATAAGATCGAACCCATCACAAAGCACCTCTTCCCAAGGCAAGAAAAATCGATCTAGTCGGCCTAAATAAATCAAAGATTCACAGAAGAAATAAGAGGCTATAAGAAATCATGTATATAAGAGATCAAAACTCAAATAACTTTCATGGATAAAATAGATCTGATCATAAACTCAAAGTTCATCGAATCCCAACAAAAACACCGCAAAAAGAGTTACATCAAATAGATCTCCAAGAGACCATTGTATTGAGAATCAAAAGAGAGAGAGGAAGCCATCTAGCTACTAACTACGGACACGTAGGTCTACAATGAACTACTCACGCATCATCGGAGAGGCACCAATGAGGATGATTGGTTCTGTGGTTTCTGGAACTTGCGGAGGTTGGAATTGTGTTTTGTCAACTCCCCTAGGGTTTTTGGATTTTTGGGGTATTTATAGAGCAAAGAGGCCGTGCGGGAGGCGGCCGAGGTGGGCATAACCCACTAGGGCGCGCCTGGGCCCCCAAGCATGCCCAGGTGGATTGTGCTCTCCTCGTAGCCCCCCTCTGGTACTTCCTTGGCCCATCGTGTGTCTTCTGGTCCTGAAAAAATCTCTAAAAAATTTCGCTGCGTTTGGACTCCGTTTGGTATTGATATTATGCGAAGTAAAAAACAAGCAAAAAAACAGCAATTGGCACTATGTCAATAGGTTAGTCCCAAAAAATGATATAAAGTTGCTATAAAACGATTGTAAAACATCCAAGAATGATAATATAACAGGATGGAACAATAGAAAATTATAGATACGTTGGAGACGTATCAGTCCCCGACCTTCCTTTATATAGGCACAGAGGTTTAGGGTTTACTGGAGGAAATATGCCCTAGAGGCAATAATAAAGTTATTATTTATTTCCTTATTTCATGATAAATGTTTGTTATTCAGGCTAGAATTGTATTACCCGGAAACTTAGTACATTTGTGAATACATAGACAAAACAAAGTGTCCCTAGTATGCCTCTACTTGACTAGTTTGTTTATCAAATATGGTTAGAGCAGATATGGGTATATCTACTTGATTAAACATAAGTCTGAAACATTTGAAAAGTTCAAAGAATTTCAGAGTGAAGTGGAAATCATCGTAACAAGAAAATAAAGTTTCTACGATCTAATCATAGAGGAGAATATTTGAATTACGAGTTTGTTCTTCATTTGAAACAATGCGGAATAGTTTCGCAACTCACGCCACCCGGAACACCACAGCGTAATGGTGTGTCCGAATGTCGTAACCGTACTTTATTGGATATGGTGCGATCTATGACGTCTCTTACCGATTTACCATTATCATTTTGGGGTTATGCATTAGAGACAACTGCATTCACGTTAAATAGGGCACCATCTAAATCCGTTGAGGCGACACATATGAACTGTGGTTTAGCGAGAAACCTAAGCGGTCATTTCTTAAAGTTTGGGGCTACGATGCTTATGTGAAAAGCTTCAACCTGATAAGCTCGAACCCAAGTCAAAAAAATGTGTCTCCATAGGATACCCAAAGGATACTGTTGGGTACACCTTCTATCACAGATCCGAAGGCAAGGTATTCGTTGCTGAGAATGGATCCTTTCTAGAGGAGTTGTTCTCGAAAGAAGTGAGTGGGAGGAAAGTAGAACTTGATGAGGTAATTGTACCTTCTCCCGAATTGGAAAGTAGTAGATCACAGAAATCAGTCCTAGTGATTCCTACACAAATTAGTGAGGAAGTCAACGATGATGATCATGAAACTTCAGATCAAGTTACTACCGAACCTCGTAGGTCAAACAGAATATGTTCCGCATCAGAGTGGAATGGTAATCCTATTCTGGGAGTCATGTTACTAGACCTTGAGGAACCTACGAACTATGAGGAAGCGATGATGAGCCCAAATTCCACGAAATGGTTTGAGGCCATGAAATCTGAGATGGGATCCATGTATGAGAACAAAGTATGGACTTTGATTGACTTGCTCGTTGATCGGTGAGCCATTGAGAATAAATGGATCTTCAAGAGGAAGACGGACGCTGATGGTAGTGTTACTATATAGAATGCTTGACTTGTCGCGAAAGGTTTTCGACAAGTTCAAAGTGTTGACTACAATGAGTTTTTCTCACTTGTAGCGATGCTTAAGTCTGTCCGAATCATGTTAGAAATTGCTGCATTTTATGAAATCTCGCAAATGGATAAACAAAACCGCATACCTTATTGGATTTATTAAAGAAGCGTTGTATATGATGCGACCAGAAGGTTTTGTCAATCCTAAAGGTGCTAACAAAATATGCAAGCTCCAGCGATCCATCTATGGACTGGTGCAAGCATCTCGGAGTTGGAATATACACTTTGATAAGTTGATCAAAGCATATAGTTTTATATAGACTTGCGGTGAAGCCTGTATTTACAAGAAAGTGAGTGGGAGCACTACATACTTTCTGATAAGTATATGTGAATGACATATTGTCGATCGGAAATGATGTAGAATTTTCTGGAAAGATAACAGAGTGTTTGAAAGGAGTTTCTCAAAGAAAGACCTCGGTGAAGCTTCTTACATATTGAGCATCAAGATCTATAGAGATAGATCAAGACACTTGATAAGTTTTTTTTCAATGAGTATATACCTTGACAAGTTTTTGAAGTAGTTTAAAATGGAACAGTCAAATAAAGAGTTGTCTGTGTTGCAAGGTGTGAAGTTGAGTAAGACTCAAAGCCCGACAACGGCAGAAAATAGAAAGAGAATGAAAATTCATTCCCTATGCCTCAGTCATAGGTTCTATAAAGTATGATATGCTGTGTACCAGACCGACTGTGTACCTCACCATAAGTTTGGCAAGAGGGTACAATAGTGATCCAGGAGTGGATCACTAGACAGCGGTCAAAATTATCCTTAGAGGACTAAGTAAATATTTATCGGTTATGGAGGTGATAAAGAGTTCGTCGTAAAGAGTTACATCGATGCAAGTTTTGACACTGATGTGGATGACTCTAAGTCACAATCCGGATACATATTGAAAGTGGGAGAAATTAGCTAAAGTAGCTCTGTCGGGGGTTGGGTGCGACATATGCCAATGGATGGCTTATCATGGTGGGAGCGAGTAGAACGTCGCCGGTGCCTGGAAGCGGGATGAGGCATAGACATGAACGCCGGTGCACTTTACCCAGGTTCGGGGCTCTCCTAGGAGATAACACCCCTAGCCCTGCTCTGCGGGGTCTCCGCATGATCACTAAGGAACAAGTGAGTATAATGGTGCTCCTCGAGCTTTTTGCTAGAGGTGGAAAAAAGCGAGGCTAGCTCTCTCCTCTCTCTATGGGTCGGTCTAGTTCCAACAGGTTGGGAACCCTTTGCATGGGTGCCCTGGGGGGTTTATATAGGCCTACCCCCCAGGGGTACAATAGTAATCCGTCCGGGTGGAGGACCCGGCTGTCAGTCTCTCTGGATGCCGGCTTCTCCACCGACTGTTGTGGCCCGCCGCCTGGTGGGCCCCGCCGACTGGTCGGGTACGGAGCCGACAGGCCGCCCCCGCCGCTCATGGGTCTTGTCGGCTGCTGATCACTGTAGCCGTGATGCTAATGACGCAGGCTCGGTCAGGGGAGCGTGGCTACAGCCCCGCCGCCTGGCGGGCGATTACTGTAGCCACTCTGTGTCTCGTCTGGTTAATGGCGCGTGGGTCCCGAGGAAGGGGCGGGCCGACTGCTGGGGGCCGACCTCCCTCGGATCCGATTGGTGGGGCTCTAGCCGTCTTCCGGCCTCTCGCTGATCGGTGGGGCTCGTCGCCCTTGGGCCGTACCGACAAGCCATCGTGGGAACAGGGCTCTGCCAGCTTGTGGTGATGTCAGGGGTGGAGTGGCAACAGTGCTGCGCCGGGCGGAGATCTCCGCCGATACGGTGCACTGTGGCCACGCCCATCCGTGGATTTGGGAGGGATGGGCTATGCTGTAGCCACTCCCTGTCCTGTCTTTCTTGATGAGGGCGCAAGCTTCGTGGTGCCTCGGGCCGACTGCTAGGGGCTGGCTTCTCTAGAAGCCGCCAACTAGGAGTCGTCTTGTCTTGACGCCGGCCTCTGGAACTCGGCACTTCGTCTTGGTGCCTTGAGGGGCGCAGCCAGCCCCGTTGTCTTGAAAGGTTCTGGGTCTCGGGTTAGCCTACCCGTGGCCCATTACTCCGACAAGCTCCTTGCAGAGCATTATAGACATAGAAATTTGCAAAATACATACGAATCTGAATTTGGCAGACCCATTGACTAAACTTATCTCACAAGCAAAACATGATCACACCTTAGTACTCTTTGGGTGTTAATCACATGGTGATGTGAACTAAGATTACTGACTCTAGTAAACCCTTTGAGTGTTGGTCACATGGCGATGTGAACTATGGGTGTTAATCACATATTGATGTGAACTATTGATGTTAAATCACATGGCGATGTGAACTAGATTATTGACTCTAGTGCAAGTGGGAGACTGAAGGAAATATGCCCTAGAGGCAATAATAAAGTTATTATATATTTCCTTATTTCATGATAAATGTTTATTATTCATGCTAGAATTGTATTAACCGGAAACTTAGTACATGTGTGAATACATAGACAAAACAAAGTGTCCCTAGTATGCCTCTACTTGACTAGTTCGTTTATCAAAGATGGTTATGTTTCCTAACCATAGACATGTGTTGTCGTTTGATGAACGGGATCACATCATTAGGAGAATGATGTGATGGACAAGACCCATTCGTTAGCTTAGCATTATGATCGTTACAGTTTCATTACTACTGCTTTCTTCATGACTTATACATGTTCCTCAGACTATGAGATTATGCAACTCCCATATGCCGAGGAACACCTTGTGTGCTATCAAACGTCACAACATAACTGGGTAATTATAAAGATGCTCTACAGGTGTCTCTGATGGTGTTTGTTGAGTTGGCATAGATCGAGATTAGGATTTTTCACTCCATGTATCGGAGAGGTTTCTCTAGGCCCTCTCGGTAATGCACATCACTATGAGCCTTGCAAGCATTGTGACTAATGAGTTAGTTGCGGGATGATGCATTACGGAACAAGTAAAGAGACTTGCCGGTAACGAGATTGAACTAGGTATTGATATACCGACGATCGAATCTCGGGCAAGTAACATACCTATGACAAAGGGCACAACGTATATTGTTATGCGGTTTGACTGATAAAGATCTTCGTAGAATATGTAGGAACCAATATGAGCATCCAGGTTCTGCTATTTTTTATTCACTGGAGATGAGTCTCGGTCATGTCTACATAGTTCTCGAACCCGTAGGGTCCGCACGCTTAACGTTCTGTGACGATTTTTATTATGAGTTATGTGATTTGATGACCGAAGTTTGTTCAGAGTCCCGGATGAAATCAGGGACATGACGAGGAGTATCGAAATGGTCGAGACGTAAAGATCGATATATTGGAAGGCTATATTCGGACATCGGAAAGGTTCCGAGTGATTCGGGTATTTTTTGGAGTACCGGAGAGTTACGGGAATTCGTATAGGGCCTTAATGGGCCATACGGGAAAGGAGAGAAAGTCCTCAAGGGTGGCCGCGCCCCTTCCCCATGGACTGGTCCGAATTGGACTAGGGAAAGGGGGCGCCCCCTTCCTTCCTTCTCCTTCTCCCTTCCCTTTTTCCTATTCCATGTGGGAGGTGGAATCCTACTAGGACTAGGGAGTCCTAGTAGGACTCCACACTTTGGGCGCGTCCTATGAGGGCCGGCCTCCTCCTCCCTCCATCCTTTATATACATGGCCAGGGGGAACCCCATAGACACACAAATTGATCATTGATCTCTTAGCCGTGTGCGGTGCCCCCTCCATCACAATACACCTCGGTCATATCGTTCCAGCGCTTAGGCGAAGCCCTGCATCGGTAGCTTCATCATCACCGTCATTACGCTGTCGTGCTGATGAAGCTCTCCCTCGACACTCTGCTGGAATGTGAGTTCGTGGGACGTCACCGAGCCGAACGTGTGCAGATCGCGAAGGTGTCGTACTTTCGGTGCTAGGATCGGTCGATCGTGAAGACGTATGACTACATCAACCGCGTTGTCATAATGCTTCCTCTTAAGGTCTACGAGGGTACGTGGACTACACTCTCCCCTCTCGTTGCTATGCATAACCATGATCTTGCGTGTGCGTAGGAATTTTTTTGAAATTACTGCGTTTCCCAACATTTACATGGCAGTAGATGCGAACTGGGGCACCGCTGTCTTTAGCCTTGGGGGGGACGAAGGTCTATGGCGCTCCCTAGGGCTTCATCCTTCTATTCCATAGGGCTTCTTCCTTTTATTGTGCCAAGTGGGCCCCTTGTAGATGTCGAGGCCGGGTTCCCTTGAGAGAGCCACCCCTGGTGCAGGGCACTGGCAGGCTCCCGAATTCGAGTTGTTTCATTACCTTTTCCGGGTGAGGGTACAGAAGAATGAAAACGACATATGCGACCTCGGAGGGGTGAACTTGCATCTTCAGCCGAAGATGAAATTCTACTAGGCTGCCTTTCTGAAGTCACTGCAGAAGTGGTACAAGTCCTGGTTCTACGCATCCGGCCTCGAGAGCGACATGCCGGCCTTTGTCAACGAGCCTCTGAAGAGACTGGGGGTGCTAGGAGCCTGTTGAAGACATGTCGAAGGGCACCCAAGAGCTAGCGGATGGTGCGGTCTGTCTGAAGGACCTAGGCAGAGCGTCGCGTCTTCCCACTAGCAGCTCGGGCCTCCTCATGTACGCATATTCAGTGGCAGGGGAGTTAACACGGGTATCCGTGGAGGAGCTCGACTCAGATGAGGGGTTGCAGCACATCAGCATTTTGATGGGGTTTGAGGCAAAGGACATCCCTAACGGGGTCACTGTGGATCCCTTCCATTTGGGAAACCCGTCGCGCGATGCAAGCCGCTCATGACTTTTCTTGCTTTTACTTGAAGTATTGTTTCTTTCTCTTGACTTGCCTTTTGTTCACGGCCTTTGAGCCCACCTATCAAAGCCTCACTTGGTCAGCCTGGTCCTAGATGTGGTCAACCGGGCTCCTTCCAAGAGGAATGAGAAAGTTGTCGCGACCACCAAAGACGAGGATCCAGAGGTTGCAGCCTCCCAAGATAGGGAAGAAGATGAAGCTGCCACACCTCCTGGCGGGGAGGAGAGCGAGACCACTGAGCCCTCTACGTAGGAGGAGGGTGATGGCGATGATGATGAAGATGATGACGATGATGCCGGGGCCACCAAAGAGGAGTTTGTGGGAGATAATTGCACGATGGTGCCTCCTCCCTTGAGCAGGCTGAAGATAGGAGGTGATGGAGAGGCTTCCTCCAGCGATGCTAGAAGCAAAGAACCACGGCTAGAGATGCCTAAGATTTGCGAGCCCTGGGGGATTCGGGGGTGCCTCCTTGACTCGCTATCCCCGTCATGGTGGCGAGACCATCAAGGGCACTTAATGTCCTTCAAAGGGCATGTAAGTCACCTATTTGTGTTCGGTTGTAGTTATGTAGTGGCGCTAGGGCGTGTTGTTCTGCTAACCCTCGCAAGTTTTAGGCCTAGACAGTTTAGACAGGGGATCGCTTGGGATGAGGATTCCAAACAACCCCTCCTGGTGCTTGCAACTCCCGCGCCTAGTGCCTCAGCTTGTCCGGAGCATGAAAAAGAAGTACCGCCAGAAGCTGCCGCGACCAAAGTAGGTACATGTGTCGCCTTTGCTTTTCTTTAGTATGTCGATGTGCTGGGCCATCATCTTGATTTTGGCTTTCGGTGGGTTGCAGATGATTCAACTCATTCCATGACCCCGGAGAATGCGGAGGCGACTGCATCGGAGGCTAGTGCCACAAAAACACCGGTCAATGAAGGAGTGGATCTGGAGCTCGCATCCTCCACCACTAAGGGACGGGAGGCCATCAACAGCTCGGAGGAAGTAGGACCATGTGTTGCTGATGGCATGGTGTACACCGAGCTATGGATCTAGGATCAATAGGCAACAAGGGACGAAGAACACGGTGTTTACCCTGGTTCTGGCCCTCTCGAAGAGGTGAAACCCTACGTCATGCTTGATTGTATTTAATGTGTATGATATGGTTACAGAGTCAATCTACCTCGAGATCAGGCGAGCTAAACCCTAGGTTGATGGGGTGATGGAAATTGCTCTATCCCTAAAGACTAAAACCCATTGGTTATATAGAGACCAGTAGGGTTAGGGTTACATCTGATCTGTTACAATGAAGGAAAGATCACGCTAACCCTTGACTTGAAGGGCACACCAAGACTCCTAAGCTCTCCTATCCAGCCACGGATATGTGCTCTAGCTTGGCCTCATAGTGTCCCATTGGTCCGGCCCATATGTAGTAGGTCGACGGCCCAAAGACCCCAAAATCCAGGACTCCCTCAGTAGCCCCCGAACTAGCCTGCAATGCAAGGGCTTGTGTTTGGCATCCGCACATCTCACGGTCTTCGGCTTGCGAGGCAAGTTCTTCATCTTGTCCTATGCATGCTCGGAGTCGAGTGGTGTTCGGAATCTGGAGCATTTACTTTACTTAGCCTCGAAGGCCAAAATGCTCAATTGTGAACAGTGCCCATGTCTGATAACTTTTAGTGAAGGGTTGCGGCCGGTCATAACACCGAACGGCTGGTTTGTTCTTGATGCATGGCTCGAGGCCGCCCCTCCATTGGCACGTCTCGTCAAGGCAGGGATCATGCCTCTTCTTTAGGGGATATGATCAATGATTTCGATTCCCCCACCTATGCATAATGTCGCGAGCATATTGGTAAGTGGAGAAGCCCGCGACATGAATAGAGGAACTCTTGGCTCCTCCGCGGCCTATAAGAGGGGGAACAGCTACAATCATCATCTTATGCCTTCTTCCACCTCCCGCTATTGCCTTCCCAATCTCCAGATCTCCAGCGCTCCACCTTATTTGTCCGCGGAAAAACCCCTTGCAGCTCCTCCCTAGCTCCAGCCATGGTTAGATCTGGTGCAAATGGCAAGTGGGACGCCTCCATCGTCAGGAACAACGACATCGAATAGCTAAAGTGAGTCGGCTAATTATCAATCGATATCGCTCACCGGGCCCCCAAGGAAGGTCAGGTCATCCCCACGCCCAAGCCAGGCGAGAGGGTAGTATTCCTTCCCCACTTTATCCGGGGGGAGGAAACCACCCCTATTTGCGGGGGTTGGTGTTCTTTTATGGGATAGATTTCCATGATCCAGCCCCCAATTCGCTCCTCCACATCTCTACCTTCATCATCGTTTGCGAGGCCCTTCTGCGGGTCCAGCCGCACTTCGGCCTGTGGCTGAAGGTGTTCAATGTCAAGCTGAAGGTGCTCGGCGGCGCCCAGGCAGACTACGGCGGAGCGGTGATTAGCAAGCTCACACGAGTCCAATGGTAGGAGGGAAGGTTCATCGACACTGTCAAAGTGTGGCAAAAGGAATGGTTCTATATAACAAAGCCATGGGTTGCGGCCTAGATGGCAGCCCCCGAGTTTAGATCCAGACCCCCAGCGAGATTGACCTCATTGAGTAAGAAAGGTCTTAATTGGGGATCCGTCGACGAGGTGAAGAAACTGCACAAACGTGTTTCCAATGTGATGGAGGCCAATTGTGTGATATCATTGCCCACCGCGTGGCCACCTTGCCGAGCAGACATCACAGGGGACATCTCCGCCTGCCGAATTGGTGGACAGCTGATATGCGTCACGCCCCGTCCCTCCCCTGGTCCCCGAAGAGGTCGGGGAGGTGCTGTCCCGAAGGACCACTCCCCATCCGAACACGGGGGAGGGGGGCGACACAGTCATGGCCGAGGTTGATGCCTCGGTCACCGAAGACTAGGAGGATGTGCCTCTTCTGGCCAATGCGGGAGGAAAGTCTGGACCGTCCCAGCCAGCCGCACTGGAGCCCCAAGGCCCTCAAAGGTGTGGGTCCCGCCTTTCGGCGGGGGAGGGGTTGAGGTCCTGTCGTCCGCGTCGGACACAAACGACCAGGAGACGGTAGGCTAGCCGGACGTGGTGGAGGAGTTGGTGAACAACTATGTCATCGTCGACGAGCACCGCACCCTTATGGGTGCGGTTCTACAGGGTGTTCGGTCCATCCATACCAGACTGAACGATGCCGTCCAGGGCCTTTTAACAGGCTTCGAGGTGAGTCAAGTAATGCTCCCTCCCCATAAAACGGATTTTTAGTCTTTGTTTTAGAGTTTGAGTAGGCCATATATATAATAGCCCCCAAGAATCTGTGAGGATTGCAAAAACCTTACAGAGGGTCAAATATCCATAGGCTATTATTTAAAGTATCATGATTGATTTGATATCGCAGGCATCATCCTTAGCCAGGGCTGCTAATGCCGCTACCCTTGAGGAGATGGATAGGAAGCTAGAACGCTCTGATGAAGAGCTTGACCTCGTCAACAAATGGCTTGATGAGGCACAAGGTAAGCTTCTATCAAAATGCATAGTTAACACCGCCAAACACATACATTCCAGATTGTATATTGAGCCCATGGTGTTTGGTGATGCAGTTGCCGCCGCAGAGGTTGAGGGCCTCAATGTCGTGGATTTGTCATGGCAGATGTTCTTAGTGTGAGGACTTAGTCGTGAGGCCAACGCATCTATGTGGTAGCTTGAGAGTGGTTGAGTGGGACGAGAGACGTGAGGTTTTTTACCCAGGTTCGGCCCCTCACGGTGGAGGTAGAATCCTACATCCTACTTCATTGATATTGATGATGATGATCACGATTACAGGGTGATCTATCATGAGAGCTATAGACTTGTCTGTCTAACCCTAACTTGTCAAACTCATGAAACTTGTCCCTCTTTGGGTGCCCTGCCCCTCCTTATACCAGTTGAAGGAGCGGATTACATGACTAGTCCTAGTAGGATTAGGATTACTTTATTACAAGTGGAGTCGTAGTCATGCTTCCTTTGTAAGCGAATATTCCATATGCCTTTTCTCTTAAGCCGGCCCATAATAACATAAGTCGGTCTTCCCACGAGCCACCTTCTGGGCCACCAGGTCTTGTCGCTCCTCTGACCCGCCTGTCGGGTCACCAATGAGTCACCAGGCCCAGCCAGGTCATGAGTGAGTGGAGAGATCCGGGCGGATCACTTAGTGAGTCGCCAGGTCAGGGCGGGTCACCAGTGAGTCGCCAAGTCCGGCCAGGTCATACCGCAGGGTATATCCCCGACATTAGCCCCCAGTTTAATTTGGATTTATCCATCTTAAACTGATCCTGCAAAATAAACACAAGAACAAATTTGATAGGTTGTGCCCCGAGTTAAAAATTCTTGTAAGCCGGCACCTGATCATCCTTAAGTCCTTGTCATTTCCTTCTTCTGGAAAGTCCGGGCCAATAGGCCAGCTTCATAATCAATTTGCTGACATTGGTTTCTCACGAAAAAATTGTGAAGAATAATTCATTTAATTCAGCTCCCAATGCTTAACAGAAATATTGGTCTTGAAATACTCATCTGATCTTCATCAGGCTTGAAGATGTAGAACTTGTCGGTTTATCATTGCCAAAATTGTCGGTTTGTAAATATTGATGGCACTGGGTCATAATTGTTGCTAACATTAAGCTTGAAAATGCACCTCCCTTATATGCATATCACTTGTAACCCCCAAGTCTTAAGAAGGGAGCGTAGTAACAACTTAAGACTTGCTTCAATATAAATGTCGCAACCTTGAAGAAATACGGATTGTTCATCTTAGTCACTAGTCATAAACTGAATATTCCAAATATGTAGCCCCCAAGTGCCGGGTTGTCATGCTTGCAGTAACCTGGGACTTGTAATTGCCTTATGCTCATAAAAACTTCAACAAGTGTAGCCCCCAAGGGTCGAGTCATTATGCAATAAATGCAGGGACTTTGATAGGAGCAATTAGTAGCCCCCAAGGGCCGGCTCATCATAATGTGAGGGGTTGGGTCTTCAATAAGGCAAGTTAAAATTGACCCTGCATTAGCCCCAAGTGTCATGCTGGATGCTTGCAGCGACATGGGACTTCCATGTTTAATATAATCATGTTTTGAATAATGTAGCCCCCAAGTGCTGGGCCGTATGCCTTCAGCGACTCAGGACTATTCCTTCCATTGTAGAATAAATCATATCCATTGATAAAGAAATAATAGCCATTGCGCTGAAGCGACTTTGAAAACCTCAATCATTCAATACCATAATGAAAATCTAGCCAAGTTGGCTATTAAGGATTAGAATAATATAATCTGGCAGCTCTTGGCCAATAGCGACTTAATGCGCATCCATTGTCCTCCGGGATGCAACCCGGCGGCTTATAACCTTTGCAAAAAATCAGGAATTGATAGCCCCATCCATGGCGGCTCATAGTCATGTCCAGTTTTTGAAAATATCACTTTGGCGGCTCATAGCCTCAATAAACTCAATATTGAACAATATATCCCGGAGCTGGATAATCCGGCAATATCTTCAGATGGCCAGTTGATAGGTTTAAACGCAATGATTCATATGAGTAATAGCAGTATTCTTACTTATGTTTAAAGCTCCGCATGTCCTACACAAAGTTTAAACAACATATGCCCTGGCGACTTATCGTCAAAAGCCAGGGCGGGTAACAACCCAAACATAATATAGTCGGCCATTCAAGCCTAAACATCCTGGCGACTTAAAGTCGAAAGCTAGGGCGGGTTATCAAACCTCGCGTATTTATATAACCAGGAAAACATACATGTAGAATTTACTTATACTGTCGGCTTCCATCGCCATATCCAGTGAGGGTAATAATCCAATGATTTATAAGTGCATGATCCCAATCGCGCAATCCAAATATACTGGCGACTTTTACGTCCAAAGCCAGGGCGGGTTATCAAACCTCGCATATTCATCCAACAATTCAAAAATATACATGGAGAATTGGTTTAAATTGTTGGCTTACAACACCACATCCAGTGAGGGTGACAAACCAAGTACTCATAAGAGCATAATTCCAATTGCGCAATCAAAGTATACTGGCGACTTAAAGTCCAAAGCTGTAACACCCCAGTGTAATGATGCTATAGTAACTCCTGGGGTTAAGTTAACCATTTTGCTAAACAAGTGTTTGATCATCATTGTCTCCTCTCTCTTTCAAATTCTAGCTGAAGAGTGAAATTCAAAATGCTCAAACATGAAACTAAAATGTTCATCTGGTGCCATATAATCCATAATGAATATTTGTGGTGAACCTATTTTTTTCAATGTGCTTA
Source organism: Aegilops bicornis (assembly GCA_021605145.1). Classification (NCBI taxonomy): domain Eukaryota; kingdom Viridiplantae; phylum Streptophyta; class Magnoliopsida; order Poales; family Poaceae; genus Aegilops; species Aegilops bicornis. The sequence continues at coordinate 327,724,089 of CM038673.1, forward strand.
AATGGCCTAAGCTATTTGAAATTGATGCTTAAAAAATGAAAAAGAAAAGAGAAAGAGCACATGCCACTGTGCATTGGGCCAAGTGCACCGTGCCTGGCCGGAGCCAACTGGCCCAGCTAGGCCGACCCACTCCCCCTCCCCCGATCTCTTCCTGTTCCTCCGACTGGGCGGGACAGCGCGCGCCTGTCGCCGCCCAGGCACCTCGCTGGCGATGCCCCCCACGAGAGGATAAGGCCCCGACGCCTCGAGTTCCCTCCCTCACCTACCGCCACTCCCACTTGCCCACTCCGCCTCTCCCTCTCCCCACCAGATCCTCCTCGCCCAGATCCGCCACGACCACCACCGCAGTAGCCATGGTCGGCACGTCTACGTGCTCTCCGTCGTCCCCTTCCCCCAGGAGCACGGCAAGGGCTCCGCCGTCGACCTCTCCTTCACCCACAACAAGTCCCTCGAGCTCGGCGCCCCTGCATCGACCCCGGCGTCGGCTTCTTCTTCCTTGGCAGCCACCGTGGTTCCTCTGCGATTCCGGCGCCTTGCTGCTCCTAACCTTCCAACGAGCCACCGTGCGCACCTACGTAAGCTCCCCGACCTTTCCCCTATGCTATCACCCTTGATCTGGCCCCCTAGTTGCCGTCGCTATTGTTGCTGCCCCACCGCCATGGTGAAGCTAGTCGCAGTGGCCACCGTTGCCGCAGCTCGCATCCGAGCTCGTTGCCGAGCTCGTGAGGTTCCCAGGAGCCCAACGCGCACGCGCATGCATTTCCCCGAGCACGCTAGCGCCGTTTATGTCAATGCCCAAACACCGCCGCCGCCACGACTTGTCGCCGGCGCCACTCCGGCCATCCCCCGCCCCTGCTGCTTGATCCATCGGATGCGCCGCATCAACAGCTAGCTGTAGCCGCAAACCGCGAGCGTTTTGGTGCCCTGTGGCATCCACACGGTGAAGTTCCGCCGTTGCTTGGATCGTCACCTGCGTAACTCCGGCGACACTGTCGTGTCCGAAGTCATTAGCCGCTAATGATGCTAATTAGGATAGCCTGGTGAGGATGACAACCAGGACCCACCGTTAAGTAAATCCTGTTTAATTTTCTGGTAGGATTTGATTAATAACTGTGGGCCCACGCTTCAGCTTTGACTCTGCTAACGTGGCCTTTCGATCGCCCTGCCGCTGATCATGTCAGATGACATGTGGGCCCCTTCGACTTTGTTGACCAGTCAACGGGTTAACGTTGACTGCTGGCTGGGTAGTCAAGGGGGCCCACTGTCAGCTTCTATGCTGCTTTGCTGTGTACACTTTGTGTATGCACGCAACAATTTAATCTTTATTTTCGAATTAGTGTTAATTCTAGGAAATGTCTAAAACCTTTGAATTTTAATAGTAAATAAACCTTAGCTCAGATGAAAATGTTTTCTACATGAAAGTTGCTCAGAAAAATCCAACGAATCCGGATACATGGTCCGTTCATCTGTCACATGCCCCTAGCATGTTGAACATGGAACTTTCCCCCTCTTTTCCTCTGTCCGGAATCCGCCTAACGCCGGGAATTCATCATTGGATGTTTATCCCCTCTGTCTGCAATGTGTAGTACCGCGTTAGTGCACCCCTAGCACCGCGTATTGCCATGTTATGCCTTGTGATGTCTTGTTTGCTCTGTATTTACTGTTTCTTCCCCCTCTTCTCTCCGGTAGACCCCGAGACTGATGCTGCCCCTGTGATCGACTATGTCGACGATGACCCTTCTTCCATTTTCAGCAGAGCTTCCAGGCAAGCCCCCCTTTGATCATCCCGATATCGCCCATTCCATTCTCTCATGCTTGCATTAGATTTTGCTACTGTTATAGTTTGCTCCTATTCTGATGCATAGCCTGCTTTTGTAACCTGCTTATTGTTACCTTACCTGCTTATCCTAAACTGCTTAGTATAGGTTGGTTAGTGATCCATCAGTGACCCCCACCTTGTCCTTGTTGCCCCTGCTTCATCATTGATGACTCGATCAACGTGATCAAAGACAAGAACCCGACACCTCACATCACATCACGCCCCTTTGGTTGCTCGACTCCGCGGAGTTACCATCAAGGACCGAGGGTGGAACCTCATACATCACTCCTGATGAGATCTCTGTAGTGTAGCTATTCGTTCATGGTCATCGAGGGTGATTTCCTCCTTAACCACTTCTGATACGACTCTGTCATGCAACCCCTCAAGTGTGAACCTCAAGGGTGGTTCCTCTTACGTTCACCTTGATGATTACATCGAGTGGAATCCATTGAGGGTGGTTCCTCGGAGTTTCCCCTTGGTGTTTGGACACACGAATACATGGACTTTACAACTGTTACTTGGAAAGGCGGGTCGACCCTGAGGGGTACCCGCGATGTGGAGACGGGTTGACCTGGAGGGTACCCGAGAGTTGAATACGAGGCGTGGCCGAGCATTCTTAGCCCTTGGCGCAAGTCCTCGAGACGGGGCGACGGGGTCACATCTTTCGTGAGTCTCTGCTCGTGACCGCACTACCAACACACCAACGGTTTGGATATTTGATCCGAGGGGCCTCTGGCCTGATAGCACTAACCATCATGTGGGCATAGTATGGGCGCTTCAGATCGTATGCATCACCCGGCTGAATGGATGTCGGCCGATCGAGTGGCGCGTGGATTGGACTGGTAAGCTCCTGCCTTTTTAAGGAGGTAGCTAGGTCTGCTCACCGGCCGCCCACGCAACGTGCAGGAGTTCCCGGGGCGATGGCCCATGACCCCTGGGGGCATAGGTTTAGTCCGGCATGCTGACCTCTCTATTAAGCCTAGGTCGGGTTGCGGCGTATTTTTTGGCCGAGGCCGGGCATGAGACAGGAAAGTGTGTCTGGCCGGAGTTAATCGAGCGTGGTGGTTAAGTTGGTGCACCCCTGCAGGGAAGAAAACATCTATCGATATCCTATCCTACGGTAACGGACACTTGGAGTTGTATCCCGATCGATACAACTAGAACTGGATACTTGAGGTGATAACTGGATAGTATGGCTCTGGGATTGCTTTCTCGCAGGGAGTCGAGAAAGGATCTCTGGCCGAGGTTGATAACACTACTACTACTTTACTTTATGCTACTCTTATCTCTTCTGATGCTGCAAGATGCTTGAAGCTGTTGAAGATGCTAGTCTTCGATAGGACAAGGCTTTCCCCTTCTCTTCTGACATTCTGCAGTTCAGTCCACATATACAACCCATTTTCGTTGAAACCGATGCATATGTAGTGTAGATCCTTGCTTGCAAGTACTTTGGATGAGTACTCACGGTTGCTTTGCTCCCCCTTTTTCCCCTTCTCCATTCTTCTCGGATGTCGCAACCAGATGGTGGAGCCCAGGATCCAGACAACCCAACCGACGACTACTACTACCCCGAGGGTGCACTACAAAAAAAACACACATCCGTGACATTTTGGGTCGAACGAAATTTTTTTCTGTCATACATATGACACTTCTATGACGATAATTGTGACAAAACCCGGTATCATCATAGATGTGGTGGGCTCCTACTTCTATGACAAAAAAACATGACAGAAAATGGGCTTTTCGTCCTGGGCGGGCCGGAGACGCGGCTGCATGACATTCTTTGGGCCGTCCATGACGGAAAAAACCGTGGTAGAAGCGAGGGGAGGAAAATTTCGGGAGATGCCGGTTACGGTGGGAGGTCGGGGGTCGGCGATGTGCGTTTCTCGTACACGTCTGGCGCTGTGCGAGGCATTGGCTCTAATCGAACACGAAGCGAGGCGTTGGGCTCTAATCGAACCCGGCGATTGCACCGCAGGCTACGGCGTTATCGAACTCGAGCGATTGATCGATGGCTGTTAATCGAACCCGATGGAGCGATTCCTTTGCTACCGCCGCTAATCAAGCCGATCGATTGGATGAACAAAGGAGCGCTGGGGGTGTTGGATGAACAGTGAGCGGTGGCGTCGCCTCTGGACAAACAGGACCCCGTGGTGTGGAGGGCTGGATGAACAGTAGACGGTGGAGGGGTGGTTGAATAGGACCCCGTGGTGTGGAGGGCTGGATGAACAGTAGACGGTGGAGGGGTGCCCGTGGTGTCATGCCCAATATGCGACCCTATCCAAAAGGAACTCGACGGTCCCACCAAGGATAGACCCGCATATTGAAACGCTTTTGCAAGGTGGATATCATTACATCAACATTACATAATAGATGGGGATACATACATAAGGCACAAATGCCACAAGAATACATCAACATCATATACAAGAACAACATCCGACTACGGATGAATCATAAACAGAAACTCAAACGACATCCACCCTGCTAGCCCAGGCTGCCGACCTGGAACCTATCCCCTAATCGAAGAAGCAGAAGAAGAACTCAAGACAAGCAAGCATCGCTCTCGCGTCATGATCATCGCACAACATGTACCGCAATCGGTGTTGTAGTAATCTGTGAGCCACGAGGACTCAAAGAATCCCATTACCATGGGTATCAAGACTAGCAAAGCTTAAAGGGTAAGGAAGGGGTAAAGTGGTGAGGTTGCAGCAGCGACTAAGCATGTATGGTGGCTAACATACGCAAATGAGAGCGAGAAGAGAAACAAAGGAACGGTCGTCAACTAGTAATGATCAAGAAGTGATCCTGAACTCCTACTTACGTCAGACATAACCCAGAAACCGTGTTCTCCTCTCGATCAACCCCGAAAAGAGACACTCACGGTTACGCAAATGGTTGGTGTATTTTAGAAGAGTTTGCTTCAAGTTTACTACAACCGGATATTAACAAATTCCCATCTGCCACATAACCGCGGGCACGGCTTTCTAAAGTTCAAACCCTGCAGGGGTGTCCCAACTTAGCCCATGATAAGCTCTCGCGATCAACGAAGGATATTCCTTCTCCCCGAAGACCCGATCAGTCTCGGAATCCTGGCTACAAGACATTTCGACAAAGACAATAAAACAAGACCAGCAAGACCTCCCGGCGTCGACATCCCGATAGTAGCCGCGTGTATCTCGTCTCGTGCCATGACCGGATGATCAAGACGCATAACTAGAACCAGCCCTCAAGTTTCCCGAGGTGGCGCTGCAAGTGGCTCTAGTTTGGACCAACACTTAGACAAGCATTGGCCCGGGGGCTAAAATAAAGATGACCCTTGGGTTAATTACTCCCAAGGGAAATGTAGGTGGTGGTGAGGCAAATGGTAAAACCAATGTTGGGCCTTGCTGGAGGAGTCTTATTCAAAGCGAACTGTCAAGGGGGTCCCATAAATCACCCAACCGCGTTAGGGACGCAAAAATCCGGGAACATAATACCGATATGACAGAAACTAGGGCGGCAAGAGTTGAACAAAACACTGTGCATAAGGCCGAGCCTTCCACCCTTTACCAAGTATATAGATGCATTAATAATATAAGAGATATTGTGATATCCCAACCAAAATCCTGTCCACCATGGAGCAATCTTCATCTTCACCGCAACTAGCAACGCTATAAGAGGGGCTGAGCAAAAGCGGTAACATAGCCAAACAACGGTTTGCATAGGAAAGGTGTCAAAGGTTAGAGGCTGACATGGCAATTTGGGATGGCTTGATAAACAGGTAATAGGTACTACAACATAGCGATAGAACGAAGCAACTAGCATAGCAATGATAGTAATGAGATACAAGGTGACGGTCATCTTGCCTGAAATCCCGCAAGTAAGAAGAATAGACCATGAAGAAGACGAACGGATGAAGCCGAACCGAGCGTAGACGAACGAATCCTCACGATCGCAATGAAACAGGAACTAACAAGAAGAAGCACACAACATAATAAACACACCACACATGAACATGACAAGATGCACAACAAACATGATGCTTGACAAATCTAGATGAGGCTACTTATGGCAAGAGATGATGCAAACAAGAGCAACACATCAAGGCAAGTTTAAATGAGGCCGGAAACAACATAGAACAATTCCGATAAGTCCTCATATGCAAATTTCGAAATTGGTCCAGATCTGAATAAACCTTATGTTAAAGTTGTTAAACAGCAAGTTAAGATGCACCACGATGATCTAGACGGAATTCTAGTCAAGTTACATATAAAGTTCATTTAATTCGGAGCTACGGCCTAGAAGATGAGCAAAACAAGTTAAGCATGGCATTAATGCAAAATGCATACAAACATCAAGCAAACACCTCAAATCAAGGATGCAACATAATAATATGAAACTACATGCAAATCTAAGCAAGTTTCATATAGAGCACACTCAAAACGGAGCAACGGTTCAACACATACGCACAATACAAGTTTAAATGACAAGCTGTCCAAAACAACAACTAGGCATCTTGCAAGCACCTAACAACAAGCTACATCATCGCAACGTGAAAACAAAAGGCATGGGAATGATGTACAGGTAAATCATTACAAAACATGAACACTGAGCTATCTCCAGAAAGCATTAGAACATGCTCAAAAACACATGGCAAGATTGCAAATAATAACAGTTTCAGACTTATCAGGAAATAACATCAGGTTGCAATGTTTAGAGCTATCAAACAACATGCTACAGGAACTTATCATGGCAAACAAAGGCATGGAATGATACTAATAAATGCATAGAACAAAAGTACTTTACTGACCATTAGCCAAAAAGGATCAGAAGAAATGATGGCACCCAGGTAAACATGGCAAGTTATATTACAGATTCATACATGGCAGGAACAACAATAAGTAGACATGTTGGTGAGCTTGAGCCACTCACCACAGATCAATACATGGCATGGCAAGGCAACTCACAGTAAGAAGACATGTTTATGAAGCTAAGCATGGCAAGAGCAAGTTCATAGAGGGCATGGATCACTAGCAAAACACATGGCAAAACTGAACTTAAAGTTAACACGCTGACAGCAACATTATTTAGCAATTTTAGAACAAGATTACAACAATCTACAGCAAGCTATGAATGCAACCAGGGGCATGGATGAATAGAGCATGACATGTACAACAAAACATCCTTAGTGAACATCTCCAGATTATGCATAGAATGACTTACAGAAGCAGGTTAACATAGCATCATGATATAGCAGATTCAGACATGCAAAACAGCAACAGCAAGTACCCTACTTAACAAGCTTGATGCACTCACTACAGGAATCACAAAAATACATGGATAGCACCCATGTAAATATGGCATGACATAGGTCAAAACTCATGTAGAAATCAACCTCATAGGATGCACACATAAAATGGAACAAAAATGACAAATCATCAAGTTGTAACAGTTTCAGCAGATTAACATCACATAGTACTCTTGCAACGATGATTCAGGCATCAAGATGAACTCAAATGAACATGACGCAATGGAATGAAATGAATTAATCGTCGAGGCGAACAAGTTGACATATTACACGCACGAAACGGAGCTACGGATGCAGATATATGATGTGATGAAAATGCATAAGAAATACTGGAAACTACGGGGACAGCAGTTTTCAGAGGGGGGGGGGGGAGTCAACCTCGGGTACGGACTTCGAGGTTCACCGGATCTCGCCGGAGAGTCGCCGGAGATGAGGGAGACGGCGACCGGAGCTCAGGGAAGACGACGGGGAGGCCGGGGCAGATGGATCCGGGGCTCCTCCGGCCGGATCTCGCCGGATCCGGTCCCGGGTAGAGGCGAACCCGGGCGAAGCATCGGGCTAGCGGGCGGCGCGCTGGCGGGCGGCCGGCCACCCGGGCGGGCGCCGGGTCGGAGGCGGCCGAGGTGGAGCGACCCGGCAGCGCGGCGGGCGAGGTCGCCGAGGCGGAGAGTCGGAGGCGGGACCGAGGCGCGGGTCCCGGGTCGGCCGGGCGAAGGGCGCGATCGGGCGGAGGCGGCGCTGGCGGGCGCAGCGCCGGCAGCAAGGCGGCGGCGCGGCGCTTCATGGCGGCGGCGGCCAGCGCCGGGCGCTGGGTGCGCGGATTTGGGCTCGCTGCGGGCCGCGGCAGGCCGGGCGGGCGGGAGCCGGCGGCGCCCACGTGGCGCGCGGGGAGTGGAGGAGGGGGGCGGCGATGCTGAGGTGGCGGCGTCCTATTTGACGGGGTGATGTGGCTGAGGGCGGCGGACGTGTCCGGTTGCGGCTGGACGTGTCCGGCGGGAGAGAGAGAGGCTAGGCTAGGGTTTGCACCGTGAATTTCGGGGAAGAGGGCATATTTATAGGTAGAGGGAGCTAGGAGAGTCCAAATGAGGTGCGGTTTTCGCCCACATGATCGTGATCGAACGACCGAGAGCATGGAAGAGACTTAAATGGGTTTTGGGCCACTTTGGAAGGGGTGTTGGGCTGCACACAAAAGAGGCCTTTACGGTTACCCGGTTAACGGTTGGAGTACCAAACGACCTCCAAATGGCACGAAACTTGACAGGCGGTCTACCGGTACTATACCAAGGCCACTTGGCAAGCCTCGGGCGATTCCGAGAAAGTTTAACACCCGCACACGAAAAGAGGTAAAGGGAGGCGCCGGGGAGCATAGGAGTGCCGGATTGCAAAACGGACAACGGGGAAAATGCTCAGATGCATGAGACGAACACGTATGCCAATGTGATGCACATGATGACATGATATAAAATGCAGATGATGTCATGGCAAAATGCAACACGCAAGCACATGACATGGCAACGACGGCGAATAACTGGCGGACACCTGGCGCATCGAAACCGGGGCGTTACAACACTCCTCCACTAACAAGAGATCTCGTCCCGAGATCTTAGGACCGAGACGGAAGGGAAAAGGGATGAGGTGAAACAAGAACTCAAGAGAAGAATCAAAGAATCGAGAGCACTCGAGAAGAAGAGTGGAATGACGAGAATGACGAGAATCGAAAGCTCACGGAATCAGATAGACTATGAAACGACTCCGGTTACAACGAGATAAGTAACGAATAAGACTGAAAGGATTTAGGCAGCACTCCGGTTAAAACATGGAGGAATAGAACACGAGCTTCAGAGGATGGAATGATACTTGATGAAGACATGACACAAAACCTCCGGAAAGAATTGAAGAGTTGAAAGAAAAGAACGGAGAAGAAAATGACAACTTGTGCCACGAATGAAATTGAAAGCATCTTTAGAAGGAAGGTTAACATAGCATCATGATATAGCAGATTCAGACATGCAAAACAGCAACAGCAAGTACCCTACTTAACAAGCTTAATGCACTCACTACAGGAATCACAAAAATACATGGATAGCACCCCTGTAAAGATGGGATGACATAGATAAAAACTCATGTAGACATCAACCTCATAGGATGCACACATAAAATGCAACAAAAATGACAAATCATCAAGTTATAACAGTTTCAGCAGATTAACATCACATAACACTCTTGCAACGATGATTCAGGCATCAAGATGAACTCAAATGAACATGATGCAATGGAATGAAATGAAGTACTCGTCGAGGCGAACAAGTTGACATATTACACGTACGAAACGGAGCTACGGATGCAGAGATATGATGCGATGAAATTGCATAAAAAATACTGGAAACTACGGGGACTTAGCAGTTTTCAGAGGGGGGGAAAAGTCAACCTCGGGCACGGACTTCGAGGTTCACCGGATCTCGCCGGAGAGTCGCCGGAGATGAGGGAGACGGCGGCCGGAGCTTGGGGAAGACGACGGGGAGGCCGGGGCAGATGGATCCGGGGCTCCTCCGGCCGGATCTCACGGATCTGCTCGGTCGAGGCGGAGTTCGGCGAAGCTTATCGGGCTAGCGGGCGGCGCGGGCGGGCGGCAACCGCGGGGCGCGCGGTCGGAGGCGGCCGGGTGGAAGCGACCTGGCAGCAAGCGCTAGGGCCGCACCGAGGGAGAGGCGAGGCGGACCGAGGCGCGGGTCCCGGGTCGGCCGGGCGAGGGGCGGCGGGAGGCAGCGCCGTGGCGGCGGGCGTAGGCGCGGCGGCGCTGGCGGCGGCCAGCGCTTGGGCTGGGTGCGGATCTGCCCGCTGGGCTGCTGCGGGGCGGCGGGCAGCGGCGCTGGGAGCAGCGGGCGCCACGTGGTCTTGTGAGGGAGTGGAGGAGGGGGCGGCGGCGCTGAGGTGGCGGGCCCTATTTGACGGGGTGATGTGGCTGAGGCGGGCGGACGTGTCCGATTGAGCGGACGTGTCCCATGGAGAGAGAGAGGCTAGGCTAGGGTTTGCACCGTGAATTTCGGGGAAGAGGGCATATTTATAGGTAGAGGGAGCTAGGAGAGTCCAAATGAGGTGCGGTTTTCGCCCACACGATCGTGATCGAACGACCGAGAGTATGGAAGAGACTTAGATGGGTTTTGGGCCACTTTGGAAGGGGTGTTGGGCTGCACACAAAAGAGGCCTTCACGGTTACCCGGTTAACCGTTGGAGTACCAAACGACGTCCAAATGGCACGAAACTTGACAGGCGGTCTACCGGTGCTATACCAAGGCCACTTGGCAAGCCTCGGGCCATTCCGAGAAAGTTTAACACCCGCACACGAAAAGAGGTAAAGGGAGGCGCCGGGGAGCATAGGAGTGCCGGATTGCAAAACGGACAACGGGGAAAATGCTCGGATGCATGAGACGAACACGTATGCCAATGTGATGCACATGATGACATGATATAAAATGCAGATGATGTCATGGAAAAATGCAACACGCAAGCACATGACATGGCAACGACGGCGAATAACTGGCGGACACCTGGCGCATCGAAACCGGGGTGTTACACGTGGAGGGGTGGTTGAACAGTAGCCGGTGGAGTAGCGCGCGGTGGAGGCTGGATGAACAGGAGCCCGTGGAGGCTGGAGGAGGTAGACGGTAGCCCGTGGAGGCTGGAGGAGGTCGACGGTGGAGATGAACAGTATCTCGTGGAGTCCCGTTTTGCGGTACGCCACAACCCTCCCGATGAACAGGACCCCCGTTTTGACCGTAGCGCTCCAACACAAGTCCGTTTCGTCCGTTTTGCGGTACGCCACACCCCTCCCGATCAACAGGACCCCCGTTTCGACCGTAGGAGGTCTGTTTCCTCCGTTTTGTGGTACGCCACACCCCTCCCAATCAACAGGACCCCCGTTTTGACCGTAGGAGGTCCGTTTCCTCCATTTTGCGGTACGCCACAACCCTACCGATCAATAGGACCCCGTTCCGAACGTAGGAGGTCCGTTTCCTCCGTTGTGCAGTACGCCAGGCCTCGTTTCCATCGCCTGTTCCGTCCAAGCCCTCCCGACGAACACGACCACGCATTTCGTTCCGACCCAGCCGGTTGGCTCCCCATGAACACGACGATGACGCTGTTTCTCCGTTCCGACCCAGCCATGTACGTATGCGCGAGTAGGCGTTCGAGACCCTGCCCATATGTACGTACGTGGCCGTATTTTCTTTCTTGCACCCTCGCCGCTGTACGTACGTGTACATGCTACGTGCGCGCCTCTACTACGACTGCGTCGCGGCGCCTCTACAACGACCGGTATGTACGTACACGTTCGCGACCGAATGACAACGCTTACGTACACTTCGACCAGGTGGGTCGGTATCGAGCACTTCCTTGCTGCGAAGATGTAGCTCATGGGTCCCGGCAGTGGGGGCGAATCATTTTTGCCCGCACGCACTTCCTTGCGTGCAAAGATGTAGCCGGTGGGTCCCAGCATCGTGGGAAACATTTTTTCATGAAATACGGTGGCCCGTCCGGTGGGTCCCTCATTGTCGGTGGAGGAATAATTATTTTGCGTGTAATAAGGAGGCACTTCCTTGCTGCGGCCGTGGACCGGTATCGGCCTCTCCACGTCTGATCCACGTCCGATGGAAGCCATTCCTTGACCACGTTGACCACGCCGCGCCGAGAGCACCAGGGCGGTGGACGACGGCGAGGCCTAGGAAGGGGACGATGCGGAGCCGGGGAAGACGCGGCAGTGGATGCCCACGCGTAGAGGAGTACGAGGGTTCACTGGTTCGCTGCAGTGTGAGGCTGCCGTCACTATAGAATAACAGGGGGTGTGGGTGAGTAGAGGGATGGCCTGGCCAGCGGTGGGAGTAGTTGGGGGCGGTGAGGCCTCCGCCACATCACAGTCGGCCACGGGAGGCAGGAGCACGAGGCACGACCGGCGCTGGTTTGGGCGGCTGGAGCAAGAAGACCAGAGGTTGAAGAAGCACTACAACCGTTGGATGGACATCGTACGGTCACTGGAGCTAGAATCATGCATATTGACTAAGTTGACAAAGCCCTCCGTCCCCATCAACTTAGTAGGCCCACAAGTTAGCCTGCCACTATACTGGGTCCCAGCTAATGTGGGAGTATTCATTTTTGTGCGTAATAAGGAGGCACTTCCTTGCGTGCGAAGATATAGCTGGTGGGTCCGAGATGTCAGCGGCTGTAACATTTTTTCGCGAAATACACAGGCCCTTTCGGTGGGTCCTTGATGTCAGGTGGAGGAATCATTATTTTGCGCGTAATAAGGAGGCATGTCCTTGCGTGCGACCGTGAGCCCAGCTGTCAGCGTCTCCACGCACAGTCCACTTCAGATGCATGTTGGTCATTAACCACGTTGACCACGCCGCGCCGAGAGCACCACGGCGGTGGACGACGGCGAGGCTTAGGAAGGGGACGACACAGAGGCAAGGAAGACTCGGCAGTTGTTTCCCACACGGAGGGGAGTACGACTGTACGAGGGTTTATCGTCTGCCCGCCATCGCCGGGGAATAACAGCAGTGTGGGTGAGTAGAGGGATGGCTAGGCCAGCGATGGCGTCTGACGGTGGGGCGGTGAGGCTGGCGGCAAGACCTGACCCGGCAGCGGGGAGGAGGGAGTAGGCAGTCCCGCCGGTGCTCGTTTGAGCGGCCGGAGCAGAAGAGCAGATTGAAGAAGACGACGGCCGTTGGATGGACATCCAACGATCACTTTGCTGTCGTCAACCTTTTTTAGGAAAGCCTCAAATCTGTGGAAAACATCATACAGCCCATCTGCCATTATTTCTAATAATTTACATCCCATTTGCTAATTCTTAAGGTTTTTTTTGGAGCCCATATTCTTTTTGTTAGCATTACAGCCCATATTGTGGCCACGGTTAAAAAATTATACGAAATTTTGCATATTTCGGTGCTGTTCGAACTGTTTTTAATCCCAAAATTTCGACTCACATTCAAACTGATTTTAAAAATAAATACATATCAATATAAAATCCAACAAATTCTCCACACATAAAAATTAATGTAATTTAAAATCTCGAAATGAAAAAAAGATATTTGAAACCATTTTCTCGGTGAGCCGAATGAAAGTTCTCCTCGTCTTGAAAGATTTGCAGCCCAACAGGCCTGACAAAGCGACTTACATGGCAAATCACAAAAAAACTGGGTTGTGGCCGTGGACCGAGTTGTCAGCCTCTCCACGTACAGTACTCTTCCGATGGAAGTCGGTCGTTGACCACATTGACCACGCCGCGCCGAGAGCACCAAGGCGGTGGACGACGGCGAGGCCTCGAAGGGGACGATGCGGAGCCGGGGAAGACGCGGCAGTGGATGCCCACACGGAGAGGAGTACGAGGGTTCACTGGTTCGACTGCGGTGTGAGGCTGCCGTCGCCGCAGGGCCTGGCTAGCGGTGGGAGTAGTAGGGGGCGATGAGCCTCAACGGCAGCAAGACCCGGCCACCGGAGGCGAGGAGGCTGTCTCCCGGCGCTGGTTTGGGCGGTTGGTGCAAGAAGAGCAGCGATTGAAGAAGCAGCAGGACCATTCGATTCAAATCCAACGATTCTTGCTGCTAGAATCGTTTGTTGACTAAGTTGACAAGCCCTGCGTGCAGCGTCAACGTAGTAGGCCCATGTGTCAGCCTCCCAACCGGGCGCCCAGGATGTCGATGGGAGGAATCATTTTTTCGCGTAATAAGGAGGCAGTTGATTGCGTGCGGCCAGGCCGTGGAGGGAGTAGGGTGGGCGGAAGCTCGCGGCATCACAACGGGCCACAAGAGGAGGGAGCGAGCAGTCCGCCGGCGCTAGTTTAGGCGGCCGGAGCAGAAGATCGAGAGATTGAAGAAGACGTCGGCCGTTGGATGGACATCCAACGATCCTTTGCTAGAATCGTGTGTTCACTGACAAAGCCTTGCGTAAACAAGTCAGCCATTTGCTATTATTTTTATAATTTTTACTCATTTTCTAATTCATATGGAATTTATTGCAGCCCGTTTTCCATTTTTAGAATTGCTGGCCATTTTCTGGTCAGTACCAGTGTCAAAAAATTAACTAAATATGTGGGAAATTTTGAAAATTCGCAAATTTTTGCTGGGGAACGAAATATTCTTAATCCAAAAATTAATAGCCATAATTTAAAAATAAATTAGTACTATGTCATGTTAAATCCAATGAAATACGTATAAGATATCGGTGAAGAACAAAAACAAAAAACTAATATCCCATTTGCTATAAAGTTTTGGAATTTTCAACCCTTTTGATATTACTTTTAATGAGACATTGACCATACTCTTTGGCCAGTGACGGAATGCATCCCTCCTCGTCTTGAAATATTTGCAGCCCGATGGTGGAGAAAACAAATAGGCCTAGCTTGGGTATTCTTCAAAAAGAAATCTTGGGCTACCTATTTTCCCAAAGAACTGGTGCATGAGCATTTAGCTTTATTTATTTATTTACTTATTTATGTTTAGGGGACCATGAGCATGTACAGGGCCGGATTCATGTGAGAGCCTCCCTTCCAGTTAATTATGGGCTTCTCTATTGGGCCTTCATCAGTGGGCTGCATCTTATCAACAAGTGGAAAATGTTTTTCGTACGAAAAATAGTATGAGCTATGTATGGTACCGGGCACTAAAGGATCGAACCGTGCAATGACTTCCAAAACATTGTGTTTTTCGTTCTAACAACACATGTATTCAACCAACAGACGAAATATACTACTGATTGTACATTGAAAACAACAGCAGCAGCAACCAGGGCTGGGGGTGCAATGAAGCGATAAGCAGGCCAGAAGAGTGAAGATGCAGCTCTCTCTTCCAAACCAAACATCAGCCATCATTACAAAAGGGCTACCAAAAATGAACAAGTGTATGCATCAAACTAAATAAAGATCCTACTACACCAAGTGTACGCATCTAACTAACTGGCTCAGTTAGACATTACTATTTATTAAGCTATGGAGATTGGCTGACGGCTTGAACTAGATGGGTGCCCGACGGGGCAAACTCCAGCCAGCAGGTCAAAGTCTGATACTTGCGACCCTCTCTCCTACTTTGGGCTGCAGAGCGTGGCGGCACATATCAGGGTATGGTGCATGCAGAGACGCATGATACGCTGTGTACACACAGTTTTTCCTGATGAACAAAACCGCGCTGCCATCATGATCCTTGTTGTCAGTTATCTCGTGGTTAATCGGATAATTCAGTACGACAAACAGAGAGCGTGCACCAAGGCTACTTACCAGCCTCCAGTCAAAAATTCCTGAAGGCCCAGAGAAGCTGGGATCCTGCACAAAGACCTTGCAGTGACTGTGATTGTATTCCGCGAAACAACACGTGCGGTATGTGCGAACGATCATCAATCTTTCGCCGTTGTTTGATCGAGCCAGGAACCACCTGCAACGGCCATGCCACTTTTCTTTGAAAGGTTCTGGGATTAGGAAGGGTAGGGACACCAGGCGGCCTACAACATCATATCAAGTTGGAGTCAAATAAAAAAGGGCTCTTGATTTAGTCAATCTTAAGAACATCATGTTATGAGCATGAATATTTTTTCAGTAAATGTTGTGATAATATAAGCAAGCCATCATGATATCATAGGAAAGTAACATACTGCTGTAACAGCCATTTGTAGCGATGACTGGAGTAGGCCAGCAATACGTCCAGCCATAGAAGGAGTCAACAGCGTAAATGATGCCCTTGTGTTCAATTGTATCAGAGAACCATGGAGGATGTATGATCCTGCGATGGACGTGCAGATTTATCCACTTACAGCAGTGACCTGTCAGATAGGCGAGACCGCGGTTGAAGAACGCAATTATCCTGAAGTCTTTATAATTCGCAGATCTTGTGGGCACTTGGGAGATTACAACCTTGAGCAAATCAAACTTGGTATCATGTTGGCTACTGTAAGATTCCGACTATTCTAGGCCGCGGTGCCAAAGCAGTGCAGTATTAATCGAAGGAAGGGGGATCAATCACCGCGTGTAGACCTCCACGAGCATCCAGCCGCCGCGACCGTCGACGAGCACCATCCAAGACGTGTTC
The DNA here is from genome assembly GCA_021605145.1 of Aegilops bicornis. NCBI lineage: Eukaryota > Viridiplantae > Streptophyta > Magnoliopsida > Poales > Poaceae > Aegilops > Aegilops bicornis. The sequence continues at coordinate 327,740,269 of CM038673.1, forward strand.
ATGCCGACCCCATACATACCGTTAATGTAGCTGAGGCTGACGGGGATCAGATCGCAGTGAAGGGGGTTGATGCTCGCCACCCTACGATCGTTATGCTGTGTGACACGCCATTTCTGAAGATCAGGCGGCATCAGCAAGCAAGGAGCTGGCTTAAAAAGCTCCGGCCTGAGGGCTTTGCGTAAACGGTACAGCCCGAACGAGCACGCGGCGAGCGGCATGATACTGAGATTGTCCACACGTGAAACAATGAGCTTGATTACCTCTATGGGGAGCGAATTCTAGCCATTCTTCCGGCGGACGCTGCTCGGTTCTGCCATTGTTAGTGCTTGGGTTTGGACGAGGGGGCGCCTTAGCTTCGGTGAGGATGGAAGCTTGGACGAGATTATGTGCGGACAAAGATGGAGAAGCAAATATGTGCTGCGGGAAGTGGACAGGTGATGATGACTACACCACGCCACTTGACTTACGAGACACATACCAGCAGCGTAGGGTCATATTGATGCCAGACAACTTGCTTGAGTGATCACAGTACTGGTACTCCCTAAAGTACCTACTACACTACTATGCCCTAGCTTGCTAGAGTAGAGTAGTAGAGTAGGACTCTGCTCTACTACTAGAACCGGAGGATTAGTAGTATATTCTAATCTAAAATAGTTACAAACTTCAATGCCCGAGCATGGAACGACTACAAACCGTGCTCAAAGACCGTGTCTATGTGGTGTTTGGACTTATATGCAAAAAAATAGCAAGATGCGCGTGCATTGCACGGCACACCATCATCACCAACTCGGTTTTTTCTCTACTCCTACTCCTATAAAAGACTCGGTTGGTGATGATGGAGGCGAGGAGGCGTGTTCAGCCGGGCGTGCAGCGGACGGTGCAGCACTATTTGATTTGTTATAAAAAACAAAGAAGTGTAGTCGAGATAGAGACATAGGGAGGAGCATGAGGTTGTGGGAGATAAGGATGAACGAGGCAAGGCCTTATCTGTAAATGTGGAGAGAGGTGCAGGTATCTTTTGTAAAATTGTCATAGTTGGCTTTCTATCCGTCAGATATAGATCGGACGGTCTATATTACAAGATGGCAGGCATACCATCATCACCAACTCGGTTTTCTATAAGAGTAGATATATAGATAGATAGATAGATAGATAGATAGATAGATAGATAGATAGAGACTAGGGAGTACTAGTAAGGACACCATCTACTGCTTCGTGTGCTACTCCTGCGCTCCATTCGGTGACATAACGTCCCCCTACAGCCACTCCCTCCCGCGCTCCATTCGGCAGGCGCTGTTGAAATCCGGGGAGCGCACTCCCGCGACTGCTGGCAGCCATGACTTCACCAACGACGACTTCTTCCCCGACCTCGGCAACCTCTTCCTCAATGACATGGGCGACAACCTCAACGCCAACGGTGCTGCTCCCGTTGCACCATATGTGCTTCTGTCCTTCCTGTTCGAAATCATGGTAGAATTCATGTTTCTACTCTGTATCCTACTACTATGCTAGTCCACATGATTAGTTTCATCTCTGTTATAGCCGTCATGATTTATTTTGTGCTTATTCGGATTAAATATCGTAGTAACTTTCTCATATATTCAATTGGCGCAACGTCCCCTACAGCCACTCCCGTTTCATGGACGGCCTGGTCGATGCCTCCAAGGAGTCCTTCGTCCACTGCTATGAGTGCCCGATGCTGTTTTGTGGCTCGCCGGCGGACATGGAGCATCACCTCACGGATGCGTGCAGCGGTCACTGCTGGCCCTTGGCGGAGAACATCAAGTACGACATGTGCTACCGGTTCACCATGTCGGAGTCGCTGGAGGATCACCGCCGCCTGCTCGTCTCGGAAGAGGACGTCATCGTCTTCATCTTGATCGTGGGCACCGGCGAGGCCCGCGCAGGCTACCGCCCCGTCTCTGTAACGTGCGTCAGGGGCGTCGCCGCTGACGCTGACAGTGACACGAGGCAAATGTACGGGTGCATGGTCACTGTTACTACCCCTCCGGATCACGCGGGCGGCGACACCGGCCTCATCGGACGGACTTGGACACTGGGGAGCTGGGACTATCCCGCCAATGTGGACTTGGAAAACCCATGGCATCCTTTACCCGCCGACGCGGTGCACGGGGACTCCAAGGAGGTTCACCTGGACATACGCATTATCATGTGCACTTAGAAAACATGTAGTGTGTGTGTGGGCGCTTATGGCCCTTGTCTTTGCCGCTTTTGATTCTGTAAGCTTGTCGTTAAAGTTGAGTTGCTTTCGCCATGGTCCTTACTTTGAACTGCTCCTCTCAGTGAGCAGATTTAAGACACTTTGGGTTTCATTTGATAATGGAACCGGGGAGGAGCCTCCCTGTTCTTCTAAAAAAATTACGCATTATCAAGTTAAATGTTGATCATTAGTTTTCGCTCAATGTAATCCGCTGTCTAAGCATGTGGACACTTCCATGCAGGATCTTGCTCTATTTGAGTATCACGCATGAATAAAAGTGTATCCGTTTATGGTTTAGTCTAGAATCTTCCATGTATGAATTTTTACTACTGATCTTGGTGAAAGACTTACGATGAACCATTTCTTACATCTCCTCTGCCCCCTTGCAAGTCATCCTGATTTAATTCCTCCGTCTAGGTGTATAAGCGCATGGTTAATATTACTTAATAGTATAGCCAACTGTTGACTATAAGAAAGTGCCATGTCATATGTAGCCAACATGTATAACAATCGATACTCAAAAACTAATTCTTAAAGCTCATTTCTTGCAAAGCACAATAAGTGTTATTTCTTCACAAGTTTTGGATGCAGGTTGAACAGTTGAACGCTTTTCTTTGCAAAAGATACCTTTTTATCTATTTCACCCGGATGTTTGTGAGCTCTAGAGATGAGATAATATCCGAAGAAACCTATCGATACCCGTTACACATGAGATGACCCCACATCCTTTGTCAAAATAAACAACTCCCGATCAATGCATTTCACTCTTGATTGCAGCATACGGGCACCTTACTACTATAGATTAGTACGACCAAAAATTGAACTAACATTATATATAGTACGATAAATCTTGATGCATGTCACCTAAAATTAGATCATTCAAAACTATGTTCAAATCTGAATCCAACGATATAGTTTTTGTTGACATGCACTAACATTTTGTCGATTAAATCTTGATCAAATTCAATGGGGGACTAATAAACCACGACCGATGTAGTACAAGTGTAGAGGGCGGCGCTGCACGGGAGTCTCACTTCTCACCCCGCTCGTGGCACGGCAGTAAAGCCGTCATATCAAAAAACCCAACCACTCCCAGTAATAAGTGGCCTGGTAAAATAAACGGACAAGCAACCATCACATCCCTCCGTCTTTTTTGCATTTCATCTCTCTGCATTTACTTTCTCCGGTTCATCTTGCACACTCGATCCCTAGCTACTACTCCTAGGGCCAGTTCTTTTGGCGGCTACCCCAGCTTTTCCCACAAGACTAGTCACACTGGAGAGTAACAAGAAGGCGCCTCACTCATTTATTTGGGCTTCTAAACTACTACTCTGTCCTGGTTTATTCCTCGCCATTGTAATTTGTGCTAAATTTTGACCAAAGATTTAACTGATAAAATGTTACTCCCTCCATCTAGTTGTGTAAGTCATCTTACGAAAACCAAATAATCCCAAAACACTGAGGCACGATGCATTAACTTCTACCTCGTTTCTTGTTTCTTGACATATCAACCAATAAGAGATAAAGAGTGTGCATGCTTTTAATGACTTGAGATATCAAACACGAGATGCAAAGGTTAGTTCATTGCATGCAATACTATTAATTAGCAAATAAACATTAACGTTTCTCGTTTTCTCCTCCTCCTTGGTCACGGTGCACAGCCTAAGATGACTTACTCACCTAGACGGATGGAGTAGTGCATGTGACATGCACTAACATTTCATTAATTAAATTTATGATCAAAATTTGACACAGATTACAATGGGGACCAATAAACCAGGGCGAGAGGTAATGGTAGTTATGGGATTACTAATCTAGAAGCACTGAAAGAAGCGGCCCTGGTACTCCTACTAGTAGTAGTACTCAAGTTGGAATTCCAATTGCACGGCACAACTTGTTAGGCAAAAAAATTCCATACAGGGTGTAGGAAGCGGTTTGGGAATTTGCATGCCTTTCCAACCAGTGAGATACTCCGTACAAAGTACGACAGAGAAATAAGGACCGAGAAGGAAGCTAAAAGTAAACAATCAAACGAGCATTTTTGCATTTGTTTTGCATTGAATCGTTTCACAAGCTTGACTAGTGTTGTTTTTCTACTTTTACAAAAACCGCATCGTAATGTTAAAACGTGCATTTGCGCATTACATAAGTAATAGTAGTACTCCCTCCGTCTAGGTGTACAAGTCTTCCCTCCTTGGTCACGGTGCACAACCAAAGATGAATTATTGACACAGACGAGAGGGAGTAGCACGATCTACAAGCATATATCGAGAGAGTGTAGTGCGATAGTATATAGTAAAGTTTGTGCTATATGCACGTACTTGCAAAATGCGTATGAATACACAAGGTTTCCAAACTTTCCCTTTTACATACTTAATTAAGGACGCTAAAAATTCCTGAACGTTCGGGATTTATCATTTGCGTCCCAAAACTAATGAGATCGCCTTACGAAACAAAAATTATACTCCACCTAAAAGCCACGACGCTTGTGTGCGCGGTCATTTCCTAGCGCGCCGACAAAACGCCTCTTCCTCAGCCTCGCAACTCGCGAGGTGCTGATTAATGACTTCTTGCCGGCGGCGGCGATCTCACCGGTGTGGTGATCCGGCGCCAACAGGTACTCCGCCTCGCTTGAAGCGTGCACCCGTCCACGATGCCAAGCGTAGATGAGGCGCTTGGGCTGGGCTGCTGCAGGCGTCGGCGCAGGCGTACTCCGCCACCCTCACGGCCCACGCACGAGCCTTCTGCCAAAGAGCCAATTTCCTGACTCTCTCGGACGCGACATAGGCCTCCCAGGCAGCTTGTTCCACGGTGCGCTTATCTTCCTCGGCCTTCTTCTCCGCCTCTATTTTGGCGCGCTCTGCTGGAGGCAAAGCCTCCCACAAGGCGACATCCATTTCTTTCCAAAGCTCCTCAAGGCTGGGGGGCTCGGCGGGCGGCGTGGCGTTCTCCTCGTAGCGGGGAGCCGACGCGTCCTCCGACGCGCGTGCTGGCAAGATTGGGAACGGCGACGCGTCCACCTCGACGCGTCGCGGCGAGGAGCGGAACACCGACGCGTCCTCCTCGACTAGTGGTGGCGAGGAACGGCGACGCGTCGCGTCGCGGCGAGGAGCGGAACAACGACGCGTCCTCCTCGACTAGTGGCTGCAAGGAACGGAACGGCGACGCGCCGCGTAGCGGCGAGGAGCGGAACACCGACGCGTCCTCCTCGACTAGTGGCGGCGAGGAACGGAACGGCGATACGTGACCGTCCACGCGGTGCAGCGAGGGCCTCCTAGGGCTTGGGAGGGGCGATGCCATGGTGGTCGACGTGATAGGGAGGGGAAGGAGACAGCGATGAACGTCAACGTGAGGGGGAGGAGATAGCGATGTCGTCGGAGGCGCAGTATTTATAGCGAGCAATGGCATACCTGCGTAAGATATGGACTAAGCTGCACTGACTTAACTGCAGGTCCAGTTGCATCACTGACATGTGGGCCGAACACCTGTTGGGCCCATATGTCGATGACTCAATGCACCTGCGATTAGGTAACAACTACGTGGGCATATTTGTTGGAGTAAATTACGGGGGAGCGAAGGGGTGGAAATATTGCTGGTCACAACGGATTGGACGAGCGTGGGGGGAGGAGAGTCATGCATGCAGATTTTTTCACACGGGGTGGAGTGGTGGGACTGCCGGAGGGAGAAGGAGAGTTTGGCAGGCATATTGTTTCCACATATGGAGAGGAAAAGATTTGGAGACAAACGGACTTCCTTCAGGTATGGGGAACGGTGCATAATTAGTCATCTTGCATGCCGGGCTAGGTATAGTCTCAAGTCATTAAAAACATACACGCCCCACACATGTTCATATTTCAAGGTGCACTAAATTATTGCATGCGATGATTAAGGCTGGCCATAATGGCGGTATCTTAGCTGGTATCATGCACACGGGAATAGTAGCAAACATGCTGATGTGGCAAAGAATTAAAGAAGAGAGGGGGGTTAGAGTAACTGGTGTTCATGCATGCATTCGTAAACACATTTTTGTGTAAAGAACGACATCACTAGTTGAGTACTTTTGCAGACTTCAGAAACTATTCCACCGCCTCTACTATCTTGCTAAGAGTAGGTGAAATTTTTGAATCAAGCCCTTTAAGAGCATGGTTAATAGTATAGCCAGCTGCTGGCTATAAGCCAGTGCCATGTCATCTACAGCCCATATTATAGTCAATATGTACAATAGTAGATGAAAAAAGTGTACTACTTTTTTATTATGTGGCCCACATTTCATTCTCACAAAGTGCCTAGGAGCACGTGCTAGAACTGGCTCTTCACGAAGAGCCCGCTTACCTTCTCTGTCCTTTTCTCTTTCCTCCAACTAAGCAGAAATATACTAGTTTATTTCTTATAGCCTGCTGACTCAGCTCTATTGTACTTGCTCTAAACTACTAGAGTAGAAGGGAGGTAGTGGTACTCTAATAGCTAACCTTGTTGTGATTACAAGATAGGACATGGCACGCACCTGGACGGAGGAACTAGTCTGCATTGTGCATTTAAGTTTTGTCTGAAGTCAATGTACCTCTACTTTCACCAACATTCACAATGTCAAATCAATATTTTTACACTCATTATAAAACGTAGTTCTTATACTCATTATAATCAGTATTGTAGATATTGATATTTTTAGTATAAATTTGGTCGTGGGATTTCATTGATGCCTGTCAAAGCGTGGAGGAAGCGAAGCTTAGGGCTTGCATTGTCGGTCTCTACATAGGTATTTCTCTTCATAATCCTGTAATTTTAGAGACTGATTGTGCTTTTCTGGTAGCGTCTCTTGCATCGGGGGACTATGACAGGCCTGCTATGCGTGACCTGAAGATGAAAGTGTTGAGCATCTCGAAGTTGATCAACAATCTTCAATTGTCAAAGATTAGCCGTTCGGGCAATAAGGTGGCACACTTAATCGCTAAGTATAGCTTTGACAATAGATTAGATGGTATTCTTGTAAATAACGTGCCACCCTGTTTGGTGAATATTGTATCGAATGAGTGTACTGGTGTGGCTGGTTAATTAATATAAGGTGGTGTTCAAAAAAAGTATAAATTTGGTCAAACACTTTGCAAACGGTTGACGGGAGTAAAAAGGACCAGAGGGAGTATCATGCATGCGGATTAGGCAAAAAAATTGCTCATTTATAGCCGGTTGAAGCCTCAAAGGGCCCGACCGGGCGAGGGAGGCGAAGGTCATGGGAGGCGCGAGGTTGACGGAATTAAGTGAAGTTACATCCACGCGCTGGCATGGCGTCTTGAAACGAGAGAAGCTATACCGTCGGGCCCTACGATATGGGTCTAGTAGACATGACATCTAGTGGGTCCCGCATAGTTCTCGAGAACTCTTTGGGGGCTTGCAGCCATTTATCCACCGGGCAAGCCAGCAACCCCACGCCATTCGCACGCCCTACTCGTCCACGTCTTCTACTACCTTACAATAGTTCGCTCCCAGTCGTCCCGTCCTTTCACATTAGTTCGCTCCCAGTTTTTGCGGGTTACAACAGTTCAACTTTTCCTAGCCCTCCTCCAAAATCCATGGCCTCCCAAATCTCCATGGTCACCGCTGAGTACCAGGTTAGAGCCATCACCGGCGATCAGTTCATCGTCATCTACACATGTGGATCCGCGACGGTGAAAGCATGGTTTGCTCGCTTCCTACGCATGTTCAACAGTTCAACGGATGAGTGGGTCACTGGGCTAGATGTTGAGTACACCACAGTCCTGGGATGAGAGAAGGATCTAAAGGACGAATATAGGAAGAAGCCCGCCGTGATCCAGGTTTGCGTACATAACGTTTGCTTGGTCTACCACATATGCCATGCCGACGTTGAGTGCCAGGATTTTAAGAACTTCCTTAAGGACAAAAGAGTGAAATTCGTTAATGTAGGCTTTAAGAACGACAGGTATGTCCTGCGTGGGATAGGTCTTGTTGTAGGGCAGCCCTTCGATCTCCAGAAGGCAAGCCTGGTGTCCTCCTCTCAACCTTCAATGCTGACCCTGGCAGCAGCCATGATTGATCCTTCATACGCTAAACTGAAGAAACCTCACCACAAGTTTCATCATGCATGGGAGTCGAAGACATTAGATGAAGATCACATCTTGTACGCAGCAATGGATGCCTACCTTTGTTTAAATATCTACAAGGGTTGGATGAAGAAGCAGAGCCCAGTGTCCGGTTCAAGCAAAGAAGCGTCGACGACGAGGAAGAGGAAGAGGGACGAGGACGAAGTCCAGGACGTGGACTCGGACTCCGAGTAGGTGGCAGTGTCGTCGCTCATGCTGGTTCTACTGCAGTGTCAAGCGCACTAGTTTCTTAGTTTATTTTCAAGGGTGTGTTGTGATGAGGCCCCAGCAGAACTATGTTTAGCATGTTCTTTCTCGTTATTTAAACTCTTTAGTACGTACAGTAGTACTAGTACTATGTCTTACTACTGTTCTTCTTGCAGTTGGTACTACTGCTCGTATCTTCGTGTTCCTACTGTACTTAATACGTTCGTACTAGTAGTATAATTTGGGTCAGTCGATTTGTGAAAGAAGTTCGACGGAGCGAAGGAAGAAGACGACAGAAGAGGTGGAAGAAGCCCTTCTAGCCATCCATGTTGCATCAAATGGCTCACATGAGTCGACTGACCCAAATTGCTCCATCGGATTGCAGGATCCACGTGGCATTCAAGGTCTCGAAGGTAGACTCCGCGTCCGCACCCGGTTTGCGGGCTCGACGCGCGCGCGAACGGCTTCCGCCGCGACAGCCACCATGCGCGCCTCCTCCGCGCGGGCGGAGACGACAATGACACGCTAGTTCCTCCTTGCCGGCGTGCTGGAGCACGCGCTCGTCCTCCTCTTTGTACGCTGCATGCATAGACGCGGCTCCACTAGCTGCTCGCGTGCTTGGCAGCACGGCGGCATCGTGAGGAGGGACTGCAGACGACGTGAGCGGGCGAGCCTTCGGCTTCATGACACAGGGATGGCGGCAACACGGCGGTGATGAGCGAGAAATTGTTGGCCGGCGGTAGGCGCCCGGCATGCGCAACGACGGCGGCGGCATATTGATGAGTGCGCGTGTGGGAGCATACTGTAGTTTTATATAAGGTTGGTCAAACTTAAAAGAAAACCGTACTAGTACACGTAAACATTAGACTAAGGCTGCGCTTTTATTAGTTAGTACCACAGCCACGATACGGAATCCTGTGCAAGCGCGTGAACAGCGGCCGCGCGGTCGATCAAACGGTGCGTCAACGTGTCGCGCTCGAAGGACATCCACTGAACCTTTTTGTGTGTGTGTGAAAACAATCCTTGAATGTTACTCAACTTTTTTTTCTGGGAAAGTTCTTGACGCTGCAATATTTCCATATATTTGAATTTAGCCCCAGTTCGTATTTATTTGGATTTGGACGTTTTAGGTGCGCCCTAGTTTTTTGTAGTACTGATTTTGTGTGTGTGACTGAGAGAGAACGTGTGTATGTGTCCATATGTGTGTTGTGGCAGAAGGACAATGTGGAGACGGTGTGCGTGTGATCTGAGATATAGAGAGGTGTGAATGTGCAAATGATCATGCATGAGTGAGACATAGGCAGATATGCCCGTCGTTGTGTATACATGAGAGAACGGTCTTCTAGTTTACTTGTGTGTGTATGTGAGAGAGAGAGAGAGGGAGAGAGAGAGAGGAGCATCTGTAACACAACAACCATCTCTCTCGATTCGTCCGTCCCTCGCAGGGTCGCATGTAACACATGCATCAACGCGCACATTTTGACACCCTCACCCGGCCCCTGCCCACCTCAAGGCCCGCACAATCTCTTTGTGAATACCCATTTCTCTCCTTAGGTTTGTTTTCTCTCAATATCTCCCTCTCTCTCTCTCAGACACACACACACACAGACACACGCAGCACAACACACACACACACACTCCCCTGAGCACACAATTCATCCCCATCCAAGGTTATATGGCGACCACTCTCGCTTGTGCTTCTTTGCACCCCAACATGCACAACACCTCAATCTTCAAAGAGGGCATCGAGCAGATCGAAGACGGCGACCACACCGCGCTAGAGAATGCGGGGTCATTTGGAAGCAGGGTGATGTGACGACGGCTGACTGACTCCTCCCCCCACCCTCTCTCTCTCTAGCATAAAATTACCAATCCCTCTCTCCTCTGCACAAAATTGTCAATCCCTCAACCCACGAGATCCTTCCCCTGTCATCCATGTTTTTCTAGCTCTCTCATCAAACATGTTGTCTCTTCTCCTTCCACGTATACAGAATCTGGATGCACACGCATCTCACGTATATTACATGTCTCCATCTTTCTCACAGACCTAACTTCTTCCCCTCTCCATCTCTATCTATCTCACTCCCTCTGTCTCGTTAGGTTTGTCTCCTACTCTCTCGTCCACATACATACAATCTTTCCCGCCCTATCTGCTCCATCTTCAAAAGCTCTCTCTGCATGTTTCATTCACACATTGGGATATGTCAAAATGTTGCTTCTATAATGGCCCTGTTTGGATCATGGGGTTAGAGCTAGTTTGGGTTAGTTGGGGCTCAAATAACCCAAAAGTATCCGCAGGGAGGGTTAGAGTGGGTTAGTTCCATCTAACCCAACTATCCCGGTGGAGAGGTGCTTATTTGGGTTAGAAAATAACTCTAACTCTAACTGTGTTAGAGTATCCAAACAGGGCCAATGGCTGATGTAGAGTTATGGTTGTTTTTGTTGCATCCTACAAAGTAATAACTATGAAATGCATTTAGATTCTCATTTGACTGGGATTATGTGAGTTTGAGCAAGTTGTGAAGTAGTATAGACCTTGTATACATCTTGGGATTCGACAATGATTGTAACTATTGAATTGTATAGACCATTACATTCGAAGTCAATAGCCTAATATATTTATTTCACAATTTCAACAAATGATTAGTTCACTACAAACTAAGAAAACAAATGTGTACTCCCTCCATTTTTATTTAAGTCCTCGTATTAGCATTGGTCAAAGTCAAGTTTTGCAAACTCTCAGAAAGCTTAATATTAACATATACAATAACAAATAAATACCATTAGATTCATTATTGAATGTACTTTCACATCATACATATTTGTTATGGTAAATGTTTATATTTTTCTATAAACTTGGTCAAACTTTAGGAAGTTTGACTTCGGTCAAACCTAATATGCAGAGTTTACTACTACTACTTGCTAGTTACTTAGCCGAATCACTCAACACGCCACACGGGGAGTCCAGTGTCACAAAATTTTGAGGTCGGTGGGAAAATCTCCCGCGACCCTGATTAGAGCAGTGGGAAGTTACCATCATAGCCTTCGGGACAGGCCTACGGATGACGCTGAATACTCCCCATTTTCTATCCCCACCGCAAAATAGACTTCCCCATGACACCACAGCCTTCGTGCTCCTCCCCTTTACATCGGCGCACTCGTCCACCGCAGCGCATCTGCCTCATCTACGACCTCAGACGCCAGACTGGAGCTACCCACCGTCATTGCCGTCAGACACGGAGCCTCTTCCCGACATCGTCTTCCACGGCCTCGGATCTGCTACCGGCCGACGCCAAGCGCAGAAGTACCACCGTCGTGGACAATGAACTGAATCCGTTGCCGACCATGACTCACGAGAGGCCGCCGCGACCATCGTTCTCCTCCTCAATTGGTAATGTGTGTATTGAATCACTTAGCGGTACATGTGCAGTTCCAATTTTGTTCATACCTACCCTTCAAATTTGCTTTGGGTGCTATTGTTCCCGTAAAAGTAATTGGTTATAGCCTCCATTGTCCAACAGAATATCAGCTTGTAATTGTGCGTCGCTCACATCGCTATTTGTGCTTGGTAGGTTTTTCATACGCAACCAAGAGTGTGGCAAATGATGGAAAGGTTTTTAGAACTAGCAAGATGCCCATGCATTGCACGCATCAAGATGCATTTGTATGAGTAGTTTATCTTGTGGGAGAAAAGGATGAACGAGGGAAGGCCTTATTTGCAACTGGAGAGGGGTATGGGTATCTTTTGCAAAATTCTCATTTGTTTCCTTCCTATCATCGCCGATATAAATCGGACGGCCTATATTGCAAGAAAAAAGTATAGAGAAAAAAAGTAGACAGTAAAGGAAGTAGAGATAAATATTAAATATTAAATATAAAATAAATATAACAGTAGAGAAGAGAGTAGAGATAGCGAGAGGCGTCGGGAAAGGATCGCGCTGGAAAAGCGGCCTGGCGGCGCGCTAGTTTTGGCGCGCGGCGTCCGGCGCGCTTTATAAAATCCAACGTCCTCCCACCGCTCTGTGCCTTGCCACCGCTATCTCCCCGCTCATTTTCGCCTCGCCGCCGCCGCGCCACCATCCCTCCGCGTCGCCGGGAAACATGGGGATACCGCGACGTCCGCGCCGCCCCTCTGGCGGCTTCTCCGCCGAGATCCGGTTCCGCGGGATGTGCCTCGGCCTCGGCAATTTTGACACCGCCAACGAGGCCGCCCGCGCGTACGACGCGGCGGCGTGGCGACTCCGGTGGACTCATAGAATATTGAACTTCCCCAACGTGCCGACGCGGGAGCAGGCGCAGGAGCTCGCGCCTCTGCCGCGGCTTAGCACCGACGAAGATCGTCGCGACAATCGGAGGCGGGAGCACCGTCTCGGCATCGCCGAGATGGACGAGGAAGACATGGCGCTGTGGCGCCAACACTTCACGCAGGACATCATCAACGAGCGCGAGTTCTACGCGCAAAGGAGGGCAGAGAGGGATAAGAGGAGGGCGGAGCGAGCCGCCTATCGCGAGGACAAGCGTAGGCGAAAAGGGGACGCTCAATTCAATATGAGGCTAGGAGCAGCGTCGCCCTGGGAATCCGACGACCATCGGTATCTTCACGCCTACAGTCAAAAATCGGAGGAGGACATCACCGAGGAGTCGGACGATGAGGAGTAGTTGAATTATCTTTTTTATCTATCTATGCTGAGAACTATCCTCTACTCTATCTACTTCTCGATCTCAAAGATCAGAACGCTTTTTAAAAGCGCCCGCGCATTCTTGATTCTGTTGGAGATGCTCTAACATGGCAGACGAGTGCTTTAACGTTGCCCACAAGATGCGCGAGTATTACTAGTAGTATATTTTTCTTGCCATGTTGAGATTTATAACCACGAGTGCGAACATGCAGAGGAGCAATGAAGACCAAACACGGGATATTCGGGACATCGTCAAGGAGCGTGACAAGTTAAAGAGGAGCTGCACCGAACCTGTAAAACAAGCTTTGGTAAGTAACACCCTTTCAATTACTTTCGTGTAGCCTCGTGTTCCTTGATGTGTATATGTTGTAGTTTCTGTTTCGCTTAAGCGTGGTGTTCTCCGATGTGTAATAAGAAGAGTCTTAATCGTCCTAATGCTTTCGTTTTTAGCTTGATGTAGGAAGTGGGTGTTCTCACCTTGTAGTCTGTTTTTATATTTTTTTCCTTTTGAAGTCACTTCTCCGAGTTACATTTATCGGCTTCTACTACATGGATCTAGGTTTCTCACGAGTATTGATCTAAAAAGAAGTAACTTCATGTCAGGATGCAGTTCCTGCGAGGAGGGAAGTATGGTCAACCTCGAGATCAAGTTTCCAAAATGAGGCTGGATTACACACAAGGTTCCAGTTCCCTAATGATGCTGGATTAGACACAAGGTGTAAATTCCCAGATGATGCTGGATTACACACAAGCCAGGTGGAGTCTTCAGCTGTTCATGTCCTCGTGGCATTAGTAAAGGCTAAATGAAAGTGTGCAACAGCCCTTGAGAATGTAGCTGAGTTCCTGAAGAAGCGAAAAGAGCAATCACATGCTCTCTTCACCCAAGCCAAAGAAGAGATGGAAGAAGCCAGAAATAAGCTAGCAGTGGCAGAGCAGGCTAGGCGTCTCCTGCTATCTAAAACTATTGTCAATACAAAATTTCCTTCATAATAGCTACGTTCAAATGTTTATCCAGTCAGCATGCCTGTTGTGATGTCCGTGCATCTTCTGATGTGGCACAATTTTTTTTCGGGTCATGTAATAACAGAAATACTTTCCAAACAATAACAGACGAAGCATTGGACATGGTATAGTTCACGCGCAAGCCCGACATTCCAAGTTCAACTTCCACATCAAACTCATGTTCATAGATATCTACACATTTCATGCATAATGTCCACAACCATGATTCATTTCAAAGCCAAAAAAATGTGAGGAGAGTTATAAATAAAGAAAAATCTCTACTAGTTCCTGCTACCAGTGCGAGCAGAACAAGTCAAGACCATGCGTGAATTAATTATATTTTAGTCATTTTTTGTGTTCTAAAATGCGTGCCGGCTAGCGGAAGGACGTGACGTGTTGCTGGCACACGCGCGGATTCAATGAAGGAAGGCGAAGCAGTCTTAAGCTGGTTGCACGCGGCGAGGAGGCGTGCTCAGCCGGGCCTGCAGCGAGTGCGGCCCTCTTGGCAGGCGCGCCGGTTCAATGCCTGCGCTATGAGAGGTCGCGTCCGTGTTAGAGAAATCACTCCCTCCAGTCCTTTTTTGTTTGGGTATAACAAAATCTCATTTTCCGTTCACATTTTACAAGTAAAATTCATGGACAAACTTTGACCCAAAGTACGATGGGAACTAGTAAACCAGAATGGAGGTAGTAGTTTTTCTTAATCAAAGAAGGGTTTCCTCTTCCGATTTTCATTACTGAAAACTAGCATCTAAATCTAAACCATAGTATTTGCCCTAGAACTACCAGGTTCAACATCTCGCAACATAAACCCATACAACCTCCATCGCAAAAAAACCATACAACCATACGCCAAGGAGGTACGTAGTACTATGAATTCCATTTTCGCTCCATACCAATCATTCTGAAAACTACTTACTACTTATAATGCGCCATTGAAAATCGGAACTCTTAACCCCGCTAGAAAAATGATATTTTAAACGTGGCTACTCGATCTGTGGCAACTGGCGAGCCACCGCGCTCCAAGTCGTTCACCTGTGGTCCCGACCATCAACTCCTACGGATCAAATTATCACACGAGCTGACTGTTCCTACAAAGGTGCTCCACCACGTACCCGGTACCCCGCGAATGCAGAAATCGTGCACCTAGGTTTTTAGGGTTTATTTGTTAACGTCGCCTTTACGCAACATTCATGTGTGCGAGACAGCGAGAGGCCGACTGTGTGCGTGCACCTCTTCTCTTCGTATATGTACTCCACTGTTTGTCTGGTGTCCAAAAAATTATAATAAGTACTAGCAATGTGCCAATGCGTTGCCACATGATCAAAGTAGATTATTACATATTCACCGATTTGATAGAAAAAAAGTCTTGTTTTGAAATACGTATATCACTAAAAATATGTTATGTTTCACTCAAAATATATTCCTTTGGCGCTTTTTGATGAGATAAGGGAGGAATGTTGTTGGTTTCAAGATTCGAGAAGTGGTATATGTCTAATTTCTACTCTTACTAGCAAGATGCCCGTATGCTGTACGGAACATCAAGATCTTGTGGGAGAAAAGGATGAACGAGGGAAGGCCTTATATGCAAATGTGGTGAAGAGTGCGGAGTAAATTGCCATATTTTCCTTCCTATCAAATCGAGATATAAATCGTCGGGCGACCTACATTGCAGGATGGCAGGCCCACCATCATCACCAACTCTATTTTTATCCCTACTCTTATAAAAAGCATTGTCGGTGATGATCGTGTGCCTATCATCCTGCAATATAGGCCGTCCGATCTATATCGACGGATAGGAAGGAAACTATGGCAATTTTGTAAAAGATACCCACACCCCTCTCCACATTTGCAAATAAGGCCTTCCTCGTTCATCCTTTTCCCCACAAGATAAACTACTCATACAAATGCATCTTGATGTTCCGTACAACGCATGGGCATCTTGCTAGTTGTTGCAAAAAGCCCATGCGTGTGTGAGAGAGAGGGAGAGTGGAGGAGGACGGAGTGCATGTGTGACAAAGATACAAGGAGTGTGTGTGCGATAGGTATCAACTTAAAATGAGGCGATAGTGCGTGTGTGCACGATTGAGAGGGCGTGTCTCGAGAAGGGAAGAAAAATCTACATAGATACAAGGAGCAGGAGAGAGACATGCATGCGATGGTGGAACACGAGTGTGCGGGTGTATAAACCTATCTAGAGGCTAGCTAGTCGATAAATGTTTGTGAGAGAAGTACGAGTCGGGGTGCGAAAGTGTGAGTTTTGTGTGTGAGAGAGAGAGACGGTAGTCGGGAAGGGGAGTGGAAGCAGGAGTTGTGTGTGTGCGTCTGTGTGAGAGAGAGGAGACGCTAGTCGGGGTTGTCTGATCGGTAAACAAATGAATAATGTCAGTCTGGGATGGAGTCGAAAAGGAGACTGCAACAAATGTTGTGTCTACAGGAGTGAGAGAGAGAGAGAGAGAGAGAAATTTAGTGGTATGATTCATATGTAGAGACATATAGGGTGTGTGAGAGAATCCCATAGAGAGAAAGACAAAGTGAAAAACGAGTGGAGACTGTGTGTGTGGCGGTGAAAAAGAAAGCTTAAGTACCGAGTACCAGAGAACAGTAGAGACGTGAGAGATAATGAAAACTGTGTAATGTATAATGATAGGGAGAGTGTGACACTTCTCAAGGGAGACTTCGAGAGACCATGTTTGCGAGGATAGGAGAAACATGAAGTGAGCGTGCGGGTGAGCTGGAGAAAAGAAGGTGATAGCTACCTGAAGGAGCATGCATGCGAGAGAGATGGGCGTGAAAGGAGTGAACAAAAAAGGGATTCAAATATTTGAATTCAAGATGATGATACATGTAATCCATACTCGAACCAAAATTGATCTATCAAACATGCATACTCATATGAATTCACGCACATCTATGTTATTTAATATGTAGGTATTACCGATCCATACATTTTAGTACAACATAATTTGGTTAAATTTTTTCGAATTCAACCATAAGATTTCGACATCGTTGTATTTGTAAATCATATTATACATATAAAGGAGCAGAATTCTTTGTTGTGCTTTTGAAAGTATATATATAAAAAATGATGTATATAGAATGTAATTCCAATTGAAAATGGATCCCGCCCGGAAAAAAATAGAATACAAACGGGATTCGAATTGAGTTGGCAAGGTAAACGTGCAGTCTGCAAAATTTGAACGAAGCGGGAAAAGTCGCAGTAACCGCCCAAAACCAAAATCTGCGAGATGGAAATCACTACTGCCTATCCCTGCCATGCAAAGCATATCTGCTGGAATTCTATAGGTTTCGATAGGGGTAGGTTTGTAGTTTCACCCAAACGTGACGTAACCACCTCTCACCCGGATTCATACACGGTGGGCGCCAAAACACAGTGTGTCCTTGGCCGAAATCGACTCCTCCCGATTCATATTCATACGGTGGGCGCCAAAAACAAACTCTCGTCGGCAAATATTCGGTGTATGCGAGATTACCGTCCTATCCCTAACCAACTAATGTTGCTGTGATGTAGTAGAAATTTGAAACGGGGGCTAAGTTTGTAAATTTCCTCGCATTTGAGAAAAGCGTGCCCTGAATACATGGTTCCCCCCTTCCACTCTACCTCCCTTTTCCCCATTCGTACTCCGTGGGCGCCAAACCACCCTCTCCACCCCACCCTCCTCTGTTCGCCGCCGTCCGCCACCCCATCCACCGTCGTCCTCCTCCACCATGCCGGAGCTGATACCCCGACGCCGCCGTCCATTACAAGAGATCGACCTCTCTCATCCACGCCTTCGGACCGGGATCCTTGCATCCCATCCTCTCGCTTCATCCCCACCGTCGTCCACCTTGCCGTCCCGCTTCTACGACCGTCTCGTCCACCACGCCCCGCCGCCACCGTCTACCCTCCTAGATCTGCTTCCATGCTGCCGACAGCCATCGCTACCGCAACACCGTCAAATTCTCAGCAGATGCGTACACGGCGCCGCACCAGAGGCGGTACTCTTTCGTATCTACTCAACTTATTTATCGCAGCAAGACAATAGATCGCCACTGCTTTACTCTGATTTCTTGTCTTGGTTGCGAAGTTTCCTTTGTCCGGTTTGCACCTTCAGATCCGCCATGGCACGCTCAACACTATACTCCTAATGCTTATGGTTTTCCCCTTTTATATTCCACACTAGTTAAATCATAGTAGACTGAATTTCAAAATTGGGTCAGTCGATTTTGAACTTCGCGGAGTTTGCCGGTCTTGATCGAAGGGCTCGGGTGGTTGTGGGGCCTCGCCAAGCAGAAGAAAACTCGACCCGGGTGGGGGTTGGGGCGCGGGTGGGGGGTGGGATGGTGGGGGAACACAGGCGGTGGGGGCCGGTGGTCCGGCCGGCGGCCCCTGCGATGTTCTGAATGGGAAGAATCAGAGACGAGGAAGAAGAAGGATTAGGAGACGTAGGATCTTCATCCAACTGCCTGAAATGGTCGAGAGACAGCTGGGAGTTGCATTCCTAATGCGCTCTGGTTCATCATGTGTGGGCACTGCAAACATTTTATTATCTAAAATCTGCTTGCTCTTCTTTACCATGTTCCTCTTCCGTTCTTCTTTAATATGTACTCTCTCCGTTCCTAAATACAAGTGTTTGTACAGATTCCACCATGGACGACATATGGAGCAAAATGAGTGAATCTACACTCTAAAATGTATCTGGATACATCTATATGTGATCCATAGTGGAAATCTCTGCCAAGACTTAGTTTTTGGAACGGAGGGAGTATGCTAGTAGTACAGTATGTTCCTTGTTCTGAAGATGAGCAGGGACATTTGCAGTGTAGAGGTCTATACGGTCGGTTGTGATGGAAACTTTGAGCCTCTTTGATTCGTAGGATCTTGTAAACATAGGAATAGGATTTGTAGTGGCCTGCCCACTTGAATCCTATAAGAATAGCAAGGAAATGCGGGGACTTGTGTCGCCTTTGAGAGTTACATTGATATTAACAGTACTGCACCTTCACTTGAAGAGAGCTGGTATCCGAAGCCTTTCTAGCCGTACCGACAACTCTAGCACATATATTCCAGCAAGTTCCACTTTCCTGATTTTACTCTGATGCTTAAGGTTTTCCCGTTATATCTACACTATGATCTGTGTAGCTGCTTTGTGTCACACTAGCAGTAGTCCACTCTTGAAGCTAAACACTGCAATGACTTACAAAATTGGCACCAAGGCATTGAGTGCCATTCTGGATGCAATGAAACTCATACGCTCCCACCGGTTGATTCTTGTCGAGAATATGATCCTAATGACTATTCTAACCTCGAGGAGTCAAAGGCGGATGGCCTGTCCTGTTCACCCATCAAGGTGCTGTTCTAATTTGGCAATGTTTTATTGATTGCGGGTATCTTGCATATGTTGTCTTGCATTTCTTCTACTTTGTTGCACCGCCATCCGCTTAGTTTACTCATCATATATGTCGAGATGCCATGCCCATCCATTATCAATACATATTCCATCCGTCACCATACCATGTTTTTCCACTCAAATGTTGTTCTTGTGCATCGGACATCAAAAGGAAGAGGGTGATTGCCGAACACGAAGGAGCACCAAAGAAAGTCCTTGAAAAAGCGTGGTGGTGCCGGAGAAATCGACAAAGACCCACTTATATTGGTTGTACAACCATTGACACAAAACGTAGGACCGACTCCAGCAGACTGTACCCACTTATAATGACAGGTAGTTGTTCATGTACCATCACTCTGCATCTTATTTTCCTTTGCCCTCCATATTCTACACATCAGATCTATATTTCCTCTTACCATAAGGTTGGTACTGAAGAAGTTTAGCTGTGCATTGCTCTTGGTTGTACCTTTTGCCTGTATCGCTGCACTTACATTTATAGCTACTTGGTTATCTAGCATAACTCTTCATCTTATCTTAAATATTCTCCATTTTTTCGTATATTATCACATCTATATTTACTCTTAATAAAATGTAGAATAAAGGCAATGCTTTTGAAGAAGATTCTATGGTAAACTTCTTGAATTGCCCCCCATCAGCATCGACAAGGCCTTTATAGAGCCTATCTTCACCAATAAAGTAAGTTTGTCCATCTCAAGCCTTCAAACTTTGTTGTATATATTTGGTTAGGCATGACTGCAACAGCTGTTTATTTTTGGTGTTTGCATCAAATTGCTTATTTGAAGTTTATTATGTAGTTCATAAACAAAAGTTGTCCTTTCTCAATTTAAGTTTTCAGTTGTTAACCAAGTTCCTTCTTCATACCATGTAAATTAAACTATACAGAGCAAGTGATATTCTTTTGCACTGCATGTATGCTTCTGTTCTTCATCCGTAATCCAGTGGTGTGGTGAACCTACCCACTACAGCACAATGTCATATTCTGCAATGTCTTAACTATGAACAATGGCATATCATTCTACTATTATTTAAACCATCTCTTTATTTGCCAATCTGAAATGGTATAAATTGAAAGCACACTAACCATTGATACTTATGAGTTCTTGATCTGTAATCCAGTGTTGTCGTGAAGCTGCCAACTCCTTCACAATGTCATTTCCTGCCATGTATTGACCTGAACAATACCATATTGTGTTAATGCAATTTTAAACCGTGTCACTTTATTCGTCAGTAAGAAATGTGATGAATTGTCAGCACTTATACTTTTACGTGCAAAACCTGTCATCTGCCTGCTTGTTTATCTTTCAGAGTGAGGAAGATATAAGTGTTGAACAGCGCAGTCTCATCATCTTGCTCAGCTGCTTACGCTGCAGCTCCCAATGAGGCTAACCTTTCTTGAACTCTATTGAAGTGCTGTCGATTTTGTATATTATTTTGTCGGCGTGTTTAATTGCACTGGTGGCGATCTTTGATGCCCAGTGTATGTAATCTGTTGTCTGCTTGTGCTTTATTATCATAGTGGCGAACTTTGATGCCCAGTGGATGTAATATGCCATAATTTCTTTATTGTACAGTCTAGATTTTTTCTTATTCATGATGCTGCAGTTATTTTACTGTATATATATCCTGTCTTCATGATAAACCGCCAAACTGTAAAATTACGGTACATAATCGGGCCGTCATGCAATCACGATGTAGGTTGGGCCTAAAACGTGAGAACAGCTCACGGGCCGGCAGCAGCCCGAAATTAACCCCGGCCCATGATTGTGCGAATCAAATCACGGGCTTTTAACAGGCCCAAATTGTCTCGGTCCTTGTTTGACCCAATTAGATATCGGCTGCGAGCAGGCCGGATGCAAATCGGGTCGTAGTTAGGCCCAACTATATGACGGGCTTTTAACAGCCGAAATTAATATAGGGCCGAAATGTTAAACAGGCCCTTAATAGGCCAAAACTAATATCAAGCCAAATTACTAAGTGGGCCTTTAGCAAGTGGGCCCAAAAGCATAGTGTCCAGTTGACGGGCCGAATTTGATATGGGCCATAATTTAGCCCAAAGCCTCTTAAAGGGTCGGACCTGATCTGGGCCGTAATTTGGCCCAGAACGTGGTAGGCTTATAACGGGCCCGATCTCATATGGGCCACTTTTAGGCCCGGAACATGGCAAGCCATTAATGGACCGGATCAGATATGGGCCGGCATTTGGCCCAAAACATGGCATCCAGTTAGTGGGCCGGCCTACTAGGGTCCTCAAAATCTTGTGGGCCTACAATTTGGTGGCCCATTAATGTCGGCGAAATCTCGTGGGCCTTTAGTGGGCGGCCCATTATGATCTGCAAGAATCTTGTGGGCCTTTACCTAGGTTGCCCATTATGGCACACAAAAATCTTGTGGGCCTTTAGCTGGGCCAGCCCATTATGGCCCGCAAAATCATGTGGGCCTTTACCTGGGCTGGCCCATTATGGCCCGCAAAATCTCGTGGGCCTTTAGCTGGGCTGGCCCATTATGGTCCGCAAAATCTTGTGGGCCTTTAGCAGGGCCGTCCCATTATGGTCCGCAAAACTTGTTGGCCTTTAATTGGGCCGGCCCAATTAAACTTGTTGGGTCGTGCCACGTGTCGACGTATCATAGGCGCCTTCTGTCCAATGAGTGGATGACATCTATCCCAGCGGTGAGCCGACACGTGTTTCCTCCAGCCAATGATGATTTTACACGTGGAAAATCCCCATTGGTCGGGGCTGTTAACGGGTTATCGGATCCAAAACACGACCCGATAGCTTAACGACGTTCCGTTACGGTGGATGCCACGTGTCGGTCACCCTTGACGAAAGCACTTCTGTGACACGCGATTTATCGTCATGGAAGTGGACACTTCCGTGATGATAATTTGCGTAATGTCATGGAACACTTCTACGACAGCACAGGTATGACTATCTTGATTCTGTCATAAATTTGTCATGGATGTACATGCATGACAAAAAATGCGACCTACTGTGACAAACACGTATCATCACAGAAGTGTATTTTTTTGTAGTGGTGCCTACTACTACATGAAGACCGCTGACGACCAGGAGTAGTTAGGAGGATCCCAGGCAGGAGGCCCTGCCTCTTTGACCATGTTGCTTTTGTGCTAGCCTTCTTAAGGCATCCCTGTTTAACTCATGTCTGTACTCAGATATTGTTGCTTCCGCTGACTCTTGTGTTTTTGAGCTGATGTATTCGAGCCCTCGAGGCCCATGGCTTGTAATATAAGGCTTATATTATTTTATTTGTGTCTAGAGTTGTGTTGTGATATCTTCCCGTGAGTCCCTGGTCTTGATCGTACACATTGTGTGTATAATTAGTGTACGATTGAATCGGGGGCGTCACAAGTTGGTATCAGAGCCGACTGCCTGTAGGTAGCCCCTTTTCCAACTCTTGGCCGAAGTCGAGTCTATTCACTACAAAAACGTTTATTAACATGGTTGTGTGTCTTACGGGCCCACGTCGCCATTGGGTGGTATTAGGATCTTTTACTCCTCGTATATACTCTGGGACTCTGATCTCTCTTCCATTCAGGTTAAACGAATTTACTAACTCTAACATTAGGATCCCGTGACCACATTCACCCCAAAGTTGGATAAGCCATAGTTATTCCTTAGAATAGTATTCTGAATAGTACACACACTGTCGTGTTGACTACTATGCGGTATCCATCGTACCTCTTTCACTATGCATGTTTCATCATGAATGATCCTTTGTCTTTACAAATGCTTGATGCTGAACTACCCATGTTACATGTTAGCAGGATGGTTAGATCCGCTGGTCATGGTGCCAACGATCCACCACCGCCCGAATTCTTTGCTGGAATGGTGCAATAGTTTGAGCTGAACCGCCAGTTCATGGAAGGAATGATGGCTCAATTTCCTCGTCCGAATACGAATCAGCAGCCAGCCCCAGTAACTCTGCAGGACTTCATGTGCCTCAACCCAACTATTTACCGCGGCTCAACTCAGACCCTTGATGCTGATGCCTGGCTCCGCGACATCATGTATGAAATGGAGTCTGCTAGTGTGGCCCCTGCTAGCTATGCCACCTTTGCATCATTCTTTCTGAAGGGTCCCGCTGCTCAATGGTGGGACAGCCACAGGCGTACCCTACCTACTGGAACGGTCATCACTTGTCCGGATTTCCAAGCTGCCTTCCATGCCCGATTCATTCCTCAGGGAATCATGGACAGGAAGAAGCGAGATTTTCGCAACCTCACCCAAGGCAATAAGCCTATAGATGCTTATCAGCAGGAATTTTTGGACTTGTCATGTTATGCTGAAGAAGACATTGCTACCGATGCTCGTAAGCAGGAAAAGTTTTGTGATGGACTTCAACCTGATATCAAGCTAGCGCTTCTAGTGCATGACTTTGCTGATTTTGCCACCTTGGTGAACAAGGCCATTCATGTCAAAACGGGTCTGCAGGAACACCAGGGATCCCTCAGGCGCAGCCGTGATGCTGGCTCATCTTCGAGCCCGTCAGCACAAAAGCGTCTGATATGGATTCCCCATAGCATGTATCGTCCAACTGCACCTGCACCAAGACAGTCTTATGCTGCACCGCGTCTGCCTCCACCCCCGCAGAGGCAGCCTCTTCGAGTTGTACCACCCCATGCCCCTACTCCCAATCCCAATGATGGTTTGTGCTTTAGATGTGGCCGTCCAAGTCACCTTGCCGAAGAGTGCAATCAGAAAAAGAGGCAGCTGGCTCTGCCTTCAACTGGCCATAACAATCAGCCCCATAACAACAATGTAAGACCTTATGGTCGTGGTCAGGCTAATCATGTTGATCTAAATGAAGCTCAAGACCAGCCTGCCACTGTGATGGGTACTCTTGTCATTAATTCAGTACCGACTTCTGTTTTATTTGATTCAGGAGCATCACATTCATTCATGTCAGAAAATTTTGCATACGCACACGACATTCTATGTGAGCCCATGAACACTTCGATAGTGGTACGCACCCCTGCGGGTCAGTGTCGAACTACCATGATTGGTCGCGATGTCCCCGTTGAAATTGAAGGGTTGGGATTTCATGTTTCTCCCATTATTCTGCAGTCTTCCAACATTGACCTCATTCTGGGAATGGAATGGTTGAAAGCACATACCGCTTCTATCGTTTGTGCCACCAAAGTCGTTCATCTCCTACATCCTTCCGATGAGATAGTAAGCTACCATGCTCAGATTGTTCAAAACACCGAAGCATGCCTTTATGTCTTGAATGTGTTGAACGCAACACCTCTTGAGGGAATTGAAAAGATTCCAGTTGTTCGCAACTTCCTAGACGTCTTTCCAGAAGAACTTCCAGGAATACCCCCTACTCGGGCTGTTGAGTTCGTCATCGACTTGAAACCAGGCACCGTTCCTATTGCCAAACGACCCTACAAGATGCTGCCTCATGAACTCCTTGAACTTAAGGAGGAAATCGAAAAATCTCTTCACAAGGGTTTCATTTTTCCAAGTTCCTCTGCTCGGGGAGCACCTTCTCTCTTCGTCAAGAAGAAGGACGGAACGAACCGATTGGTACAAGACTGCCGTCCTATAAATCAGGCTACAATTCAGAACAAATATCCCCTTCCTCGCATCAATGATCTGTATGATCAACTGGCTAGTTCATCGATATTCTCTAAACTCGACTTGAGGTTGGGTTACCACCAGATCCGTGTTCGTCAAGAGGATATTCCCAAGACAGCCTTTGTTACTCGATATGGTTCATATGAGTACACCATCATATCATTCGGTTTAACCAATGCTCCAGCTACTTTCTCTTGTCTGATGAACTACATATTAATGGATTACCTAGACAAGTTCGTCGTAGTCTATCTGGATGATATTCTGGTATATTCGAAGAATAAAGAAGAACATGCTGAACATCTTCGCCTTGTTCTGGAAAAGCTTTGAGAGCATCAACTTTATGCCAAGTATTCCAAGTGCAAATTCTGGCTTCCCGAAGTAACCTACCTTGGGCATGTCATCTCCAAGGATGGTATTGCCGTCAACCCAGAGCGAGTTCTGGCTATTCTTGACTGGACCCCTCCGAAGACTGTCACGCAAGTCAGAAGCTTTCTTGGACTAGCCAGCTATTGCCGCCGCTTTGTCGAGAACTTCTGCTTCACGAAGGCATTAAGTTTGATTGGATAGAAAAATGTCAGGAAAGTTTCCAGACACTCAAGGACAAGCTGACTTCTGCCCCAGTGCTTTCTCCCCCTGATTCTCGCAAGGACATTGTCATATATTGCGACGCTTCACGACAAGGATTAGGCTGTGTCCTAATGCAAGAGTGTAGGGTGATTGCTTATGCCTCCCATCAAGTGCGTCCTCGCAAAGAGAACTACCCAGTTCACGACCTCGAGCTCACTGCGGTTATATTTGCACTGAAGCTATGGCGACAGTACCTTCTTGGTAATCGTTATGAGATCTTCACTGATCATCAGAGTCTCAAGTACCTGTTTACTCAGCCAGATCTGAACCTCCGTCAGCAGCGATGGATGGAAGCTATTTCTTACTAAAACTACGATGTATCCTATACCCATGGCAAGGCTAATGTAATGGCAGATGCCTTGAGCCGCAAGTCTTATTGCAATAACCACATGGTTCATAAGGCTCAACCCCGCCTTTATGAAGAACTCTGCAAGTTAAACCTTCAACTAGTTCCACAGGGTTCAACTCTTCTGAAAGCAATTAAGTCTGCTCAAGATAAAGATGCTGACGTTGATTTGATGAAAAAGGATCTTGCCTTAGAGAAATCCAGAGATTCGCACTTGGTGAAGATGGAACCTTATACTTCATAGATCGTATTGTAGTACCCCGGTTCGAGCTTATGACAGAGAAGGTGATGAAAGAAGCACATGACACCCCTCTCTCTATTCATCCGGGAAGTACCAAGATGTATCTAGACATCTGTCAGAAGTACTGGTGGTCTAAAATGAAGCAAGACATTGCTCGATATATCAAAGAATGTGATGTTTGTCGTCGCGTCAAAGCAGCACATCAGAAACCGGTTGGACTTCTACAACCACTTCTGATTCCTGAATGGAAGTGGGATAAGATCCAAATGGACTTCGTCACTGGCCTTTCCAAGTCTCAGAAAGGTAACGATGCTATCTTTGTCGTCATCGACCAATTCTCAAAGGTTGCTCACTTTCTGCCAATCAAGGAGACTATCACTGCTAGTCAATTAGCTAACTTGTATATCTCCAGAATTGTGTCACTCCACGACATTCTAAAGGATATCAGTTCAGACCACGGCAGTATATTTACTTCGAAGTTCTGGGATAGTTTCCAAGAGATAATGGGAACTCATATTACCTGGAACACTGCTTATCATCCCCAATCCCAAGGCCAAGTCGAGCGAGTCAATCAAATTTTTGAAGACATGCTTCGGGATAATGTTATTTCTTTCGGCAACAAGTGGGAAGAATCTCTCCCTTTGCGGAGTTCTCTTATAACAACAGCTATCAAGCCAGGTTGAAGATGGCACCCTTTGAAGTGCTCTATGGACATAAGTGTCGAACCCCTCTGAATTGGTCACAAACTGGGGAACGGACACTCATTGGTCCAAGCTGAAGAGCAGGTTCACATTGTCCGGGATAATCTCAAGGCGGCCCAGTCCCGTCGGAAGAGCAACTATGATCGGAAACACTGGGGTTCAACTTATCAACCTGGTGAACAAGCTTATTTGCGTGTCACTCCTTTGAAAGGCACTCATCGGTTCAGAGTCAAGGGCAAGCTAGCTCCGTGCTACATTGGTCCTTTCAGCATTCTCTCCCATCGTGGACTGGTGGCTTATCAACTAGAGTTGCCACCTCAGTTCTCTCACGTCCATGACGTCTTCCACGTGTCGCAACTTCGTCGTTGCTTCAAGGATCCGGAACGTGAAGTGGATCCGGAATTGATTGAAGTTCAAGATGATCTCACATACAAAGAGCATCCGATCCGCATTCTTGAAGAAGCTGAATGTCGAACCCGCCAAAAGGTTACCAAGTTCCTCAAGGTGCAATGGTAGAATCGTACTAAAGATGAAGCCACTTGGGAATGCAAAGATAACCTCCAGGCTGAATACCCCGACCTGTTCCCTTCTACCTCTTAATTCTAGGGACAAGAATTTCTTTTAGAGGAGGAGAGTTGTAACACCCCAGTGTAATGATGCTACAGTAACCCCTGGGGTTAAGTTAATCATTTTGCTAAACAAGTGCTTGATCATCATTGTCTCCTCTCTCTTTGAAATTCCAGTTGAATTCAATTTCAAATTATGAGTGAAATTCAAAATGCTCAACTATGAAACTAAAATGTTCATCTTGTGCCAAATAATCCATAATGAATATTTGTGGTGCACCTATTTTTTTCAAAGTGTTTAAAAGGCCTAAGCTATTTGAAACTAATACTTAAAAAAAGGAAAAAGAAAAGAGAAAGAGCACATGCCACTATGCACTGGGCCAAGTGCACCAGGCCTGGCCCGAGCCAACTAGCCCAGCTAGGCCGGCCCACTCCCCCTCCCCCGGTCGCTTCCTGTTCCTCCGACCGGGCGGGACAGCGCGCACCCGTCGCCGCCCAGCCACCTCGCCGGCGACGCCCACGCGAGAGGATAAGGCCCCAACGCCTCGAGTTCCCTCCCTCACCTACTGGCACTCCCACTCGCCCACTCCACCTCTCCCTCTCTATCGTGGATTGTCACGGCAGATGTCCTAGTGTGAGGACTTAGTCGTGAGGCCAACGCATCTATGTGGTAGCCTGAGAGGGGTTGAACGGAATCAAGAAACGCAACACAAGACAATGGTTTAGACAGCTTCGGGCCCCGGGAAACATCTTCCAGTAACAACCCTACATGTTGTTTGTGGCTAGGTCTCATTATGCTCATGAGGGAGTCGCCGTAAACTGGCTCCCCCAGTTATGTCTAGCCCTAAGATTATTGCTCTCTCCCCTTGGGGTGCCATGCCCCTCCTTATATATGTTGAAGGGGCGGGTTACATGTAGATTCCAACTTGGATTAAGATTTAAATTATTCCAACTTCTCTTCATGGGCTTCTTAACGTCTTGGGCTTCATAACATCTCAGGCTTCATAACTCCAGGCGACTCTATCTGCCGAGTTATGACTGTCAACCAATTATCGCTGTCTGCCGGGTTATGACTGTCAACCAGTTATCACTGTGTGCCGGTTTATGATCTGACTTAACACCTGCCGGGTTATCATCTGACTTAACACATGTCGGGTTATCATCTGACTTAACATCTGCCGGTTTACCACCTGCCGGTTTACCGTCTGTCTTAGCCCTCTGTCTTAACTGTCTGCCTTAACTGTCTGCCGGTTTACCAAGTCCCAGTCGGGTTATGACTCCGGCCGGGTCATACCGCGGGGTATATCCCCGACATTAGCCCCTAGTTTCATTTGGATTTATCCATGTTAAACTGATCCTGATCATCCTTAAGTCCTTGTCATTTCCTTCTTCTAGAAAATCCGGGTCGATCGGCCAGCTTCATAGTCAATTTGCTGACAATTGTTTGTCACAGAGAAATATTGTGAAGAATAACTCCTTTGACTCAGCTCCCAATGCTTAACAGAAATATTGGTCTTTGAAATACTCATCTGATCTTCAGCCGGTTTAAGAATGTAGAACTTGCCGGTTTACCATTGCAAAAATTGTCGGTTTATAAATATTGATGGCAGCAGGTCATAATTGTAGTTAACATCAATCTTTGAAAATATACCTCTTATATGCCTATCACTTGTAGCCCCCAAGTCTTAAGAAGGTAACATAGTAACAGCTTAAGAATTGCTTCAATATGAATGTCACCAGCTTGAAGAAATACATGTTGTTCATCTCAATCATTAGTCATAAACTGAGTATTCCACATATGTAGCCCCCAAGTGCCGGGTTGTAATGCTTGCAGCAACATGGGACTTGAAACTGCCTTATGCTCATAAAAACTTCAACCAGTGTAGCCCCCAAGGGCCGGGTCATTATGCAATAATGAGCAGTGACTTCATAAATATGATCATATAAACTTTGAGCAGCAACGTGTAGCCCCCAAGGGCCAGCTCAGTAAGATAATATTGAGCTGGGACTTTATATATACTTCTTTGAAAAGAACATCATATGATGTAACCCCCATCATGGGGCTTGAACCCACATCCACAAGATTAAGAGCTTCGTGCTTTACCAACTGAGCAGTGGATCCTTCAATATAATGGAATAAGGTTTGTGTACCTTGAATTGTTGATAGGAGCAATTGGTAGCCCCCAAGAGCCGGCTCATTACAATGTGATGAGTCGGGTCTTCAATAAGGTGAGCAAAAATTGACTTTGCATTAGCCCCCAAGTGTCATGGTGCATGCTTGCAGGGACATGAGACTTGCATATTTGATGTAATCTCAACTTGAATAATGTAGCCCACAAGTGCCGGGTCGAAAGCCTGCAGCGACTCGGGACTATTCCTTCCATTGTAGAATAAATCATATCTATCGATAAAATAATATCCATTGCACTCAAGCGACTTTGAAAACCTCAATCATAATACTGGTTATTGATAACCATAGTAAAAATCCAGCCATGTTGGCTATTAAAGATTTGAACAATATACCCAATGATTTATAAGCGCATGATTCCAATGGCGCAATCCAAATATATAATGGCGACTTATAGTCGAAACCAGGCTGGGTCAATAAGCACCGGATTATAACTGATCATGTACTGACAACTTGTAGTTGAAAGCCGAGCCGGGTCAACAAACACCGGTTTATCAGAAAATATTATAAATCTAATCCAAGGAAAAACAACTTGGAAAATAAAAGCATAAAAGGAACATGTGAGGCTTTTGACGGGCTGCTAGGCCCCAAATCGAGGCTTTTCATGGGCTTCCAGGCCACTGAGTTAAACCGTTTTACAAAGCCTTTTAAGATGGACCTCAATCTTTAACCAATCGTCGTTTTAACTTTGACAAGTTCAGGGTCTATGAGATTGACTTGTCAAAAGTTCGGCGGGTCATACCAGGTTTACCTGGACGGAGTGGCTTACATAATAAGGTGGGATAACCCGGGGTTTTAGATGAATACACCTGGCTTCCAAGCCGTGGCTTGATAGCCTATTACAAGTGTAGATTCTTTGTTCATTGCGAAGCAAAGAATCCCCAAGCAATATTTTGAGTTGTGCTCAGTGGGTGCCTATGTTTGAGTTGTGCTTTTGCAAGACTCTCTTTGGTCCCTAAATAATTTCCTTATGGCCTTACACCGATCAAGAGGTGTAGCTATGGTTCGAATACGACCAAGCTCCCAAGTGATTTTCCTGGTGGCCTTACACTGATCAAGAGGTGTAGCTATGGTTCGAATACAACCAAGCCCCCAAGTGATTTTATTATGTGCCCTATAAGCCGGATTAAAGGGGAATCATAACTTTTCTCTATAAAGCAGAAGCCCCCATGTGATCAATAATATGATAAGCCAATAAGGCAGGATACCCATGTTTGAACCGCGCATTATGGCAACAGGTCCTCTTCGGCAACCTTTAACTTTTTGCAAGAGATAAATTCTTCTTGAACCGGGATTTTGAACCGGATAGTGAGAGCGTTAGAGCTTTGCAAGAGATAGTTTCCTCTTAAACCGGATTTGAACCAGATACTAAGGGCTTCAACGCTGTGTGGGAGATGCGATTTCCCTTAAACCGGACTATAAACCGGAAGCATCATTGTGAGCCGGAATATTTCTGACGGCCTTTAAATTTTCGTCAATATAACAGTAGCCTCCGGGACCGGGTTATCTTTCCCTTCAACGTCCTGGGGCACTCGAATTTGCTGAAACTGGCAAGACTTGCTGAGTCATATCATCGTAGTCCCCGAGTCTTAAGATGACTCACAGAGTTGTCTTGAGATTCTCCGTACTTGACCATAGCAGAAGGTATATATCATTGGTGTTGATAATGCGATGTAAATCCACAGAAGGTTGAGGTGACTGCGGAGGGTTATAAATGATCCCGTATGAGCCTTGCAGCAACTCGTCCAATGGTATTGGCTGTTTGAAGTTAACCAAACTGTAGTGGCATTGAGTTGTGCGCATGTCCATTGAGCCATCCAGCGTAGACGGCAGCTGATGATAATTTGCCTCCAATTTTTTTGAAGAAAAACCGGACTACCCAAGCAGTGACTTGCTCATACTCAATAGACAGCTCATGCACACAGGTGCGGCCCGGTGTGTTGATGTAGACCAGACCGCAAGGGCAGTAGCGTAAGCACTTCCGTTCAGCACCGCAGCACGGGTAAATGTAGTGCAAAATGACGATGCGATGCACTCCATAACCATGAGATAACTCCACTTCGGTGGTGAATAATTTTCCTGATGTATTTGGATGACCGATGATCTCACCATGTCTGCCATGAACACGGAACAATTTATCCTGCGCATAAAAACAATAAAGGCAGAATAATGTTTCTCGAAGGAATTTAATCATGCATTGATAATATAAATAAAATGGATAACACCTGGCATTTCCCTAGGATGTCGAACCAGTCATATATGCTGGTGGTGAGACGTAGAGGCTGCAACGGCTCAGAAAAGACCCACCGAGTCATATTTATTTTGATGTGGGTTAGACCGAAAGCGATATTGACCATGTCCTTCGTTGCTGCTTGCACCTCCACCACAGCCACCAGTCACATGTACAGCTGAGCGCGAAAACGAGGACTCGCAGGGGCGGATGAGCAGCGGGCAGCCATCGCGAGCGGCTCTTGGACAGGAGTGACTCACTAGCGGGGCCGCAGCTATAAGTGCATATAGTGCCCCTTAGTGATTTTGGTGTACAGAAGACTTATAGGTTAAGGGACTAATGTGTTTACGAGTGTACACAGTTCCATAAGTCTATGAGGAGTTTGATATTTACAGAGAAAGTCGACCCCTAAAAATGAAGTTCTTCCACTGAAGACTTTCTGAAGACTTTGAAAGTGAAGAAATTGGTGTGACCTTGAAGACTTGGTATTCATTTAAGGAACATGAAGCATGAAGAATTTTGTTTTCGTAGTTTAACTTTCTGTTTCTTGAGTCATAGGAAACACCGCACTGTTCAAGGGGGTCGAGGAAATACTAAGGAAAAATTTCCATGTGATGCTCAACTCAAAATCCTACATCTACCAATCCCATCGAGTGAAGCCATTGGAAATCTCATACAGTTCAGTAATATTCTTCAGTGACAGAGACGAAGTTCTTCTCGTCTTTGAGGAATTTGTTCTGACTGAGGAGTTAGGAATTCGCCAGTGCGGATTGCCTACAAGTGAGGAACATGATAGCCCTGAGGAATTTGATAGTCAAATTTCCGACCATTGTTGTGCTATGTGCCAGCTATCCCAAAATATCTACCCACCTAACGGTCATATCATTGAAGGGCATTTATTTCTTGTCATGTCGGGCTGCTCCCTAGGATATAAATAGCCGCCCCCTACAACCACTAGCTGGTCCGAGAGAAACTGACACTTGTCATTTGAGAGCATCCCAGCCTCCGAGGACTTTGAGCAAAAATCATCAAGTGAGGAAAACCCAAACCCAAACACCTACAAACCCAAAGTGATTGAGCATCACTAAAGAGATTGATCCTGTGTGGATCCGACGCTTGTTACCTTTGAAGACTGTGCTTCTTCCAGACGGTTAGGCGTCATGGTCTAGAGCATCCAAGAGGAATTGTGGATCGCCAAGTGACCAAGTCTGTGAAGGTTTGGATGTCACCTTAAGACTTACCACGAGTGATTGGGCGAGGTCTGTGTGATCTTAGCTCAAGGAGAATACGGTGAGGACTGTGTGTCTGGGACAGTGTGTCCTCAGGTTTAAATACCTAGCCGCTCCAACCAGACGTAAAACTGAGACAGTAGTTGGAACTGGTCTACCAAATCATTGTCTTCACCTAGCTTACTGGTTCTATTTCCTCAACTCTTTCATTTCCTCATAACTATGTTTGGCACTTGTTCATATCTGTGTTTGAAGACTTTGACTGAAGACTTTCTCAATTTCCTCAGTTCAATTTCTTCAATTTGTTTGTCTTCATCCTATGCTATCATGTGCTTACGCTTTCTGTACTCTGTGCTTGTCTTCATTTCATCATGATGACCATGTTTGTGTTCTGTTATGTTTACTTTTGAGTACTTATTCCGCTGCAAGTAGTTCTTCGCTGAGGAATTTCCTCACCCGCAAATTCCTCACTGAAGAATTCATAAAAATCGCCTATTCACCCACTCTAGTCGATATAACGCACTTTCAATTGGTATCAGAGCAAGGTACTCCCTTGTTCTGTGTAATTTTGGTTTAACTCCCTGGAGTTTTAGTTATGTCGACCGCATGTATGATCAAGGTCTCTGTTGGGTGTCCTACCTTCGATGGGACGGACTACCTCTACTGGAAGAATAAGATGTGAATGCATCTTGAGGCAATTGATAACGATCTCTGGTATGTTGTGGAAAATGGTGTTCCCTCGGTCTGACTTCTCTGAATGCTACTGATGTGAAGAGATTCAAGCAACTCGATTCTCAAGCGAAGAATATCATATGTGGCCATCTGAGAAAAGGACAATATGGAAGAGTGAGTGCTTTGGAAACTGCTAAGCTTATCTGGGATAGGCTGTCCAAAGTCAATGACGGAGTCTCAACACAGCCTGACTCTCGAGTTGATGTTCTTCGCAATATCTTCAACCGCTTCAAAAGACCGGACAATGAAAATGTTCAACAAACCTTCGATCGCCTCACTGACATCTCAAATGAGCTTCAAGCGCTTGGTGCCACTGACATCACCGACCATGAGGTGGTGAAGAAATTGCTGAGATCGCTTGATTCCTCATTTGATACTCTGGCATTGATGATACAAGAACGTGCTGATTACAAGTCACTTGATCCTGCTGATATCCTCGAGAGACTAAATACTCATGAGTTCCAGCTTGCTGAGAAGAGAGGTCTCTATGGTTCGAGCTATGGTAGATCACGTGCCCTGAAGGCCAAGGTCGTCTCTGAATCCGAACGTGAAGATTCTGGTAGTAGCCTTGGTGATCCCGAAGAACTGAGCCAGGAGCTAGCACTGCTCGTGAATAAATTCCAAAGGTTCTCAAGACGTGGCCTCTTTTGAAAATCCTCAAGGAGCAATGATTCCTCATCCAGTGACTACAAGAAGAGGCTATGCCACAAATGCAAGAAGCCTGGTCACTACATTCAAGATTGTCCTCAGTGGGAAAAGGAATCAAAGAAGAAGAAATACAAGGATTATAGTTCTGATGACGCGAAGAAGAAGAAGAAATCTTCAAAATCTTCATCATCAAAATCCTCGAAGTCATCATCTCACAAGAAGAGCAGCTCCAAGAAGGCTCGGGCTTTCATTGGCAAGGAAATGGACTCTGAGGCTGAATCTGAGGAACATGAGGAAGAGGAGGCATCTAAGGAGTCTGAGTCTGGTGTGGCGAGTCTAGCTCTCGCTACTGCATTAAATCGACAAGTCTATCTTCAACTCTGAAGAAAATGGCTTCACCAACAAGGCTGATGAAGGCAATGATGACTACGCTCCCACCTATTGCTTCATGGCAAAGGGTGCCAAGGTACTCAAATATACCTCCTCTGAATCAAGTGAGAATGAATCTGACGAAAACCTCAAGCCCAGCTACTCCAAACTTGCTAAGATTGTTGCGAAAAAACAAAAGGCTTTTGAAAATTTTCAAAACATGCTATACAAAAGTGATGATATGTTGGGTGAAGAAATGGATCGCACTAAAACCTTGACTGAAAATCTTCAGAGACTTCAGTCTAGGTTTGACAACCTTCAAGGTCATCATAACACTCTCTTATCTGATCATGAGAAGCTTTCTTATGAATTTCTTCAAAGAAAGCAAGATCTTGAAAAGCTAAGAGTGAGTTATGAAGATCTTCAGAAGGAGCGTGATTCATTACTTGCTCAACAAATCAGCGCTGCTCGGGAAGAATTTGTTCCTCCATGCTTGAAGTGCATTGAACATGAATCTGCTAATTCTTCACCTGAATGTTCAAATGCTTCTAATGTTACAAATTCTTCACCTACCTCTGTTATCACTAATTCCTCATCTGAGGACATTGCTAGTATCACTGATGATGCAGGGCTGAAGGAATTGTACATGCCAGGCACGTACAAAAGCCTCAAAGGGCATCAGACTCTTTGTGATGTTCTTAAAAAGCAGATCCTCAACAGGAACCCTAGGAAAGAGGGTATTGCCTTTGAGAGGAACTCAATGCTGATGGTACATATTGGAAGCCTGAGCAGTACCACAAAACCTCATGGGTTGCTGCAAAGGGACCTCCAGTTGATCCATCCAATTTACCTGACTTTACATGTGAATCTACTCATTCTTCTGATGAGTCATTTGACTCAAACTATCAACTGTTCAAAAATTAGAATGGTGAAGTATTTGCTCAATATGTTGGCACTAACTGCAGGAACGGTTCTCCTATGAAGAAAATTTGGGTTCCCAAAAGATGCCTTGAAAATCTTCTGGTGAATGTCCTGATGACACCACTAGCGAAGAACAGGAACCCCAGATCAAATTCTTCATATGGACCAAGTCCTCATACGGACCAAATCCCTCACGTGGATCAAATTCCTCAAAAGGATCCAAGTCCTCATATGAACATCATCATGCTAACACCTCTGTTTCGCAGGGAAGAGCTAAGGGCTATGAATATGAGCATTATTCTTCTAACCATTATGTTCATAAGTCCTCGAAGAATTACTCTGCTTATTCATATGCTTCTATGTGAAATGAAAGGGACTGGCTTCTATGCCACCTTTCTCGTATGGTGCTCGCAGAGTGATGAACTCTTTACCACCCCTTCAGATGTGGGTGGTGAAGAAAAAGAACTAATCTCTTCTACAGGGCCAGGTCTCCAGACGTGCGTAAACGTATGAAGAATTTGCTGGAGACCTGAAATTGCCTGAAAGGACGCAGGCTAATCATGAAGAAATGAACTTTTATTTCTCACGTCCTCATATTGCTTTAACTGTTCTATTACTTGATGAAATTGATCTGATGAATTGTGATGTCATATTCTTCACTGATGAAGTATATGAGTTAAATAGCTGCACTAATTCATCTGCGGGATGATCAACGCATAAAGCCAATGAGTGGGTCCTCGATAGTGGATGTACAAATCACATGACTGGTCACAAGAATCTATTGATGAATGCTCCCTTATCTCCATCGCATCTGAAGCATATCATCTACGCTGACAAAGGCAAAAGTCAGGTATTGGGTCTACGTAAGGTTGCGATCTCAAAGGATCGACACATGAACAATGTCATGCTTGTCGAGTCCTTGGGATACAACCTCATGTCTGTCTCAGTCCTTTGCGATCTTGATATGGTTGTTGTCTTTGGCAAGTATGGTTGTGTTGCCATCATGGAAGCTGACAATTCCAAAGTCTTCGAAGGCTTTAGGAGAGGAGACTTGTATATTGTTGATTTCTCTACAGGACCACAACCAGCTGTGTGCCTACTTGCAAAAGATTCAGAAGGCTGGCTATGGCATCGACGACTTGGTCATGCAGGCATGAGAAATTTGCACACGCTTGCGAAGAAGAAGCATGTCATTGGCATTGAGAATGTCAAATTCCTCAATGATCACTTATGCGGAGCCTGTGAAGCTAGAAAGATGACAAAGGCTAAGCATCCAGCAAAGACGATCATGACTAGCACTCGCACATTTGAATTGTTTCACATGGATCTCTTCGGTCCAAACCATTATTCTGCAGTTTCAAATGATGCATCTCAATATGGCTTTGTTATTGTTGATGATTACTCACGTTACACATGGGTACACATTGTTACTTACAAACATGAAGTGTAGGAAGTCTTCAAACGATTTTCCTCGAGGGCTTCAACCAACTTTGTTGTGAAGATCAAGCACATCAGAAGTGACAATGGAGCGAGTTCAAGAATTCTGGTCTTGATGACTATCTTGATGAACTTGGTATTACTCATGAGTTATCTGCTCCTTATACTCCTCAGCAGAATGGCGTCGTGGAGCGCAAGAACAGGACTCTTGCTGAGATGGCTTGCACTACGCTTGATGAATACAAAATGCCTCGTCGTTTCTGGATTGATGTAATTGATACTGCATGCCACATCATCAACAGAGTATATCTTCACAAATTCTTCAAGAAGACTGCCTATGAACTCCTCACTGACAAGAAACCCAATGTGAGTTATTTCAAAGTCGTCGGTGCTAAACGTTGGATTAGAGATCCTCATCACAACTCAAAATTTGCACCGAAAGCACATGAAGGTTTTATGCTTTGTTACGGAAAGGACTCACACACCTACAGAGTCTTCAACAACGTTCTTCACAAGGTTGTTCAAACTGTAGATGTGCGGTTCGATGAAACTAATGGCTCGCAAAGAGAGCACCTACCTTCTTTGATAGATGAACCAGCACCTGAGGAAACTATCAAGTTCAAGGCTACTGAGGATGTCATTCCGACCCAAGAATCTACTGAAGAATTCATTACAAAACATGAAGAACGTCGAGCTAATGCACCTGAAAAAAATGCTGAAGAAAATGGTGCTGAAGAAAATGCTGATCAAATTCCTCGACGACAACCAACTCATCCTCGCGTTGCAAAAGAAGTGCAAATTGAGAAGATCATCGATGACATTGAAGCACCAGGTCCTCTCACACGCTCAAGAGCTTCACGTTTGTCTAACTTTTGTGGGCACTTTGCTTTTGTCTCTATCACAGAGCCCACTAAGGTAGATGAAGCATTCATGGAGCCTAAGTGGATTTAAGCTACGCATGAAGAATTATATCAATTTCAAGCTCAACAACGTCTGGGAACTTGTCAAATGTCCAGATCCTCGCAAGCACCATATCATTGGCACAAAGTGGATCTACCGCAACAAGCAAGATGAAAATGGCCTTGTGGTGAGGAATGAGACACGACTTGTAGCTCAAGGCTACACACAGGTTGAAGGAATTGATTTCCATGAAACTTTTGCACTTGTTGCTAGACTTGAGGCTATTCGCATATTACTTGCTTATGCTAACCATCATGATATCACTCTATATCAAATGGATGTGAAAAGTGCATTCCACAATGGTAAGCTTGAGGAAGAAGTATATGTTGCTCAACCCCCAGGTTTTGAAGATCCAAAGAATCCTGACGAAGTCTTCAGACTCAATAAGGCCCTCTATGGCCTCAAGCAGGCCCATCGGGCGTGGTATGATACTTTGAAAGAATTCCTCATGAAGAAAGGCTTCAAACCCGGTTCACTGGACACTACTCTTTTAGCTAAATCTTATGATGGTGAACTGTTTGTGTGCCAAATATATGTTGATGATATTATGTTTGGCTATACTGACCAACGTTACACTGACAAATTTGGTTACATGATGAGAGAGGAATATGAAATGTCTATGATGGGAGAATTGAAATTCTTCTTAGGTCTTCAAATTCATCAACAACGCAATGGCATATTCATATCTCAGGAGAAATACCTCAAGGATGTACTAAGGAAATTCGGCATGCAAGATTGCAAAGGCGTCAAAATTCCTATGCCCACAAATGGCCATCTATGCACTGATGAAAATGGTATTGACTTCAATCAAAAAGTATACCGCTCCATGATTGGTTCTTTATTGTACTTATGTGCATCTAGGCCAGATATTATGCTTAGTGTTTGCATGTGTGCCCGATTTCAAGCTACACTGAAGGAATCACACCATAAGGTTGTGAAGCATATTCTTCGATCTCTAGCTCACACACCAACACTTGGATTATGGTACCCCAAGGGCTCGGCTTTTGATCTCATTGGATATTACTGACTCGACTATCTTTGGTAATCGTGTGGACATAAGTCAACATCCTGCACATGCCATTTCCTCGGACGATCTTTGATGCATTGGTTTGTCGGTTGTACTAGGTAGGGGTACCCTAGTATCCCGAACTTGTGCCTGAGGCGATTTGCAGCCCTCATGACAAGGCTTACGGGTGACCGCCAAGGTCCTCAAGTGGTTCCTTTGGAGACATTCAAGAACAAAGTATTCAAGCCAAGGAGACAAGGCCCGGCAAGAGGAGCTTGTCGGGAAGGCCACCAAGGCACATAGGAAACAAGGCCCGGCAAGAGGAGCTTGCCGGAGGAAATACCATGGCTTACAAGACAAGGCCCGGCAAGAGGAGCTTGCGGGAAGGCTGATGGCGACAAGCTTCCAGCGACAAGATAACAACGTGACAAAGGCGCTTGCGGGCGAGACCCTCTCTGTACCTACACTCCGGCGCATCCACTAGCGTGTGCATACAGGGCCCTTTCCGGTAGCGTGGCGAGAGGCTGTGCAGCCAGCGGTGCGAGGTGGCAAACGGCGCTGATAAGTTTGCCATCGTGGCGGATGGTGGCGCCCCTGACGGTCCCTGTTTGCACTATTAGGGCGACAAGATGGGCATTTAATGCCTTTGTCCCCTGCCGTCAGAGCTCGATGGCAGGGGAAAAGGCATTAAATGCCCATCTTGTCGCCCTAACAGTGCAAACATGGACCGTCAGGGGCGCCACCGTCCGCCACGATGGCAAACTTGTCAGCGCTGCTTGCCACCTCGCACCGTTGGCTGCACAGCCTCTCGCCACGCGCGCCTGGAAAGGCCCCAGGGCGACACGTTAGTGGATGCGCTGGAGCGTAGGTACAGAGGTGGTCTCATGCTGCAAGCGCCTTGCCGCGGTTGTTATCTTCTCGCGCCCGGAAGCTTGTCGCTCACCGAGCCTTCCCGGCAAGCTCCTCTTGCCGGGGCCTTGTCTTGTAAGCGCCTAGGGTGGCCTTCCCGGCAAGCTCCTCTTGCCGGGGCCTTGTTTCCTATGTGCCTTGGGTGGCCTTCCCAACAAGCTCCTCTTGCCGGGGCCTTGCCTCCTTGGCTTGAATACTTTGTTCTTGAATGGCTCCAAAGGAACCACGGAGGACCTTGGCGGTCACCCGGTAAGCCTTGCCGCGGAGGGCTGCAACTGCCGGCACAAGTTCGGGATACTAGGGTACCCCTACTCTAGTACACCGACAGAGCCTCGGCATGGGCCACACGGTGCCGGCGCTGTTGGGCCAGGCCCAAAACAGGGCACGGACACACGCGGCCGGGTCACACCATAACTCACCTCGGACCCACCACGTCCCCCACAGGCAGCACGCACGAGCGTGGCCGTGTGAGAGATCGTGGGCGAGGTCGTGGGGTTTCTTTATTCGGGAAATCGAACGTCCGCCCCTCCCTCTTTATAAGCGGGGGAAACAGAGTGCGTCGCCTACTTTGCCGTCGCTGTCCCATCAAAAACCACCGCTGCTCCCCTTCTTCTCAAGGCTGAAAAGAGCAGCGCTCACTTCATCGCCGCCAAAGACACTCAACTCTGTCGATTTCCTCCACCGCCTCCGCCATGGGCCCGAAAGCCGACAATGCGAAGACAGTGAAGTCGGTCGAGGAGCTGCGGCTTGCGTAGCTTCGGAAGGATCAGGCCGTCTTCCCCCCTCAGCTCGCCGCGAGGGAGCCGAGGAAGAACTCGACCTCTTACGGTTGGCGGAGGCAGGCGGCGTCCAGCGCCTGAAGGTACTCCCGCCGCCGCTGCAGAACTGGCCCGGCAGGGTATCCCTTCTTCGCGCTCTTCTTCTACTGTGGGCTCTGCCAGCCCTTCTCTGAGTTCTTTTGCGACATTATGAACACCTACGGGTTCCGCCTCCTTGATTTCACCCCCAACGCCGTTCTGACCATGGCGGTTTTTGCACATCTCTGCGAAAACTTTGTCGGAGTCCACCCAAATGTAGCTCTTTTCCGTCACTTCTTTTTGCCCCGAGCCGAGAGGAGAGCCCCTTGCCGGAGGAATTGCTTGGGTCTCCAGGGTCGGCAAGAAGGAGGCCTATCTAGAGGGAGAGCTCCATAGCAAATGGGAGGAGTGGAGGGCAGATTGGTGCTGGATTGTTGAGGAGAACCCGCAGCCTTTTACCGCCCAGCGCCAAACCCCAGTAGTACGCGGCAATGATTGGAGCAATCTGGCCCCGGAGGATGCTAGGTTGAAGATCGCAGTCACCCGAATCCTCCGTCTCAGACTTGCCGGACTCACTGTAGGCACTGTTGGCGCGGACTTTCTTCGTCGCCGCATCGCCCCCTTGCAGGAGAGAAGGAGACCTGCCTGGGAATTTCAGAACGCCGCAGATATCATGAGGCTGCGCCCATGCCTCAACTTCAACTTCACTGTCTTGGAGCTTGACGCAATGCTCTTAGAGCTGTTCAAGCCTGATCCTGATCATCCGGAGATGTTTAGGTTGCCGAGGGGCGTCGTTCCGTGCAATAACTTCGTCACTCTACCGCATCCAGCGCAAGAATGATGCCGTTGTGTGACTCCCACGGAATTGTCCCCACTTGGCAAGAGCCGGCGGATGACGTCGTCACGGCAGTTCTTCGACAATCTGGTGGAGATGCGGTCCGCCCCAATGAGCAGAGGGCCTCACCGCGACACCAGCGGCGACGAGATGCGGCGCCTCGCCACCAGAGCTAAAGAGGCGGCAGCAGGCTGCCGCGGCGGTTGGCTTTCTTGTGGAGGCAGAGAGGCAGCCGAGGCGGCAAGCCTTGTCGAGCGAAAGGAGTTAAATCGACAAGGAAGAGCTTACCGAGCTGAAGCCGAGTCAGGGCGAGCCCGCCGAGGGCGCATCCTCTCCACCTCCAAGCAGCTTGCATGGCCAGAGCCACCGGCTCCACCGAGAAGCGTCTTGAGGGCCGGGACGCATAGCAGGCGACAGACGGGCCAACAGCCGCACCGCGGGGGCAGCTCCACCGCGGCAACCGCTGTTGCAGCAGGAGCACCTCACACCGCTTGCACTGGGCTGGGCCCTCATGAGCCACCGGTCCCGCTCCCTCAAGCGTCAAGGAGCCCACTCCTCCGCCTCGTCGACCGGAGGCGGGCCAGAGTCGACCTCTCCGCGCTCGGCTCCGGCGAGGAAGAGGAAGAGTAAGATTCCTTCTGTACTTGTAATTCTTGATTTGTTGCCTTGTCTTGTATCTTATCTCGCTTTACTCTGAATCCATTCCTTTTCGGGATGCTGGCCCGAGAGGATGTCGAAGAGGGCCAAGACCCGGTGATTGTCGTCGAGGGCGAACCTCTGCTGACAGGGAGGCGCGTCCGAGACAACCTTGCCGGATGAGGCAACTCTCCTTCAAAGCAGCCCCAGCGCAGCCCCAGCGTAAGTATATGGTCTACTTCTTGCTGTTCGGCGTGCATGGGTGCTTTTCCCTTTCTTGATATCATTTGTTGACTTGTGTAGGAGCAGAGCAGCCTCATACGCTTCGACTACGCCGCCAAGGGCGAATTCCCCGGCAAGGGAGCGCTCCCCGGCAAGGGAGCCTTCTCCGGCAAGGGAGCCTTCTCCGGCAAGGGAGCCTTCTCCGGCAAGGGGCAGCTCTCCGGCAAGGGACGGCACCAGCGATCCCTTGGCAGCGGAGACCATGACCGCAGCCCCCGGCGCAGGTAACCTTCTCGCCAGAGTACTTCCCTTGTGTTTTTCTTCTTCTGATTTTATCTTTGGACATTTGC
Organism: Aegilops bicornis; assembly: GCA_021605145.1. Taxonomy (NCBI): domain Eukaryota; kingdom Viridiplantae; phylum Streptophyta; class Magnoliopsida; order Poales; family Poaceae; genus Aegilops; species Aegilops bicornis. The sequence continues at coordinate 327,783,434 of CM038673.1, forward strand.
TTGACTTTCTTCATCCGTCCGCCACAGAGCCAATGGAGACCGAGGTCGCCGGCGAGGAGGACGTGTCTTGGCTAACTCTTGGCAAGCCGCCGTGGAAGAAGAAGCGGCGTGACGAGCCTTCCGCGAAGAGGTTGCGAGGCTGCCGCCGCAGAAGCCGGGCGAGGGGTCCGGCGATCGTGACTGACGACCCTGAGGCCGCTGGAGCGCCAGGCGCTACACTGACCGCCGATCCCTCCGCCGCTGCTGCAGCGTCAGGCTCCGAAGAGCCCCAGCCCGGCGCCTACTTGAAGGTCGGCGGCGGCGTCTTCATCAAGCTCCCATGGGAGTCGAGCTCCAGGTGCCGGCGAAGGAGAAACCTTCGATGAAGAGCTGCTCGCTTCTGCTGGGCTGGCGCTAGTTGACGCCGAAACAGCGGTGGCGAGCTTTGAGGAGCAAATGCGGAAGCTCTTGTCACTCTACCGTGCCCGACAAGCCAATAGCTGGCGTCCGGAGGCGCTTGTCGCGAAGGCGGAGCAGATATTGAGAAGCGCACGGAGGAGCTCCGGGGCCGCAACCGTGAAGCTCTCCGACCTTCGGCGGAGGAGCGGGAGCAACTCGCCGAGGAGCGCAAGGCCTTCATCCTCGAGAAGGCTGCAGCTGAGGAGGAACAGCGGCTTGCCACCGAGAAGCTGTCTGTGCAGGAGGGTCTCGCCATGCGCGAGGAAGCAATTGGCGGGGCTCTCAAGGAGGCAAAGGATGCTGCCGCGGCTGCCGAGGCCGCCAAGAAGGAGCTGGAGACGAAGGTGGCGAAGTTGGAGGCCAGCCTCAAGAAGAGCGGCGAGGAGCTTGCTGCACTCAAGCACGAGCGCGAGAAGGACGCCTACACTCTTGGCGAGCTACAGGGCCGTCTCGCCGAGAGGAGCAAGGAGCTCAGCGCTGCCAGGGACTCCAATGCAGACCTGGAGTTGAAGCTGACTACTTTGACTCAGACGCTAGACGGCGCCAAGGAGCGGGAGGCGGCCTTGAAGGAGAAGATCAAGGCCGACGAGGAGCTGCTGGGGAATGCTGTTGCCACCCAGAGCGCCTTGAGGGAGAGTGTGGAGCACTGGACCGAAGGTCTCGTGGATATTGCTGCCGCCATCCACAGCAAGCTGATGGAGCTGGGGATGGTGGATCTTGGATACTCCTCCGACGAGCACCTCCAACACAGCGCCAAGCTTAGCTTATTCTTCAAGGGTGTGGTGACGGGCCTCCAGCGACTCCGGGAAGAGGTCCCAAAACAGTTGGCCGAGGAGTCGCGCCAGATCTGCGCGGGAGCCCTCCAAAAGGTGCTGATGAAGGTGGCCTTCTGCAACCCGGGCCTCAACTTCACCAACGTCCTCAAGTCTCTGCCGCTGGATGCCGATGTGGAGGCGCTCAAGACCCTTGTTGCACCCATTGTGGACAGGGTGAGCGGAATCAAGAGGGTTGAGGGTGGCCGCGTAGATTAGGCCGCCCGTTTTTCCTTGCTCTTGCCGCTGCTAGTCGTGTCATAGGAACAATCCATTAGAGCTGCGGCAAGCTAACTTGTAATATAACTTTATTTTGGATATCAATTGCTATGCTATTTCCTTTACTTGATTCCTTACTTTGTATGTTTTTGCCTTACGCTTTTAGGGGACTTGTCGGCGCGGGCACTTTGAGTCATTGCCGAAGTCTTGAACGTCAACTTCTGGCGGTGCCGCTTCCGACAAGCAACCTTGTCGCAACTAGTCGCAGCTCACTTAAGTTGTTGAGCGGACTCGGAACAAAGTAAGGGCGCAACCAGCTACGAATTGGTTCCTCTGCGCACAGGTTTTCCATACAAAGTTCGGTCGTTCAAGGAAAATAACTTAAAAATTTTAAAACTGATTGCTCAAACTTTGGTAACTTAGCTTTTCTGTCGTTTGCTTCCCGGTAAGGTTAGACTTCCTTGAGCGATGCTTGGTCCACACCATTATCTTCTCCTTCCCCCCCGGCAAACTTGTGTGCGAGGGAACCTTCCTTTCTTTGAGAAAGAGAAAGAAGAGAAAATAAAGATATGGAGCCTTGTGGCTCATTACCACTTACCAGGGGTAGGTGCTGCACAAAGTGTCAGATAATGCATGCAAAATAGAAGTAAACAGCATGAAATCGACAAGGTGTGCGGCACGCTTAGCTTTTATCGATGCACGGTATCTGCGCCCGGCTTTGTACGAAGGATTACCTGCATCCGCGGCAAGACTTGTAAAAAAGGTGGTTGCCGGAACAGGTTCCGGCAACCGCGCCTCTGAGTAAAACTTACGAAGATGCTCAATATTCCAGGAGTTGCTCACCGGAATGCCATCTTCGGTCTCAAGGCGGACAGCGCCAGGCCTAGTGACTCGTTTCACCCGATAAGGGCCTTCCCACTTCGGTGTCAACTTGTTGGAATTCTTGGCGGACTGAACACGCCGAAGAACAAGGTCGCCTTCCTCGAGACTTCTGGCATTGACTTTGCGGCTATGGTAGCGGCGCAAAGCTTCTTTGGTACCGAGCAGCTCGTCTGACAAGACTGAAGGCGATCTTCCTCAAGGAGCAGCGCGTCATCTTGTCGCAGCTGCTCTTGCTCCACTTCGTCATAAGCGAGTACTCGAGGCGATCCGTATCTGAGTTCCGTGGGGAGAACTGCCTCTGCTCCATAGACTAGAAGCGAAAGGTGTACGGCGATGGCTCGGTTTGGCGTCGTCTGATCGACCAAAGAACCACCGGCAGCTCCTCTATCCGATTTCTTCCGCACTTGTGCAGCCTGTCGAAAGTTACGGTCTTGAGCCCGCGCAGCACTTCAAAGATTTGCCCTCTCCGCTTGACCGTTGCTCCTCGGATGAGCAACGGAAGAGAACGAACCTTGGCGCCAAGATCTTGGACGTCTTGCATGAAGGTCGCGACTTCGTGAACTGTGTGCCGTTGTCGGTGATGATCCTGTTAGGGATTCGAAGCGGCAAACAATCGACTGAAGAACTTGGCTGTTGCTGTCACCTTCCTCATCGCTTCCACTTCGGCCACTTTGTGAACTTGTCGATCGCGAACGCATAAGTACTCAAAGCCCCAACAGCTTCGGGGAAGGGGCCGAGGATGTCGAGCCCGGACGAAAATGGCGAGGATAAAGGGATCGTCTGGAGAGCTTGAGCTGGCTGGTGTGTCTGCTTGGAATGGGCCGCACGCTTCACACTTGGTTACTTGTGCGATTGCATCCTGGAGGCTGTCGGCCAAAAGAAACCTTCTTGCCGAACGCTTTGCGGCAAGTCTTGCGCTAGCGCCAATGTGGTGACCACATATGCCTCCATGTATCTCTGCCAACAGCTTTTGTCCGTCTTCCGATGAATACACTTCAATTTCACCCGTTGAGTCTTCTTACATGCAGTGTCGTCGACAAACTGGTACATACTTGGTGTCGGGCTACTCTTTCCGCTTCTTCTTGCTCTTCGGAAGTTCTCTGTCACGAAGGAAATGGACAATCTGCTGCGCCCATGCTGGAGCTTGCGGCTCGACAACAAGGACTAAAGGCACATCTGCTGCTGCGGGAACATCAGCTTCCACGGCAAGAACCTCTGGCTCAGCCGGAGTTTGACGTTCCCCGGCAAGCTTGCCGGAGCAAAACTTGTCGGGAGCGTCTGCTTCAACGAAAGAAACCACAGGGCTTGTCGGAGCAGACTGCCCCTCGGCTCTGTTGGTGTCGATCTTGGGGACCTTCGTGGCGGCGGCTTCGGAAGCTCTGCCGGGAAAGTAGTCACTAGAGATCAACCTCCTCTTCTTGCTCTGTCTGTTGGTGGTGTTACGGACGGCTGAGTTAGCTTCGGCACAAAAATCCACAGTTCCATTGTGTAACTTAAGTGCGGCGCACTTTGACAAGCCATCAGCAATGTCGTTCTGAGCTCTTGGAATATATTCCATTTGCAGGCCGTCAAAGTGCTCTTCTAGCTTCCTCACTTCATCAACATAAGCTTCCATCAATGGACTCTGATAATTCTTGTTCACTTGGCGGATAACAAGTTGTGAGTCACCCCTGACAATGAGCTTCTTGATCCGAAGGTCCACTGCGATACTGAGACCGGCAAGCAAACCTTCATACTCTGCTGTATTGTTTGTTGCTTGCTCCTTGGGACAGTGCATACGGACTACGTGCTTGAGGTGCTCTCCGGTGGGTGCGACAAGCAAAGACGCCGCACCGGGCGCTTTGCAGCGAGAAGGCACCATCAAAGTACATCAGCCACTCTTTGCTTGTTTCCTTGACGGGACGCTCGTTTACGGAATTTCTTCATCTGGCGTTGGTGTCCATTCTGCTATGAACTCCGCCAATGCTCGCTTTGGATAGTTGAAGTGCTCTCAAACTTGAGGCCAAAGCTTGGCAGTTCGGTGCCCACTCGACAATCCTGCTGTTGCCTCTGGATTACGTAGTATCCTCTTTAGCGTAAAGCAGTGACAACTGTGATCTCATGTGCACGAAAGTAGTGGCGCAGCTTTGCCGAGGCCATGAGGAGGCCGAAAAGCAATTTCTGCACACCAGAGTACCTTGACCTAGCCCCCTGCAGAAGGGACCTGACAAAGTAAACTGGGCGCTGCACCATCCTTTTCTGCATCTGCTCATGCGTCTGCGCAGATCCGTCCTTGTCGGGACCAGAGCTTGCCGGCGAAGCCCCCTGCTTGTCGCTGGATGTGTCTGCCGTGGTTGCTAGCTCATCATCCGCCTCCCTCTCCGCTACTAACGCAGCACTAACCACTTGATTGGTTGCCGCTATATATAGCAGCAACTTCTCTTGTGGCTTAGGTGCGACAAGTGTTGGAGTGGAGGACAGGTATCTCTTCAAGTCCTGCAGCGCTGCCTCCGCTTCCGGAGTCCATTGCATTGGGCCTGCCTTTTTCAAGATTTTGAAAAATGGCGTGGCGCTTCAACAGAACCTAGAGATAAACCTCTTTGAGAGCAGCTACATAACCGGCAAGTCTTCGTACATCCTTGACGCGCTTTGGTGCTTCAATCTGCTCAATGGCCTTGATCTTGTCGGGATTGGCTTCAATTCCTGCCGAGACCACGAAGAACCCGAGAAGCTTGCGGAGGGGACTCCAAACACGCACTTCTCGGGATTGAGCTTGAGGTTGATCTTGCCTGATTTGTAAAGGTTTCATCTAAATCTTGAACTAGGGTCGCCTTATCCTTGCTTTTGACCACTATGTCATCCATGTAGGCTTCCACATTTCTGTGCATTTGCGGCTCAAAAGCATCATGAACTACTCTTGCAAACGTTGAACCAGCATTCTTTAACTCGAAGGGCATCCGTACAAAACAGTATGTGCCACATGGGGTGATGCATGCGGTCTTCTCCTCATCCTCTTCTGCCATGAAGATCTGATGATATCCTGAATATGCATCCAGAAATGAAAGCAAAACACATCCGGCCGTGGAGTCAACAATCTGGTCGATGCGCGGCAAGGGAAATGGATCTTTGGGACATGCTTTATTGACATCGGTGAAGTCGATACAAAGCCTCCATTTCCCGTTAGCCTTGCGTACAACTACAGGATTGGCCAACCACGTGGGATGGAGCACTCCTCTGACAAGGCCTGCTGCTTCCAGTTTCTTGATTTCTTCCGCGATGAACTCTTGATGCTCCTTTGCTTGCTTCACGACTTTACGCTTGACGGGCGCGCGCAAGATGAGGACAAGCGGCAAGATGGTGCTCAATTACTTTCACAGGAACACGGGGATGTCGGGCGGTTGCCATGCAAACACGTCGGCGTTCGCCATGAGGAAAGCAGCAGCGCCTTCCTATTTAGGGTCGAGAGAGGCACCGATGGTGAAGGTACCACGGTGCCATCCTCCTTGGCGGACACCTTCTTGGTCTACGGTGGAGCTGTCATCATCTTCTTATACTTGCCGGTGGAGCTCGATGGTGCGTCCTCGGCGGTAGCGCAGCACTCGAAGAGGTGCGCTTGCCGGAGTGGGCATCGAGCTCTTCTTGCGGACTTGGCCTTCTTCTTCCCCGGGAGCTTCAGACAAGTGGCTTGCAATCTTCGCGGCTCTTTGCTTCCGGTAGATCTTGTCGGCGCGAGATAAGAGCATCCTTCTTGTTGCCGAGGGACAGAGATGGCGCTTATCGGGCTGGCATCTTCAGCGAGTTGTAGGCGTGGTGAGAGGCCGCCATAAATTTGGTGAGTGATGGACGGCCAAGTATTCCATTGTAAGGCAACGGAAAGTCGGCAACATCAAAGGTGACCCTCTCGATCTGAAGTTCAACTCGCTGCCAAATGTTACCGCAGCGTGATCTTTCCCTTCGCTTGCTCCTTCCGGATTAATTCCTTGAAAATTGCGGTCTCTTCGAGCTCGCCATCGAGGATCTGGAGTTTACGGAGCACCGCGGAGGAGATCAGATTCAAGCCCGGCCCGCCGTCAACTAGCATCTTGGTGACCTTGAGGTTGCGGATAGTTGGTGAAACCAACATCGGCAAGCACCCGACCGCTATACGCGATCAGGGTGGTCCTCAATGTCAAAGATGATAAGCGTCTTGGACCATTTCGAGGCTTGCGTGACTTCGATGGATGGTTCTGCTGCATTGACCTCCGCATCCTTTGCTTGAGCTGGCGGTGGGAGCTGTCTGAAGAAGCACCGCCGTCAACGCACAGGACCTCTGTGGCTTTTTGGAACTCCTGCTCATCGGCCTCGTCATCATCCATGTCTTCATCGTCGTCTTCGTCTTCATCCTTGTCGCGGCCGCGGGGAGGTCTGTCTCCTTGCCGCTGCTTGGCCTTGCCGCGGCGTCCTCCCCGGCCGGGACGTTTCTTGCTTACTCCTCCAGCACCTTCCTGGGCCTTCTCCTTGTCGCGTCGTTCGTATTCAGCTTTCTGTTGCTCGACAAGCTGCTCGACCTTCTTGCAGCTCTGGAGGTCATGACCCTTGGTGCGGTGGATCTTGTAGTACTGCTTGCCAGAGCCGTCCTGCTTGTCGGCGGCCGCCACAGGCTGGTGGTTGGCGCCAGCGGCAACCTCCTTGCCGGAGCTACCAGCCTTGGCGTTCTTGTCGCCATCTCCGTTGCCGGACTGCTCAACAACTAGCACATCTCTGCCTTTCTTTTTCCTATTGCCCCGCCGTCAGCTCTTCTTTGCCGGGGCGGTCTCCTCACTGTCAGATCCTCCTGCTTCGATATTCTCTCCAGGGAGTCTCATCCCCTCCTAAACGCGCGGCGCACTTGTCGGCCGCGTATAGCTCACCGACATCTTCGATCTTGCACATCGCCATCTCCTCCCGCATCCTGCAGTTCCGCACGTTCGATGGAGCAGCGCTGATCACCAGCGGCAGGTGGACATCTGGATGTTGTCTTTGTACAGCTGAATCTTTGAATATACTTGCGCAGGGCTCTCCTTCCTTCCGGGCGGCGAGATGAAGGTCGCTTTCTTGGCCATGGGGTTTGTGGCCGCCTGTAAAGGCGCCGACAAACTGATGGCATAGATCTGCCCAAGAAGATATGGAGTTGTCCGGGAAGTGCATGAGCCAGGACCTTACGTTGGGCTTAAGCACTAGCGGGAAGTAGTTGGCAAGGATCTTGTCGTCCCGCCCCCCGGCAGCCTGCACCGCGATGGTGTAGATGCTGAGGAACTCCGACGGATGCGTCTTGCCGTCGTACTTCTCCTGTACGTCTGGCTTGAAGTTTTTCTTGCTGGGCCCTTTGGACTTGCCGCAGCTCACGAGTGAACAGGGCAACCTACGCGTCGTCAAGTCGCTGGTTCCTCTGGCGGCGTGCATGTCGACGAGAGGGCCAGCAGCGCTGTCGGATTGACGTCGGCGCTTCTCTTGGCGCTTCGATCACGAGTTCAGCGTCCTCTTCTTTGTCGATCGTGTAGCACTTGGCGCTGATCGCGATGAGCTCGTGGATCTGATGACGCGATGGAGTCATTGTCGAGGTGGATCCGGCGAGTCGGCGATCTTCGCCTTCGGGGCGGAGAGTGCATGGTGGTTGCACCCCCACCGGTCTCGTCGCCACCGGCTCGCGTTTGGCGGTCCTGCCGCGGCAACGACGCACCTGGTTGCCGCGGAGCGTCGCCATTGGCGAAGCCGATGAGACTCTGTATGGTGGCCCTCCACTCGTCGACCTTGTCGGCCGTTGGAGGGTAATCCAGGAGCAGTTGAGCTCTCGCCGAGTACCTGCTGGAGTGGTGGGTGGCGATGGCGAGCGGCGCGAGGCGGGATATGCTCGGACTTCTATCTATGTTAGAAGGAGCAGTATCTCCGTCTGAAAGTGACCGATGCCTCGCTTGCGCCAAAGATGTTGGCGTGCATGCTGGTCTTGAGCGTCCGGGATCCTCCGGCTCGATCTCGGTCCAACGGCGAATGGCATTGTGAATGCCATGGCGCTGTCGGTCCAGCGCCTCTGAGGCAGGCGCAGTGCATGTACGGACGCCGAGGTCTGCGCGGCCTTGTCCTTGGACTTGGCAGCACCGTGAGCTCCCCCGTCGCCGTCCATTCTTCCGCCGGCGTCTACCCCACCACCTTTGGTCCTCGAAGAAACAGAACTACGTATCACTGTCTACTGCTGAAGCTGAGTACATTGCCGCTGGTTCTTGCTGTGCTCAATTATTGTGGATAAAGCAAACTCTCAAGGACTATGGCGTCAACGTGAAGAATGTGCCTCTCTTCTGTGACAATGAGAGTGACATCAAGATTGCTCACAACCCAGTTCAGCACTCGAAGACAAAGCACATTCAGATTCGTCATCATTTTCTTCGTGATCATGTGTTGAAGGGCAACATTTCTATTGAGCATGTGAAGACTGAAGAACAGCTAGCCGACATCTTCACAAAGCCCTTGGATGAGAAGAGATTTAGCAAGTTGCGGTGTGAGCTAAATATCTTAGAATCTTCGAATGTACTTTGAAAGGGACTCTCATCCTAACACTTATGCAAAATTGATGACTTAGATGTGCAACACATGAAGAAAAGTTTTTCTTCAATCAATGAAGAATAGCGCTCTAAGTGTGAAGAAATTAACGAAGAATTTGATTCTCAGAGCCCTACGAGAATTGTACGCGGTGTGTGAAATCATCATTCTTATACGGTGGGTCACGCCACCACCAAAAGTTGAAAATCTTCAATTTGAGTTTTTCCTCAGCTTTTGAATTTACTTAGTTGTTCATATTCTTCAAATTTGCATTGTCTTCACTGTTTCCGTCATTTTTCTTCATTGGCTATATATATATATGAGTTTATGTCCTCTACAACATTCACTTATTGCTATTTCTTCAAGTTGTTTTTTCTGCTAAGTGAATTTGATCGGACCCTTCCCCCTCTATGCTAAACTCACCCAATTTATTCACAAATTCTTCATGTGTGTTCTATTTGAAACTCGTTCAAAATCTTCACTGTGTCCTTGTCAGCTGAAGAATTTGTGAACGCAACGTTAAAACTTATCTTATCCACATTTTTTGGTTTTGCCGCTCAAACTGTTCTGCATCCCTCGAAGCCACTTATCTATTCACCCACGATCTCACACGATCTCCACTTCTCAGTACATGGGTGACACATGTCAAGCGAATGAGAAGGGTCAGGGGCACATTCGTCCTAATTCTTCGGGCAAACAGTTTTTCACCGTGGCTATAAATACCCCCTCCTCTTCTTCACTTCTCTTTTAGTCCGCTCGACCTCACTCCCGCTCGAGCTTCTCAAACCCTAGCGCCGCTGCTACTTCATCGTCGCCGGTGAGGAAGAGCCTCACTACCTCGACCTTGTCGCCGTCGTACTCGCGCCGGCCGCGGATTTCTTCACATTGCCGCCGTCGTAGCTATCTTCCTCAGCCGAGTTAGGGCGTGGGAGATCTGAACTGACGAACTTCACATCTACACTTCCCAGTTCATCATGTTCTTCGTCCAGGGTAATTAAAAGTTACTTTTACTGCCCTCTTTGATTCAAATGTTTACTACAAAATCTTCAAAGGTGTTTTCCTTCAAATCATCACACACCAAACACCTCACATGTCATCTGTTCTTGATTCATTTCTCTGAGCTACGATTTTTCCTTCAAGATTCCTCAATTGTATGGATTCTCAATCTATACAACTCTGGAACCTAAGACAAAGAACGCTTAGTGAAATTCTTCAAGACTCATCTGGTCAAATTCCTCAAACTTGTTCTTTTTACAAAACCTTCTGAGAAGCATATGACCTCTCCAAATTCCTCGCAACTATACTCTGTTCACAGGTACTCATGTCTGCTGCTGAATCACTAGGTTCTCATCAACTTAACTCATTTGCAGCGTTCCTCGAAGAAAAGTTGCATACATCTTCAAAGAATTCCATTGTTCAAATTCCTCATCTGAAGAAAATGGCTGATGGAAAGAAGCCACAAAAGGGAGGAAAGAGGCCTGAGGTCAATACTGCTTTTGAAATCCCTGATGACATATATGCTGATTACTGCACTCCTGATGAGGCCAAGTTTAGAAAAGAGGACAAAAATCAGCGCAAGGTGCACATCCAGAGGATAGAGAGGAGATGGGCAAGAGAGTGGAGGGAGTACATGTATGTTACTCCCAAGTACATGAAGAAATTCTCTCTCAATCCTCCATGCCCAAGACCTCCATTGGCACCTGGCCAAGAAGTGGATCCCACCAGCCTCAAGCGCGGTGAGGACTATCCTGATGAATGGGCCAAGCTCCAGGCCAAGTTAGCCAGACAAGCAAGAGAAGCAGCGAGGAAATACAACGAAGACTCTGCTCCTGCTGCTACCACTGCCGAGGCCTCTGCTAGCAAGCCGAATAAGGCCATGGCAAAGAAGCATGCGCAGTAGTCAAGTGCTTCACCTTCAATGCCCTCACGGCTAAGTTCCTCAGCAATGCTCTCACTGCCAGATTCCTCAAAGCCCTCACGGCAAACTCCTCACACTGCTCCTACTCCTCCAAAGTCCTCAACTCCTCCGCCAAAGTCTTCGGTTGCTCCGACTAAATCCTCAGCATCGGTGCATCTCGCCACGTGCCAAAGGACAGCAGGCATATCTATTGCCTCAGGAGCCTCTGCAAGTTCCTCAGCTGCTCCAAGTTCCTCAGTTGTCCCCTCTCTGCTGAAGAAAAAGGCCACTATTGGACGAGGTCCTCGACCAAGTCCTCACAAGAAGCAGGTCACTTTCCAAGTGCCCTCTGATGATGATGAACTAGCCGAAATCATCAGGGATAGGCAGCAAAGGGCCGCTAGTGCCAAGGGCAGTGATGTGCCTCTTTTGCTGGATCCAAGGAAGATCCTGGATTACATTGATCTGTGGCACAAAGACCCAAACACTCCCTTGCCAGAACTGAATCTTTCTCCTGGTTAAAGTCATATGTTGTCAGCTTTCATTGCTGAAGAAAAATGGAAATTTGAGAAGGCCAGGCAGCTGAAGAAAGCTCAGTACAGGAAGGAGCGCTTCCTGAAGAAAAACGTTGTCTCTATGACAACTAATGAACTTGTGAAGATCCAGGCTGAAATCAAAGGCCTCAGCGATGATTTCAACGCCTACTATGCTGATTGGCAAGGAGCCAAGGTCAGGTTTGTAAAACTGACTGAGAAATTCACTACCAAGGTTGTAGCTCCATCACAATCAGAAATTCCTCAAGCGAAGCTTACGCTCAACCAACGAAGAAAACGCATGATGCCGCTGATGAAAATCAGGCTCTTTGAAGAAAATGTGAGTTCCGTATGGCGACTACATTCCGGCCCGCTGAAGAAATTGCCAGGGCATCCACTAGTGGTGCGCCTGAAGAAAATGAAGAAGTCAGGGCAACTGCATCAGTTGTGCCTGAAGAAATTCATCCAAATTCCTCTGCTCCTCCTGCGCCTACCCCAACTCTGATCCTTCCATCTGCATCAGATGTGAAGAAGACCAAGGCTGCAAAGCGTGCAACTGTGAAGAAAAGGAAGGAATCAACTTCATCAGATTCTTTAGCCCCGAAGAAGATGAAGCCATTGACTAGCTCATTTGACAACCCAATTGATGATTTTCATATCTCAACCATTCCATCAAAGGGCCTTATGACTTTTGATGAAGATTATGTGATTCCAAGTGAATCCGATGATGACATTCCGTCTGCTGCTTCCTCAGAGCAGATGGATGAAGAAATTGAAGCAGACGCAATCCCTTCAACTCCAATTGTCTCCTCGCCTATGCCTCAGTTCACTGCTGAAGAGGTCGGTGTTGAGGAATTGGATGAACACACCTTTGACGTGGACATTGGGAGTACTACTCCATTGATGAATGATGACTTTTGGGATAGTCAGCATCCCAACTCTCCTCTGTTCACGCCATTGCAGCAAATCCCTCGGTCCCCAACACATACTGTTCCATTGGGCTGTGAAGAAACTCACCCCACTCCGTCTGTTCATGAAGAAATTCTAGCCACTAGTGCCGAAGAAACTGCTGCTGCCGAATCATTGAAGACACAAACTGCCACTAAAGAGGAACCAGAAATTACTTAGCCCGAAGAACCTGAGATTGCGATTCCTGAGGTTGTGATGCTACCAACTGACACTCCTCAACCCAAGCCAAAGGATCCATTCTCAAGGAAGCAAAAATTCAAGCCTGATGATTTCTTCGGCGAGCATGTATTCTTCACTGATTACAACCCCTATGACTCTGCTCGCATTAGGAAGAGGCGTTTCTGGATTGCTAGCCAGGCAAATTTCTATTCCTTAGTGCTGTTCAACAAAGACAAAGTCTTCGATCATGAGCACATTCCTCATGTGGATATGGAATCTCTGTCGTGCTTCGTGCCAGTCCTCAGTGTTCTTCACGATCTTTGGGTACATTAAATTTCTGCACTAATATCTGTGATTGGAATGAAGAACTCATTCTTCAATTTTATGCAACGCTGCACAGCACCGGAGACTATGAAGATGTGAATTACTGGGTGCTGGACTGGATGTCTGAAAACACTCACTATAAGGCACCAGCTACTAAATTGCTTCGTGCTTTGCCTCTCAGTCCTCCCCATGAAGCTGCTCGTTGCGTCTACAATGAGCCTGAGCTTACAGATCACTATATGCAAGTGCTGATGAAGCCATTGAAGCCACTGCCTCCTCCGATCCACCAGCTGACGATGATGTGGGTAATTCGGACCTTGTGGTAGAACTTGACTCACTTGGTCTATTTTTTACACACCTTATTGATAATGATTATTGTCAGGATGATGTTGAAGCTAGTCATGCTGATGTTGTAGAGGTAATCGCTCTTTCTTCCGATTCAAACCCTTTACCTTCAGTAAAAATCCGTCGGGCAAACCGGAAAGTTAAATTTTCTCATCCTCTTGCTTACTTGGATCAAAACTTTCTTATGAAGACACAACAGCATGAAGCTCGTCGCGCAACCCGACACAGTGGCCAGGTAGTCACCTCCACCGGTTTACCGAACAGTCCGGTTCGGAAACATCGTTCAGAGGTCTCTAACTGTTTCGTCAATGCTTATCCTAAAGCGGGTTGCTTTTGTCAACCTCTTAATCCATCTGACTCCGATTATTAGGTGACTTCTCATTCTTCCTCTGGCGAGTCAACGGGAACCCAACTCCCACCACTCAAGACAGTACTTGGGTGAGCCATATTGCTGATAATGCTGTTTGGTATATCACTTTTAATATTCCTTGGACTGATCCGTCTTTTTCCTTTCAGAGCCAAGCCTAGGCCAAGCAAGAAAGCTCGCCTGGACAAAGCGGCCGAAGATGATGTTCCTGCACCGACCCAAATACCAAATCATGAGGAACTCATCCTGGATGATATGCAGACCGACCCTCCATTGCAAGACCATGACGTTGCTGCTGAAGAGGCACATGTTGATACTACTGGTGCTTCAAATCAATCCACAAGTCCTGCTCAAGCTGATAAGACAGCGAGTCCACCAAAGCATATGGATAAACCGGCGACCCTAGTGCAAACCGGCGAAGCCAAGGATGACGATGTTGTGATTACTGGTTTTGGCCATTCTGAGCCAGGAAATCCTGTCGCTTTGTCCAAGCACACTGCAAAGGACGAATTTTCTGCGTTTGGCAAAGGCAAGTGGAATGCTGATTTGGCAACGTATGCCGCTTTGAATCCCCAAGATCTTCATTCGGGTTATCTAAACCGGTTATATACCAGCCGTGACTATGAAGCCGGTCTGGTGAATATGATGAAAGACAAATATGAGGTAAATTTTACATCACTTCTACCTTGTATATTGTGGTATCAACTCGATATCCCCCAAGTGACGGTTTGAAGATGTCAATTAAACCGGGACCTCCCAATATAATCCTGAACACATCTGTACTGTTGGAAAGTAACCCCCACGGGCCGGTTCAACTTAATGTAGTTAAACCGGGACTTGTATAACATAAGAATTCCAGCATTACTCAAGGACAGAGCAAATAGGCATTAGCCCCAAGTGCCAAGTTGAATACTTGTATTGAGCTTGGGACTTTATATAATTTGTAGGATGAGAAGCAAATATGCATTAGCCCCCAAGTACCAAGGTCATAACTTTGTTATGGTGTTGGTACTTCAACTCTGTATCTTAATCCTTATCATATGATTATCTGTATGTAGGCTGATGTGAACAAGAAAGATAGTCAAATTACTGATCTTCAAGAAAACCTGAAATCCCAGCAAGCTGAAACCACCAAGGCGAAAGACGAATTAACCAGCGCTTTAAGCGTCATAGAAAAGCTTAAGGAGGGCTTCAACAAGGAGCGGGCGGAATGGGCCACTGAAAAGGCCGCTTTAACTCAACGGGCAGAACATGCTGAAGCTGCCCTTAAACCGGTACTGGATGAACTGACCAGTGTAAAGCGGCAAATACATGCCATGACCGCTGCTGTCTTTGGTAAGCCCTTTTTGACTTCTGCCGTAATAAGGCCTTCTCATAAAATTGCCGGTTTAATAACCCTTTGAATGATCTGAGGGGACACGTATTGGTCACTTGGGATCGGGGCGATGCGGAAAAAAGTTGAAAGCTTCTTATACATTGATAGAGCAGCTCTATCTTTGGTGCTGGCGGATCATCGACACCGCTTCTCACAACAACCCGGCCCGACCTTGATCCGGGATACCCTTAAAAGGTTGTCAATGCTTCCTGCCGGTTTGAAGAATTAAAGAAATCTGCTGCTAGAACCGGCACCATAAATGCCTTAATCCGAAGACCCAAAGCGTGGGTGCGGATTTTGATCCTGTTGAAGCGGCCCAAGGTTTCCCAAGCTTGAAGGAAGACGAGACATAATTCAACGAAGAAGATCTTCGAGCTATAAACCGGGAGGTGCGCCCTTTGGCCTGTCAACTGGTTGAAGAGGTAAATCTGTCTCACTATCAGGCCCAATATGATGGAGAAAATAAATGAGTGTCTGCACCGATTCCTGAAGCGGAGAACCTTATACCGCCAATCCGTAAGCATACTTACGCTCCTGATGTTGAACCGTCGTTGCTGATCAATGATGAAGCTGTATTCCAAGCATTAATGGAATCATTTGAATATTGTTGATTTCGACATTTGTGTAGGGAATCAGAAGTTGAAGCGGTGCAGGATGACCCGCAACCATCAGGCCAAGCTGGCGATCAAGCATAAACCGGAGGCCGGTTTACATTACTGCTTCCTGATGTTATGCCAAAAACAATTATCTTATCTGGGCACTGTGTTGCATTGTAATAGACTAGCGGCCACACTTTGTGTTGATATGCCTTCATGCATATGGATTGCAACTTATGTTTTTGTTGAATCATCAACCTTCAACTGTTGTTTGCAGCGAAAAATTTAAGGCGCCATTGTGGTTGTACCACTAGGCGGGTCATCATATCCATGTATATGAAACTAAAGATAATACTTTAGATAAAACATAGGATAAAATATGAGAATATATGATACCTCCCATCGTAGGGCATGAAGTTGGCTATGCCAATCTTGAAGCGGAGTTGTAAGAAACCCGCTCTGCTGAAGGAGAAAACAGCTCCTGTGTACATAGGGTCGGTTTACCAGGTAAACCGTTCCGGGTTAAGATGAACACCGGTGTTACTCCATAATAGGATGTTTATCAAAAATCAAACCGGGAAAAAATGTCTCCGGATGAAAAAACCGTGTCCCGTTAACTGATAGTCGAATCGGTTTAACAATTGTCGGTTTAAGAACACAACAAGAGAAATATGCAAAAAGACAAACAAATTGCAAACAAAGGCAAAGACAAAAACCTTTGCGGAAAAAAGGCTGTTTGAGCCGATCGAGTGGTATTACCATGGTCGGACACGACCAAGCCCCCAATAGGCGTAGCTATGGTTCATGTCAACCAGGTTCCCAAATGATGCAGTGGCATTACGCCGATCAAGAGGTGTAGCAATGGTTCGGGTTCGACCAAGCCCCCAAGTGATTCTGTGGTCTTAGGCCGACCAAGAGGCGTGACTGGTTCAGATGTGACCAAGTCCCCAAGTGATCTCGTGGCTTTCGCCTGTCAAAATGTGTTGCATTGGTTCGGACACGACCAAGCCCCCAAGTGACATAATATAAAGCTTTGTTAAAAAGCTAACTCAAGGGGCAAACCGGAGGCGCTTTAAGATAAAAACTCCGTGTAACCACTCATGATGTAAAAATAACAGAGACCCCACTTTAGCTAAGGCTCCGGTTTATTGTATTGATCATAATATATACATTGTCATAATATGTACATAAGTAAAGCCTATGGCTTAAGTATAGTAGGGCCAAAGATGAGCTATGTTCCACGGCCTGTTGGTCTCCTCCTCTGATGTACGTGAGTCTTTATGCTCTCGAATATCAATCAGATAGTACGACCCATTGTGCAGATTCTTGCTGACCACGAAAGGTCCCTCCCAAGGTGGGGATAGCTTGTGCATATCAGTCTGGTCTTGGATGAGCCGGAGCACCAAATCTCCTTCTTGAAAGGTTCTGGTTCTAACTCGGCGACTGTGATAGTGATGAAGATCGTGCTGGTAAATCGCCGAACAGGCAGCTGCAATGTCTCGCTCCTCATCCAACAGGTCCAAAGCGTCTTGCCGAGCTACCTCGTTGTCCGCTTCAACATAAGCTGCTACGAGGTGAGTCATAGCCGGGATATCGGGAGAACCGCCTCCGCTCCGTAGACCATGAAGAATGGCGTGTATCCTGTCGATCTGTTGGGTGTAGTGTTGATGCTCCATAACACAGATGGTAACTCCTCAACCCAACAACCCGGCGTCCGCTGCAAAGGAACCATAAGCCGGGGCTTGATGCCTCGTAAGATCTTCTGGTTAGCTCTCTCTGCTTGGCCATTGGACTGTGGGTGAGCCACTGATGAAACGTCAAGCCGGATGTGCTCACGTTCACAGAACTCCTTCATAACACCCTAAGACAGATTGGTACCATTATCAGTAATGATACTGTGTGGAAAGCCGAACCGGAAAATCACCTTCTTAATGAATTGAACCACCGTGGCTGCATCACACTTGCTGACGGGCTCCGCTTCTACCCACTTTGTAAATTTGTCAACCGCCACCAAAAGGTGGGTTTTCTTGTCCTTGGACCGTTTGAAAGGCCCGACCATATCCAGCCCCCAAGTCGCATAAGCGGCCAAGTAATTGGAATCATCCTCAATTCTTGAGCTGGCACATGAGCGCGTCTTGAGAATTCGACGGCTGTCACATCCCTAACCAGGTCCTCCGCATCGGCATGAGCGATCAACCAATAAAATCGGATTTAAACGCCTTAGCCACCAGAGATTTTGAACCGGCGTGGTGACCACAATCTCCTTCGTGGATTTCGCGCAAGATCTCACAACCTTCCTCTAGCAACACACAACGTTGAAACACTCCTGACACACTGCAACGATGCAACTCGCCATTGACAATAGTCATGGACTTGGATCGCCGGATTATCTGTCTGGCCAGCGTCTCATCCTCTGGTAACTCGCCCCGGTTCATGTATGCAAGATAAGGAACCGTCCAATCCGGAATGACATGCGGGGCCGCCACCAACCGAGCCTCCGGATCGGGAATAGCCAAATCCTCTTCACGGGGAGCTTGGTGACGGGTTATGCAGGACATCCAAGAAGACATTAGGCGGGACCGGTTTACACTGAGAGCCTAGCCGGCTTAAAGCGTCCGCCGCTTCGTTCTTCCGTCTGTCCACGTGGTCCACCTGATATCCCTTGAAGTGGTCTGCAATAATATCCACCTCACGACGATATGCTGCCATGAGCGGGTCCTTAGAATCCCAAGTACCGGATACTTGTTGGGCCACCAGGTCCGAGTCACCAAAGCACTTGACTCGGCTGAGATTCATCTCCTTAGCCATCCGGAGACCATGGAGTAAAGCTTCATACTCAGCTGCATTGTTAGTACAAGGGAACATTAAGCGGAGAACATAACAGAACTTATCACCTCGTGGGGAAGTTAATACGACTCCAGCCCCCGAGCCCTCCAATTGCCTGGAACCATCAAAATGAATAGTCCAATAGGTATGATCCGGTTTTTCTTCAGGTGCTTGTAGCTCCGTCCAATCATTGATGAAATCCACTAGTGCTTGAGACTTGATCGCCGTCTGAGGCACGTATTTCAAACCGTGCGACCCAAGCTCTATAGCCCACTTGGCAATCCGACGATTACCTCCTGTTTTTGAATTATATCTCCCAAAGGAGCAGAATCGACCATTGTGATGGGATGTCCTGGAAGTATTGCTTAAGCTTCCGCTTGCCATGAAAACTCCATACACCAGCTTACGCCAATGCGGGTATCTTTGCTTGGACTCAATAAGCACCTCGCTGATATAGTAAACCGGGCGCTGAACCGGATATTCCTTACCCGCCTCCTTGCGCTCTACCACAATAGCTACGCTGACTGCACGAGCATTAGCTTCCACATATAGTAGCAACGATTCCTTGTCAATCGGAGCAGCAAGAACAGGCGACTTGGCTAGCTGCCGCTTTAAATCCTCCAATGCTTTATCAGCGGCCGGACTCCAGACAAAGGGATCCGCTTTTTTCAGCATCTGATACAAAGTTATTGCCTTCTCACCGAGGCGGCTGATAAACCGGCTCAACGCGGCAATCCGGCCTGCCAAGCGTTGGACATCATTGATGCATTTCGGTTTAGCCAGAGAGGTGATAGCTGTGATCTTCTCCGGATTAGCCTCGATTCCCCTGTTGGACACGAGAAAACCCAATAACTTGCCTGCAGGTACACCAAAAACACACTTGGATGGGTTGAGCATCATCTTGTATGTCCGCAGGTTATCAAAGGTTTCCTTCAAATCATCAACCAGAGTCTCCTTCTCCCTTGACTTAACCACAATATCATCCACATAGGCATGCACATTACGGCCGATCTGCTTATGAAGGCAATTCTGTACACACCGTTGATAAGTTGCCTGGGCACTCTTGAGCCCAAAAGGCATGGATACATAGCAGAAGGCTCCAAAGGGAGTTATGAACACCGTCTTCTCCTGGTCCTTAACTGCCATTTTGATCTGATGATAACCAGAATATGCATCCAAAAAACTGAACCGCTCACAACCCGCCGTAGCATCAATAATCTGATCAATGCGGGGGAGGGCAAAAGGATCTACTGGACAAGCCTTGTTAAGATCTGTGTAATCCACACACATCGCCCGGTCTTTGTTCTTCTTAAGGACCAGCACGGATTAGCCGACAATTCAGGATGGAACACTTCAACAATAAAGCCCGGCCGCTAAGAGCACTGGCCACTTCCTCTCAATAACTGCGCCTTTCTTTGTTGAACCGGCGGAGAAACTGCTTCACCAGTTTGTACTTAGGATCAACATTAAGAGTGTGCTCAGCGAGTTCCCTCGGTACACCTGGCATGTCAGAAGACTTCCATGCAAAAATGTCCCGGTTTTCACGGATGAACTCGATGAGCGCGCTTTCCTATTTCGGATCCAAGTTGTTACTAATACTAAACTGCTTGGATGAATCGCCAGGTACGAAGTCAACAAGCTTGGTCTTAGCTGCCAATTTGAACTTTAGGGCCGGATCATGCTCTTTGGTTGGCTTCTTTAACGGAGTCATGTCCGCCGGATCAACATTATCCTTGTAGTACTTCAACTCTTCTGTGGCACAAACCGACTCTGCATAGGCCGCATCACCTTCTTCACACTCCAAGGCAATCTTGCGACTTCCATGAACAGTTATGGGCCCCTTGTGACCCGGCATCTTGAGCTGCAGATAAATATAACAGGGTCGTGCCATAAACTTGGCGTAAGCCGGCCGCCCAAACAAAGCGTGGTACGGGCTCCGGATGTTAACTACCTCAAAAACCAACCTTTCAGACTTGGAATCATGATCATCTCCAAAGGCCACCTCCAGAGCTATCTTGCCAACGGGATATGCAGACTTACCAGGTGCCACACCATGAAATACCGTATTGGACGGTTTAAGATTCTTGTCTGTTAGCCCCATATGACGGAAGGTCTCATGGTACAAGATATTAATGCTGCTTCCTCCATCCATGAGTACTTTGGTGAACTTATAACCTCCCACCTGAAGTGCCACCACTAACGCT
Organism: Aegilops bicornis; assembly: GCA_021605145.1. Classification (NCBI taxonomy): domain Eukaryota; kingdom Viridiplantae; phylum Streptophyta; class Magnoliopsida; order Poales; family Poaceae; genus Aegilops; species Aegilops bicornis. The sequence continues at coordinate 327,803,911 of CM038673.1, forward strand.
AGCTAACCCGGATTGTCAACCCGGGGAGGATGATCCTCTCTGCTCCATATGATTGGCTGCTCTGACCAGCGTAAATAACGAGGCACAGCCGGTTCAACAGAATTCACTGCTCGCTTGTGAAGCTTCTGGTCTCACTTATCCAAGCTAGTGGTGAATACATGATATTGCCCACTATTCAACTGTTTTGGATTGCTCTGATAACCCGACTGCTGCTGCTGGTTGTAACCACCTTGGCTACTCTGATTGTTTTGATTGTTATGTCCACCCTGATCTCCATTGAAGCCTGAACCGGCATTTCCTCCACCGTGACCCGGCCCATGGAATCCGGATCCTGAGCCACCACCTGATCCGTGATCATATCGGAAAGCATTAGAATTTTTGAACTACTGCATAATATAACAATCCTTTCAAAGGTGGGTGGCTGGCGCCTCCTTCGTCCCGTGCTTTGGACAGGGCTGGTTTAATAGATAAGTCAGGCGGTCCGGATTGGGGTTTGGAGCTCCACCACGATTCGGCGGTTTACCCTTCCGTCGCTGACCCCTGTCCTGTGCGTTATTATTAGCCACAAAGTCCATGCTGCCATCTGCTTTACGCTTGCCTCCGTTACCATGACCTGCCGTGTTGTGTTGCTGCCCCTTGGAGTTGTCGTTCTTCTTTCCCTTCCCTGTCTTGTCATCATCAGACTCGGGATCCTTGGTACCATCAGAATCAGCATACTTCACTAACGCAGTCATGAGGGTCCCCATATCGTTGCAATGGCGTTTCATCCGTCCCAATTTCAACTTCAGAGGTTTAAACCGGCAGTTGCTTTCCAAAGTTATAACCGCGGAATCGGCGTTGATACAGTCTGAGGAGTGCAAGATTTCCGAGACTCGTCGTACCCAGCGGGTTGTTGACTCTCCTTCCTCCTGGACACAGGCCGCTAAGTCCACTATCGACATGGGCTCCTTACATGTATCCTTGAAATTCTGGATAAACCGGGCTCGCAACTGGGCCCATGAACTGATAGAATTGGCTGGTAAGCTCTTTATCCAAATACGGGCTGTTTCTTCAAGCATCATGGTAAAATACTTTGCACATGCCGCTTCATCTACGTCAAGCATCTCCATGGCCATCTCATAGCTCTCTACCCCTGCCTCCGGGGACAAATCGGCCGTGTAACTTGGTACCTTGCGCGGGCCCTTGAAATCCTTGGGCAGGCGCACATTGCGTAAAGCGAGGACAAGACAAGGCACTCCCAAAGAACTTGAAGTAACTCCTGGCTCGATTGAGGTGGTTGGACGAACCAGCGTAAGCTGACGAGCCTCATGCTGCACTGCTAACTCTGCGTTCCTGCGCGCTCGGGCCCGGTCCACCACTTCCTGAGCATCACCTGCCGGGTTATGGCCACGGGGCGCTTCACGGTTTCGTGCATTGCTGGAAACGGCCGGTTCATCCATCCGCCTGCTATAACTCCGGCTTGAATGGGGGGTGGAATGAATTCGGTCACGGCTATATGAATATGATTCCTGCTGAACCAAGGTTGTTCGAAGAAGTTCCTTAACCCGGCGCGTCTCCACCGCTTGCGGAGAATCACCTTAAATTGGGATGGCCTCCAGCCGTGAAGCGGCGGCAATAAGATTGTCCATTGGATTAGAATAGTGACATGGAGGCGTCTGGACAGGCTGAGGTATGATATTATTCTGTCGAGGCGGCTCCATCAGACGAGGCTGAACCGGCGCACCCGTCCCAGGTGCCTCCGCCCGGTTTAACCACGGCGGGTTACTAGTCCCTGCTCCTGGGGTGTTAAAGAGGTTTCTGCCATCGAAGACCGTCGACAGGTGAAATCGATGCTTCCTTTTCAAGACTTCATGCGGCGGCGTTACGGTCCACGCATAAGCTTATAGGCCTGCGCATCCAAAGCGGCCCGCTCCGCGGCCATCCTGTTGTTCTCAGCCGCTAGGTCGGCCTTGGCCTGAGTAATCTGTTCCCTCACTTTTGCAATCTCCGCGTTGTGGGCGTCCTGATCCGCCGGGTTAGCCTCTGCCATAAGCACAACCAATGCATCAAACAGATCAGATAAAACTTGAGCGGCGGCGCCGCGAGCCTCTGCCCGGCGGCTGCCGCGGCTGACCGGAGAACATTGCTACTCTGCGGTCGAAGAGTGGACCGCCGCTTTGTGTACCGGCCATGAATATCCCAACCCGGTTGGGCAGATCGAAGGGTCGAATACTGTCACCATCGGACCAGCCCCCAATCCGGCCGTCTTGTAACTGATATAATGACTCGGTTTCTCCGGTCGAGGACTCGTCGCCGGAATAAACGACGGTCTCGCTACCTGGTTCCGATCCACCATCATATTCTCCTCCGTGGATGACTCCCACGAAGGCACGCTTCATGGCCGGTTTACCCTGGGCAGATATCGCACGCTGAGCCGTTTCGACGAGGTCGGTGCAGATGTCTGGCTCAGGGCCCGGTTCACCAATCTTGCCAATGAAAACGTGTATGCCACCAAAGGGGACCCGGTACCCGTGCTCAATAGAGCCGGCCTCGGGGCCCCAGCCTGAATCGTTGATGTAGACCTTGCCGCGACGACTCTTGGTCATCCGGCCCACAGCATAACCCTTGAGTCCTTTGAAGTTGCCCTCCAAGAACTTCAAACCATCGTGCGATAGCCCCACAGTGGGCGCCAACTGTCGTGGTTTTGTCACGGCAGATGTCCTCATGAAAGGACTTAGTCGTGGAGCCATCACTACGGGTTAGCTTGAAGGGGTTAAAGCGGACACAAGGACGCAAGAGAGTTTATACTAGTTCGGCCCCTTCGATGAAGGTAAAAGCCTACGTCTAGTTGTGATGGAATTGATGGGGGTTTCGATGACTAGGTAGCAAACAAGCTTCGCCTAAGTCTCGAGTTGTTGTCTGTTCTCCTGAATAAACTGCTGGGTCGTCCCCTTATATACACGGTGGCGCCCGTCGGTTTGCAGAAGTCGAGACCGGCTCATAGACGTGTCCGGTTCGGTCTCTAGTATTTCAAACTTACAACACAAGTACATACTAATGCCGGTTCACGGCTATAAGCCTTAGACCGGTTCTGGGCCTTAGGCCCTTACAGAATATCCTCATGGGCTTCAAGCATACTTGACTACTGATGAAGTTAACCCGGCCTCTCCTGGCCGGTTTACGCCCATTAGTAATATCCCCAACAGCAGATGTCCTAGTGTGAGGACTTGGTCGTGAGGCCAACGCATCTATCTGGTAGCTTGAGAGGGGTTGAGCGGAATCAAGAAACGCAACACAAGACAATGGTTTAGACAGCTTCGGGCCTCGAGAAACATCATCCGGTAACAACCCTGCATGTTGTTTGTGCCTAGGTCTCATTATGCTCATGAGGGAGTCGCCGTAAACCGGCTCTCCTAGTTATGTCTAGCCCTAAGATTATTTCTCTCTCCCCTTGGGGTGCCCTGCCCCTCCTTATATATGTTGAAGGGGCGGGTTACATGTAGAGTCCAACTCGGATTAAGACTTAAACTATTCTGACTTCTCTTCATGGGCTTCTTAACGTCTTGGGCTTCATAACGTCTCGGGCTTCATAACTCCAGGCGACTCTATCTGCCGAGTTATGACTGTCAACCAGTTATCACTGTCTGTCGGGTTATGACTGTCAATCAGTTATCACTATCTGCCGGTTTATGATGGTCTGCCGGTTTATGATGGTCTGCCCATTTATGATCTGACTTAACACCTGTCGGGTTATCATCTGACTTAACACCTGTCGGGTTATCACCTGACTTAACATCTGTCGGTTTACCACCTGCCGGTTTACCGTCTGTCTTAGCCCTCTGTCTTAACTGTCTGCCTTAACTGTATGTTGGTTTACCATCCGCCGGTTTACCAAGTCCCAGCCGGGTTATGACTTCGGCCGGGTCATACCGCGGGGTATATTGCCGACACTCTCCCCACCAGATCCTCCTCACCCAGATCCGCCACAGCCACCACCGCAGTCGCCATGGTCGGCACCGTCTACGCGCTCTCCACCGTCCCCTTCGCCTAGGACCGCGCCAAGGGCTCCTCCATCGACCTCTCCTTCACCTACTGTAAGTCCCTCGAGCTGGATGACCCTACATCGACCCCGACGCTGGCTTCTTCTTCCTCGGCAGCCACCGGCATTCCTCTGAGATTTCGGCGCCCTTTTCTCCTAACCTTCCAACGAGCCACCATGCGCTCCTCCATAAGCTCCCCGACCATTCCCCTATGCTACCGCCGTCGATCTCGCCCCCTAGTTGCTGTTGCTATTGGTGCTACCCCGCCGCCATGGTGATGCTCGTCGCAGTGGCCACCGTTGCCGCAGCTCGAGTCCGAGCTCGTTGCCGAGCTCGTGAGGTTCCCATGAGCCCAACGCGCACGCGCATGCCTTTCCTCGAGCCCGCTAGCACCATTTACGTCCATGCCCGAACACCACCGCCACCACGGCTTGTCGTCGGCGCCACTGCTCCATCGGATGCGGCGCATCAACAGCTAGCTGTAGCCGCAAACTGCGCGCGTTTTGGTGCCCTGTGGCGCCCGCGCGGTGAAGTTCCGCCGTTGGTTGGGTCGTCACCGGCGTAACTCCGGCGGCGTTGACGTGTCCGACATCATTAGGCGCTAATGTCGCTAATTAGGATAGCCTGGTGAGGATGACAACCGGGGCCCACTGTTAAGTAAGCTGTTTAATTTTCTGGTAGGATTAGATTAATAATTGTGGGTCCACGCATCAAATTTGACTTTCTGGCGCGTGGCCTTTGGTGGGCCCTGGCCGTTATTTGTTGAACCGAATGACATGTGGGCCCCTTCGACTTCGTTGACCAGTCAATGAGTCAACGTTGACTGCTGGCTGGGCAGTCAAAGGGGCCGACTGTCAGCTTCTATGCTGCTTTGTTGTGTACACTTTGTGTATGCATGCAGATGACATGTGGGCCCCTTCGACTTCGTTGACCAGACAACGGGTCAACGTTGATCGCCGGCTGGGCGATCAGCGGGGCGGTATCGCCTTCTATCTTTGCTTTTCTTGTGTACACTTTGTGTATGCACGCAGCAATTTAATCTTTATTTTCAAATTAGTGTTAATTCCAGGAAATGTCTAAAACCTTTGAATTTTAATAGTAAATAAACCGTAGCTCGGATGAAAATGTTTTACATGAAAGTTGCACAGAAAAATCCAACGAATCCGGATACGTGGTCCGTTCATTTGTCACATGCCCCTAACATGTTGAACATGGAACTTTCCCCCTCTTTTCCTCCGTCCGGAATCCGCCTAACGTCGGGAATTCATCCCCGGATGTTTATCCCCTTCGCCTGCAACGTGTAGTACCGTGTTAGTTCACCCCTAGCACCGCGTATTGCCATGTTATGCCTTGTGATGTCTTGTTTGCTCTGTATTTACTGTTTCTTCCCCCTCTTCTCTCCGGTAGACCCCGAGACTGATGTTGCCCCTGTGATCGACTAAGTTGACGATGACCCTTCTTTCTTTTTCAGCAGAGCTTCCAGGCAAGCCTCCCCTTTGATCAGCACGATATCGCCCATTCCATTCTCTCATGCTTGCATTAGATTTTGCTAATGTTATTGTTTGCTCCTATTCTGATGCATAGCCTGCTTTTCTAACATGCTTATTGTTACCTTACCTGCTTATCCTAAACTGCTTAGTATAGGTTGGTCAGTGATCCATCAGTGACCCCCACCTTGTCCTTGTTGCCCCTGCTTCATCATTGATGACTCGATCAACGTGACCGAAGACCAGAGCCTGACACCTCACATCACATCACGCCCTTTTGTTGCTCGACTCTGCAGAGTTACCATCGGGTGCCGAGGGTGGAACCTCATACATCACTCCTGATGAGATCTCTGTAGTGTAGCTATGCGGTCGTGGTCATCGAGGGTGATTTCCTCCTTAACCACTTCCGATACGACTCTGTTGTGCAACCCCTCAAGTGTGAACCTCGAGGGTGGTCCTCTTACGTTCACCTTGATGATTACATCGAGTGGAATCCACCGAGGGTGGTTCCTGGGAGTTTCCCCTTGGTGTTTGGACACACGGATACTTGGACTTTACAACTGTAACTTGGAAAGGCGGGTCGACCCTGAGGGGTACCAGCGAGTGATGTGTAGATCGGTTGACCTGGAGCGTACCTGAGAGTTGAATACGAGGCGTGGCTGGGCATTCTTAGCCCTTGTCGCAAGTCCTCGAGACTGGGCGACAGGGTCACATCTTTCGTGAGTCTCTGCTCGTGACCGCACTACCAACACACTAATGGTTTGGATATTTGATCTGAGGGGCCTCTGGCTTGATAGCACTAACCATCACGTGGGCATAGTATGGGCGTTCTGCGTCATATGTATCAGCCGAAGCTTAATAGGTGTCAGGGACTGAGCGGCGCGCACCGGGTTGGACTGGTATGCTCCTGCCTTTTTAAGGAGGTAGCTAGGTCTGCTCACCGGCCGCCCACGCAACGTGCAGGAGTTCCCGGGGCAATGGCCCATGACCCCTGGGGGCATAGGTTTAGTTCGGCGTGCTGACCTCTCTATTAAGCCTAGGTCGGGTTGCGACATATTGTTTGGCCGAGGACGGGCATGACCCAAGAAAGTGTGTCCGGCAGGAGTTAATCGAGCGTGGTGGGTAAGTTGGTGCACCCCTGCAGGGAAGAAAACATCTATCGATAGCCTTTTCTACGATAACGGACACTTGGAGTTGTATCCCGATCGATACAACTAGAACTGGATACTTGAGGTGATAACTGGATAGTATGGCTCTGGGATTGCTTTCTCGCACCCGAGGTTGCTAACACTACTACTACTTTACTTTATGCTACTCTTATCTCTCCTGATGCTGCAAGATGCTTGAAGCTGTTGAAGATGCTAGTCTTTGATAGGACTAGGCTTTCCACTTCTCTTCTGGCATTCTGCAGTTCAGTCCACATATACTACCCATTTTCGTTGACACCGATGCATATGTAGTGTAGGTCCTTGCTTGCGAGTACTTTGGATGAGTACTCACGGTTGCTTTGCTCCCCCCTTTTTCCCCCTTCTCCATTCTTCTCGGATGTCGCAATCAGATGGTGGAGCCCAGGATCCATACGACCCCACCGAAGACTACTACTACCCCGAGGGTGCCTACTACGACGTGGAGACCGCTGACGACCAGGAGTAGTTAGGAGGCTCCCAGGCAGGAGGCCATGCCTCTTCGATCGTGTTGCTTTTGTGCTAGCCTTCTTAAGGCATCCCTGTTTAACTCATGTCTGTACTTAGATATTGTTGCTTCCACTGACTCTTATGTTTTCGAGCTGATGTATTCGAGCCCTCGAGGCCCATGGCTTGTTATATAAGGTTTGTATTATTTTATTTGTGTCTAGAGTTGTGTTGTGATATCTTCCACGTGAGTCCCTGATCTTGGTCGTACACATTTGCGTGTATGATTAGTGTACGATTGAATCGGGGGCGTCACAAAAGCCAGGGCGGTTTACCAAACCCAAAATATTCATACCATTATTGAAAGACATACCTGTAGATTAATACCATGGTGATGTCTTGATAATTATAATCCAGAGCCAGTATCAATCCGGAGTCATGAAATTTCATCATTTTGATTGCTCAAGGCAAAATATCCTGGTGACTTAAAGTCTGCTATCAGGGTGGGTTATCAAACCCAAAGATGCTCAATGATGAGTCATATAATCAAGGCTACATGGCCTGTGAAATCAGTTCATACTGCCGACTTACAGTGCCATATGCAATAAGGGTAATAGCCCAAAGACATAGAGCGCACCTCCCTATTCAATTTATTCATAATGCCGGCTTACAGCTCCATACGCAGCAAGGGTAACATCCCAAAGACTTAGAGTGCAGAGGTCCAAGCGTATAATCAAATCATACTGGCGGCTTATCATCCAAAGCCAGACCGGGTTATCAAAACTCCAGGTAGATTCAAATGTGAATCATAAGGATCAAGGCGACGTGGCTTGAATCAATTTCAAACCATATATCAATATGGTACAAACGATGAACCTCAAAAAGTGTTCGAAACTAAAACAAATCAGAAAAATCAAGGCCTTCATAGGCTGCCAAGCCTCAATATCAAGTGCTATTCAACGGGCCGCATAGCCACTGAGTTAGTCCTTAATTCAAACCTGTAAGTCAGGCCTCACATGACCAATCGCCGTTGTAATTTTGACAAGTTCAGAGTCTTTATAAGATTGACTGTCAAGAGTATGACAACTCATTCCCGGATTACCTGGTCGGGGTGGCAAGCATACAAAGGCAGGATAACCTGGATTTTTGGTGAAAACACCTAGCGTCCAAGCCTATTACAAGGGATAAACAAAGCTCTACTTCATTAAATAAGAATCCTCTAAGTATTTTTTCAATCTAGGTGTATAAGCCAGACCAATAGGGTAGTCATATCTATGCTCAATGAGCAGGAAGCCCCAAGCAATTTTTAACAAACCATCAAGGCATGTTACCTATGTTTGAACTGCACATTATAGCAAGTTCTCTTTGGTAACAATTCAACATGGGCAGAAAACCCCAAAGTCATTTGCAATCAAGGCATACAAGCCGGATCAGTAGGGTAGTCATAACTATGCTCAATGAGCAGGAAGCCCCCAAGTAATTTTTAAAAGGCATGTAAGTCGGATCAATAGGGTAATCACAATTTTTTCTAAGAACTCGAACTTGCGAGAGATGGATTCTTTTCAAACTGGAATTCTAAACCGGATATTGAGAGCTTCAAAGCTTTATGAGAAACAGGTTTCCCTTGAGCAGATTTTAAACCGGAATCCTTCATTTTAAACCGGAAATTTCTATGAATATGCCAATAGCCTCCAAAACCGTGTTATCTTCCCTTCAATGACCTGGAGTTCTTGAATTTACTGAAATCGACCAATTCTGCCGAGTCATGTCATTGTAGCCACCTGAGTCTCAAGATGACTCGAAGAGTTGGCTTGAGATTCTTCATATTTAACCATGATGTAAACCGGTATGAGTCATTCAATGGCTCAGTGATATATAATTCCCTTTTGAAGTAGACAACTTGTCCTGCATTGGAGAACTTGCAAGCCAGAGTAATTTCTCTTTTAAAGAAAGCAATATGTAATATAAACATATACTGGATGGATTTCACCTGATATGTCAGGCCAGAAATTATCCACCGCAGAGTTGATGATCACCACGGTGAAGCTGAATTCAAGCACGGCCGAGTCGGCCGCGGGAGCGGACAGATGAGTCGTCCGCGACATTGTAAGCCTGTGCGGACAACGAGTCAATCGCCGGTGCACGGACGGGTGAGTCAATCGCAAGCGCGGTAAGCCGCACGGACGATGAGTCAATCGTGGGCGCGGTCCCGGTGAGTTGATGTAGATCAAGCTGCACGGACTGTGGCTTGCGCACACCTATTCAACAGCAAGTGGGCGCAAACACCGGCGCATGATGATGCTAATGCATATTCCATATGCACAGCATGGCACCACCTTCGCAATGAATCATTGTCCTGCACATAAAAACATATAGACCAAAGAGATTGTTCTTTGACAAAAAACAATATGCGCTTATAAAGTAAACTTATATGGATATCACCTGAGTCGTGTGGATGATAGACGGAGTCATACATTCCGTCCGTAGATCGCCTCCAGTAATTTGCAATGGCAATTTAACCACTCTCAAAGCCAAGGCAGAGTTGGCGTTGGCCGGTAGAGGCGGTTTGAAGCACGACCGCAGCAACTGGAGCTGGGCAGCTTGGAACGGAACCTTCGGGTCGTATTTTGACAAAATCAACTCAGTCCCAGCAGAGATGCAAATTTTAGAACAGCCATATCAATCTTGACCAGACCATCAATAATTGATCCATATGTAGCAATTGTTGGAGAAATGTGTTTTAGCTTCATCTCTTTGAGAACTTCATAGGCCCGGGCTACTTTGCCAGATTTGCATGACCAGCTTTTGCGAGACCATTAACCAAAAAATGGAGTAACTTCAAAGTGGGCGGCTCATCCGCGGAGGTGCAAGGCTCGAGGAAACCCCCGGCGAGACTGAAGAGGAACGTGGCCGACCACAGTGGAGGTGGCCTCCCCAAACGGCTCCATGGGGGCGTGACGATGGATGTAACCCGGAGCGGCAACTCAGCAACATTACAGGCCGGATTAGCGATTGATGGTTCTAGTGGTGTAGCCACGGCATAGTATAGTGTTTATTTCTTTACTCTGATTCCCGTAGTTTGTAGAAGTGCATGCTCTAGCCAATGCAACCAAAAGACCGATCTAATGGAAGACACTAGGCAGCACATTATACGTCAACACTCCCCCTCATGTGTGGTTCCCTCAAGCCTAAACATGGACCAAAAGTGGGCTGCAATTTAATTGCGCCAGCCGGGTCTTGAACTCAAGACCTCTTGGCTCTGACACCATGTAGAAGTGCATGCTCTAGACAATGCAACCAAAAGACCGATCTGATGGAAGAGACTAGGCAGCACATTATACGTCAACAGGAGTCCTCACATCTTGTCTTCAACAGCAAACCTGAAAAGCTTCTTTGAGCAGATGTACCAGTTTGATTAGCTGTACTAGTTGGTTGATGGTCTTTACGTGAGATGTACATAACATAACACTAGATGTTGACTTCGATCTCCTTGTGGACTAATATTTGATGGAAGTAGATCACATGTGGAGGAGCAGTAACACCCAGGCAGTCAGCCACCCGCTCGACACTATGGCCCTGTTTGGATACTCTAACTCGGTTAGAGGTTAGAGTTAGATTCTAACCCTGAACTAACCCTGAACTAACTCTGAACTAACTGTATCCAAAGAGGTGTTTGGATGGCAGGGTTAGATGGAGCGCGGATACGGCGAGGCGCCTTCACGGATGTTGTGAGAGGGATGGGGGAGAGGACGAGAAGCTTCGAGGAAGTGGGGAGGGATCTGCTGCGGGGAGAGGGAGAGAAAAAGGTGTTTTTAGTGGTCCCGAAAAGAACTAACCCAAATAAGCACCTCTTGGGTGAGTTAGATTTTTTGGATGGGTTAGATGCATCGAACCCAAACTAACCCTCCTGTTTGGATATTTTTGGGTTAGTTGAGTCCAAACTAACTCTAACGTATGGATCCAAACAGGGATGTGTACGCCCGTAGCCACCGTAGGAAAAAGAACAAGGCAGCTTAGGGAGACCCGCAACAAGGCGGAGCAGTGAGAGAGGCGGGCGGCTCGCTGGCAGGGCAGCCCGATATCTCAAGGCGGACGGCGACTCGTCGTGCAGCAGTTGATGCGACCCGCGACATCTAGACCCGGCGGGGGCACCGCAACGTGACGAAGCCAGCGGGCGGCTCGACCCAGCAAGGAGGCGACTCAAAACTGGCTGTGTAAGATGTGGCGGATGCGGAATCCTGTGGTTTTGATTCAAGGTGGACACAGAGTCCGGCGAGTGGGCGGCGACTTAGTGCAAGGCCGACGAGGCCCACTTCCACAGAGGAGGCCATTGAGGCGACTCAAGGCAGGACGGCTGAAGAGGCGGGACATAGCAGCCTAGCGAAGCACAACAGCGACGGTTCAGAGCGCGGTCGTACAGCCGGCACCGAAGCATGAAGGAGGCCGCAGTAGGGGGCGGAGTGACCAAGTCACGGCAGAGGAGGCAGCAGACGAACCGGCGGGCGGGCGGTCAGCGTGCGGTCGTGCCGGAGTAGGCATCAGCGTGGCGGGTCATAGATACAGAGGCGCTGCAGCGCGGTAGTCAGTGGGATCAGCAGCAGCGAGCCTGCACCAGTGGCTCGCCGGGCGGCCCAAGGGCGAAACCGACGGGGCGGCGTTGGCGGTGACGCGACAGCTTGACATGAGCCAAACCGGTGGAGGCGGCTCTCAGCGAATCTAGATCGACATCGACTCAGACGGGAGGCGACTCTGCGGAGGCAGTTCAGGAGTGGCGAGACTCGTGGGCGGCTCGGAGCGGCTGGTGGATCCGAGCCAGAGACGGAGCGAGGCCAGCCATGGGCCCGTGTTGGTTTGGTTCAGAGCAATCTTTTGACCAGCCGGCGTCCCACCTTTGGTAGTTGATGGCTGGGTTTGCTCCGGCGAGTCTTCTCAGGACTTCAAAAAAGAACTCAATTTCACAGGACGGGTGATCTGTGCCTCAGTAGATCGTAGACCGGCGGCTGCACGCATAGACGTGCCCCTTTGTTTTTCTCGATCTTTCTTTCATCTTTGCTGATGCTGCGAACATGGTAGGCATATCCATCCCGAAAACCGACGGACTAAACAGAACGATTGAAGGGGAAATTCCTAGTCCGTCTCAACGCAAAACTGTGATTGCAGAATCGCCAAAACACTCTTGTCGCGGACTCGGCGGATTACCAAGGTGTGTGCGGTAGCCGTACAACAAGTAACCCTAAAATCTCCGTATGTCTTGGACGCGCCGTTCCGACTGCTCATTGCCGACGTAGATCCTTCCGCCTAGACTCTTCTTCATCCAGTATATTACGAGCTTCTCGATCTCTTAGAAAAATCCCTCCAAGAACTCAACACCACCGTGCGTGGGCCCTATGGTGGGCACCAACTGTCATGGATTTTTCATGGCAGATGTCATTAGCGTGAGGACTTAGTCGTGAGGCCAACGCATCTACGTGGTAGCTTGAGAGGGGTTGAGTGGGACAAGAGACGCGAGGTTTTTTACCCAGGTTCGGCCCCTCGTGGTGGAGGTAAAAGCCTACATCCTGCTTCATTGATATTGATGATGATGATCACGATTACAAGGATGCTCTATCTTGAGAGCTATAGACATGTCTGTCCAACCCTAAGTTGTCAAACTCGTGAAACTTGTCTCTCGTGGGGTCCCCTGCCCCTGCTTATATAAGTTGAAGGGGCTAGTTACATGACTAGTCCTAGTAGGATTAGGATTACTCTATTACAAGTGGAGTCCTAGTCTTGCTTCCTTTGTAAGGGAACATTCTATATGCCTTTTCTCTTAAGTCGGCCCATTATAACATAAGTCGGTCTTCCCACGAGCCGCCTTCTGGGCCACCGGGTCTTGTCGCTCCTCTGACCCACCTGCCGGGTCACCAATGAGTCACCAGGCCCGGCCGGGTCATCAGTGTCGGCGTTCTGGGAACGGGGGTCCCCAGACTTGCCTGCCTGCGGCCTGCGGCGTGGCTCAAAGGAGGCCCAGGACATCCCATCTTCATCAACACATGTTCAAGACCCTCGCGAGGGGCCAAGCCTCGCGGGGCGGATGACCAAGAGCTTCCTCGAGCCGCGGCCTCGTCCCGAGGCTGGCTCATGAGGAGGCGGAGAGTTCAAGGCGGGGTACCTCGCGAGGTGCCCATGACGTAAGCCATGACGACCAAGGGTGCGATCAGGCGCCCGGCCAGCATGGCGTCCTCCTTTCCCCTTTGGTGCAAAGGGAGCAAGCGCGAGCAAGAGCATCAAGCAAAGGCATCCGTTTGATTGCAACAAGACCAAGACCAGCCCCAACGGCTGGAATGCGATCATCGCGGAGCCCAAGCAGGCCTCATCACCGAGCCTTTGGCGGCGAGGACCAACTTTAGTCAGGATAAGTGTACCCGCTGTTCCCCTTCAAAATGGCCAATTGTTGGCGCCCTTCCCGCTCAATATTTGGGAAGAGGCCCAGGGCCTTCGTTTATATAAGTAGAGCTAGCCACCATAGCAGGGAGACGATCGGATAGAGCGGGAAGCATCCGAAGAGAGAGAGAGACCCGATCCTCAAGCTAGAGCACGGGACACCACTTAGCAGTTCATTGCTTCCACCAAGAACAGACCCTCGCGAGGCTGTTCTTCCCTGTACTGTTCTTCATCAGCCCCAGAGGCAATCCACACACCACACAGTGGAGTAGGGTATTACACCACGACGGTGGCCAGAACGAGTATAAATCTTGCGTCTCTTGTGTTGTTCTTGCTAGTAGTTTAGGTCCTTGCGATTCGGCGAGGTACGAGTCGGTGGAGGGTTGGATCTCCGTGCGCACCCCAGAGTTCGAACCTTAAGGGTCTGCTGGAACCCGATATCCGACATTTGGCGCGCCCGGTAAAGTGCGCGGAATCATATACGCCACCTCGTGTCCCGTCGCATCGTCGCCGCCATGACCGGCGACCAAGTGGGCAACCAGATCCTTAGGGCGTGGTCCGCCCACCTTGAGCCGCTTCGCCTCGGGTGACCCGTGCCCCGAGCAGCTCATGATCCGCCCGGGCGCCGCGGGCCAGGTGACACGGACGAGCCGGACGGCTCTCACACGCGACAGCGCGGTTGGCAGCAAGAGCCTCCAACCACGCGCGACCACATCCCGTACACCGCCGGGCAGGCGAACTCGAGGGCCGCGGCCGCAGCGCGATGGCGAGAGCTGCTGCGATGCAAAGAGCTGCTGGAGAGCGGCGCGATGTCTTGCTAGAGCGAGTGGCGGAGCTCACAGGCTTCCCGCCTCGAGGCTCACCCCTTCTGCACCCAACTCCCACCTCAGGCCGAGGGCGGCCCGCACGGGGGCTCCACGCGCGCCCGCGATCTCCAAAGCTACTCCAGCACCGGTGAAGCTGTCGGCGCCGGGCCGGCGGCGGGGTTGCCCCGCCCCCGGCCCGCGGAGAAGGACTCGACGCAACTCACGACCTTGGTGGACCGCCGCGCCACCACCCCACGGCGGGCGCATCAAGCAGGGCAGCAAGGCACACTCAGCACTACGGCGTGGCCTTCGGGATGACGGCGCCGGAAGAATACGTGCCCCACATGATGGACCAGGGGCACCCACATGAGGGAGAACAAGACTCACTCCTCAGCCCAATCTGGGGGGATGAGGCGCCAGAAGCCGCGCTCTTCCAGGAGTCTCGAGATGGTCGCACTAGCCACGCCGGGGGCGACGATTATCGGGTACCGCTACTTCCTCAAGAGCAAACATACGCTAACCATAGGTCGCGGGAGGAACAGGTCGCCACGACGAGGGGCTGCCCCGCTCCCGCAGCCTCCTACCCCTCGGTAGGGGGGCGCAAGGGGCTGCCGGAGAGGGGCAGAGATCCGACATCACCACCGCGGCGTTCGGAGCAAGGCGTTCTCCGGAGGTAGGCCCTCTGCTGGGGAGGTGCCTCAGGGCCTGCCCCTGGCGGAGGACCCGTGGTCGTCGGGGGAACCGCTGGCGACCGCTCTACCCCACCGGCGGCGTCCTGGTTTTCGGTCGTCGTTGGTGGCACTAGAGTGTGGCGCAAGGCGGGGCCCTCGTCTGGCGATATGAAGCAAGGCCGGTACCTGTGAAGAAGGCCCAGTGCCTGTGAAGCTCGCCGCCCCGTGACACTCTCACGTAATAATGAGTGGGGCTGTACACGCCCGAGTCTCAGGGTGACGGCCTCGGGCCCTGGGGCTCCCTCCTACGCCCAAGATGGCACTTAGCTCACATTTGGTGAGAAGACGTCCAAGACTAGACTAGGTGCCGGACGCGGCCTTTTTTCTGCTTTCATTGGTTTCCTTCTGGCTGCCGTTTTCCCCTGTTAGTTTTAAGTTGAATTTGAGCTCTAAGATTTGCGCATATTCGGGGAAGGGGTGCTTAGTCTCGTTCGAGCAAATTTCTCACATTTCGGTTACAACTCCGCCTCAGCCCCTCGTGAGCCGGGCCAGGCCAAGCTTGCGCGCAGCCCAGCCTGTCGCTACCGCGTCCTCTCCGGAGGGTTTGTACTGCAGGTCCTACGGATTCGATCGGTAGACACTCAAATCGCCTCAGCCTCCCACAGGCTATCTCGGGGCTCGTATGAAACAAAGGTAAACCATCCAACTAGCGGCATTAAACAGCCTACCACTTGGCGCGGGCGTATGGGCGATGTAACACCTGCTAATACGAAGAACACAAGTTTTACATGAGGGGCTCCCCCTCCCAAAATGCTCTCACCTCCATCAGGTTAAAACCTGAGTTCTATCCATGCAGGGCAATGGAACAAGGACAATACAAGATCAATCGGATAAATCCCCCAATGCATCCTCAGGAGCACCTCCCGAGCCGTTGCTGGCGTCGCTGGCCTCGCCGTCGCTGTCTGCGTGATCATCGGCGGCGTCTGGGCCATTCACCACGCCGCCCTCGTCGGCGGCCACGACTGCGTCGTCATCGTCCGAAGCGAAGGCCCGGACGATGGCATCCACGTTGTCTTCCACCGGTCGCCAGTCGCCGCGACGGCTCGGGAGGCTGGGGCGATTACTCGCCGAAATCAAAGTGGGGGTCCATGTCCGGAGATGATTGAAGACACGAGAGAAAGGCGCCCGAGCAGCGCTGCTCCTCTCCTCCACCAACCTGTCGGCCCTGACCGATCCGCGCCTCAACCGCGCCACCACGCCGGTGAAGAAGCGAAGGTTGCCGGCGTAGGTGACGCGTCTTGGCCTACCGCCGCCCTCGCAGATATTGTCCAAGGCTACGTTAGCTCTTTCCGGGCGTGGCGAGCATGGGACGGTGCTCATGCTCCAAGATTCGCCACGACGCATCTCGTCCGCGTGCAGCGCGCAACAGCCTCGGCCTCCTCCCCGCTGGCGAAGAAGGAGCGCCTCGGCACGAG
Source organism: Aegilops bicornis (assembly GCA_021605145.1). Classification (NCBI taxonomy): domain Eukaryota; kingdom Viridiplantae; phylum Streptophyta; class Magnoliopsida; order Poales; family Poaceae; genus Aegilops; species Aegilops bicornis. Next base: position 327,820,423 of record CM038673.1, read on the forward strand.
AGGTGGTGGACTCCTCTGCGCCACCTCAAGGGCGGCTTTGAAGAGCATCGGCCCGCGCGCTCGCCTCCTCCAGTTTGGCCCTCAAGGCAGCAGTCCTGCCCTCAGCCTCGGCCTTGATCAACCCCAACCGCTCCTCAAACTCGTGCTCGAGGTTCGAGCGCGCCGCCGCCACTCGGCGTCCGACCTCCTCCATGACGCGTGCTTCCCGTGCAGCAACCTCATCCTCTGCTCGCGTCGCCAAGCGCTCCCTCGTCTCCAAGCGCTCGTACTCGCAGCGTTCGGCGACTTCGGCGTCGGCGCCTCTTCACGCTTCGAGCTCCGCCGAGTCGCCAGAGGCCACCTTCATCGGCGAGGGCTGCCTCGCGCAGCTCGCTGCTCCTCCAGCAGTGGCACGGGCGAGGCTACCCGCGCCGCTCCTCCGCCGCCTCGCCGCCTGTCAGCTGCCCGGGCCTCCTCGACGGCCCGAGAACAGGCCTCCCGAGAGGCTGCCAGCGACGCCTTGGCCTCTTCGTCATCAAGCTCGCGCGGGCGACGTGCAAAGGCGGCAGCGCCCTCCAGCTCACGCCTCTCTGCGGCCAGGCCCAGGCCCTCGGCCTCGAGGCGCGCGTCTTCGTCAGCAAGCTCTTCACCAAGAAGGCTCACCGCGTCTTTCGCCCTTCGAAGAAATCCTTGGCGAAGGGTGCGACGCTCCCGGGCACGCTCGCGCACATCCTCCACACCATCGACCGCCTCAGACGGGCCCCGGGAGCCGCGAATCAACACTCCCCCTCCGGACTGGGGGCTGGGGGCTAGCACCCTCGCGACGGCCGGGCGCGCCGCGCCATGAGTCCGGCCTGGAGCCAGCCCATCCCCAGACGAGGGGCGCAGGAAGCGCCTCAGCCAATCGCCGTCCACGACCAGGCGAGAAGCCCATGGCAGGCTAGCTATGCCTCGGGAAGGCTCACGAGGAAGGATCGCGAGGCGCGCAGGGCCACGACGCGCCTCAGGACGACTCACCTCCCCGGTCGCCCTCACCACAAGAGCTCCGCTGCTTGAAGCACTCGAGGACTGGGGAGGGGGCGAAGCCGGGGAGGAGGGCTCCTCACCCGTCTCCATGAGCTCGACAGGAAGGGGCCTGCACGGCAAGGATCAGTACAAGCAGCAGAAGAATCAGGAGCTGGAAAAGAAGAAGGCTTACTCATCAGTAGCGAAGTACTTCCTGCGCTTCAGCAGGCGACAAGGGTAATCATCGCCCAGGGCCTCCCTTCTCTTCCGGAGGCCCTCGAAGTTCATGCGGAAACGGCCCAAGATTTGGGCTCAGGGATCAGCCTGTGGCGAGGGAGAAGCATCAAGGCGGCTTGCGTCAGGGGCGTCTGCCTGACGCGCGCTGCTAGTCGCCTCACCAAGAGAAGCAGCAGGGGCCTCGGGGGCTCCAGCCTGGCAGGCTGGGCGGCTGCCTGCCCATCCTTAGCCCGCCGGCATGAGCCTCAGGAGTTGCCCCCTCGCGAGCATCGCCAGGCGCTGTCACCCCGGCGGGGGTCCCTTCAGCCTCTGGCGGCTCGTGCCTCCCTGCTCCGCCACTTGAGGAGGAGCCGCCTTGGCCGACTGGAAGGGCTGTCACCACCACTGGATTCTCGCGAGGCCCCTGGAGACCAGCGGGGCGCAGCCCCCATTCGTCGAAGATAGGCATCTGGTTCACCAAATCACCCCTATTCCGGCAGAGGTACAGCAAGGCCCCTTCATGTAGGATGCCACCGGGGTTAGGATCGCCAGTTAGGACCAGGAGCACCTTCCTTAGCGCTTCTGGCGTCAGGTCTTCTTCCTGGAGCCTCATACGATCACCAGGCCCGCCGAAGGCCCACATCCGGTGGGAATGGCGTTGGAGAGGAGCAATGCGGCGCATCAGGAACTCCTTCACCACCTTGGGCGCTGTCACTGCAAGCGACCTCAGGAATGCGAAGCGGCGCCAGACGAAGAAGAGCCGAGGGCTTGAAAGCGTCTCCTGGCCCCAGCCAGAATTGGGGACAGCAGGCGAAGTTGGCTCCGATAGCAGGGGGCTGGGCACCCCCGCATCCACGTACAACCACCTCTCGCGGAACTCAGCCGCGGGCGGAGGCAGGCTGAAGTCAATCCCTGAGGCCGCGGTCTCGGGCGCGGCGACGAAGCTCACGCACGCCGAGCATTGAGTGGGGTCGACAAGGCGCAGAGAGAAGAAGTGGCGCAGCAAGGCAACCTAGGGAAGGATGCCCATCATTGCCTCACAAACAAAGGCGAAGACCGAGAGGAGAGTAATGGACTCAGGACCTAGATGCATCATGTGGATCTGATAGTGGGAAAGCACGGGATTGAAGAAATCAGAGAAAGGGGGAACCAGCCCCGCCCATAGGGCGTCAACGAAATACTGGACCTCGGTGACTGTCCTGTCGATGGCGAAGTGGGACGCGGGCCAGGCCGTCGTCCTCCCACATTCATCGAAGGAAGTGGCCAGAGCTGAACCGACCTTGCCCAAGCCCTCCAGATTGAGTATGATCGACGGATCGACAATGGAGGCGGGGCGGCGAAAGCGGCGGGCGAGGTTTTCTTCCCTTTCCCCTTCTTCGCCGGAGCCATGGCGATCGAAAGGGGGAAGGGGATTTGAGATTGGATTGGAAATGGAAACTGGAGTTCGAGAAAGGGAAGGACTGGAGCGCACAAGCAGCAGAGAGGGGAACAGATGTGTGCAGCACCGTGTCCGCCTAGCAAGGCACGAAATAAGGAGGCGTGGGGGAACAGTGCCGCCCACGTCCAATCAACCGCCACGCGTTGCCCAAGGCCGCAGGCTGTTAGGGCCCGCGACGATTCGCACTTGCCCTTCCGCCTCTCTGCTCAGCCAAGTTCGGGCGCGCCATGGGCCCGGGGGCTCCTGTCGGCGTTCTGGGAACGGGGGTCCCCAGACTTGCCTGCCTGCGGCCTGCGGCGTGGCTCAAAGGAGGAGGACAGCCCATCTTCATCAACACATGTTCAAGACCCTCGCGAGGGGCCAAGCCTCGCGGGGCGGACGACCAAGAGGTTCCTCAGGCACGGCCTCGTCAGGCTGGCTCATGAGGAGGCGGAGAGTTCAAGGCAGGGTACCCCGCGAGGTGCCCATGACGTAAGCCATGACAACCAAGGGCGCCAGTCGGGCGCCAGCCGCGCAGCGTCCTCCTTTCCCCTTTGGAGCAAAGGGAGCAAGCGCAGGCAAGAGCATCAAGCAAAGGCATCCGTTTCGGTGCAACAAGACCAAGACCAGCCCCAACGGCTGGAATGCAGTCATCGTGGAGCCCAAGCAGGCGTCATCACCAGAGCCTTTGGCAGGCGAGGACCAACTTTAGTCAGGATAAGTGTACCCGCTGTTCCCCTTCAAAATGGCCAATTGTTGGCACCCTTCCCGCTCAGTATTTGGGAAGAGGCCAAGGGCCTTCGTCTATATAAGTAGAGCTAGCCACCATAGCAGGGAGACGATCGGATAGAGCGGGAAGCATCCGAAGAGAGAGAGAGAGACCCGATCCTCAAGCTAGAGCGACGGGACACCACTTAGCAGTTCATCGCTTCCACCAAGAACAGACCCTCGCGAGGCTGTTCTTCCATGTACTGTTCTTCATCAGCCCCAGAGGCAATCCACACACCACACTCTGGAGTAGGGTATTACACCACGACGGTGGTCTGAACCAGTATAAATCTTGTGTCTCTTGTGTTGTTCTTGCTAGTAGTTTAGGTCCTTGCGATTCGGCGAGGTACGAGTCGGTGGAGGGTTGGATCTCCGTGCGCACCCCAGAGTTCGAACCTTAAGGGTCTGCCGGAACCCGAAATCCGACAATCAGTTAGTGGAGAGATCCGGGCGGGTCACTTAGTGAGTCACCAAGTCAGGGCAGGTCATCAGTGAGTCGCCAAGTCCGGCTGGGTCATATATCCGGCCAGGTCATACCGCAGGGTATATCCCCAACACTCATGGCGGTGCAGAAGAAAGCCGAGGCCGAGGCTGCCGAAAATAAAGCGGCTACCGAAAAGGCGGTGGCCAAACTTGAGACGGTGAAGATCGCCGACGAGAAGCATGAGGCTCGAGTGGCCGAAGTGCAGGTGGAGCTCAAGGATGCCGTCACGAAATGTGAGGCCCTTGAGCAGAAATAGAGAGAGCAGTCCTCCGAGCTGTCCAAGGTGGATAAAGAGTTTGGGGACGCTAGGACAGAAGTGCGCGGTGCCCGGGAGGAGCTCCGACAGGTGAAGCAGATCACAGATGATAAGAAATACTTACTGCATAGTGTTTTTGGCGGCAACAGGTTTGCCTTGCTGATGCGGGTCTGGCGCTCTGCAGGCGTTTTTGTCGAGCTTCCGAAGAGTGTGGCGGGTGCGGCGGAGCACTACGCAACCCGGGAGGAGTACTCCAAACAACGGCTTTTCTGGTCGCAGTTACAGGTGCCCAAGCACCCTCCTCTCCTTAGCAACCATATGAAGCGGTTTATGGAGCTGCATCCGATGGCCAAGCCAGCCTTGAAGGCTCTTTCTGTCCGGTTGTGGCCTATAGAGCCTATTCCGGATAGCTACTTCGGCCTGGTGCAGAAGTTGCATGATGCGTCGCCCTGAATTGATACTATGAAGCATTCTTCATGCCTTGAGGGAGCTAGGCTGGCCTTTGTGAAGACCATGGTTCATTGGCCTAAGATGAAGCCAATGGACACGGCCACTGGGCCCCCGCCGATTGGAAAGGAGCATCGTAGCCCCGAACTATATTTCCCCAAGTTATGGATGGTGCTCGGGCGATAGAAAGCCAGTGCTCAAAAGATGTAATCATTGACTGATTATATTAAGTTGTCAATTGGACCTTATGCTTTATAATGTGGCCCGTTTGTATGTTATATACTATGGCGTTTTTATTTTGTCTCATGTGCGGTCGTTTATTATTCTGAAAGTTACCAGTCTTCGGCTTCAGCCCCCAAGTGAATATCACGAGGGGTGTTTCGTCTCCGCACTGTTACACAGAGCCGACGTCTGTCACGAAGGTGGTAGTGCGTGAGAGAGACTAGGAAATCAGACTATGCGGCTCTATTACTTTCACTTAGCCATAGGAGCTTGACTGCGGGAGCTAGTGACTAGCCCCCAATGCTTTGTGATGTACGGGGTAGCCGAGGCATGCCCTTGTAATCACATGGTTTGTGCTAGGACGAACCCTGCGTATGACACAGACAAATCGCCAATGACTTTAAGTATAACACTAGTCATCGGATTGTGTAGGATCGAAAGTATGTCTACAGGCGGGTGATTAGACTACTTGGCCAATTAAAAATCTATCCTTTTCCCAATTTTAGTTCTTGGCAGATTTTAACAACTTAGAACAAGTCAAGCAATCTTAACACTATTAAAGCAAGCATGCAAAGAGTATATGAGCAGCGAAAACTAAAGCATGCAACTTGCAAGAATGTAAAGGGAAGGGTTTGGAGGATTCAAACGCAATTGGAGGCACGGATGTTTTTGTCGTGGTTCCGATAGGTGGTGCTATCGTACATCCACGTTGATGGAGACTTCAACCCACGAAGGGTAACGGTTGCGCGAGTCCACGGAGGGCTCCACCCACGAAGGGCCCACGAAGAAGCAACCTTGTCTATCCCACCATGGCCGTCGCCCACGAAGGACTTGCCTCACTTGCGGTAGATCTTCACGAAGTAGGCGATCTCCTTGCCCTTACAAACTCCTTGGTTCAACTCCACAATCTTGTCGGAGGCTCCCAAGTGACACCTAGCCAATCTAGGAGACACCACTCTCCAAGAAGTAACAAATTGTGTGTTGATGATGAACTCCTTGCTCTTGCGCTTCAAATGATAGTCTCCCCAACACTCAACTCTCTCTCTCATAGGGTTTGGACTTGGTGGAAAGAAGATTTGAGTGGAAAGCAACTTGGGGAAGGCTAGAGATCAAGATTCATATGGTAGGAATGGCATATCTTGGTCTCAACACAAGTGTAGGTGGTTCTCTCTCAAAAAATGTAGGTTGGAAGTGTAGGTTCGTTCTGATGGCTCTCTCCACGAATGAAGAGGAGGTGGAGGGGTATTTATAGCCTCCACACAAAATCTAACCGTTACACACAACTTGCCAAACTCGGTGAGACCGAATTGATAAACTCGGTCAGACCGATTCAGCAAATCTAGTGACCATTAGGATTTTTGGTGGGACCGACATGCAACTCGGTAGGACCGATATTGTTAGGGTTAGGGCATAACGTAATCTCGGTGAGACCGATTACACAAACTCGGTGAGACCGGTTTTGGTAATAAGCTAACCAGAGAGTTGGTCAGGTAAACTCGGTGGGACCGATTTGCTCATTTCGGTGAGACCGAAATGTTACAAAAGGGAAACAGAGAGTTTACATTGCAATCTCGGTGGGACCGATCGCTCATATCGGTGGGACCGAAACGTTACGAAGTGAAACAGAGAGATTACAATCCCATCTCGGTGAGACCGAGATCCCTATCGGTGAGACCGATTTGCGTAGGGTTTGTGGTAGTGGCTATGACATCTGAACTCGGTGGCGCCGGATAGGAAGAATCGGTGGGGCCGAGTTTGACTTTTGGTTTGGGTCATATGTGGATGTGAGAAAGTAGTTGAGGACTTTGGAGCATATCACTAAGCATTTTGAGCAAGAGCCTCATTAAGCAACACCTCATCCCTCCTTGATAGTATTGGCTTTTCCTATTGACTCAATGTGATCTTGGCTCACTAAAATAGAAAAATGTATAGTCTTGAACTTTTGAGCTTGAGCCTATCCTTTTGTCCTTAGCATTTTGAGGGGTCCACTTTTCTCATCCATGCCATGCCAATCATTGAGCTTTCCTGAAATATTAGTCTTGAAATAGTATTAGCTCAATGAGCTATATGTTGTTAGGAATTACCTAAACCACCTAGGGATAGTTGCACTTTCAATCTCCCCCTTTTTGGTAATTGATGAAAACATATAGATCAAAGCTTCGACAAATAATAATAAGAGTGAAAAACATTGGTTCTTTGAGAAGTATGTGAAAAGGAAAAGCTCCCCCTAAATTTGTGCATAGTTTAAGATTTGCTTTTGACTGCAAATGCACAAAGAGTTAGGATCATGGGTTACTCTTCCATGTCACATACATCTTGGTGGAGCGCTCAAAATGATAATAATTAAAATACATGCACTCATCACCAAGCAAAGTGAGTGATCATATGGAGTATAAAAGGATAATGTCATCCAACAAGCATAAAGGTAGTATATGATCAAACACATGATCATCCAAGTATCACACACAAGCATAAAGTATCTCAAACAAGCAAATACCAAGGTTCAACCACCAAAAAGGAGCAAGAGAGAACAAAAAGCAACACTCTCTCGAAGCCTATGATCTATACATTTTCTCCCCCTTTGGCAACAAGTTACCAAAAAGTTCATAAAAATGCATAGTGCTAGATCGACTCCCAGGCTTGGTCTTCAGGTGGTGGTGGTGTAGATAGGACTCCAAGGACGAAGGCATCAGTTGATGTTGATGGAGCTGGTGGAGTGGGTGCTGGAGCTGGTGGTAGTCTTTGAAGGCATGGTGGTGCGAGATGAAGTTGCTCCGGTGTCTATAACTAGCATAGCAGCAGATCTCTGACCTCTGGGCACTCTAGCAAAAGCATCAGTGGTTGTCTTGCCCTTCTTCTCCAGCACTTCCTCCTGAAGTTGTGAAAGCACAAGTGCTCCCTGGGTGATTTTGGTAATTAATGACAACATATCTTGTTGGACTAACATTTTTACCTAGTATGTTTCAGACAAGTTCAACAAAATTAAGTGGCATGGACTAAAGGATGTGGAACCTCTTCAAGATGCTAAGGACAAAGGATTGGCTCAAGCTTCAAGTACAAGACTCTACATTTTCTATTTTAGTGATCCAAGATCATGTTGAGTCTATAGGAAAAGCCGATACTATCAAGAGGGGATGAGGTGTTGCTTAATGGCTTGCTTGCTCAAAGTGCTTAGTGATATGCTCCAAAACCCTTGAGGGAGTCCTGGATTAGGGGGTATCCGGATGGCCGGACTATAACCTTTGGCCGGACTCCTGGACTATGAAGGTATAAGATTGAAGACTTCGTCCCGTGTCCGGATGGGACTTTCCTTGGCGTGGAAGGCAAGCTTGGTGATATGGATATGTAGATCTCCTCCCATTTGTAACCGACTCTATGTAACCCTAACCCTCTCTGGTGTCTATATAAACTGGAGGGTTTTAGTCCGTAGGACGAACAACAATCATACCATAGGCTAGCTTCTAGGGTTTAGCCTCTCTGATCTCGTGGTAGATCTACTCTTGTACTACCCATATCATCAATATTAATCAAGCAGGAGTAGGGTTTTACCTCCATCGAGAGGGCCCGAACCTGGGTAAAAGCATCGTGTCCCTTGTCTCCTGTTACCTTCCGCCTAGACGCACAGTTCAGGACCCCTTACCCGAGATCCGCCGGTTTTGACACTGACATTGGTGCTTTCATTGAGAGTTCCTCTGTGTCGTCATCTTTAGGCCCGATGGCTCCTCCGATCATCAACAACGATGCGGTCCAGGGTGAGACTTTTCTCCTCGGAGAGATCTTCGTATTCGGCGGCTTTGCACTGCGGGCCAATTCGCTTGGCCATCTAGAGCAGATCGAAAGCTACGCCCCTGGCCATCAGGTCAGATTTGGAAGTTTGAACTACACGACTGACGTCCGCGGAGACTTGATCTTCGACGGATTCGAGCCACAGCCAAGCGCGCCGCACTGTCACGATGGGCATGATCTAGCTCTACCACGAAAGCAAAGGTGCCGGAGGTCAAGCATTAGTGTCCGCTCCGACCCTCAGCTCGGAGCCGACTGCGCCAATCGAGGACGGGTGGCTGGACACCGCCTCGGGGGCTGCAATCTCTACGGCGATTGAGCCGAACACCAGCCTTGTCCTTTGCGAAGCTTGTGACTCCAAGGTGCCGGACTCCCCTCCGGACTCCGAACCTTCCGCGCCCCTGCCAATCGAATCCGATTGGGCGCCGATCATGGAGTTCACCGCCATGGACATCTTTTTCAAAGACTTCGCCCTTCGGCGACATTCTGAATTCACTAAAGTCTCTCTCTTTATCAGGAGAGCCCTGGCCGGACTATGGTCAGCAAGGTTGGGATGCGGACGACGAAGAAATTCAAAGCCCACCCAGTACCCACTTCGTAGCCACTGTCGATGATTTAACCAACATGCTCGACTTAGACTCCGATGACATCGACGGTATGGACGCCGATGCAGGAGACGACCAAGAACCAGCGCCTACAGGGCACTGGAAGGCCACCTCGTCGTATGACATATACATGGTGGACACCCCAAAAGAAGGAACGGCGATGGAACAACGGAGGATGACCCTCCAAGAAGAAGCCTAAGCGCGGCGCCGGGCGCCGCTCTAAATCCCGCCAAACCATAAAACGACGATTCCGGCACGGGAGATAATAACACCCCGGACAGTGCCGAAGACAACCCCCTCCAGCAGGATTCAGCACAGGAGGATGGAGATGCCAGCCCTCATGAGAGAGCGGCAGACAGAGAGGTAGAGGACGATGATTACATGCCTCCCTCCAAAGACGAGGCAAGCCTCGACGACGACTAATTTGTCGTGCCTGAGGATCCCGTCAAACAAGAGCTTTTCAAACGCAGGCTTATGGCCACGGCGAGCAGCCTAGAGAAAAAACAGCAACAGCTTAGAGCTTAGAGCTTTTCAAACGCAGGCTTATGACCATGGCGAGCGGCCGAAGAGTACGAAATTGAACGCCCCTCCAAGAGCTACCCAAAATGCAGGCTGCTACCCCGATTAGAGGAGGAAGCACCTAGACCTACATCACCAGCGCATGATGCGGCCGACCGGTCACCTCGTGGCCGCGACAAAGAGGCCTCTCGACCCTCCACTCAAGCCGCACCCCAGCATCGCTCAAAGAATACCAAGGCACGGGGAAATGCGCCAGACCTGCGAGATATATTGGAGGACAGGGCAAGGCAAAAAAGATCGATCTATGGATCGCGTGGGCGCCCCACGACACGTGACGATAACTGTCATGCCGGATATGGTAAATCCGACCGGACTGAACAAAGTAGAGAAAGCTTGTTTGAGCTACGTCGTGATATAGCCCAAGATGCAGGCGCCAAGACACCCACTATGCTTCACAGATGAAGTAATGGATCATCAAATCCCCGAGGGTTTCAAACCCGTAAACATCGAATCATACGATGGCACAACAGATCCTGCGGTATGGATCGAGGATTATCTCTTTCATATCCACATGGCCCGCGGTGATGATCTACACGCCATCAAATACCTCCCACTCAAGCTTAAAGGACCAGCTCGGCATTGGCTCAACAGCTTGCCTGAGAATCAATTGGTTGTTGGGAGGACCTGGAAGCCGCATTCCTCGACAATTTCCAGGGCACCTATGTGTGACCACCAGACGCCGATGACTTAAGCCACATAATTCAGCAGCCAGAGGAATCGGCCAGACAATTCTGGACACGGTTCTTAACCAAGAAAAATCAAATAGTTGACTGTCCGGACACAGAGGCCCTTGTAGCCTTCAAACATAACATCCGTGACGAGTGGCTTGCCCGGCACCTAGGACAGGAAAAGCCGAAATCCATGGCCGCCCTCACAACACTCATGACCCGCTTTTGCGCGGGAGAAGACAGCTGGCTAACTCGTAGTAATAATATGACCAAGAGCCCTGGTAATTCGGATACCAAGGACAACAATGGTAGGTCACGTCGCAACAAACAAAAGCGCTACATTAACGGCGACAATGCTGAGGATACGACAGTTAATGCCGGATTCAGAGGCTCTAAACCCGGTCAGCGGAAAAAGCCATTTAAAAGAAATACTCCGGGCCCATCCAGTTTGGACCGAATACTCGATCGCTCGTGCCAGATACACGGCACCCCCGAAAAACCAGCCAATCACACCAACAGGGATTGTTGGGTGTTCAAGTAGGCAGGCAAGTTAAGTGCCAAAAACAGAGACAAGGGGCTGCATAGCGATGACGAGGAGGAGCCCCGGCCGCCGAACAATAGGGGACAGAAGGGCTTCCCCCCACAAGTGCGAACGGTGAACATGATATACGCAACCCACATCCCCAAAAGGGAGCGGCGTGCACTCAGGGACGTATATGCGTTGGAGCCAGTCGCCCCAAAGTTCAACCTAAGGTCCTCCTGCCCGATCACTTTTGATCGAAGGGACCACCCCACTAGCATCCGCCATGGCGGATTCGCCGCATTGGTTCTAGACCCAATCATTGACGTATTTCACCTCAAAGAGTCCTTATGGACGGTGGCAGCAGCTTGAACTTTCTTTATCTGGATACAGTGCGAAAAATGGGCAAAGATCCCTCAAGGATTAAACCCACAAAGACAACCTTTAAAGGCGTCATACCAGGTGTAGAGGCCAACTGTACTGGCTCAGTTACACTTGAGGTGGTCTTTGGATCCCCGGATAATTTCCGAAGCGAGGAGTTAATCTTCGACATAGTCCTGCTCCGCGATGGCTATCACGCGACCGCTCGGACGAACCGCATTGCGGTAAAGTTCAATGTGGTGCCGCACTACGCATACCTCAAGCTCAAGATGCCAGGCCCTCGAGGAGTCATTACGGTCAATGGAAAGACTGAACGCTCTCTCCGAATGGAGGAGCATACGGCGGCCCTCGCGGCGGAAGTACAAAGCAGCATTTCAAGGCAATTCTCTAGTCCGGCTATTAAACGTCCAGACACCGTCAAGCGTGCCCGGAGTAACCTACAACAAGACCACCTGGCATGTTCCGAGCAAGCGTAGCAATGCAGCCCCAACCACAGCCCTCGCGAAATTGCGAAACTAGTACTACGCGTACATAACTACGCTCTGGAAATACCATGGGCATAGGGGGAGGGGCACGACCACGGCTTGCCCAAAATGCGGCTCAATAGCACCAGGGGCTCCCGATTTTTTCATTCTTTTTTTCTTCTTACTTTCAGGACTCCACTCTACGGAAGGCACGTCCGGCAGTACAATCGCCGAACACACGATGCAACAACCAGGGAGGCAGAAAGCTACATCGAGTGTCCAGGTGGTCTCTATAACGAGCAGTATACTTGTTTCACACATCATCCATAGCTCGCTCGAGGGGGGACATGTCAAATAGTCCCATCTCTTGCTTATCGCACTATTTGTATCGTCACCTGCTTTTACCATGCCATTTCGAATAAACAATACATAGCTTTCGGCCTATTATTGCATTCCTTTATTATAAAAATATGTTCAGTTATGACATTATGCAACCGTACACTTTGGTACGGCCAATACACTGTGGACTTACGTAATTCTATAATATGGTGTGAGAAGTCCGAACACTCTCATGAGTGCGGCACCCCGAACTTATAGCATTATATGCATCGACTCTGAATCATGTCTTGAGTCAATAGTTGGGTTTGCCTGGCTCCCATGTTTTGGTACCTTACGTTCCGTTATATCAGCTAAGGTAGCGCTGGGAGAACCACTGTGATTGTGCCCCGGTTGAGCTGGGCTAAGCACCTCAGTGGAGAAAGCTAAAACTGACCGTCATGATAGGGCGAGAGCTGGTCGCTGTTCGAGAGGTTTTCGAGTCCCTAAAGACTTATGCCGCCTAGAGCGAGGAGTCGGCTTTGTCCGCCTAGGCGTGGATAGCGCCTCAACTTCGGTCTTCCGAATACTAGGGGCTTCGCCAAAATTTAAAAATATAGAATTATATGGCTAAGTGAGAGTGTTCAAGCATTATAGTCCGATTGCCTTGTTCGTTGTGTTGAGCGCCTCCCTCGAAGGACCCTAGAATGGGAAAAAGAGCGCTCAAGTTTATCCCGAACACCCCAGCACTCGTGGCATGGGAGCAGAACCCGACGACTCGCCATCTCTTAAATTTAATAAACGGCCGCACAGAAGGTAATATTTTAAATTCAAAAGCGTTGCTTAGCGCATATGAACAAGTTTTCAGCGTACAGGATCACAAATGCGAGTTTACTCAAAAATTACATCTTTGGAGCATTCATCCGCTATAAGGCGGGCACCCTTCAGGACGCCCACATAATACACCTCGGGCTTGCGATGCTCCTTGCCTGGCGGTGGTCCATCCTTCACAAGCTTCTCTGCGTCCATCTTGCCCCAGTGCACTCTAGCACAGGCAAGGGCCCTACGGGCACCTTCGATGCATACGGAGCGCTTGATGACTTCAAGCCATGGACAGGCATCCACCAGTCGCCTCACCAGCCCGAAGTAGCTCCTGTGCATGGCTTCCCTGTGCCACAATGGACAATGAGACCCTTCATGGCCTGTTCGGCCACCTTATGGAGCTCGACCAGCTGCTTCAGCTGGTCGCTCAAGGGCACCGGGTGTATGGCCTCAACATACTGGGACCAGAACACCTTCTCTGTCGAGCTCCGCTCTTCGGCTCGGTAGAATGCGGCGGCATCGGACACACTACGGGGAAGATCTGCGAATGCTCCTGGTGAGCTCCGGACTCGGGTAAGTAACAAGTAATTCACTTTAACGTGATTGCTTTGCATAAAGAATGCCTTACCCGCCGCTATCTTCTTCATCGCCTCAATTTCTTGGAGGGCTTTTTGGGCTTCGGCCTTGGCAGATTTGGCGCTCTCAAGCGCCGAGGCGAGCTCGGACTCTCGAGTCTTTGAGTCAAGCTCCAAGCTCTCGTGTTTTTTCACGAGATCCTGGAGCTCTTGTTGCACCTCCGCCACCCGCGCCTCCTGCTTTTCTCGCTCGAGGCGTTCCACGGCCGCATTGTCTTCGGCCTTGGACAACGCTTTCTTCAGGGTCGCCACCTCGGTTGTGGCCCCTGTAATACTCACGTTGGTCCTGTCATTTTTTGCAACCACATCTTTTTTTATATACTTACATAAGGTATTACTTACCTTCCCTATCCTCGAGCTGCTTCTTGGCAAGGCCGAGCTCGTTCTCGGACCGCTCGAGGCTCTGCTTCAATGCATCGACCTCCGCAGTCAGTGTGGCAGAGGTCAGCAGCGCAGCCTGCATTACCATATTGACATACTTATGTTAGACTCCTGCGTATATCTTTTTGATCCTCAGTTCGGCTTTTCTTTCCGAACACCAAACTGAGCATCAGGGGCTACTGTCTATGCGGTAATATTTTTACATATCTTAAATACATACCTCAAAGCCTGTTAGAAGGCTGGCACATGCTTCAGTCAACCCGCTCCTGGTGGATCGAATCCTTTCCGGATCACCACACTCATAATAGTGCGGTGCTCCTCGTCGATGGAGGCGCCGTTAAGCACCTCCAAAGAGATTATCCAGTGCCTCCGGTTGACGGAGATCACCGCGCCGTAGGCTTGCCCTTCCTACTAGGGGGCGCCCGCCGGACTCCGGAACCACTGAAGGTTCCGGGGCGGTGTCCGGCCTAGGGCCGGACTTGGAGCCTTGGGAGTTTTATCCCCATTGCGCCTGGAGTCCGGGAGGTCGCCTTGCGGTGCCTCCAGGACCACCCCTCCTGGCTTGGACCCTTTTGGGACTCCACCTTGGCATCGTTCGTAGAACGAGGGGAGGTAGCAGTCGGAAGTGAAAGGCTATTCACATCCGACGAATCTGTGGATCTCGCCGATGAAGTTGCCGAGCTGGGCCTGGGCGGATCGCATGATTATATTCGCGCCAAAAGATACTGTGCAATAAAGGAACGCCATGAGTTATTACGGTATCCGGATACTTACGATTTTGCCGGGGCTTGGCCTGGATGGCCACTCCTCTTCGCCGTCGTCGGTGTTGGTGGAGTAGTCCGGAGGAAGGGTCCTTCCCTTCTTGGACCCTCCGGCCCCCCCAGTTGGGGTGGCCTTCCTTTTCTGTCCTCCCCCCGCTGGAGGGGGAGAGGCCTCTTCTTCCTCCTCCTCATGTTTGTGGGAGGAGTGCGCCGCGGAGTCATCGGACGATGAATCCGACACCGCCGAGCGCCGGGAACTCTTTCGAGTTCCCGGCGCCTTCTTGGCCTTCTTCACTAGCGCCACGTAAGGTGCCAGAACCAGCAGCCCCGTCAAGCGGGCGTCCGCTGGTTCTTCGGGCAAAGGAGCCGGACAGTCGATCTGTCCGGTCTTCTTCTGCCATTCCTGTCAAAGGAACGGGAGCTTAGATCCCGCATAGAGTCAAACTATGAAAAACAAGTATCCCGTAAAGGGTAGAATAAGCTTACTACGCTGGCTTGGCGCTTCGCGCAGAATCCGCGATCCTCGGTGATGGGAGGGGGAACCTCGGCGCCCTTGAATAGCACCTTCCAGGCATCCTCGTGTGTTGTGTCAAAGAGCCTCGTCAGTGTTTGTTGCTGGGCCGGGTTGAACTCCCATAAGTTAAAAGCTCGTTGTTGACACGGGAGGATCCGGCGGATGAGCATGACTTGGACTACGTTGACGAGTTTAACCTTTTTGTCCACCAGGTCTTGGACGCAGGTTTGGAGTCCGGTCCGCTCTTCCGAATTACCCCACGACAGGCCCTTCTCTTTCCAGGAGGTGAGCCGTGTGGGGATGCCAGATCGGAATTCAGGGGCCGCTGCCCATTCAG
Organism: Aegilops bicornis; assembly: GCA_021605145.1. NCBI lineage: Eukaryota > Viridiplantae > Streptophyta > Magnoliopsida > Poales > Poaceae > Aegilops > Aegilops bicornis. The sequence goes on from CM038673.1 coordinate 327,835,982, forward strand.
GGTCACGCGGCTCAGTGAAGTAGAACCACCCCGATTGCCACCCCTTTATGGTCTCCACGAAGGAGCCCTCGAGCCATGTAACGTTAGGCATCTTGCCCACCATGGCGCCTCCGCACTCCGCTTGCTGGCCGCCCACTACCTTCGGCTTGACATTGAAGGTCTTCAGCCATAAGCCGAAGTGGGGCTTGATGCGGAGGAAGGCCTCGCACACGACGATAAACGCCGAGATGTTGAGGACGAAGTTCGGGGATAGATCGTGGAAATCCAGCCCGTAGTAGAACATGAGCCCCCGGACAAATGAATGAAGTGGGAAACCTAGTCCGCAGGGGAAATGGGTGAGGAACACCACCCTCTCATGGGGCCTGGGGGTGGGGATGAGCTGCCCCTTGTCTGGGAGCCGGTGCGCGATGTCGTTAGACAAGTATCCGACCTCCCTCGGCTTCTTGATGTGTCCCTCCGTGACGGAGGAGACCATCCACTTGCCTCCCGCTCCGGACATGGTTGGAGAAGGTTGAGGTAAGATGTGCGGACTTGGGCGCTGGAGCTCACGTGCGCGAAAATGGATAAGCAAAGGAGGAAGAAGGCGTAGATCGAAAAGGTGGATCCTTGTCCCCTTATATGGGCGGACGAAACTATGTGACCCCCACCAGCTTGGTAAAACTCGCTTATCTCCCAAGCGCCGTGATTAATGGCACGGTTGGGTTACCCACGCCCGTATTGATGAGAATCCCGGAATAAGGGGACACGATCTCTGCTTCGACAAGACGTGCCAAGGAAACTGCCTCGCTAAGTGCGATGAAGTGGGACAAGAAAAGCGATTGAATAAAGGCTTGGCCGTGGTGTGATGTCACGCTGCGGAATACGTCAGCAGATTGGATTTGTGTAAATATTATTCTCTCTATGGTGGTATGTGGAACTTATTTTGCAGAGCCGGACACTATCCTTGTGTTCAAAATCTTCTATGAAATATTCGGAGGAGGAACCCGCCTTGCAATGCGAAAGACAATCTGTGCGCCGGACTCGTCGCCATTGAAGCCTGCTTCAGGGGCTACTGAGAGAGTCCTGGATTAGGGGGTGTCCGGATGGCCGGACTATAACCTTTGGCCGGACTACTGGACTATGAAGGTACAAGATTGAAGACTTCATCTCGTGTCCGGATGGGACTTTCATTGGCGTGGAAGGCAAGCTTGGCGATACGGATATGTAGATCTCCTCCCATTTGTAACCGACTCTATGTAACCCTAACCCTCTCCGGTGTCTATATAAACTGGAGGGTTTTAGCCCGTAGGACGACAACAATCATACCATAGGCTAGCTTCTAGGATTTAGCCTCTGTGATCTCGTGGTAGATCTACTCTTGTACTACCCATATCATCAATATTAATCAAGCAGGAGTAGGGTTTTACCTCCATCGAGAGGGCACGAACCTGGGTAAAAACATCGTGTCCCTTGTCTCCTGTTACCATCCGCCTAGACGCACAGCTCGGGACCCCCTACCCGAGATCCGCCGGTTTTGACACCGACAACCCTCAACTACCTACCCACATCCACATATGACCTAAACCAAAAGTCAAACTCGGCCCCACCAATTCTTTCTATCCGGCGCCACCGATTTCAGATGTCATAGCCACTGCCACAAACCCTAGGCAAATCGGTTTCACCGATAGGGATCTCTGTCTCACCGAGATGGGATTGTAATCTCTCTGTGTATGTCCATTGCCAAAATCGGTCTCACCGAGTTTGAGCAGTTGGTACTACCGAGATTACAATGCAAACTCTCTGGTCAACTTATTATCAAAATCGGTTCCACCGAGTTTGTGTAATCGGTACCACCGAGTTTGCCTTACCAACTCTCTGGTTATCTTATTACCAAAATCTGTCCCACCGAGTTTGTGTAATCGGTCTCACCGATATTAGTTATGCCCTAACCCTAACCATATCGGTCCTACCGAGTTGCATGTCAGTCCCACCGAAAATCCTAACGGCCACTAGGTTTGCTAAATCGGTCCGACCGAGTTTCTCAATTCGGTCTCACCGAGATTGGTAAATTGTGTGTAACGGTTAGTTTTTGTGTGGAGGCTATATATACCCCTCCACCCACTCTTCATTCGTGGAGAGAGCCATCAGAACAAACCTACACTTCGAATACACATTTTCTGAGAGAGAACCACCTACTCATGTGTTGAGGCCAAGATATTCCATTCCCACCATACGAATCTTGATCTCTAGCCTTCCTCAAGTTGCTTTCCACTCAAATCTTCTTTCCACCAAATCCAAATCCTGTGAGAGAGAGTTGAGTGTTGGGAGACTATCATTTGAAGCACAAGAGCAAGGCCTTCATCATCAACACACCATTTGTTACTTCTTGGAGAGTGGTGTCTCCTAGATTGGCTAGGTGTCACTTGGGAGCCTCCGATAAGATTGTGGAGTTGAACCAAGGAGTTTGTAAGGGCAAGGAGATTGCCTACTTTGTGAAGATCTACCGCTAGTGAGGCAAGTCTTGCGTGGGCGACGGCCATGGTGGGATAGACAAGGTTGCTTCTTCGTGGACCCTTCGTGAGTGGAGCCCTCCGTGGACTCGCGCAACCATTACCCTTCGTGGGTTGAAGTCTCCATCAACGTGGATGTACGGTAGCACCACCTATCGGAACCACGACAAGAACATCCATGTCTCCAATTGCGTTTGATTTCTCCAAATCCTTCCCTTTACATTCTCGCAAGTTGCATGCTTTATTTTCCGCTACTCATATACTCTTTGCATGCTTGCATATTATGTATTGTGATTGTGAAACTTGTTCCAAAACTCCACTTGAACTTAAAGAAGTTAAAAACTGCAACTTTTGGTACTTAGTGTCTAATCACCCCCCTCTAGACACCTCTTCTTGATCCTTTCAATTGGTATCAGAGCATTGGTCTCCATTGCCTTGGTTTAAACACCTTTGGAGGAAGATGGATGTGTCTACCTTGGGGAGTCTTAGACATAGAGTGCCTATTCTTGATGGAGAATATTTTCATGAGTGGAAAAATGAAATGCTTGAGATTTTCAATGAATATCACTTGAACAAGTACATTGCTAGCCCTTGTGCACCTCATATTGATCCCTTGCGCCCCACAATTCAAGAGGATCTTGACATGATTCGCAATCTTAGAACTATCAATCTTATCATAAGAGGCTTGTCCAAAAACTTGATCGCTAGTTTGCCTACTCTTGATTGTGCCTATACCATATGGAGATTTCTTGAGGAACGATTTCCAGATTATTCCTTGAAAAATTTAGACGAAATTCTCCATAAATCTATTGCTTTTAGTAAAATGAACTCTAGTGATCCTAGCTTTGGTGATTGTCTATTTGAGCTTACCAATCTCATGTGTGCCAAAGGAAATGCTGGGATCATTAGCGATATCATATCCAAAGCTATTAGAATTCATAAAGGTGACCATTGTGATGATCATTTGTCTAATGAATTACCCTCTCTAGGAATTGATCAATCACAAAATGATGTTGAACATGGATACTATGATAAGGATGATGATAGTGACTATGATCTCGATGATGCAATGAGACACTTTGGTCTTATGGCAAATCTTCACGGCTACATGGCTGGAGGAAAGGAATGGGTCCTTGATAGTGGATGTATTGATCATATGACCGGAGAGACATGTTCAGTGAGCTTGCTGGAAACGACGGCCCTCAAAAATATGTCCCTTTTGGTGATAATTCAAAGGGTAAGGTGGTTGGCCTTGGTAAGGTGGCCATCTCACATGATAGCTCCAAACAAAATGTCATGCTCGTTGAATCTCTCGGCTACAACTTACTTTCAGTATCTAGACTTGCTGATTTAGGTCTCAATGTCTTATTCACTGAAGTAGATTGCCAAGTGTTTCGTAGAGACAATCATAAAATGGTCTTTACCGGTATACATAGAGGAGATCTTTACATTGTTGATTTCAAAAAAAGGCTCAACCTAGAACTTGCTTAATTGCTAAATCTTCTAAAGGCTGGTTGTGGCATAGAAGGCTAGGTCATGTGGGCATGCAAAACCTTGACAAACTCATTAAAGGAAATCATATCCTTGGCGTTAATGATGTCATATTTGACAAGGATAGACTTTGTAGTGCTTGTCAAGCAGGGAAACAAGTTGGAGGAAGTCACCGCACTAAGAACATCATGACTACAAGAAGACCACGCGAGCTGCTTCACATGGATCTCTTTGGTCCAAATGCCTACAAGAGTCTCGATGGTAACTCATTTGGTCTAGTCATAGTTGATGATTTTTCAAGATTTACGTGGGTGTTCTTTCTTGATGACAAATCACTGGTCCAAAAGATCTTCAAAAACTTCGCCAGGAAGGCCCAAAATCAATTTGACGTAAAGATCAAGAAGGTTCGGAGCGACAACGGAACGGAGTTCAAGAACGCAAATGTGGACACGTTTCTTGATGAAGAAAGGTTCACATGAGTTCTCGGCTACGTACACACCTCAAAAAAATGGAGTCGTCGAGAGGAAGAACCGGACTCTTATCCAGATGGCAAGAACGATGCTTGATGAGTACAAGACGCCATAACACTTTTGGGCGGAAGCGGTTGAGACAGCTTGTCATGCAACAAATCGCTTGTATCTTCACAAGCTACTCGGCAAGACGGCATACGACCTCCTCACCGGTAACAAACCCCAAGTTGGATACTTTTGAGTATTCGGCTCAAAGTGCTACATTCTTGATAAGCATCGTCGTTCTAAACTTGCTCCTAAATCTCATGAAGGTTTCCTACTTGGTTATGGCTCAAACTCTCACACATACCGTGTCTACAACAATTTCACCTGAAAGGTTGAAGAAACGGTAGATGTGAAGTTTGATGAATCTAACGGCTCGCAAGTAGAGTAATTGCCAATTGATATAGGAGACAAAGATCCCTCAGAAGCAATCCAAGACTTGTCTATTGGCAAGATTCGTCCAACAGAGGTGAAGGAGAGTACCTCGTCCGTTCAATTGGAAGCTTCTACCTCACGACAAGGTGAACTAAGAGTTGATACGGAAGCATCCAGAAGTGGGACACACCAAGATGAAGAAAACGAGGAAGTACACCAAGACGAAGGTCAACAACCTCCTTCTCCACAACGACAAGAGAACGACAACGCTAACAATGAAGAAGGCCAAGAAGAAGAACAAGACGAAGAATATGTTCAACCAAGACCCAAGCAAAAGCTTTCACGAGTTCGAGCAAGAATTGCTAAAGATCATCCCGTCGAGCAAATCTACAGTGATATCCAAACCGGGAGAATCACTCGCTCTAAAACTCGTTTAGCTAACTTTTGTGAACATTACTCATTCATCTCTAGCATTGAACCTATGAAGGTTGAAGAAGCGTTGGAAGATCCAGACTGGATAAACGCTATTCATGAAGAGCTACACAACTTTGAGAGAAATCGAGTGTGGACATTGGTCGAGAAGCCCGACAACAACCACAACATCATCGGTACCAAATGAGTGTTTTGCAACAAGCAAAATGAAGATGGACAAGTGGTTCACAACAAAGCACGTCTCGTCGCCCAAGGCTACACACAAGTTGAAGGTATGGAGAATGGTGAGACATATGCTCCCGTTGCTAGACTTGAGTCCATTTGCATCTTACTTGCTTATGCTAATCACCATGATATCACCTTGTACGAAATGGACATTAAAAGTGCTTTTTCTAAATGGTGAAATTGAGGAGGAAGTTTATGTTAAGCAACCTCCCGGCTTTGTCAATCCTAAGAAACCTAATCATGTCTACAAACTTCACAAAGCCCTTCATGGTCTTAAACAAGCTCCTAGAGCATGGTATAAATGCTTGACCAAGTTCCTTATTGAAAAAGGCTTTGAAATTGGAAAAATAGATTCTACTCTTTTTACTAAAAGGGTTGATGAAGAACTATTTGTATGCCAAATTTATGTCGATGATATTATATTTGGTTCTACTAGCCCTCATTTTAGTGAAAAGTTTGGGAAGCTAATGTCGGAGAAGTTTGAGATGTCAATGATGAGTGAACTCAAATTCTTTCTTGGTTTGCAAATCAAGAAAACTAAGGAAGGTACCTTTGTCTCTCAAACGAAGTAGACCAAGGACTTATTCAAGAAGTTCAATATGCAAGAATGCAAAGGTATGACTACACCCATGCCTACTAGTGGACATCTAGATTTGACCAGAGAGGGTGAACCGGTTGATCAAAAAGTTTATCGTTCTATGATTGGTTCATTATTATATCTATGTGCTTCACGTCCCGATATCATGCTGAGTGTGTGCATGTGTGCACGATATCAAGATGCTCCTAAGGAATGTCATCTTAAGGCCGTGACAAGGATAGTGAGATACTTAATACATACACCAAATTTTGGCAATTGGTATCCAAAGAGGGCTTCCTTTGATCTTGTTGGCTACTCCGACTCGGACTATGGCGGTGACAAGGTTGATAGAAAGTCCACTTCGGGTACTTGTCAATTCCTTGCTAGATCTCTTGTGTCTTGGTCTTCCAAGAAAAAAAAAACTCGGTATCCTTATCCACCGCCGAAGTGGAATACATTGCCGCTGGTTCATGTTGTGCTCAATTGCTTTGGATGACCCAAACTCTTAAAGATTATGGGATATATGTGAAACATGTTCCATTAATTTGTGACAATGAAAGTGCTATCAAGATTGCTCACGTTCCCGTGAAATACTCTCGAACGAAGCATATTGAAGTTCGTCATCATTTCATTCGAGATCACGTTGCTAAGGGTGACATAAATCTTAAGCATGTTCGCACCGATAAGCAATTAGCGGATATATTCACTAAACCACTTGTCGGAGTAAATGACAACGGGTAGCCTAGCCGGCTCCCCCTGGCTCTTCATAAAATTTACAGGCCGGTCGAGCCTTCAAGCATCCAAGGCGTGGGGCCGCCTTCCCCTGGCCGGCTGTCTCTCAGGCCGACTACCGGGAGGCGGCCCGGCCCTAAACCCTCATGAAGAAGCCGGCCACGAGAAGGCCGACTCCAAGAACCTGGCCCCCAGCAGGCAGCCAAGGACGAACCCTCAAACTCTGCACCCACATAATGGCGATGAGAGGGGCGTGCCTACAGTGAAGCTTGCCACCCCCAAATCCCGGAGCACGCATGGCCACAGTGCGCCGTACAGGGCAGCCACCACCCGTCCGGCGTGGCACTGTTGCCATGTTGACCATGACGTCACCCACGACATACTGTCAGCACATCCCGCAGGCGGCGGGCCCCTTCAGTCAGAGAGACGCCCGAAGGCGGCCAGGCCTCCCCCAGTCGGCCTGGGATGTGGCCGGCTCCCAGCAGCCGGCTTGCTCCCTCCCTCGAAGGAGGCGCCTCATTAAGGAGACAAGACGAGGTAAGGCTACAGTGAGCGCCCGCCAGGCGGCGGCACTGTAGCCATGCTTACCTCGACAAAGCCCTCGTCATCAAGAGTGAGGCAACAGTAACCAGCCCCCAACAAGACCGCCAAGCGGTGGGGCCAGCTTGTCGACCAGGAGGCCGGCAGCCGGCAGGACCCACCAGTCGGTGGGCCCCATCGGTCGGCGGAGAAGCCGGCAAACATAGACACTGATGGCTAGGGCCCACGCCCAGTCGGATTACCATTGTACCTCTGGGGGGTAGGCCTATATAAACCCCCAGTGCACCCATTTAAAGGGTTGATCTCTTAGAGTATTAGACACCACATTGAGGGGAGAAGAGAGATAGCCTTGCCCTTCTTCTTCCTCTCGCCGAACAGCTCAAGGAGCCTCTTGTAGCTACTTGTTGACCTAGTGATCATACGGAGACCCCGCATAGCAGCAGTAGGGGTATTATCTCCTCGGAGAGCCCCGAAGCTGGGTAAGATCCGCCAGCGTGCATGTCTTCGCCTCATCCCGTTTCCAGGCACCGGCGATGTCTTATTGGCTCCCACAATGATAAGCCACCCTTTGGCATATGTCGCACCTACCACCCGACATTTGGCGCCACCGTGGGGCCAGGTGCACCGTCGTCCGGAGACCTGCTTTGGACGGGAACCCTTTTCCTTCCCAGCGAGCGTAGCCAGCCCGGGACGCGCGATGGCGCTTGCCCCGACGAGCTGCAACGTGTCGCCAACGCCTGCGCGGCGAGCTGCCTCGCTGATCTTCTTGGAGAGGCTCGCATCTTCGACGAGCCTGCATCCGACGCGGGCACAGGCTGCCCCGAGAGCCACCTCGTCAGCCTCCTCGACCAACTCCACGTCTCCAGCGAGCCTGCTGCGGACTTGGAGTCGGTTGGCTCCACCGACCCGATGCTTGTCGACTCCGAGACGGCATCGCTTGACACTTTCCCCACCAATGTAGTGATCTTCAACGACCCCCTTCCTCGAGCCGACAGCTGTGGCAGCACCATCACCGAGGTACTGGTCATCAACCACAGCGTCGCCTCTGGCGAGAACGCCCACGACGCCCTGTAAGCGGCGCTACACGACTTGTGCGTCCCCCTTCCGGCCGACGCCGACACCGACAGACTGGAGGCACGCTGGCTCGCCCTCATTGCGGAGGGCCAGAAGATAGCCTCCATGAGACGCCTCACTGAGGCTCACCAGCGCGAAGTCGACCGCGCCACCTTTGGCACACCGCCCCCTGACGGGCCGAGCCGAGTCTGCATCATCAAGAAGTGCGGCGCCGCCATCGCCAACATGCTGGGAGCAGACCGCCCAGTCTATGCCACGCCCCTCGAGAACCTATGGGCCGCCCAGTCGGCCATAGACGAGCTGAATGGACTGGGGGCTGACGAGCTCCCCTACATGACCAGACCCATCCAGCAGTTGATCGACGCGGCTGCAGAGCGGCATGAAGCCGGCGTCCGCGCTGAAAGTCCTCCCCCACGCCGAGAGCATGGTGCGACGTCACGGACGCCGACTGCGGGCAACACCCGCGCAAGGCAAGAAAAGGAGTCTGCTGCTAGCCGTAGCCGGACTCGAATCTCCATCGAGCGTGACGCAGAAGGCCGCCCTCGAGCTGTGGAACGACGAGGCAACCCGCCTCCTCCCCTGCCTCGTGGGGAGAGATATCCCACCCCGCCGCCTGTCACGCATCCGTCTCTCAGCGGCCGACTAGGCCGCCGCGAAGTAGTCGGCGAGAAAGACGCCCGCCATCGGATCGACCGCCTAGCGCGGTCCCTGGTGCTAGAAGAAGAAGAGGATGTCGGCCTGCCTTGCTTTGGCCCCCGCATCCGCGACGAGCCCTTCCCCAAAGGGTTCTCGCTCCCAAGAGACACGCCCAAGTACAACGGCTCCGTGAAGCCGGGAGATTGGTTGATCGATTACTCCACCGCAATCCGCATAGCAAACGCCAACAGGCGCGTTGCCGTGAAATACGTCCCCCTCATGCTCCAAGGCACGGCGCGCACCTGGCTCAACAGCCTCAAGCCTTATAGCGTCAACAGCTGGCTAGACTTCACAGAAGCCTTCATCCGCAACTTCACCAGCACCTACAAACGGGCTCCCAAGCCCCGACAGCTCTCCTTGTGTGTTCAAGGGCCCAATGAATCAACTCGCGACTACCTCACGCATTGGGCCGAGCTCCGCAACTCCTGCGAAGGGGTGCACGAGGTCCAAGCCATAGAGTACTTCACTGCCGGATGCCGAGAAGGCACCCTCCTCAAGCACCGAATCCTATGCGACGAGCCGACTACCCTCGACGACCTGCTGATCATAGCAGATAAGTACGCCACGGCCGAATCTTCGATGAAGACCGAGCTCCGAGTGGACGCCTCCGGAAAGGTGCTCGCTCCGGCTCCCAAGACGCCGGCTGGAGACTCCAACCGATGCCCGTACTAGAACAACAACAAGCGCAAGGCCCCTATGCCGCCTTCGACCAGTCGGCAGGTGGCCACAGTCGAAGACCAACATCCCGAAGGGCGGCCTGCGCCCAAGAAACAGAAAGGCGGCAGGCCGGCTTGGCAGCTGGCTTTCTCCTACGAGCAAGCCCTTGATGCCCCTTGCAAGTTCCAGAGTGGCGCGAAGCCGTCCAACCACACGACTCGGAAATGCCACTGGCTCACACGAATCTCCAAAGGCGAAGGGCTGGTGCCGCCTCCGCCTGCTGGTCAGCCGCCTCCGGCCCCTCAGCAGCCGGCCGCTCGACCGACAGTCGGGGCTGTTCACGACGAGTTCCCCGACGAGCATGCCGCCTACGTCGTCTTTACAAGTCAGCCCGAAAAGCGGCGCAGCCAGCGCCGACAGCACCAAGAAGTCAACGCGGTCGCCTCCAACAACCTTGAGTTCATGCACTGGTCGGAAAGGCCTATCAGCTGGAGCCGGGCCGATCACCCAGAGGTGATGCCGTCTCCCGGCTCTTACGCATTGGTTTTGGACGCCACCCTCACGACAGAAAGGCGAGCTGCCCGTTTCTCCCGCTGGTCGATAGATGGTGGGAGCAGCATCAACATCTTGCACTGCGTGACACCATGGAGAAGCTGAACATCAAGACGAAGCAGCTCATGCCTAGTCGGACTATGTTCCATGGCATCGTACCCGACCTGTCCTGCTCACCAATCGGCAAGATCAAGATAGATGTTCTCTTTGGGGACAAGGATCATTTTCTCCGAGAAGCAATATGGTTTGAAGTAGTGGACCTGGAGAGCCCTTACCACGCGTTGCTTGGCCGACCTGCTCTGGCCAAGTTCATGGCTGTGCCCCACTACGCTTACCTCAAGATGAAGATGCCGAGTTCCAAGGGCATCATCACAGTAGCCGGAGACTACAAGAAATATTCCGAGTGTGCAACAGCTAGCAGCCGGCTGTCCAAGTCCCTCGTGATCGTTGAAGAGAACAATATGCTGGATTGAGTCGTGGCCATGGCTGGCAAACAGCCGGCCTTGTCCCCTGACCCCAAGGAGTATGATGCCCAAGGTTCTTTCCAGCCGGCCAAAGAAACAAAGAAGATACCTTTGGACCCAGAGAACCTAGAAAGGTTTTCCGTCATTGGGGCGAACCTGGACAGCAAATAGGAAGGCGAGCTCGTCGATTTCCTCCGTGAGAATCGGGACATCTTCGCATGGTCCCCCAAGGACATGCCGGGTGTTCCGAAGGAATTCGCCGAGCACAAGTTACTCGTCCGAGCAGATGCAAAACCAGTCAAGCAGCCCCTCCGCCGACTGTCGGAGGAAAAGAGAAAGATTGTAGGAGAAGAGATAGCACGGCTTCTGGCAGCCGGCTTCATTATGGAGGTGTTATTTCCAGAGTGGCTTGCCAACCCGGTCCTCGTGTTGAAGAAGAATAACAAGTGGCGCATGTGCATAGATTACACCAGCCTCAATAAAGCCTGCCCCAAGGATCCATTTGCCTTACCCCAAATCGACCGAGTGATAGACTCCACAGCCGGATGCGAGCTGTTGAGCTTCTTGGATGCTTATTCAGGCTACCACCAGATAAAGTTGGATCCAGATGACCACCTGAAGACTACCTTCATCACACCATTCGGAGCTTTCTACTACCTGACTATGACATTCGGCTTGAGAAATGCCGGTGCCACTTTTCAGTGTTGCATGCAGAAATGCCTCCTCAAGCAGCTCGGCAGAAATGCCCACGTCTATGTAGACGATATTGTGGTGAAGACGGAGAAGCGCGACACCTTGCTGGAAGACCTCAGAGAGACAATCGAGAACTTGCGCCGGTTTCAGATCAAGCTCAAGCCCAAGAAATGCGTGTTCGGAGTACCAGCCGGCCAGCTTCTAGGCTTCCTGGTCTCCGAACGCGGCATCGAATGCAACCTAGTGAAGATCAAGGCCATAGAGAGAATGGAGATTCCTACCAAGCTACAAGACGTCCAAAAGTTTACCGGATGCCTGGCCTCGCTGAACCGTTTCATCAGTCGGCTAGGAGAGAAAGCTCTCCCCCTCTACCGACTCATGAAGAAGTCCACTCACTTGGAGTGGAACGACCAAGCAGACCAAGCCTTCCACGAGCTAAAGAAGATGCTGGCCACGCTGCCTGTCTTGGCGGCACCGACTGAGAAAGAGCCCATGCTCCTTTACATTGCCGCTACTAGCCGGGTGGTCAGCACCGTTATCGTGGTTCAGCGCCCAGAAGAAGGCCGAGCTCAGCTGGTCCAGAGGCGGTGTATTATTTGAGCTGGCATCTTGTCCACCTCGAAGCGTAACTACCCGCACTACCGTGAGATGTGCTATGGTGTGTACTTTGCCGCCAAGAAGCTCAAGCCCTACTTTCAAGAGCACCCCATCACGGTCAGATGTACCGCCTTCGCCGAAATCATAGGCAACCGGGATGCATCCGGCCGGGTGGCAAAATGGGCCATTCCGCTGGCTCCTTACACGATCTTCTACCAGCCTCGCACCGCCATCAAGTCCCAGGCTTTGGCCGACTTCCTTGTCGACTGGTCCGAGACCCAGTACCTGCCGCCGGCCCCAGACTCCACTCATTGGCGGATGCATTTCGATGGGTCCAAGATGCGCACCGGCTTGGGAGCCGGCATCGTCCTCACCTCTCCCAAGGGCGACAAGCTCAGATACACATTGCAAATTCATTTTGCCGCCTCCAACAACGTGGCCGAGTACGAGGCGCTCATACACGGGCTCCGCCTAGCCAAAGAACTCGGCATCCGCCGGATCCTGTGCTATTGTGACTCGGACTTGGTAGTCCAGCAATCATCTGGCGACTGGGACGCCAAGGACGCAAACATGGCGAGCTACCGCTTCCTCGTTCAGCAAATCAGTGGATATTTTGAAGGATGCGAGTTCCTACACGTGCCACGGGCCGACAACGAGCAAGCAGATGCCCTGGCACGAATAGGCTCCACCCGACAAGCTATACCAACCGGCATCTCTCTCCAACGCCTACTCAAGACGTCCGCTGCCGTCTCGTAATCTGATTCCATCTTCGCATCACCGACTCGACGCAGTCGGATCCGACTTGGGGAACCGAGCAGGTGGCTCGGGGACTTCGACAGGCGGCTCGGGGACTTCAACAGGCGGCCCGGGACTGGCATAGTCGCACCCGGCCCGAGGACTTCAGAACCCGGCCCGGGGACTACGACAGTCGGCCTGGCGACTGCATCGACACAACAGGCGGTGGCCGACTCCAACTCTTCACCACCCAGCCCACCACCCTGATCGCAGTAGCCGTATTGGCAATAGAAGAAGTCACAGCTCCATCATGGACCCAGCCCATCCTCAACTTCTTGGTAAACAGAGAGATGCCGACTGACGAGATCTCTACAAGGCAAGTCCAACGCCGAGCCGGAGAATACACGATAGTAAACGGAGAACTCGTTAGGCGCAGCGTCACTGGAGTCTTCCAGCGCTGCATCGAGCCAGAGAAGGGCATATAAATCCTCAAGGACATTCACCAAGGCGAATGCGGTCACCACGCGGCCTCAAGATCACTCGTCGCCAAAGCTTTCCGCCATGGATTCTTCTGGCCGACTGCTTTGAATGACGCAAAGGAATTAGTCAAACATTGCAAAGGGTGCCAAGTCTTCAGCTCCATGCAACATCTGCCGGCTTCTGCACTCAAGACCATTCCCCTCACCTGGCCTTTTGCCATCTGGGGACTGGACATGGCAGGTCCATTCAAGACAGCGGGCGGCGGCATGACACATCTGCTCGTCGCCGTGGACAAATTTACCAAGTGGATTGAAGTGAAGCCGATCGAGAAACTGAATGGGCCGACTGCCGTGACATTCATCACAGATATCACAACCCGGTACGGCGTACCACACAACATCATCACCGACAACGGCACGAATTTTGCCAAGGGAGCACTGGCACGTTTCTGCGCGACACAGGGCATCCGACTGGACCTAGCGTCCGTTGCCCACCCGCAGTCAAACGACCAAGTTGAGCGAGCAAACGGCCTCATCCTCTCCGGCACCAAGCCCCGATTGGTCGTGCCACTGGAGCGTTCGACCGGCTGTTGGCTCGACGAGCTGCCGGCCGTCCTCTAGAGTTTGCGCATGTAACGCCCTCGATGCGGCTATATCTCCCACGTGTCGAGGCACGACTTAGAGGCATAACCGCATTGAAAGCAATGTCGCAAGTGAGGTAATCTTCACACAACCCATGTAATACATAAGGGAAAGAGATACATAGTTGGCTTACAATCGCCACTTCACACAATACATAAATAAACATCCATCATTCAGAGTACACTCAAGGTCCGACTACGGAACCAAAATAAAGAAGATACCCCAAATGCTACACGGATCCCCGATCGTCCCAACCGGGCACCACTACTCGATCATCTGGAAAAGACACATAGTAACGACCACGTTCCTCGTCGAACTCCCACTTGAGCTCGGTTGAGTCACCTGACCGGCATCGCCGGCACTCGCAATCGTTTTGGGAAGTATCATGTGAGTCACGGGGACTCAGCAATCTCACACCCTTGAGATCAAGACTATTTAAGCTTATAGGAAGGACAGAGTAGTGCGGTGGAGCTGCAGCAAGCGACTAGCATATATGGTGGCTACTTAGCAAAAGAGGGCGAGAAGAGGAGCAAAGCACGGTCGTGAAGCTAGTAGCGATCAAGAAGTGATCTGAACTACTTACGTCAGACATAACTCCAACACCGTGTTCACTTCCCGGACTCCGCCGAGAAGAGACCATCACGGTTACACACGCGGTTGATGTGTATTTTATTTGAGGTCAACTTCGGGTTTTCTACAAACGGACATTAACAAATTCCCATCTGCCTCATAACCGCGGGCACGGCTTTCGAAAGATATTACCCTGCAGGGGTGTCCCAACTTAGCCCATTATAAGCTCTCACGGTCAACGAAGGATATTCCTTCTACCGGGAAGACCCGATCAATCTCGGAATCCGGACTACAAGACAATTCGACAGCAATAAAACAAGACCAGCAAAGCCGCCCGATTGTGCCGACAAATCCCGATAGGAGCTGCACATATCTCGTTCTCAGGGCACATCCGGATGAACACTACGTACGGCAACCGAAGATGCCCCAAGTTGCCTCATGGTGGCACCGCAAGTGGCTCTAGTTTGGACCAACACTCAGAGGAGCATTGGCCCGAGGGTTAAATAAAGATGACCCTCGGGCTCGCGAAAACCCGGGGGAAAAAGGCTTAGGTGGCAAATGGTAAAACCAATGTTGGGCCTTGCTGGACGAGTCTTATTCAAAGCAAACTGTCAAGGGGGTCCCATAAATCACCCAACCGTGTAAGGAACGCGAAATCAAGGAACATAACACCGGTATGACGGAAACTAGGGTGGCAAGAGTGGAACAAAACACCAGGCATAAGGCCGAGCCTTCCACCCTTTACCAAGTATATAGATGTATTAATTATAGCAGATATATATTGTGATATCCCCAACAAGTAAACATGTTCCAATAAGGAACAACATCTCCATGTTCCAACAAGGAACAAACTTCAGCTTTCACCGCAACTAGCAACGCTATAAGAGGGCTGAGCAAAGCGGTAACATAGCCAATCAACGGTTTGCTAGGAAAGGATGGTTAGGGGCTGACATGGCAATATGGGTGGCATGATATAGCAAGTGGTAGGCATCGCAGCATAGGCATAGCAAAAGAGTGAGCAACTAGCATAGCAAAAATAGAAGTGATTTCGAGGGTATGGTCATCTTGCTCGCAATGTTCTCGAGTTGTCGAAAGCTTGATCCTCGTAGCGTTCTCAACAGGTTCCTCGTTCACGTACTCGTCTCCGGCTCTACCCAAAGCAACAACACAAACAAAGGAACCACAATAAATCACGGTGCAATGCACAATCAACATGATGCAAAACATGGCATGATATGCGGGATGTGATATGCAATGCGTATGCGGCGCTCGGAAGGAAAATGATGAACCAGGCATCAACTTGGCAAACCAAGTATGCCACTGGAAAGATGAGATGATTTCGGTTGAAATCGATATAAAGATCACCGGAATCGGATGCACGGTTTGGAAATGACAAGCAAAACAAGAATGGCACAAATCTGCCATTAACAGCATGATGCCACTTAGCAAGCAACAATAAATTAAGCTACTGCACCCAAACGTACCAACAAAGTATATGGCAATTATCTACACAAGATGCTTGACAAAAGATGAGCACTGAGCTTCGGATAGATCACATCATAACAGGTTCAAACAAGCATGGCAAAAGTGCACAAAATATCAGGCTGGACATGACAAAAACAGCATCAGGTTGTGATGTTCAGAGCAAGAAAACTACATGCTACGGGAACTTAAAATAGCAAAACAAGGTATGGCATGAATCTACTAAAAGCATAGAACAAAAGTACCTTACTGACCATAAGCCAAAAAGGATTAGAAAATATTGTAATACCCATGTCAATATTGAAAGTTTCGTTAACAGATTCAGCAACATGGCATGTCAAAAACTGATAACAAGTAGGCATGTTTATAAGCTCAATGCACTCACTACAGAGCCTTATATGATAAACTAAGCATACATACATCAATAAGACATGGCATAGAAGACATACATGGCAAGAACAATAACATAGCATACATGGATCAACCACAACAACCTTGTAAAAATTGAATAACTTGTAAACAATCTGCCAGGAAACATTTTATAGCAAAAGTAGAGCTCGATTGACTCAAGCTATGTTACTCCATAATTGCAAACAAGGACAAGGATGGATAGAGCAAGAAATGTTTAACAAAACATCCTTACTGAAGTATCTCAAAATATGCATGGATCTCTCGGTAGCATCAAGTTAACATGGCATCAAAATATCAGCTAAACAGGGCTGAAAACAGCAACATCAGGACACCTACTTTGCATGCTTGTGCTAGTCACCGTATAGATCACAAAAATACATGGCATACACCCCTGGAAAGATGGCATGGCATATTTCAAAACACATGTAGGACTCAAATTCATAGGGTGCACTCATTAATCATGGCAAAAATAACAAAAGTGCAAGTTCTGTTAAGAAACAGGAACTAACATCACATAGCACACTTCCAACAGCATTTCGGGCTTCAAGATAAGCTCAAAAGAAAATGATGCAATGAGATGAAATGATCTACTCTTCTAGGCGAACAATTTGACATATTATACACGCAAAATGGATCTACAGATGCAAAGATACACTCTGTTGAAAATGCCACAAAATACCACAGAATTAACACTTAGAAGAAAAATGAGGGAGAAGAAGTCAACGGGCGGGCGCGCGAACCGAGGTCCGGATCGGGCTCCTCCCGACCGGATCGGGCGACGCGGCTCGGGCGGCGCCGGAGGAGCGGGCGGCCGAGCCTCACAGGGCGACGGGCGGCGGCCTGGGCGACGGAGGCGGCGAGATGGGGCCGCCAAGAGGAGCTGGTGGTAGGGCGGCGCCGAGAGCGCAGCCGGGCCAGGGTGACAAGCGCACGACGACGGCGTAGGTGGCGGCGGCGGCCCCGGCCGGGCGAGGCGCTGGGGCAGCTGGCGGGCGGCGGCGCGACTGGCCGGGCGGGTTCTGATGGGCCTCGGCGGGCGCTGGGAGTGAGGCGTGAGGGATGTGGCGGCCTCCGACATGAGGGGCGCTGGGCGGACGTGTCCGGGCGGCTGGACGCTGGCCCGCGGCGGAGAGGAAAATCTAGGGTTTCGGGAGGGGAGTTGATCCGCGAATTTGGACGGGGGAGTTTGCTTAAATAGGCATAGAGGGAGCTAGGAGAGTCCAAATGAGGTGTAGTTTTCGCCCACATGATCGTGATCGAACGATGGAGAGCATGGAAGTGACTTAGATGGGTTATTGGGCTGTTTTGGAGGGGTGTTGGGCTGCAACTTAAAAGAGGCCTTTGCGAGAGTGCGGTTAACCGTTGGAGTACCACACGAGCTCCAAATGACCCGAAACTTGACCGGTGGTCTACGGGTGGTATACCAAGGCCACTAGACAAACCTCGGTCCATTTCGAGAAGGTTTAATACCCGCACGGAAAACGTAAAAGGGGCATGGGGGAAGATAGGAGTGCTTGGATTGCAAAAGCGGACAACGGGAAAAATGCTCGGAATCATGAGACGAACACGTATGCAAATGCGATGCACATGATGACATGATAAAATGCATGACATGGACAAAATGCAAAAAGGAGAAAAACCCAACCACGGAGGGAATATCATATCACAATGCCGAAAATGGCAAGAGTTGGAGTTACAAATATGGAAAGTTACTTCCGGGGTGTTACAGCGCACTACCCCGAACAGGTCAACCGGTATCACCCCTTTCTTCCTTGTATATGGTGTCGAGGCTGTCATCCCAACTGACATTGAGTTCGACTCACCTCGGGTCACCATGTACACGGAGGCGGAGGCCAAGGAAGCAAGAGAAGACAGCGTCGACCTGCTGGAAGAAAGCCGGCTGTTAGCCCTCAGCCGGTTCGCCATCTACCAGCAGGGTTTACGCCGTTACCACAGCCGGAAGTTCAAGCCAAGATCCTTCCAAGAGGGTGATCTTGTGCTTCGGCTAATCCAGCGAACAGCTGGCCAGCACAAGCTCTCGGCCCCTTGGGAAGGCCCCTTCGTCATCAGCAGAGCCTTAGGCAATGAGTCCTACTACCTGATCGACGCGCAGAAGACGAAGGCACGCAAGAGAGATGATTCCGGCAAGGAGTCGGAACGACCATGGAACGCCAATCTCCATCGAAGATTTTACAGTTAAAATGCAGTATGTACCATGCTACCTTTTGTATTAAGTACGAGACAACAGGCTCCCCGAGGAGCACTCGGGGACTACCCTCTTTTATCTATGAATGATGAGTATCATGCCTATGATTATGTTACTACATTTGTTTTCTCGTCCGGCACCGGGTCCGACCAGTCGGCCCGAGGACTTGCCGCCTAGAGTTATATCCAAGTTCTACCTGCAGTCAAACAAGTAGTGTGCCGGCACCCAAGCCCTCTCTTGTCGAAAGTCACAACTCGAAGAATTGACTGTCCGGCTGGCAAGAGCCAAAGGCAGGAAAGGATGCCCACATGAAAAACGGCTAAGGACTAACGAACTTATATAACACAAGCCGGCTTCCCACCCCGCCGACCGACTGTCAGAGCAGCCGGCTGGCCGGCTTCCCGTTCACCTTGCTACAATCTAAGAAGCTCGAGTACTTGCCTTCCCAAAACGGCCAAGCCCTTCTCCAGCCACAGACTGCAGAGCAGCTGTTCGGCTGGGAAGGCGGCAACCAAGGGAAGGCGGCAAAGGAAACAGCCAAACAGATGAAAAGCAAATATGCACGGAAGCCAAACACATGCATGATTATATTTACACAAAAGGCCTCCGAAAGGCTAGCATTCAACATAGCTTGAATACACCCCAGTGGGTGGAACTGCGCAAATTTAATAAAAGTTGTTCAAAGAGTAACGAGCAGGAAAGCAAAAGACGGCGGATCAGGCCAAGGGAGCAACAAGCGAGTCAGGCAGGTTGGTGGAGACGGCAGTGCCGGCTGGAGGAGTGGCCGGCTGGCGAGTCTCGGCATGATCATCATGTCTTGCAGGCGGTGCACTTGCACGCGCCTCGTTGCTGGAGGCACGATCAAGCTGAGGCTGGCTGGTCGCTTCGCCGTCTGGCACGATGTCTTCACCCTCCTCCCCCTCTTCCTCTTCGCCCACGTTGCTGGAAGCGATCTCCTCCGCCGAGTCTTCACCTTCTGCCGGGTTCAGCCCGAACCACTCCTCCGGCTGAGCGACGCCGTCATCATTTACCTCAGGGGCAAAGGCACTGGTGTCGGTGTAATCGGCGATCGCCGAGGCGCGCTGGATGATAGCCGGCCGCACCGCCTCCAGTTCCTCGTCGGCCTCCTGCCGCCAGGTGCTCAGCTGGGCCAAGTTCAGCCCAGGATACCAAGCTCGGACGAACTCCAGCGCCCGCCTAGCACCGGACCGAGCTGCAGAAGCCTTCCAGGCCTCGAAGCGGCCGACTGCTACCTCCAGCCAGTCGGCAGTCCGACTGGGGGTGCGGGGAACCACCTCGCCGGGCTAGAGGGCGGCCAGCACCTACGCCCCGGCACGCTGAAGATGTCGGAGCATGCGGTGTGCCAGCTGCAGACGGGCCTGAATCGCCAGAAGCTGCTCCTCAGGTGACCGGCTAGCATCCGGTGCGATCTCAGCCCCGGCCTGCCGTCGTGCATTGCGGTGGGCCTCGATGGCTTGGCTGGCGGCAACGGAGTAACCAGGAAAGTAATCTACACAAAGAAGAAAGAAGTAGCACAAAGTCAGAAGACAAATCAGATGACAAGGGGCAAGCAAAGGGACGAACAAGAAGGCGGCCTACCGTCAATCAAATCCTCAATCCGTCCATAGCCTTCGCTCAGCGCTTGCTTCGCCTTAGCCCAGCTTGCCGCCTCGGTCTCATATTCGGCTTTGAGGGCGGCCTCGCTGTCCTGCGCCGTCTTCAGGGCCGCCTTATGGCTCTCCTCCTGGTCGGCCAGTTTCTTGGCCAAGAGATCACGCTCCTGGGCCAAGGTGTTGCACTCGGTTTCCTTGGTGCGAAGGGCGGTCTGGACCCTGCCTAGCGGCTCCCTCAAGTCGGCATTGGCCCCTGCAGATATGAAGAAAAAGAAAAAAGCAATAAGGAAGAAGTCGTTACGAATGATCCGACCCGACTGCTCGGCAGTCGGCCCGAATCTCGGGGACTACACCCAGTGGGTGCGCTGACACGCCCCCACATGAGATAAAAAATGAAGCACTTACTCCGGCTCTCAGTCAGATCTGCGGTCTTCTGGTTCATCTCCTGGGCCTGGGAGTTGAAAGCAGCCGCGCGGAGATTGTGACATTCCAGCAAATAGGACGGAGTTGCGAACAAAGAACAAGACAATAAATCGAAGTCTACTAAGAAGTTCCAAGCTGCCTGCTCAGCAGCCGACTCGGAACTCGGGGACTACACCAGCAGGTGCTTGGCCCATACGGAAGAAATCAAGAGCATCGACGAAAAGCGGGAGGACTCACCCGAATGACCGTCCGCGTCGTGAGAAACTCTTGAGTATACTGCTTCAGCGCGGCGGCTTGGGCCTGAAGCCGGCTCCGAACCTCCTGCGCCGCCACGTTCAGCTCGGCCGTCCCACCGCCGGGCGTCCAACCAGACGAGCTGGCGCTGGCCTCCTCCAGATCCTGGGCCGACGAGCTGGTGCCCGCGGCTTTCTGCGGCTCCGGCGCTGAAGTCGCCTCCCCCGCGCGCCAACGAGATGGCGACAGAACCACGAGATCCGCCCTCACGATGCTTCGCCTCCGGCCGCTCAGCGGCTTGCGTCAGTCGGCCGTCTTGGCACATACCCGATTGGCGATGGCGGTACCGCCTCCCCCCAGGGCGACTACGTCGCCCTCTTCCCTCGCCATCGCCGGCCGGTCACGGCCGGCATTCTCCGGCGGAGGCGCTAGGATATCGGGGGCCACGGTGCGAAGGGGGATGATGAGCTGCGGAGGCTGGTTACGCAGGGCCTCCGCCTCTCTCTCTCCACGGCCGCGGCCTCCGCCTGGGCCTTGGCTGCAGCGTCGGCTTGCGCCTCCGCTGACTTCTTCATCGTCTCCTGAGCCGCCCTCCGCTCCTCCTCCTCCCGCTCCTCCCGCGCGTTCCGCTCCGTTGCCGCTAGGAGATCGGCACGGGGATCCACACGGCGGGAGCTCGCAGACCCTCCCGCCGCTCCAACTATGGAGGCGGCAGGGGCCTGCTCGAGAGAAAGCGGTGCCCTGTTTGATAATTCAAGGAAAAGGCTTAGAAGAATATCAACCGAAGAGAAAAAAGGAAGGCATGAGAAAATTGACACTTACGCCGAAATCGCCTACGGCTGCTTCACCACCTTCCGAAAGCGGGCCACCTTTGCGGCCGCCTCGTCCCGCTTGGTCACCGCCACAGAACCCTTGGGCCTCTTCGGTTGACTGCCAAAGAGGGCCGGCGCAGCCCGGCGTTTCTGGGCGCCACCACGAGCAGCCGGCATGGCAGATGGGCCCGCGCCTTGATGATCGGACGCCGGCTGACGGCGTGGAACAACTTCGGCCTCATCGTCATCCGGTCAGTCCCCGAAGCCGGCTCCGAGCTCGGGGCCGCCTTCCTCACCACCTCCCCCGATGACGTCGTCGTCTAGGGTGGCCGCCCCCAAGTCTGGATTGTCGACGTCGTCCGTCGCGCGGTCGGGGACGAACTGGCGCTCCACCCCCGCGGCTCCGGCCGCCGGTCGAAGAAGGGGGCTCTGCTAAAAACAAGCCGACTGGTCAAGAGTCGGCCATTATGAACTCGGCAACAAGAGAAGAGAAAAGAAGGGAAGCTTACCGAAGGCGGAGGATTGGCGCGAGAGTATGGCTCCTTGCCGTACCGCCACTCCTCGGTGAGCTTGCAGTTGGCGATATAATTCACCATGTAAGATACCTCATCATGAGACATCTCCTTGGTGCTTAGGCGACTTTGGTCGAAACGGCCGCTCATCTGGCAGATCATATGAGGTCGCCCTTGGAGTGGGAGCACCCGGCGCTCCACGAAGGCGGCTACCAGGTCGGCCCCGATCAGGCCTTCCGATTGGACCATCACCCAGAGCCGTGCGACGGCGGCGGCCCCTGCCAGAGACAGCGTCCTGGCTCGGTAGGACCATGAAGGCTGCCTCCCAGCAGGCGGGCCGGCTATGTAAGCCGGTAGATTGACGAAGTTGCCCTGCGGTGCGATGTTCTTCACGTAGAAGTAAGATTTCTGCCAGAGCTTCACCGACTGGATCAGCGCAATGGGCGGAAATGGCTTGTCGCCCGATCTCCGCATGGCGATGGAGGCACCGCATGGGGTGGGCATGCCCGCAACAACGGAGCCGAGCTTGCACTGGAAGAATTCCGCCCAGAGTTCGAGGGTGGGGAGGACCCCGAGAAAGCCTTCGCACAGAGTGACAAAGGCCGACAGCAGCATCACCGTGTTTGGAGTGAGGTGGTGAGGCTGGAGATGATAGAACTCGAGAAAGGTGCGGAAGAATCCGCTCGCCGGCAGGCCGATGCCGTGCAAGCAGTGCGAGCGGAAGATTACCCGCTCGTCCTCCTCCAGCGCCGGCTAGATCTCCTTCTCTGGCGCGAGACGGACCCGCACGTAGTCCGTGCCCGGCAACCGCCGCGTCTTGCGGAGGAAGTCGACGTGGTCCTCGTGGACGTTGGAGCTGTCACAGGAGCTGGACAGCGCCATGAGGACGGAGAGGCGTTGGGAAAGGTGCGGCGGCGGAGGGCGCGCGATTCAGCTGCGGCAAAGCTACGGCGTGCCAAGGGGGTTGGCGGAAGGGCAGCGCGGCGGCGGGGAGCTGCGGCGACGGAGAGGAGAGAAGAAGAAAATGGCGGAGCGAAGGCGAGCGTGCAAGCGCCTGCCGCTCCCCCTCCTCCCCGTACTTATAGCCTCGTGCAGCGAAGCCGAGGAGGCGAGGCGTGGTGGGCATGGGATTAACTGTGCCCACTCCCCCACGTCCCGCGATTATTGCACCATAACAGCGTTCGGAAACTGCCGTCTGAAGGCAAGCGGCCCGTTCGGGCCACAGAAGATCCGCACTTGGGCCGAGGCCTGGAAGGGGCGGGGCCCGGTCTACGGCGACGTCCCGTCGCGCGCGCGTGGGCTGGCAGGCCCTTCCAGCCGAATGGTGCCATGTGGCACGCAGGCGGCGAGCAGCCAGCTCGCATCCTGGCTCGCACGCCACCTGGTTCCCGCCTTCAAGCTTCAGAGCCTCCCAAAGACGGCGCACCTGATCAAAGCCGGCTCCTGGCTGCCGGCTCCTCAAGATAGGAAGGTGATTGAGCTTCTCGTCCTCTCTTCAACCTCGAAGCCCAACCTGCTTCGGGGACTACTGTCGAGTAAACGAATACGGGTAGCCTAGCCGGTTCCCCTTGGCTCTTCAGAAAAAGTACAGGCTGATCGAGCCTTCAAGCATCCAAGGCGTGGGGCCTCCTTCCCCTGGCCGGCTGTCTCTTAGGCCGACTACCATGAGGCGGCCCGGCCCTAAACCCTCATGAAGAAGCCGGCCACGAGAAGGCCGACTCCAAGAACCCGGCCCCCAGCAGGCGGCCAAGGACGAACCCTCAAACTCTGCACCCACATAACGGCGATGAGACGGGGCGTGGCTACAGTGATGCCTGCCACCCCCGAATCCCGGATGCATGGCCACAGTGCACCGTACGGGGCAGCCACCACCCGTCCGGCGCGGCACAGTTGCCATGTTGACCATGACATCACCCACGACAAGCTGTCAGCAAGGCCCGCAGGCGGCGGGCCCTTGATCGAGAGACGCCTGGCGGCCAGGCCTCCCCCAATCGGCATGGGATGTGGCCGGCTCCCAACAGCCGGCTTGCTCCCTCCCTCGAAGGAGGCGCCTCATTAAGGAGACAAGACGAGGTAAGGCTACAGTGAGCGCCGGCCAGGCGGTGGCACTGTAGCCATGCTTACCTCGACAAAGCCCTCGTCATCAAGAGTGAGGCAATAGTAACCAGCCCCCGACAAGACCGCCAAGCGGTGGGGCCAGCTTGTCGACCAGGAGGCCGGCAGCCGGCAGGACCCACCAGTCGGCGGGCCCCATCGGCCGGCGGAGAAGCCGGCGAACATAGACACTGACGGCTAGGGCCCACGCCCAGCCGGATTACCATTGTACCCCTGGGGGGTAGGCCTATATAAACCCCCCAGGGCACCCATGCAAAGGGTTGATCTCTTAGAGTTTTAGACACCACACTGAGGGGAGAAGAGAGCTAGCCTTGCCCTTCTTCTTCCTCTCGCCGAACAGCTCAAGGAGCCTCTTGTAGCTACTTGTTGACCTAGTGATCATGCGGAGACCCCACAGAGCAGCAGTAGGGGTATTATCTCCCTGGAGAGCCCCGAAGCTGGGTAAGATCCGCCGGTGTGCATGTCTTCGCCTCGTCCCGTTTCCAGGCACCGACGATGTCTTATTGGCTCCCACAATGATAAGCCACCCGTTGGCATATGTCGCACCTACCACCCGACACCACTTGATGAGAAAGTGTTTTGCGGGCTAAGAGGTGAATTGAACATCTTTGATGCTTCAAACTTGGAGTAGGAACTCCATTGGATACATGCAAGAGTTGAGCTTACGACTAATTCTTGATATTTCTCCTATGATGATAATCTTATGGCTTGAAAATTTTGCATCTTGCATGTTATCTAACTCTTGTAGGTACTTGGATGAATCTAATTCTATGAGATTGCAACTCACTCACATCTTGAGCAATCTCTACATCACCAAGTCTCTACACAATGGTGGTTGAAGACAAGGAAGCACGAAACCATTCAAACAAATACTTTGACAAATTCTATGTTGAGTTTCATGATTGTCATGTTGGATACACAAGTGCTCTTCCTTGCGAAAAACTAACCCATGTAGGTAGATGAACTCAAAATCCAAATGGTGCTCCCAACTCTTGATGACCTACATCAACCTTGAGCAACCCACACAAGTTCAACTACATGATCACGATCAACACCGCCACCCAAGGTATGTTATTCCATCTTAGAGAAGCTTTACTCCAAGACATGAGTCAAAGCAACTCGACAAGATGTGAATACATCAAGATGCTTAAACGAAAAATGGTAACCCAATTTTGAGCTTAAACGATGAGTATGGCCTATGATCAAGTGATCTCACTTGACTCCTAAGTCAATATACTCTAACATAGGTGACTTTGTCACCGCCCATCTCTAGATGAAGTTCTCTTGTGTTCTTTTCTGTGCTCTTGCATTTGTCTCATGCATATTTGTCTCCCCTTTCACAAAAAAACTTCATCTAGATCTTTTAGTTTCTTTTCTTTCCTTTTTGTTCTGCATTTCCTGCATCCAATTCATTGCATATCTTTCAGTTAATTTCTTGCAAATCCTTGTGAGATATTATTTGTCTAGTGAGCTGAGGTGACAAGTGTTTTTCTCTGTGATGAACTCGGTTCCACCGGTTTCATGTTTCCGGTCTAGCCGAAGTTTTTCGGTGCAACCGAAGCATCCAACTCGGTGACACCGATTTCACTACAGGAAAAACATTTTGCCATTTATTCCTGCTTTATTCTTGATCCAGCTCCACTCAATGAATCTTGTCCTCTGCAAGCATCACATTTACCTCAATGCTTTGTGATGTGTTTCAAGGACCGAACCCATTCACGACAAATTCCAGAAGACCCTTCTTGGAAATTGATGTCAAAGGGATAGAGAGAGAGATCACATCAAAGCTTAATCATATCTCTAGGGGGAGAGATCTCTAGGGGGAGGGAATACTCCAGGAAAGAGTAATCTTCAAGGATCCCAGATGCTTGGTGTTCAAGATGAGAGATGCCACATGTCTTCTTGGGGGAAAGACATGTTCATATGTGCTTATTTGCATTAGCTCTGTTCATTTGTTTCTTTGAGCTCTGGTTTTCTGTTCCCTATCTTCTCCCAGTATCCCATGCTAGATTCAGGGGGAGCAAGACATCCAAGGGAAAGAAATTTCTTAAATTTATTGCATATCTTTTTCTTTGGGGACATGTCAATATCTATCGTGGTACTCAGTACTCACTCTACATGTCATCCCAGTCTTGGTACTCTTGTGGTTTCTTTTGTTTGCTCTAGCTAGTAGGTGCATCTGTGTTATCTAACCTTGATTACGCAGGTTCATCCCATACTAGCCAACTCAAGACCACAAGGTAAGTATATGCATCATAATCATGTGTATGAGAAATTCTTGCTGATGTACATACTGTTTGCAAGAAGGACTCATGGGCATGAAGATACATTTCCCATATTCACATCCTTTGCTCTGATGCATATAGCCAAGATACATGTAACACATTGCCTACTCTGTCATGGTTATGCCCTCACATGCTTCTATATTCCATATTCACATGATTGCATACATGTAGGGGGATCCTATGCATGTTACATGTCCTTCCAAAGCTTTACTTGCTATTCTCTATATCTTTATCTAAAGCTTTGATGTATGTTGCCATCAATTACCAAAGAGGGGGAGATTGAAAGCACAAGTGCTCCCTGGGTGATTTTGGTAATTAATGACAACATATCTCTTGTTGGACTAACATTTTTACCTAGTATGTTTCAGACAAGTTCAACAAAATTAAGTGGCATGGACTAAAGGATGTGGAACCTCTTCAAGATGCTAAGGACAAAGGATTGGCTCAAGCTTCATGTACAAGACTCTACATTTTCTATTTTAGTGATCCAAGATCACATTGAGTCTATAGGAAAAGCCAATACTATCAAGAGGGGATGAGGTGTTTCTTAATGGCTTGCTTGCTCAAAGTGACCCTCAACTACCTTCCCACATCCACATATGACCTAAACCAAAAGTCAAACTCGGCTCCACCGATTCTTTCTATCCGGCGCCACCGAGTTCAGATGTCATAGACAGTGCCACAAACCCTAGGCAAATCGGTTTCACTGATAGGGATCTCGGTCTCACCGAGATGGGATTGTAATCTCTCTGTGTATGTCCATTACCAAAATCGGTCTCACCGAGTTTGAGCAATCGGTACTACCGAGATTACAATGCCAACTCTATAGTCAGCTTATTATCAAAATCGGTTCCACCGAGTTTGTGTAATCGGTACCACCGAGTTTGCCTGACCAACTCTCTGGTTAGCTTATTAACAAAATCGGTCCCACCGAGTTTGTGTAATCGGTCTCACTGAGATTACGTTATGCCCTAACCCTAACCATATCGGTCCTACCGAGTTGCATGTCAGTCCCACCGAAAATCCTAACGGTCACTAGGTTTGCTAAATCGGTCCGACCGAGTTTCACAATTCGGTCTCACCGAGATTGGTAAATTGTGTGTAACGGTTAGTTTTTGTGTGGAGGCTATATATACCCCTCCACCCACTCTTCATTCATGGAGAGAGCCATCAGAACAAACCTACACTCCCAACACACATTTTCTGAGAGAGAACCACCTACTCATGTGTTGAGGGCAAGATATTCCATTCCCACCATATGAATCTTGATCTCTAGCCTTCCCCAAGTTTCTTTCCACTCAAATTTTCTTTCCACCAAATCCAAATCCTGTGAGAGAGAGTTGAGTGTTGCGAGACTATCATTTGAAGCACAAGAGCAAGGAGTTCATCATCAACATACCATTTGTTACTTCTTGGAGAGTGGTGTCTCCTAGATTGGCTAGGTGTCACTTGGGAGCCTCCGACAATATTGTGGAGTTGAACCAAGGAGTTTGTAAGGGCAAGGAGATCACCTACTTCATGAAGGTCTACCGCTAGTGAGGGAAGTCTTTCGTGGGCGACGACCATGGTGGGATAGACAAGGTTCCTCGTCGTGGACCCTTCCTGGGTGGAGCCCTCCGTGGACTCGCGCAACCGTTACCCTTCGTGGGTTGAAGTCTCCATCAACGTGGATGTACGATAGCACCACCTATCGGAACCACGACAAAAACATCCGTGTCTCCAATTGCGTTTGATTTCTCCAAATCCTTCCCTTTACATTCTCGCAAGTTGCATGCTTTACTTTCCGCTGCTCATATACTCTTTGCATGCTTGCTTATTATGTATTGTGATTATTAAACTTGTGCCAAAACTCCACTTGAACTTAAAGAAGTTAAAAACTGCAACTTTTGGTACTTAGTGTCTAAACACCCCCCTCTAGACACCTCTTCTCGATCCTTTCAAGTTGCTCAACAACAGACTAAATCTCAGTGACCTTCACATCTAAGTCATAGAACTTCTGCTCCGTGATCCTCTCCAAGCTCTCCTGGTTTTGAGTCAGGGTGGCCAGTCCCTTCTCAATCCTCAGAGTGGAGGCAATCAAGTAGCCAAGCTGATCTTGCTTGCTCTTGTAAGATCTTGAGATGCTTCATCCATGGTTGGCATCTTTGCAGCTTTCTCAGTCCTTGCCTTCTCCCTCTTTGCTTGTGCTTGCACAGAAGATGGTTCATTTTCATCCATCACCATAGTGTTATCCTCAAAGTCTGGGTAGATGGGCAGGTTCTCCTTGTCCAAGAGATATGTGCCAGTGCCCATCTTAGAGTTGATCAGCTCCTGAATCTGTGGGGCATACCCACAACTCCTCTTCTGATCTGCAGCTGTCCTCTTTATGGTTTCCACAATTAGGCTCATGACCTTGAACTTCTGTGGAACATCAAAAATGTGCAGCAAGTTGATGGAGTGACCTCAGATCATTCTGTGATCACCTGACTTGGGCAGAAGAGTGTGCCTGAGGATTCAGTTGATTGTGGGCAGGCCTGACAGCAAGTGTTTCACAGATCTAAACTGGTGAGTCTCAAGATCTGCATCAGGAATCTCCTTTTTCATGCTAGCCATGGAGTTGTGATCCTTCTTCTTCTTGGCATAGACATCCAAGTCATCTTCTTGTTCTTTTGGGGCATTGATCAACTGTGCCCATTCTGCAACTGTTGACTGGTACCTAGTGCCTTCAGACATCCAGACAATGCTTCCATCTGGGTAGAAGTGAGCTGTGGAGTAGAACTGCATGATAAGCTCATCATTCCACTTTGTGAGCTTCTAAGCCACAAACTTATCAACTCCACAAGCCTTGAAACTATCATAGACTCCAGGATAATGCTCTTCATTCTCCTTGATGTACTCCCAGTTGACCCATCTCACGTCACACACTATTGGCTTCTTGTCAAGCAACACTGTCTCATAGAAGTCCTGTTGTTCATTGGTATGGAACATGTAATCCACAGCAGTTCTTCTTCTGGTGGCATATGGATCTGACTCTCTCCATAGCCTCAATCCTGAATACTTCCTTATCTTCATGTTCTCAGCTACTGGATGAACATCATTGTGATCTGGAATTTTTGGCTTCAACTTTCTCAAGACATGTGACTCATTATCTTCTTCTTCCATTGCAGCTTCAGGCACTAGGGCCTTGTTCTTCTCTGCTGCTGGGATGTTCCTGGTGCTTCTCTTGGGTGCAGTTTTGGGTTTTGGAGCAGCTAGTTTCGGAGCTTCTTTGGGCTTAGATGGAGCAACCCCTGATCTTATGGCATCCCCCATAAGCTTCTGTGCCTTAGGTGCTGGTACAGCAACCTCTTCCTCTTCCTCTTCAGAGTCTCTCATCATAGAGGGCTTTCCAAGAACTCTGGCAATGTTCTTCTTGACCCTCTCTTTCCTCTTCTTGCCATCTCCAGCTTCCTTGGTTTCAAGAGTGAACACCATTTTCTCACCTATGGCAACTTTCCTTGGCTTAGACATTGGCTGTCTTCCTGGTGGCTTCTTGGTCTTCAGACCTGGCTTAGTTGCAGCAGCTGTGCTATATTCCTTTCTAGGCACTTTCTTCTTTGAGGTGGCTTCTTCCTCCTCAGCCACATAGTCATCATCCTCTGAATCTGAGGTTCTTTTCCTACTGGCCCTTGTGGCAGCCTTTGGCAAGTTGCTGGGTGTGCTCCTTCTTCCATCATCTGAGCTGCAAAAGGGACTAGTTCCCTCACTCATGTGAACCTGCTCCTCAGACTTGTTCTGACTGTCACTCTAATCTGACATGATGCAAACACTGACAGCTGACCTTGTGAATAGATTATAGATGAGGTAGAATGGATGAGCATCACAAAGTGCAGAGGTTTTTGCAAAAGAATGAATCAAAAACTTAGTTTTAGTTTTCCACAGAAAGCATTTCGGATCTACCGATTTGAAATCTCGGTGATACCGAAGCTTGTTGGAACCTAAACTAGTGAACTCGGTCGCACCGAGTCACGATTCCAGTGGCACCAAGACTGCTAGGGTTTCACAAAGACTTGAACTCGGTCACACCGATTTGCAATTCTCGGTCAGACCGAGAATCACATGTGCAATGGCCTGAGCCAAATCGGTGGAACCGATTTCAACTACTCGGTCGGTCCGAGATGGTTTCGGTGGAAACCTAACCCTAAATTTTCAATCCACAACTAAACTACGGAGTGTTTTCATTGGATAGAGTGATCTCAATCGTGGCAAGATACATGGCAAAACAATGTGCTGGGGAATCGGAGTGAGATCAGCACAAGGATCAAGTCCATACCCTAGTGCGGCGATGGACTTGCTACGGCGGCAACGGCAGAGACGATCCCGTTGATGGCGGCGGAGACCAGCGACTGGAGGCGGCTGGCGACGAGGAGGACGATCCGGAGACCCACGGAGGCAGGGCGGGCTGAGCGCGGGCAAAGAGGTTCGGAAAGTTTTCCAAATTTTGGCCCGTGGGTATATATAGCCTGACCCTGTCAGTGTGACTGAGTGGAACAACTCGGTGGCACCGAGATGCATAACTGCAAGCAGTTGCTGCAACTCGGTGTGACCAAAAAGTTCAAATTGGTTGCACCGAGATTGAAAACCTAGATCGACTTAGTGATCTCGGTATGACCGAAATAGATGAATCGGTCAGACCGAAACGCACAAAGAAGTTTTGGAAGTTTAAGTCTATGACAAATCGGGGACTCCGAGTGCTCCTCACACAGAGTGGTCCGAATCTGACTTGATCAAGCTTTGTGATGCAGCATGAATAGATTTTGAGATGAGAAGAGCATAGATAGCTAGAGAAGGTTCTTAGGCATTCTTGTCCATCCACTTGGCAAGAGAAAAAGAAACCAATCAATCAAAACTACAAGTGGATGTCCTTGAATGAGTAAATTATGCAACCAACATGCTCACACAGAAAAATGGCAAATGAAATATGTGGCAAGGCATGCACAACCAATTCTAGCATCTATCAAGCAATTGGCGATGACGAGGTCATCTATATATGAGCATATTGACTTAGGAGTCAAATGAGAACATTTGATCATAGGTCATACTCATCGTTTAAGCACAAGTGGGGTTACCACTTTTACATAAAGCGTTGTTGTGTTCACACCATTAGAGTTTCTTTAGCTCAATTCTTAGAGTAAAGCTCCCCCTAGATGTGAGATCCCCCCTAAGAGGGATGAACTAAACTTGAGTTTTGTCGATGATGCTTCATGTAGGTGTTGAAGATGTGGATGCTCAATGTTGATGTAGATCATTTGGAGCAATCCTTTGGAGTGAGTTGCACATTCAATACCTACACGGGTTAGTCCCACAAGGAACAAACAAGGAATATCCATAGACATAGAGTGATGCATACACAAGATGATGTCTATGAAAGCATTTGGTTACCTTGTCCCTTGTCTTACCAACAAGAGGGTTTGTGACTCCTTGAACTAGTGCAAGATGTGGAAGTTGATTGCACTTGTTCTTGCCAAAATGATAAGAGTGAAGTATGTTGGCGGAGTCACCCTCAAGAACTCTCTAGTTCTTCTTCTTTTGGATCCACACCATCTTGATGGGAATCCTCGGACTTGTAGTTGTACTTGATGAAGTAGAACTTGATGTAGTCTTGGGAACCCACTTGACCAAGGCCTTATGTGCTTCTTCAAATGCATCAATTTCCTCTTGAATCTTATCATTGCCTTTTTGCTTGTGGTCTTGTGGTGGAAGATCATCTTGAGCTTGTGTCCCTTTGAAAGAAGTAGGATCATACTTCTCTTGTTTTGGAACAAACTTCGTCTTCGGGTATTGATCTTCTTCCCACTCAACTCCATTGGTATTGAACTTTCGTTCAAAACCAACACCTTGGTTCTTCTGGTGCCTTCCTTGCTTGCGTACAATTTACTCGACTTGCTTACTCCCGGCAAGGCTCTTGTAAACACCTTTCTCTATAATTCCCTTCAATAAACTATTTTCTTGCTCAAGTGTAACGTGGCTAAGAGAACCATTAGTGGAATCAAGAGAACTACTAGAAGTAACAACATTGGATTTAGCATGATCATTGTTACTACTAGAGGAAGAATCCTTCTTGTTCTTGTTACTAGACCTGACTTGAGGCATGTAAGTGGATAAGAGTAAACTCTTGGCAATGTAAGAAGAACTTTTCTTGCGAAGATCATCATTGATTGCCTTTAAAAACTCATGCTCTTGTTCAAGATTGAGCTTCTCAAAATGTAATTTCTCATGAGTCCTTAAAAGTTCTCGATGAACTCCTAATATAGTTTCATGAGCTAACATAAGAGTGTTTAGTTCTTTAGTTAGAGACTCAATTTTCTCCTTATCATTGTCATTTGTTTCATCTTGATTAGCATGATTAATTGACGTTTCATCATAGTATCCATCACTAGAGTTGTCAACAAGTAAATCATCATCACCTAACAAGTCATCTTCATCACTATTGAAATCAACATACTCGGGGTGTGATACCTTTGGGCCTTTTTCCATGAAGCATCTTTCAATTCCTTCATTTGGTGAATCAAATATGTCGTAGGAGTTGGTTGATACAAGTGCTCGACCGGCAACACCTTCATCTTAAGTATATTCGGAGTCGGAGTGATAGCTTCTCTCGGAGTGATTGTCGGAGTCGGAGCCGGATACCCATTCACCAACATGAGCTTGATGCCTTCGTTTTGTGTAGCTCCTTGATGACTTGTCCTTCCTTTCCGAATCCTTGCTTCTCCGTGAGGGTCTTCGTTCATAACGATCATCCCTACTCCTTCTCTCCTTTGATGGTGATTCTTCTCTTCTACTCCTTATTTTGGGAGAATCTTCTCTTCTTTTGTAGGGGGCCATACACTCATTGGAGTAGTGTCCGGGTCTTCCACAATTGTAGCAATTACGCTCTCGACAAGAAGATCTTTTGTTATTGTAGGACCTTGACTTGGAACTTCTCTCTTTGCTTCTACTCTTGTAGAACTTGTTGAAGTTCTTCACCATTAGGCTCAATTCTTCATTGAAGGTTTGTTTCTCACTTGATGATGTGGGAGCTTCACATGACGCTTTGTAAGCACCACTTGACTTGTTATGGAGCTCCTCCTTATCCTTGAGTGACATCTCATGAGCAAGAATCCTTCCAATGACTTCCGTTGGATTGAGATCTTTATAATTGGGCATCATTTGGATCAATGTGCATACTGCCGGCGTTTTGGGAACGGGGGTCCCCAGACTTGCCTGCCTGCGGCCTGCGGCGTGGCTCAAGTGGGGGCCCAGCGCGGCCCAGCTTCATCACCTCAAGCTCAAGAACCTCGCGAGGGGCCAAGCCTCGCGGGGCGGACGACAGGAACCACCCTCAGGAACAGCCTCGTCAGGCAGGCTCGCGAGGAGGCGGAGAGATCAAGGCAGGGTACCTCCCGGGGGTGCCCCGTGACGCAAGCCATGACGATCAAGGCCAGGCGGGCGCCAGGCGGGCGCCAGCCCGCGCAGTGTCCTCATTTCCCCTTTGGTGCAAAGGAGACAAGCACAGGCCCAAGCATCACGCAAAGGTTACCGCTTCGGTGCAACAAGACCAAGACCAGCAGAACGGCAGGATGGAGGTCATCGTGGAGCCCAGGACGGCGTCACCGCCAGAGCCTTTGGCAGCCGAAGACCAACTTAAGTCAGAATAAGTGTACTAGATGTTCCCCTTCAAAATGGCCAACTGTTGGCGCCCTTCCCGCTCATTATTTGGGAAGAGGCCCAGGGCCTCCCACTATAAATAGAGCTAGCCACCACAGAGTAGAGGCATGGGGAAGAAACTCGCAGACAGAGCCCTAGAGAGAGAGATGCGATCGAAATCACCTGAGCAGTTCATCGCACCAGCTAAGAACAACCCCTCGCGAAGCTGTTCTCCCTTTGTACTGCCCATCATCAGCCCCTGAGGCAATCCACCACACCACACTCTGGAGTAGGGTATTACAACACACCGGTGGCCCGAACCAGTATAAACCTCGTGTCTCTGTGTTGTTCATGGTTCGTAGTTTAGATCCCTCGCAATCCATGCACACATAAGCTGGTAGGGGAAAGATCTCTGTGCGCAACCCAGTGTTTGAACCTCAAGGGTCTGACGGAACACGAAATCCGACATTTGGCGCGCCAGGTAGGGGTGCGCCGGAATCTTTCTTCCGCTGGTCGTGTGTGATCTTCCGTCGTGTCCATGGCTGACGCTCGCCGAGCTCGCGCCGAGCGTCGGGCTGCTTGCGTCGCTCGAGTTGCCCAGACGGCTCCCGTCGGCGGACACCCCGTCGTTCCCCGTCGCCTACCGCCAACGCCGCCATCGGCCCGGCGGGGAACGAGCAGCAGGCTTCATCCCTGCATCCATCGGTGAGGCGAGAAGACCGCACCGCCACTCCTTCGCTCGCCCCTGCTGGTTCTTCGTCCCGCGTGCACCGCACGCCCATGGAGGCCTGAGCCGCGCTCATTGCAGCAAACGAGCTCCTGCGCTACCGCCTCGTCGACGATGTCTATGAGGAGTGGCTCGACCGCGTCACTGAGCTCGTCCGCGCTACAGGGGGCTCCCCCGTGCCGCCCCTCTCGCTGCCTCGCGCCGCACCACGCGCAGCAGGCAGGGAGCCGGAGGTGCCCCTGCCACCTCCTTCCCAAGAAGGCGCCCTGGCTCCAAGGCGCGTGGCCCCGGGCCGAGACCCTCCGCGCCCGGCGCCCGCGCACCAAGAAAGAAGCTGCCAGGAGATCCCTCGTCCCCAAGAAGGTGCTCGCGTGCTCCCAGCACCGGAGCGCCGCGACCACGCTCCAGCGCCACCGCGTCAAGACCCCGCGCTGCTCCAGGCAGCGGTGCGCGGGAATCCACAAGAGCAAGCTCCGCATCATCAGAGAGCTCCGGTGGCCACTGCAGGCTGCCGCGCCTTCACCGCCGAGCTACGCAGCGTCGCATGGCCCGGCAAGTTCAAGCCAGACCTGCCTCCTCGCTATGACGGCACCGCCAACCCCGTGGAGTTCCTTCAGCTCTATGAGCTGGGCATCAAAGTCGCCAACGGGGACGAAAAGGTCATGGCAAATTGGCTCCCCATGGCGCTGAAGGACGGAGCCCGAATCTGGCTCCCGGCATGATCTCCTCCTGGGACGAGATGCGCACCCGCTTCATCGCCAACTTCCAAGGCACTCACGACCGGCCTCCTGCTGTGAGCGACATGCGCCGCATCAAGAAGCATCCAGGAGAGGCCCTGCAGAAGTACATACAGCGCTTCAACAACGCACGCCTCAAGATTCCCAAGGTGACTGAGGAGGCCATCATCTCAGCCTTCTCCGATGGCGTGCGTGACGTCAAGATGAAGGAGGAGCTGGCGATGCATGAAGACCTGTGCACATCTCTGGAGCTGTTCAACTTGGCGACCAAATGCGCCAGGGCTGAGGAAGGGCGCCTCTCCCTCCTCGAGCTTCCAGCTACCGATCCTAAGAGAAGAAGCCCAAGGCCCGTGACGTGAAGCGCAAGGGGGCTGCAGTGCTCGCGGCCGAACAGACACCAAGCGAGGTAGGGATCAGCCCGAGTCTTCCAAGGGCAGCCGGTACTGCGTGTACCACGATCTCCACACCCACAACACCAACGAATGCCAAGAGCTCAGGGCCGTGCGAGAAGGGCGAATCAGCCGACGCCCCGACCGCAGTGATCGAGGCTACGGCCGAGGAGGAGGAAGAGGCGCAGGACGCTGGGAAGACCGTGGCCCTCGCCAAGGATGGCGTGACAGACCTCGTGAGGACCGCTGGCAGGACCAGCCTCGCGAGGGAGGTTGGAGAGACCAACCTCGCGAGGATCGCCCTCAAGGCAATGCAGGGCTCCCACCTCTGCCGCAGCCGCCAAGGAGGTACGAAGACAATCATCAGGACAAGGGGGCTGGGGGCTTCCAGGAGCTGCGTGCAATAGCTTGCATCCTGGGTGGCGCTCAGGCCCCAGCCTCTCAGCGCATCTTCAAGCAGTTTGCTCGTGAGGTGAATGCAGTCCTCCCCAAGCCAGAGGCCACACGCTGAAAGCACAAGTGCTCCCTAGGTGGTTTTGCTAATTAATGACAACATATCTCTTGTTGGACTAACACTTTTATCTAGTATGTTTCAGATAAGTTCAACAATGGAGTGGCATGGACTAAAGGATGTGGGAACTCCTTCAAGATGTTAAGGACAAAGGATTGGCTCAAGCTTCAAGCTCAAGACTCTTCATTTTACATTTTAGTGATCAAAGATCACATTGAGTCTATAGGAAAAGCCAATACTATCAAGGAGGAATGAGGTGTTGCTTAATGAGCCTCTTGCTTCAAAGTGCTTAGTGATATGCTCCAAATACCCTCAACTACTTTCCTACTTCCACACATTTGTCCTAAACCTAAAGTCAAACTCGGCCCCACTGATTCTTTCTATCCGGCGCCACCGAGTTTGGATGTCTTAGCCACTGCCACAAACCCTAGGCAAAGTGGTCTCACCGATAGGGATCTCGGTCTCACTGAGATAGGATTGTAATCTCTCTGTGTATGTCCATTATCAAAATCGGTGTCACCGAGTTTGAGCAATCGGTACTACCGAGATTACAATGCAAACTCTCTGTTTAACTTATTATCAAAATCGGTCCCACCGAGTTTGATAATCGGTCAAACCGAGTTTGCCTGACCAACTCTCTGGTTATCTTATTACCAAAATCAGTCCCACCAAGTTTGTGTAATCGGTCTTACCGAGATTACGTTATGCCCTAACCCTAACAGAATCGGTCCCACCGAGTTGCATTCCGGTCCCACCAAAAACCCTAACGGTCACATTATTTGCTAAATCAGTCTGACCGAGTTTAACGATTCAGTCCCACCGAATTTGGTAGATTGTGTGTAACGGTTAGATTTTGTGTGGAGGCTATATATACCCCTCCACCTCCTCTTCATTCGTAAAGAGAGCCATCAGACTGAACCTACACTTCCAGCATCATATTTCTGAGAGAGAACTACCTACTCATGTGTTGAGGCCAAGATATTCCATTCCTACCATATGAATCTTGATCTCTAGCCTTCCCCAAGTTGCTTTCCACTCAAACCCTCTTTCCACCAGATCCAAATCCTATGAGAGAGAGTTGAGTGTTGGGGAGACTATCATTTAAAGCACAAGAGCAAGGAGTTCATCATCAATGCACCATTTGTTACTTCTTGGAGAGTGGTGTCTCCTAGATTGGCTAGGTGTCACTTGGGAGCCTCCGACAAGACTATGGAGTTGAACCAAGGAGTTTGTAAGGGCAAGGGGATCGCCTACTTCGTGAAGATCTACCGCTAGTGAGGCAAGTCCTTCGTGGGCGACGGCCATGGTGGGATAGACAAGGTTGCTTCTTCGTGGACCCTTCGTGGGTGGAGCCCTCTGTGGACTCGCGCAACCGTTACCCTTCGTGGGTTGAAGTCTCCATCAACGTGTATGTACGATAGCACCACCTATCGGAACCACGCCAAAAATATTCGTGTCTCCAAATTGCGTTTGAATCCTCCAATCCCTTCCCTTTACATTCTTGCAAGTTGCATGCTTTATTTTCCGCTGCTCATATACTCTTTGCATGCTTGTTTGCTATATGTTGTGAATGTTAAACTTGTGCCTAAACTCCACTCAAACTTTAAAGAAACTTAAAAACTGCAACCTTGGTACTTAGTGTCTAATCACCCCCCTCTAGACACCTCTTCTCAAGGTCCTACAAGTGGTATCAGAGCATTGGTCTCCATTGCCTTGGTTTAATCACCATTGGAGGAAGATGGATGAGTCTACTTTGGGAGTCTTAGACATAGAGTGCCTATTCTTGATGGAGAGTATTTTCGTGAGTGGAAAAATGAGATGCTTGTTATTTTCAATCAATATCATTTTAACAAGTACATTGCTATCCCTTGTGCACCTTATGTTGATCCTATGCATCCAACCCATGATGAGTCAATTGACATGGTTAGGAATCTTAGAACTGCCGAACTTATCATTAGAGGATTGCCTAGAAACTTGATTGGATGTTTGCCTACTTTTAAGTGTGCCTACACCATATGGAAATTTCTTGAGGAACGATTTCCAGATTATTCCTTGAAAAATCTAGATGAAATTCTCCATAAGTCCATTGCTTTGAGCAAAATGAATACTAGTGATGCTATGTTTGGTGATCATCTATTTGAGCTTACAAACCTTATGCGTGCCAAAGGAAATGTTGGTATTATTAGTGACATTATTTCCGAAGCTATAAGAATTCATAGACAAGATTATTGTCAAACTCATTCTAATGAATCACCCTCTCTAGGATTTGATCCACCACATGACGATGTTGAACATGGATACTATGATGAGGATGATGATAGTGACTTCGATCTTGATGATGCAACTAGACATTTTGGTCTTATGGCAAATCTTCGGGGATATATGTCAGGAGGAAAGGAATGGGTTCTTGATAGTGGATGCACCGATCACATGACCGGAGATAAAGACATGTTTCGTGAGCTTGCTGATAATGATAGTCCTCGAAAGTATGTCACTTTCGGTGACAACTCAAAGGGTAAGGTGGTTGGCCTCGGTAAGGTGGCCATATCACATGATAGCTCCATACAAAATGTTATGCTCGTTGAATCTCTTGGTTACAACTTACTTTCAAAGATTATCAGACTTGCTGATTTCGGTTTCAATGTTCTATTTATCAAGTAGATTGCCAAATGTTTCGTCGAGATAATCATAAAATGGTCTTTACTGGTGTGCGTAGAGGTGATCTATACATTGTTGATTTCACTAAAAGGGCTCAACCTAAAACTTGATTCATTTCTAAATCCTCAAAAGGCTGGTTATGGCATAGACGATTAGGTCATGTTGGTATGCGAAACCTTGACAAGCTTATTAAGGGGAATCATATCCTTGGAGTTAATGATGTCATATTTGATAAGGATAGACTTTGCAGTGCTTGTCAAGCAGGTAAAGAGGTTGGAGGAAGGCATCCCGTGAAGAACATCATGACCATGAAGAGGCCACTCGAGCTACTTCACATGGATCTCTTTGGTCCCAACTCTTACAAGAGTCTCGGTGGAAATTCTTCTGGTCTAGTTATAGTTGATGATTTTTCCAGATTTACGTGGGTGTTCTTTCTCGATGATAAATCGCAGGTCCAAAAGATCTTCAAAAACTTCGCTAGGAAGGCCCAAAGCCAATTTGAAGTGAAGATCAAGAAGGTTCGCAGCGACAACGGAACGGAGTTCAAGAACGCAAATGTGGACACCTTTCTTGACGAAGAAGGGATTTCACACGAGTTCTCGGCTATGTACACACCTCAACAAAATGGAGTTGTTGAGAGGAAGAACCGGACGCTCATCGAAATGGCGAGAATGATGCTTGATGAGTACAAGACGACGAAGCTTGGGTAGAAGCGGTTGAGACAGCTTGTCATGCAACAAATCGCTTGTATCTTCACAAGCTACTCGGCAAGACGGCATACGAGCTACTCACCGGTAACAAACCCCAAGTTGGATACTTTCGAGTATTCGGCTCAAAGTGCTACATTCTTGATAAGCATCGTCGTTCTAAATTTGCTCCTAAGTCTCATGAAGGTTTCCTAATAGGTTATGGCTCAAACTCTCACACTTACCGTGTCTAAAACAATTTCACCCGAAAGGTTGAAGAGACGGTAGATGTGAAGTTTGATGAATCTAACGGCTCGCAAGTAGAGCAATTGCCAATTGATGTAGGAGACAAAGACCCTTCGGAAGCAATCCAAGACTTGTCTATTGGCAAGGTCCGTCCAACGGAGGTGAAGGAGAGTACCTCGTCCGTCCAAGTGGAAGCTTCTACTTCATGACAAGGTAAACCAAGAGTTGAAACGGAAGCATCCACAAGTGGGACACACCAAGATGAAGAAAACGAGGAAGTGCATCAAGATGAACGTCAACGACCTCCTTCTCCACCACGACAAGAGACCGACAACGCCAACAATGAAGAAGGCCAAGAAGAAGAACAAGATGAAGAAGATGTTCAACGAAGACCCAAGCAAAAGCTTTCACGAGATCGATCAAGAATTGCTAAAGACCATCCCGTCGAGCAAATCTACAATGATATTCAAACCGGGAGAATCACTCGCTCTAAAACTCGTTTAGCTAACTTTTGTGAAAACTATTCTTTCATCTCTAGCATTGAACCTATGAAGGTCGAAGAAGCATTGGAAGATCCGGATTGGGTAAATGCTATGCATGAAGAGCTACACAACTTTGAGAGGAACCAAGTTTGGACATTAGTTGAGAAGCCTGACAACAACCACGACATCATCGGTACCAAATGGGTGTTTCGCAACAAGAAAGATGAAGATGGACAAGTAGTTCGCAACAAAGCATGTCTCGTCACCCAAGGATACACACAAGTCGAAGGTATGGACTATGGTGAGACTTACGCCCCCGTTGCTAGACTTGAGTCCATTAACATCTTACTTTCCTATGCTAATCACCATGATATCACCTTGTACAAAATGGACATTAAAAGTGCTTTTCTAAATGGTGAAATAGAGGAGGAAGTTTATGTTAAACAACCTCCTGGCTTTGTCAATCCTAAGAAACCCAATCATGTTTACAAACTTCACAACGCTCTTTATGGACTTAAACAAGCTCTGAGAGCATGGTATAAATGCTTGACCAAGTTCCTTATTGAAAAAGGCTTTGAAATTGGGAAAATTGATTCTACTCTTTTTACTAAAAGGGTTAATGGTGAACTCTTTGTGTGCCAAATTAATGTTGATGATATTATATTTGGTTCAACTAACCCTCATTTTAGTGAAAATTTTGGGAAGCTAATGTCGGAGAAGTTTGAGATGTCTATGATGAGTGAACTCAAATTCTTTCTTGGTTTGCAAATCAAGCAAACTAAGGAAGGTACTTTTGTCTTGCAAACAAAGTACACCAAGGACTTATTGAAGAAGTTCAATATGCAAGAATGCAAAGGTATGACTACACCCATGCCTACTAGTGGACATCTTGACTTAACCAAAGATGGTGAACCGGTTGATCAAAAGGTTTATCGCTCTATGATTGGTTCATTGTTGTATCTATGTGCTTCACGTTCCGATATTATGCTAAGTGTATGCATGTGTGCACGATATCAAGCTGCCCCTAAAGAATGTCATCTTAAGGCCGTGAAAAGGATAGTGAGATACTTAATCCATACACCAAATTTTGGCATTTGGTATCCTAAGAGGGCCTCTTTCGATCTTGTTGGCTATTCCGACTCGGACTATGCCGGAGACAAGGTTGATAGAAAGTTCACTTCGGGTACTTGTCAATTTCTTGGTAGATCTCTTGTGTCTTGGTCCTACAAGAAACAGAACTCGGTATCCTTATCCACCGCCGAAGCTGAATATATTGCCGCTGGTTCATGTTGTGCTCAATTACTTTAGATGACCCAAACTCTTAAAGATTATGGGATAAATGTGAAAAATGTTCCATTGCTTTGTGACAATGAAAGTGCTATCAAAATTGGTCATAATCCCGTACAACATTCTCGAACTAAGCATATTGAAGTTCGTCATCATTTCATTCGAGATCATGTTGC
The DNA here is from genome assembly GCA_021605145.1 of Aegilops bicornis. NCBI lineage: Eukaryota > Viridiplantae > Streptophyta > Magnoliopsida > Poales > Poaceae > Aegilops > Aegilops bicornis. The sequence goes on from CM038673.1 coordinate 327,878,150, forward strand.
TAAGGGTGACATTGATCTTAAGCATATTCGCACCGAAAAGCAATTAGCGGATATATTCACTAAACCTCTTGATGAGAAAGTGTTTTGCAGGTTAAGAGGAGAATTGAACATCATTGATGCTTCAAACTTGGAGTGGAAACTCCATTGGATACATGCAAGACATGAGCTTATGACTAATCCTTGATATTTCTCTTATGATGAAAAACTTATGTCTTGGATATATTTGTATCTTGCATGTTATCTAACCCATGTAGGTACTTGGTTGAATCAAATTCCATGAGGTTGAAACCTACTCATATCTTGAGCAGTCTCTACATCACCAAGTCTCTACACAAGGTGGTTGAAGACAAGGAAGCACGAAACCATTCAAACATATCCTTTGACAAATTCTATGTTGAGTTTCATGATTGTCATTTTTGGATATACAAGTGCTCTTCCTTGCAAGAATTAACCCATGTAGGTCGATGGACTCAAATTCCAAGTGGTGCTCCAAATTCTTGATGAGCTACATCAACCTTGAGCAACCCATAAGTTCAACTACATGGACAACACCACCAACCAAGGTATGTTATTCCATCTTAGAGAAGCTTTACTCCGAGTCATGAGTTAAAGCAACTCGACAAGATGTGAATACATCAAGATGCTTAAACGAAAAATGGCAACCCCATTTTGATCTTAAACAATGAGTATGGCCTATGATCAAGTGATCTCACTTGACTCCTAAGTCAATATACTCTAACATAGGTGACTTTGTTGCCGACCATCTCTAGATGAAGTTCTCCTGTGTTCTTTTCTGAGTTTTTGCATTTGTCTCATGCATTTGTGTTTCCCCTTTCAAAAAAAACTTAATCTAGATTTCTTTCTGTTTTCTCTGCATTTTCTGCATCTAATTCCTTGCATATCGTTCAGTTAATTCCTTGCAAATCTTTGTAAGATCTTACTAGTCTAGTGAGCTAAGGTGACAAGTGTTCTCTCTGCGATGAACTCGGTTACACCAATTTGTTATTTTCGGACCAACTGAATCTTTTAGATGCGACGAAGCATACCACTCGGTGCCACCGATTTCATAACAGGAAAAACTCTTTGCCACATATTCTCGTTTCTTGATCCAGCTCCACTCAATGAATCTTGTCCTCTACAAGCATTACATTTTCATCATTGCTTTGTTACGTGTCTCAAGGACCAAACCCATTCGATGACTCGAGAAGACCCTTCTTGGAAATTGATGTCAAAGGGGGAGAGAAAGAACATCAAAGCTTATCATTTGGAGATAGAGAGAGCATCAAAACTTATTACCTTTATTCTTAAGGGAGAGAGAGACCTTCTAGGGGGAGAGACCCTCAAAAGTCGAGAGAGATCTCCGGGGGGAGAGGATACTTAAGTAGAAAGTATTTCTCAAGGATCCCAGATGCTTGGTGTTCAAGAGGAGAGATCACCCCCTGGCCTTGACCCACGGCATCGCGACCTGTCATACCAGCGGCGGCTGAGCTAGCTCGAGGGCCGGGACCTGAGGACGTAGAGCATTTGCATTCTAACCCTGCAGGAACACACCAATGATAAAGGCCCAGAGCCAGGCGCAACCCGCCTTGAGGTAGGGCCTCATGAGTCCCATAGATCGGCTCACGGGTGCCCAGCCTCTCCTAGCCCTACCGTGCCGGCCACGTGTCAGGGCGGGGCTGTACACGCCCCGGGGGCTCCTCCCGGAGGGGAGCCCCCTCCCACGAACCAGTGGAAGCACCATGCTCCGTGCTGGCTGACGACACTGCCGAGGAGCGGCTATGCCCGTACACATCTGAGCGCTTATGCTCATGGTGGTGATAAACAACTGAGGGCGGCTCATAACCGTATCAACCTCAGGGAGCCTAGAGCTCAGTGTCTGGCGCCATCGCAACGCCTCCCCTCGGAAGTGCCGCGCGAGGGGGCTGTGCACGGGGGTTGCGCCCGGGCCTCGCCCGAACATACGCCACCCAGCAAGGTCCCCCGGACCTGGTTGTCGCACGCCTCCTCGAGCGGAGCCAAGGTATGAAAATTCGTTTGAATGTCAAGGGGGACTCCTGAGCATCGCGACTCAGGAGCCTAACTGGTAACGTAGCCCCTCACTCCTTAGTCCCGTCCTTGGTCTCCGGTCGGGGCTAACAGCGGATAAGGTATGCGCGGGGCCGGGCCCTGCCGACGTATAACGACTAATCCACTCCTATGCCTCCTATCCCTACTTGCTGTTCGCGCGTCAAGGGGGACTCCTGAGCATCGCGACTCAGGAGCCTAACTTGCCACGTAGCCCCTCACTCCTTAGTCCCATCCTTGGTCTCCGGTCGGGGCTAACGGCGGTTGAGGTATCTTGAGGTCGGGCCACCGCCGACGAGAACACACGCAAGTAGGAGGGAAGAATGCGAATTCAAAGCAAATATTACAAGCCATAAGTCGTTTCACAACGTCAAACACAAAGTTTAAATGCCTCCACGAGGCATGGTGCATGTTGCAGGGATTAAAACAGAGCAGGAGCTGTGAAAGGATCACTCTCCTGTGGCGCCACACCTCCCGAGGCCGCGGAGCTGGCGGCACCACGCCTAGGCAAGGTACTGAAGGCACGAAACTTCCCCAGCAGGGCCTCGGCTCGGCCTTTCACGGCCTCAGCAGCGGCAGCGGCAAGATCGCCGCTCACAGGCTCCAGCAGGCCTTCGAGGTCGGCGCTGGGGTTGCAAAGGTAGACGTGGCTGAGAATACGCGTCAGCACTGCAGAAGACAAGGCGCGCGACTCGGCCTCGGCCGTGGGGGCAAGGCCGTCCGCGACATCTTCAAGTGCTCGCACCAAGAAAGGAAGCAGCTTGGCGGGGCCGTCCTCTGCACCAGCCAACGGCTCCCTCAGGCCACCCTCGTAGAGCGTCTTCAATGCGGCGCGAGCCTTCTCCTCCAACTTGGCGAAGGACATCCGATCCTCAGCCAGGATCTTTGCCTTCCTGTCGAGCTCGATCCTCTCCGCCTTCAGCGACTGTTCCTGCATCTCCAACCGGCTACGGCAGCCATCAAGCTCGGCGTCCCGGTTCTTGACGGTGGCCTCCCGAGCCTCCATCTCCTTCTCCTTCTCCTGGCGGCCGCGGACCTCCTTGGCGAACTCGTCGCGCAGGCCTTGCAGCTCGGCCTCTAGCGCCTTGCAGCGGTCCCGGGCGCCCGCGGCGTCGCCCAGGGCGGCATCGCGAGCGGCCTTGGCCTGCCGAGCGGCTTTCTTCTCCCCATCGCAGGCCGACGCGGCTTGGCTCAGCACCACTCGGACGGAGGCAGCAGAGCGGGCCCATCCAGAAGCCAGTTCCAGGCGCCCGACCACTAGACGAGGATCAGCATTCCGTAGATCCTCCCGCAGTCGGCTCAGTTCGCAAGCAGCCTGGTCCAAGATGGCCGAGGAATCAGAGGAGACTGGAGCCGGCGGAGCAGGTGTAGAAGACGGCAGTGTGATCACGGCTTTGGAAGAAGGAGCCCCCTGGGCCTTGGGCGCCTCAGCAACAACGTCAAGCCCAGGCACCTCCGGAGTCAGCGGGACCACGGGGGCTGACTCACCTCCAGAGTGCCCCTGCTGGGCTCGCGAGGATGACCGGGCAGGGGAGGCGCGAGCCTCGCTGCCTCCTTTCCCTGCAGGCGGAGCCGCAGCCCCGGCAGACGAACCCGCCTCAAGCAGGGCCACGGAAGCCCCCTTCGGCCTCTTCGCTGCAGGTGCCGACCTGGCCAAGAGAACGCAGACGTCATGCCACAGCGGCAGAAGCAAAGCAAACCACGGATCAAACACTTACTAGTCGTCGTCCCCCGACCCAGGCAGCCTCCGACTGAACTTGAAGGCTGAAAGCCTGCGGCTAGGATCAGCCTCGAGAGGAACGGAAGCAGTAGGCGCGTTGGGAAGGCCGGAGCTGGACTCAGACCGCCTCGGAGTCAGAGTGGACCCTGGGGGAACCAGCCCCGACCTGCCCTTCCTCGGAACCAGGGGAAAATCCTCCCCTCCTTGCCAGGCGTCGGCCTCGTCGTTGTCCGGCATGGAGCAAAGGGCGCGGGACCTGCGCCGAGGGAAGGAGTCCCCCGACTCCTCGCCAGGCGCCTCGAAGTCAGAACCTCCTCCTTCCACCTCCTCTTCTTCCTCCTCACTCCCGCTGGAGTTGCTGGAGGAAACGTTCACTGTCGCCAACATCGCCAGATCCTTGGGAGCCCAGCAGTCTAAGCCCCTCACCATTGTAGGTGGGCATGTCGGTCACCACTGGCTCCCAGTCGCCGCGAAGGAACAGGGGGACGGGAGCGCCCTCCGGCATTGCCACATCCCCCCCCCCCCCCGACCAAGGAATGGAGGGCCATGGCCAGATCTTCGTCAGAAAGGGCCTCGGAGGTCAGGCGAAGGTCATCGCGTACCTCCCCTAGCCTCCACAACGGAAGCGAATGTTCCCGGAGCGGATCCACCCGATGTTCCAGTAACTCCCTCAGAAGCGTGGCCCCAGTCAGCTTCGCCGCCCCCAAGTTGGCTGGCCACAGGTCTGCGTCTATCCTCTTCAGCAACATCTTCGCGCGAGAATCGATAAGCTCCGCGCGGGACCACGCATCAACGGCCTTGGGCTGCCCCAACGACAGCGCCAGTCGGGGATGGATGCGCCCGACGTCCACCATGAGCCACTTGCTCCTGAAGCCTTCAATCCTCTTCCTGGGCTTGGAGATGGAGTTGGAGCTGGAGTATGCGACGAAGCTCGCGCACACAATAATAGAGCCCCGGGAGACCCGGAGGGAAAAGTAATGGCGCAGCAAGGCCACCGAGGGTTTTATCCCAACATGAGCCTCGCAATAGTAGGCGAAGATCGCCAAGAGGAGAACAGAGTTGGGGTGGAGAAGCAGAGCTTGCTGGTTGTATTGGCGGAGAACAGTGAAGAAGAACTCGGAAAAAGGAGGGACCAGACCGGCGATAATGGCGCTCACGAAGAACAGGTAGAAGGTGCTTCCCTGACCTTCAGGCTGATCTGAGCCGGCCTTGAGCACAGTCGCTCCCTTGTTGCCCTGCACCACCGTCCTCCGGCGCACAAGGGCGAGATTCTTCACCGACACAGTCGGAGGATCCAGAGTCGGGAGGTACCAGGCCTTAGTCGGGGTCTTGCGAGGCGCCATGGCTGCAGGATGGGAAGGATTGAAGCAGATCTGGAGGATTTCGGAAGCGAGGAGGAGAAGGGCGAGAAAGGGGATCTGGAGCAAGACGAGCGAGAACAAGCACCAAGTCTGGCCCGGGCCTCCTTTTTGTCAGAAGGGCAGTTGCGGAGGCGTCGTGGGGAGGCGGAGACGCCTACGACCAACCAATCGCCACGCGGCGCCAAGGCCGCAGGCTATTGGTGCCTGAGGCGCTTTGCACTTGCCCCTTCGCTTCTCTGCTAAGCCAAGTCCGGGCGCGCCTTGGGCCCGGGGGCTACTGTCGGCGTTCTGGGTACGGGGGTCCCCAGACTTGCCTCCCTTCGGCCTGCGGCGTGGCTCAAGTGGGGCCCCAGCGCGGCCTAGCTTCATCAGCTCAAGCTCAAGACCCTCGCGAGGGGCCAAGCCTCGCGGGGCGGATGACAGGAACCACCCTCAGGAACAACCTCGTCAAGCAGGCTCGCGAGGAGGCAGAGAGATCAAGGCAGGGTATGTCCCGGGGGTGCCCCGTGACGCAAGCCATGACGATCAAGGCCAGGCGGGCGCCAGCCCGCGCAGTGTCCTCATTTCTCCTTTGGTGCAAAGGAGACAAGCACAGGCCAAAGCATCAGGCAAAGGTTACCGCTTCGGCGCAACAAGACCAAGACCAGCAAAACGACAGGATGGAGGTCATTGTGGAGCCCAGGACGGCGTCACCGCCAGAGCCTTTTGCAGCCGAAGACCAACTTTAGTCAGAATAAGTGTATTAGATGTTCCCCTTCAAAATGGCCAACTGTTGGCGCCCTTCCTGCTCATTATTTGGGAAGAGGCCCAGTGCCTCCCTCTATAAATAGAGCTAGCCACCACAGAGTAGAGGCATGGGGAAGAAACTCGCAGATAGAGCCCTAGAGAGAGAGAGGCGATCGAACTCACCTGAGCAGTTCATCGCACCACCTCAAGAACAGCCCCTCGTGAATCTGTTCTCCCTTTGTACTGTTCATCATCAGCCCCTGAGGCAATCCACCACACCACACACTGGAGTAGGGTATTAAACCACACCGGTGGCCCGAATCAGTATAACCTCGTGTGTCTGTGTTGTTCATGGTTCGTAGTTTAGATCCCTCGCAATCCATGCACGCATAAGCTAGTAGGGGAAAGATCTCCGTGCACACCCCAGTGTTCGAACCTCAAGGGTCTGCTGGAACCTGAAATCCGACACATACGGTATCATATTTACCATCCAAGGCTCTTAGGATCTTCTTGATGATGAATATGTCGGTCATCTCTTCACTTCTTAAGCCGGCAATCTCATTTGTGATGAGAGCAAGCCTAGAGTACATTGCAGCGACACCTTCACCATCCTTCATTTTGAATTTGTCAAGCTAACTTTGAAGCACATCCAATTTGGATTCCTTGACGGAGTCGGTACCTTCGTGCATGTCAATCAAAGTATCCCAAATTTCCTTTGCATTCTCAAGACGGCTGATTTTGTTGAATTCTTCGGGGCACAATCCGTTGAAGAGGATATCACAAGCTTGAGCATTGTATTGCAGCATCTTCAACTCTTCCGCGGTAGCTTCACGGTTCGATTCTCTCCCATCAAAGAATTCACCTTGCAAGCCAATACACACAATAGCCCAAACGGCGGGTTATGTCCAAGAATATGCATTTTCATCTTATGCTTCCAACTAGCAAAATTAGTATCATCAAAGTAAGGACCTCTACGGTGGTAATTTCCCTCGCTAGACGCCATACTCTCCTAGGTTGTGAAACTAAGGCTATGACAACCAAAAGCTATGGAAATCAAAGCAAATGGAGACAAAAGCTCTGATACCACTTGTAGGATCGAAAGTGTGTCTAGAGGGGGGGTGATACCACGAAGGGTAATGGTTGCGCGAGTCCACGGAGGGCTCCACTCACGAAGGGTCCACGAAGAAGCAACCTTGTCTATCCCACCATGGCCGTCGCCCACGCAAGACTTGCCTCACTAGCGGGTGATCTTCACGAAGTAGGCAATCTCCTTGCCCTTACAAACTCCTTGGTTCAACTCCACAATCTTGTCGGAGGCTCCCAAGTGACACCTAGCCAATCTAGGAGACACCACTCTCCAAGAAGTAACAAATGGTGTGTTGATGATGAACTCCTTGCTCTTGTGCTTCAAATGATAGTCTCCCCAACACTCAACTCTCTCTCACAGGATTTGGACTTGGTGGAAATAAGATTTGAGTGGAAAGCAACTTGGGGAAGGCCAAAGATCAAGATTCATATGGTAGGAATGGAATATCTTGGTCTCAACACAAGTGTAGGTGGTTCTCTGTCAGAAAATGTAGGTTGGAAGTGTAGGTTCGTTCTAATGGCTCTCTCCACGAATGAAGAGGAGATGGAGGGGTATTTATAGCCTCCACACAAAACCTAACCGTTACACACAACTTGCCAAACTCGGTGAGACCGAATTGATAAACTCGGTTGGACCGGTTCAGCAAATCTAGTGACCGTTAGGATTTTCGGTGGGACCGACATGCAACTCGGTAGGACCGACATGCAACTCGGTAGGACCGATATGGTTAGGGTTAGGGCATAACGTAATATCGGTGAGACCGACTACACAAACTCGGTGAGACCAGTTTTGGTATAAGCTAACCAGACAGTTGGTCAGGTAAACTCGGTGGGACCGATTTGCTCATTTCAGTGAGACTGAAATATTACAAAAGGGAAATAGCGAGTTTACATTGCAATCTCGGTGGGACCGATCGCTCATCTCGGTGGGACCGAAACGTTACGAAGGGAAACAGAGAGATTATAATCCCATCTCGGTGAGACCAAGATCCCTATCGGTGAGACCAATTTGCCTAGGGTTTGTGCCAGTGGCTATGACATCTGAACTCGGTGGCGCCGGATAGAAAGAATTGGTCGGGCCGAGTTTGAATTTTGGTTTGGGTCATATGTGGATGTGAGAAAGTAGTTGAGGACTTTGGAGCATATCACTAAGCATTTTGAGCAAGAGCCTCATTAAGCAACACCTCATCCCTCCTTGATAGTATTGGCTTTTCTTATAGACTCAATGTGATCTTGGATCACTAAAATAGAAAATGTAGAGTCTTGAACTTTTGAGCTTGAGCCAATCCTTTTGTCCTTAGCATTTTGAGGGGTCCAATTTTCTCATCCATGCCATGCCAATCATTGAGCTTTCCTGAAATATTAGTCTTGAAATAGTATTAGCTCAATGAGCTATATGTTGTTAGGAATTACGAAAACCACCTAGGGATAGTTGCACTTTCAGATTGCCAACTAGTTCACGCTTACTATGACAGTCAGTTTTCGGCTTTCTCCCCTGAGGTGCTTAGCAGGACTAGCTACAAGTATGATCCCAAGGGTTTTCCCTTTACCTTCTTAGCCGAATGTGCGGAACGTAAGAAGGCAAGCACAGGAGCCGGGCAACCCAACTATTGACCCAAGACATAGTTCAGAACTAATGCATATAGTACAATATCCAAGAAGCCGAACACACAATGAAAAGTGGTGCCGAACTTAGTACGTAGAGCTGATGGGAAGATCAATCCTTTGGTCAATTAGCCGATTTGTATTTGTTACACAATGTGTGCATGCCCAGCTGTTCGAAGAGCGGGAAAAAGAGAAAGAGAAAAAAGAGGGCTAGATAATGCGGATGCCCGAACACTTTAAAAGATGTTTTTATTTTCCATAAGCTCTGGACGTCTATCCGTACAATTCGAACTGCTGAGATATTTATGAAAAGTAAGAAAAGAAAAATTTACAGAGAATGGTTTACACTGGGCCTTGATTCGTGGTCAAGGCCTCAACTGTGCCCTGCTGCATGTCTGCGACTTTCCTTCTGCGAGGTGGGGGGGTGAATTGGACGTCTGTGTAGAACACTGCATGCTGGCGACGGGTGCCTTCAATAGGTACCTTGAGATGCAGCCTTGCTGAGCGGGTCCTAAGTCCCACCCATTGTCATCCGAGGATGTGGTGATTCCATAGTTCGGTTGAGCCGAACACATGGTGCTATGTGTTTAATATGAGCACCCACGGCCTCCCATGGTATCTTGAGCTCGAAGTTGTGCTGACGAGGCATGTACAGCGCGATGAAGGCGGGCATGCCGTGGGAGCGTATCCCTATTTGCGGTGTACGCAGGCGGGTTCCCATGATGGAGATCGGGTTAGAGCCCGTTTAATTGTATCTCCGTCCTTTACGGCGGGCTGATACTTCAGCCCGTTGGTGTGGCTCGGTCTTCGGCTGCCAGGGCCGTAGTATCTTCCTCGGTCCGGAGTGAGTGCTCCATGTTGCTGTTGATTGTTATGACGCTTGTGGGACCCGACGTCTTTAGCTTGAGGTATGCGTAATGTGGGACGACATTGAATTTGGTGAACACCGTTCGACCGAGGAGGCCATGGTAGCCACTTCATAATGGGGCGATATCAAAGATCAAGTCTTCGCTTCGGAAGTTGTCCGGTGAGCCAGATATGACTTGCAGAGTTACGGTGCCCGAGCAGCGGGCCTCTTTGCCCGAAATAAGCCCCTTCAAGGTGGTGTTGCTGGTTTTGATCCTTGATGGGTCGATCCCCATTTTCCTCACAATGTATGCATAAACCAGATTGAGGCAACTGCCTCCGTCCATTCGGACTCTTGTGAGTTGGTATCCATCGACAATGGGATAAAGTACTAGGGATATCGATCCTCCATGACAGATACTGGATGAATGTTCCTTGCGGTCAAAGGTGATCGGGCAAGCCGACCACGGGTTGAACTTCGGCGCTACGAGCTCGACGGTGTACACATCCCGCAGCGCGCGCTTCCTCTCCTCCCTTGGTATATGGGTGTGATGTCTACTACGCAACTTTATTCTTGTAGACTCGTGTTGGGCCTCCAAATGCAGTGTTTTGTAGGACAGTAGCAATTTTCCCTCAAGTGGATGACCTAAGGTTTATCAATGCGTGGGAGGCGTAGGATGAAGATGGTCTCTCTCAAACAACCCTGCAACCAAATAATAAGAAGTCTCTTGCATCCCCACCACACCAAATACAATGGTAATTTGTATAGGTGCACTAGTTCGGCGAAAAGATGGTGATAAAAGTGTAGTAACGGTAGTAGATATTGATTTTTGTAATAAGACCAATAAAAAACAGCAAGGTAGAAATTGATAAAATGGAGCAAAAACGGTATTGCGATGCTTGAAAATGAGGCCTAGGGTCCATACTTTCGCTAGTGCAATCTCTCAACAATGCTAATATAATTGGATCATATAACCATCCCTCAACGTGCGATGAAGAATCACTCCAAAGTTCCTATCTAGCGGAGAACATAATAAGAAATCGTTTCTAGGGTACGAAACCACCTCGAAGCTATTCTTTCCGATCGATCTATCCAAGAGTTTGCTAAAATAACACCAAATAATTTCAGATTCATAATACTCAATCCAACACAAAGAACCTCAAAGAGTACCCCAAGATTTCTACCGGAGAAACAAAGACAAGAACGTGCATCAACCCTATGCGTAGATTACACCAATGTCACCTCGGGAATCCGCGAGTTGAGTGCCAAAACATATATCAAGTGAATAAATAAAATACCCCATTGTCACCATGGGTATCCATATGCAAGACATATATCAAGTGCTCTCAAATCCATAAAAGTATTCAACCCGATAAAACGAAATCTCAAAGGGAAAACTCAATTCATCACAACAAGATAGAGAGGGGGAAACACCATATGATCCATGTCGGGTGGTAGGTGCGACATATGCCAACGGGTGGCTAATCATAGTGGGAGCCAATAAGACGTCGCCGGTGCCTGGAAACGGGATGAGGCGAAGACATGCACGCCGGTGAATCTTACCCAGCTTCGGGGCTCTCCGTGGAGATAACACCCCTACTGCTGCTCTGCGGGGTCTCCGCATGATCACTAGATGAACAAGTTGCTATAAGAGGCTCCTTGAGCTGTTCGGTGTGAAGAAGAAGAAGGGCACGGCTAGCTCCCCCTTTTCCCTCTATGTGACGTCTAAAACTCTAAGAGATCCACCCTTTGCATGGGTGCCCTGGGGGGTTTATATAGGCCTACCCCCCAGGGGTACAATGGTAATCCGGCTAGGCGTGTTCCCCACTACTGGGAAAAGGCCTACTAATGGCGCACTACCGGTGCGCCATTAGTAGCACGCCATTAGAATTTTTTACTAATGGCGCACCACCGTGCGCCATTAGTATCGGTATACTAATGGTGCACTGGCGGCGCCATTAGTATGTAACTCCATGCGCCATTAGTATGCCTCCCGGGGCCATATGTAACCATGTGCTTTGTCACACTAATGGCGCACTGCCTTGATGCGCCATTAGTATCCTTTGGCATACTAATGGCGCACTCTCTAATGCGCCATTAGTATGAATATTTGGTTTTTTTGCTTTTCTGATTTTTGCACAGGTTACAAAATATATTATTGGACAGAATATAGACAGCAGCACACGGTGTCGGTGTACTAGAGTAGGGGTACCCTAGTATCCCGAACTCGCACGGGCAGGCGATTCAGACACCGCAGCAAGGTTTGCCTGGTCTCCGCTTAAGATCCTCCATGGTTCCTTTTGGAGCCATTCAAGAACAAAGTATTTAACTAAGAAGACAAGGCCCGGCAAGAGGAGCTTGCCGGGAAGGCCACTCAAGGCACGCAGAAGACAAGACCCCGGCAAGAGGAGCTTGCCGGGAAGGCTCGGAGAGCGACAAGCCTCCGGACGCGACAAGGATTCAGCCGCGGCAAGGCACTTGCCGCGGCAGGCAACCTCTGCATCTCCGCTCCAGCTCATCCACCAACGTGTCGCCATGGGACCATTCCATGCGCGCGTGTCAAGAGGCTGTGCAGCCAGCAGGGAGCAGCGATAAGCGGCGCTGAAAAGCTTGCCATCGTGGCGAACGGTGGCGCTCCTGACGGTCCACGTTGCACTGTTTAGGCGACAGGGACGGGCATTTAATGCTTTTGTCCCTTGCCGTCAGGGTTAGGTAGGATGCACTGTACACTGTACAAGTAGGTGTACCAACTACTGTTTTTCCATTTGTACCCTCATCTACGTTGCCACCTGTCGGAGACCCCTTGAGCCTATAAAAGGAGGCCCATGCTTAGCGTAGAAGGGGTTCGATTCGATCCCATTCCAACGTAACCAGAGAACACTCACGCTTAGGTCTTGTAGCTCTCATCGCTCCCTAGCAAGAACACAATACAATCAGACAAGCAGCGGTAGGAGTATTATCTCTCCGGAGAGCTCGAAGCTGGGTAACCGCTTCGTGTTAACCGCCTCGATCCGTTCTTCGTGCGATCTCCGCCCCCCTCCGAACCAAAAGGGACCCGGTCCGCCGGTCCCATAGGTGTCCGTGGGTCCGATCAGCCTCCCCGACATCTTTGGCGCGCCAGGTCCAAGGACAGGGCCGCGCAAACCTCGGCGTCCGTACATGTCCCTCGCCCGTCTCAGGAGACGCGGGACCAACAGCGTCATGGTATTCACAATACCATACGCTCGTTGGATCAAGACCGAGCTGGAGGATCTCGAGACCCTAAAGACCAGCGTGCACACCAACATGCTGGCACGAGCGAGATACGGTCGCCTGGACGGGATGCTGCTCCTTCTAACATAGTTAGAAGTTCGAGCATATCCCGCTCCTCGCACCGTTCACCACTGCCACCCACTACTCCAGCAGAAGCTCTGGCGAGAGCTCAACTGCTCCTCGACTACCCTCCAACGGCCGACATGGTCGACGAGTGGAGGGCCACCATACAGAGTCTCATCGGCTTCGCCAACGGAGACGCTCCGCGGCAACCGAGTGCGTTGCTGCAGCGGCAAGAACGCCAAACGCGAGCCGGTGGCGACGAGACCGGTGGGGGTGCAACCACCATGCACCCTCCGCCCCGAAGGCCAAGATCGCCGACTCGCCGGATCCACCTCGACAGCGACTCCACTGCGTCGCCGGATCCACGAGCTCATCGCGATCAGCGCCAAGTGCTACACGATCGACAAGAAGAGGACGCTCGAACTCGCATCGAAGCGCCAAGAGAAGCGCGACGTCAATCCGACAAGCGCGCTGGGCCCTCTGTTGACATGCACGCGCCCGAGGAACCAGGCGACTTGCCGTACGCGGTAGGTTGCCCTGCGTTCACTCGTGAGCTGCGGCAAGTCCAGTGGCCCAGCAAAAAGAACTTCAAGACAGACGTGCCGGAGAAGTACGACGGCAAGACGCATCCGTCGGAGTTCCTCAACATCTAAACCATCGCGGTGCAGGCTGCCGGAGGGCGAGACGACAAGATCCTTGCCAACTACTTCCCGCTGGTGCTCAAGCCCAACGTCAGGTCCTGGCTCATGCACTTGCCGGACAACTCCATATCTTCTTGGCAGATCTGTGCCATCAGTTTGTCGGTGCCTTTTACAGCGGCCACAAACCCCATGGCCAAGAAAGCGACCTTCATCTGCCGCCCGAAGGAAGGAGAGCCCCCGCAAGTATATTCAGAGATTCAGCCGTGTACGGCACAACATCTCAGATGTCCACCTCGCCATGTGATCAGCGCGTTCCATCGAACGTCGCGGAACCGCAGGATGCGGAGGAGATGGCGATGTGCAAGATCGAAGACGTCGGTGAGCTATACGCATACTGGCCGACAAGTGCGCCGCGTCTTTGAGGAGGAGGAGACTCCCCGGAGAGAATACCGAAGCAGGAGGATCTGACAGTGAGGAGACCGCCCCGGCAAAAAAGAGCCGGCGGCGGGGCAACAGGAAAAAGAAAGGCAGAGACGTGCTTGTCGTCGAGCAGTCCGGCAACGGAGGTGGCGACAAGAACGCCAAGGCTGGTACCTCCGGCAAGGAGGTTGCCGCTGGCACTAACCACCAGCCTGTGGCGGCCGCCGACAAGCAGGACGACTCCGGCAAGCAGTACTGCAGGATCCACCGCACCAAGGGTCATGACCTCCAGAGCTGCAAGAAGGTCGAGCAGCTTGTTGAACAGCAGAAGGCTGAGTACGAGCGACGCGACAAGGAGAAGGCCCAGGAAGGTGCTGTAGGAACAAGCAAGAAACGTCCCGGCCGGGGAGGGCGCCGCGGCAAGGGCAAGCAGCGGCAAGGAGACAGGCCTCCCCGCGGCCGCGACAAGGATGAAGATGACGACGACGATGAAGATATGGAAGACAACGAGACCGATGAGCAGGATTTTTAGAAAGCTACAGAGGTCCTCTGCGTTGACGGAGGTGCTTCTCTGCATACCTCGCACCGCCAACTCAAGCAGTGGATGCGGGAGGTCAATGCAGCAGAACCATCCATCGAGTCACGCAAGCCTCTGAAGTGGTCCAACACGCCTATCATCTTTGATACTGAGGACCACCCTGATCGCGTAACTGCGGTCGGGTGCTTGCCGATGTTGGTCTCACCAACTATCCGCAACCTCAAGGTCACCAAGATGCTAGTTGACGGCGGGGCCGGCTTGAACCTGATCTCCTCAGCAGTGCTCCAGAAGCTTCAGATCCCTGACAGCGAGCTCGAAGAGACTGGCACATTCCAAGGAATCAATCCGGGAAGGAGCAAGTCAAGGGGAAGATCACGTTGCGGTAACATTTGGCAGCGAGCTGAACTTTAGGATCGAGAGGGTCACATTGTACGTTGCTGAGTTCGCTTTGCCTTACATTGGGATACTCGGCCGTCCAGCACTCGCTAAGTTCATGGCAGCCTCTCATTATGCATACAACTTACTCAAGATGCCAGGCCCGATAAGTGTCATCTCTGTCCATGGCGACAAGAAGGATGCCCTTATCTGTGCCGACAAGATCTACCGGGATGCAGCAGCTGCAACAGAAAGCAAAACACTTGCATTTGAAGCTCCCGGGGAAGAAGACCAAGTCCAGAAATGCGGCAAGAGCTCGATGCCCACTCCGGCAAGCGCACCTCTTCGGAGTGCTGCGCTACCGTCGAGGACGCACCATCGAGCTCCACCGGCAAGTGCAAGAAGACGATGGCAGCTCCGCCAAAGACCAAGAAGGTGTCTGCCAAGGAGGACGGCACTGGTGGTACTTTCACCATCAGTGCCACTCTCGACCCCAAATAGGAAGGCGCGCTCGTTGCTTTCCTGCGGGCGAACGTCGACGTGTTTGCATGGCAACCGTCTGACATCCCCGGTGTTCCCATGAAAGTAATTGAGCACCGTCTTGCCGTTTGTCCTCATGCGCGGCCCGTCAAGCAAAAAGTCAGGAAGCAGGCAGTGGAGCGCCAAGAGTTCATCGCAGAAGAGATCAAGAAATTGGAAGCAGCAGGCCTTGTCAGAGGAGTGCTCCATCCTACGTGGTTGGCCAATCCTGTAGTTGTGCGCAAGGCAAATGGGAAATGGAGACTTTGTATTGACTTCACGGATGTTAATAAAGCTTGTCCCAAGGACCCGTTTCCCTTGCCGCGCATCGACCAGATTGTTGACTCCACGGCCGGATGTGATTTGCTTTCATTTCTTGATGCATACTCAGGATATCATCAGATCTTCATGGCAGAAGAGGATGAAGAGAAAACCGCATTCATTACTCCATGTGGCACATACTGTTTCATACGGATGCCTTTTGGTTTGAAGAATGCTGGTTCAACGTTTGCAAGAGTAGTCCATGACGCTTTCTAGCCGCAGATGCACAAAAATGTAGAAGCCTACATGGATGACATAGTGGTCAAGAGCAAGGACAAAGCAACTCTGGTTCAAGATTTGGATGAGACCTTTGCAAATCTGCGCAAGATCAACCTCAAGCTCAACCCCGAGAAGTGCGTATTCGAGTCCCTTCCGCAAGCTTCTCGGGTTCTTCGTGTCTCAAATGGGAATTGAAGCTAATCCCGACAAGATCAAGGCCATTGAGCAAATTGAAGCACCAAAGCGGCGTCAAGGATGTCACGAAGACTTGCGGTTGCGTGGCTGCTCTCGGCAGGTTTATCTCTAGGTCTGCTGAAGCGGCACGCCATTTTTCAAAATTTTGAAAAAGGCAGGTCCAATGAAATGGACTCCGAAGCGAGAGGCTGCGCTGCAGGACTTAAAGAGGTACCTGTCCTCCACTCCAATACTTGTCGCACCTAAGCCACAGGAGAAGTTGCTGCTATATATAGCGGCAACCAATCAAGTGGTTAGTGCTGCGTTAGTAGCGGAGAGGGAGGCGGATGATGAGCTAGCAACCACGGCAGACACATCCAGCGACAAGCAGGGGGCTTCGCCGACAAGCTCTGGTCCCGACAAGGACGGATCTGCGCAGACGCATGGGCAGATGCAGAAAAGGATGGTGCAGCGCCCAGTTTACTTTGTCAGTTCCCTTCTGCAGGGGGCTAGGTCAAGGTACTCTGGTGTGCAGAAATTGCTTTTCGGCCTCCTCATGGCCTCGAGAAAGCTGCGCCATTACTTTCAGGCACATGAGATCACAGTTGTCACTCGCTTTCCGCTAAAGAGGATACTGCAAAATCCAGAAGTGACAGGCAGGATTGTCGAGTGGGCACTGGAACTGTCAAGCTTTGGCCTCAAGTTTGAAAGCACATCAACTATCCAAAGCAGAGCATTGGCAGAGTTCATAGCGGAATGGACCCCAACGCAAGATGAAGAAATTCCAGACGAGCATCCCGTCAAGGAAGCGAGCAAAGAGTGGCTGATGTACTTTGATGGTGCCTTCTCGCTGCAAAGGCGCCCGGTCTTTGGCGTCTGCTTATAGCACCCACCGGAGAGCACCTCAAGTACGTAGTCGAGATGCACTTTCCCAAGGAGCAAGCAACAAACAATACAGCAGAGTATGAAGGTTTGCTTGCCGGTCTCAGGATCGCAGTGGACCTTGGGATCAAGAAGCTCATTGTCAGGGGTGACTCACAACTTGTTATCCGCCAAGTGAACAAAGATTATCAAAGTCCATTGATGGAAGCCTACGTTGATGAAGTGAGAAAGCTAGAAGAACACTTTGACGGCCTACAAATGGAACATGTTCCAAGAGCTCAGAATGATATTGCTGATGGCTTTGTCAAAGTGCGCTGCACTTAAGTTGCCTGTGGAACCAGGGATTTTTGTGCTCAAGCTAACTCAACCAACCGTAACACCATCAACTGGACAAAACAAGAAGAGGAAGTTGATCTCTGGTGACTACTTTCCGGCAGAGCTTCCCGAAGCAGCCGCCAAGAAGGTCCCCAAGATCGACACCAACAGAGCTGAGGGGCAGTCTGCTCCAACAAGCCCCAGGGTTTGTTCCGTTGAAGCAGACGCTCCCGACAAGTTTTGCTCCGGCAAGCTTGCCGGGGAACGTCAAGCTCCGGCTGAGCCGCAGGTTCTTGCCGTGGAAGCTGATGTTCCCGCAGCAGCAGATGTGCCTTTAGTCCTTGTTGTCGAGCCGCAAGCTCCAAAGATGGGCGCAGCAGATTGTCCATTTCCTTCAAGCAGGAGAACTTCCGAAGAGCAAGAAGAAGCTGAAAGAGTAGCCCGGCAGTCAAGTATGTACCAGTTTGTCGACAAAGACACTGCATGTATGAGACTCAACGGTGTGAAATTGAAGTGTATTTGCGGGAAGACGGACAAAAGCTGTTGGCGAAGAGATACATGGAGGCATATGTGGTCACCACATTGGCGCAAGAGCACTTGCCGACAAAGCTTTCCGGCAAGGTTTCTTCGGCCGACAGCCCTCCAGGATGCAACCGCACAAGTAACCAAGTGTGAAGCGTGCGGTTCCATTCCAAACAGATACACCAGCCAGCTCAAGCTCTCCAGACGATCCCTTTATCCTGGCCATTTTCGGTCCGGGGCTCGACATCCTCGGCCCTTCCCCGAGCCGTCGGGGCTTTGAGTACTTGTACGTTGCCATCGACAAGTTCACAAAGTGGCGGAAGTGGAAGCAGTGAGGAAGGTGACAGCGATCGGTGATCAAGTTCTTGGTCGATTGTTTGCCGCTTCGGAATCCCTAACAGGATCATCACCGACAACGGCACACAATTTCTGAGTCGCACCTTCATGCAAGACGTCCAAGATCTTGGCGCCAAGGTCTGCTTTGCTTACATTGCTCATCCGAGAAGCAACGGTCAAGCGAGAGGGCGAATCTTTGAAGTCGCTGGGCTCAAGACTAGAACTTTCGACAGGCTGCACAAGTGCGGAAGAAAGCTGGATTGAGGAGCTGTCGGTGGTTCTTTGGTCGATCGTAACGACGCCAAATCAAGCCACCGCCGGACACCTTTCGCTCTAGTCTATGGAGCAGAGGCAGTTCTCCCCACGGAACTTCAGATACGGGTCACCTCGAGTACTCGCTTATGATGAGCTTGAGCAAGAGCAGCTGCGACAAGATGACGCTGCTCCTTGAGGAGGACTGTCTTCGAGCCAGACGAGCTGCTTGTTACCAGCAAGCTTTGCATCGCTACCATAGCCGCAAAGTTAGTGCCAGAAGCCTCGAGGAAGGCGACCTTGTTCTTCGGCGCGTTCAGTCCGCCAAGAATTCCAACAAGTTGACGCAGAAGTGGGAAGGCCCTTATCGGGTGAAACGAGTCACTAGGCCTGGCGCTGTCCGCCTTGAGACCGAAGATGGCATCCCGGTGAGCAACTCCTGGAACATTGAGCATCTTCATAAGTTTTACCCATAGGGCGCAGTTGCCGGAACCTGTTCCAGCAACCACCTTTTATACAAGTCTTGCCGCTGTTGCATGTAATCCTTTGTACAAAGCCGGGCGCAGACCCCGTGCATAAGTAAAGCCCATGTGTTGCGCACAACTTGTCAAATTCATGCTTTCATCATTTTATTGCATGTTGTGGCTAACACTTTGTGCAGCACCCACACCCGGTAAGCAATATCGAGCCGCTGGGCTCCATAACTTTATTTTCTCTTCTTTCTCTTTTCTCAAAGAAAGGAAGGTTCCCTCGCGCACAAGTTAACCAGGGGGGAAGGAGAAGATAATACTATGGACCAAGCGTTGCTCGAGGAAGTTTCGCCTTATTGGGAAGCAAACGACATAAAAGCTAAGTTGCCAAAGTTTGAGCAATCAGTTCTTAAATTTTTAAGTTATCTTCCTCGAACGATAGTACTTTGTATGGAAAACCCGTGCGCGGAGGAACCAACTTCATGGCTAGTCGCGCCTTACTTTGTTTTGAGTCCGCTCAACAACTTAAGTGAGATGCAGCTTAGTCGCGACAAGGTTGCTTGTTGGAGGCGACACCGCCAAAGAAGTCATTGCCGATGTTCCGCACTTTTCGCCACAAGGCAAAGGTGCCTGCACCGACAAGTTCCCTAAAAGCGTGGGGCAAAACGCATTACAAAGGAAGGAATCAAGTAAAGGAAATAACATTGCAATCATCGCCTAAGATAGAGTCATATTACAAAATAGCTTGCTGCAGATCTAATAAATTGTTCTAAACATGATCAACAGCGACAAGGGAAAGATAAAATTGGCGGCCTAGTCTACGCGGTCGCCATCAACCCGCTTGATCTTGCCCACCTTGTCCACTATGGGTGCGACGAGGGCTTTGAGCGCCTCCACGTCGGCATCTGGCGGGAAGGATCGAAGGACGCCGTTGAGGTTGAGGCCTGGATTGCGGAAGGCCACCTTCATCAACACCTTCTGGACGGCTTCTGCACAGATCTTGCGTGATTCCTCGGCCAGCTGCTTTGGGATCTCTTCCCGGAGTCGCTGGAGAGCCATCACCACGCCCTTGAAGAATAGGCTAAGCTTGGCGCTGGGTTGGAGGTGCTCGTCGGTGGAGTATCCAAGATCCACCATCCCCGGCTCCATCAGCTCGTTGTGGATGGCGGCAGCAGTATCCACGAGACCTTCGGTCTAGTGCTCCACACTCTCCCTCAAGGCGCTCTGGGTGGCAACAGCATTCGCCAGTAGCTCCTCGTTGGCCTTGATCTTCTCCAACAGGCTCACCTCCCGCTCCTTGGCGCCGTCCAGCATCTGCATCAGGGTGGTCAGCTTCAGCTCAAGGTCTGCCTTAGAATCCTTGGCGGCGTCGAGCTCCTTGCTCCTATCGGCGAGACGGCCCTGCAGCTCGCCAAGAGTGTAGGCGTCCTTCTCGTGCTCGTGCTTGAGCGCAGCAAGCTCCTCGCCGCTCTTCTGGAGACTGGCCTCCATCTGCGTCACCTTCGCCTCCAACTCTTTCTTGGCGGCCTCGGCGGCTGCGGCAGCATCCTTCGCTTCCTTAAGAGCCCCGCCAAGTGACTCCTCGCGCGCGACAAGCTCTTCCTCATGGCTGTCCAGGTTGACCTTCCGCTGCGCCAGCTCGCTTTCCTATGAGACGGCTTCTCGGCGGCAAGCCGCTGCTCCCTCCTCACCGCGGCCTTCTCGAGGATGAAGGCCGTGCGCTCTTCAGCAAGCCGCTCCCGCTCTTCCGCTACGTTCCGGAGAGTTTATTGGTTGGCGCTCCGGAGCTCTTCTGCGCGCTTCTCCATGTCCGCTCCCGCCCTCGCGACAAGTGCTTCCCGGGACTCCAACTTGGCTTGTCGGGCGCGGTAGAGCGACAACAGTTTCTTCAGCAGCTGCTCCTCGGACTCGCCGCCATCGCTGCTTGGCGCGTCCACCAGCGTCGGCCAATGAGGCGAGCAGCTCTCCGTCGAAGGTCTCTCCTTCGACCGGGCGCCTGAGCTCGACTCCCATGGGAGGTTGATGAAGACGCCGTCGCCCGGCCTTCAAGTAAGCGCCGGATGGGGCTCTTCGAACTGGACGGCAGCGGCAGCGGAAGTCGGCGGTCGGTGTGGCGCTGGCGCTCCCTGCGGCCCAGGGGCCGTCGGTCACGATCGCCAGACCCTCGCCCGGCTTCTGCGGCGGCAGCCTCGTGGCCTCCTCGCCCGGCAGCCTCGGCGCCGGCCTCTTCTTCCATGATGGCCGGCTTCGTCGGTGTTGCCCTTGTAGCGTCCTCCTCGCCCGGCGACCTCGGTCTCCATCGGCTCTGCGTCCGGACAAAGAAAGAACAGTCAAGCAAATGTTCAAAAAGAAAAACAGAAGAAAACAAGCCCAAGGGAAATTTTCGCGCAAGAGGATTACCTGCAATGGGATTTGCAGCCATGGTCTCGACCACTGGAGGATCACTGGTGCTGTCCCTTGCCGGAGAATCCTCCCTTGGCGGCGTAGTCGAAGCGGATAGAATTTCGGGGACGGCCTCCAGGCCCTCCTGATGAGGCTGCTCTGCTCCTACACAAACCAACGATGATATCAATGAAGAAGGAGCACCCATGCACACCTAACAAAGAAGGAGAAAACCGCATACTTACTGCAGGGGGGGCTGTCTTTGGGGCTGCTCTAAGGAAGGATTGCGGGTCCGGCAAGGGGGTCTCAGAGCAGCGCCTCCTGTTGCCACACGGGTGGATCGTCCTCAACGACGACCACCGGGTCTTGGCTCTTCGACGCTCTGGGCCAGGCCCTGAAAAGGAAAGAGTTCAGAACGAAGCAAATCAGATTCAAGATGAAGCAACAAAATTGAAGAAACACAAGCACAATATTGAAGCTTACTCTTCTTCCTCGTCGGAGCTTAGTGCGGAGAGATCAAACTCCGGCTTGCCTCCAGTGCGACGAGGCGGAGGATTGGGCTCTCTTGGCCGCTTGGCAGAGGCGTCGGCGGTGGCCTGGGAGGATCCCGCCCCAGTTGTCGCAGCAGTGTGGGGTGCTCCCGCGGCAACATCGCTTGCCGCGGTAGAGCGCGTCGCGCGGTGGTGTGGCTGTGGGCCCGTCTGCCGCCCCGTCTCGTCTCCGGCCTTGCGGAGACGCTTGTTTGGCGGAGCCAGGGGCTCCGTTTGCGGCAAGCCGCTGGATGGTGGGGAAGAAGCGCCCTCGGCTGGTTCGCTCGACTCGGCCTCGGGTTCGGCAAGCTCTTCCTCACCGGCGAACTCCCTTCGCTCGGCAAGGCTTGCCGCCTCTGCTGCGTCTGCCTCCTCCACGGTGTACCCGAAGACGCCAGCGGCAGCAGCTGCTGCCGCCTCCTCCAACCTTGTGGCAATGTGCACCATCTCTTCGTCGGTGGTGTCGCGGGTGAGTTTCTTCTGCTCGTCGGGGCGGATCAGCGTTTCTTCCAAGCTGTCGAAGAACTGCCGCACGATGTCGTCGGAAGGCTCTTGCCAGGTTGGAACGATCCCATGAGAATCGCACAATGGCATCATGGCGCGGATGCGGTCGAGCGCAGAGTTGTTGCACAATGGGATGACCCCCCTCGGCAACCTAAACCACTCGGGGTGATCGGGGTCATTCTTGAACAACTCTAGCAGCATCGCATCCAATTCCAAGACAGTGAAGTTCCAGTTAAGGCCCCGGCGCAGCCTCATGATGTCCGCTGCGTTTTGGAACTCCCAAGCAGGTCTCCTCCTCTCCTGCAAGGGAGCGATGCGGCGGCAAAGGAAATCTGCGCCAACTACGCCTACAGTGAGTCCGGCAAGCCTGAGGGGCAAGATCCGGGTCACAGCTATCTTTAATCTAGCATCTTCCGGCGCCAAGTTGCTCCAATCGTTGCCGCGCACCAATTGGCTCTCCACTCCTCAATGATCCAACACCAATTGGCTCTCCACTCCTCCCACTTGCTATGGAACTCTCCTTCCAGATACGCTTCTTTCTTGCCGACCCTGGAGACCCAAGCAATCCCTCCGGCAAGCGGCTCCCCTCTCTCAACGCGGGGCATGAAGAAGTGGCGGAAGAGAGCTACGTTTGGGTGGATCCCGACAAAGTTTTCGCAAAGGTGTGCGAAAACTGCCATGGTCAGGACAGCGTTGGGGGTGAAATCAAGGAGGCGGAACCCGTAGGTGTTCATAATGTCGCAGAAGAATTCAGAAAAGGGCGGGCAGAGCCCGCAATAGAAGAAAAGCGCAAAGAAAGGATACCCAGTTGGGGCTAGTTCCGAAGCGATGGCGGGGAGTACCTTCGTGCGCGGATGCGCACGCGTCTCCGTCGACCAGAAGAGGTAGAAGCTCTCCCTCAGCTCCTTTGCGTCGAGCTGGGGGGAGAAGATGGCCCGCTCCTTTCGCCGCTGGGCGAGCTAACGCCTCGGCCGATTTCACGCCCTTCCCCTTGTCGGCTTTCGGAGCCATGGCGGAGGTGGTGGAGGAGGCTGACGGCGTTGATGGTGCTGTGGCGAAAGGGGGCGGAGCGCTGCTCTCTTCGCACTAGAGAAGAAGGGAGCAGCGGCGGTGGTTTTTGGGACAAGACAGCAATGGCGAGGTGGGCGACCTGCCCCTGTTTCCCCTGTTTATAAGGAGAGAAAGGGGGGCGGACGTTCCGCTTTTCCTAATAAAGAAACCCCCACGACCTCGCGCACGATCTCTCACACGACGCCACGTTCGGTGCGTGCCGTTAGTGGGGGACGTGGTGGGTCCGGGTGAGTTACTGGCGTGATCAAGGCCGGCGTGTGACCGTCGCTTTTGGGCCTGGCCCGGCAGCGCCGGCACCGTGTGCCCAGTTCGGGCTCCTGTCGGTGTACTAGAGTAGGGGTACCCTAGTATCCCGAACTCGTGCACGGGCAGTTGCAGCATCCCGCGGCAAGGTTTGCCTGGTCTCCGCCAAGATCCTCCGTGGTTCCTTTGGAGCCATTCAAGAACAAAGTATTTAACCAAGAAGACAAGGCCCCGGCAAGAGGAGCTTGCCGGGAAGGCCACTCAAGGCACGCAGAAGACAAGACCCCGGCAAGAGGAGCTTGCCGGAAGGCTCGAGAGCGACAAGCCTCCGGACGCGACAAGGATTCAGCCGCTGCAAGGCACTTGCCGCGGCAGTAACCTTCTGCATCTCCGCTCCAGCTCATCCACCAACGTGTCGCCATGGGACCATTCCATGCGGCACAGTGTCAAGAGGCTGTGCAGCCAGCGGGAGCAACGATAAGCGGCGCTGACAAGCTTGCCATCGTGGCGAACGGTGGGCGCTCTGACGGTCCACGTTAGACCTTTGTTTAGGCGGCGAGGGGACGGGCATTTAATGCTTTTGTCCCTTGCCGTCGTGGTTAGGTAGGATGCACCGCATAATCGTACAAGTAGGTGTACCAACTACTGTTTTTCCATTTGTACCCTCATCTACGTTGCCACCTGTCGGAGACCCCTTGAGCCTATAAAAGGAGGCCCATGCGCAACGTAGAAGGGGTTCGGTTCGATCCCATTCCAACGTAACCAGAGAACACTCACGCTAGGTCTTGTAGCTCTCATCGCTCCCTAGCAAGAACACAATACAATCAGACAAGCAGCAGTAGGAGTATTATCTCTCCGGAGAGCTCCGAAGCTGGGTAAACTGCTCGTGTGCTTTGCCTCGATCCGCTCTTCGTGCGATCTCCGCCCCCCTCCGAACAAAAAGGGACCCGGTCCGCCGGTCCCATAGGTGTCCGTGGGTCCGATCAGCCTCCCCGACACACAGCAACATCAGATTCATCGAATACAATAGAAGATTAGTCTCTGAATACAATTCATTATATTAGTCTCCGAATTCAAAAGACCGAACAAAGATAAAACATTACGAGTCTCAAGACCGCGAGTATCGAGTTTGTCTTCACATTACAAGTCGATATCGATCATCTAAACTACCATCACATAAAAGAGAGTTGTGGTCATCTTCGCTCATCAAAGGATATTTCGCCTTGATCTTCTCATAACTATCACCTTTATCAATCATTTTCTTCACCGCGCTTCTCCAAGTAGACAGGGCCGTGCTCATCTTCGTGAGGGCGGCATTGTTCACTTTATTCCACGAGAGGCGTGTGTTTTCAAATTCAGCGGGGAACTTGTATCGTTCGTGCAGCCGTGGAAGAGGAGGTTGCGCAAATTCCCTCGGTCCTTATGCCTATGGTTCTCGGCGTTGATCGAGGCGGTGCTCGGAGAATGCACCCGAGCTGAACCGAAAAGTACCCCTTGACTATATGTTTGGGCTCCGTTGGATTCCGTCGGAGTCCACTTGAGTGAATTCCTCCTTGACGGTGCGGAGCGCATTGGACGCCGGTCCTTCCTTTGCTTCTTCGATTGGCTGCTATACGTATGCGTACGCCATCATCGGTGGTGGCATCCTCGGCGGCACCATCGGTGGTGTCATCCCCGACGCCACTAGGGGTTGTGTAATCAGGATCGGTGTCTTCCTTGGCGTCCTCATAGCGGTGAGGTTGTTCCTCCATCTCCGGGACAGCTCCCAGAATTGCTATGCCCGAACCACCGGCCTCATCGCTAGGGCCATGTTTCGCTTCTAAATAGGAAAAAAGTTTGGTCAAAAGTTGGTTATTGTCAAGGAACAAGATCATGGTCTCATCATTTAGGGTTTGTCGACACCGAGGCACCCTAAAAGCCTAAGCTTTCATCATTTAGGGTTTGTCGACGCCGAGGCACCCTAAAAGCCTAAGCGTACATCATTTAGGTTCTCATCGACACCGAGGCATCCGGGGCAGCCAAGTTAAGTTTTCATCATTTAGGGTTTATCGATGCCGAGGCACCCTAGGTTGGGCCTAATCACTTGGCTCTATTGCCACCTATGTTGGGTTTATCATCTAGGGTTTATTGGTGCTAAGGAGAATTCTAAGTTGGGCCTAATCACTTGGCTCTATTGCCACCTATGGTTTAATGCAGCAAGAATGGCGGGGCAGTTGATCCTACTTAACTAAGTACTAAGATACCTGCCCATGCATTAGTCGCATAAGTACCCCATATGTCCTATTTTTAGCAAAGTCATGCTAAAATTCACGGAAAATTTCAGCATGACCTTTGCTGAAAATAGGACATATGGAGTACCCGAATTTGCCAGAACGGAAGTTAATCAACATTCCGACAAACTCAAGGGCCTCTCGGGGTACCTGCAAATTCATCACGACACGATGGTCGGAGACATGACCTTTGCAAAATGGTCGGAGACACGATGGTCTTTCTCAATGTGATCAATTGATGGATCAACACATAAAACATGTCCAATAAGTATGATTTCTAGAGTCAACATCAAGATGAATATATATAAAGTTTTTCTTCATCAACCAGGCCCATGCAAGTAATCGCATCCAAAGAACTATTTCTGCTACTCTGTAACTAACTACACTCTGTATTTATAGATTCATTTCAGATGAGATCAGATTGAGCTCCAACTGTAGTCAGAAATGAGGGATCCATGAGCCATCATGCCAGCCACCAGGAAATAAACTTTACTTTCCAAAGGAAATAAAAATACAATGCATACATACATACTTAAGCAGGTAGATAGATAGATAGATAGATGAGCATGTTCAGTTTACAAGAATGAATATAAACAAGCAAAGAATGCATGCAAGTTTAAAGTAAAATGTTTGATTAATGCAAGTACTCCTCTTGCTCTCTACTTTCTCTCTTCTCTTCTTGATTAATTAACTGAATTTTACTGATGTTGTTGTTAACTGAATTTTAACCAGCTCTTGAAGAACACCTTTCGAGATATAGGTGTAGTTTTCAGTCTCTGTCAGTTTCATCAGAGAAGTTTGCTTTCAGTTTCAAATAATATGAGCTGCGCCTCGGTCGTAGTTTGTTAGGTTTCTCCACGGCCCTGACCCGACCATGGGATGGCACGAACTAGACGGTCATGGCTGCATTGCGGGTGACGCGCAGGGAGCGCTGGGATGGCAGTGCTCACGACCCGGAAGTGGCCTAGTTTCTCGTTTTCTGTTAGCTGTGTAATCGCTGAATAAGAAGAGAAATAGAGAGCAGAAAAGCTGCGAAGTTGAACGCGGGACAAACACATTATAACTGAATTTTACCACGTCTCCCCTCCTGGACGTTTCAGAAACGGGAGGTCCCACGTCTCCCCTCCAGAGTTTTCGAGGGCCCACGTCTCCCCTCCAAAGGGCAGGACGTTTGAGTTTTCAAGGCAACTCCCCACGTCTCCCCTCCACTGGCAACTCCCCACGACGCAGAGGGGGTTTTCTTCCCACGTCCGTGTAACTCCTCCCATTCCATTGCCGCTCCATCTTCCTCCCTCTGCCTCCCTCCTCATTCCATTGCCGCTCCATCTTCCTCCCTCTACCTCCCGCTGCCTCCAAAGATCAAGCAACTCCCCTCCGCCTCCACCATCGCTGGCCAGAGGGCAATGGCGGAGGAATCGTGGAGCAACTCCTCCGTCTGCCAAGAGAATGGCGGAGGGATCGTGAGCAACTCCTCCGTCGCCAAGCATCATCGTGGTGAGGCGTCCGGCAAGGAGCCGCTGGTGGTCGACGACGACGTTCCGTCCCCGGCGTAAGCGGGACTACACCATGCCGCTCAAGGTTGATATCCACTGAAGGAGCCGCTGGATGTCGTATGCACCAAAGAATCCGCATTTAAGCCGACAAGATGATCCGCAAGATGAGGAGGAGGCTCGGCGGCATGCTTTCTCGGAATATCGGCGTTGATGTCGAGTATACCAGGGAAGACAAACCTCCGCAAATTGCTGCAGTTCTGCAATTATGCGTGGAGGATCTCGTCCTGGTATACCACATCACCGCGGCAACAAAATTGTAAAAACATCCAGTTTTGAAGTAGTTTTTGGTGATCATACGTAATGTTATCTACAAGTTTTTGTGATCATTTAGTAGCTGTTATGAATGTTGTCTTGTAATGCAAAAGATTGCAAAAAAATACATCATTGAGATGTTATGCTTGTTGTTTTGATCATACAGAATGTTGTCTTGTAGTTGTTGTGATCATTTAGTAGTTGTTGTGATCATACTGTTTTAACTGAATTTTGGTCTAATCAAGATGCTATTTTAACTGAATTTTGCTTCAACTGAACCCATTTTAATTCTGTAGATTCTGAAGTTTTTGAATTAGATGAATTTGAATGCTAAAGATTATTTTGATGCAGGCCCAAGTAACTCCGCCCGCTCCTGCAGGAGAAGAAGCTGTACACCTTTGTTGGCTTCTGCATTGGAGGCGACAAGGAGAAGCTGAAGTTGTCTGGTTTGGAGATCAACCCCGACAAGCACGCCGACTTGCAGCGCAAATGGAGAGTTCCAAACAATGGAAAGAAGTGGCAGTCTTTGGCTGAGTTTGCAGCCAGCCTCATCCACCCATCCTACTCAAAAATGAAGCAGAAGATCGATAGGAATTCGGACCACCTACTATGGGGGGACAGCCCACTGCCAAACAAGCTCATCGAGTACGCCACGAAAGATGCGTATGTCACCTACGAGGCATGGAAGAAAATTGAAATCACCAAAGAAGGTTTCGATCTCTGGCAAGAGGCGGAGGATCACTGGGATGACCCCTACTACTGGGGATATTGAGTTGTTTGTGGTATTGGGATGACCCCTACTATTGTGTCTCAGTTTGTAGTTATGTGGTTGAACAAGTTTGCTTTTGCTATGTTGAACAAGTTTGTTTTTTGTTATGTTGAACAAGTTTGCTTTTGTAATGATGAACAAGTTTGCTTTGGTTGTCAGTTGACATCATCTCATCGCTGAGCATGGTTTAGTTTTACCTTTATCTATTTATTATTTAGGCAGAGCTATTCAGGCATGGAAGATATAATCATCCTTATGGTGAGGATCGCAATGTTTTTAGCTTCCAAGTTTCTCATGCGGTCCATAATCACCTTAGTTAACTTCTCTAACACTTTCCTGGTTCTTCAAAAATAATGACGCATTAACCGGGAGACTCTCTTCTATATGAAATGCAAGAACCCCTGCCCCCCTTGAGGTGTTACTTGAGAAAAAAATGACACATGATCTTTCCAACCACATAACTTAACTGCAAACATTTCCCCTGTAAATTGTAGTTACACATTCCAACCAATACCTGCAGGTTGTAATTTCATACTGAATGACCATAGGCAAAATGGCTCTATAAAGAAAGGTTGTCCAGCAGGTTGTAGTTTCATGTGAACATGTCAGCCACACAGGAAATAGAGCATCAAATAACTAAGTGAAGCAAATAATTGCTATGCATTTCTTGGCACGCGAGAAGGAAGAGGGGAGAGGAGGCGGAGCTCACCGGGGAGGCGCAGGGAGGCCCTGCGACAGCTTAGTAGCAACAGAGGTGGCCGAAGTTGAGGAAGACAGCGGCATCCCGAGGAAGAAGAGGTGGAGGGGGGAGGAGGGGTCGAGCGCCGTCGCACCCTGGTTCCGCGGCTCGCCGGCCCGGTGTTGAAGTAGATTCTGCCCGCCGCCTTGCCTGTCGCCTCGCACGGTGGAGCTCGAGGGCTGGGAAGGCGTGGGTCGGGGCAGCGCGCGGGTGGATCTGGTGGCGAGGGAGAGAGGGTCGAAGGGGATCTGGCGAGAGGGAGGGAGGATAGCTAGGGGGAGGGTTCTAATGGCGCACCGTCCAGTCGTGCGCCATAAGTATGACTATTCTAATGGCGCACCGAGGGGTGCGCCATTAGAATTTTGTTTTAATCGAGCCCACTAACCATATCTACAACCTAACCCTATCTACAACAGAACCCACCCACTAGCCCGACTGGTCAGCACACAGCACACACCAGGAGGTCCTGGGTTCGATTCCCAGGCTCCCCAATATTTTTTTATGCATTTTAAATGCTGTTTTTTATATTTATTTGTGTTTAAATATGTTCAAACTTGTTTAAATCATAACAGTAATATTTTTTATAAAAACAGTAATAATTTTTTAAAAAATATGTTCAAATTTCTTACTTGAAAATATCATCGGCGGCGGCGGTGGAGCGGGGGAGGGTGCGGGGATCGAGATGGAGGGGGAATCGAGATCGAGATGGAGGGGGATCGAGATCAAGTGTCCTCACGAATCCAAAAAGTTCCCATGAAATTTAAAAATATTCATGATATCAAAAAGTGCCCATGAAATACAATCGAGAAATGAAGACTACGATTTAAATACAATCGATCTTAGCTAGCTATCTGGTCACAATCTTCTTGGCCTTTTTGCCTTTGCGACGACTTTCTGTGTCCTGCTTCGCCTCATCATCATCATCATCATCATCATAATCATCATCATCATCATTAGCGTGAAGCTCCTGCCTGATGCCCATTGATTTCAAGTCTGCCCTTGCTTTCGCCCATCTTTGGTCCTCTCTGGCATGTTGAGCAGGGTACCAAGCAGACTCTCGCACACGTTCTTCGTGATATGCATGACATCAAGGCTGTGAGGCACACGGTGGATCTTCCAAGACGGCAAGTCCCAGAAAATGCAGACCTCGCTTTTCCATACCTTCAAGAGCGGCTCTGGCGCCTTTCGATTTTTTCCCGGCTCTGGCGCCTTTTTTCCCGGCAGTGGGCAGTCTTTCCAATTTTTCAACAGCTCGTCTATTTCCTCGCCGCTCCTCGTACACGGGCGTTTTCGAGGTACGGTTTCACCAGCGAACAGATCCTTGCGTTTCCTCCTCGGATCATCATCGCGAAGCCACCTTCGATGTCCCATGAACATGGTTTTCGAAGACCCGGGATCTCTATCTAGCTGGCGATACGTTGTGTCA
This sequence comes from Aegilops bicornis, assembly GCA_021605145.1. NCBI lineage: Eukaryota > Viridiplantae > Streptophyta > Magnoliopsida > Poales > Poaceae > Aegilops > Aegilops bicornis. The sequence continues at coordinate 327,908,597 of CM038673.1, forward strand.
TCCATGCACCTTACGCATCCAGAAAATCCGTGGACTACCCGCCCGCAAGATATCCAGAATCGAGATAGTCGTGCACCGTCGTGAGCAAAGGCGGCTCTCATAGGGAAATATTCTTTCTCTGCGGCGTCCCACGTATTGGCTGGCGTTTTCCACAGCGTGTCTAGCTCCTCCTTCAGCAGCCCCAGATACAGATTGATGTCGTTCCCTGTTTGTTTCGGCCCTTCAATTAGCATACTCATGTGAATGTACTTCCTCTTCATGCACAACCAGGGGGGAAGGTTTTGCATCCACACAAACACAGGCCAGGTGCTATGTGTGCTTCTCTGGCTGCCAAACGGATTGACTCCATCGATGCTCGAGCCCAGCATGATGTTCCTTGGATCCTTCCCAAATTCTGGGTATTCGAAGTTCAACGCTTGCCACTGGCTCGCATCCTTAGGGTGACTCAGCATCTTGTCTTTTTTATTTATCTCCTGATCATTTCCGTCATCTTCCCGCTTCTTCTCCTCCCTATCCGCATGCCAACGCAGGAGCTTTGCTACCTTAGGGTCCGCGAAATACCGCTGCAGACGAGGAGTGATCAGAAAGTACCACACCTATTTTCGAGGAGCTTTCTTCCCCTTCTTGTATCGAGTGACGCCAAGACACCGGACATATGGTAGACTCCGCGTGCTCGTCCCGATAAATGATGCAATTGTTCATGCACACATGGTATTTCACGTGCGGTAAATCCGAAGGACACACGATTTTCTTCGCCTCCTCGAAACTGGTCGGGCACTTGCTCCCCTTGGGAAGACGTTCGTACCAGAATGACATGTTCTCGTCGAAGCATGCGTCGGTCATTTTGTGTTTTACCTTCATCTCCAGAGCCATGAGCGTTACTTTCAGGCGGGTATCCTCGGGCCTGCATCATTCATACAATGGAGTAACCGCGTCTATCTCCAGTTGATCCAGCTTGGCTTTCTCTCGGGCGGCAGCTCTTGCGTTATCCGTCTTCTTGCGAAGCAGCTCTTGAATATGAGGGTCCTGCACCCAGCCTCCACCGTTGTCTGCTCCAGCATCTTCATCTTCATGATCATGCCCTTCGTCTTGATCTTCCTCATCATCATGTACGACATCTTCTACATGATGATTGTGTACATCATCACCATCGTGATCATGTCCTGGAGATTCTTCATCTTCTCGCATGCCCTCGCCGTGGTGGTTGTCTTGTTGCCGTTCCTCATTTCTTGCCCGGCCCCCATGGACGACTTCATAGTCATCTTCATCACCTTGCCACCGATAGACATCCATGAAACCACGCAAGAGCAGGTGGTCCCAAGACCTGCCGAATCCGGGTCCGCAATAAGGCTCTTCACTTGCATCTTCGACACGGACATCTTATCTCCGTCTCGTTCTTTTGAAGCATCTCGGCCTTCGCGGAGCTCAAAAACCTATTCACGATGCCTTCGGTCATCGTGCGGACCATGGTCGCCTGCGGGGTAGAGCAAAACGATATTTTAGAATCAAAAAAAGGTAATTTCACCACTTAATTTTGATGAATCTATGGTGCAAATGAGGTGAGGAGGAGGAGGCAGCCGACAAGCTTAGAGAAGGAGGTGGGGGAATGAAGAGGGGAAAGTGAGTGTGTAGGTGTGGCTGTCCAAAAATATCTAGCTGGTCCCAGGTTACTAATGGCGCACCACTCGCCATGCGCCATTAGTAACCCAACATACAAATGACGCACCAAACAGACATGCGCCATTAGTAGTTTTGCAAAAAAGTAAAAATAATAATTTTTATACTAATGGCGCACCGTGGGACAATGCGCCATTAGTAGTTTAAACTACTAATGGCGCACTTTGGCATAGTGCGCCATTAGTAGGTTTGCAAAAAAGTAAAAATTATATACTATTGGCGAACTTTCTTGGTCGTGCGCAATTAATTTTTCTAACTATTAAGGGCGCACTTTGCCATCCCTGCGCCATTAGTTTGTATGGAAAAATGGGAAAAAAATCAAAGTGTCTTCCACACTAATGGCGCACGAGCAACCGGTGCGCCATTAGTATATAGTAGTGGCGCACTACTTACCTGGTGCGCCATTAGAATCAGTCCTATCTATAGCCCTTTTCCTAGTAGTGCCCTAGCCGTCAATGTCTGCGCTCGCCGGCTTCTCCGCCGACTGGTGGGTCCCGCCGGCTGCCGGCTTCTTGGTCGACAGGCTGGCCCCCAATTGCTGACGGCCTTGTCGGGGCTGGTTCTTGTTGCCTCAATCTTGATGACGAGGGCTTTGCCGAGGTAAGCATGGCTCTGATGCCGCCGCCTTGGCGGCGATCACTGTAGCCTCACCTCATCTTGTCTCCTTAATGAGGCGCTTCCCTCGAGGGAGGGATGAAGCCGGCAATGGGAGGCCGGCCATGCTTCAGGCCGACTAGGGGAGGCCGAGCCGCCTTCGGGCATCTCTCTGACCGGAGGGGCCCGCCGCCTGCGAGTCGTACTAACAGCCTGTCGTGGGTGATGTCATGGTCAACATGGCAACAGTGTTGCGTCGGACAGGTGATGGCTGCCCCGTACGGCGTACTGTAGCCACGCGCGCTCCGGGATGCAGGGGTGGCAGGCTTCACTGTAGCCACGCCCCGTCTCATCACCGTTATTTGGGTGCAGATTCTGAGGGTGCGGCCTTGCCCGCCTACGGGGTGGCCGGCTACGCGGAGTCGGCCCTCTGGTAGCCGGCTCCTTGGAAGTCGGCCCTCTGGCGGCCTTCTTTCTGTAGGTCTTGGGGCCGGGCCGCCTCCTGACAGCCGGCCTGAGCGACAGCCGGCTGGGGGAGGGCGGCCCAGCGTCTTGGATGTTGGATGGCTTGATTGGCTTGTAAATTTTTCAGAAGTCCCAGGGGGAGCCGGCTGGGGTACCCGTGGTCATTTACTCCGACAATCCAACTATATTAACAAAGCCCGTGATACATCAAGATCGTGACATCTTAAGAACGCGAGAGGGAGAGAGAGAGAGAGAGAGAGAGATAGAGAGATTAAACACATAGCTACTGGTACAAACCCTCAGCCCCGAGGGTGGACTACTCACTCCTCATCATGGTGGCCGCCGGGATGATGAAGATGGCCACCGGTGATGATTCCCCCCCATGGAGTGCCTGAACGGGGTCTAGATTGGTTTTTCGTGGCTCTGAGCCTTGCGTGCGTAACTTCTGATCTAGGGTCTCCCTGAGGGTTTTTGGAATATTTGACGATTTACAGGGCAACGAGGGGGTGCAGGAGGCCACCAAGGTGGGCACAACCCACTGGGGCACGTCTGGGGGCCCAGGCGCGCCCTGGTGGGTTGTGCCCCCCTCGGGGCACCCCCAGTTGCTGATTTGGCCCATTGGATGTCTTCTGGTCCATAAAAATCCACAAAAAGTTTCGCGGTGTTTGGACTTCGTTTGATATTGGTTTCCTGCGATGTAAAATACAAGCAAGAAATAGCAACTGGCATTGGGCACTGGGTCAATAGGTTAGTCCCAAAAAATGATATAAAGGTGCTATAAAATGATTGTAAAACAGCCAAGAATGATATAATAAAAGCATGAATACTTCATAAATTCTAGATACATTGCAGATGTATCAACATCCCCAAGCTTAATTCCTACTCGTCCTCGAGTAGGTAAATGATAAATGAAATAATTTATGAAGTATGAATGCTAGCAAAGTGCACAAGTTTGATCAATGACAATTTCAATCACTTTTCCTAGCATCATAACAACAATTCTTTCTTATAAATTTCTCATGTTAAAGTAGCAACCAATTCACATGTTAAGGTTCAAACAATGAATTTTCTTGAAACTCAACAACCTATGTTCTCAGTCACCAAGCAATTGCAATTCAATTCAATAGGTTCTAAGTAAGAGCTCCACATACTCAACCATCATATAGTCTTCTATGATTGCTAACACTCACCGCATACACATGAGCAAAACGTTTCAACCGGACACATAGAAAGATAGGGCCTTATAATTTCGCCTCCCAACGCATTCACCTCAAGGGTGGTGTCAACAATAATAACTCATGCTACCCATATCCAACTGGATATATGTTCCTAGATCTTTTCAGACCATATGATGCTTGCCAAAAGAAAAAAAATCAAAAGCAATAGAGAGAAAAACATTGACTCTTGCGTGAAAGTAAATACATAAAAGTAAAAGGTAGGCCCTTCGCACAGGGAAGCAGAGGTTGCCATCCCCTTTTTTGTTTGTATGATCAATCCCTTCGTGCAAAAGAACATCATGTTATATTGCCCCTTATGATAGCAACCTTTATTATGCAGTCTGTTGCTTTTATTCTTTGCCATCACAAGTTCATACAACGCTCAATTTTCTCTTACACTAAATGATCTAACACTTTTAGAAGCAATTTGTATTGCTTATTGCACCGATGACAACTTACGTGAAGGATCTTACTCAATCCTTAGGTAGGTATGGTGGACTCTTGAAAATAATATATGGTTTTAAGGGTTTTTGGATGCGCAAGTAGTACCTCTACTTGGTGCGGAATTTTTGGCTAGCAAAGATGGGGGGCAAGAACCACATGTTGAAGGATCTATGACAATATAACTTCTATGTGAATATGAACAAACATAAATAATTACATTGTCTTCCTTGTCCAACATCAACAATTTTGGAATATAATATTTTGATGGGGGCTCACAATCACAAAACATTTCCAAGATAGTGTATTTGCATCTGAAAGTTCTCTTGCTTCTACTAATCATTCGAGAATTGCTTGTATGACCAATATTGTCATTGTCAAGCTTCAAAATATTTCACTTTCCATACCCAATGTGAAGCTACCACTAGGCATGATATGAACATATAATTTCAGATTCATTATATTCAATTTATTCAACAATTTACTCATAAGATATAAGTGAAGCACAAGAGTAAATGACAACCTACTCCAAAAAGATATAAGTGAAGATCATGCGAGTAGTTAAGTAAATGGGTAGCTAATTGAGGACTCTCTCTTATTTAAAAACTTCAAAATCTATGTATTTTATTAAAATAGCAAGCAAAACAAAACAAAATTATATTTCAAGAATACCACACATCATGTGAAGAAGCAAAAACTTAGGCTCAACCGATACTAGCCGATAATTGTTGAAGGAGAAAGGTGGGATGCCTACCGGGGCATCCCCAAGCTTAGATGCTTGAGACTTCTTGAAATATTATCTTGGGATGCCTTGGGCATCCCCAAGCTTGAGATTTTGTGTCTCGTTAATTCCTTTTATATCACGGTTTCCCTAAGTCTTAAAAACTTCACCCACATAAATTAGTATAAATCAATGCAAAAACCTTATCATTCTCTACTGTAGAAAATCACTAAAATTATTACTTAAAATTGCATATTAAATGCCTCTGCATATTTAATACTCCTATCCTCAAATAGAATCATTGAACAAGCAAACATATGCAAACAATGCAAACATAACAGCAATCAGCCAAAACAGTATAGTCTATAAAGAATGCAAGAGTATCAATACTTCTTTAACTCCAAAAATTATGAAAATTCACCACACTGTAGAAAATTTTTCAGAGCTTATTTTGCAAAAAAGTTTCAACATTTTATCACGTTCTGACTTTTCTAGGGAATTTTTGCAACAGCGATAAACTTTCTGTTTTGAAACAACAACATGTATACTTGCAAAATAAGCATGGTAAAGGCTATCCTTGACATTTTTATTGAAATGAAAGATGCAAAAAATTATTCTAAATAACAGCAAAAAAATCCTAAAAAAATGAAATGACGCTCCAAGTAAAAATCATATTATGCGATGAATGAAAACATAGCTCCAAGTGAGGTTACCGATAATGTTGAAGACGAAAGAGGTGATGCCTTCCGGGGCATCCCCAAGCTTAGTTGCTTGGATCTTCCTTGAATATTACCTTGGGGTGCCTTGGGCATCCCCAAGATTAGGGTCTTGTCACTCCTTATGCTCCTCATATTGCTATCTCATCCAAAACTTGAAAACTTCAATCACACAAAACTTAACGGAACTTCATGAGATAGGTTAGTATGATAAAAAGCAAACCACTAACTTTTGGTACTGCCAAAGACAAGATTCAAAAAATTTCTCACACAATGCCTACTGTACCATATCATTTCCACAATTTATATTGATCAATATAAGCCATAGAAACTAGAAAGCAAGCAAACTATGCATTGAAAACAGAATCATCAAAAGCAGAACAATCTTTTAGTAATCTGTACTCCAACCATACTTCTGCTACTCCAAACATTCTGAAAAATTAGGACAACGTAGAGAATTTGTATACCCATGAATTATAGAAAATTCAGAATGTTTCCACGTTCTAGTAAAATATAAGAATTTCTGCACTGGACGGAAAAGTTTTTGTTTTTGCACAGAATCAAGTCAACTATCATCCACACTATCCCAAAGGATTTACTTGGCACTTTATTGAAACAAAACATATAAAACATGATTAGTACAACAGCTTAATCATGTGAACACACAAAAACAGTATGGGTAAATGTTGGGTTGTCTCCCAACAAACGCTTTTCTTTCATGCCTTTTAGCTAGGCATGATGATTTCAATGATGCTCGCATAAAAGATAAGAATTGAAACATAAAGAGAGCATCAAGAATCATAAGTTCCTCTCTCATAATAATTTTTAGTAGCATCATAAATAGATTCATCAATATAACCATCATATAAAGCATTATTTTCATGTTCCACAAGCGTAGAAATTTTATTATTCTCCACATAAGAAAATTTCTTCTCATTCACAATGGTGGGAGTATCATATGAATCTCGAATACTATAAATTGTTTCCACATTAAAAGTAATGTTCAGGAAAAGAGTAATTATAGCTATGACAAGTTTTATAAATATAATCATCACTACTTTTGATAACATAAGTATCATCACAATAATCATCATAAGTAGCAACTTTGTTCTCATCATAGATAGGAGGCATGCAATCATCATAGCAAATTTGATCATTCAAAGTAGGGGCGCTAAAAAGATCATCTTCATTAAACATAGTATCCCCAATCTTGGGACACACATTAATTGCAGCAAATAAATTCTCAAACATGTCATTCTCATCAAACATACCATCCCCAAGCTTGTGGCTTGACATATCATAAACATAATCACTATCATCATTAATAGTATAAATAGCACCAACGGTATAACAATTGCTAATTTCCCAAGTTGGTGCCGAAAAGATTTCCAAGATTATAAGAAGTGTCACTATCTTCCCAATCATAATCATCACAACAAGCAATAAGCATAACAAAATCATCATCAAATGCATCGACTTCCACAATTATTTTTGATTCATTTTCATAAGGCACAACCATAATAGGAGCAACATTATTTGGGAGACATAACTTTTTACCTCTATTCTTTCTTCTTTTCTTCTTCTTCACCAATCATGTGTGGGTTTAATTAATTTTTTCAACCTTCTTGTTGAAGAGATTGATTGGATAGGAAGCTCCTCCTCGTTACCTGATTCATCATAATGAACACTAGGAGGGTATTGGGAAATATTTTCCCTTTCATTAGTACTCTCTTCATATTTTATTTGTTTTCTTTTCTTTAGATAATTGGCAATATAAGGATTCTCAATGCAATTTACCGAACAAAATATATACATTTCCTCTAGATCAAAATCAAGAAATCTCTTGAGATTAAATTTTGGAATACCCTCAGTTATATATTTCATTTCTTCATACCCCAAAATAAGACTAAGCTCTTTATGATGCTCAAGGGAAATCAAGTTATCACAATTTTTGGACACGATTTGATCATGAAACAATTTGCATTGGAGATTTAAATGACCACGTTCATTGCAAAGTTCATAAGGATGTCGAGAAAATTTAAATCTTTCAGCACAATCATCTAGCCACTCTTGCAACTTTTTCGTCTCTAAATATTTATGCTTCTTACAAAATCAATCTTCCCTTTTTTATGTGCATTTGCACTCCCAATTCACTCCGCAAAAATTGACATTCTTATAGGAGACATAATTATCATCACTAATGCCATCATCATTAACATCATGGATATTCAAATAATTCATACTAGCAATATTGCAATCATGACCATCATCCAACGTTTTCACGCCATAAATTTTGCTGATTTTTTTCTAGCAATTGAGCACAATTATCGAAATCCTTATTCTCAAGATAGACATTATAAAGATAAAGAACAACCTGAGGTATCCCAATCTCCATTTTTTGTAGTTTTCTATTATAAAACCAAACTAGTGATAAAACAAGAAACTAAAAGATTCAATTGCAAGATATAAAGATATACCTTCATGCACTCACCTCCTCGGCACTGACGCTAGAAAAGAGCTTGTTGTCTACTACGCAACTTTGTTCTTGTAGACTTGTGTTGGGCCTCCAAGCGCAGAGTTTTGTAGGATAGTAGCAATTTTCCCTCAAGTGGATGACCTAAGGTTTATCAATCCGTGGAGGCGTAGGATGAAGATGGTCTCTCTCAAACAACCCTGCAACCAAATAATAAAAAGTCTCTTGTATCCCCAACACACCAAATACAATGGTAATTTGTATACGTGCACTTGTTCGGCGAAGAGATGGTGATAAAAGTGTAGTAACAATAGTAGATATTGATTTTTGTAATAAGAACAATAAAAACAACAAGGTAGCAATTGATAAAACAGAGCACAAAAGATATTGCAATGCTTGAAAATGAGGCCTAGGGTCCGTACTTTCGCTAGTGCAATCTCTCAACAATGCTAATATAATTGGATCATATAACCATCCCTCAATGTGCGATGAAGAATCACTCCAAAGTTCCTATCTAGCGGAGAACATAAGAAGAAATCGTTTGTAGGGTACGAAACTACCTCGAAGCTATTCTTTCCAATCAATCTATCCAAGAGTTCGTACTAAAATAACACCAAATAATTTCAGAATCATAATACTCAATCCTACGCAAAGAACCTCAAAGAGTGCCCCAAGATTTCTATTAGAGAAACAAAGACAAGAATGTGCATCAACCCCTATGCGTAGATTACCCTAATGTCACCTTGGGAATCTACGAGTTGAGTGCCAAAACATATATTAAGTGAATCAATAAATTACCCCATTGTCACCAGGGTATCCATATGCAAGACATATATCAAGTGCTCTCAAATCCATAAAAGTATTCAACCCGATAAAACAAAATCTTAAAGGGAAAACTCAATTCATCACAACAAGATAAAAGAGGGGAAAACACCATATGACCCAACTATATTAACAAAGCCCGCGATACATCCAGATCGTGACATCTCAAGAACACGAGAGAGAGAGAGAGAGAGAGAGAGAGAGAGATTAAACACATAGCTACTGGTACAAACCCTCAGCCCCGAGGGTGGAATACTCCCTCCTCATCATTTTGGTCGCCGAGATGATCAAGATGGCCACCGGTGATGATTCCCCCCCCCTCCGGTGGAGTGCCGAAACGGGGTCTAGATTGGTTTTTCATGGCTCCAGAGCCTTGCGACAGCGAAACTTCTGATCTAGGGTCTCCCTGAGGTTTTTTTTGGAATATTTGATGATTTATAGGGCAAAGGGGGGGTGCGGGAGGCCACCGAGGTGGGCACAACCTACCGGGGCGTGCCTGGGCTCAGATGCACTCGGTGTGCTCTCGGGCACCCCTGTGCTGCTGGCCCATTGGATGTCTTCTGGTCCATAAAAAATCCACAAATAGTTTCACGGTGTTTGGACTCCGTTTGATATTGATTTCCTGCGATGTAAAATACAAGCAAAAAACAGCAAGTGGCACTGGGCACTGGATCAATTGGTTAGTCCCAAAAAATGATATAAAGTTGCTATAAAATGATTGTAAAACATCCAAGAATTATAATATTACAGCATGAAAACTTCATAAATTATAGATACGTTGGAGACGTATCTGGGTGGCGTAGATCAAGTTCACCGTCTTGACCTCAGAAGGGAAGGGTTTTTGCCTCCACTGTTTGGCCTTCGGGGCTCCTCATCGTCCTTGCTTCATGGGCTTTTTCCATAGTCTTCGGCTATGAGCTTGTCGGCCAGTTTTTATCACCCAACAATTACGGTTGGTGTTGTTGGCGAGTTTTTCGGTGGTGCCATGAATCTGGCAGGGCCTGTCTAGGATTGCATCCGACTTGGTTGGGCCGTCATGGTTGCCTTTAGAAGGCTTTTTTCGTGACCCAGACTTCGGATTAGGAAATCCGGCATTGACCGCAGTTTCGTCCGCTTCGCAGTCATTGTGGCGTTTGTTCTTGTTCCTTCGTGGCTTCCCGTCCCGAACTTCCGAGGTGCCGGTGGTGTCGGGGTTGGTGCTTCTACGAGCCAGCCAACTATGCTCTCCAGTGCAGAAGCGGGTCATAAGGGAGGTAAGCGCTGACATCATTATTGGCTTGTCCTGGCCAAGCTCGCATGCTAGCCATTCATCTCGAATACTATGCTTAAAGGCGGCTATAGATTCGGCGTCCGGACAGTCAATGATCTGGTTCTTCTTAGTCAAAAACCGGTTCCAAAATTGTCGGGCTGACTCACCGGGCTGCTGGATTACGTGGCTCAGGTCATCGGCGTCCGGGGGCCGGACATAAGTGCCCTGGCAGTTAGCTTAGAAGGCGTCCTCGATCTCCTCCCAACATCCTATGGAGTCTTCAGGGAGGCTATTTAAAAAGTGTCAAACCGGACCCTTGAGCTTTAATTTTAGCTACTTGATGGCATGGAGGCCGTCCCCTCATGCCATGTGAATGTCTAACAGAAAAATCTTCGATCCATACTGCCGGATCTATTGTCCCGTCATAGGTTTAAATATTTATAGGTTTGAAACCTTCCGGGAATTGGTGTCGCATCACTCTATCTGTGAGACAAAGAGAATGAGCGGCACCCCTGATTCGGGCTGTTGCGCCAGAGATCATCTGTCATCCGGGCTCGTTGCAGCTCCCGAGCTCTATCATTTCGGTCTAGCAAGGATTTGTACCCATCCCGTCTAACATGAGGATCTCTATTAGGTCCGTAGATGGACCTCACCAGACCTGCCCGAGCGTCCAGGTCACGGGGTAGGTCGTACTCTAACCTGGCCGTACTGTCTACTATCTTTGACGACGGGGGTGTGGGAGGTTGTTCGGTTTTATCAGTTGTCTGGTCCGGTCCTCGAAGGGGGCGGTCTGACTGGTCCACCTGAGTGTACCTTGCAGGCGATGGCTTTATGGCCTCGTCATGGAATAGCGGCATTAGCCTTCGCTTCAAGTAGCTTTTGGTCAGTCGCTTGTAGATGTACTCCTCCTCGGCATCTAGGACTTTAGTCCATCTTTCATTAAGGGTATCCTGTTCGGACTTTATTTTTTGCCGTTGTTTCTTCGGGCTTCATGTGGTGGCAATTAGCTGCCGTTTAAACTGCTCTTGATCCAGCGGGTCTTCGGGGATGATGAAATCCTCATCGCCCAGACTAACCTCCTCTTCAGAGGGAGGGAGGAGGTTACTGTCTTCAGATTCATCGAGGTATTTGAGATCGAGCAGGTCCTCATGCTCCTCGTGGTCATTTTCTGGCTGTTCGTCGGCGCCGGAATCACCGAGGTTGTCCGCATTGTCCGAGGTGGCATTTTCTCCGGTGTCTGTGTTGCTCGCATGGCTTCGACGCGCCTTGGAGCGGCGACATTGTCTTCGGTGTTTCGGCGGCTCATCGTTGGGCCTGTCGTTATCCTTCTGGGAAGTGTCGTCATCTTGTTTTAGGGTGTCCACCATGTAGACATCGTCGGTGGATGTGGCCGTCCAGCAGCCGACGACGAGGGGAGCAGCATCGGTTTTAATCATGGCTCCGCTATCCTCGTCCATGTATTCAGTGTTTTCCAAAGTGTAGTCTAAGATGTCGGTTAAGTCCTCGACTGTTGCTACTAGGTGGGTGGTGGGAAGGGCGTAAAATTCCCTATAATTCACCTCGGGGGGTTGCCGAACGCCGGCCGAGGGTGGATCCTCCCGAATAGCCATCGTATGGATTCGATCCAGCACCTCGTTTAGTAGGCCTAGGGTCACCGGGCTAGCATGTGGTGTTTGAGGGCCAGTCTCTGACGTGGCAGGGCAAGGAGTGAACTGGGTCTGGGCTGGATCCCGGTCTTCAAGGGCTGAGTTGACCTCGAGGCCCGGGTTCGGTCAGTTGTAAGAGACCGAGGGCAAGACCTGGTCTTTGAACACTGTTTCCATATTGGGGCTCGAAGCCGAGTTGATGAGGGGGAGTTCGGCCAGGGATGATTCCTGGCTTCTGAAAGTCGACCCATCGCTGGGGATCAAGGCCAGAGGTGCGTCATTGAGGAGAGGGTTCGGCCGAGAGTGACTCTTGGCATCCGAACACCACTTGCATTGAGGCCCGAAGTTGGGTCTTCGGCAGGCATTACTGGCATAGTTGAAGGGGTTTCCCTGCCACCGGTCAGGGTGGAGTCGTCCGAGCTCGAGGCCGACTGAAGGATTGAGGTTGATCTGTAGATCAGATCGGGAGAAAGCTCCGGAGCAGGCACAGTGGGGCCCATAGGGGTACGGGGAGAGGCTACAAATCCAGCAAAGACCAGATCGCCTCGGGCGTCCACAATGTACTCCAAGTTGCCGAATCTAATCCAGTGCTCAGGTGCAAAATTGCTGATTTGGTCTAGCTGACCAGTTGGGTTGGCGTGCAACACGATGCTGCCGACACGAAGAGTTGGCCGGGGACGAATAGGTCCTCGGAGCTGACTCCCTCTCCGATGATCAGGCAAGCCATTGATCCTTCGCTAACCCAATAGTGGAACTCTCAATGAAAGCACCAATGTCCGTGTCAAAACCGGCGGATCCCGGGTACGGGGTCCCGAGCCGTCGATCTAGGATCAATGGGGAACAAGAGACGAAGAACATGGTGTTTACCCAGGTTCGGGCCCTCTCGAACAGGTAAAACCCTACGTCATGCTTGATTGTATTTGATGTGTATGATATGGTTGCAGAGTCGATCTACCTCGAGATCAGGCGAGCTGAACCCTAGGTTGATGGGGTGATGGAAATTTCTCTAGCCCTAAAGACTAAAACCCCTTGGTTTATGTAGACAACAGTAGGGTTAGGGTTACATCCAATCGGTTACAATGAAGAAAAGATCACGCTAACCCTTGATTTGAAGGGCACACCACGACTCTGAAGATCTCCTATCCGGCCACGGATCCGCGCTCTAGCTTGGCCCCATAGTGGCACATCAGTCTGACCCATATGTAGTAGGTTGACGGCCCAAGGACCCCTCAATCCAGGACTCCCTCACATGGCCTTGACTGCACCGACGCCGCCGTCTAGGACCGCCAAACGCCCAAACTGAGGCTGATGCCTCCAATGTGGGGCAACAGAAGAAGAGGAAGTGGCGTTAGACCCCCTTGTGGCGGCTGATACGTCCATTTTGCATCACTATTTTCTAGTAGAATTTATCTTGTTTCAATAATATATTTCACATTATGATGCAATTCTAATGCCTTTTCTCTCTTAAAATGCAAGACGGGGAGGGAAATTTTCGGGCAGCGGGAAATCTGGACCTATTTAGAACAGAAGAAAAAGCAAATTTCCGAAGTACTAAAAAGTTGGGATTTTACTGTATTAGTTCCCATAAATATGAATACCACAGACCGAAGATGGGTTAGAGGGCATGTCCTACACACACCGCCCCTCCCAGGCAAATTTAGCGTTTTGATCTTTTTTGCAAAGTTTAGCCGGATCTGACCCTGGTTTTAAAATAAACCAAGATCTAACCCTTTTGCTACCGCCAAGGAGGATGGCAGTAGGTTTGCATAACGTACCACCATGGGCCCCGATGGTAGGTTGACGGAAGTCGCCGTCATCTATTTTGTTTTTCTGTTGACTTGGCATAACAGCCATAGCGCCAGAGAAGCCTGCGGTAGGTTGTAGTAGGCTATCGTCGCACTGCTTAGCGGTAGGGTCCTCCGTAGTGAAAGCCTGTTATAACTGGAATTTAGGGGAAAACAATGGTAGGGTTGCACACCCTACCACCATAGTCGCTGGCGGTAGGGTCCTGTGCCTGCTGCTAGAACTGAAACTTAAAAAGAAAATAACGGTAGGCTGTGCAACCCTACTGGCAGGGACTTTGGTGGTAGGGTCTTGTCCACCTTAAATTTTGTGCAGAACTTGTTCATTCCAATTCCAAAATATTCTGCGCACCAGCAATATAGTTTGCAAATAAAAAATATGATCTCACACATTATAACATGCATCACACATCGACATAAATGATAGTTCAACACATCAAACATACCAAATAGGTTTACAAGTCCAACTTAGCAAATAGTGTAGCAAATCAACGATAACAAGTAGTTCAACCTAACCACCAAGTTCTTGTTCACATCTCAAGATAAATAATGAGTAGTTTGACATGACCATATCACTTGGTCCTCCTCCTCCTCTTCGTGGTATGATCCTTGCTTCCCTTCGAGCAGGTTTCATCCGGCTTTTTTGTGCGACGATGAGGATGCTCCCTAAACATCCTCGTGTGGATGAGATACCCTCTTGTCCTAGGCTGGCTGAGTCGGTGGAGGTCCGTCGTCGTCGTCGTACTCCTTCTCCTCATCACCTCCTTCCTCTTCTTCCTCGGCTTGCTCCTCATCCTTTCTTCCTCACAATCTTCTCCCTCGGCCTCCTCAACAACACGAGATGACGAGGCGGCATGGCTAGAGGAAGCTCCGCCGGCGTGGCTCGATGAAATGAGGGCACGCATCGACCCTCTAGGAACATGGACATCGGCCGTGCAAGTGCACGCAAGCATGCCCACTAGTTTACGACAACGGGACACGAACTTTTGCAACAACAAATAAACAATAACATAATATGGATCAAGTTTAGGGTTACAATTGAAAAATAACATGGCTAAGAGGCTCGATGTTACCTTCATTGTTTCCCTCAGCTTGCCTTCAGATTCTGCGGTCCCAGGGTCATAACTAAGCGCATCCGACCCATAAGAAATGCTTCTGTTCAGCTTTGAAGCCTACAACTGTAAGCATCATTTGAAAGTCAGTGACACTAACTAAAGCAGTTTTCATCCCACCAGTTGGTGCAATGATAGGCCCCTTATGTTTTGGAGTTTGTTGACATAAATAGTTTGGACTTATGTGTTTTCTAGTGCACACAGAGTAACAGGTCCCTGAGATCATGAGGAGTTTGAGTTAAACAACGAAGATAATCTCCATGCGCTGGAGTGAAGGTTATCACTCAAGATTATGGTAACAAGAGTGACCCCTCAAAAATTGCTGAAGTGAAGCAATTGGTTTGGTGTGTGTTCGAAGAAATTGACTGCGTCCGAGGAGATCGAAGACGAAGTGAAGACGTAGCATTTATATTTTTCTTCTTCTTCTCTTTATTGTGTGATAGGACCACTGTACTATTAAGAGGGGTGTAGCATTCGAAACATTGATTCTCTGACGCTAAACCCAAATCCTATGGAAGTTACAAGAGAAATCTCTTTGTGTTTCGAGCAAATACTTGCTAGCAAGAGACTGTGATCTTCTTCGCTGTGAGAGATTTGTCTCAGACGGAGGAGTTAGCATTACTTGTTCCTCAAGTAAGGTTACTGTTGCTCCAAAAATCCGACCGTTGTAAACGTGTCGGTTGGCCATTGGCTGGACCGCGTGTCCAAAATGGTCATTTCCCATCAGGGAAGGCTGCGGCTATAAATAGCCACACCGCGCCAGCTTTGTCCGGTGGCTGCTCTATTTGATTATGAGAAGATTGTTGAGCAACCGCCTCTCTGAGTGATTTGAGTTTCAAATCTACCGAGAGAAAACCCCTAGAGCCGAAGAATTAGATAGTGGTTCAGCATCACTCGAATCTAAGTCCAGTACACTCCACCTATTACTCTTGAGAGCTGCAAACTCTCTAGACAGTTAGGTGTCAACACTACAAAAAAAAGACACATCCGTGACATTTTGGGCCAAACGAAAATCTTTTCTGTCATACTTATGACACTTCTATGACGATAATTGTGACAAAACACGGTATCATCATAGATGTGGTGGGGCCATACTTCTATGACCAAAAATCATGACAGAAGATGGGCTTTTCGTCCTGGGCGGGCCGGAGACGCAGCTGCATGACATTCTTTGGGCCGTCCATGACGGAAAAACCGTGGTAGAAGCGAGGGCGCGGAAAATATCGGGGAGTCCCCGGTTACGGTGGGTGGTCGGGGGCCGAGCGATGCGCGTTTCTCGTACGTACGCACGTTTGTGCGAGGCGTTGGGTTCTAACTGAAACCGAGCGATTGCACTGCAGGCTACGCGTTACTGAACCCGAGCGATCGATCGATGGCCGTTAACTAAACCCGATCGAGCGATTCCTTCGCTACTGCTGCTAACTGAAGCCGATCTATGCTGCCTCTGGATGAATAGTGAGCATTGCAGGGGGGTTGGAAGAACAGTTCCCGGTGGGGGTAGATGAACAGGACCCCGTGGTTTTTCCTCTGGATGAACAGTGCCCCGATCGATCGAGCCGGTTGGGGCTGGATGAACAGGGCCCTGTGGAGGGCAGGATGAACAGGACCACCCCGTGGGAGGGCAGGATGAACAGTAGATGGTGGAGGGATAGATGAACAGTAGCCCGTGGAGGGGTGGTTGAACAGGAGCCCGTGGAGAGGGCTGGTTGAGCGAGCCGGTGGAGTAGCGCGCGGTGGAGGCTGGATGAACAGGAGCCCGTGGATGAACAGTCGCAGGTGGAGGCTGGAGGAGGTCGACGGTGGATGAACAGTAGCCCGTGGAGGCTGGAGGGGGTCGACGGTGGAGATGAACAGTATCTCGTGGAGTCCCATTTTGCGTACGCCACACCCCTCCCGATGAACAGGACCCCCGTTTCGACCGTAGCGCTCCAACACAAGTCTGTTTCCTCCGTTTGCGGTCCGCCACACCCCTCCCGATCAACAGGACCCCCATTTCGATCGTAGGAGGTCCATTTCCTCCATTTTGCGGTACGCCAGACCCCTCCCGACGAACAGGATCCCGTTTCGAACGTGGCCGGTCGAACACAAGGTTGTTTCCTCCGTTCTGCGGTACGCCAGGCCTCGTTTCAATCGGTTGTTCCGTCCAAGCCCTCCCGATGAACACGACGACACGTTCCGTTCTAACCCAGCCGGTTGGCTCCCCATGAACACGACGACGACGCCGTTTCTCCGTTCCGACCCAGCCATGTATACGAGCCCTGGTCGTACGTATGTGCGAGTAGGCATTCGAGACCCTGCCCGTTTGTACGTACGTGGCCGTATTTTCTTTCTTGCACACTGGCCGCTGTACGTACGTGTACATGCTACGTGCGCGCTGTCGCATTTCGGGTTCCGGCGGACCCTTGAGGTTCGAACACTGGGGTGCCCGCGGAGATCCAACCCTCCACCGTCTCGCTCCTCGCCGAATCGCTGGGACCTAAACTACTAAACGGAACAGCACAAGAGACACGAGATTTATACTGGTTCGGGCCACCATTGTGGTGTAATACCCAACTCCAGTGTGTGGTGTGGTGGATTGCCTCTTGGGCTGATGAGGAACAATACAAGGAAGAACAGCCTCGGGAGGGTTTGTTCTTGGCGGGTGCGATGAACTGCTAGGTGGTGCTCAGTCGCTCTAGCTACTGGTTTCTCGATGAGGATTCGGATCTCTCTCCCCTTTCTTCCTCCCCCCTTCTGCCCTGGGGGTGGCTACTCCTATTTATAGGCGAAGGCTCTGGGCCTCTTCCCAAATATTGAGCGGGAAGGGCGCCAACAATTGGCCATTTTGAAGGGGAACAGCGGGTACACTTATCCTGACTAAAGTTGGTCCTCGCCTGCCAAAGGCTCTGGTGATTACGCTGCTTGGGCTCCACGATGACTCCGGCCAGCTGTTGGGCTGGTCTTGGTCTTGTTGCACCAAACGGATGCCTTTGCTTGATGCTCTCGCTGCGCTTGCTCCCTTTGCACCAAAGAGGAAAGGAGGACACGCGCTGGCTGGCACCCGACTGGCGCCCTTGGTCGTCATGGCTTGCATCATGGGCACCTCGCGAGGTACCCTGCCTTGAACTCTCCGCCTCCTCATGAGCCAGCCTGACGAGGCCATGCCTGAGGAAGCTCCTTGTCGTCCGTCCCGCGAGGGTCTTGAGCTTGCGTTGATGCAGATGGGCCGTGCTGGGCCTCCTTCGAGCCACGCCGCAGTCAGAGGCGTGCAAGTCTGGGACCCCTGCCTTAACGCCGACAAGAGCCCCGGCCCATGGCGCGCCGAACTTGGCCGAGCGGAGAGGCGAAAGGGCAAGTGCGAAGCGTCGCGGGCCCTAACAGCCTGCGGCCTTGGGCGCCGCGTGGCGGTTGATTGGATGCGTGCGCCTTTGCAACCGCGTGAGTTGATAACAGAGCGGCATCTTCCTTGCCTCCTTTGCTTTCTCCAGTTGCTGCTCAGATCCCCTTTCTCGCGCCTCTCCTCTCTGCTTCCAAGATCTTCAGATCCACTCCGCCTGCATGCCCTAGCCAGTCATGGCGCCTCGCCAAGCCCCGGCCGGAGCTTGGTACTCTCCTGCCTTGGATCCGCCAAATGTGTCAGGGGCGAGCCTCGCCCTGGTGCGCCGGATGGCGGAGGCGCAGGGCGTCAACGGAACGGAGGCGTTCAAGGCCGGCTCATCCACCCCTGAGGGTCGGGGGAGTACCTTCTACCCGTTCTTCGTGAGCGCCATCATTGCTGGTCTGGTGCCTCCCTTTTCTGAGTTCTTCTTCTCCGTATTCCGTCACTACAACATTCAAGCTCTGCACCTCCATCCCAACTCTGTCCTTCTTCTGGCAATCTTCGCCTACTATTGTGAGGCCCATGTTGGGGTGAAGCCCTCGGTGGCCTTGTTGCGCCACTATTTCTCCCTCCGAACCTCCTGTGGTTCCGCCTCACAGGCGTCTTGTGAACTGTCGTCATACTGGGCGGAGCCATCGCCATTTCAAACCACAGGAAGCGGATTGAGGGCTTCAGGAGCAAGTGGGTCTTGGTGGATGCTGGGCGCATCCACCCTCGGCAGATCCTTCCCACGGAGCACCCCGAGAGCTCCGACGACTGGTCCCGAGTGGAGCTTCTGGATCCCCGCGTGAAGCTGGTGCTGGAGAAGATGGACGCAGATCTGAAGCCGGCCAGCGTGGCGGCGGCGAATCTGACCGGTGCGTCGCTGCTGAGGGAGTTCCTGGAGCATCAACTGGCTCCGCTTCGTCAATACTCGCTTCCGATGTGCAGGCCGCACCCGAGCCTCGTGGTCCTGGCCGGCGAGGATCTGGCGACGGTCCTCCAGTCCTTGGTTGGGGGTGATGTGGCGACACTAAAGGGCACCCCCGCGCCCTTGTTCCTTCGCGAGGATTGGTAGCAGGTAGTGGGGCCCAAGCCTGTCTTCAATGGGGATGGGCCCGTGCCCGTGGAGGCTCCGGAGGACCTGGTGGACGTGTCCTCTGCCGACTCCAGTGAAGAGGTGGAGGAAAGAGAGCCGGGAGAGGGGGTTGATTCGGGGGCGGAGTCAAGGGCAACTTCCCTTCGGCGCAGGTCCCGCACTCTCCGCCTCCCCCAGAGTGATCACGACGAGGATGAGGATGAGCAGGGAGGCAGAAGCCTGCCCCCGATCCCGAAGAAGGACCGGACTGGGCTGGTTCCCCGCGGGTCCGCCCCGGCCCCGGGGCGATCCGCAGACACGCCTTCTGCTCCCGGGCCCCTTGAAGCTGATCTCTGCAACCGGCTCTCGGGCTTCAAGTATGGCTGGAGGTTGCTCGAGCTCGCGAGCGATGACCAGTAAGTGCTTGATTCTTGTTTTATTCCTTGCTTTGTCGCTGAGGCTTGATATCTGTATCTCTTGGCTAGGCTGGCGCCTGCGGCGAAGAAGCTGAAGGGAGCTCCTGAGGCTTCATCTGGGGCAGCGCCTCTGCCTGCGAAGGAAGGCGATGGCAAGACAAGGGCTTCTCCTGCCCGATCATCCTCGCGAGGCCAGGCTGAGCCCGCTGGGGCGAGCTCAGCCCCCTTGACCCAGGCGACTCCCGAGGTGCCCTTGCTTGGCGCTGCCTCCACTGTCGTTGCCAGGCGCTACCGGTTCCGCCTCAGGGCGCAGTGGTCACACAGCCATCTTCTCCTCCTACTCCATCGACCGCTGCTCCTCCGAATACTGTTCTGGATCGCGCCGTTGCCGGACTGGACCGCCTGCGGCAGGATCTTCTCGGCGCCGACTCCCGTCTGATGGCTGGGCGCTTGGAGCTGGCCTCTGGCTGGATTCGCTCCGACGCTTCGATTCGGGCGGCGCTGGTCCAAGCCTCGACGGCGTGCGACGAGGAGAAGCAGGCTATCCGTGAGGCGAAGATTGCCCGCGATGCTGCCCTGGGGGAGGCAGCTAGCATCCAAGGTCGCTGTGAGACGCTGGAGAGCTAGCTGAAGGGCCTGCAGAACCAGCTTGCCAAGGAGGCCCGCCTCCGCCAGGAGCAGGAGGAAAGCATGAAGGCTCGTGAGGTGGCCGCTGGCGACCGGGAGGCTGTGCTCAAGAAGCGCCGCGACCGCCTTAGGCGCTTGGAGCAGGAGGCTGGAGGCGAGGGAAGGTCGAGGCTGGACGACAAGGCGCGGGTTCTTGCGTAAGATCGTCGGCCTTCATGGATATGGAGGTGAAGGCTCGCTCTTTCTTGAAGACGCTTTCTGACGGCGTCTGGAGAGTCGGCTGGCGGCGCCGAGGATGGTCCCGCCAAGCTGCTTCCCTTCTGGTTCGCGCTCTTGAAGATGTCTCCCTTGGCCTTGGCCCCACGGCCGAGGCCGAGGCGCGTGTCTTGTCTTCTGCGGCACTGACGCAGGTCCTCACCCACATCTACCTTCGCGATCCCAGCGTCGACCTGGACAGCCTGCTGGAGCCAGCTAGCGGCGAGCATGCAGCTGCCGCTGCCGAGGCTGTGAAGGGTCATGGAGGCTCTGTTGGGGAAGTTCCGGCCTTTAACACCAAGCCGGGCGAGGCGGCTGGGCCTGCTGCTCCACGAGGCGAACCCACTCCGCTGCTCCACCGCCGACAAGTGACTCCGTTGTGGCTCCTGTCCCTTCTTTAATTCCTGCACATGTATCATGCCTCGGGAGGCGTTTAAACTTGCATTTGGTATTGCGATAACAGTGTGGACTGTAATATTTGCTTTTGAATTCCTTGAAATTTGTGCTTCCTACTTGCTTATGTTCTACGCCGGCAGAGAGCCTCACAAGATACCTCAGCCACCGTTAGCCCCAACCGGAAACCAGGACGGGACCAAGGAGTGAGGGGCTACGTGACAAGTTAGGCTCCTGAGTCGCGATGCTCAGGAGTCCCCCTTGGTGCACGAACAGCAAGTAGGGAGGTGAGACGCGGGCGGATCCACCGTTCTACATCTGCAGAGCCCGGCCCCGCGCATACCTCAACCGCCATTAGCCTTTCGAAACTAAGGGGTGAGGGGCTACGTGACCAGTTAGACTCCTGAGTCGCGATGCTCAGGAGTCCCCCTTGACGCTCAAACGGCATTCGTATCTTGGCTCGCTCGGCGTGTGACGTGCGGCGAACCAGGCCCGGGGGGCCTGGCTAGGTGGCGTGCGTCTGGGCGTGACCCAGGCACAGCCCCCGTGTCCAGCCCCCTCGCGCGGCGCTCCCGAGGGGAGGCGTTGCGATGAGGCCGGACACTGAGCTCTGGGCTCCCTAAGGTTGATGCGACCCGGAGGCCACCCTCAGTTGTTTATCACCAGCAGAGCATAGCGCTTCCGCATCCAGACGGGCATAGCCGCTCCTCGGCGGTGTCGTCGGCCAGTAGCGGAGTATGGTGCTTCCAGCAGCGCGTGGGAGGGGCTCCCCTCCGGGAGGAGCAGGCGATACAGCCCACCACGACACGTGGCTGGCACGGTAGGGCTGGACGAGGTGTATCCGGGCACTCGTGAGCCAGCTGGACTCACGGGGCCCTACCTCAAGGCGGGTTGCGCTGGCTCCGGCCTACTCTTCGAGTGTGTTCCTGCAAATTTGGCGGATGCGGTGCTTCACGTCTTGGGTCCCGACTCTCGGGCTGGTCTCAGTCTTCACTGGCAAGCCAGGTCGCGATGCCATGGACAAGACCAGAGGGTGAGGGCCGGTAGGAGCCCTGAGTCGCGATGCTCAGGCACCCCCCCTTTAACGTGCAAGCTGGGTTAGATGACGAAACTCTACGTCCTCGGGTCCCTGCTGTCGGGCTGGTCTCAGCCATCGCTGGCAAGCCAGGTCGCGATGCCATGGACAAGACCAGAGGGTGAGGGCCGGAGAGCCAGTAGGAGCCCTGAGTCGCGATGCTCGTGCAGCCCCCCTTTAACGTGCAAGCTGGGTTAGATGACGAAACTCTACGTCCTCGGGTCCCGGCTCTCGGGCTGGTCTCAGCCGTCGCTGGCAAGCCAGGTTGTGATGCCATGGACAAGACCAGAGGGTGAGGGCCGGAGAGCCGGTAGGAGCCCTGAGTCGCGATGCTCAGGCACACCCACCCCTTTAACGCATAAGCTGGGTTAGATGATGAAACTCTACGTCCTCGGGTCCCGGCTCTCGGGCTGGTCTCAGCCGTCGCTGGCAAGCCAGGTCACGATGCCATGGACAAGACCAGAGGGTGAGGGCCGGAGAGCCGGTAGGAGCCCTGAGTCGCGATGCTCAGGCACCCCCCCTTTAACATGCAAGATTCTGTCACCCAGGAAAAGGCACCAAATAACAAGCATGAGGGAGCGAGAGCATAACCCTAAGGAAAACGTAAGAAGGATACATGTCATTTGACAGGCCCGAGCGGCTTGGGGATGATGCAGCCCGAGGGGCACCCCCAACAGGATGGGCTAATGACATGAAATAAAAGGGATACATGCCGCAGGGACGGACCCACGCGGCCTGGGAATAATGCGTCCCTGAAGGCGCTCCCAGCCGGGAATAAAACTTAAAGATGTCACCTAGTGATGTTGAGGATGAAGGGGTGTTGGTGTAGCAGACTCGGTGGGCTGCGGGAGCCGATCCTCACGAACCCCCAGGCCCAGGGGCCTCGGGAGGCTCCGGAGGCGCTGGCGGCTCCTCGGGGGCCATCTCCATCTCTGCCAGGGCTGTGGCGTGCCTGACCTCTCGAGCCTCGGGATGGCCCTCATGAGGTGCTGGTGCGCAGCAGCGTTGGCGAGCCGTGAGGCATGCGACGTAGCTGTGGGGCGGGCTCGCGAACGTCCCACTCCACGAGGGGCCAGAGGCGCTCTTGAGATGCGGCTCGGTTGAGCCTCGGTATGTCGATGCACGCGCAGCCCACCATCCTCGCCTAGATGAGGGGCCACGGCGGGTGGCGGCGGCTGCCCTCATGACCCTTGACTCCTGTAGCTCCTGAATGGCCTTGCTGACGAACTCCTGAGGGTTCGGCCCTCCATGCCTTGCTCCTGCTTGCGGGAAACGTGCTTCGAAGCGCGCCTCCACATGGTGCCCAAGCACCTCCCTCGTGACCTAGGCGAGGTCGGCGGCCCTCCAGGGGAGAGCCCTCGAGCCTGGCCTGAGGAGGGCGCCGGGCGCGCTTTCCTATGCGATGGAAGGAGGCTCCCCCTGGCCGGGCGCGGGCCCTGAGGGGCATGCCTCTTGGGGAGCCGGGCCGGTCGATGTCTTCTTCTTCTTGGGTGCGGCCTCGGGAGGCCTCCACGATCTTGTGGTGCAGGTCTTCTAGCGATGCGGCCTGAAAGGCTCGCTCCAGTGAGCACACTGCGTCTCTCTCTTCACAAGGCACCGTGATGACCCCGCCGCTTCCTGGCATCTTGAGGACGTTGTAGCCGTGGTGGATTACGGCTATGGATTTGGCAAGCGCCGGGTACCCCAGGATGGCGTTGTACGGCAGCCGAATGTGGGTGACGTGGAAGTAGATGAGCTCGGTGCGGTAGTTGTCGCGAGCCCCGAAGGTGACAGGATGTGACGCCCCAGATTCAATCGTACACTAATCATGCACGCAAACGTGTACGATCAAGATCAGGGACTCACGGGAAGATATCACAACACAACTCTAAAACATAAATAAGTCATACAAGCTTCATAATACAAGCCAGGGGCCTCGAGGGCTCGAATACAAGTGATCGATCATAGACGAGTCAGCGGAAGCAACAATATCTGAGTACATACATAAGTCAAACAAGTTTGCCATAAGATGACTAGCACAACCGGGATCTGAGATCGAAGAGGCGCAGGCCTCCTGCTCGATCCTCCTAACTACTCACAGTGGTCGTCGCCGCCGGCTGCACGTAGTAGTAGGCGCCTCAAGTGTAGTAGTCGTCATCGATGGTGGCGTCTGGCTCCTGGACTCCATCGTCTGGTCGCAGCAATCGAGTACAGATAAGGGGAAAAGGGGGAACAAGGCAACCGTGAGTACTCATCCAAAGTACTCGCAAGCAAGGAGCTACACTACATATGCATGGATATATGTGTAAAGGGCCATATTAGTGGACTGAACTGCAGAATGCCAGAATAAGAGGGGATATCTAATCTCGTCAAGACTACGCTCGCAGCCTCCGTCTTGCAACATGTAGAAGAGGGCAGACTGAAGTCCTCCAAGTAGCATCGCATAGCATAATCCTACCCGGCGATCCCCTCCTCAATGCCCTGTTAGAGAGCGACCATCGGGTTGTAACTGGCACTTGCAAGGGTGTGTTTTATTCAGTATCCGGTTCTAGTTGTCATAAGGTCAAGGTACAACTCCAAGTCGTCCTGTTACCGAAGATCACGGCTATTTGAATAGATTAACTTCCCTGCAGGGGTGCACCACATAACCCAACACGCTTGATCCCATTTGGCGGACACACTTTCTGGGTCATGCCCGCCGCGGAAGATCAACACGCCGCAACCCCACCTAGGCTCAACAGAGGTCGACGCTGGTCTAAACCTAAGCGCAAGGGGTCCGGGCCCATCGCCCTTAGCACACCTGACGTTGCGTCTATGACGCTGCCGGAAGGCAGACCTAGCCTACTGCGTTCCGGTCCAATCCGGTAGCCGCTGCGCTGATGTCACGAAGTGCCGGTGATACCACTGACGTCGGGATACCCATAACTACTCCCGCGTAGATGGTTAGTGCGTATAGACCAAATGGCAGACTCGGATCAAATACCAAGATCTCGTTAAGCGTGTTAAGTATCCACGACGCCGACGGCCAGGGGCAGGCCCACCTCTCTCCTAGGTGGTCTCAACCTGCCTGTCGCCTCCGCCACAAAGTAACGGTCGGGGCCGTCGGGAACCTAGGCCCACCTCTACCGGGATGGAGCCACCTGTCCTTTCAAATTTCCCCATCTCGAACAAAGTATCACGGTAATGTAACAGTGTAAAGTATATAGTATATGCCCGTGATCACCTCCCGAAGTGATCACAGCCCAAAGAGTATAGCATGGCAGACGGACAAGAGTGTAGGGTCACCGATGGAACACTAGCATCCTATACTAACCAAAGAGGATAGCGAGGTAAAGGTAACAACAGTAGTAGCAAGGACAGGCTATGCAGCCGTATAGGATTAACTGAAAGCAGTAACATGCTACCCTACTCTAATGCAAGCAGTATAGAGAAGAGTAGGCGATATCTGGTGATCAAAGGGGGGGCTTGCCTGGTTGCTCTGGCAAGAGAGAGGGGTCGTCAACACCGTAGTCGATCGGGGTACCAGCAGCAGCGTCAGTCTCGGTGTCTAGCGAGAGAAGAGGGGGAGGAAGCAATAAATATTTAAGAAAACAGATGCAAAGCGATGCATGACATGACATGTATCGGTGCTAGGGTGCCCTAACGCGGTATGACGTGATACCAGTGAAGTGGGAAAAACATCCGGGAAAGTATCCCCGGTGTTTCGCATTTTCGGGCAGAGGAGCCGGAGGGGGAAAGTTGCGAGTTCGGTATGTTAGGAATGTGTGGCGGACGAACGGGCTGCGTATGCAGATTCGTCTCATCGTTCTGAGCAACTTTCATGTAGAAAGTATTTTCATCCGAGTTACGGATTAAAAGATATGATTTTCTAAAGATTTAATCATTTTCTGATTTTAATTATTTATTTAAATCCAACATTATCGAAAACAGTGTTAACTGGCGTCATCATGACGCCAGCAGTCAACAGAGGTGTTGACTGGTCAACTGACGTGTGGGTCCCGCATGTCATTGACTGTTAATTAACCTAACAGATTAATTAACTAAACTAGGTGATTAGGTTAATGTAATCAGGATTTATTAAGTTAATTAATTAACTAATTAATATTTTAATTATTTTATTTATTTATTTATTTATTATTATTATTTTAAATCCTTTTTTTAAATTTTCGTTCTAGGGCTGGAGGCCCCACTTGTCATAGGCCCATAGGGGGCACTGGCCCATTGGTCATTGGCCCATAGGCCAAAGTGGATCGGGCGACATCGTCAGGGCCCGCCAACGGGACTGGCGAGGGGCGCGTGACGAAGGCCGCGCCATGGCGCAGCAGGCTCCGCCAAGGGGAGTGGAGGTGACCGTAGTGGCGGCAGAGACGCAGCGCTTCTGTGGGGTTGGGCGCCTGACGGGCGGCCGAGCAAGCCGCAGAGCCACGGGCGAAAGGGCTCATGGACACGGGAGGAGGAGGACTGGAGGCGTGCGGCGCATGACGGGAGGGGTGTGGGAGGCGCGGCGCCTGTAAGCGCGAAAGGGGGGTGAGGAACGTGCAGGGAGGAAGCTCACATCGCGAGGCGAGGAACGGGCGGTGTGCTCGGGAGGTCGGGACGACCGAGCGATGGGGAGGAGGCGCGTGGAGCTCCGGTGGCGGCGGATCGGTCCAGCGAGTCGGGGAGGGGACGAGGAGGCCACGGCGAGGTCGAGGTCGGCAGGCCAGCTCCGGCGAGGACGCGAGCGACGCGGGCTCCGTGCGGCGTCGGCTGTAGGGGCGTGCGGCGGGGGCGGCGTCCTACTGGCGGTCGCCGGAGACATCGGGAGGCGGGGCACTCCAGGCGGCGGCGATGGGCGCCCGATCCCGATTGGATCGGGCGAGAGGGAGAGACGAGGGAGTGGGGGGGAGTGGGTGCGGTCGTGGGGAGTCGGGGGCGGACCGGCTAGGGTTCCGGTCGGGGTGGGGGTTAAGGGGAGGCCGGCTGGGCCGGCCTGGCGGCCCATAGGCTAGCTGGGCCGAGGCCCAGCGGGGGGGGAGGGGGGGGACTTGCTTTCTTTTTTTTTGGTTCTTTTCCTTTCTTTTTATTTATTTTCTTTTTTGTTTTATTTCATTTTAATGTATTTAGGCACTTTCTAAAAAGGTGTTTTCTGCACTATAATTACCTAGGCATTTAATCGCACACTCGAACAATTTTGTTTCAATGTTTGAAAACCTTTATTGTTTGCTAAATTTTGAATTTTGAATTCGAACCAGTTTCGAACTAACGCGAGATTAGTAACAATAATAAAGGTGGCGTGGCATCATTAGCAGAGGTTCACTGTAGCTTAAATACCCGGGCGTCACAATTCTCCTCCACTACAACAAATCTCGTCCCGAGATTTAAGAGGTAGAGAAGGGGGGAAAGGTCTAGTTACGAAATTCTAACGGATCTTCTCGGCCTTGGTTGCTCTTCTTGAAGAGGTCGATCCATTACATTGACATCTTCATTTCTCTGCTTCAGGTCATCATGGTGATGTCGCCCTTTTCTCGGGAACTCCAACGTACTTACGAATAGGTCACGGGGTAGATCGGAAACGACAGAATGCTATAAGGGTAATAACCTGGGATTAACCCATGAATGAGCATATGAGTACCTCTCGAGTTGAACAAATAGAACACATCGAGAGTAAAGTTGGAAGGTCCAACAACAAGTTCCAGGCAGCCAGGCAATCGTTCAATGCCTAGTCAGAAGGTGAAAGGGTCAAGCAACGAAATAATTATTGTTTCCGATGCCAGACTTGATGATCTCATCGGAAGGTGGCTCATGAATTACATACGAGTCCACGCGGGAGGAATAACTTTGGGAACAAGGGGTGTACAGGAGAGTCAGGTTTCGATCCTGTGGAACTGTGGGTTATGGGCCCACCATGTGGTTGAAAGTAGGAAGGGTGCCGACATCTTGCACGGTCATGATAGTAAGGCGTGTCAGAGGGTAGCCTGTCAGTTATATCGGCAACAACATCGATACCAAGGGCGAGGGACGAAGAGAACCATTTTCCTGCTCGTTGAACGAGGCGGACCTATAGGCAAAGTTCTCGTCCATCGGCGGTTACCGGAAGTCATCAACAGTAGAAACAGGGTTACACCAGACGGGGAAGGTACACCGAGGTGTTTATCTAAGCGAGGGGATTACCATTTGCTTTCGGTTAAGTAGTTTACAAGAAAGTTTGAACAAAACAACGGGAAGGAAAATGTGCTTAAACACGTATGTCAGGGGTATATCCTTCCCAAGGACAAGCAGAGCATGATATCCATGACAGGATATTATGTAGAAAACTCCTTAGGTATGGGAGAGAAATTTCATGACATTACCCATACAATGGTGTTTGGATAATTGAGCAAGAAACATTTAGCATTGGGCTTCAAATGTTCTTGTTGAAAATCAGAGTATCACAGACATGCTTCGAGATAGCATTTGACGTGGTCACTAGGTAAAGATCAGACTTTGGGTACTCGAAGGATCCATCAGGAATAGCTTGTAGAATAAGTCTTAAAATTTCCTCATGGAAGAATGGATAGCATTGCTAAAAGCAAAATTATAACAATAGGTCCTCCGGTCAGGTGTGCTAGGCATGACATCACCTTATCGGGTCAAATTCTAATGTTATAACTCTTGGAAATATGTCCCGGCCACCATATCTGACCGAGATTCAGATCTGATTGGTGTCAGGATACCTCAGACTCAGGATGCCCGAGAAGAAAAGGTGCAAAACAAATTGACGAGACGACGTTGTAAGATTATTGGGGAATGTACTATGGAAGCAAGTTTCAACTCAAGAGTTCATCATTTAAACCAAAGAGAGGATGACGGGGTAGCTGATGGAGTCAGTAACAATCATTGAGATTTCCAAAAAGGTGGATTTCCACAATTATGTGAACAAGGAGATAGCATTTGTCAGATCAAATGGTATAATGATGTATGCTCGAGGAAAACATACACAATTAAACATTGGTTGAAAGGTGCACCCGAAATATGGGCTGGGTTGCACGACCAACATTGGAATGGTGATTCAATAATAAATAGTCTAAGAATGAACGGCGACCATTAACTTCAAAGCAATATGGTTGCTAGAAGGGCGGAAACCAAACAGCATCGCTCACTTGTTGGTACCCTGGTTGGAATCAACACGAGGACGCAAGAAGAATGGTGACGGTGAGAAGTATCACCATACCAAGAATTCTTAAGAGGTGGTGAAATTCTCACGACATTCTTGACATAAAGGATGGTAATACTCCAAGGTAAAGAAGAGCAATTGCTGGATAGCAAGGAACTCAAGGTATAACACAAAACACAAACAAGTTTGTGTTGGACGGAGGGCAATAAAGTGGTCGATGATAACACGAAACATCGAGGGGCAAGGATGGTATTACCCATCAAGAATTCGATATATATCTTGGTAGAGCTTAGGATGTTGATGATGATCACGACACAGTTGTCGAGAGATTTCATGAAGATGTAATCGGTCGGCGATGACATCAAGTCAATAGGAATGATGAAGCGAAAGGTTATTGGAACCACGGGTACAAACTCGAAATCTAGCTGGTTCTTCAAGGCGAAATGATATGACGAGGAAGAGCGACATAAGCTTAGCTCATCATCGAAAATTGTGCTCCGAAAAGAAGGACCAGGTAGCACGGTTAAAATTTAGCCGATCAGGCTAGGAAAGACTTAAAGGATTAATAAACTCGTAAGCAACGAAAATTACTTAGGGTTATCGAACCAAAATGTGAAATCGTTGTTCTCGATTGACGACAACCCATAACCCAAGAAAATTGTAATCAGTGAGAAATAATAGTTGATGAAGAACCCATAATAAGTTATGCAGTCCCATGATATTCTTGAGATACCAGAGTTTAATACTCAACGGTGAGAGCAAAGTAAAAGGTTAGACGAGGTGCAATGATTTGCGAAGACAAGTACTTCAACTTGTCCAAGAAATGGTATTTAAAAGGAGAACATGGTCGGAACCACGATTGCAAAAGATCAATTCACGTATACTAGATGATACTATAACAAGGAAAAGTTATTATTACAAGAAGCTTCCATGATAGGATCTACATCGTGTCCATGGGCATGAACACAAAGTTCAAGGTCGACTCCACTTCTTCAATGTATAACCTTCCATTCACTTCTCGCTTTGATAAAGGCATTAGTGTTGAAAGTTTTACCTGGTGAAATACCAGATGAGTATGACTCGTGAAAACTTCCGAGTTCACACATATAAAGGAAGGCATACGTTCAACCCGTCAGGGTATCGTGGAAACATATACCACAAGCTTCAATAGTAAATACCACCATCTCGAAAGCAGAGCATGGTTGGCCAAGCAGATGATACAATTTAACAAAGGCATTAGGTATCAGGGGGAAGAACTCACAAAGTGATCAAATGTGAAGGACACTGTCGGATAATAATCCAACAAAGGACTTGATGGTCCACAAAGGATCTGATGTGAGTATCGATACTCAACCAGAAGAGGAGGGAATGCAAATGCAACAGGTTATGGAATCATCTGAGTAATTCAAAGCTTAAATGCAAAGGAATTATGATTTCCAAAACAAAGGATCAGAAGCAGGCGCTTTGATCAAGGATGGATCAATTGAATATACCAGAGGCACAATCGGCTTACGTATAGTTAGGGTCGAGAACCAGCTCATGTTCAAAATGACGTCTGGGCCGGAAAGATAATCCTAGGATTCGATCGATGATTGTGAACATTCACAACGTATTGAAATCAATGGACTCAAAAATGATGGTGACAAAGGATGCCAATAAGATTACTATACTTATGGGATTAATCATAATGAAAGCAAACAAGAAATTCCGAGCAATAGGTTGCGGAGGATTTTCGAAAGATCGAATGGTATTTCGAAGACTTTTGTGTAAAGCATGAACAACTGGGGGATGAGCGGATACTCGACAAGTGCGAGAATTAACCATAGGGGTATTCAGGTGTCAATTAACAGCGAGGCAGTAAGCTCAAAGGATTATCGAAACAACGACGAGTGTTTCGGGGTATCTTGTAATAACAAGACCAACTGGGGATGAATGTAAGAATAACAACTTCAAGTAGTTATCCATAAGGGTTGACGGTGGAAGGGGAATTGCAAACGCGATGAACACAAGTTCGGGTCAACAGCGAAGAGTATCTTCGGGGTCTTCTGGTGCAGATGACGATCATCAATAATAAGGGGCTCTCCGGGGTGAAAGTGACAACGAGATCCTAATGTTAGATTTTTAGCAAAATCATTTAACCCGAATAGAAGAGAGATCAGAGTCCCAGAGTATAGACGGGGATTAAAAGATCCTAATACCACCCAATGGCGGCGCAGCCCGTAAGACACACAGCCATGTTAGTAAAAGTTTTTTCAACGTCTAGACTCGACTTCGGCCAAGGAGTTGGAAAGGGGGATTCCTACAGGCAGTCGGCTCTGATACCAACTTGTGACGCCACCGATTCAATCGTACACTAATCATGCACGCAAACGTGTACGATCAAGATCAGGGACTCACGGGAAGATATCACAACACAACTCTAAAACATAAATAAGTCATACAAGCATCATAATACAAGCCAGGGGGCCTCGAGGGCTCGAATACAAGTGCTCGATCATAGACGAAGTCAGCGGAAGCAACAATATCTGAGTACAGACATAAGTTAAACAAGTTTGCCATAAGATGGCTAGCACAAACTGGGATACAGATCGAAAGAGGCGCATGCCTCCTACCTGGGATCGTCCTAACTACTCCTGGTCGTCGTCAGCGGGCTGCACGTAGTAGTAGGCGCCTCAAGTGTAGTAGTCGTCATCGACGGTGGCGTCTGGCTCCTGGGCTCCATCGTCTAGTCGCAGCAATCGAGTAGAGATAGGGGAAAAGGGGGAAGAAGGCAACCGTGAGTACTCATCCAAAGTACTCGCAAGCAAGGAGCTACACTACATATGCATGGATATATGTGTAAAGGGCCATATCAGTGGACTGAATTGCGTAATGCCGTAATAAGAGGGGGATATCTAATCCTCGTCAAGACTACGCTTCCGCAGCCTCCGCCTTGCAACATGTAGAAGAGAGCGGCGAAGTCCTCCAAGTAGCATCGCATAGCATAATCCTACCCGGTGATCCCTCCTCAATGCCCTCGTTAGAGAGCGACCACCAGTTGTAATCGCACTTGGAAGGGTGTGTTTTATTAAGTATCCGGTTCTAGTTGTCATAAGGTCAAGGTACAACTCCAAGTCGTCCTGTTACCGAAGATCACGGCTATTCGAATAGATTAACTTCCTGCAGGGTGCACCACATAACCCAACACGCTTGATCCCATTTGGTCGGACACACTTTCTGGGTCATGCCCGCCGCTGAAGATCAACACGCCGCAGCCCCACCTAGGCTCAACAAAGAGGTCAAGACGCCGGTCTAAACCTAAGCGCGACAGTGCAGGGCCCATCGCCTTAGCACACCAAGACGCTATGACGTCTGGCCGAAGGAAGCAGACCTAGCCTACAAAAGTGCGTTCAGTCCAATCCGGTAGCGCCGCCACGCTAACGTCACGAAGTGCTTCGGCTGATACCACGACGTCGGGATACCCATAACTACTCCCACGTAGATGGTTAGTGCGTATAGAACAAATGGCCAGACTCAGATCAAATACCAAGATCTCGTTAAGCGTGTTAAGTATCCATGAACGCCGACCAGGGCCAGGCCCACCTCTCTCCTAGGTGGTCTCAACCTGCCCTATCGCTCCGCCACAAAGTAACAGTCGGGTGCCATCGGGAACCCAGGCCCACCTCTACCGGGATGGAGCCACCTGTCCTTTCAGCCCAAATCTTCGAACAGTATCACAGGTAATGTAACGGTGTAAAGTATATAGTATATTCTCGTGATCACCTCTAGAAGTGATCACAGCCCAGTAGTATAGCATGGCAGACGGACAAGAGTGTAGGGTCACTGATGGAACACTAGCATCGTATACTCAGCAGTAGTAGAGCAGGTAAAGGTAACAACGGTAGTAGCAAGGACAGGCTATGCAGCAGTATAGGATTAACTGAAAGCAGTTACATGCTACACTACTCTAATGCAAGCAGTATAGAGAAGAGTAGGCGATATCTGGTGATCAAAGGGGGCTTGCCTGGTTGCTCGGCAAGAGAGAGGGTCACAACACCGTAGTCGATCGGGGTACCAGCAGCAGCGTCAGTCTCGATGTCTAGCGAGAGAAGAGGGGGAGGAAGCAATAAATATTTAAGAAAACAGATGCAAAGTGATGCATGACATGACATGTATCGGTGCTAGGGCTGCCCTAACGCGGTATGAGTTGATACCGGTGAAGGGGGACAAACATCCGGGAAAGTATCCCCAGTGTTTCGCATTTTCGGGCAGAGGAGCCGGAGGGGGAAAGTTGCGAGTTCGGTATGTTAGGAATGTGTGGTGGACGAACGGGCTGCGTATCCGGATTCGTCTCGTCGTTCTGAGCAACTTTCGTGTAGAAAGTATTTTCATCCAAGTTACGGATTAAAAGATATGATTTTCTAAAGATTTAATCATTTTCTGATTTTAATTATTTATTTAAATCCAACATTATCGAAAACAGTGTTTGTCAAGGCGTCGGCCATGACGTCAAGATGACGCCAGCAGTCAACAGAGGTGTTGACTGGTCAACTGACGATGTGGGTCCCAAGATGTCATCGATCGTTAATTAACCTAACAGATTAATTAACTAAACTAGGTGATTAGGTTAATCTAACCAGGATTAATTAAGTTAATTAATTAACTAATTAATATTTTAATTATTTTATTTGTTATTATTATTATTATTATTTTAAATCCTTTTTTTTAATTTTCATTCTGGGGCTGGAGGCCCCACTTGTCATAGGCCCATAGGGGGCACTGGCCCATTGGTCATTGGCCCATAGGCCAAAGTGGATTGGGCGCTATGGGCGCAACGGGTGCCGTGCGTCGGGTGTCCGCCCGAACGGGACTGGCGAGGGGGCGCGGCGGACGAAGGACGCCGCGGCGCGGCGAGGCTCCGGCCAAGGGGGAGTGGAGGTGGCCGTAGTGGCGCGGCAGAGGACGCGCGCTTCCAGGGGGTTCGCGGGCGCTGTGACGGGCGGCGACAGAAGCAGCTGCAGCAGAGCCGCGGGCGAGTGCGGCTCGCGGGCACGGGGAGGAGGAGGACCGGGGCGTGCGGGCGACGACGGGAGGGGTGTGGGGAGGCGCGGGCGCACGCGGCAAGCGCGAGTGCTCGCGGGGGGGGGAGGAACATGCAGGGGAGGGGAAGCTCACATCACGGAGGTGGAACGGGCAGGCGGTGTGCTCGGGAGGTCGGGACGACCGGGCGACGGGACGAGGCGCGTGGAGCTCCGGGCGGCGGCGGATCGGTCCGGCGAGTCGGGGAGGGGACGAGGAGGCCACGCCGAGGTCGAGGTCGGCAGGCCAGCTCCGGCGAGGACGCGAGCGACGCGGGCTCCGTGCGGCGTCAGCTGTAGGGGCGTGCGGCGGGGGCGGCGTCCTATTGGCGGTCGCCGGAGACATCGGGAGGCGGGGCACTCTAGGCGGCGGCAATGGGCGCCTGATCCCGATTGGATCGGGCGAGAGGGAGACACGAGGGAGTGGGGGGGAGTGGGTGCGGTCGTGGGGAGTCGGGGGCGGACCGGCTAGGGTTCCGGTCGGGGTGGGGGTTAACGGGAGGCCGGGTGGGCCGTCCTGACGGCCCATAGGCTAGTTGGGCCGAGGCCAATGGGGGTACTTGCTTTTTTTTGGGTTCTTTTCCTTTCTTTTTATTTATTTTCTTTTTTGTTTTATTTCATTTTAATGTATTTAGGCACTTTCTAAAAAGATTTTTCTGCACTATAATTACCTAGGCATTTAACTGCGAACTCTGAACAATTTTGTTTCAATGTTTGAAAACCTTTATTGTTTGCTAAATTTTGAATTTTGAATTCGAACCAGTTTCGAACTAACACGAGATTAGTAACAATAATAAAGGTGGCGTGGCATCATTAGCAGAGGTTCACTGTAGCTTAAATACCCGGGCGTCACACAGGAAGGCGGACCTGCCCAATCGGGACCGTAGAGCCGTCGGTGACTCCGGAGAAAGGCTTGGTTGGCTGAAGCTGACTGTAAGGCACTTGAAGATTGTCGAATGTTTCCACGGACAGGACGTTGAGTCCTGCCCCGCCGTCGATGAGGGTCCTGGTGACCAGCACGTTGCTGATGATTGGGAAACAAAGCATCAGGAGAACTCCGGCTGTGGCCGCGCACTTGAGCTGATTCGCTGAGCTGAACGTGATGGCGCACGCCGACCACCTGAGAGGGCGCGCGGCCTCGAGCTTGGGGAGGACTGCATTCACTTCGCGGGCGAACTGCTTGAAGATGCACTGAGAGGCTGGGGCTTGAGCTCCGCCCAGGATGCAGGCGATCGCACGCGGTTCCTGGAAGCCCCCAGCCCCCTCGTCCTGATGACGGTCCTCATTTCTCCTTGGCTGCCGCGGCTGCGGAGGGAGGCCTGCGTTCCCCTGCGGGAGATCCTCGCGAGGCTGATCCCTCCAGCCTCCCTCACGAGGTGGGTCTTGCCAACGGTCCTCGCGAGGTTGGTTGCGCCACCCCTGGCGCGAGCCGCGGTCTTCCCAGCGTCCTACATTCCATCCTCCTCCTCGTCAGTAGCCCGTGCCGCTGCGCTGGGCTTCGCCGACTCCCTTCCTCGCAGACGGCCCGGAGCTCTTGGCATTCATTGGTGTTGTGGGTGTGGAGGTCGTGGTACACGCAGCATCGACCGCCCTTGGAGGACTCGGGCAGATCTTCGCCTCGCTTGAGTGTCTGGTTCTGCCAGTACGGCATCCCCTTTGCGCTTCACGTCCTTGGCCTTGGACTTATTTTCTTCGGGATCCGCGGCAGGCAGCTCGAGGAGGGAGAGGCGCCCCTCCTCAGCCCTGGCGCACTTGGTCGCCAAGTTGAACAGCTCCAAGGAGGTGCACAGATCTTTATGCATCGTCAGCTCCTCCTTCACATTGACGTCGCGCACGCCGTCGGAGAAGGCAGAGATGATGGCCTCCTCTGTTACCCTGGGGATCTTGAGGCGCGCGTTGTTGAAGCGCTGGATGTACTTTTGCAGGGTTTCCCCTGGCTGCTGCTTGATTCAGCGCATGTCGCTCACGGTGGGTGGCCGGTCACGAGTACCCTGGAAGTTGGCGATGAAGCGGGTGCGCATCTCGGCCCAGGAAGAGATCGTGCCTGGGGCCAGATTCAGGAGCCAGGTGCGGGCTCCGTCCTTGAGCGCCATGGGAAACCAGTTCGCCATGACCTTTTCATCCCCGTTGGCAGCCTCGATGCCCAGCTCGTAGAGTTGGAGGAACTCCGTAGGGTCACCGTTTGTGCCGTAGCGAGGAGGCAGGTCTGGCTTGAACTTGGCGGGCCACGCAACGCTGCACAGCTCGGAGGTGAAGGCGCGGCAGCCCGCCGTGGCCGCGGGGGGCCTCGGACGACAGAGAGCTTGGTCCTGCGGGCCTCCCTGCTCCGCGGCTGGGGGCAGCGCAGGGTCCTGACGTCGGAGCGGGAGCGCTGGGCAGCTTCTCGTGGGTGAGGAACTTGACAGCTCTGCTTGGCGCCTTGGCGCTGGCGGAGCGGGTTCCGCCAGGGGCGCGCTTGGGGCCAGGCGCCTTCTTGAGGAGGAGGCGGCCGAGGCGCCCGGGAGCTTCATCGCCCAGCTGGGCGGTGCAGTGAGGGAGGAGACGGTGCGGGGCGCCACTGCAGCAGCGACGGGCTTCGGCGACTCGGTCGAGCCATGCTTCATAGACGCTGCCGACGGTACGGTAGCGCAGAGCTCGTTTGCCGCGATGAGCGCCTCGGGCCTCCATGGCCGCTGCTGGGCACGCAGCGTGACGAAAGAACCAGCGGGGTGAGTGAAGGCGTGGCGGTGCGGCCGCCCCGCCTCATGGACGGGTCTTTGGGGCGATGCTTGCTGCTCGTTCCCCGGGCCGGTGGCGGCATTGACGGCAAAGCGACGGGAACGACGAGGGCGCCCGCCGACGGAGCTGTCTCGGGCGACATGGGAGGCGAGGGCGGCTCGGCCGGGCGCTGGCCCGACGGGCGCCGACATGGTTGCGGGTCGGGGAAGAACGAGGCGCATTTAAAAGGCAGATTCCGGCACACCCCTACCTGGCGCGCCAAATGTCGGATTTCGGGTTCCGGCGGACCCTTGAGGTTCGAACACTGGGGTGCGCGCGAAGATCCAACCCTCCATCGTCTCGCTCCTCGCCGAATCGCTGGCACCTAAACTACTAAACGGAACAGCACAAGAGACACGAGATTTATACTAGTTCGGGCCACCATTGTGGTGTAATACCCTACTCCAGTGTGTGGTGTGGTGGATTGCCTCTTGGGCTGATGAGGAACAATACAAGGAAGAACAGCCTCGGGAGGGTCTGTTCTTGGCGGGTGCGATGAACTGCTAGGTGGTGCTCAGTCGCTCTAGCTACTGGTTTCTCGATGAGGATTCGGATCTATCTCCCCTTTCTTCCTCCCCCCTTCTGCCCTGGGGGTGGGTACTCCTATTTATAGGCGAAGGCCCTGGGCCTCTTCCCAAATATTGAGCGGGAAGGGCGCCAACAATTGGCCATTTTGAAGGGGAACAGCGGGTACACTTATCCTGACTAAAGTTGGTCCTCGCCTACCAAAGGCTCACAGTGATGACGCCTTTGCTTGGGCTCCACGATGACTCCCTTCCAGCCGTTGGGCTAGTCTTGGTCTTGTTGCACCGAAACGGATGCCTTTGCTTGATGCTATCGCCTGCGCTTGCTCCCTTTGCACCAAAGAGGAAAGGAGGACACTGCGCGGGCTGGCGCCCGACTAGCGCCCGACTAGCGCCCTTGGTCGTCATGGCTTGCATCATGGGCACCTCGCGAGGTACCCTGCCTTGAACTCTCCGCCTCCTCATGAGCCAGCCTGACGAGGCCGTGCCTGAGGAAGCTCCTTGTCGTCCGTCCCGCGAGGCTTGGCCCCTCGCGAGGGTCTTGATTGCCTTGCCGATGAAGGTGTGTCGTACAGCCCGCTAGCTTAG
Source organism: Aegilops bicornis (assembly GCA_021605145.1). NCBI lineage: Eukaryota > Viridiplantae > Streptophyta > Magnoliopsida > Poales > Poaceae > Aegilops > Aegilops bicornis. The sequence continues at coordinate 327,946,753 of CM038673.1, forward strand.
CCACGCCGTGGGTCGCTGGCAGGAAAGTCTGGGGACCCCCGTTCCCAGAACACCGACAGTAGCCCCCGGGCCGAAGGTGCGCTCGGGCTTGGCTTCAAGGCGAAGCCAAGGGTCAAGTACAGAGCACCGCGGGCCCCAAAAGCCTGCAGCCTCGGTTGACGCGTGGCGGTTGACTGGACGTGGGCGTCTCCACTTCCCCACGCTGCCTTTGAATCCGCCTGGCTATGCGCCCCCCGCATCTTACACAGTTATTCTTCCTTCGCCCACGCCTAGTTCCCCCAATCTCTCTGTTTCCTCGAGACTCTGCTTCGCCCTTCCAATCGGACTTGCGCTCCGCCTGCTTCATCGCCATGGCGCCGAAACAGGCTGATAAGGGGAAGGAACCTCCGTCTTCGCCAAGTGCGCCTCCGCCCTTTAAGCCTGCGCTCGGCCGATCTTGGGTGCTCAACAACGAAGCCATGGACAAGGTGCGTCGCATGCTTGCCACCAGTTTCAACGAGTGGGGAGAGACGGTGGCTTGGCCCGCGTCTCGCACTCGCATGGCCCGGGCAGCCACTGAGGTCCCAATCTTCATAGATGCCCTCTGGGCTTGCCTGATTCATCCCTTCTCCGCCTTCTTCAACGTGGTGCTTGAGTATTATTAGATCCACATGATTCATCTCGACCCTCAATCTATGACTCTTCTTGCCGTCTTCGCCTTCTTGTGCGAAGCCATGGTGGGCATCACTACCTCAGTGGCCCTCCTCCACCATTTCTTCTCATTGCATCTAGCCGACCCTCGTCAGAGCTCGGGGTGCGTGAGCTTCCAGGCCGTGGCCGTGACGGCAGTCACGGGGATTGACTTCGAGATTCCTTCATCCACGAGCGAGTTCCGTACATGATGGGTGTTTGTTGACGCCGGCGTGCTCAACCCTCTGCTTCATGTTCCGGTAGGGCCTGCTGTTCCAAACTCCGGCTAGGGCCATCAGAAGCTCACGAGCCCCCGCCTCGCCCCCGTCTGGCTCAGGCTGAGGAGGTTGAAGGACCGCGACGTGATGGTGCCTATGGTGGTGAAGGAGTTCGTCACGCGCCGAGTCGCACCGCTTCAGCGCCATTCCCGCCCAATGTGGGACTTGATCAGCAGTCAAGACCATATGAGTTTTCAGGAGAAAGGGCTTCCTCTTACAACGCGGCAAACGGTGCTTACGGTCCTATCGGGTGTCCCTTTACCGGACGACATGCCCAGGAATAGCTGTCTGTTGTATCGCTGTGAGAACAAAGCCGCATTTGCCGCAAGCATGCCCTCCTTTGATGAGTGGGGGTTGCGCCCAATCAGCCTGGTGGGTCCCCGCGAGAACCCCGTCGACGTGGTCCCCTACCTCGCCGCCGGTGCCGAGCTCGCCCCGAGCGAGGGTGCGGTAGGGCGAGCTCCGATGGAGATCAGTGGCCCAAGCGCCGAGGAGCACATGTCGCGTGGTGATCCTGGGGCGTCGTCCTCGGGAGGCCGCGATCCCTCCCCTGGGGCGCCAGTTACTGAGGCGATGCAACATGCGGCTCCCGAGCTCAAAGCCCCCAAAGCCTCGGCAGGTCGTAGCGAGACGGTGCCCGACTGTTCGCCACAGCCAAGTACCCCTGAAGTTGGCTCTCCAAGCTCCTCCTCAGCCTCGCCCCGTGCTGGCCGCCATGTCCAGCGCTTCGGTCGGCTTTGCGTGGACTTCGAGGAGCTCCGCAAGAGGAAAGGATCCCCCAGCAGCAGCAACATCTTCGGGCCGTTGAAGGGACAAAAGTACATGGCCATCAACGCGTAAGTACCTTACTGTTATGGCTTCTTGCGTGCTGTTTTCTTTTCCCGACGTCATTCCTTCAGGGCTTCTTTCGTCGAGGCTGCTGCGTCTTCTGAGAAACAGCCTCCTCCTTCCTCGACTCCCCCATCGGCCTTGAGCGTCTCGAGTCCGCTTGCTGCCCCTGCAGCAGCGTTGGTTGAAGGAGCGCTCTTGCCTTCGTGGTATGCTGAACCTGCGGCTTTGACGCCCTCCCCCACGGTCTGGCGTGGAGCTTGGTGGGCGTGCCCAAGACCCCTCCTTTGGTCATGGGCAATAGCTGGTTGGCCTCGATCCTCGGCTCCTCTTCCAGCATGGGGACCCGATTGGCTTGGGCTCCTCACGAGGACCGGTTGACACCAGGTGCAGCACCAGCCCCCAACCCCCTACTAAAGGGTGGTGCGCCGCTTGATTCCCCGCCCGCAGCCCCCGAGGTGGAGGACGAGGTGGGCCAAGCGTTCGAGCTCGAGCGAGGGCGGAGCGTAGTTCGTCATGAGCTCTTCCAAGAGGCAATGGGCGCAATGAGCCGTCTTGGTGAAGAGCTCGCGGGCGTTGACTCGTGCCTTGAGGCAGAGGGTCTTCGGCTGGTGGAGGAACGGCGCAAGCTGAGGGTGGCTATTAACCTTGGTCATTACTAACGTGATCTTGCGAATGCGAAGGCCGAGGCTTCCCTCAAGGTTTCCCGCGAAGCTTGCTCCCGAGCCTTGGAGGAGGCTCGCGAGGCCGACCGCTGTCGTGAGGCTGCGGAGAAGATTGCGTGGGAGCTCCAGGCCTGGAGTGCGTCCCTCGAGCAGCAGGTGGAGGCACGCAGAGCCGCTCTTGCATCGCTGCAGGGGACGCCCGCCGAGGAGGAGGACGTCCGAAAGCACAAGGAGGCGCTGGCCTTAGAAGCCGTGGAATGCAGCCTTGAGCTTGAGCGACTTGAGACGAGGGAGCGTCAGGTTGCTCAAGCAGAGGATGCCGTTGGGGTTCGCGGGGCCAAGGTACAGGAAGAGGTCGCCCGCCTGGTCACTGAAGTTCATGCAGATCTGGAAGGTAGGTATGACTTCAAGCTGAAGCTCGCAGGGACGGAGGATGCGGGCAGGGCCGCTGCCCTCAGGCCCAGGTTGGATGAGGCGGAGAGGCGTGGGGAGGCCACGGCCGCCGCCCTGGTCACGGTGCAGGCGGACTTGGCCTCCGCCCGCGCCGAGCTGCTTTCTCTTTGAAAGCGGGTTGACGACGTCGAGACCGTCGCATGGCAAAACAGGGAGGAAGTGCTCCAACGGCAGACGCTGGAGCGCGAGCATGCCCCCATGCTTCAGGATCTCCGGAACAGGGCTAATACTGCCCTGGGCCACATCTGCGATGAGAATGCACCGCACCGCCCCTCGAATGACTACGCCAGCCACCTGACCTTCTTCACCGACGTGGTGACGCGCTTGGAAGCCCGGTCTGACAGGGCTCGTCAGCTCGTGGAAGAGAGAAGTCGGGGCCTGCTCGGGCGCGTGTTCTCTCGCGTCTTTAGCCACCTCAGGAACACCTTTCCTGATTTTGACTTTGACGCCGCCATTGCCCCCGTGCCGCAGGCCGTCCGGGGTGACCTGGCGCGGTGGGTGGAGGACAACGTGGATGCGCTGGTCAGAGCCTTCGCTTCTGACAACGACGCGGTGGTGGTCATCGCAGACGAAGGCGACGTGGTCGACAATGGCGATGAAGGCGTCGCCGAGGGCGGCAACGGCACCGGCGAAGACGAAGATGAGGCGAGTGACGCGTCTGAGGGCGATGCAGCGAGCGACATATCTGGCTGATCCCATGTTCTCCTATCGTTGCATCATGTACGCAAAAACTCGCGCACGGCCCTTGGAAAACTTGTAAGAGCATTTTGAGAGGGGGCCCCTCATGTAAGCAAGTTGCAGCCTTTACTTTCTTACGCGGTATTGAGCATGTGCCCTCGCGAACTCGTAAGTCCAGGGGTGAGTTTCCCATCGTGGGTTACCTTAGTCAGTGCCAGCTTCGAGCCGGGTCATGAGGCGACGAGTTTCTGAGAGTCTTGCGGAGCTTGTTGACCCGTCGGGAGGGGCCCCGCAAGAGGCAAGCACCAATTGTAGCGTTAACGCGCGCTCGGCACGCGTGTGCTTCGCACAGTCCCGCTCGCGAGGGGCTCGTGAGGGGAAGGCGACGGACATGAGTCCCAGGAAAAACGAAATTCAGAAAGCAAGAAATTGCTCGAACAAGAAAAGGCACCCCCCGCGCGCATCGATAAAAACTCGACTTCAACTCAAATCCAGATCCAGAAAGCAAGGCTGCAGAAAAAGAGATCCAAAATGAAAGGCCGCGTCGGGCGCCTATTCTAGTCTTCTGGTCTTAAAGTCTTCTCACCAGCGCGGTGCTAAGTGCTGCCACTAGGCGTGGGAGGGAGCCCCAAGGCCTGAGGCCGGCACCCCTGGGACTCCAGGGCGTGTGCAGCCCCAACTCATTATTACGTGAGAGTGTCACGGGTGGCAAGCTTCACAGGCACTGGGCCTTCTTCACAGGTACCGGCCTTGCTTCATCACCAGACAAGGGCCCCGCCTTGCGCCACCCTCAACCACCTTTGAGCCGACCGGCAACCTGGAAGATGCAAAGGGGGGAAAGGGGACGCCAGCGGTGCCCTCGGCGACCACAGGTCCTCTGCGGGGGAAGGGTCGTCGAAGCCTCCCCGGCAGAGGGCCTACCTCCGGGTGTCGCCCGGCTTGGCGCGACCTGGGGAGGGGCCCTTCTCCTGGCTCCCTCCGCGCAACCCCCAATGAGCTTCCCCTTGCGGGAGAGGCGTCTCTGCGCCAGGGTGGTCTGCCGAGGCTGTAACCTGGTTCACTGGAAACCCATGGTTAGCGTAAGCTTGCTCCTGAGAGATTAGCAGTACCCTGTAGTCATTGTTGCTGGCGCGATCATTGCGTTCCTCTGTCGGTTCCTGGAAGGCTTCCAATCCTAGCGCCCCTTCTTACCAATCCTCTCCGAGGAGCGAGCCGGGGTCATCCTCTGGTGTGTACTCCTGGTCCATCATGCGGGGCACGTAGGCTTACGGGGTTGTTACCCCGAACACCTCGCCATAGTGCCCCACACTCCATGTTGCTCGGCCCAGCATGGCGTCCTGAGGATAGTAGCGCGGCATCTCTCTGGGACCATGGAGGTGACGCTTGTGCCCGTGCTTGTCGCGGGCGATATGGGGGCGGCGGAGCCCCCGGCACCGACGGTCGCGCTAGTGTTGATGAAGCCCCCATGCGCGCTCGACGGCGTGTGGTTGGGGCGAGGCCCGCCATGAGACCCCATGACGGCCTGAGAAGGGAGCAGATAGCAGAAAGGCGGTGCTCCCGAGGCCGCCGCGTCCAGCAGCTCGGCAACGCGTTCCAAAGAGGCCCCGGCCACTCTCCATCACCGGCACCACAGCAGCTCTCTCGCCACCGTGAGTGCTGCTCCGCATGTTTGCTCGCTTCCCCGCCATGAAAAGGGGCGCTGCTGCCACGGCATGGCTCGCTGCCCTTGCAGCGGCTCGCACTTGTCATGGAGTGAGGGTGGATGATGCCTGGGTGCGCCGCCCGTGCCCAGCAGTGCAGGGCGGCGCGCGCACCGCCCGGGGCACGAGGTCGAGGTCCTCATGGGTAGGTGTCACCGCCCGGGCTGGCCAAGCTGCCCAACGGTCGGAGTTAGCCCTTGGGTCGCCGAACATCGTGGCTACGGGGCGTCGGCAAGCTGATTGGCAGAGAGGAAGCTCCGGCGCACCCCTACCTGGCGCGCCAAATGTCGGATGTGGGGTTCCGGCAAAACCCTTAAGGTTCGAACTCTGGGGTGCGCGCGAAGTTCTTTCCCTCCTACCGATCCACGCCCTAGCTCGCTAAGATCTCGCGGACGAACTCGACGAACTCGCAACACAGAAAGACACGAGATTTATACTGGTTCGGGCCACTATTGTGGTGTAATACCCTACTCCAGTGTGTGGTGGAGGATTGCCTCTTAGGCTGATGATGAACAGTACAAGGGGAAGAACAGCCTCCTAAGGTTAAGGTGTTCTTGTCCTCTGTGGACCTGTGGATGAGAACTTGATCAGTTCAACCTCTCTCCCTACTGTGGTGGCTAGCTCTACTTATATAGGCCCTGGTCCTCTCCCCAAATAATGAGCGGGAAGGGAGCCAACAACGGAAGCAAATTTGAAAGGGGACAGCTAGTACAAGCTATCCTGACAAAAGTGGTCTTCGCTTGCTAAAGGCTCTGGTGATGACGCCGTCTTGGGCTCCATGGTGATCTCCGCCTTGCCGTCCTGCTGGTCTTGGTCTCGTTGCACTAATATGGAAACCTTTGCCTGATGCCTCGGTACTCCATGCATGTGCCTGCCTCCTTAGCACCAAAGAGGAAACAAGGACGCTGCATGCGCTGGCGCCCTCCTGGTGTCGGTCGTCATGGCTCACGTCACGAGAGCCTCGTGAGGTTTGCCCTACCTTGATATCTTTGCTCCTCGTGAGCCTGCCTAGCAAGACCGCTCCTGAGGAGGTCTTGCGTCGTCCGCCCTGTGAGGCTTGGCCCCTCGCGAGGGTCTTGATTGCCTTGTCGATGAAGGTGGGCCATACGGCCCGCTAGCTTAGCCACGCTGTGGGCCGCCGGCAGGCAAGTCTGGGGACCCTAGTTCCCAGAATGCCGACACACCGCAAGAGGAGGCCGGATGGCGGGATGTCGCTTCCTTGCCGTTCTCCACGGTTCTCTTGACGCTCGCCTCGTTTCAACGGCGTCGGTAGGGTTTAAGGTAAGCCTCGCACTAACCTAATCTTCCATCTGCTCATGCTTACAATCAGTGTGACAACTAATAAAAATCATGCTTACAATCAGTCTCCGAGTACTACGCCAATCACCCTAAAATAGCTCTGGACCTTTGGTCAAAGTTGTGACACTGTGTACAAATAAAGAAAAATAGATTGGTGCTTCTTTCAGAAAAGAGTACACCCCTAGAAAACTGCCAATATAAGCTACTAGTATTTTTTTAAGTCTAAGCTACTAGTGTTTGGTTAGAGGATTTGTTTCTGAGAAATATCCATCCAAAGTGAGTGCCACACATCCCACTGATGGTGGTGGATGCAAATGCTTAGATGGATCAGGGTTGGTGTCGGTAATTTTTACTTGGCACCTCGCACTCTGCATATATGCCGGTTCCATCCGTACATTTGTGCAGTTCCACCAAAATGCAGTTGAATAACCCTGTTTGCACAGATAATGAAAAGGCGTGATTACATTATAGTGGCACTAGTTGATGAAACATACACTAATAAATGTAAGAAAATATTACATCATCTCGAAATCGACCCAAGTCTCCCCGATACACCTTCTGCCAGTGATGAACATCAGTGTATAGTGGTAGCACAAGGAGGGGCCTTGAGACATTCAAATCTCTATTTTTGTGCAGATCAACTAAAATTAAGCACCCCAGTTTGCAGAAACGCTTAAATATTAACAATGGGACTAGTTGATGAAACATACATTAACAAAGAGAAGCACTTTCTTTATCTACATTGGAAATGAAATGATAGAGAGGACACTCGCTCTATTTTAACTGTATTATTACTTCATTTTATCAGTGACACTAGGGATTGGCGGTGGCAAACGAGGTGTACAGTCGTCGCAAGGATGAAGGCAGGGGTGCTTAGGCGGGATCTTTGTCAAGCTGGCTCTTCGGTCCCTATCTTCCCCGATGTTTACGTGGTAGCATTTGGGTTGTAATCCAAACTTGGTCGAGCTGGTGCTGCGTCCCCTACCTGCCTAGGTGATGTGGCAAACTTGTCTCCTGCTAGTACTCGATCCGTTCTAGTAGTAGTTGCATAACCGCCCGTTTACACTGAGATGTTGTCGGATAATGGTTCTCTATGGTTGGGTTTCTTTAATGAAATCGGAGGGAACCCCCTCTTTCGATATATAAAGAAAAACAGTGGCACTAGCGGTGCCAAAACATTGCCATAAATTAATAGTGCCACTAGATTAAGGTTCAAAATAATAACATTACTACTTTATCATGGCAGTACCAAAACAGTAGCACAAGAGCAGGATCAACATGCAGGATCTTTGGCAAACGGTCAGACCAAAAAGGAACATACCTCGTGATGGGAACCATATCTGCAGTCAACACCATCGTAGAAGGGATGACACCAGTCACCAACATGGATGATTCAATTCATGGGACCTTTTGGTGCAGTTCACCTAAAATGAAGCAATGTCCCATGAGCTAGCAGCTTCTTCTTCTTTTTTTTTAAGAAAAGAGCTCCAGCCCCGGTTCCATTTCCATCAGAAAATGAAACCCACGGAGCTTCTTCATTAGTTGCAATAAAATTGAGCAACATCAAGGTTGGCCGTGAAGCTCCTGGAGAGTAAGCGGACCAGGATAGTTGCATCTCTAACGAAAAGAAGCAACTTATCTTAATGGGAAATTAAGCAGGACATGAAAAAAAGTGCCATTGATTCAAATTACTGGAGGCATTACATTGAAAACAACATTGGTTTAACGTGTCATTACTTTTAACAGTGCGACTGCTACATTTTAACGGTGGCATTACATAAGAGCGGCTCGGGGCAACAAACATCAGAAGATGATACCAGGGTTGGTCCCATTTTTGTTCGGTATATAGCCACCTTATACTGTGTGAGGCTAGCAAATCTAGTGCTGGACTTACTCTGTTGACCTGTCCCCACTTTCTTTCCTTTTTCAACCAATAGTTCAGGTTTATATTGAGCTTGTACTGTGTTCCCTTTATTTCCCTATTAGGCCTAGAGACCAGCTGGATAGCCAGTCTCTGCTACTTTTCGCCCCCATTATTTCCTCTTTCGACCAAGTCCTTGATTCAGGTAACAAATCTTCCCCCACCCCCCACCCCCTTTCTTCCATGTTTGAACCATGTACTACTAGATTCGAGTGCATGAACTAGTTTTACCTCTTAACAGTAAAAAAATTAGGTGGTTTTTGAACAGCCAATCGATCCTATCTACATGAGGGGCCTGAGAAATAGTAAAAGATACAAACGCAGCGACGCCAGGAGCTCGGGAAGTAGAGCAAGGCCAGTTTCGAAGGAAGTTATACCTGAGGGTCGCCGGGATGTCGCTAGGTGGGCGGCGGGAGGCCGGATCTACCCACACTACATCAGTGATGAAGAAGGGGTGGGAGGACCTCCCTCGCCACCGATGCTTGGGAGAGAACAGCAAAACCTTGTTGATCGAGACGCTACCGTGATGGGTAAGAGCCGTCACGAGGGCGACCAGCGTGAACGTTGCACCTTCTCACCTTCCCCAGCAGAAAGGATCCGGCTGGATCTGTGACCAGCGGTGAGTAGAGAGAGAGTGTGGCCACCACTGTCGTGTTTAGATCTGGAGAGGACGAGACAGTGTGAAGAGAGCAACACTAGCAAGCAAGCGCGGAAGCTCCTGCCTATATAGTGGAGTACTAGTTTTCTTTTTTCTACCGGTCGGAGCCGGCTTGACCTCGGCAATGACTGTCGAAAAGTCTTCATGCATGTGCCGCGGAGGCGCAGTTGTCGTCATTTTGATCTGAAGCACCTGATTATAACATATAACACGAAAAAATGCCACATGATAAGAAATCATAACCTCACTGCCCAAAGGAGACAAGATGAATCCCGACGGACAAACTAGACGAGGATCAAAGCTCAAATTAAAGATAAACTCGTAGAAAAGGGGTCCGTCGATAGATGTCCTAATTAACATAGTTGGCTTGACCTAGATGGCAGCCGAGTAGTCTTCGTGCATGTGCCCCCAATGACTAGCCCAAGTCAGTTGTCGGGGTTTAAACCTCGCAGTGATCTGAAGCACATGACACCTAATTTTGCGAGATGACAAGAAACCTTTTTTTAGATTTCTCACCAGAACTACAGCTCTGTACAACACAGCCTGCATGATATTTAGACGATAGCCAATCCAGGCGTGTCTACTAGAGTCTAGTCACATGCATGGATGAACTGATCTTCCGTGTCTTGCAGGGATCGTCCAGGTACCAAGGTGGAGTATGTGCTCCTATTAACTCAGTCGATTTGCGGGGCTAGGGAGTGTGCCTATGGTCGGTTCTCAATTGCGGTCCCACATGTGTGTGCAAACGCAATATGACGCGCGTTCCATTCGGAGAGCAGCGTGCGGAACCGACCGACAAATGCAGGGGTGCTGACCTTGAGCAGCGACATACTTGGTGTATACTCCGTACATGTGTACCGCCGTTTTCTTGAGGCTTTGCTCCATGGCGCAATCCATGGATACAAAATTAGTATACTATACTATTTAAAAGTCGAAGGCGGGGCTTTTCCTGCGTGGTAGGCGGGGCAGTTCCGCCTAGTAGGTTCGACAGAGATGCGAGAAGATGAGGGAGTAGGCTGCTGCAAACGTAGGGCTGTGTGATTTGACAGTGAGTTACTGCTGGATAGGTGGGGCCCGGTGATTTGACTTGCCATGATCATTTTAAGCTGGGCGCTACGACCAGCTTGAGTCTCGATTCCTAACCACCTCCATCTGGTGCCTCTCCCGATGCTCCACCATGTAGAGGCTGGCTCTTGCTTGACAGCCCACTCCTCCACTTTTTCTTGCCTCTTTCCCCCACATATGCAAAAATGTCATGTAAAGCGGGCTTATAGCCCACTATTGTACTTGATCCTACAGGTGCTAAGCCTGCCACATAGGCATAAAGTCTGATGTGGCAAGTTAATTAAGAAGAGAGAGGCTAGTTTGGTGACCCCAGGAAGAAACGATGCTAAGCGCGTGTACCTAGATGAAGCAAACTTATAAATAAAAAACTAAGCACCTATGCATTGGGGACTTGAGTTGCTAAGCCATTTAATGCCCATAGCACCTCATCTAAGCACCATTTCATTGGAAGTGGTCACTCCTTGGCAAATGCAATAAATAATACGAAGAAAGAGATAGAGAGAAGTAAACAAAAAATACTCTTATAGCCAACCTTATAGCTAACCTTGTTGTATGAGTGACCAAGTGATGACTATGTATGACATGCCAACATCAGATAGCCTAACACACTGTGTTAAATCTCCAGAAGCGCGACCCATGGCGAGCGATGGTCGTGGTAGGCGCGACCATGATCTGAGACTCTTGGCATCCCTTGGATCTGAGATCGAACAGTCGCATACTAAGTTGCTTAAAATTTGCAGAATAACCCTCCAGGATAGGATATTCACCCATAGGTCTAGAATCACGCCATGCAACCATTCGATCTCAGATCCAGGGGCTCTCAGAAGCCCGTATCATGGGAGAATGGAAAGCTTCGTATCACCGGTAATTTTCCCGATGCTTGACATGACATCAAAAGCCATATAATTGGGCGTCAGTAGACATGACATCTAATTGGGCCCCATAGTGCATGCATGAATCCATTTATCCACCGGGCAAGCCACTACCACGACATTCGCCCCCCCCCACTCGACATTTTTACAATCGATAAACCGCTCCTAGTCGTCCCGTCCTTTCACATTACGGCAGTTCCACTAATCCTAACCCTCCTCCCAAATCCATGGCGTCCCAAATCTCCATGATCGGCGGTTTGTACAAGGTTAGAACCATCACCAGCGATGATTTCGACGTCATCTACACCTGTTCTTCCACAACGATGAAAGAATGCCTTGCTCGCTTCAAACGCATGTTCGAAAACTCAAATGATGAGTGGGTCGCTGGGCTAGATGTTGAGTACACCACAGTCCTGGGAAGCGAGAAGAAACTAAAGGAGGCAAAGAAGAAGAGGCCCGCCGTGATCCAGGTTTGCGTGCATGACTTATGCTTGGTCTACCACATATGCCATGCCGACGTTGAGTGCGAGGAATTTAAGAAGTTCCTCAAGGGCGGCCGAGTCAAATTCGTTCTTTGTAGACTTCTGAGCGACAAGGAAATCCTAGGTCGGATAGGCCTCGTTGTAGGCGACCCCTTCGACCTCCAGAAGGAAGGGATGGTGCCCTCCCTTGATCTGCCTTCAATGCTGACCCTGGCAGGAGCCATGCTTCATCATTCGTACGGTAAACTAGAGAAACCTCCGTACACGTTTCATAGTCATGCATGGCAGTGAAATCTACTAGATATGGACCACATCCACTACGCTGCAATGGATGGCTACCTTTGTTTCAATATCTACAAGGGTTGGATGAAGAGCAAGAGCCAAGTGTGCGGTTCAAGCAAAGAAGTATCGCCTAACAGGAAGAGGGACAAGGACGAAGTCGAGGACATGGACGAGGACTCCGAGTAAGGTGTCATTGCTCATGGTGGTTCTAATGCAGTGTCTACCGTATTAGTTGCTTAGTTTAATTTCTGGGGTGCTTAGTTTTATTTGAGGGGTGTGTTGTCTTTGAGCCCCCAATGAGAACTATGTTATGTTTCTTCTTGTTATATTTCGCACATTTCATCTTTTAGTTGGTATAGTACTACCACTCGTTTCTTGACATTATATCGTACAATATATATGGCCAACATCATACTGACCGGAAGTTTAGTTGTCAAAGAATTTCAGGGTGCTTAGTTTTGTCAAAGAATTCGGGGTGCTTAGTTTTATTTGAGGGGTGTGTTGTGCTGGACACCATTAACTTATGATTGTGAGAATCCGCTTATTTTTGTCATGTAACATGGTCAACGGGGTTTGACGTGAAAATAACAATGTCTAATGGCATTTCTGAGCAAACATCTAACTTAACGATGGCATTTTTTAGATATCTAATTGCATTTTTGAGCAGGAATCTCACTGATCGATGGCATTTTTTGAGTAGTTGTAAATTCTAATGGCAAAACTGAGTAGTGATACACAACTAGTGGCATAAATAATAAGAACCCAATAATTAAATAGGGCTAATTTCTTTATTTCTTTAAACCTTTGGGTGCGAAACAATATACGCTGCCTACCGCTTGATTTTTCTTTACAGAGGCAACATAGAACTATATGAGTGCCTGTTAAATTTTGGAATTATTCCGGTTCGTTTGGCCTTTTTATACATTAATTGAGTTTACGGTCATTTAATGTGCATAAGTCAAATTTGAACTACAAGCACATGCTCCGTGCACCAAAGTTGGTGAAAAATCACATGTGTGTCCTTGGGTGAATTTCTAGGTCCCATGCAAGAAATGGGAATGAGATTCAAACATCCGGGCATCGTGGTTCGGCCGAGAAGAAGCTTGGTTTTAAAATTCTTGTAAATCCAAAACACGCCTGAAAATCATGAAACTTGGCATGGTGTCATGTCATGGTACTACCATGATGTGGTAAAAAAATGCAGAATAGGAACAAGTTTTGGTATAAGTTTCTTCCAAACCGGAGCTTCTCACAAGAAGGCTCGTGGTTCTGAGAGGGAACGTGTCACCTTTGTGTGAATAATTCAAATTTTAAATACAAGCACATGCTCCAGTGCACCAAAGCTGGTTGAAAAATCACATGTGTGTCCTCGGGTAAATTTCTAGGTCCCATGCCAGAAATGGGAATGAAATTCAAACATCACAGGCGTCATGGCTCATTTGGAATCATTGAGAAACTTGGTTTTTTAATTCCTGTAAATCCGAAACACGCATGAAAATCATGAAACTTGGCTTGGTGCCATAACATGGCACCAACATGTTGTGGTAATTTTGCTGTCCGATTTGCGAAGGCGCACACATTAACAATCAACAAAGTCAATTTGGAACAAGTGTTGTCATGTTACAATCGGAAACACAAGTATTATTGAAACCGTGGGCGTTCTATTTACCATTTACGTGCCGCCATGTGTCCCCTTTTTTATTAGCTAGGAGGCGACGTGCAGGGTAGCTATTTGAGTACGGGAGGCGTGCGATCATACCCCTGTGCGTGCTTATCGGGAGGAGACCCCTTTGACCTCCATTTGCCGTCCACCTCTGCCCAAGGTACCATTAATGGCACCCGAGCCTTTGTTTAATGGCGTGGCAATGTCTCACTCGACTGAGATTTATGAGAGAAAAAAGAAAATCTGACAAGAAAATTTTGCACGGATCTTGATGTAAGATCAGACGGACCTATATAGCATCTACTGCGACTTATAGCAAGACTGATGAATATATATAAGGACGACGAGAGTGGATAATAATTGTCTTACATAATTAGGAAGATAATTTAAAAAGCCACATGTGGCTACGCCCGAAATACACAAGGGCAAAAGAAGAAGGAAGATGCATACAATGATCTGGCTCGCAGATCTCTACTTTCTTTATGCGCTGCAGGTCGCGGAGACTAGTTCTCGTGGCGGGCAATGATCTCTTTCATCAGTTTCATGTCATGTCGCTGCTTGGCAGCATCCATGGATTCCTCCACCAGCCTGTTGCGCTTGATGCGGAGCATGGCATTCTCGTCCATAAGTTTCTTGATGATGATGCCCGTCCTATGCAACACGGCCGCGGTCTTCTCCTCTTGCTTCGCCCTTCCGGTGATCTTCGCCCTCAGCAGGTCGCACTCGCCCCGGAGCTTCGCATTGCCCTCCTCGAGTTGTCGTATGACGCCGGTAGCCTCGTCATGCATCCTCGCCTAGCCGGAGATCTGATCCATCTGGCTATGGACTATCGCATGCATGCGCCTGTAAGAGTCCTCGCCTGCCCGCGAGAAATTTTCCCAGGCCGCCGCGGCGTGGCGGGACATCTCTGCTGCTTCTGCAGCATGGCCGGACTAGTCTGCTACATCGACGACACGGCGGGACCTCCGTGTTGCTTCGGCGGTGCGGCGAGACCTCTGTGCTACTACTGCTGCGCGGCTAGACATGTCGGCTGCTTTCGTGGCGAGGCAGGACATCTCTCGTGCTTCCTCTTCCATGCTCACCTCTCTCTGGTGGAAATCTCTCGCCCCAGAACTCATGCTGGCTCTGGCTTGATTGTTTCTTGTGGATGAGGAGTTGAGGAGGAATGTGCAATCATCTTAGCATAGTAGTATTTATAACCGAGTACTACTAATACGCTCCTAAGTGGGAAACCATTTAGGTTGTGCTCGGTGTGAACAGGTTTGCAATTAAATATAGCGTGGTAGTAGTAGTAATTTGGAATGTGACGAGACGCGCTCAAGATTTATTGACGGTTCTAGTTTCGAAATGCGACACTATTCTCGGATGGCGTAACGTCGGCATGTTTTCTCGGCCGTGGTGTAGCATATGCCATGGTACTACTAGTTCTTTTTCTACTGTTGTGTACGTGCAAAAACTGGCACCATCGGATACATATCTTACGCTTGGCGTTCGACAGGAATAGCCTCGTGGGGAGCTATAGACTAGTCTTTTTTTCAGACGCATTACACCTATCTCTCGGGACTTCTCGCACGCACCATCACTGCTCCCTCGGCCGATGCCACCCACATACAACTATACTCTAAGAAGAGGTGCACGCACACACTCGTCCTCTCTCACACACGCATCTCTAGCTACGAATTTTAGTGTTCTCAACCATCTGATTGGCTCTATCATAGGTTTCACGTTGCTCCTTGGCCTTGAGATTGAGATGTTTTAAACGTGGAGGCTAAGATGGAGGCGCGAGGTTTTGGTTAATGTGCGGGCTGCACACGGCACCAACACGACACGAGCTTCGTCTGCCTGGTGTGCATGCACTCGGGTGAGTTTTCCAAATATAGACACAACCAGGCCCTCGTTGGTATCCGCACCTCGACTTTGGCTGGTCATAGTGGAGAGTAACATAGACCAGTTACTAGTCTATGTTACTAGTATCTTCATAGTAGGTAGTGTCATATAGTATATGCATAGTTTTGCTCCATGGAGCAATCCATCGATACTACTACTATACAAATGTATACATTTTTTAAAAGGCTAGAGGGCAGGGCAGTCTAGCTTGGTCCTTTTCATGAGAGGCGAGGGCCTTTGTGATTTGATGGATCATTACTGCTTTAAGGCAGGGCCTTGTGATTTGACTGCTCGTATAAATGTGCCGACGACCTGAGAGGAGCAAAAAACCGTGCGGTATACTCAAGTTTTCCACTTGAGTACGACGGAGGAGCACGAAACACGACAGCCTAGTGCCATATCCTCTACTCTCTGCTCTTATTATATATTACTAGCAAGAGGCATTGTTCTATTGACGATAAAGAATGATCTAATTTGCTAGTCATCTCATTTTTAGCATTGCTCTATTCATGCCTCATGAGAAAAGGTGACACGTCTTGTTGAAACACGGAAGCAAAATAAGAAACACAGGAGAAAAAGAAGAAGGAGGATTATCACCCCAAAAAAACAAGGAAGGCGCACACACAAGTGCAGGCGCTGCTCTCACTACATGAAGGGTTCTTGGCAGCTGAGTCGTGAATCGCTTCTTCATCGCCTCCACGACCTCCATCTCCTTGCGCGTCTCCTCCGCCATCTTCATCATTGTGTCCATGAAGCGGGATTTCTCGACGCAATCGGGTGCAGCCGGGTGCATTACGTACCTTGACAGCAGCCGGGTGCTCGATGCGGAACTTCGCCAACTCCTCCTTTTGTTCCATGACGAGGGCCTGCAACATCTTCAACGAGGAACTACTATTCTCATGCAGCTTCTTCCAGCCGGCGTTCTCCTCCTTCAGTAGGTCGAGCTCGTGGCAGAGCTTCGCGTTGTCCTCCTGAAGTTGCAGGATTTCGCCGGTCGCCTTCTTCTCCAAGGCAATGCTCTTCTTCAGCAGCATCACCAAGCCGGCGGTCAACTCACCCTGCTCATTGAGCTCAGCAGGCATGTCGTCGAGGCTCTCCTTCAGCAGCTCCACCAAGCTGTGGATGAACTCCTTCTTCTTATTGAGGTGCTTATTGAGCTGATCGGGCATGCCGTCAAGGGATAACGACTCTAGCGCCGCCAGCTCGGCATGTTCGCCTCCGCGTCTAGGGTGCTCCTAGGAGCCATCGCCTGCCCGTGAGAGATCTTTCGAGGTCTCTGCGTGGCGGCGAGCCCTCTCTTTTTTTTCGCAGCCTTGGTTGCCGCTCCCTTGTTACGAGTAGTTCTCGACCTAGAGCTCTGCACACCGGCCATGGCAAGGACGGACGAAGAAGCAGGACTTATGAGGAGGAAGGTAGAGTAATTTTCGGTTAGGTAGTTCCCCTTTTTATAGCCTAAGTACTAGCACTAGTACTAAAACCTGCATAGTGGGAACACGTTCAGGTTTGGTACATACTGGTAGGTGTGAGCAGGCTTGCACTTAACTGTAGCACTAGTACTTTCGAATGTGATGGGAACAAGGTAAAGATTAATTGATGGTTTTTGGTTTGAGGCCAAAGCGGCTCCCGATGAGTTTAGTCGAACATAAATTTCAAGTAGACTGCACTACTCAGATGCGTAAATATTATGTTACTATGAAAAATTGGCACAAAATACGAAGGAGACCAATGGAAGTACTACTAGCAACCCATGATTTAACTACTCGCATGCGTGCAGTGGAGTAGTAATGTCTTTCTTCCGCCCTCACATGCACTCAATTTGCATGCGCTGTATTAATTGACTATCAATGAAGTGAAGGACTTTACACGCGTCAAATTATCACATGCGGTGGATCTTGGTACGAAATTGCGTCCGCCCATTTACCCACGTGTGCGTGCGAGGGAATGAGTGCATGCGTGGCGTGCGTGCACATCTTCGCTTCGTGCATGTACCGCCATTGCAACTCAGGGAGGACGAGTATATTCTTCTGGAACCAGCAGCACGTCATTGTGATCAATCCACAAAAGGATGTCACGACAACGCCTCCAAATGTGCCACGTGCCCACGTGGCTCCATGAACTGTAAGAGAGAGACTGTGTAGTGTGCCATTGTGTTTTGCACATACTCGAAGTACTAGTAAGGTACACGTGCATTACACGCGTCAGATTTTGCAACCAAATTATGAATAAATACCACACTGTAGCATGTAAGCCCTGAGTCATATATGCCTGATGTAGACCTTCGTTTTATTCTTATAGTTCATCTCATTCAAAATCAATTAGTTTTTATAAAAAACCTAGGGCCTCTTTGTTTCGTAGGATTTCCAAAACGCGGGAATAGGAAGAACATGGGATTAGAGTGGAATGTCGTCACGAATCCCTCTGAATGATGCAGTGTTTGATTGTGCATAGAAAAACGCAGAATTCTTTCAAAGAGGTTTGAGTGCATGGGATATTTCCTATGAAATCTAGTGCAAATGAATCATATGGAAAAATTCCTATGGTTTACAACCCTACGAGTCAAACAACCAAGATAGGAAAAATTCCTAAGGATTAGAATCCTCCAAAATTCCTTCAGAATCCTTTGAATCAAAGAAGCCCTTAATCTTTTTTATGATTCATGGAATTGTGCATTGTAAAGCATAAAGTACAAACAAAGAATGGAAATTCAACTAGAAAAAAAGTTTGGGTAGTTACGATACGGAAGATTCTAGAACAAAGGAGAACCACTGTTGTTTTGAGATTTGTGCATTATGCTTAAGTTCAACCATGGAGTCTCCTAATTGTACATGTGGCAAAATCTGGTGGGGGCTAGAAGATGGTGCGAGGGGCCGAGTGGAGGGAGACTATGAAGGAGTGCACAACTGTGAGATCGATATTTAGAGAGAGGGGGCGAGAACATGCGCTGTTGCACGCAGTGGTGGAGCCATTAAAAATGTCCCATGAGCTAGTGGCCAAGCATTGCTAATCCTTTACGAGGAGGGCCAATTCATCAACTTAAACCATTTTTACCAGCAATTGTCTAATGATCAGATTCATATTAGCCTCGATATATAGTGATGTTAGGGGGGGCATGGCCCTTGCTGCCCCTGTCTTGGCCAATGTGCGCGTGTCTGAGAGATGAAGGGGAAGGCATGGATGATGAGAGGGGGGCGTTGGATATATAATTAATGTGGGTGTATTAGCTATATATGTAATCCTATATAGATATGTATAGATTGATCGATGTGGATGTGGGAAAGAGGGTGAGACCTCACTAGATATATAGATTGATCGGTTTATGTGGAAAACTATGAAAGACCTAGCTATATACACACACACACATAGAGGAACATCGATCGTTGCGCATGCACGTCAGAGATAAAGAGTGCCCGATATGATGGAGAGGGGTATGTGTGTGTGTGTGTGCGCCTTCATGGGAGACCGACCTAAAGAAAAAACATTGCATGTGTGCGATGGATAATGCCGACTAGTAGTGTGTGTCCATTCATGCACGAGAGAAAGTTAGTGGTACAATTATAAAGAGAAGACCAATGTGTGGGTGTAAAAGACTAGGTGAGGTCATAATCAATGTATAGTTGAATTCAAATATTTGAATAAGAGATGTTTGAAACCCATGCATGCATGAATATAACGGAGAACTACGCGGTGTGGTTTCGAAACGAGCATGTTGCAATGTATACACAGTGAACAAGGTCAGATTGGTTTGAATTTAAGATACCGATGGCAGACATCGTTTGGCCACATTACATCCGTGCATGGACAAACTATTCTAATTGGAGATGATGGCTGGCTTTCGCATCACATATCTGTATCTATACCCCTATATATATTATACTTTATATTTTTATATAGTGTGCAAATAACTTTAACTTTGAAAGATGGTCGTTGGATGAGGCCAATCCAATGGTGCGGTATGGCAAATTTGAGCACCATCTTGGCCGTTGGATATCATCTAGATTCCACCAGATTTTGCCACATGTACAATCTAGAAGACTCTATGGTTGAACTTAAGCATAATGCACAAACCTCAAAACACAAGCACTTCTTCTTTGTTCTAGAATCTTCCGTATCATAATTGCCCAAATGTTTTTCTACATGATTTGTTTTTACTTTATGCCTTACAATGCACAATTCCACGAATCTTAAAATAGATTAGCTTTCTTATAAAACCTAGATGATTTTGAGTGAAATGAACTATAAGAATTAAACGAACATCTACATCATGCATATATGACTCGAAGCTTACGTGCTATAATGTGGTATTTATTCATAATTTGGTTGCCAAATCTCATGCGTGCAATGCACATGTACCTTACTAGTCTAAATGGTGTCTGTGTGTGTGTGTGTGTGTGTGTGTGTTGTGCGTGTTAAACACATTGTACGTAGTATATCATACTAGTCTAAATTGTCTTTTTCTTTTGTTTTGGGTACACGTTAAGCTTGTTCTCTCGAAATTTCAAGCCGCGCCTTGTTATGCCGAAATTTCAAGCTAGCGTCTCTGTCTATCGTGCTCTAAAACTCCCGCCTCTTCAACCCGTGCCTTGTTAGCCCGAAATATTTAAGATATATCTTTGTCTCGTTGTGCTCCGGCAACTCCCTCCATCTCAATGTGCGTCTTGCTATTCCAAAATTACAACACGCGCGAAAACTCCCACCTCCTGTGAAATCCCGACACGTGAAATGCCCGTGATACTCCTGAACCGAAAGAACCGCCTCAAATGGGTGGGGGTACTTTCGTAACTTACCCCACATTTCGGACAAGCGCATCCCTAAGCCATGGTTCCCCACTCCCATCCAAACCGCCCACCCATTCATACAGCGAGGCCGGGAAAACCCGCGACGCCCCACACCCTCCTCAGTCCGCCACCCAGCCAGAGCCTCTTCCCCGACGACGTCGTCCACAGCAACACCTCGACGTCCCTCATCCACCGTACCGGATGAGGATCCATCGTCGATCTGGTCGTCCCGCTGGTTCAGCCACCCCGTCCTCCACCTCCAAGGAGCTGCCCTGACGTTCCCCTCATCTTTCACGCCACCTCCATTCCCACACCGCCGTCTTCACCTACACCACCGGAAGATCATCAGCATCACCGTTTCCTCGGATGAAGCTGCGGCCTAATCGGCGCCACCAAAGAGGTTGTACACTAACCGTTGCATTTTATTCTTGATTAGATCTCACGGTGCTGCCGGCGCTTGGTCCCAAGATGACATGGCGCGGCTCCATCCACCGCGGCGTCGTTGGCTACTTCCTCCACGGCGTCGCTCCCTCGGCGGCGACGTCCACAAAAGTAGGAGCCGCTGCTGCTTTAGTGATATGTCTCCAACGTATCTATAATTTTTTATTGTTCCATGCTATTATATATTCTGTTTTGGATGTTTAATGGGCTTATTTATACACTTTTATATTATTTTTTGACTAAGCTATTAACCGGAGGCCCAGCCCAAATTGCTGTTTTTTGCCTATTTCAGAGTTTCGCAGAAAAGAATATCAACCAGAGTCCAAACGGAATGAATCCTTTGGGAACGTGATTTTTGGAACGAACGTGATCCAGAGGACTTGGAGTCCATGTAATGTAATCAACGAGGAGAGCACGAGGCAGGGGGCGCTACCCCCCCCAGCGCCCTCCACCCTCGTGGGGCCCATGTTGCTCCACCGACGTACTTCTTCCTCCTATATATACCTATGTGCCCCCAAACCATCAGAGGCATCCACGAAAACCTAATTCCACCGCCACAACCTTCTGCACCCGTGAGATCCCATCTTGGGGCCTTTTAAGGCCCCGCCGGAGGGGCATTGATCACGGAGGGCTTCTACATCAACACCATAGCCTCTCCGATGATGTGTGAGTAGTTTACCTCAGACCTTCGGGTCCATAGTTATTAGCTAGATGTCTTGTTCTCTCTCTTTGGATCTCAATACAAAGTTCTCCATGAATCTCGTGGAGATCTATTCGATGTAATCTTCTTTTGCGGTGTGTTTGTCGGGACCGATGAATTGTGGCTTTATGATCAAGATTATCTACGAACAATATTTGAATCTTCTCTTAATTCTTTTATGTATGATTGGTTATCTTTACAAGTCTCTTCGAATTATCTGTTTGGTTTGGCATACTAGATTGATCTTTCTTGCAATGGGAGAAGTACTTAGCTTTGGGTTCAATCTTGCGGTGTCCTTTCCCAGTGACAGCCGGGGCAGCAAGGCACGTATTGTATTGTTGCCATCGAGGATAACAAGATGGGGTTTATATCATATTGCATGAGTTTATCCCTCTACATCATGTCATCTTGCTTAAAGCGTTACTCTGTTCTTATGAACTTAATACTCTAGATGCATGCTGGATAGCGGTCGTTGTGTGGAGTAATAGTAGTAGATGCAGGCAGGAGTCGGTCTACTTGTCACGGACGTGATGCCTATATACATTATCATACCTAGATATTCTCATAACTATGCTCAATTCTATCAATTGCTCGACAGTAATTTGTTCACCCACCGTAATACTTATGCTGTCGAGAGAAGCCACTAGTGAATCCTATGGCCCCCGGGTCTATTCTTCATCATATTAATCTTAGCTATTTCCATTGCCTTTTATTTTACTTTGCATCTTTATTTTTCATTATCTTAAAAATACCAAAAATATTATCTTATCATATCTATCAGATCTCACTCTCGTAATTGACTGTGAAGGGATTGACAACCCCTTTATCGCGTTGGTTGCGAGGTTCTTATTTGTTTGTGTAGGTGCGAGGGACTCGAGCGTAGCCTCCTACTGGATTAATACCTTGGTTCTCTAAAACTGAGGGAAATACTTACGCTACTTTACTGCATCACCCTTTCCTCTTCAAGGGAAAAACCAACACAGTGCTCAAGAGGTAGCAAGGAGGATTTCTGGCGCCATTGCCGGGGAGTCTACGCAAAACTCAACATACCAAGTACCCATCACAAACCCTTATCCCTCGCATTACATTATTTGTCATTTGCCTCTCGTTTTCCTCTCCCCCACTTCACCCTTGCCGTTTTATTCGCCCTCTCCTTTCCGTCCCTTCTTTTCTCGTGTTCCTTGAGTTTGCTGCCGTTATGTCTGAAACTGGGGAAATTATTGTAGATATGGACAATAATAATAACATGGAAAACTCTGATGCTCTCGCTGAAGAACCCCCTATCTTACATACAAAAAAATTCCGAATCGGTAGTGGTAATATTATTGGAAAAGGGGTTATTTAAGATTTCTTTACTTGTGTCGGTGCTTTGCCTTCTATGGGTAGTTCTATTCTTCATAGAACTAGTAGTCTTGCGGACGCTATCGCCATGCTTGTAGTTGAACTTGAAAGACAATTTATGCACATGCACCCTTGCATACAAAGGATTTTCCTAGAATTTTCTAATATTGAGCATTCTTCTGTTAAGCGTGCCGCTACTATCATTTTGTCTCATGAGTTCATATTTATAATAAAAGAGGCCAAATAAATCTTTGCGCACTATAGGGTGGACGTTGGCCGTCCTCCCATAGAGGCTATCCTCTTTGATCAAGAGGAAACAATGCATTTTCAATCTCTAGAGTATGTTGCTTTTAATGAAAACCTTAGAAAAAGGGTTCCTATCGATGTTCTAGTTGATAGAATTTCTGAACTTAATAATGATTTTCCTATTCGAAATAATGAGCTAAGATACTCTCTCGAGTATAGGCTTACGAAATTCTGTCAAAAGAATGCTTATAATGATGAATTGGTTGTGCAATACGAAGGGCCGAAGGAGGAACCTATACCTCCCAAGGTTGATCTTGGGGACTTCTGTCTCATTAAATTTATCCCTTTTGATTACTTTTGCTTGCATCAAAGAAAACTTGCTGCTGAACGCAGAGAATATGAAATGAGTTTTTGTGATCTATCCTATTATTATGGCAATACCTAGATCTATCAG
Source organism: Aegilops bicornis (assembly GCA_021605145.1). Taxonomy (NCBI): domain Eukaryota; kingdom Viridiplantae; phylum Streptophyta; class Magnoliopsida; order Poales; family Poaceae; genus Aegilops; species Aegilops bicornis. The sequence goes on from CM038673.1 coordinate 327,970,110, forward strand.
TGTTTTTATGCCTAGCTAGGGGCGTTAAACGATAGCGCTTGTTGGGAGGCAACCCAAATTTATTTTTAGTTTTTTGCTGTTTGCTTCTGTTTAGGAATAAATCTTTTATCTAGCCTCTGGTTAGATTTGTTTTTATGTTTTAATTAGTGTTTGTGCCAAGTTAAACCTATAGGATCTTCTTGGATGATAGTTATTTGATCTTGCTGAAAATTCTAGAAACTTTCTGTTCACGAAAACAATTGTTACAAACTACCAGAACGTGATATAATATTGCTTCCAATTGCAGCAGATAAATAAACAAATTATTTAGGTCGTCCTATTTTTTCTGAATATTTAGAGTTCCAGAAGTTTGCGTTAGTTACAGATTACTACAGACTATTCTGTTTTTGACAGATTCTGTTTTTCGTGTGTTGTTTGCTTATTTTGATGAATCTATGGCTAGTAAAATAGTTTATAAACCATAGAGAAGTTGGAATAAACCAGGTTTAACACCAATATAAATAAAGAATGAGTTCAATACAGTACCTTGAAGTGGTGTTTTGTTTTCTTTCGCTAACGGAGCTCACGAGATTTTCTGTTAAGTTTTGTGTTGTGAAGTTTTCAAGTTTTGGGAAAAGCTTTGATGGAGTATGGAACAAGGAGTGGCATCCTAATCTTGGGGATGCCCATGGCACCCCAAGATAATCTAAGGACACCAAAAGTACAAAGCTTGGGGATACCCCAGAAGGCATCCCCTCTTTCGTCCTCATCCATCGGTAAATTTACTTGGAGCTATATTTTTATTCACCACATGATATGTGTTTTCCTTGGAGCGTCTTGTATGATTTGAGTCTTTATTTGTTAGTTTACCACAATCATCCTTGTTGTACACACCTTTTGAGAGAGACACACATGATTCGGAATTTGTTAGAATACTCTATGTGCTTCACTTATATTCTTTGAGCTATATAGTTTTGCTCTAGTGCTTCACTTATATCTTTTAGAGCACGCGGTGGTTATATTTTATAGAAATTGCTGAACTCTCATGCTTCACTTATATTATTTTGAGATTCTTAAACAGCATGGTAATTTGCTTTAATTGTGAAATTAATCTTCTATATTGAGTTTATTGAATATCATGAGAAGTTAGATACTTGATAAGTGTTTTGAGATATAAAGGTGGTAATATTAGAGTGTGCTAGTTGAGTAATTATGAAATTGAGAAATACTCTTGTTAAAGTTGGCAAGTCCCGTAGCATGCACGTATGGTAAAAGTTGTGTAGCAATTTTGACACATAGGTGTTCTTATATTGCTTTCCTTATGAGTGGCAGTCGGGGACGAGCGATGGTCTTTTCCTACCAATCTATCCCTCTAGGGGCATGCATAGTAGTACTTTGCTTCAAGGGCTAATAAACTTTTGCAATAAGTATATGAGTTATTTATGACTGTCGGGGCAGGCTGATCTGGCCCACGAACACCTATGGGACCGGCGGACCGAGCCCCTTTCGGTTCGGCGGGGAGCGGAGGTCGCTTTCTTGGCCATGGGGCTTGTGGCCGCCTGTAAAGGCGCCGACAAACTGATGGCATAGATCTTCCCAAGAGGATATGGAGTTGTCCGGCAAGTGCATGAGCCAGGATCTGACATTGGGCTTGAGCACCAGCGGGAAGTAGTTGGCTAGGATCTTGTCGTCTCGCCCCCCGGCAGCTTGCACCGCGATGGTGTAGATGCTGAGGAACTCCGACGGATGCGTCTTGCCGTCGTACTTCTCTGGTACATCTAGCTTGAAATTCTTCTTGCTGGGCCACTGGACTTGCCGCAGCTCACAAGTGAACGCAGGGCAACCTACCGCGTACGGCAAGTCGCCTGGTTCCTTCCGGGCGCATGCATGTCAACAGAGGGCCCAGCGCGCTTGTCGGATTGACGCCGCGCTTCTCTTGGTGCTCGTCACGAGTTCGAGCGTCTTCTTGCTGTCGTTCGTGCAGAACTTGGCGCTGATCACGACGAGCTCGTGGATCCGATGATGCAGTGGAGTCGCTGTCGAGGTGGATCCGGCGAGTCGGCGATCTTGGCCTTCGGGGCGGAGAGTGCATGGTGGTTGCACCCCCACCGGGATCTACGCCACCGGCGCGTGTTTGGCAGTCCTGCCGCCGCTGCAGCGATGTACTCGGTTGCCGTGGAGCGTCGCCGTTAAGCGGCCGATGAGACTCTGAATGGTGGCCCTCCATTCATCGACCTTGTCGGCCGTTGGAGGGTAATCCAGGAGCAGTTGCGCTCTCGCCAAAGCTTCTGCTGGTGTGGTGCATGGCAGTGACGAACGGCGCGAGGAGCGGGATATGCTCGGACTTCTAACTACGTTAGAAGGAGCAGTATCCCGTCCAGGCGACCGTGCCTCGCTCGCGCCAGCATGTTGGCGTGCATGCTGGTCTCGACCATCCCGAGATCCTCCAGCTCGATCTTGGTCCAACGAGCGTATGGCATTGTGAATGCCATGACGCTGTCGGTCTCGCGCCTCCTGAGACGGGCGCGGTGCATGCACGGACGCCGAAGTCTGCGCAGCCTTGTCCTTGGACTTGGCAGCACCGTGGACTCCTCCGTCGCCGTCCATTCTTCTGCCGGCGTCTACCCCACCACCTTTTTGCTCCGGTGTTGGTGGGTTCGACGCGACGGGCTTCGCCGCCGCCTTCTTCTTCGGTGGCATGTTGATGAAGATGATGAAGATCTAGCTCGCGTGGACGCAGTATCAGGTTCGCACAACCTCGACGCCCCCTACCTGGCGCGCCAAAGATGTCGGGGCAGGCTGATCTGGCCCACGAACACCTATGGGACCGGCGGACCGAGCCCCTTTCGGTTCGGCGGGGAGCGGAGGTCGTGAAGAGCAGATCAAGGCGAAGCACACGAGAGGTTTACCCAGCTTGGAGCTCTCCGGAGAGATAACACTCCTACCATCGCATGTCTAGGTGTATTGCGTTCTTGCTCAGAGCGCTGAGTGCTACAAGACACACGGCGGCTAACGAGACTGGCGTGAGAACCGACCCTTTCTACGTTGCGCATGGGCCTCCTTTTATATGTCAAGGGTCTCCGGTGTGGCAACGTAGACAAGGGTAGAAATGGAAAAGTAGTGGTTGGTACACCTACTTATGCGATGTACGATGTATCATACCTAACCCCGACGGCGGGGACAAAGGCATTAAATGCCCGTCACGCCGCCCTAACAGTGCAAACAGGGACCGTCAGGGGCGCCACCGCTTGCCACGATGGCTATCTTGTCAGCGCCGCTTGCCACCTCGCACCGCTGGCTGCACAGCCTCCCGCCACGCGCGCCTGGAAAGGTCCCAGGGCGACACGTTAGTGGATGCGCTGGAGCGTAGGTACAGAGAGGTGGTCTGCCGCGGCAAGCGCCTTGCCGCGGTTGTTGCCTTATCGCGCCCGGAAGCTTGTCGCTCATTGGGCCTTCCCGGCAAGCTCCTCTTGCCGGGGCCTTGTCTTGCAGGTGCCTTGGGTGGCCTTCCCGGCAAGCTCCTCTTGCCGGGGCCTTGTCTTCTTGGCTTGAATACTTTGTTCTTGAATGGCTCCAAAGGAACCACGGAGGACCTTGGCGATCACCCGGTAAGCCTTGTCGCGGAGGGCTGCAGCTGCCCGTGCACAAGTTCGGGATACTAGGGTACCCCTACTCTAGTACACCGACAATGACTAATGTGAGTCCATGGATTATACGCACTCTCAACCTTCCACAATTTTCTAGCCTCTACAGTACCGCGCATTGCCCTTTCTCACATTGAGAGTTGGTGCAAACTTCGCCGATGCATCCAAACCCCGTGATACGATACACTCTATCACAAATAAACCTCCTTATATCTTCCTCAAAACAGCCACCATACCTACCTATTATGGCATTTCCATAGCCATTCTGAGATATATTGCCATGCAACTTTCCACCGTTTCGTTTATTATGACACGCTTCATCATTGTCATATTGCCTTGCATGATCATGTAGTTGATATCGTATTTTGTGGCAAAGCCACTAGTCATAATTTTTTCATACATGTCACTCTTGATTCATCGCATATCCCGGTACACCGCCGGAGGCATTCACATAGAGTCATATCTTGTTCTAAGTATTGAGTTGTAATTGTTGAGTTGTAAGTAATAAAAGTGTGATGATCATCATTATTATACCATTGTCCCATGTGAGGAAAGGATTATGGAGACTATGATTCCCCCACAAGTCGGGATGAGATTCCGGACTAAAAAAAGAGGCCAAAGAAAAAAAGAGAAGGCCCAAACAAAAAAAAGTGAGAGAAAAGAGAGAAGGGACAATGCTACTATCCTTTTCCACACTTGTGCTTCAAAGTAGCACCATGATTTTTATGATAGAGAGTCTCCTATGTTGTCACTTTCATATACTAGTGGGAATTTTTCATTATAGAACTTGGCTTGTATATTCCAATGATGGGCTTCATCAAAATGCCCTAGGTCTTCGTGAGCAAGCAAGCTGGATGCACACCCACTTACTTTCTTTTGTTGAGCTTCCACATATTTATAGCTCTAGTGCATCCGTTGCATGGCAATCCCTACTCCTCTCATTGACATTTCGATGGGCATCTCCATAGCCTATTGATTAGTCGCCTCAATGTGAGTCTTTCTACCTTTTTGTCTTCTCTCATAACCCCCATCATTATACTTTACTCCACCCATAGTGCTATATCCATGGCTTGCGCTCATGTATTGCGTAAGAGTTGAAAAAGGTCAAGCGCGTTAAAAGTATGAACCAATTTCTCGGCTTGTCATCGGGGTTATGCATGATGAGAACATTTGTGTGACAATATTGAAACATAGCCTAACTATATGATTTTGTAGGGATAAGCTTTCCTTGGCTATGTTATTTTGATAAGACATAATTGCTTGGTTAGCATGTTTGAAGTATTATTGTTTTTATGTCAACATTAAACTTTTATCTTGAATCTTTCGTACCTAGATATTCATACCACAATAAAAAGGGATTACATTAAGAAGTATGTAAAGAAGCATTCCACATCAAAAATTCTGTTTTTATCATATACCTACTCGAGGACGAGCAGGAATTAAGCATGGGATGCTTGATACGTCTCCAACGTATCTATAATTTTTTATTGTTCCATGCTATTATATATTCTGTTTTGGATGTTTAATGGGCTTATTTATACACTTTTATATTATTTTTGGGACTAACCTATTAACCGGAGGACTTTTTTTTGCCTATTTCAGCGTTTCGTAGAAAAAGAATATCAAACGGAGTCCAAACGGAATGAAACCTTCGGGAACGTGATTTTTGGAACGACCGTGATCCAGAGGACTTGGAGTCCACGTAAAGTAATCAATGAGGAGCGCACGAGGCAGGGGGCGCGCCTACCCCCCCCCCCCCCCAGGCACGCCCTCCACCCTCGTGGGGCCCATGTTGCTCCACCGATGTACTTCTTCCTCCTATATATACCTACGCACTTCAAACCATTAGAGGCATCCACGAAAACCTAATTCCACCGCCGCAACCTTCAGCACTGTGAGATCCCATCTTGGGGCCTTTTTCCGTAAATCTGCTGGAGGGGGCATTGATCACGGAGGGCTTCTACATCAACACCATAGCCTCTCCGATGATGTGTGAGTAGTTTACCTTAGACCTTCGGGTCCATAGTTATTAGCTAGATGGCTTCTTCTCTCTCTTTGGATCTCAATACAAAGTTCTCCACGATTCTCATGGAGATCTATTCGATGTAATCTTCTTTTGCGGTGTGTTTGTTGGGACCGATGAATTATGGGTTTATGATCAAGATTATCTATGAACAATATTTTAATCTTCTCTGAATTCTTTTATGTATGATTGGTTATCTTTGCAAGTCTCTTCTAATTATCAGTTTGGTTTGGCCTACTAGATTGATCTTTCTTACAATGGGAGAAGTGCTTAGCTTTGGGTTCAATCTTGCAGTGTCCTTTTCCAGTGACAGCAGGGGCAAAAAGCCACGTATTGTATTGTTGCCATCGAGGATAACAAGATGGGGTTTATATCATATTGCATGAGTTTATCCCTCTACATCATGTCATCTTGCTTAAAGCGTTACTCTCTTCTTATGAACTTAATACTCTAGATGCATGCTTGGATAGCGGTTGATGTGTGGAGTAATAGTAGTAGATGCAGTGTGAGTCGGTCTACTTTTCACGGACGTGATGCCTATATACATGATCATACCTAGATATTCTCATAACTATGCTCAATTCTATCAATTTCTCGACAGTAATTTGTTCACCCATAGTAATACTTATGCTCTCGAGAGAAGCCACTAGTGAAACCTATGGCCCTCGGGTCTATTCTTCATCATATTAACCTTCCAATACTTAGCTATTTCCATTGCCTTTTATTTTACTTTCCATCTTTAATTTTCCTTATCATAAAAATACCAAAAATATTATCTTATCATATCTATCAGATCTCACTCTCGTAAGTGACCGTGAAGGGATTGACAACCCCTTTATCACGTTGGTTGCGAGGTTCTTATTTGTTTGTGTAGGTGCGAGGGACTCGAGCGTAGCCTCCTACTGGATTGATACCTTGGTTCTCAAAAACTAAGGGTAATACTTACGCTACTTTACTGCATCACCCTTTCCTCTTCAAGGGAAAAACCAACGCACTGCTCAAGAGGTAGCAGTTAGCTCTCGCTCACGCTGCTGCTCTGCTCTTGCTCTCGGTCCCCTGCCTGGTCTGTTCTTGCTCTTGCTCGCGCTGCTGCTCTCGCTCTTGCTCTTGCTTGCGATGCTTCTCCGATTTAGCTACACTTTAGTCGACTGAATCGACTTTTGGGTCAGTCGATTTTCAGGGGATGGGGGTGCTCACCGGAGTTAAGGAAGAACCAGCCGCAGCGGGGAGGGGGGCTCGCCGGAGAAGTACCCCACTATCTATCTTAGGGTTCAGGGTGGGGGTGGTGGTCGCCGGCGGTGGTGGGGATCATGGAGAAAAAGCTTGGCACGGGGGGCTAGAGGATGGCAGGCGGCGGCGGACCGCCGGTGGGGAGTGTTTTGGGCGGTGAGGCGGCGCAAGGGCATGGCGGGCGGCTGTTTGGCCGGTGGTGGCTGGTGGCTCAGGGGGGTGGAGGTTGAAGATGAACTGCAGGCCCTTGATTTCGTATCCAACGGCTGCAAAATCGACTGGCCAGAGATGAAGAAGTCAGTCGACTGACGTGTAGCCTCACCTCTAGTGCGTTCAGTTTCAACAGTAAAATTCAGTCTCGACCGCAAAATTCAGTTTCGACAGTTAAGTTCAGTTTCGACATTTAAATTCAGTTTCGATAGTTAAGTTCCGAGATAAGCGGCTGATGTATACATCTAGCACTTTGTGGTTATGTATTTTACGTCACCTATTGGAGATGCTATTAGAATTCCACTCAGGTTAACATTGTCTCTCTTGTCCTGCTTCACCTCAAGGCGTCGTACAACTCACCGGAGCTGCTCCAACGACGAAACCCTCCATCACAGCGGAGCAGTACCTCGGGCTCCATCTCTATACGCCTAAGATCTTCTTCCCCTCCTCCGATAGCAAAGTCAGCCGGAGCATCCTCACCGGCCAACCCAATCACGCTGAGATCGACATGGCTTCGCCAAAGAGGTTGTACACTTGTTGCATATCTTTTTTACTCTACATGTTATATATATTGTCCACTAAGCACACGGAGTAACGGGAAATACAATTATTTTATCCTACTATATGACAAGCAGTGAGGTACCAGGCAACTTAGCTATCTGTGATGGACTCTCTTGAACACCATCATTATTTATCTATGCGTGTTTGAGCTGTGCATTTGTCGATGGTCCTGGGAGTTGAGCTAGTAGGGCAGTCGCCTGGGTCCAAAGTAATAGAAGTAGCACAAAAATATTTTTTTAGTGTAGGCTTTTCCTTGCTCAAGCCTGCCTACTGGAATCGTCAGTGCTTGAAAGGAAAGGTGAATGAAAAACATAGGAATTGGAAAGTTTCGTATGGTACTACTTTTCATGAATTTGGTGCAAAGGAATGGAACAAAGTAAAACTGTAGGATTTGTTCCTTTAGTGTCTCCTTGAAAGAAAACCGTAGGAATTTTAATTTCCACTTGTCCTCCTTTTCAAATTCCTATTCATGAAGCACAAGACTAAGATATAGTAGCATAATAGCATTATAACCATACATTTTCTTGTTGTTTGACTTAATCTCACCATGCTTCTTTGCATCTTGTGATCTTCCAATTCTTGTGAACCAAACACCCAGATTGGCACAAATCCTGGGTTTTTAAATTCTCTGTTTTGCACGTGCATTCCTATCCTATTCATGTCTATTTCCTATCCCTGCATTGTTAGAATCCTCAAATTCAAACAAGCCCTTACACAATTACTTCTATTACAGATATGTGTCAAAGAAAACCTTGTGTGGTTTGTCCTGCTCCTCTGGGTGCATGTTCCACCCTCAAATCACCTGCTCCAATGACTAAGGGTTCACCACAGCAGGATCCGCACTCCAGATCGCCTTTTCGCCGCCTCAGATCTTCTTCCCTGCCGGCCAAAGTACGATAACCGCATTACCATCATCAATCGAAAGCAGATGACCTTGAGGACTACACGCAAGAGAGGTCGCACTCTTCCGTGGTTCCGCCACGTTATGCATCGCTAATATGATGACATGCTACTTTATTGTCGTGTTCACCTATTAGACTCCTAGTCTTGTCCAAACTTATGCTGAAACTTGAGTTTTTAAATGGTTGTGGGGTACATATTGGGGCAGCAATAAGTACTATCTGTCTACTATCTGGTTAATCTCGGGTGTCTACTATGAGTTTCATGTTGGGTGCAAACAAACATTAAAGGAGCCATTATCTATATTGTTTAACTAAAGGTATTATCAGCCTGCTGTCATTGGTTTTGGGTCTATCCAGAGTTTGCTACGATCACTCTGGATTTGTGCATGCACTCCTTACATAATCTCACTATGTTTTATTCCTATGCATGTCAGTTATTGTACACAATGGAACTGAACATGTAGAGCAAAAGAGACGAGCCTTGCGTGGCAATAAAATTTCATGCGACGTTGCTCCATTGTGGGCACAAAGGCAGCCCCTCCACCCATTTCGGATCGTAATCAAGAGGAAGATAACTGCTCGAGGGGATTCGTATGTAAGACCACTCCTATTTACCACATGAGGTCTTTGCTCTAACTTGGCATGCTGATGTTGGTTATATCATGCATATGGTGCCTTGCATTGCTTACTTTATACATCAAATATGTCAACTGGTTAGTTTAGACATGCTTTGTGTGAATGCCATATGTTTAGTTTATTCATCATTTATGTGAATTATGCAATGCCATCTTGTTTAGCCAGGCATCATATATGTGAATTTTGCAATTATATCCTGCTTAGCCAGTCATCTTATATGTGAATTATATCAGGCCATCCTTTTTTTCATTACGCATTACATTTGTCAACAATGTTAGTACATTCAACTACTCTTCGTGTGCATCAGCCATTTGACACGTTGATGGAAAATTCTGGAGTGAAAACAAGGTCTGCAGAGCAGACTATGCTATCTGACGAAGCGCATATCTCGTTGGTTATGGATAGCTACTCAGAGGAGGATTTAGAGACAAATGACCGGTCCTATTTCCCCCCAGGTGTATGCTCTAATTTACTTGGCAGGGTTATGTTGCTCATATCGTGCGTATGGTGTCTTGCATTGCGATGTCATTTGATTAGTTTAGACATGCTTTGTGTGAATGCCACCTGTTTAGTGTCTAATTACCATATATGTGAAATATGCATTGCCATCTTGTTGCAAGACATTATATATGTGAATTATTCAATGCTATCTTGTTGCAAAGGCATTATATATGTGAATTATGCAATGCCATGCTATTGAGCCAATCATCATGTATGTGAATTATATCATGCTATCATTTTTTTGTATTACGTGTTCCATTTGTTGACAACTTTTGTATATTCAACTACTCTTCCTATGCATCAGCCATTTGAAGCGGTGATGGAAGTATCTGGAGTGAAAACAAGGTATTCAGAGCAGACAATGCTACCTGCTAAAGCAGCCATCTTGCTGGCTACAGAGAGCTCCTCAGAGGGGATTCAGAGACTGATGACCAGTCCTATTTCCCCCGTGAGGTCTATGCTCAAACTTGGCAGGGTTATATTACCCATGTCATGCATGTTATCTTGCATTGCTTAGTTTTTACATCATATATGGATTTCCATCTGCTTACTTGCTTACTATATAAATCATATATTTGAATTATATCATGCCATCATGTTTACATACACAACATCTATATGAATTATGGCATGGCAACCCATTTAATAAAGACATCATATAGTTATATCATCTCATCCTCGCTTAGTGTTTACAGTCATCATATTTTGAATTATGTCATTCTATCCGGGAATTATATCATGCTATCATGTTTCCATAGGCGGCATGTACGTGAATTATGGCATGCCAACCTATTTAATAAACACATTATATAGTTATATCATGTTATCCTGTTTACATAGACATCATATTTTGAACTATATCTTTCCATCTTTTTTAGTTAGCCATCATAATGTGAAATTGTATCATGCTGTCCTGTTTAGTTAGGCATCATATATGTGAAATTGTTTCATGCTATCCTGTTTGGTTAGACAACATAAATGTGAATTATTTCATGCCCTCTTTTATTCCCCACTATCCATTGCACCTGTCTATCATACAATGTCCAGACATTCAATTACTTTTCTTGTTTATCAGCCATTTGAATTGGAGAGGGTGATGGTAGTATCTAATGGAGTAACAACACGGTCTTCAGAAAAGATAGTGCTACCAGTTGATGCAGATAGAACCACGGTTGTACTTGCCCAAGAACCAGCCCCACCACACATAACCCAGACTCTCGCGGATTGTACTCCTACCCAGTTGGACAGAGAACCAGCTACACCCCTTCTAACCCCAACCCTAGCGGATAGTAACCCAGTTCCAGTTGACATAGCACTGTCTCCACCACAGAGCACCCAAACACGAGCAATTAATAAGGGAACTGCAGTGCCCAAAGCATGAGGACCACCACTCCGAATCCCAACTCAACGCTTAAAGGAGAAGAAAATTGTTCTCGTGTCAGGTTCTCAGATCTATGGTTCATACTCCTTTGCTCTTGCATCACTGTATTTACTCAGACCAACTATTTTCAAATTTGAAGGATGGAATTGAAACTCCAATGGCGCAACAGGTATGTTTTAAACTTGTTTCTTTAACTGATTTGCTGTTGCAGCTTGCTTTATATTGATTTCAGTTTCAAATGAATAAACAGTTATGTTTTCATGTCATGCACATTACAATTGTCTCTATAGTTTCCCACACTTATATTATGTCTATTCTACTTTGTCTTGAACAAATATTATTTGAACTGTGTCTCTATCTTGATTTGGCAACAAAAACTAGAATGATATAGACCATAAAGTGACCATGGTACATAGATATATGTTTGTTTCATGCTTTTATCATGTGCAATTTACTACTGAACTGATTTACCAAAATGAGTTTCATATACAACATGGTAAACTTGTGATGTGTCTGCTTGTTTCTCTTTTAGAATGCGGACAAAATATTGGAGAACAATACCCCGTTATGCAATGGTGACGGAAGTAATGCATATAAGGTTCAAGATAGTGAGACATCCTTGTTGGTCTCCAAGAAAGGTGATAAAAACTACCTTGACGACAGTGAGAGAACCCAGAAGTCCTGTCTTGATGTAGTGTTCGAGTTACTGGCCACTACTGCTGGCACAAGCTCTTCGAACTCACTGCCTGAATCAGTTCGTCTTCTTGAGTCTCAGCTTCAAGTTGAAAGACATCGATCAGATGTGTTGCGACAGGAAGCTGAAGGACTGAGGAAGTCCCTGCAGAATTCAGATGCATACTTTCTGGTGCAACAGCAAGCGCTGTAGGATTTAAGCGCCAAACAAGAGAAAGTTAATAAGCTTGCTAAGCATCTTGCCAGCATTATGGGTACCCAGGATATTGTTTCTTGAGATCTTGAAGTGGTTTCAGCTCGACATGTTTTGTCATGGCGTTTATTTGCACTAGTCGCCAACTTTGACAACTAGTGTATATGATATGCTGCTTTGTTCCCTATATTTGCACTGGTGGCGAACTTTGTTGCCCAGTGGATATAATATGTGTAATAGCCGTGATAGCCTAGCATAAGTTGCTTGGTTATTTATTTCCTTATTGTCTTGTTTATTTTTTTGCTTGTAGTCAGTGCTATTCTTTTTCCGCGGTTTACTAGTGGCTGCAATAACCTTTTTTTTAAACTAGGCCACAATAACCATGGGCAACATATTTACTGTAGTGACACGGGGCCTTCTACGGGCCGTAGAAACAATGGGCCTTCTACGGGGCGTAGAAACAATGGGCCTTATACCGTCCATATCATCAATGGGACTTCTACGGGCCGTATTATCAATGGGCCTTCTACAGGCCGTATGATCGATTTCCCAAACATGGGCCAATAACATACCGCTTTATGGCTGTAAACGGGCTAGAGTTTGAATCGTCCGTTCATGGGCCGACCATAATGGGCCGTCGTTAATCATCTGTATTTGATGACGCTATGAAAACGGCCCAACGTATTAACAAGCCACAAACAGGCCGACTGTAAGCACGGGCTGAATTTGGCCCACAAGCAGAAAATGGCAGTAACGGTCCGTAAGTAACCGAATGCTGGAAATGAGCCCAAGAATAAACGGGCCCTGAGAAGGCCGAAAGATAACATGGGCTCGAAATGGCCCAACAAAATAATGGGCCGTTAATGGGTAGAAAGTGATACACTGTTCATTACGGGCCAGTTTTACCACGGGCCATTAACGGGCCGAGGGTTACTAAGGGCCTCAGATGGGCCAAAATACGTCATGGGTCATACATGGGCCGGAAGTTAAAACGGGCTAGAATTATATTGGACGGCCCAGATGACGCTACTGGGCCTAATTCGGATAGGCCGTAAACGGGCCCTGGGTTAGCGGGCTATAAATGGGCTATATGCTAACAAGCCGTTAACAGGCTTGCCGTGGGCCGGCCCGCCACCTTTTGACCAAGTCAAGCGGGCCGGCCTTTTCACAGGAATGGGCCTCCATTGGGCCGTGCCACGTGTCGACGTATCATAGGCGCTTTGGGTCCAATGAGTGGATGACATCTGTCCCAACGGTGAGCCCACACGTGTTTCCTCCAGCCAATGATGATTTTACACGTGGAAAATCCCCATTGGTCGGGTCGTTAACGGGTTATCGGATCCAAAACCGGACCCGATAGCTTAACGGTGTTCCGCTTACGGTGGATGCCACGTGTCGGTCACCCTTGACGAAAGCACTTCTGTGACGCGCGATTTATCGTCATGGAAGTGGACACTTCCGTGATGATAATTTTGGTAATGTCATGGAACACTTGTACGACAGCACAGGTATGACGATCTTCATTCTGTCATAAATTTGTCATGGATGTACATGCATGACAAAAAACGCGACCGACTGTGACAAACACGTATCATCACGGAAGTGTATTTTTTTGTAGTGCAATTTCTTCAGAGACCAAGAGTGATTGTGGTTCTCGAAGAAGAAGTCTGTAAAGGTTCAGAGATCGCCTCAAGTATCTACCACGAGTGATCAACATTAGTTGATGAACCAATTGTCGAGGAGAATAGGGTGAAGAGAGTTTATCTTCCGTGTTAAGTCACAGCCCCTCCAACCAGACGTAGCCCTTGTGCAGAAGGACAAACTGGTCGAACAAGTACCCTATCACCATCAAGCACCACTAGTTACCTCTGCTACCCATGTTTACATTTGATATGTTTCCTTCATGTGATTTGTCTCAATGCATGTTTTAGTTTCCATTCAGTACTTAGTTATAGCTCGCTGTAGTTTATTTTTCATTCACTCTGCTACTAGGTTCTGAGAGTTTTGAGATTTTCTAAGAAATTTCAAAACTCCCATTCAACCCTCCCCCCTCTAGCAGACATACTTCGTTCCCACAATTGGTACCAGAGCAAGGTATTCCTTGACTCTGCTCATTTTGGTCTAACAACCTTGTAGTTTAAGTATGTCTTCTGTGAGCTACAAGTAGCATCTCAAGATTCCCATATTCGATGGGACGGACTACCCCTTCTAGAAGGAGAAGATGAAGATCCGTCTCTGAGCCATTGAAGATCACTTGTGGAACGTGGTGCAGTTTGGATTCACGGTTGAAATACCTCAAGCCCCCACTGATGCCGAGAAGAAAATCATTCAGATGGACGCACAAGCTAAAGATGAAATTGGTGGCCATCTCTCTCGTGCACAATTTCTTCGCTATCGACAGTGTGAAACTGTGAAGGAATTTTGGGACATTCTCAAGAAGATAAACAAGGGTGATTCAACTCAGAAAGAAGCTCACATTGATACTCTTCGAGCAAAGTTCAATTGGTTCAAGCACATTGGAAATGAAAGCTGTCACCAAACCTTCGATCATCCGAGTGAAGTCACAAATGAGCTGCAAGGCCTCGGGGCCAAAGACATCACTGACCATGAAGTTGTAAAGAAACTGATCTGATCACTTAACAGTTCATTTAACACACTTGTCCTGATGATTCATGGATGATCTGATTTCAAAAACCTCGACTCTAATATTATCAAGGAAATACTAAACACCCACGAGGAACAAGAAGAAGAGAAGAGAGATCTATATGGCTCAAGTCAATGTAAAAATCATGCTCTCAAGGCTATAGATGATTCTTCCTCCGATGGAAATGGCGAAGATGATTCAGATGACCCAGAAAGGCTCAGCAAAGATCTCGCACTGATAACTAAAAGATTACAGCGCTTTCACAAGAAGAGCCAGTTCCAGAATAAAGGTTCAAGCAACTCTGGCGGTTCAAAATCTTCATCAAAACCTACTAGAGAATACACCTGCTTCAAGTGCAAAAAGCCTGGACATTTCATTTCGGACTGCCCTCTCTGGGAAGCTGAAATTTGAGCTAGTGGATGATGTGATTCAGGCAACTATCGAGGCAAAAGCAAGAACAAGAACTATGACTCCGATGATGAGAAGAAAACAAAGAAGTGCTTCAAGAAGAAGGACAATTCCAGTTCAAAATATTTGTCAAGATCTTCCTCAAGAAATCCTTCCAAGTCCTCCTCCAACCTCAAGAATAACTATCATAAGGCCAAGGCGCACATCGGCAAGGAAATGGATTCTGATGAAGAAGAATCGTCAGACTCCGAAGAAGCTGATGAATCCGATGAGGATTCTGATTATGGCATGGCTGGCATAACATATGCTTCCTCCCCTGCAACAAACTTCTTCGGGAATCCGTCAAGCGACGGTGAATCTCCTGCCTACTGCTTCATGGCCAAATCTTAAAAGGAAAAGGTATCCTCCAAACATCACAAGATTTACTCCAGTGATCAATATTCTTTTGATGAGGATGACCATGCTAAATTGATCAAAATTGTAAATATTCAACAAAACTCTCTTGAGAAAATTCAGAAAACCCTCAGGAAATCTGAAGGGTTGTTGGTTGAGGAGATGGATAAAAATCAGTCATTGATCAAAGAGTATTCTACTCTCAAGTCATGAATGGAAGAACTGTCAAATCGTTATGATTTTCTCTTGGCTGGCCACGAAAAATTAACCTATGATTACCTAAAAAGGAAACAGGAACTCGAGGCGCTAAAAGAGGCTCATGAGGTTTTGGTCAGGGAAAAGTATCTTCTCACCCAACAACTTAAAGAGAAACCTGAAGTGTTTGTACCACCTTGCTTAAAATGCCTTGAACGAACCAATGTTGAACCAAATGTTGAATCATCTATGAATGCTAACCCCTCGGTCGAGGAAAATGGTTTTGTTTCTGATGAAAATGCTAGGTTGAAGGATCTTCTTCAGATAGGAATGTTCAAATCTCTCAAAGGGCATCAAACCCTTTATGGCATCTGAAAAAATCCATTCTTCACAAAAATCCCAGGAAGGAAGGTATCGGTTTTGAAAGGAAACTGAATGAAAATGTCTTCTACTAGGAACCTAATAAATATGTGCCTGCCAAGAGAAAAATGCTTGATCCAGCTTTGCTTTCAGGATATAAATCTCCCATCCCTGAATATCCTGATGAGGGTTCTCTAGACAACTATAAGTTGTTCAAAACCAATATGGTGAGGCTATTGCTCGCTATGTTGGACCAAAAAGCAGGAATGTCCCCCCAAAGAAAGCCATATTGGTGCCCAAGAAAACTATCGATGCATTACCAGTTACCACTTTACTAACCATGCAGGCTCAAAATGCTTGTTACTTCCTTGAAAAAGTTAGACAGAATGAGTATATGCATACCTCATTCAATCACTATGCTCATTCATCTAGAAGGAATTTAAATGCTTATTATTTCGATTATGCTCACACTTCCTTGAGCAACAATTATGTTTACCGAAAGAAATGATATCCTACTCGCTCTACTATTTTGAACCAACCTGCAAAGATGTGGGTGCTTAAGAAAGCCTAAGTCTTATGTAGGACTATGTCTCCGGGTGTACCGATTGGATAATGGATAGTGGATGCACTCGTCATATGACCGGAGACAAGTAGTTGTTTGTCGACCCGAACTTAACTACTTCTCCTCTGAAGTATATCACTTTTGGTGACAACAACAAAGGAAAGGAAATTGGGCTAGGTAAAATTGCTATATCCAAAGACAAATCCATTGATGATGTTTTACTTGTTCCGTCTCTTGGTTTCAATCTTATGTCAGTTGGCAAGCTATGTGATCTAGGCATGCTACTTCTATTTTCCATATCCAAATGTATTGTCTTCATGGCCTCCGGAAATTCCTTCGTCTTCGAGGGAATTAGAAAAGGTTATCTATATATTGTGGGTTTCTCTAAAGGTCCATCAATCCAAACTTTTTTGATTGCAAAAGAAACCGAAGGTTGGCTGTGGCACCGAAGACTTGGTCATGCAGGTATGATGAATTTGCATAATAGTGAAGAAAAATCATCTCCGTGGCATTCCTGATGTGAAATTTGATAAGGATCGTCTTTGTGCTGCACGTGAGGCTGGTAAATTGGCCAAGAAGCGCCATTCATCAAGGACTGTTATGACCACAACAAGACCTCTGGAAATTCTTCATATGGATTTATTCGGTCCTCAAAACTATGCAACTTTCGGTGGCAGTCATTATGGCCTGGTTATTGTTGATGATTTCTCTCGTTACACTTGGGTATTCTTTCTCGAAGACAAAACCTGCACCCAAGGTATCTTCAAAAGCTTTGCCAAGAAGGCCCAGAATGAATATGATGTGTGAATTAAGCATGTCAGAAGTGACAATGGGACTGAGTTCAAAAATACTCATATCAATGATTTTCTTGACGAAAATGGTATTACTCATGAGTTCTCTGCTGCTTACAGTCCCCAACAGAATGGATTTGTTGAACAAAAAAATAGAACTCTCATCGAAATGGTGAGAATAATGTTCAGTGAGTATAAAACTCCTATTCACTTCTGGGCTGATGCTATTAATGTTGCTTGTCATGTTATCAATCGTGTTTATCTTCACAAATTCCTTAAGAAAACTTCATATGAGCTTATCACTTGTAAGAAACCAAATGTTTCTTATTTGCATGTTTTTGTGCACCTTGTTACATTCCTCGTGTGAATCATTCTTCCAAGTTTGCACCTAAGGCACGTGAAGGTTTTCTTCTTAGTTATGGTTCGAACTCACACACTTATCGTGTCTATAACTCTCACCACGGGAAAGTTATGGAAACGGTAAATGTGCAGTTTGATGAATCTAACGGCTCCCAAAAGGAGCACGTGCCAAATGTGATAGATGAATCACCGATTTCGGATTCTATCCGGCAAATGGCTATTGGGAGCGTCAAGCCAATTGAAGGAAATGTACCTGAGTCTTCCGATGATGATGCTCCTATGACTCGAAGCAGAACTCGCCAAGCCACTACCAAAGAGAATGCCAGTCCAAATACTAATGGCAACCGAATCCAAATGCTGAGCAAAATGGCAATCCTGAAGGGAGTGGCGATACAATTGCTGATGCTGATGAAAATGATAATGGTCATTAAGATGAAAATCCTCATCCTCGAGTGGCCAATCATGTTGATCCTTCATTAATTCTCGATGAATTTGAAAATCCAGGTTATGGACCAACAACTCGTTCACGCACTCATTTGGCTAACTATTATGGCAGTTTCTCTTTTGTTTCATTCGCAGAATCTACCAAGTATGAGGAAGCCATGGATGATTCAGATTGGACGAATGTTATGCAAGGGGAGTTGGTGCAATTCGAACTGAATGATGTTTGGGAATTGGTTGACAAGCCGAATCCTAAGAAGCATAATATCATCGGCGCCAAATGGATATTCCGAAACAAGCAAGATGAAAATGGCATTATTGTGTGAAACAAAGCATGTCTTGTCGCTCAAGGGTATACACAGGTAGAAGGTATTGATTTCGGTGAAACATATGCTCCTTTGCACCCTTGAGGCAATTCTATTTGTAGCGACCCGACCTCAGACGGTCAAGCCTCTGTGTTGCTATGCCATCCCTGGATCAGTATGCTGGCACACACAGTACATCGATGTATATATCAAAGTGCAATCACATGTATAATTAACGTAAAACTGATATATACCTTATAAGTCTCAATGAAAGCAGTAATCGGTGTGGAGTCCCATCAACGCCATCGGCAGGTTGAGTGTAGACCGTAACCCCGCACTGCATTTTACTCGTCGGAAGTAAATATCTGCAACATGATACGTTGCAGCCGTGTAGGTCAGTACATTGAATGAACAGGCAAGATCACAACATGAGAAAACAGATGATAAAACTATACTATATGCAATATGGCTTTGTGGCTCTGTATCTGAGTTTTGTTTGCGTAAAAGCTGGTTTTATTTTTCCCTACATCAAAGGAATAAACGAAGTCTGTACTATGGAGTTTTCTATCATGACATGGTTCCGCCAACCGATGTCTCATAGCCCAAAATCATCATAAGTTGCCAACAATTAAGTTATCAATCCGGTGTTGAGAGTTCCGAGATAGATCCAAGTCCAGATGCTCAAATTGTCCGTAATCGGGACACGGCTTAATCGATTAGGTTTTAACCCTCTGCAGAGGTTTGTACACTTTACCCGCAAGATTCGATCCCTCTCTTTACGTTCTCGCACTTCAGGGTGTTTGAGAACAAGATGACCGAAACATGGTCTTCAAGAGTTTCTCGACCACCGTCCGGTGCTCATCCAATCCTATCGTAGTTCTACATCCGCTAGCACCGGCCCCAGCCAGAGTCACAACTAAGGTCAACCAAGCCAGAGCCCATATTGACTTGCGGTTGCACGTAAGCTTCCGGGCATGAAGTATTCTTCCGTCTCTTTGAGTCTGGGTGAAGCTTTCCGCAAGATGTCATGGCGCTTGTCCATGCATCCCGCCAACCTTGGATTCTCCAGGTGCCCGTCAACCATCCTTCACCCAAGAGTGTGTATTGAATTCTTGTCTCGAGTCTTGAAGTCTTGAGGCCTTGAAGATGCAGTCCTTGCAGATTCCATCATGGAGTTGTCGTCATTGACGTAGATCCTCCATTCTCACACCACTCTCGAGCACTCATACCAAACCCCGTCTACTATAGCGTAGCATTAAAATAAATAACGACCCGGCCTTGGTAACAGGGTGATGGGTTCCTACCTCATGCATACTACTCAACTACAAGGATTCAATAACACTCTTGAGGGGTGGTTGCAAAGATGCCACTAAATGCAATAAAACCTAGGTATGAAAGCATGGTCAAAGTGAACTTGCCTCTTTGACGATCTTCAAAAACTAGGGACTCGTGGTAGCAAGCTTCAGACTCGGAAATTCTACCGAGGCAAACAACAATCATATAAGCATACAAACATATGATCACTTAACATAACAGCATACTAATATGAAACACACAAAACAATCGAATCAAAACCCAAAGACAAACTCGAAGGAATCCAAATCAAAGTTTTTACCACATCAAACAACAATCAAGAAATAGTTTTGCACAACAAAATTTTTCTTAACAGAACCTAAGCATGGGTTTTTGCTAATTAACAGAAAAGAATTCATCAAGCAACTAGGAGCAAAAAGAATCACATTAAAAGCTATTATAAAACTCCTGTTATGCCTAAAACAATCCCTAGCAAGAAAAATAAAATAAAAGTTTTATTTATTGCAAATAAAAGTTCCTGATCTAAAGTTACAGAAATTAACCTAAAATAAACTATCACATAAGAAAAATAAAATTATTTGCTATATGAAACAATAGGAAAATAGTAGCTAGTTAAATAAATAGGAACAACATGATTCTGATTAAACAAATTTTTTTATTAGATCTAAAATACCTAAATAAATTCCTACGGTTAGGCAAGGTCAAAAAAAAGTTGTGGCAAAAAGAATCACTAAAAAATAATTTTCCTAACTCTTTTTATGGCAGAATTACTATTTTGTCTAAATCTAGAATAAGGCAATTTTAAATAATTTTAACATGGCTAATTATATTTTCTACAGAAACTATAAGAAATTTCCAAACCAACAAAAAAAAGAATCACTTAAAAATATGAAGTAGATTAAAAGATATGAATTTTTCAAATCTGAAACTATTCTGTTAAAACAGAAAACGAAAAATAAAGAAAAACGGCCTAATGGGCCTATATAACGCTTCGGCGTAATATAACTAAAACGGGCCCTAGCGTTTAAAACGAATCGGCCGGTTTAAATAAAAACCTAACTAAACAAAATAAACCGGACCGGTTTATTAGACATAACATACCCCTTCGGCGATCTAATCCTAACCGTACGCGTTGGATCTAAAGGCGAGGAGGGGTCCGGCGACTTACCGGTCGGCGACGGCGACGGCGGCTCGGGCGGCGATGGTTCCGGCGACTCGGTGGTCGGGGCGCTGGCGGGACCTCCGCGGTGCGGGCGGCGAGGGGAGTCCGGGTGGGGTCGGGCGAGCTCGGGGTGGCCGGGGTGGGTCGGGACGGTGGCAATGGCGGCGGCGGCGCTCGGGTGCTCCGGCGGGCGCGTGCGGCGAGAGGGAGAGGTCGGGCGAGGGGGCGAGGGGGGGAACGGGGTCGGGTGGGGGTATTTATAGGCGGGCGGGACGACTTGGACGAGGGGTCGAACGCGGCGAGGAGATCGCGGAGGATCCCGGATCTCACGGGATCCGGGGGGCGGCGCGGGGGCGGGGTGGGTTGCGCGTGGGGCACACGACGGGGTGGGGGCCACCCGTCGGTGAGAGAGGGGAGCGGCGCGTCGGGCGGGCGACCGTTGCGAAACCGATTCGGGCGAGGGCGCCGGTCGGCTCGGCGTGGCCGGCTCGGCCGCTATCGGGCCAAGTGAGCTCGGTCGGCTGGTTGGCTGGCCGCCTCGCGGGTGGGCCGGCTGGGTCGCCTCGGCTACTGGCTGGGCAGTTGGCTGGCCGGGCGCCGAGGTTTCTTTCTATTTTTTATTTATTTTTGAACTTAGAGAGAGGAAAATATAATAAAGATATATATTTTATATAGGACATATATATATCAAAATGATCAGGGAATATTCCTATAATTTGAACATTTTTCCAGGCAAAATCCAAACTTTATAGAAAATCATTTTTTCTAAAATTCCAAATAAAACTCAAATTTGAAAGGGGTTTCAAGACACTTTCAAATGACTTTCAATTTGATTCTTTTAACTTCCAACTCATATTTCATATAATTGAAGAAGTCATTTTATCTTCCCTCATGAAAATCATTGAGTTGCATAAAGCTTTGAATTTGAAATATTCTCAAATGAAATTCAAATCTTTTCAAAACCCTTTTCATTTCAAGTGGAAGAAGTCATTTCATCTTCACTCTAGGGTTTTGGTGTTGGAATGGAATTGAATTCATTGAGATCCAAAAAGGCAAAGGGATAGTTTTGGGAAAGTCATTTTATTCCCTCTCATCCAACTTTCAAAAGTTTCAAATTCCACTCAATTTCACTCAAGCAATCACTCAACAATCAAACAAACAATCAGAATTATTTATTTAATATAACATTCCAAAATTTAAAATTTTGGGACGTTACAAATCTACCACACTTAAAATGAATCTCCTCCTCGAGATTCAAAGAGGCTAGCAAGAAAGGGTTAGGGGTTGGGGGTCTGCTAGCAAACGTTTGGTCGGAAAGGTCAGGGGTGCTACCACACTTAAAACAAGGTTACGGTTCCAATAAACTCAGATATTTCCTCTGGAGTGCCGACAATGTATGTCCCTTCACATATCTTACAATAGCTCCTTCATTAACGCTCTTACAGCCGGAAGCATAGAGTTTTCCTCCAAATCTTGGGTCGGTTCGTCAAAGTTGAAGTTCGTCCGAGACTGGATCTTCTTAGTTGATAGGTTCGTGTCCATTCTAGACAACTTATCGAAATACTCATGGTGGTCTACCATTAATGGTTTCTCCTGCAGAAAACGGGTCTGGGTTGAATCTCACCGTATGATCTACGATTGGCAAATTTGCTGTCAGAAGGGGTTCCATCGTCCTACCATTCTATGGTTTTATGGCTTATCGCGTCGACACTCTTCTAAGGTTTTCGAGGCTCTCTGATTTTCCATCAACATATGATAGTTCATGATAGAAGTCTCCGGTATGGGGCCAATCCATCCTGCATTTCTTGAATCATTACCACATACGTAAATATCGAATCACGTATTCTAACACTTGGGCATACTCACAAGCATTGCAGAATTTCTCTTGTTCTCGAACTGGGTTCGAGTAAATCCTTTGGTTCAGCAAGCCAAACAAAACATCTATCGTTACTTCACCACTCTCTGGTGTTTTTGCGTAACCTCCTCTGAAATGCATCTGATTGAATCACCGATTCTTCCAAATTTCTTCCTTCATCGTGGTTACATCTGCTCCTTTTCAAAATCTTGGGCCTGTGGGTTATGGCCCACTTCAACACTAGTGCAGCTTTAACTCATCCTTGGAGTAACTCTCTTGTTCCATATTACACCTCCTTTAAATCCAGTTGTACTCTGTTTCTTCATACCATCATATCAAAAGCAAAACTCCAACTTTTTTTTCCTGCGAGCTACAGTCCGTGGAGTATATATTTTCTTATCCATTAGTCTAGTCTTCTTCACAGGGTACTACCACCCTAAAAATGAAATTCACAGATCCATCCATAGACCATATTTCTCATATCCTCGAAAATGGTCAAAATCCGTGTTCATAGAGTAACAACTCATACAATTAAACATATGAAAACATGTCACCTTAACTTTATTGATTTCATGAATTCATTACAATATCCGACTTTCATTACATAAATTCAACTCCATATCCTTATGGAAACAATTGCTTCCTACTACACTTATTACCAATATCAAAATTCCAACTACTCAGCTCCAGCTTTCATCTTGTCGGAACATTTAGTAGCATAATGTCCTGCTTCCTTGCAGCGAAAAGAAATGACTTTCGATAAGTCTTTGGGCTTCTTGGAGATGGTGCTCGCTCCTTGAGTTCCTTGCTTCCTTTCGAGACAATGATTGGCATAATGCCCGACGTCCTTACATTCAAAGCAGGTAATATGACTCTTGTCCCTATTTGCAGAAATTGGGTTGTTCTGAGGGTGTCTTTGTTTTCTCTTCCTGGGTTTCTTCGCTCGATCAAACCTTCTATTCCCTCGTGGATCAAACTCTATTGCTTCCGTTGGGAAGTATCCGGATACTCTTTTCTTTCCTTGGTGCAATACCGTGAAAAATGTCCTTCTTCTCCACATGAATAGCAGGCATTGGAGTAAAATCTGTTGAGGCCTTCTCCATCAAGGTCTTCAACACATTCCTTCATCCCTGGTTCTTTCATAACTTCTCGGAGGGCTTCTTTCATTCCTTCTTCCTGCTCTGAATAGTTTGTTGCACCATGGGGTAAATGTAACACCGAGTCGGGTAGTGGGTGGTTCCTTCACACAAGAAACAAGTCACCGACTAGTTGGGCATTCCTCACCGGGTGTTTCTCCTCACAATGAGGGCATCCATCCTTGTGTTCCCCTGGTGTGTCCTATTTCTCCATAAATCTTGCAGGCACAAGGTTTATTTCTTGGTGTATCATGTTGCTTCCGGATAATACGAGATCTTGTCGAGTCTTCTTGAATTCTTTCCAAGTCTTTGCTCCATTCCTTCCCTCAGATAGCTTGATGCATCGCCACCATGTTGCAGCACTTCCTTCAAGTAATCGGAGAGCGTAAGATACTTCATTCTTCCTTGAAACCAAATTGCTCCCAAAGTGATTCTCCATGTTCTCAATCCATAGCTCTGCCTCATTGAAGTCTTGGTCCAGAGAATATCAGTCCAACTTCATTCATCATCTATGGGGTCCAAAAGTTTTGGAATGAGATATGAGAGAGGTGGGGAGGGATATACACACAATACAAACAATAGTTTTTGAAGAAACAAGTTTTACTTTGTGGCTGTCGGAAAATATCAAACAAATGACAGCTCACAAATCGCCGCATCTAACGTAAGTGTGTAACAGGGGTTTGGTCTTCTAAAGGTCAAATAATTCTTCAGATTCTTCAAATTCTTCTAGTCTTCGGAGTCTTCAATTGTTGCAGCTGCAATTCTTCCAACGCATGGTGAAATCCTCTTTACTCTGAAATGGCAATCAGTTGTCCGATATCTTTAATTCTTGGAGCGACTTCAGTTGATCTTCCGTGTGGTCAAAAGGGAAAGGTGTATATTCTAACTATTTGAGGTGAGAGTGTCTATTTGATAAAATAAGAAAAGATGAGGAGTAAGAGTCTTTTTGAAAATAAAGTTTTTGAGATATCCTGTCCAAGGGGCTTTCCGATTTCTAGGGTCACGTCCTACAGTCAACATGTGCTCTGATACCATATCTGTAGCGACCCGGCCTCAGACGATCAAGCCTCTGTGTTGCTATGCCATCCCTGGATCAGTATGCTGGCACACACAGTACATCGATGTATATACCAAAGTGCAATCACATGTATAATTAACGTAAAACTAATATATACCTTATAAGTCTCAGCGGAAACAAGTAATCGGGTGTGGAGTCCCATCAACGCCATCGGCAGGTTGAGTGTAGACCGTAACCCTGTACCGTACTCTTACTCGTGGAAGTAAATATTCGCAACATGATACGTTGCAGCCGTGTAGGTCAAGACATTGAATGTACCGCAAGATCACAACATGAGAAAACAGATGATAAAACTATACTATATGCAATATGGCTTTGTGGCTCAGATTCGAGTTTTGTTTGGCGTAAAAGCTGGTTTTATTTTTCCCTACATCAAAGGAATAAATGAAGTCTGTACTATGGAGTTTTCTATCATGACATGGTTCCGCCAACCGATGTCTCATAGCCCAAAATCATCATAAGTTGCCCACAATTAAGTTATCAATCCGGTGTTGAGAGTTCTGGTTTTAACCCTCTGCAGATGTTTGTACACTTTACCCGCAAGATTCGATCCCTCTCTTTACGTTCTCGCACTTCAGGGTGTTTGAGAACAAGATGACTGAAACATGGTCTTCCGAAGAGTTTCTCTGACCACTGTCCGGTTCTCATCCAATCCTACCGTAGTTCTACATCTGCTAGCACCGTCCCACCAGAGTCACAACTAAGGTCAACCAAGCGAGCCCATATTGACTTGCGGTTGCACGTAAGCTTCCGGGCATGAAGTATTCTTCCGTCTCTTTGTGTCTCGGGTGAAGCTTTCCGCAAGATGTCATGGCGCTTGTCCATGCATCCCGGCCAACCACTGGATTCTCCAGGTGCCCATCAACCATCCTTCACCCAAAGAGTGTGTATTGAATTCTTGTCTCGAGTCTTGAAGTCTTGAGGCCTTGAAGATGCAGTCCTTGCAGATTTCCATCATGGAGTTGTCGTCATTGACGTAGATCCTCCATTCTCACACCACTCATACCAAACCCCGTCTACTATAGCGTAGCATTAAAATAAATAACGTCCCGGGCTTGGTAACAGGGTGATGGGTTCCTACCTCATGCATACTACTCAACTACAAGGATTCAATAACACTACTGAGGGGTGGTTGCAAAGATGCCACTAAATGCAATAAAACATAGGTATGAAAGCATGGTCAAAGTGAACTTGCCTTGTCGACGATCTTCGAAAACTAGGGACTCGTGGTAGCAAGCTTAGACTCCGGAAATCCTACCCACGCAAACAACAATCATATAAGCATACAAACATATGATCACTTAACATAACAGCATACTAATATGAAACACACAAAACAATCGAATCAAAACCCAAAGACAAACTCGAAGAAATCCAAATCAAAGTTTTTACCACATCAAACAACAATCAAGAAATAGTTTTGCACAACAAAAATTTTCTTAACAGAACCTAAGCATGGGTTTTTGCTAATTAACAGAAAAGAATTCATCAAGCAACTAGGAGCAAAAAGAATCACATTAAAAGCTATTATAAAACTCCTATTATGCCTAAAACAATCCCTAGCAAGAAAAATAAAATAAAAGTTTTATTTATTGCAAATAAAAGTTCCTGATCTAAAGTTACAGAAACTAACCTAAAATAAACTATCACATAAGAAAAATAAAATTATTTGCTATATGAAACAATAGGAAAACAGTAGCTAGTTAAATAAATAGGAACAGCATGATTCTGATTAAACTAAATTTTTTTATTAGATCTAAAATACCTAAATAAATTCCTACGGTTAGGCAAGGTCAAAACAAAGTTGTGGCAAAAAGAATCACTAAAAAATAATTTTCCTAACTCTTTTTATGGTAGAATTACTATTCTGTCTAAATCTAGAATAAGGCAATTTTAAATAATTTTAACATGGCTAATTATATTTTCTACAGAAACTATAAGAAATTTGCAAACCAACAAAAAAAAGAATCACTTAAAAATATTAAGTAGATTAAAAGATATGAATTTTTCAAATCTGAAACTATTCTGTTAAAACAGAAAACGAAAAATAAAGAAAAACGGCCTAATGGGCCTATATAACGCTTAAGTAATATAACTAAAACGGGCCCTAAGGTTTAAAACGAATCGGCCGGTTTAAATAAAAACCTAACTAAACAAAATAAACCGGATCGGTTTATTAGAAATAACCTACCCCTTCAGGGATCTAATCCTAACCGTACGCGTTGGATCTAACGGCGAGGAGGGGTCCGGCGACTTACCGGTCGGCGACGGCGACGGCGGCTCGGGCGGCGATGGTTCCGGCGACTCCGGTGGTCGGGGGCGTCGGCGGGGACCTCCGGCGGGTGCGGCGCGGCGAGGGGAGTCCGAGGGTGGGGTCGGGCGAGCCTGGGTGGCTGGGTGGGTCGGGACGGTGGCAATGGCGGCGGCGGCGCTGGTGCTTCGGCGGGCAAGGCGGCGAGAGGGAGAGGTCGAGGGGCGAGGGGGAACGGGTACGGGGGGGGGTATTTATCGGCGGGCGGGACGACTTGGACGAGGGGGCGAACGCGGCGAGGAGATCGCGGAGGATCCCGGATCTCGCGGGATCCTGCGAGCGCTGGCGGGCTGGGGGAAGACGACGGGTGGGGCCACCCGTCGGTGAGAGAGGGATGACGTCGGGCGGGCGACCGTGCGAAACCGATTCGGGCGAGGGCGCTCGGCTCGGCGTGGGCTCGGCCGCTATCGGCCTCGGCCGGGTTTGGCTCGGGCTGGCTGGCCGCTACTGCTCATGGGTGGTGGCTGGTCGCTTTGGCTACCGGGGCGATTGGGCGCTCGAGGTTTCTTTCTATTTTTTTATTTATTTTTTGAACTTAGAGAGAGAGGAAAAATATAATAAAGATATATATTTTATATAGGACATATATATATCAAAATGATCAGGGGAATATTCCCTATAATTTGAACATTTTTCGAGGGGCAAAATCCAAACTTTATAGAAAATCATTTTTTCTAAAATTCCAAATAAAACTCAAATTTGAAAGGGGGTTTCAAGGCACTTTCAAATGACTTTCAATTTGATTCTTTTTAACTTCCAACTCATATTTCATATAATTGAAGAAGTCATTTTATCTTCCCACATGAAAATCATTGAGTTGCATAAAGCTTTGAATTTGAAATATTCTCAAATGAAATTCAAATCTTTTCAAAACCCTTTTCATTTCAAGTGGAAGAAGTGATTTCATCTTCACTCTAGGGTTTTGGTGTTGGAATGGAATTGAATTGATTGAGATCCAAAAAGGGCAAAGGGGATAGTTTTGGGAAAGTCATTTTATTCCCTCTCATCCAACTTTCAAAAGTTTCAAATTCCACTAAATTTCACTCAAGCAATCACTCAACAATCAAACAAACAATCAGAATTATTTATTTAATATAACATTCCAAAATTTAAAATTTTGGGATGTTACAGTATTCTTCTCGCTTAAGGAAATTACAATGATATCTTGCTTTATCAAATGGATGTGAAAAGTACTTTCCTCAATGGTGAAATTGATGAGGAAGTTTATGTTAGACACCCAGCTGGATTTGAACACCCTGAGTTTCCTAACAAAGTTTTTAGGTTAAAAAGGCTCTATATGGGCCGAAGCAAGCCCCTCGAACTTGGTATGACACCTTGAAGAAGTTTCTACTTTTTAAAGGGTTCAAGCTATTAGTATGTCAAATTCGTATGTCAAATTTATGCTATTGATAATATCCACTGATCCCACACTTTTCACTCATGCTATTGATAATGATCTATTCGTATGTCAAATTTATGTGGATCATATTATCTTCGGCTATACTAACAATGCTTGCAACTTAGAGTTCGAGAAAATGATGTCCGAGAAATATCAAATGTCTATGATGGGTGAACTTAAGTTCTTTCTCGTACTGCAAATTAGTCAACAGGACAGTGGAATTTTCATATCTCAGGAGAAATATCTGAGACAGTCTCTGAAGAAGTTCAAAACGCAAGATTCCAAATTGAAGGGCTACAAAACTCCAATGCCCACGAATGGTAAGCTGGACGCAGATGTGTACGATAAGGATTACAATCAGAAAGCTTATCATTCAATGATTGGTTCTCTTCTTTACCTATGTGCATCCAGACCTGATATTATGTTGAGTGTTTGCAAGTGTGCCCGCTATCAAGCTGCACCGAAAGAATCGCATCACCAAGCGGTCAAGCGTATTCTGAGATATTTGGCTCACAACCCCACCTTAGGCTTATGGTCTCCTAAGGGAGCACAATTTGATCTCGTTGGCTATTCAGACTCAGATTATGCAGGTGACTTGGTTGACAGAAAATCTACTTTGCGAAATGCCATTTCCTCAAGACAAAAGATCCTCTTTCTAAAGAGATTCGAAGGTAGATCATTGGTATGTTGGTCATCAAGGAAGCAGAATTGTGTATCTCTTTCTACGACTGAGACCAAATATATTGTTGCTGGCGCTTGTTGCACTTAGTTATTATGGATGAAGCAAACTCTGAAGGATTATGTCATCAAGGTCAAGAAGATTCCTTTATATTGTGACAATGAGAGTGCTATCAAAATTGCACACAATCCAGTGCAGCATTCTCATAGAAGCATATTGCCATCAGACATCATTTCATTCATGATCATGTTGCTCGAGAGGATATTGTCATTAATCACGTCAAGAGAGAAGACAATCTCGCTGATATCTTCACCTAGTATCTCGATGAGAAAATATTATATGCATTACGGTGTGAGCTAAATATCTTGGACTTCACGAATGTGTAATAAGCTGGACTCGGCACCCGTGCCAACACTTCCACATCTTAGAAGGAATGGGTTCATAACACTCGAAGAGTTTGAAAATTTCGACAAACTAAAATTTTCTTTCTAAGAGTGAATACATTAACGAAGAACTAGACTAACCGGGTGCCACGATAATTCTGCGACACTCGGGGTCATACAATTCTTATACGGTGGGTCACGCCACCACATTTTTTTTGTTGAGTTTCTGTTCGATCGAAAGATTTTGTGTTTGTCTGAATGAATTTCTCTCATAGCTAATCCTTCTGGTGTTTGTGTTTCATTGTCTGAGTGAAATGCCTAGGACCCTATTTTCCCTTTGTTCTATCTCATCCAGTCTATGATGTTCCTTATGAATGCTAAATTTCATCTGGTACCGAAACTTTATCCGGTGTCCTTGACCACGATAAAGATTAGGTCCAAACTTTAATCTATTTTGGCGAAATCTGTCCAAAATTTGGGGTTTCTCGCCCAAGTAAGGATCACGATCTTTTATGATGGTTGCCGCATGCAATCCATCAACTGCCACCCCATCTTGTCCGTTGAATAGCAATTGTCTCTCGATTGTGGCGGCTCGATCGGATTCACTCCATGCGGTTATTTTCCCATGCATATAAGTACCGCTATGCCACCGCTCCCTCATTCACTTCTCTTCCTCCTCGCCATCGTCTCCTCTGAAACCCTTGCTGCAGTTCTCCACCTTGAGCTTGATGCCGAGGATCTCTTTGCTTCTTCACTGCCGGAAAGCGGTCGCCAGAGTCTTTCCTCGCCGCTGTAGGTCATCTTCTTCCCTGCTCCGCCGTAGCTGCTGCACATCACCAAGCTACGGTATGTGTGGCGTGAACTCGTTCCTCTGTTCTTCTTGTTAGAGTTTGTCCGTGGTTATTATTCTCCGATTTTACCACATATCTTAGATCCTTACTCCTTAGGTAACTAGAGCGGATGTGGTTTGTAGTTGTTCCTCGCATCTGAAAATTTTCAGATCTAGGGTTTGTGTTATATCTTATACGAATGGAATGCATGGCACGCTGACTAGTATATTCTTCGGACACACTAGATCATCCTATACATTTCTTTCATTCGAAACATTTCTCAAAGACTGCATCTAATCCTTCACCAAAATGTTTTCGTTTGAAAAATCTTCGTTGTGACTATTTGTAACCCCGTCCCCATTTTCCCTCGCATCTATTCTTTTTTACAGGTGTATGCAATCAGTTGAGGATTCTGCTCGACCAATGAATGAAGAAGAGGTAATCTTGGGTACAACAAATGAGTCAAAGGCTCAAACGCAAAGGCCCAACGGTAAGCCCAGCAACTGGCAAGAGAAAGAGAAAGGAGCCAAGTACTGACGAGCAAGAAGAAGATGCTTCAGAGAAAAGGAAGGGTGGCAGTCAATCATACACAAATTCAGCTCAATACATCTCCCACGATAATTATAACACTGTTCCACGAGAGTCAAAACGAGAAAGAGACAAGTGTCTGCAAAGGATTCGACGCCACTGGGTGCGCAAGGGTTCAACTATGAGATGATTCATCCTCGGTTTGCGAAGAACTTTGACTTTCATCCTCCATGGGGTGACTACCGTGAAATTGGTCTGATTCATGAAAGTGACCCCTAGGAGAGACCACCATCACCACCAAATGCTGATAAGTACTCCCTTCGGACTCCTGAATCCTATCCTGATGAACTGGCTAAGCACCAGAAGAATGCTGAAAAGAGAGCCAAGAAGGCAGAAAAAGAAAGAGCTCAAGAAGAAGAAAATCGCCGCCTTCTCAAATCTGACGTAGAAAAGAAAAGGCCGAAGGAAAATCAGAAGGACGTTCTAAGCGCAAACATGATCCAAGCACTACTGCATTGAATAAAAAGAGTGCACCGAAGAAGAAGATGGTTGAACCTACCGACAGAAATGCCGAAAGCAATTCTTTTGATCAGGATGATCCACCGCCAACAACAGATGAAGTTGATGCTGCTCTCAATGAGCAAGTGAACATCACAACTTCTACAGTGCTACCTGATCTTCAGGCTTGTGCAGTTCCAATAGCACCAATGAAGAAGATCATTTTGAAGAGAAAGACTCCACCTAGAACTGTTACTATGAAGGATTTTGTGGACACAACTCCTCATCCTGAAGAAATAAACTTGCAGGATTTGGTAGTTGATGCTCCAGTCGGCACTGCCAAGCCAGGTGAGCAAATTCCAAAGCCTAAAGTGAAGAAAATCAAGGCTCCTACCACCAAGCAAACTGCACCTCAAGATGCTGCACCGAAGGAAAAGGCTGCCTAGTTTGCTCCCACTTTGACTCAACCATTGGCTTCAATGCCTCCATCTGAGTAGGTTCCAGTGCAAACTGCTCCGGCTGCACAAACAGATGTCGAATCTGATGCTCGACATTACTAAAATCATGTATTCATCATGGAGCAACTTGATAAGTTTGTGAACAATCCATTCGATGGTGAAGTGGCATCTTTGCCAATCCCTCCTGAAGTCATTTCCCACGCATTTGATGTTGATCAAGATATGAGAAAAGATTCCATTGAAATGAACACACTCACTGCCGAACTCAATGACCTGGATGGTCGAATGAAAACTACATCCTCAAAGTTTGTCATCAGACAACTTGAAGAGTCTTACATGGATGTCAACCAGGCTTTGACTATACTCTGCAACAGAAGATTGGGTTTCCATTCAGATCTAGATAATATTGTTCAAAAGATCTGCCATGAGAATCAAGCACAAACCACTGGCTATAATGATCTTGTCAAGGGACACATTGATCAAACTGCTCAATAGACACGGAAAAAGAGAAAGAAAACTGTGAAGAAAAATGCTCCCCCTCCTACGACTGGAAAGTCTCCTGATCATTCAGAAGCTCATCTTGCGAAAGAAAATTCCCCAGAGCAAGCAATTCCCTCGCCAAGGTCAACTGAACCAGTGCTTGTGGCATCTCCTATTCATGATGATATTCCTTCTCGGCCTCATGTCTCAGAAGAAGGTGAAATTCCTCAGTCCGTTCCTCAAGCTTCTCCTACTCATGAAGAATCAAATGTTTCGGTTCCTCCCTCTGCACAACAATCGATTCCCGAAGGATAACCCCAACAGTGTCCAGTTCCTGATTCCACTTCAGTGCCACCTGTTAAAGAATCTTCTCCCTCTCAACTGCGGATTTCCATCTACACAGCGTAAAGAATTTCTGATGTTGGTCTGTCTGTAATTAGATCTGCTTTTGCTCATCATATAGACTCTGTGGTATATGGATATGAAGTGATTTCAATGGAAGATGAACTCAAATATCCATATCATCGTGAACAAGTGTCGTTGTTCTCGACTGGTGTTGGTGCCAAAGGTCCGTTATTCAATCGGAATACGCACCCTCAATTCTTTTAGGAAAGTCCTTACAATGGGCTCGCACATCTGAATCGCCTTGTTTCTGGACCCAAGAATAGGCCATCTATAATTCCCGGATTCTCTATGACAACCGAAATATATTTCCTCATGAGTTCCCGGACTTCTCAGCTATGAAGAGTATTGGTTGCTTTGATCCGGTGCCGCAAGATCTAGAAGATTTCTGCCTCACAAATGTCTTTGCATTCGAGCATCCATGGAACAGAGAACTCGTACTTCAGTTCTATGCAACTTTGTATATCTCTGGTGATGAATCTGATGGCTCAAAGTGAATCGTGGAATGGATGACCGAAGGGAAATGCATAAAATGCACTTCAACAGATTTGTCTCACATTTTCATTTCCCTCGATTCAAGCATGGCAAATCTGAAATTAGAGTACACAACATTGATGTTATTTTAGATGAAATCTTTCGATGCACCATGGACAAAGAAAATATTCATGACTACAATGGTCCTCCCGTGCCCGAGCATTTGAATTTCGAGAATCAGACTCTATACCATTTGCTCACCTACACCATTTGCCCTCTGGACGGGATGAATACAGATAATGTCATCTCTGATGTTCTTCGAAATGGCATATATGCAATCTCCGAGCGATATGTCTTTGATGTTGAGGATATGTTTCTGCGTATCTTAAAGGACTCTGCTCAGCATCCAAAACCCATCAAAGTCTATGCACCATGGATTCAGAAAGTTTTTGATCATGCCATGCATACAGAGTACCTGGCGAAAGTGAGTCACAAAAGCTTCGTTCCTCCAGTACGTGATACACTGCAAGTCTGGGAAGATATCTATTCAGGTAAATCGCCAGACTCAAGCCATCAAGATTATCACAAGATGTTCGATGGGCCACGTCTGCCTCAGCGTGAGCGAAAGATATTTCATCAACCTCCATCGCAGCTTGAAGTCAGTATGCACACACAACAGCTATTGTTGCAGCATATGGTTGAGGACCGGCAAGAGAAAGAACATCTTGCTGCCGAGCTAAATGCCATCAACAACCGAACCAAAGTAGTGCATATGATTACATCTGAAAATAAGAAGCGCCATTGGAAATTACTTCGATAGTTCTTATCCAAGAAACAACCCCTGGCCGTCGATCTAAAAGAACTTTATGACTATCTTGACAAATGTTTTTCTGATGAAGATACCCAAGATTGCATTAGACCTCCTCTGCCTGCTCGTGAGCCCACAATAGATTTACTTCATTTTAAGCTTCACAAATTGATCAAAGAATCTGAAGCCACCTCACCGACAGAGAAACCTGCCGAAGGAATTGTACTTTTACATATCACTCAAGTGGCTAATCCAAATGTGCCTTCATCCTCTCAGCCTCAAGCTGCCATTCCTGAAGGAAAATCTGCTGCTGCTGACGATGAAGATCTTCTAGTTACTTCAAAATCACAAACCTCCTCGGACAGTTCTTATGGCGAAGCCATAGAGAGAATCAACTTCACTGGTTCTGTACTCATGTTATTCATCACCTTTTTTACACTAGTTGACAAAAGGGGGGAGAATTACATCGAGTTTCGGTAGATTTTCCTTTTGCGTTCCGTTGATTTGGTTTCGTGAAAATTTTGAAACTTATGCCTTAAATACTATCTATGCTATGATGTCAAACTTCTGTGTTGTAATGTTAATAACCCCGCGTGCTGCACTATTTCTCTCGAAGCATTTGTTTTGCAGGTGAAATTATTGTCAGAAGTTATGAATGATTGCACTACAATCTTGATGGATTATATGTCATCAGTGCGAATCATTATCTCGAATGATTGAAATCTCCTCTATATACTTCAATGAATTGAAGGAGAATTTTATCTCATATCTTTTTCCCTGCATACATCTAGGGGGAGTATATTCCATCATCGAGCCAAGTAATGCTAATTCACTCTTGTTCGATTTTTTTCACTTATCTATCTTCACTTCGATGATTATCTATTTTCTCAACAACCGTCTAAAAATGGGGATATTGTTGCTGCAATGATAGGCCCCTTATGTTTTGGAGTTTGTTGACATAAACAGTTTGGGACTTATGTGTTTGCTAGTGCACACAGAGCAACAGGTCCCTGATATCACGAGGAGTTTGAGTTAAACAATCAGGATAATCTGCCTGCGCTGCAGTGAAGGTTATCACCGAAGATTATGATAACAAGAGTGACCCACAAAAATTGCTAAAGTGAAGCAATTGGTTCGCTGTCTGTTGGAAGAAAATGACTGCGTCGGAGGAGATCGAAGACGAAGTGAAGACATAGCATTTATTTCGTTGTTCTTCTTCTCTTTATTGAGTCATAGGACCACCGTACTATTAAGAGGGGTGTCACATTCGATACTTTGATTCTATGATGCTAAACCCAAGTCATATGGAGGTTGCAAGAGAAATCTCTTTGTGTTCCTAGCGAATACTTGCCAGCAAGAGACTGCGATCTTCTTCGCTGTAAGAGATTTGTCTCAGACCAAGGAGTTAGCATTACTTGTTCCTCAAGTAAGGTTACTGTTGCTCCAAAATCCAACCGTTTTAAATGTGTCGGTTGGCCATTGGTTGGACCATGTGTCCAAAATGGCCATTTACCATCAGGGAAGGTTGCAGCTATAAACAGCCACCCCGTTCTGGCTTTATCCGGTGGCTGCTCCGTTTGATTCTGAGAAGATTGTTCAGCAACCCCATCTGTGAGCGATTTGAGTTTAAAATACAATGACAGAAAACCCCTAGAGCCGAAGAATTAGATAGTGGTTCAGGATCACTCGAATCTAAGTCCAGTACGCTCCGCCTATTACTCTTGAGAGCTGCAAAGTCTCTTGATGGTTAGGTGTCAATTTCTTCAGAGACCAAGAGTGATTGTGGTTCTCGAAGAAGAAGTTTGTAAAGGTTCGGAGATCGCCTCAAGTATCTACCATGAGTGATCGACATTGGTTGACGAACCAATTGTCGAGGAGAATAGGGTGAAGAATGTTTATCTTCCGTGTTAAGTCACATCCCCTCCAACCAGACATAGTCCTTGTGTAGGGACGAACTTGTCGCACAAATACCCTGTCGCCATCGAGCACCACTAGTTACCTCTGCTACCCATGTTTACATTCGATATGTTTTCCTTCATGTGATTTGTCTCTATGGATGTTTTAGTTTCCATTTGGTACTTAGTTATAGCTCGCTGTAGTTTGTTTTTCATTCGCTCCGCTGTTGGGTTCCGAGAGTTTTGAGATTTCCGAAGAAATTTTAAAACTCCCACTCACCCCCTCCCCTCTGGTAGACAAACTTCATTCCTACACCACCGCTGGCTCAAATCAATTGAAAACGACTTACTACTCTATTCATCAAGGGTGCATACTCCTTAAATTCACCTTTGAGCTCTCTGAGGCTGTCATGGTAGGATTCATCCTCGGAGTCATCCTCCTATAGTGAAGTGATATTGGCAGACGTCCACTGTGGCCCCAAGAGCACACGGTACTTCATGTCATCATCATACCAATTCATGTGTTCCCCGTACGACTCCCAGCCAACCACTCTCCTTTCGCCGTCTTTGCGATACCTCCTCTCGTCCCACGCTTTCACGTGCTCCGCATGCTCATGCCCCTAGTCTATGATCGACTGACAATGATCAACCAAAGCTGTGAGAGCTGAGTGGACAAGCGTCGGTGGCACACACTTGAATTGTAGCATGGAACCCAACAGCCTTGCTCTCGTGAAGTATGACGTGTAGTGTTCTTCATACTACATCTGAAAGGCCTTCGTTGTTGGGAATTGTTGCATGGAAAACAAAAAATTTCTACGCAAACGCAATGATCTATCCATGGAGATGCATAGCAATGAGGGGGAGAGTGTGTCTACGTACCCTCGTATACCGTAAGCGGAAGCATTTCACAACGCGGTTGATGTAGTCAAACTTCTTCGCGCTTCAACCGATCAAGTACCGAACACACAGCACCTCCGCGTTCTACACACATTCAGCTCGGTGACATCCTCACCTTCTTGATCCTGCAAGATGTCGAGGTAGTAGATGAGTTCCGTCGGCACGACGGAATGGTGACGGTGATGGTGAAGTGATCTACTCACATGGTGACTACGAAAATATGACCGGTCGTGTAAATGGTGGAGGGGGCGCCGCACACGGCTAGGCAATTGTCTGGGGTGTGCGAGGCGCCCCCCTCCCACATATATATAGATGGGAGGGGCAGGGGAGGCAGCCTGGCGCACCACATAGGTGGCCAGCCAGCCCTAGGGCTCCTGCCCTGGCCGCGCCCCCCTGCCATGTATCCCCAAGGGGGAAGGAAAGAGGGGGAGAGAGGGAAGGAAGTGGGAATCCTAGTCCACACTTTCCTTTCCCTTCCCCCTTTCCTTCTCTTCCTTAGGCCAACCCATATGGGGGGCGCACCAGCCCCTTATGGCTGGTGCGTTTCCCCTCTTGGCCCATAAGGCCCATATCTTTTGCCGGGGGTGCCCGGAACCCCTTCCGGTGACCCGATAAGTATCGTGTACCCCCCAAAACACTTCCGGTGTCCTAATACCATTGTCCTATATATCAATCGTTACATCTTGACCATTTCGAGACTCCTCTTCATGTCCATGATCTCATCCGAGACTCCGAACAAAATTCGGTCACCAAATCACATAACTCATATAATACTATATCGTCATCAAATGTTAAGCATGTGGACCCTACGGGTTCGAGAACTGTGTAGACATGACTGAGACACCTCTCCGGTCAATAACCAATAGCGGAACCTGGATGCCCATATTGGCTCCTACATATTCTACGAAGGTCTTTATCGGCCGAACCGTTATGACAACATACATAATTCCCTTTGTCCATCGGTATGTTACTTGCCCGAGATTCGATCATCGGTATCTTCATACCTAGTTCAATCTCATTACCAGCAAGTCTCTTTACTCATTCCTTAATACATCACCTCGTGACTAACTCCTTAGTCGTTTTCTTGCAAGCTTCTAACATGTATTACCGAGAGGGCCCAGAAATACCTCTCCGATACTTAGAGTGACAAATCCTCATTTCGATCTATGCCAACTCAACAAACACCTTCGAAGATACATGTAGAGCATCTTTATGATCACCCAATTATGTTGTGATGTTTGATAGCACAGAATTCATTCCTCCGATATCCGGGAGTTGCATAATATCATAGTCGAATGAATATGTATTTGACATGAAGAAAGCAATATCAATAAAATTGAACGATCATTATGCTAAGCTAATGAATGGGTCTTGTCCATCACATCATTCTCCTAATGATGTGATCCCATTATCAAATGACAAATCATGTCAATGGTTAGGAAACCTTAACCATCTTTGATCAACGAGCTAGTCTAGAAGAGCTTCACTAGGGACACGGTGTTTATTTATATATTCACATATGTATTAAGGTTCCCGATCAATACAATTCTAGCATGAATAATAAACCTTTATCATGAATAAGGAAATATAAAATAACAACTTTATTATTGCCTCTAGAGCATATTTCATTCATTCGTGTGGCCCTCATCCGCAATGGCGGTAGCATTTGTCAAAATGTAAATGGAAATAGTGAGCAACTTCATTTCGCAAAGCCACATTTTTGGTGCAACAACTTTGATCATAGTTATTAGCACTCCATTCTCCATAAATGGGTGCAATGACTGTTGCCGAACGCATGGTGTACTTAGAGCATCTACAATCGGGCCTCTCATACCCATCTCAAATGCCCGGGCAGGCCGTCCGGTCTCTGACCAGTTGATACGTCTCCGTCGTATCTATAATTTTTGATTGTTCCATGCCAATATTATTCAACTTTCATATACTTTTTGGCAACTTTTTATACTATTTTTGGGACTAACATATTGATCCAGGTGCCGGTGCCTCTGTTTGTTCCATGTTTTTGGTTTCGCAGAATATCCATATCAAACGGAATCCAAACGGGATAAAAACGGACGGAGCTTATTTTTGGAATATTTGGAAAATTCCGGAAGAAAAATCCACACGAGACGGTGCCAGAGGTGGCCACGAGGCAGGGTGGCGCCCCTGACCCTCGTGGGCCACCTGTAAGGCGGTTGATGCCCTTCTTCGGCTGCAAGAAAGCTAATTTTTGGTAAAAAATCACGTCGAAGGTTTCAGTGCAATCGGAGTTACGGATCTCCATATATATACGAAACGGTGAAAGGGGAGCAGAGGAGAATGCAGAAACACAGAGAGACAGAGAGACAGATCCAATCTCAGAGGGGCTCTCGCCCCTCCCATGCCATGGAGGCCAAGGACCAGAGGGGAAACCCTTCTCCCATCTAGGGAGGAGGTCAAGGAAGAAGAGGAAAAAGGGGACCCCTCTCCTCCGGTGGCGCCGGAACGCTGCCATGGCCATCATCATCACCGCAATCTTCACCAACAACTTCACCGCCATCATCACCAACTCTTCCCCCTGTATGCAGCGGCGTAACCTCTCTCTTACCCGCTGTAATCTCTACTTAAACATGGTGCTCAACGCTATATATTATTTCCCAATGGTGTATGGCTATCTTATGATGTTTGAGTAGATCCGTTTTGTCCTATGGGTTATTTGATGATCAAGATTGGTTTGAGTTGCATGTTTTATTATTGGTGTTGTCCTATGGTGCTCTCCGCGTCATGAAGCGTGAGGGTCCCAGCTGTAGGGTTTGCA
Organism: Aegilops bicornis; assembly: GCA_021605145.1. Lineage (NCBI taxonomy): Eukaryota > Viridiplantae > Streptophyta > Magnoliopsida > Poales > Poaceae > Aegilops > Aegilops bicornis. The sequence continues at coordinate 328,009,903 of CM038673.1, forward strand.
ATATGTTCATGATTTGCTTATGGTGGGTGGCGTGAGTGACAGAAGCAGAGACCCGAGTAAGTAGGTTGTTTGTGTATGGGATAAAGAGGACTTGATACTTTAATGCTATGGTTGGGTTTTACCTTAATGATCTTTAGTAGTTGCGGATGCTTGCTAGAGTTCCAATCATAAGTGCATATGATCCAAGTAGAGAAAGTATGTTAGCTTATGCCTCTCCCTCAAATAAAATTGCAATAATGATTATCGGTCTAGTTATCGATTGCCTAAGGACAAATAACTTTCTCGTGACAACAAGCTCTTTACTAAAACTAATTTAGTTGTGTCTTTATCTAAAGAGCCCCTAGCTTTTATTTACTCACTCTTTACTTTCTTGCAAACCTATCGAAAAACACCTACAAAGTACTTCTAGTTTCATACTTGTTTCCGGTAAAGCAAACTTCAAGTGTGCGTAGAGTTGTATCGGTGGTCGATAGAACTTGAGGGAATATTTGTTCTACCTTTAGCTCCTCGTTGGGTTCGACACTCTTACTTATCGAAAGAGGCTACAATTAATCCCCTATACTTGTGGGGTATCAAGACCTTTTTACGGCGCCGTTGCCGGGAGCAATAGCGTGGGGTGAATATTCTCGTGTGTGCTTGTTTGCTTTATCACTAAGTAATTTTTATTTGCTGTTCTTAGTTGTTCTTTATCTTTAGTTATGGATATGGAACACGAAATACCAAAAAATTTAGGTGTACTTGCAGCTCATGGAGATGAGGAACCTCCTAAAACCCTCGATGCTCGTTATGTGACAGAAATTATGTACTACTTTGATAATCCAGAGAAAATCCCATTCAATTTGGCAATGGGAGTAATGTTGGATCAACGTGAATACTTTAGGGATTATCGCTTGACACAAAAAGGGAAACTATTATGGGATAAAATTTATATATTGAAGTGGTATGCTCGGCAAGTATGCTTGAGTTATGATTATACTTGTTGCTCTAGGATGAAGGCTCCACATCTTCCCTTTTCATGCAATTTAATGATAATGAAACCTTGGCTTCTTATGCTAGAGGCATATATGATTACTATGATGTGGAACAAATAGAAGAATTTGTTGCTTTCAAGGGTGCTTATGAAATTGAATCCATGTTTAAAGAGTTTGAAGGTTTTGATGATGTTGTTTATAGACCTGAAAATTTAGCTATCCTCAAATATTTCTATGAGAATTATGAATACAATTATGATATTAATGCACTTATTGAGAAAGTCTCCGCTGTCCAAGAAGAGACTAATATTTTGCAGGAATCTATGGAAGAAGAAATTAATGAAACCGTGAGCTCATTAGATGAAAAAGATGAGGAGGAGAGCGAAGAACAAAAGGAGGAAGAGCGGATTGATCACCCGTGCCCACCTTCTAATGAGAGTAACTCTTCAACTCATACATTGTTTAATTCCCCTTCGTTGTTACCGAAGGATGATTGCTATGATGACTGTTATGATTCGTTTGATTCTTTTGAAATATCCCTTTTTGATGATGCTTGCTATGCTTGTGGCCAAGATGCCAATATGAATTATGCTTATGGAGATGAACTTGCTATAGTTCCTTATGTTAAACATGAAATTGTTGCTATTGCACCACACATGATAGTCCTATTATCTTTTTGAATTCTCCCAACTACACTATATCGGAGAAGTTTGCCCTTATTAAGGATTATATTGATGGGTTGCCTTCTACTATTGCACATGATGATTTTGATAGATATAATATGCATGTGCTTGCTGCACCTACTTGCAATTATTATGAGAGAGGAACTATATCTCCACCCCTCTATGTTTCCAACACGATAAAATTGCAAGAAACTGTTTATACTATGCATTGGCCTTTACTTTGTGTGCATGAATTGTTCTTTTATGATATGCCGATGCATAGGAAGAGAGTTAGACTTCGTCATTACATGATATATGTTACTTTGTGCTCATTACTAAATTACAAATCATTGTTAATTAAAATTGGCTTTGATATACCTTGGCATCCAGGTGGATTCATTACTTGAGCACTATATGCCTAGCTTAATGGCTTTAAAGAAAGCGCTGCCAGGGAGACAACCCGGAAGTTTTAGAGAGTCATTTATTTTTGTTGAGTGCTTTTATATAGTTTAAAAACAAAAGTAAAGAGGGGAACCCAAAACTTTTCAAAAGGGAAAGTGAAAGTGAGAAAGACAAGCATTGTTGATGTGGGAGAGCTCCTTGAACTTTGTTAATGCTCACGGCAACTTTGTGAATCTTGATTACAGAAACTTTTCAACAAAAATATATATCCCCTTGTACAATTCCATTGTATTATAAAAATAATGTGCCAAGGTTTGCCTTTAGGATGTTTACAATACTTGTTGGTTTGTACGATGCAAGACAGAAACTTTGGCTGTAGTGCGCGATTTTTATTTTTTACTGGAACGTCAAATGGTTCTGATTCTTTTTGCACTGTCTTTCTATAGAAATTGTTTATTTTTCCTATTTTTTGCCGAATTTTTCAAGTATCAAAAGTATGGTGAATGTTCAGATTATTTTAGACTGTTCTGTTTTAGATAGATTCTGTTTTTTATGCATAGTTTGCTTGTTTTGATGAAACTATCAATTTATATCAGTGGATTTAGCCATGAAAAAGTTATATTACAGTAGACACAATGCAAAAACAAAATATGAATTGGTTTGCAACATTACTTAAAGTAGTGATTTACTTTATTATACTAACGGATCTTACCGAGTTTTCTGTTGAAGTTTTGTGTGGATGAAGTGTTCGATGATCGAGAAGGTTTCGATGTGAGAAGAAGGACGAGAGGCAAGAGCTGAAGCTTGGGGATGCCTGAGGCACCCCAAGTAAATATTCAAGGAGACTCAAGCGTCAGGCCAAACCCTCCGGCTGGGCGGCTTTCCCATGACCGCTCGCTCGGCCGTTAAGCCAATGATGACTTCTCAGGTCATCGAAATTGCCTCCGTGTTGACTCCTAATACTCCAAACGGATGGATCCGACGGAGTTGTCATCTTTAAACAAACTCCTGGATCACATCGCCGCCATGGGGGGTCGCCACAGACTATGATCATATTGGGCGTAAACCCGATCTGAGAGAAATCAAATCTCCGCAGATCACCCATCAGATAGCGGTCATAGAGGAGAAAAACAACAACTCTTCCTCTATGTTGAAGACGAGCTATGTTCGGATTTCTGAGCTCGAAGATCCGGATACTTGTCCGCGGAATGACACTCCTAGCCCTCTGAATCTGGAATTGGGCTTTGGGCCCGGAAAATCATTTGACAACCCGGAGCCCGAACTAATAAGCTCAGAAGTTTTTCAAACTCCGGACTCCAAATTGGGCCAGGGTTCGGATTTAAAGCCACCCATCCACCACAAGCAATATTTGACAAGCAATTCTGGTCCTCCGGATGTATGCGGCCTCATGTACATACGACAGCAGTCTCAGGAAACAGTCCATCACTTTTGGGCCAGATTCCTCCTTGTTAAAGACAAGATTAAAAATTTCCGCGACGAGGACGTAATTAGAGTATTCTGCAATAATATCATGAACGAAGGAATCCATCAACCGTCGTCGTATATTACACTTGCTGACTTGGCAACCATAGTATAGAAGTACTGCACAATGGAAAGCGCCTGGAAAACTCAAACAGCTCGATGGGAACCACTGGTCTCCACTCAACCCCTCCGGCGGGCAAAAGGGATGCACCCTCGGGCGCACTCGGCCCCATAGTGAAGAAAACTAAGCCCACTGTCGGTGTCAAAACCAGCGGATCTCGGGTAGGAGGTTCCGAACTGTGCGTCTAAGGCGGATGGTAACAAGAGGTGGGGGACACGATGTTTACCCAGGTTCAGGCCCTCTCGATGGAGGTACTACCCTACTTCCTGCTTGATTGATCTTGATGATATGAGTATTACAAGAGTTGATCTACCACGAGATCGTAGAGGCTAAACCCTAGAAGCTAGCCTATGGTATGATTGTTCTGGTCCTACGGACTAAACCCTCCGGTTTATATAGACACCGGAGGTGGGCTAGGGTTACACAGAGTCGGTTACAAGGGAGGAGATCTACATATCTGTACTGCCAAGCTTGCCTTCCATGCCAAGGAGAGTCCCATCCGGACACGGGACAAAGTCTTCAATCTTGTATCTTCATAGTCCAACAGTCCGGCTAAAGTATATAGTCCGGCCATCCGACGATCCCCTATTCCAGGACTCCCTCAGTAGCCTCTGAACCAGGCTTCAATGACGATGAGTCCGGCGCGCAGGTTTGTCAGGCGGGTTCTTCCTCCGAATACTCCATAGAAGATCTTGAACACAAGGACAGTTTCCGGCTCTGCAAAACAAATTCCACATACCTTCGTAGAGAGAATAATATTTCCACAAATCTAATCTGCTGACATGTTCGGCAGCATGACATCATACCACGGCCCGGTCATTATTCGAACCGTTTTTCTCAACCAGCTACTGCACATATTGCGAGGCGGTTTTCTTGGCACGTCTGTCAAAGCAGAGATCGTGTCCCCTTATCACGGGATTCTCATCAATACGGGTGTGGGTAACCCAACCGCGCCATCAATTATGGTGCTTGGGGAATAAGGAGTTTACCATGTAGGTGGAGAGGCGCATAGCTTCTTCCGCCCTCATAAAAGGATAATGATTCACCCTTTTCACCCACGCCTTCTTCCTCCTTGCACATCCATTCTTGCGCACTCGAGCTCCAGCGCCCAAGTTCGCATTTTTCTCCTCAAACTACTCCAAGCATGTCCGGAGCAGGAGGCAAGTGGATGGTCTCCTCCATCATGGAGGAGAACATCACAAAGCTACGGGGAGCCGGATATCTAGCCACGAATATCGCACACCGGCTACTAGATGCGGGGCAGATTGTCCCGACGCCAGAACCCCATGAGAGGGTGGTTTTTCTTACCCACTTCGTCCGCGGACTGGGATTTCCCCTCCACCCATTTGTCCGCGGGCTCATGTTCTACTATGGGCTGGACTTTCACGATCTGGCCCCCAATTTCATCATCAACATCTCGGCGTTTATCGTCATGTGCGAGGCCTTCCTCCGCATCAGGCCCCACTTCGGCCTGTGGCTGAAGACCTTCAATGCTAAACTGAAGGTGGTGGTCAGCCAGCAAGCGGAGTGCGGAGGCGCCATGGTGGGCAAAATGCCTTACGTCACCTGGCTCGAAGGATCCTATGTGGAGACCATAAAGGGGTGGCAATCGGGGTGGTTCTACATCACCGAGCCACGCGACACCAACTAGGTGGCGGCCCCCGAATTCCGATCCAGAATCCCCACGCGGCTCACCTCCTGAAAAGAGAAGGGCATGTGTTGGGGTTCATCGGTGGAGCTGACCAGACTCCAGAAATGCATCAGAAACATGATGAGCAAGAAAATCAAGCTTGTCAACGTGGTCCAGGTCATGCTCTTCTGCCGGATCCTCCCGTGCCAACGAAGGGCATTAAATTTGTTGGAGTTTGACCCGGCCGAGCATCAGACGCTGCGGGAGCTCTTCGACACGACGCACAAGGACGTCTGGAAGGTGCTATTCAAGGGCGCCGGGGTACCTCCTCCCCTTACCAAGGACCGCGGACTCAGCGCAAAGCGCCCTGCCAATCCGGTAAGTCTTTTATATCTCATAAGATGTTTATTTTCCCCATTTTAACCATGTGGGGGATCTAAGCCTCCACGCCATTCAACAGGACTGGGTAGAGACAGCGGAGCTGATCGATTGCCTAGCCCCCCTGCCTGAAGATCCAGCAGATGCTCTCCTAACGGAGATGCTGGTTCCGGCACCTTACGAGGTGCTGGTGAAGAAGGTCAAGAAGAAGGCCACGGGGACCTGGAAGGGCCTCCGGCGCAAGGTTATATCGGACTCATCGTCCGAAAACACCGAGGTGCACTCCTCCCACGAAAACGAGGATGAGGAAGAGGAAAGTTCTCCCCCCCCCCCAGCCGGGGGAGACAAGAAAAGGAAGGCCGCCCCATCCGAGGAGGCCGAAGGGTCCATGAAGGGAAGGACCCTCCTCCCGGGCTGCTCCACGACGGCCACCTATAGCGACGACGAGTGGTTGCCCAGGGACAAGCCCCTGGCGAACTCATAAGTATCCGGATACCATAGTAATTCATAGTATGTTTTATTGCACTGCTTCTCATCACGCCGAACATGATTATGCAGTCCGTCCCGAGCCCATATCAACGTCGTCGGATGGTTCTTTGGACCCGTCGGATATGAATAGTGATTCACTTCCGACCGCCGCCTCCCCTCGCCCTGCGGACAACGTCGAGGTGTTTTCTCAAAGGGCACCGAGCCGAGGGGAGGTAGTCCTGGAGGTGCCTCAAGGCGACATTCCGGACCCTGGGCGCAAGGGGAGCAAGACTCCCATGGGCTCAATTGACTGACCGAACAACTGCGCCGGAACCTCCAGTGGTTCCGGACTCTGTCAGGCGACCCCTCGTTAAGAGGGGCAAGCTGCCTGTGCCGGTGGCCTAGGGCCATCCAGAGGCACCGGACAACTTGTTGGAAGCGCTTCATGGCGCTTCCATCGACGAAGAGCACCGCACTATCATGAGTGCGGTGATCGAGAAGGTTCAGTCCGCCAAAAGCGGACTAACTGAAGCCTGTGCCAGCCTCCTAATAGGCTTTCAGGTAAGTAATCAAATTATAAGAAAATATTACCGCATAGACAGTAGCCCCTGATGCTCCGTTGGGCGTTCGCGAAGAAAGGCCGAATAGAGGATCAAATAATGACCGCAGGGGTCTAATCGGAATATGTCTATGTCCATATGCAGGCTTCGCCGCTAGCCGCTGCCGCGCGTACCGCGGAGGTTGCTGCGCTGAAGCAGGACCTTGAGCGGTCCAAGGAAGAGCTCGGCCTTGCCAAGAGGCAGCTCGAAGAGAACAAAGGCAAGTCATGCCCCGTCTGTACATTATTAAGATTTGGTTTTAGAATAATAGGATTGCCATGAATTTTTCTATGGGCCAAGACCGAAGTGGCGACCCTGCAGAAGGCGCTATCCGAGGCCGAAGACAAAGCGGCCAAGGAGCGCATCGAGCGAGAAAAGCAAGAATCCCGGGTGGGCGAGGTGCAGCAAGAGCTCTAGGCTCTCGCCAAAAAACACGAGTCCTTGGAGCTTGATTCTAAGACGCGAAAGTCCGAGCTTGCGAAGGCCCTTGAAAGCGCACAAAACGCCAAGGCCGAAGCCTAGAAGGCCCTCCAGGAAATTGAGGCGGTTAAGAAGATAGCAGCGGGTAAGGTATTCATTATGCAAAGCAAGCATGTGAAGGAAACTTTCCTTTTACTTATCCGAGTTTGGAGCTCTCCAGGAGCGTTAGCCGATCTTCCCCGCAGTGTGGTGGATGCCGCGGAGTTCTACCGGGCTGAGGAGGGGAGCTCGACGGAGAAGTTGTTCTGGTCTCTGTATACTAGGACCGAACACCCCATGCCCTTGAGCGACCAGCTGAAGCAACTGGTCGAGCTCCACAAGGCGGCCGAATAGGTCATGAAGGGTCTTATAGTCCGGATGTGGCCTGGCGAGCCCCTGCCTGGTAGCTACTTCGGTCTCGTGAGGCGGCTTGTGAACGCCTTCCCACGGCTTGAAGTCATAAAGCGGTCCATCTACATCGAGGGTGCGCGCAGGGCTTTTGCCCGGGCAAAGGTGCACTGGGCGAAGCTGGACGCCGTAAAGCTGGTGAAGGAGGGGCCGCCGGAAGGCAAGGAGCATCACCACCCCGAAATGTATTATGACAGTGTCTTGAAGGGTTCCCGCCTTGTGGCGGAGGAATGTGCTAAGGATTTAATATTCGAATGAATGTACTCATGTGATCCTGTAATGTGAAACGAGTTCATTTGCGCTATGCAATGCTTGTTAATTTAAAATATTACCTTATGTGCGGCTGTTTATGAAATCTGAGGGTTGGCCAGTCGTCGGCTTCTGCCCCCATGTAACTAGTACTGGGGTGTTCGGGATAAACCTGAACACTCTTTATCCCAATTTTGGGTCCTTCGAAGGAGGTGTTCAGCACAGCGAACCAGGCAATCGGACTATAAAGCTTTATCACCCTCACTTAGCCGTAGAAGTCTATAATTTTAAATTTTGGCGAAGCCCCTAGTATTCGGAAGGCCGCATTTGGGGCGCTATATACACCTAAGTCAGGCAAGGCCGACTCCTCGCCCGAAGCGGAAAGAGTCTTTAAGGACTTGAGACCTCTCGGACAGCAACCAGCTCTCGCCTCATCATGGCAGTCAGTTTTCGGCTTTCTCTTCTGAGGTGCTCGTCCGGAAGAATCGGGACACAGTCGTAGTAGTTCTGCCAGCGCTACCTTAGCCGATTTTGCGGAACGTAAGGTACCAAAACATGGGAGCCGGGCCAACCCAACTATCGACCCAAGACATGATTCGGAGCTGATGCATATAATGCTATAAGTTCGGGGTGCCGCACTGTCGAAAGTGTTCGGACTTCTCACGCCGTATTATGGGGTATGCTTAAGCCCCTGGTGTACTAGTCATACTAGAATGTGCGGGTGCAATCTGTCGTAATTAAGTAGACAAGAGAAAGAAAAAAAGAAAGCGTAATGCAATAATAGGCTAACACTACGCATTGTTATTAAATAGTACGTCAAAGCTTACGGATACAAGTAGTGCAATAAGGAAAAAAATAGGACTATTTGACATGTCCTATCAAAGGGCAAGCTGCGTATGGGTATTTAAAACAGGTATTTCGATCGTTATCAGAGACCACCTGGGGATTCCCTTGTATGTCAGAGCTTCTTGCTTCCTTGGTATTTTCTTCCCGTAGTGCGTCCAGCAATCAGACTACCGAAAAGGTCTTCCAGAGAGTAAGGTCCTGAAAGAGAAAATGATAAAGGTATACAGCTCCTGGGGCGGTTGAGCCGCATTGTGGGACGTGCCGTAGTGGTGCCTCCACCTATGCCCATGGTATCTTGAGTGCGTAGTTATGTACGCTGCGTGTACGAATTTCGCCACTTGACTGGGACTAGGACGGAGGTCGAATTGCTAGTCGAGCTCAAAACGTGCCTGTCGATCCGCCTGTGGGGTACTCCGGACTCGCTTGAAGGTGTCCGGGGTCTTTTTTGCTGAATTGGCGGTTTGCCTAATAAGGCAGCTTTGCGCTTCTGCTGCGAGGGCCACAATGTGCTCCTCCGTGCGGAGCGAGCGCTCTGTGTTTCCATTGACTGTTATTACCCCACGAGGTCCTGGCATTTTGAGCTTGAGGTATGCATAATGCAGTACCACATTGAATCTTGCAAATGCGGTTCGCCCGAGCAGTGCGTGATAGCCACTGCGGAACGGGATGATATCGAAGATTAACTCGTCGCTTCGGAAGTTGTTCGGAGATCCGAAGACCACTTCCAGTGTGATTGTGCCCGTGCAATGGGACTCTACACCTGGGATGATGCCTTTGAAGGTGGTTTTAGTGGGTTTGGTCCTCGAGGGGTCTATACCCATTTTGCGCTTGTATCACGATAGAGCAGGTTCAAAGGCTGCCGCCGTCCATAAGGACTCGAGTGAGGTGAAATCCGTCAATGATGGGGTCGAGGACCAATGCGGCAGATCCGCCATGACGGATACTAGTGGGGTGGTCCCTGTGATCGAAGGTGATCAGACAAGAGGACCATGGGTTGAACTTTGTGGCGACTGGCTCCATCGCATAGACGTCCCTTAGTGCACGCTTCCGCTCCCTCTTGGGAATGTGGGTTGCGTATATCATGTTCACCATTTTCACTTGTGGGAGGAACCTCTTCTGTCCTCCCGTGTTCGGCGGCCGGGGCTCCTCGTCGTTGCTATGTAGCCCCTTGTCCTTGTTTTTGGCATTCAACTTGCCGGCCTGCTTGAACACCCAGCATTCTCTGTTGGTGTGATTGGCTAGCTTATCGGGGGTGTCGTGAATTTGACACGAGCGATCGAGTATGCGGTCCAAACTGGACGGGCCCGGAGTACTTCTTTTGAATGGCTTTTTCCGCTGACCGGATTTAGAGACACTGAATCCGGCATTGACTGTCGTATCTTCGGCGTTATCGCCGTTGTTGCAGTGCTTGTGTCTGTTGCGACGTGGTCTCCCATTAGTATCTTTGGTATCTGAAGTGCCAGGATTCCTTGATGTGCTGTTGCTGTGAGCCAGCTAGCTATCTTCGCCCGAGCAAAAGCGGGTCATGAGTGTCGTGAGGGATCCCATAGACTTCGGCTTCTCCTGGCCGAGGTGCGGGGCGAGCCACTCGTCACGGATGTTATGCTTGAATGCCGCTAAGGCCTCTGCATCCGGACAATCGACAATTTGGTTTTTCTTAGTTAGGAACCTGGTCTAGAATTTCCTGGCCGATTCCCCTGGCTGCTGAATTATATGGCTCAAGTCATCAGCATCTAGTGGCCGCACATAAGTGCCCTGGAAGTTGTCAAGGAATGCATCTTCCAAGTCCTCCCAGCTAACAATGGAGTCTGCTGGCAAGCTGTTCAGCCAATGTCGAGCTAGTCCTTTGAGTTTTAGTTGGAGGTACTTGATGGCATGTAGATCATCACCGCGAGCCATGTGGATGTGGAGGAGGACATCCTCGATCCATACCGCGGGGTCTGTTGTACCATCATATGATTCAATATTTACGGGTTAAAAACCCTCTGTGAATTCATGATCCATTACTTCATCAGTGAAGCATAGGGGGTGTGCGGCGCCTCTGTGCCGGGCTATATCACGACGTAGTTCATACGAGTCTTGTATGCTGTATTCGGCCCGGCCGGATTTGCTTTTAGTGTATCTGGCGTGACGATCATCGTCACGAGTTGGGGCGCGACCCCCTGATCCATTGATAGATCTTGTATGCCCTGCTTTGTTTTCCAATATGTCTCGTAGGTCCCGCGAGTTGCCTCGGGCCTTGGTGTTTTTGGTTGTCTGGCGACAGGGTGCGGGCTGGACTTCGGGCTGATATGCCCCTCTGTCTCAGCCACAAGGTGGCCGATCCTCCGCGTCATATGCTGGTGATGTAGGTTTTAATGCTTCCTCCTCGAGTTGGGGTAGCAACCTGCATTTCGGGTAACTCTTGGTTGGGCGTTCGAGTTTGTAATCCTCGGCCGCAAGAACTTCGGTCCATCTATCCGCTAGCCGATCTTGATCAGCTCGAAGCTGCTGTTGCTTTTTCTTCAGGCTATTTGCTATGGCTATAAGCCGGCGCTTGAAGCGCTCCTGCTCGACGTGATCCTCAGGCATAATAAATTCTTCGTCGCCAAGGCTCACCTCGTCTTCGGAGAGAGGCATGTAATTGTCATCCTCCATTTCTCCGTCTGCTGCCTGTTCTGGAGGGCTAGCTTGTTCATCCTCCTGCTCTAAATCTGGCTGGAGGGGATTGTCATCGTCTTCGGCACTATCTGGAGTGTTATTGTCTCTTGTGCCGGTGTCGCTACTTTTGCTATGGCGGGACTTAGAGCGGCGCCGCTGTCGTCGGTGCTTGGGTTGCTTCTTGGAGGGGTCATCCTCTGCTGTCTTATCGCCATCACCTTCTTTGGGCGTATCCACCATGTATATATCATATGATGAGGTGGCGGTCTAGTGCCCTATGGGCGGTGGTTCCTGTTCATCTCCTGCATCATCGTCCATACTGTCGATGTCTTCGGAGTCGAAGTCGAGCATGTCGGTTAAATCGACAGTGGCTATTAAGTGGGTGGTGGGTGGGGAGCGAATTTCTTCGTCGTCTGCATCCCATTCTAGCCGGACATAGTTCGGCCAAGGTTCTCCTGACAAGGAGAGAGACCTTAATGAATTTGGCACATCGCCAAAAGGTGAGTCTTGAAAGATATCATGAGGTAAACTCCATGATCGGTGCCCAATCGGATTCGATAGGCACGGATGCAGGCGGTTCAGAGCCCATGGCCGGGGACGAATCCAATGGTTCGGCAACACGGCTCTCGTAGGAGGTGAAGTCAGCATTCGGCTCTATCGCCACTAAGAGTGCGGCCTCCGTGGCGGGGTCTATCCACCCGTCCTTAGATGGCGCAATTTGTTCTAGATTGAGGGCCGGAGTAGTTGCAGGTGTAATCTCCCGAACACTATCCGATGGCAGAGTTAAGTCATGCTCGTCGTGATTGTGTGGCGCACCAGACATGGGCTCGAATCCGTCGAAGATCAAGTCTCTATGGATGTCGGCAGTATAGTTCAAGTTTCCGAACCTGACCTGATGGCCAGGGGCGTAGCTCTCGATCTACTCCAGATGGCCAAGCGAGTTGGCCCGCAGTACGAAGCCGCCAAATACGAAGATCTGTCCGGGGAGGAAAACCTCACCCTGGATCGCATCGTTGCCGATGATCGAAGGAGCCATCAAGCCTTAAGGTGTCGGCACAGTGGAACTCTCAATGAAAGCACCAATGTCGGTGTCAAAACTGGCGGATCTCGGGTAGGGGGTCCCGAACTGTGCGTCTAAGGCGGATGGTAACAGGAGGCGGGGGACACGATGTTTACCTGTGTTCGGGCCCTCTCGATGGAGGTAATACCCTACTTCCTGCTTGATTGATCTTGATGATATGAGTATTACAAGATTTGATCTACCACGAGATCGTAGAGGCTAAACCCTATAAGCTAGCCTATGGTATGGTTGTTCTTGTCCTACGGACTAAACCCTCCGGTTTATATAGACACCGGAGGTGGGCTAGGGTTACACAGAGTCGGTTACAAGGGAGGAGATCTACATATCTGTATTGCCAAGCTTGCCTTCCACGCCAAGGAGAGTCCCATCTGGACACGGGACGAAGTCTTCAATCATGTATCTTCATAGTCCAACAGTCCGGCTAAAGTATATAGTCCGGTCGTCCGAGGACCCCCTAATCCAGGACTCCCTCACCCACCATTGGACGCAGAACCGTTCTGGAGGGATGGCTCGATAGGCCATGCAAAATACACACGACACCGGATAACGTACCAACCCATGGCCTTAGAGCATGTTTGATACTCTGGCAAGTGGCCAAGAGCGGCAAGGATATCCTCACCAAAAACACCTCAGAGCAATGCCCCTAGAAGGCAGCGACCTCGTAGTCTTGGCGGTCTTGAGACTTTTGCTTCAAACAATCGGCGCAAAGGGCACTCCCATGACCTCGCCAAGTCTCGCCAAGTCGCGGCAATAAACCAATGGAATGACACGGCCATAACTTTCAATGCCAGTGACGAACCAAAATTCTGGTCAGTCAGGGCACCAGCCGCCTTGGTCCTCAATCCAATTGTGGATGGCTTTCGGCTCACTAAAGTACTCATGGACGGCCGCAGCGGACTAAACCTCATCTACGAGGACACACTCAATAAAATGGAAATAGACAGGAGCCGCATCTTGCGAAGTAATATGACCTTCCGAGGAATCATTCCCAGCCGGGAGGCGCGATGCACGGGGAAATTACACTCGACGTGGTATTCGGCACGCTGGAGAACTATCGGTCCGAAGAGATAACCTTCCAAGTGGGCCCTTTCAACAGTGGATATCATGCCCTGTTGGGACGAAATGCATTCACACGCTTCCAAGCTATACCTCATTACGGATACATGAAGCTCAAGATGCCCGGGCCCAACGGTATTATCACTCTCGCCAGTGCTCCAAACATAGCACTCCGCGCCAAAAACAAAACCGCATCCCTGGCCCTCGAGGCACTATCCGAGGCCCTCGCGGCCGAAGAGTTAACCGCACTACGCTCCACTGTGGACAGGGATGACGTAGTCCTTGATAAGCGGCCCAAATCCACCTCCTTCAAACCAGCAGGTGAAATAGTCAAATTTTAAGTCCACCTGACGGACCCCAAGAAGACAGCTTCCATCGGGGCACAGCTAGACCCAACGGTCGACGCTGCACTACGAGCGTTCCTCCGCGAGAACAGGGACATATTCACCTGGCACCCTTCTGATATGCCAGGAATCCCACGGAAGTTGGCCAAACACAGCCTCAATATATTAAAGGGATATAAGTCGGTCAAGCAAACACTGCGGCGCTCTTCCGAACCCAAACGACAAGCTATGGGGGGGGAGCTAGCCAAGTTAACCGAGGGCGGATTCATCAGAGAAATAAAACACCCGGACTGGCTAGCAAACCTGGTGATGGTGCCAAAGAAGGATAAATCATGGCGCCTGTGCGTAGAGTTCAAAGACCTCAACAAGGCCTGCCCCAAGGATCCCTTCCCCCTCCCCCGCATCGATCAGATTATTGATGCTACTGCAGGACACGACTCACTGTGTTTCCTCGACGCATACTCCGGATACCATCAAATCAAAATGAAGGAGTCCGATCAAGCCGCAACGACATTCATTACCCCATATGGGCCTTTCTGCTTCAATACCATGCCCTTTGGGCTTAAGAACGACGGCGCTACCTACCAACGCATGATTCAAACATGCCTGGAGAAACAAATCAGCAAGACAGTGGAAGCATATGTGGATGACGTCATCATCAAGACTAGGCACGTCGAGTCATTAACAGATGACCTGCATTCCACATTCGACAACCTCCATACATATGACATCAAGATCAATCCGGAAAAGCGTGTTTTCGGCGTCCCTGCCGAAAAACTGCTGGGCTTCATCATTTCTAATAGAGGAATTGAGGCAAATCCAGCCAAAATCCAAGCTTTTCACAATTGGCGACACCAACAGACCTTAAACAGGTCCAAAAACTAGCCGGATGTGTGGCAGCTTTAAGCCGCTTTATCTCCAGACTAGGAGAAAAAGCATTGCCACTTTATCGCCTTCTCCGTCGCACTGACCACTTTGAGTGGACGGATGCGGCAACGGCCGAACTGGAAGAAATAAAGGCTCTTTTAGCAAGCAACCCAATCTTGGCCGCGCCGAACGTCGGTGAACCGATGTTATTATACATCTCTGCAACACACCATGTGGTGAGCGCGGTGCTCGTCGTTGAGCGAGAGGAGGACAGACACAAATTCCCACTTCAGAACCCGGTATACTACGTATCCACCGTCCTCACACCATGCAAATCCCGGTACCCTCATTACCAAAAGATAGCATCTGTGGTCTTCATGGCATCCCGGAAGCTACGACACTACTTCCAAGAGTGCTCAATCATGGTGGCTTCCGAAGTACCACTCAATGACATAATAAACAATCGCGATGCTACGGGCCGGATTGCCAAGTGGGCCATTGAGCTCCTGCCGTTCGACATAACATACAAACCGCGCCGAGCCATTAAATCCCAAGTATTGGCCGACTTCGTCGCCGAATGGACAGAGGCCAAACTCCCTAAAGAGTACGGTACATATTCCAATTGGGTCATGCACTTTGATGGCTCTAAAATGCTGGCCGGCTTAGGAGCGGGCGTTGTCTTAACATCCCCCACTGGAGACACAGTTCAGTACGTACTCCAAATATTATACATAGATTCCAACAATGCAGCATTGCACGGTCTTCGGATGGCTGCCTCCATGGGCATACAATGCCTGGAGGTGCGCGGGGATTCAAATCTCGCCTAACATCTTTCTGGAAAGGCTCTTCAAGCCATCCGTGGTGTGGCAGGGCGAGAGCAGCAACACCAGTCCGGATCCGGTTATACCCCCAGATTCGGAGCACAATACCAATATCATCGGGGGCTCAGCCACCAAAATAACACCACCGGCCCACCTAATAATGGCAGTAATTGCCCCATGGACCTAACCCTTCTTGGCCTACCTTAATAGGCGAGAGCTCCCTGAGGATCAGAATGAGGCTCGCTGTATTGTTCGGCGCTCGAAGCCTACAAGTCCACAACGGAGAGCTCTACAAGAAAAGCGCTACCGGAGTCCTCCAAAGATGTATCTCCAAAAAAGAGGGACGACAGCTCCTGGCCGAAATCCATGCTGGTCTTGGCGGTCACCACGTCGTGGCTCGGGCCCTTGTAAGTACAGCCTTCCGTACATGTTTCTTTTGGTCGATGGCCCGAGCAGATGCACAGGACCTTGTCCAACGTTGCGTTGGGTGCCAGATTTTCGCCAATCAAAGCCATATGCCGCCACCGCTCTACAAACAATCCCCATTACTTGGCCTTTCGTGGTCGTGGGGCTTGATATGGTAGGACCCCTTAAAGGAGGAAGCCATAAGAAAAAAATATGCTGGTCATGGTAGATAAATTCACCAAGTGGATAGAAGCCAAACCAGTTAAAACGGCCGAAGTCGGACCAGTGATAAACTTTATATCCGGTGTCGTGCACCATTATGGTGTCCCACACAGTATCATCACCGATAACGGCTCCAATTTTACAGCCGATGAAGTGAAAACCTGGTGTGCTAACCTGGGCATTAAGCTTGGTTACGCCTCCGTCTATCACCCACAAACAAACGGTCTAGTCGAACAAGCTAATGGTCTTATCATGAGCGGCATTATGTCTAGACTAGTGCGGTCTTTGAAAGAATCAGACAAGCACTGGGTTGAGGAGCTCGACTCCATACTCTGGGGGCTGTGGACCACGCCCAATCGCACTACCGGATTCACACCATTCTTCATGGTGTACGGTGCAGAGGCCGTTTTGCCCTGTGACATCATTCATGACTCACCTCGAGTGTGCATGTATGAAGAGAGAGAGGATGAGCTTGATCGACAGGACAGTCTAGATGCCCTGGAGGAGGAGCGCGACGTTGCAAAAGTCCGTTCTGCATTCTATCAACAACATGCTCGCAAATACCAAAGCAGAGAAGAGTGGGCCAAGACTTATAATGTTGGTGAACTCGTTCTACACTTGCCAGAAAAGAAAAAGGAAAAACTCAAGCCCAAGTGGGAGGGTCCCTTCATCATAGATGACGTTCTCACTAGAGGAGCGTACCGCCTGCGTGATGCTTCGGACAATCGCTTAGAGTCGAACCCGTGGAATGCCGCCAGACTCCAAAGATTCTACGCCTAGAGCCGCACTCTTTGTTTGTCTTTTTCTCCCTTTGTTTCCATTTTTTCTCTCTTTTACTTTTTCTCTAGATCTATAGCTCTTATGCGGCCCAACCGCACACCTATGTCGTACATATCATTAAATGTATACGCCCATAATACCTGGGGGCTTCTTTTACAGAAGCTTATTATTATTTTCCGAGCATCAAGCTCATCACATATGTGTCTTGTCCTCATATGTACCTTTTCTTCGCCATTATATGCACCGTTATGACTTAAGTTTTTGCCAAGATGGGTTGCCTGGCTTATGTGCTTAGGCCCTACGTTCACGTTTGTTCGGCAAGGGCATAAAGGGAGCACCTTTGCGATTGTTACAGCCGGGTCATCCAGACTTGTACCTCAGACTGGGTGAAGCCGAAAGCTAGCGTTCTTAAGGGAATATTCGGTCGGCGGACTAAAGATGTTATACCCTAATTACACTGTGAACCCCAGATGTAATCTATACTGCGATTTTTCAATCACAGTCCGGGCATGCACACTAACGCATGTCCACCCAGGGAAAGGAACCCTTAACGGAACTATTCTCTCTCTCGAAGAAGTTTCTTACAATCAACAAGTAATATAACATAGCTAGCCGGATATAACTTGTCTGTTCAAGCAACTATGACCCCTACACCTGGTTTCCACGCATACCCCGGTCTATATTGCCGCTCCGGTCGGAAACACTCCGCACCTTCGGGTCTAGAGGTCAAAGCAAAAAGGTCTGTCGTGACAATCGTTTTACAATCCGGCTAGGGACAAATTTGTCAATTGAAGTACATAGTCACTTGGACTCAAAAACTTCTTCCTCTATGCCTTCTAACAGGCTGTCTAGCTTACAATCCTGTTGGGAAAAGTTGGCGGCTATTTTTACTTGGTCATATACCAAACTAACTAGAATTTCTTGTCCATCTGACCCTCAAGGCCCGACCCGTGCCATATGATTCGGATTAATCTTGGTGTACGGTGTTTTCACCATGGCCCGGGCCTCTCGCGCACCTTCTCGGCAGGCCGATATCTTCCATAACCGAAAACGCCGCCGAGCTCCTTTGAATAGATTCACAAGCTCCTCCATACTTCCTGGAGGGAGGCGGATGGCCACAAAGCCTTGGCAACGCTCTGCATTGCTTGTCGAGCTCGCTCATGCACTTGGGACAGCTCTTGCAGCAGATCGCCTTGAGATCTGGACATTTCCTCTTCAGGATGGCCAGTCAACATACCTGCACACATATATCTGTCAGCTCATTTCTTCGTTGAATTGCATGGAGGTAAGTTCAAAAGCATACTAATATGCCGCCTCGTAGCCTCCTAATTTCATTTACAGCATCAGCTAGTTGGGCTCGTACGTCTTTTAGCTCTTCGCCCGGCAGGGTGTTGGAATCTGTCGGCGTTCTGGGAACGGGGATCCCCAGACTTGCCTGCCTGCGGCCTGCGGCGTGGCTCAAAGGGGGGCCCAGCACGGCCCATCTTCATCAACACAAGCTCAAGACCCTCGCGAGGCCAAGCCTCATGGGCCGGACGACAGGAGCTTCCTCGAGCACGGCCTCCTCGGCTGGCTCGCGAGGAGGCGGAGAGATCAAGGCGGGGTACCTCACGAGGTGCCCATGGCGCAAGTCATGGCGACCAAGGGCGCCAGGCGGGCGCCCGAGGCGGGCGCCAGCCAGCAGTGTCCTCCTTTCCTCTTTGGTGCAAAGGGAGCAAGCGCGGCGAGAGCATCAAGCAAAGGCATCCATTTCGGTGCAACAAGACCAAGACCAGCCCAACGGCAGAAGGAAGTCATTGTGGAGCCCAAGCAAAGGCGTCACCACGTGAGCCTTTGACGCGAGGACCAACTTTAGTCAGGATAAGTGTACCCGATGTTCCCCTTCAAAATGGCCAATTGTTGGCGCCCTTCCCGCTCAATATTTGGGAAGAGGCCCAGGGCCTCTGCCTATAAATAGGACTAGCCTCCCACAGGGTAGAGATCCCGGATCCAGAATAGAGCTAGAGGTCAAGCAATATAGAGAGAGAGAGAGAGCGACTGAACTCCTCCAAGCAGTTCATCGCCCCGGCCAAGAACAGACCCTCGCGAGGTTGTTCTTCCTTGTATTGTTCATCATCATCAGCCCAAGAGACAATCCACCACACCACAAACTAGAGTAGGGTATTACACCACAATGGTGGCCCGAACTAGTATAAACCTTGCGTCTCTTGTGTTGTTCCTTTCATAGTTTAGATCCTAGCGAGGCGGCGGGGTGCAGGTAGGTAGAGGGCGAGATCTCCATGCGCACCCCAGTGTTCGAACCTCAAGGGTCTGCCGGAACCCGAAATCCGACATTTGGCGCGCCAGGTAGGGGTGCGCCGGAATTCGTCTTCCGTCGCCCTGTTCTCCGTCGACCACCGCATCCATGTCTGACGCTCGCCGGACCCGCACCGAGCACCGAGCCGCTCTCGCTTCCCGCGTTGCCCAGACGGCTCCCGTCGGCGGGCGCCCTCGTCGTTCCCCGTCGCCTGCCGTCAACGCCGCCACCGGCCCGGCGGGGAATGAGCAGCAAGCATCGTCCCAGCATCCCTCCGTGAGGCAAGACAGCCGCACTGCTACCCCCTCACTCGCCCCGGCTGGTTCTTCGTCTCGTGCATTCCGCGCGCCCATGGAGGCTCGAGCTGCGCTCATCACGACAAACGAGCTCCTGCGCTACCGTCCAGTCGACGACGTTTATGAAGAGTGGCTCGACCGCGTTGCCGAGCTCGTTCGCGCCGCAGGGGGCTCCCCCGCGCCGTCCGTCCTGCTGCACCGCACCCCGCCCTGCGCGGGCGGCGAAGCTCCGAGGTTGCCTCAGCCGCCTCCCCCTCAAGAAGGCACCCTGGCCCCAAGGCGCGTGGTCCCTAGGCGGAACTCGCTCCGTCCGGCGCCAGCGCGGCAAGAGCAGAGCTGCCAGGAAGTCCCTCGCCCGCAAGAAGCTGCCCGAGTGCTCCCCGCTCCAGCTCGTCGCGACCACGCTCCTGCTCCAGCACGTCATGACCCCGCGCTGCTCCCAGCTGCAGCGCATGGGGACCCGCAAGACCAAGCTCTTCGTCACCCAAGGCCTCCCGTGGCCACAGCAGGTTGTCGTGCCTTCACCACCGAGCTGCGCAGCGTCGCGTGGCCCGGCAAGTTCAAGCCAGACCTGCCTCCTCGCTACGACGGTACGGCCGACCCCGCAGAGTTCCTCCAGCTCTACGAGCTGGGCATCGAAGCCGCCAATGGAGACGAGAAGGTCACGGCGAACTGGTTTCCCATGGCGCTCAAGGACGGGGCCCGCACCTGGCTCCTGAACCTGGCTCCAGGCACGATATCCTCCTGGGACGAGATGCGCACTTCGCCCATCGCCAACTTCAAGGTACTCGTGACCGGCCACCCTCCGTGAGCAACATGCGCCCGCATCAAGCAGCAACCAGGAAGACCTGCGAAATACATCCAGTAGCTTCAACAAATAAGACGCCTCAAGATTCCCAAGGTGACCGAGGAGGCCATCATCTCCGCCTTCTCCGGCCGGTGTGCTTGTGACGTCAAGATGAAGGAGGAGCTGGCGATGCATGAAGACTTGTGCACTTCCTTGAAGCTGTTCAACTTGGCGACCAAGTGCGCGCCAGGTCGAGGAAGGGCGTCTCTCCCTCCTCGAGCTGCCTGCCGTAGACCCAGAAGAGAAGAAACCCAAGGCCAAGGATGTGAAGCGCAAGGGGGCTGCCGTGCTCGCGGCAGAACCGGACACCAAGCGGGGCAGAGATCAGCCCGCGCCTTCCAAGGGCAGCCGGTACTGCGTGTACCATGACCTCCACACCCACAACACCAACAAATGTCAAGAGCTCTGAGCCGTGCGAGAAGGGAGGATCGGCCGACGTCCCGACCGTAGCAACCGGGGCTACGGCCGAGGAGGAGGAAGGAACGCAGGACGCTGGGAAGACCGCGGCCCTCGCCAAGGGTGGCGCGACCAACCTCGCGAGGATCGCAGGTGGGACCCGCCTCGCGAGGGAGGCTGGAGGGATCAGCCTTGCGAGGATCGCCCGCAAGGCAACGCAGGCCTCCCTCCTCTGCCGCCGCAGTCGAGGAGAAATGAAGACCATCATCAGGACAAGGGGGCTGGGGGCTTCCAGGAGCCGCGCGCGATCGCCTGCATCCTGGGCGGCGCGCAAGCCCCAGCCTCTCAACGCATGTTCAAGCAGTTCGCCCGCGAAGTGAATGCCGTCCTCCCCAAGCTCGAGGCCGCACGCCTCTCAGGTGGTCGGCGTGCGCCATCACGTTTAGCTCAGCGGATCAGCTCAAGTGCGTGGCCACAGTCGGAGCCCTCCCGATGCTTTGTTCCCCAATCATCAGCAACGTGCAAGTCACCAGGACCCTCATCGACGGCGGGGCAGGGCTCAACGTCACATGCGTGGAAACGTTCAACAATCTCCAAGTGCCTTACAATCAGCTTCAGCCGACCAAGCCTTTCTCTGGGGTCACCGACGGCTCCACGGTCCCGATTGGGCTGGTTCGCCTCCCTGTCACCTTCGGCGCGCGCGACAACTACCGCACCGAGCTCATCGACTTCGACGTCGCCCACATTCGCCTTCCATACAACGCCATCCTCGGGTACCCAGCGTTGGCCAAGTTCATGGCCGTAACCCACCACGGCTACAACGTCCTCAAGATGCCTGGAAGTGGCGGAGTCATCACGGTGCCCTGCGAAGAGAAAGACGCGGTGTGCTCCACAGGCGAGCCTTTCAGCCGCATCACTTTGGAAGACCCGGATCGCGGAAGCGAGAGGCTTCCGAGACCGCCCCAAGAAGAAGAAGACATCGTCCGGCCTGGCCCCTCGGGAGGCAGGCCCCTCGTGGTCCGCGCTTGGGGGGAACCTCCTTCTATCGCATAGGAAAGCGCGCCCGGCGCCCTCCTCAGGCAGAGCTCGGGGGCTCCTCCCTGGAGGGCCACCGACCTTGCCAAGGTCACGAGGGAGGCGCTTGGGCACCACTTGGAGGCGTGTTTCGAAGCACGTTTCCCTCAAGAAGGAGCAAGGCAAGGAGGGCCAAACCTCAGGAGTTCGTCAGCAAGATCATTCAGGAGCTGTAGGAGTCAAGAGTCATGAGTGGCAGCCGCCGCTTACCTACCGTAGCTCCCCATCCAGGAGAGGATGGTGGGCTGCACGTCTGCATCGACATACTAGGGCTCAACCGTGCAGCCTCTCAGGAGCGCCTCTGGCCCTCTCGCGTGGGGCGCTGCGAAGGTCCACCCCACAGCTACGTTCGCATGCCTTACGGCTTGCCGAACGTGGCTGCCATGCGCCAGCGCCTCATGAGGAGCATCCTGGAGGCTCAAGAGGCCAGGCGTCCCGCAGCCCTGGCAGAGATGGAGATGGTCCACGAGGAGCCACCAGCGCCTCCGGAGCCTCCCGAGGTCCCTGAGCCTGGGAGCTCGTGAGGATCGGCTCCCGCAGCCCACCGAGTCTGCTGCACCAACACCCTTTCGTCTTCAACGCTATCAGGTGACATCTTTCAAGTTTCATTTCGGTTGGGAGCGCCCCAGGCTGCATTATTCCCAGCCGCGTGGGTCCGTCCCTGCGGCGTGTACCCCTTTTACTTCATGTTCCTAGCTTATCTTGTTGGGGGGCGCCCCTCGGGCTGCATCATCCCCAGGTCACTCGGGCCCGACTCGGTGATGTTCGTCTTCTTTGCGCTTATCTAAATGGACTTGCTCCTTCGTGATTAACATGCTTGACCTAGTTGCCCGCTCAACTGACACCAACTGATGGAGCTGCTCCCTAACGGCACGACGCTTGCGCATGGGTCCGTCCCTGCAATGCCGACAAACCAGAATGGCTGAGCTCTGGCCGCGGCAGCCCCGCACAGCGCCACCTCGTCAAGACTTCAGTGCCTCGTCACCCCTCCGGGGCAACTAACGGCTGACTGTCGATTGTCACGGCAAACTTTCGTTCTTTCTGTGATGAGCCTGCATGATCTCTCCAAGGAGCAGCGTCAGGCGAGGCCCCCACGGTGTCCCTTTCACTCTCATCCACGCGAACCGCTTGCACGTTAAAGGGGGGGTGCCTGAGCATCGCGACTCAGGGCTCCTACTGGCTCTCCAGCCCTCACCCTCTGGCCTTGACCACGGCATCGCAACCTGTCATACCAGCGACGGCTTAGACTCGCTCGACGGCCGGGACCCGAGGACGTAGAGCAGAAAGGGGAGCAAAGGCGAGAGGGGAGGGACACGCGAAGACCTCGGGCGCCGATGCACGGACCCGGCAACACACCAGGAAGCGGCTCCTGATCCTCGAGATAAGTCACCCCCGGAAGCACTAGCTAACACGGCACCGTCCCCTCACCCAACGCAATCCCGTGTTAGCAACGTCGCTCTCCTTTCTCACTGAACGATGGCTCCTTGAGCGCTAAGGGGGGCCTCTTGAGCATCGCGACTCAGGGGCTCTTACCGGACCTCGGGCCGCTCACCTCCTGGCCTTGACCACGGCATCGCGACCTGGCATACCAGCGACGGCTGAAGCCTGCCTTGGGACTGGGACCTGTCGGTGCAGAGCGTCGAGCCCTCGCGAGGTTCGAAAGGGAGAACTGAGTTGGGGTGGAGATGCAGTGCTTGTAGCTTGTAATGGCGGAGGACAGAGAAGAAGAACTCGGAAAAGGGAGGCATCAGACCGGCAACAATGGCGCTTACAAAGAGCGGATAAAAGGTGCTCCCTTGGCCCTCAGGGAGGGCGGAACCGGCCTTGAACACCTTCGCCCGTCGATGCCTGCGCCGCCACCATCCGGGCGCACCAGGCAAGGCTCGCCTCCGACACGTTCGGGCGAGTCCAGGCGGCGTAGTACCAAGCTCCGGCCGAAGTGCGGTGAGGTGCCATGCCTTGCTAGGGCGTAAATCGAAGTGGATCTGAAGATTTCGGAGGCAGGAAGGAGAGGCGCAAGAAAGGGGATATGAGCAGTAACCACAGAAAGCAAGGGAAGCAAAGCCTAGGCAGACGCCGCTCCTTTATCAACTCGCGCGGTTGCTAAGGCGCCCACGTCCAATCAACCGCCACGCGGTGCCCAAGGCCGCAGACTGTTAGGGCCCGTGGCGCTTCGCACTTGCCCCTTCGCCTTTCTGCTCGGCCAAGCCCGGGCGCGCATTGCGCCTGGGGGCTACTGTCGGTGTTCTGGGAACGTGGGTCCCCAGACTTGCCTGCCTGCGGCCTGCGGCGTGTCTCAAAGGGGGGCCCATCACGGCCCATCTTCATCAACACAAGCTCAAGACCCCCGCGAGGGGCCAAGCCTCGCGGGCGGACGACAGGGAGCTTCCTCAGGCTGGCTCGCGAGGAGGCGGAGAGATCAAGGCGGGGTACCTCACGAGGTGCCCATGACACAAGCCATGACGACCAAGGGCGCCCGGTGAGCGCCCGACCAGCAGTGTCCTCCTTTCCTCTTTGGTGCAAAGGGAGCAAGCGCGGGCGAGAGCATCAAGCAAAGGCATCCATTTTGGTGCAACAAGACCAAGACCAGCCCAACGGCAGGAAGGAAGTCATTGTGGAGCCCAAGCAGGTGTCACCACCAGAGCCTTCGACAGGCGAGGACCAACTTTAGTCAGGATAAGTGTACCCGATGTTCCCCTTCAAAATGGCCAATTGTTGGCACCCTTCCGGCTCAATATTTGGGAAGAGGCCCAGGGCCTCTGCCTATAAATAGGACTAGCCTCCCACAGGGTAGAGAGATCCCGGATCCAGAATAGAGCTAGAGGTCAAGCAATCTAGAGAGAGAGAGAGAGCGACTGAACTCCTCCAAGCAGTTCATCGCCCCGGCCAATAACAGACCCTCGCGAGGCTGTTCTTCCTTGTATTGTTCATCATCATCAGTCCAAGAGGCAATCCACCACACCACAAACTAGAGTAGGGTATTACACCACAATGGTGGGCCGAACTAGTATAAACATTGCGTCTCTTGTGTTGTTCCTTTCGTAGTTTAGATCCTAGCGAGGCGGCGGGGTGCAGGTAGGAAGAGGGCGAGATCTCCACGCGCACCCCAGTGTTCGAACCTCAAGGGTCTGCCGGAACCCGAAATCCGACGGAATCTTGCAGCTTGTTCTTATCATCCCTGGTCCGTGTCAACACATGTTCGCCAGCGGCCAGTTGCTTTTCGGCACATTGCTTACCCGCCTGTGTGGCTTCCAGTTCCTCTTTCAGTTGGTCTAACGATCCTGCCATGGGAAATACAATAGTATTAACATAGCTGGTATATGACTATATTTTTCTGGATGGAGGGGAACATTACCAGGTGATGCCTCCATGGATTTCCCCAGTTCGGCGGTAACTGCAACTAGTTGGGTCTGACAATTTTCCTGCTCTTGAGACAACAGGTTCTTCTTCTTCGTGAGTGCCTGATTATACAATGATCCTAAAATCACTTGTATCAACTACTTCAAGTCTCGAGCGCTACTGGTATATGATTCCCAGATCTGTACAATGCGTACTTACTGATACGTCTCCAACGTATCTATAATTTTTTATTGTTCCATGCTATTATATTTTGTGTTCTGGATGTTTTATGGGCTTTATTAAACACTTTTATATTATTTTTGGGACTAACCGATTGACCCAGAGCCGATGCAGTTCTGTTTTTCCCTTGTTTGATATTTCAAGAAAAGGAATATCAAGCGAGACGAAACGGAATGAAATCTTCTGGAGAAGTTATTTTTGGAAAGAAAGCAACCGGGGAGACTTGGAGTCCACGTCAAAGAAGCAACAAGGAAGCCACGAGGTAGGGGGGCGCGCCCCCACCCTAGGGTGCGCCCTACACCCTCGTGGGCCACTCGTGGCTCCCCTGACGTACTTCTTCCTCCTATATATATATATACCCTAAAAACTTCGGGGAACAGAATAGATCGGGAGTTCCGCTGCCGCAAGCCTCTGTAGCCACCAAAAACCAATCGGGACCCTGTTCCGGCACCATGCCGGGGGGACCCTCGCCGGTGGCCATCTTCATCATCCCGGTGCTCTCCATGACGAGGAGGGAGTAGTTCACCCTCGGGGCTGAGGGTATGTACCAGTAGCTATGTGTTTGATCTCTCTCTCTCTCTCTCTCTCTCTCTCTCTCTCTCTCTCGTGTTCTTGATTTGGCACGATCTTGATGTATCGCGAGCTTTGCTATTATAGTTGGATCTTATGTTGCTTCTCCCCCTCTACTCTCTTGTAATGGATTTAGTTTTAGTTTTCCCTTTGAAGTAATCTTATCGGATTGAGTCTTTAATGATTTGAGAACACTTGTTGTATGTCTTGCCGTGCGTATCTGTGGTGACAATGGGATATTGATAACCCACAAGTATAGGGGATCGCAACAGTTTTCGATAAGTAAGAGTGTCGAACCCAACGAGGAGCTAAAGGTAGAATAAATATTCCCTCAAGTTCTATCGACCACCGATACAACTCTCACGACGCTTGACGCTCGCTTTACCTAGGACAAGTATGAAACTAGAAGTGCTTGGTAGGTGTTTTTGGGGAAGCTTGCAAGAAAGTAAAGAGCACGTAAATAAAGACTAGGGGCTGCTAAGGTAAAGACACAACTAAAGTAAATATAGCGAGTGTGGAAAAGTGATGGTAGGTGTGGCGAAATTGTCCCTTAAGCAATTGACTACTTTACTAGACCGATATCAAGTTTTATGTGGGAGAGGCCACTCCTAGCATGTCATCCCTTACTTGGAATTCTATGCACTTATGATTGGAACTATTAGCAAGCATCCGCAACTACTAACGTTCATTTAGATAAAACCCAACCATAGCATTAAGATATATTGGTCCCCCTTCAATCCCGTATGCATCAATTTCTATGCTAGGTTGAAGCTTCTGTAACTCTTGCTCTCCAATACATAGTCCTATCAACATACAACTAACCCTAAGGTGTGATCCACGCGCACGCTCATATGATGGGCACCAAAGGACAGCAACATAACCACAAGCAAATTAAATCAATCATAGCAATTCATCAACCACTGATAGGACAACGAAAATCTACTTAGACATCATAGGATGGCAGCATATCATTGGATAATAATATGAAGCATAAAGCACCATGTTCAAGTAGAGGGTACAGCAGGTTGCGGGAGAGTGGACCGCTGTAGATAGAGGGGGGAAGGTTATGGAGATGTTGGTGAAGATGACGGTGGTGTTGGTGAAGATCGCGGTGATGATGATGGCCCCCGGCGGCATTCCGGCGCCATTGGAAGCGAGGGGGAGAGAGCCCCCATCCTTCTTCTTATTCCTTGACCTTCTCCCTAGATGGGAGAAGGGTCTCTCCTCTGGTCCTTGGCTCCCATGGCTTGGGAGGGGCGAGAGCCCCTCCGAGATTGGATCTATCTCTCTGTTTCTGCGTTCTGTTCTGGCTCTGTTTCACCGTTTCGTGTATATATGGAGATCCGTAACTCCGATTGGCCTGAAACCGCCGTGATTTTTTTCTTCTGAATATTGGCTTTCTTGCGGCGAAAGAAGAGCGTTAACCGCCTTACGGTGGGCTCATGAGGGTAGGGGGCGCGCATAGGGGGGTCAGGCACGCCCCCCTACCTCGTGACCACCTCGGGCAACGTCTCGCGTGGATTTTTCTTCCGGAATTTTCCATATTTTCCAAAAATAAGCTCCATCCATTTTTATCCCGTTTGGACTTCGTTTGATATGGATATTCAGCGAAACATAAAACATGCAACATGTGAACCGCACCGGGCCTTTGGATCAATATGTTAGTCCCAAAATAATATAAAAAGTTGCCAAAAAGTATATGAAAGTGAATAATATTAGCATGGAACAATAAAAAATTATAGATCTGACGGAGGCGTATCAGCATCTAAGCTTAATCCTGCTCGTCCTCGAGTAGGTAAATGATAAAAAAGATAATTTTTGATGTGGAATGCTACCTAGCATAATCTTGATCATATGTCTAATCATGGCATGAATATTAGGACACGAGTGATTCAAAGCAATAGTCTATCCTTTGACATAAAAACAATAATACTTCAAGCATACCAACCAAGCAATTATGTCTTATTGAAATAATATATCCAAAGAAAGCTCATCCCTACAAAATCATATAGTCTGGCTATGCTCCATCTTCACCACACAAAATATTTACATCATGCACAACCCCGATGACAAGCCAAGAAATTGTTTCATACTTTTGACGTTCTCAAACCTTTTCAACTTTCACGCAATACATGAGCGTCAGCCATGGACATAGCACTATAGGTGGAATAGAATATGATGGTGGGGGTTATGTGGAGAAGACAAAACAGGAGAAAGTCTCACATCGACGCGGCTAATCAACGGGCTATGGAGATGCCCATCAATTGATGTCAATGTGAGGAGTAGGGATTGCCATGCAACGGATGCACTATGAGCTATAAGTGTATGAAAGCTCAACAAAAGAAACTAAGTGGGTGTGCATCCAACTTGCTTGCTCATGAAGACCTAGGGCATTTGAGGAAGCCCGTCGTTGGAATATACAAGCCAAGTTCTATAATGAAAATTCCCACTAGTATATGAAAGTGACAACATAGGAGACAATATATATGAAGAACATGGTGCTACTTCGAAGCACAAGATATGAGACTCACTACATGAAGAACATGGTGCTACTTTGAAGCACAAGTGTGGAAAAAGAGATAGTAACATTGCCTTTTATTTTTTATTTTTCTCTTTTTTTTTGCGGGCTTCTTTGGCCCCATTTTTATTTAGGCTTCTTTGGCCTCTCTTTTTTTTGAATGGGGCAATGCTCTAATAATGATGATCATCACACTTTTATTTACTTACAACTCGACATCTGGAACAAAGATATGACTCTATATGAATGCATGCCGGTGTGCAGGATGTGCAATGATCTAGCGTAGCAATGACAACAAAAAACGGACAAGCCATGGAAACATCATGCTAGCTATCTTACGATCATGCAAAGCAATATGACAATAAATGCTCAAGTCATGTATATGATGATGATGATGAAAGTTGCATCGCAATATATCTCGGAATGGCTATGGAAATGCCATGGTAGGTAGGTATGGTGGCTGCTTTGAGGAAGATATAATAAGGCTTATGTGTGACAGAGCGTATCGTATCACGGGGTTTGGATGCACCGGCGAAGTTTGCACCAACTCTCGAGGTGAGAAAGGGCAATGCACGCAATCAAGAGGCTATCAATGATGGAAGGGTGAGAGTGCGTATAATCCATGGACTCAACATTAGTCATAAAGAACTCACATACTTATTGCAAAAATCTATTAGTCATCCAAACAAAGTACTACGCGCATGCTCCTAGGGGGATAGATTGGTAGGAAAAGACCATCGCTCATCCCCGACCGCCACTCATAAGGAAGGCAATCAATAAACACCTCATGCTCCGACTTCGTTACATAACGGTTCACCGCATGTGCATGCTACGGGACATGCAAACCTCAACACAAGTATTTCTCAATTTCACAATTACTCAACTAGCATGACTCTAATATCGCCATATTTATATTGCAAAACTATTGCAAGGAATCAAACATATCATATTCAGCGATCTACAAGTTTATGTAGGGTTTTATGACTAACCATGTGAATGACCAGTTCCTGTCATCTCTCTAAATAGATATAAGTGAAGCAAGAGAGTTTAATTCTTTCTTCAAAAGATATGCCGAAGCTCTAACAAATATAAGTGAAGCAAAAGAGCATTCTACAAATGGCGGTTGTCTATGTAAAGAGAAACAGGCAATCCAAACTTCAAATGATATAAGTGAAGCACATGAAGCATTCTATAAAGCCATACTCAAAAGATATAAGTGAAGTGCATAGAGCATTCTATAAATCAACCAAGGACCATCTCATACCAGCATGGTGCATAAAAGAAAAATAAAAACCTAATTGCAAAAGACGCTCCAAGACTTGCACATATCGCATGAACGAAACGAATCCGAAAACATACCGATATTTGTTGAAGAAAGAGGGGATGCCTTCCCAGCATCCCCAAGATTAGATGCTTGAGTATCCTTGAATATTTACTTGGGGTGCCTCGGGCATCCACAAGCTTGAGCTCCTGCCTCTCTTCCTTCTTCTCACATCGAGACCTTCTCGATCATCGAACACTTCAACCACACAAAACTTCAACAGAAAACTCGGTAAGATCCGTTAGTATAATAAAGCAAATCACTACTCTAAGTACTGTTGCAAACCAATTCATATTTTATTTTTGCATTGTGTCTACTGTAATATAAATTTTTCATGGCTTAATCCACTGATATAAATTGATAGTTTCATCAAAACAAGCAAACTATGCATCAAAAACAGAATCTGTATAAAACAGAACAGTCTGTAATAATCTGAACATTAACCATACTTATGATACTTGAAAATTTTTGCAAAAATTAGGAAAAATAAAAAATTTGTGCAGCAAGACATTGCAAAAAGAACCAGAACCATTTGACGTTCCAGTAAACAATTAAAATTCGCGCACTACAGCCAAAGTTTCTACCCTGCACCGTACAAACCAACAAGCATTGAAAACATCCTAAAGGCAAACCTTGGCATATTATTTTTATAATACAATGGAATTGTACAAGGGGATAATATTTTTTGTTGAAAAGTTTCTGTAATCAAGATTCACAAAGTTTCCGTGAGCATGAACAAAGTTCAAGGCTAGCTCCCACTTCAACAATGCTCGTCTTTCTCACTTTCACTTTCCTTTTTGAAAAAGTTTTGGGTTCCCCTCTTTATTTTTGTTGTTTTTAAACTATATGTAAGCACTCAAAAAAATTACTCTCTAAAACTTCTGGGTTGTCTCCCTGGCAGCGCTTTCTTTAAAGCCATTAAGCTAGGCATATAGTGCTCAAGTAGTGAATCCACCCGGATCCCAAGGTATATCAAAGCCAATTTTAATTAGCAATGATTTGTAATTTAGTAGTGAGCACAAAGCAACATATATCATGCAACAAAGAAGTCTAACTCTCTTCCTATGCATCGGCATGTCATAAAAGAACAATTCATGCACACATAGTAAAGGCCAATGCATAGTATAAACAGTTTCTTGCAATTTTATCGTGTTGGAAACATAGAGAGGTGGAGATATAGTTCCTCTCTCATAATAATTGCAAGTAGGAGCATAAAGAACATGCATATTATATTCATCAAAATCATCATGTGTAGTAGTAAAAGGCAACCCATCAATATAATCCTTAATAAAAGCAAACTTCTCCGATATAGTGTAGTTTGGAGAATTCAAAAAGATAATAAGACTATCATGCGTGGGTGCAATAGCAAAAATTTCATTCATAACATAAGGAACTATAGCAAGTTCATCTCCATAAGCATAATTCATATTGGCATCTTGGCCACCAAGCATAGCAAGCATCATCAAAAAGGGATATTTCAAAAGAATCATAGGATCATAACAGTTATCATAGCAATCATCCTTCGGTAAGCACGAAGGGGAATTAAACAATGTATGAGTTGGAGGGTTACTCTCATTAGAAGGTGGGAACCGGTATCTAATCCGCTCTTCCTCCTTTTGTTCTTCGCTCTCCTCATCATCTTTTTCATCCAATGAGCTCACAGTTTCATCAATTTCTTCTTCCATAGCTTCACCGCAAAATATTAGTCTCTTCTTGGACAGCGGAGTAGTTCTCAATATATGGTTTAACATAAGGATTAGAAGCACAGTTATCATAGCAATATTTAAGTATGGCAAAATTTTCAGATTCGTAAAGAGTAGCACCATACTTTTCAATCAAAGAAGCAATTTCGTAAGCACCCTTAAAAGCAACAAATTCTTCAATTTGTTGAACATCATAGTAATTATAAACACCCTTAGCATATGAGGATAAGATTCCATTATCAATCAACTCACATTGGTAGGGAAGGTGTTTCTTAGGGTTTTCAGAACAACAAGTAAAATCATAATAATAGCATAAATTCCAAGCATAGAATTGCAAACGTTGAATTTGATCCCATAATAGTTTCCCTTTTTCAGATATACGGTGTCGCACATAACAAGCATGCTCATCTAAAGATTTGCCCTCAACTAAGCTAGTTGGGGTTTCAGCACGAGCACAAAGGGATCGAAGATGATCCAAGTAAAA
The DNA here is from genome assembly GCA_021605145.1 of Aegilops bicornis. Lineage (NCBI taxonomy): Eukaryota > Viridiplantae > Streptophyta > Magnoliopsida > Poales > Poaceae > Aegilops > Aegilops bicornis. The sequence continues at coordinate 328,041,878 of CM038673.1, forward strand.
AGCTTCAGTAGTGTGATAGATTTTGAGTGGTTCTTCAACCATTGGAGCAGTAGGTACAACTAATTTTTTTGGTATTTTGCGTTTCCTACCCAAAACTAAAGATTGAAAACAACTAAGAACAGCAAATAAAAATTACTTAGTGATAAAGCAAACAAGCACACACGAGAATATTCACCCCACGCTATGACTCCTGACAACAGCGCTTGAGAAAAAGGTCTTGATAACCCACAAGTACAGGGGATCACAACAGTTTTCGATAAGTAAGAGTGTCGAACCCAACGAGGAGCTAAAGGTAGAATAAATATTCCCTCAAGTTCTATCGACCACCGATACAACTCTACGCACGCTTGACGTTCGCTTTACCTAGGACAAGTATGAAACTAGAAGTGCTTGGTAGGTGTTTTTGGGGAAGCTTGCAAGAAAGTAAAGAGCACGTAAATAAAGACTAGGGGCTGCTAAGGTAAAGACACAACTAAAGTAAATATAGCGAGTGTGGAAAAGTGATGGTAGGTGTGGCGAAATTGTCCCTTAAGCAATTGACTACTTTACTAGACCGATAGCAAGTTTTATGTGGGAGAGGCCACTGCTAGCATGCCATCCCTTACTTGGAATTCTATGCACTTATGATTGGAACTATTATCAAGCATCCGCAACTAATAACGTTCATTAAGGTAAAACCCAACCATAGCATTAAGATATATTGGTCCCCCTTCCATCCCGTATGCATCAATTTCTATGCTAGGTTGAAGCTTCTGTCACTCTTGCCCTCCAATGCATAGTCCTATCAACATACAACTAACCCTAAGGTGTGATCCACGCGCGCGCTCATATGATGGGCACCAAAGGACAGCAACATAACCACAAGAAAATTTAATCAATCATAGCAATTCATCAACCACCGATAGGACAACGAAAATCTACTTAGACATCATAGGATGGCAACACATCATTGGATAATAATATGAAGCATAAAGCACCATGTTCAAGTAGAGGGTACAGCGGTCGGCGGGAGGGTGGACCGCTGTAGATAGAGGGGGGAAGGTGATGGAGATGTTGGTGAAGATGACGGTGGTGTTGGTGAAGATCGCGGTGATGATGATGGCCCCCGGCGGCGTTCCGGCGCCACCGGAAGCGAGGGGGAGAGAGAGCCCCCCTCCTTCTTCTTCTTCTTCCTTGACCTTCTCCCTAGATGGGACAAGGGTCTCCCCTCCGAGATTGGATCTATCTCTCTGTTTCTGCGTTCTGTTCTGGCTCTATTTCACTGTTTCGTGTATATATGGAGATCTGTATCTCCGATTGGCCTGAAACCTTCGCCGTGATTTTTTTGCGAATATTGGCTTTCTTACAGCAAAAGAAGAGCGTCAATCGCCTTACGGTGGGCTCACGAGGGTAGGGGGCGCGCCCCCTACCTCATGACCACCTCGGGCACCGTCTCGCGTGGATTTTTCTTCCGGAATTTTCCATATTTTCCAAAAATAAGCTCCGTCCGTTCTTATCCCGTTTGGACTCCGTTTGATATGGACATTCTGTGAGACATAAAACATGCAATGCAGAACGAGGCACCTTGGCCTTTGGATCAATATGTTAGTCCCAAAAATAATATAAAAAGTTGCCAAAAAGTATATGAAAGTGAATAATATTGGCATGGAACAATCAAAAATTATAGATACGACGGAGACGTATCAGATATCACGTGATACACTTGATGTATGTTTTGGTGATCAACTTGCGGGTTCCGCCCATGAACCTATGCATAGGGGTTGGCACACGTTTTCGTCTTGATTCTCCAGTAGAAAATTTCGGGCACTCTTTGAGGTTCTATGTGTTGGTTGAATAGATGAATCTGACATTGTGTGATGCATATCATATAATCATGCCCACGGATACTTTAGGTGACATTGGAGTATCTAGGTGACATTAGGGTTTTGGTTGATTTGTGTCTTAAGATGTTATTCTAGTACGAACTCTAGGGCTGTTTGTGACACTTATAGGAATAGCCCAACGGATTGATTGGAAAGAATAACTTTGAGGTGGTTTCGTACCCTACCATAATCTCTTCGTTTGTTCTCCGCTATTAGTGATTTTTAAGTGACTCTTTGTTGCATGTTAGGGATAGTTATATGATCCAATTATGTTATTATTGTTGAGAGAACTTGCACTAGTGAAAGTATGAACCCTAGGCCTTGTTTCCTAGCATTGCAATAACGTTTACGCTCACTTTTATCGCTTGCTACCTTGCTGGTTTTATATTTTCAGATTACGAAAACCTATATCTACCATCCATATTGCACTTGTATCACCATCTCTTCGCCGAACTAGTGCACCTATACAATTTACCATTGTATTGGGTGTGTTGGGGACACAAGAGACTCTTTGTTATTTGGTTGCAGGGTTGTTTGAGAGATACCATCTTCATCCTACGCCTCCCATGGATTGATAAACCTTAGGTCATCCACTTGAGGGAAATTTTCTACTGTCCTACAAACCTCTGCACTTGGAGGTCCAACAACGTCTACAAGAAGAAGGTTGTGTAGTAGACATCAAGCTCTTTTCTGGCGCCGTTGCCGGGGAGGTGAGTGCTTGAAGGTATATATTTAGATCTTGCAATTGAATCTTTTTGTTTCTTGTTTTATCACTAGTTTAGTCTATAAAAGAAAAGTACAAAAAAATGGAATTAAGGTTGCCTCATATGCTTCATCTTTTTAATATCTTTCGTGAAAATGATGGGAAGGAAAATTGTGCTCAAGTGCTAGAAGAAGAAATCTATAGAATGTTTGGCACTAAATCTTTGTATGATGAGCAAGATTGCAATGTTGTTAGTATGATTTCTATGAATATCCATGATGCTAATGATATGCAAATCCACAAGCTTGGGGATGCTATGTTTGATGAAGATGCTATGTTTAGTCCCCCAAGCTTCGATGAGCAAATTTATTATGATGAAAGCATGCCTCCTATCTATGATGATTATTGTGATGACATGTATACAATAAATAATAATGATAACCATGAAACTTGTCATCTTGATCTTAATTTTCAATCACATGATAGTTATTTTGTTGAGTTTGCTCCCACTACTATTGATGAGAACAAATTTGCTTACATGAAGAGTAGTAAAATTTCTATGCAAGTAGATCATGAAAAGAATGCTTTAGGTGCTGGTTATATTGTTGAATTTATTCATGATGCTACTGAAAATTATTATGAGGGAGGAATATATGCTTGTAAGAATTGCAATAATATCAAGTTTCCTCTCTATGTGCTTAAAGTTTTGAAGTTATGCTTGTTTTACCCTCCTATGCAAGTTGATTCTTGTTCCCATAAGTTGTTTGCTCACAAAATCCCTATGCATAGGAAGTGGGTTATACTTAATTGTGCTAGTCATATTCTTCATGATGCTCTCTTTATATTTCAATTCTTATCTTTTATGTGAGCATCATTGAAATAATCATGCCTAGCTAGGGGCGTTAAACGATAGCGCTTGTTGGGAGGCAACCCAATTTTATTTTAGCTTCTTGTTTTTTTGGTTATGTTTAGTAATAAATAATCCATCTAGCCTCTAGTTAGATGTGGTTTTATGTTTTAATTAGTGTTTGTGCCAAGTAGAACCTTTGGGAAGACTTGGGTGAAGTCTTTATGATCATGCTGTAAAAAACAGAAACTTTAGCGCTCACGAGATTAGCTTCAACTTTTTACTGGAGAGCGCTATTTAGTTGATTCTTTTTGAAGATGATTACTAGACAAATTAATCAGGTCCACCAATTTATTTTAGAATATTTGGAGTTCCAGAAGTTTGCCTTAGTTACAGATTACTACAGACTGTTCTGTTTTTGACAGATTCTGTTTTCATTGTGTTGCTTGCTTATTTTGATGAATCTATGGCTAGTAAAATAGTTTATAAACCATAGAGAAGTTGGAATACAGTAGGTTTAACACCAATATAAATAAAGAATGAGTTCATTACAGTACCTTGAAGTGGTTTTTTGTTTTCTTTCGCTGACGGAGCTCACGAGATTTTCTGTTAAGTTTTGTGTTATGAATTTTTCAAGTTTTGGGTAAAGATTCGATGGACTATGGAATAAGGAGTGGAAAGAGCCTAAGCTTGGGATTCCCAAGGCACCCCAAGGTAATATTCAAGGATAACCAAGAGCCTAAGCTTGGGGATGCCCCGGAAGGCATCCCCTCTTTCGTCTTCATTCATCGATAACTTTACTTGGAGCTATATTTTTATTCACCACATGATATATGTTTTGCTTGGAGCGTCGTTTTATTTTATTTAGCTTTACTTGCTGTTAGAATAAAATACCAAGATCTGAAATTCTTAAATGAGATAGAGTCTTCACATAGTTGCATAATTATTCGACTACTCATTGATCTTCACTTATATATCTTTCGGAGTAGTTTGTCATTTGCTCTAGTGCTTCACTTATATCTTTTAGAGCACAACGGTGGTTTTGTTTTATAGAAACTATTATTCTCTCATGCTTCACTTAGATTATTTTGAGAGTCTTAAATAGCATGGTAATTTGCTTAAATAATCCTAATATGCTAGGTATTCAAGACTAGTAAAAACTTTCTTATGAGTGTGTTGAATACTAAGAGAAGTTTGATGCTTGATGATTGTCTTGAGATATGGAGGTAATAATATCAAAGTTGTGCTAGTTGAGTAGTTATGAATTTGAGAAATGCTTGTGTTTAAGTTTGCAAGTCCCGTAGCATGCACGTATGTTAAACATTGTGTAACAAATTTGAAACATGAGGTGTTCTTTGATTGTCTTCCTTATGAGTGGCAGTCGGGGACGAGCAGTGGTCTTTTCCTACCAATCTATCCCCCTAGGAGCATGCGCGTAGTGCTTGGTTTTTGATGACTTGTAGATTTTTGCAATAAGTATGTGAGTTATTTATGACTAATGTTGAGTCCATGGATTATACGCACTCTCACCCTTCCATCATTGCTAGCCTCTTGATGCGGGTGCATTGCCCTTTCTCACATTGAGAGTTGGTGCAAACTTCGCCGGTGCATCCAAACCCCGTGATAGATACTCTCTTTCACTCATAAACCTCCTTATATCTTCCTCAAAACAGCCACCATACCTACCTATCATGGCATTTCCATAGCCATTCCGAGATATATTGCCATGCAACTTTCCACCATTACGTTTATCATGACACATTCATCATTGTCATATTGCTTAGCATGATCATGTAGTTGACATAGTATTTGTGGCAAAGCCACCGTTCATAATTCTTTCATACATGTTACTCTTGGTTCATTGCATATCCCGGTACACCGCCGGAGGCATTCATATAGAGTCATACTTTGTTCTAGTATCGAGTTGTAATCATTGAGTTGTAAATAAATAGAAGTGTGATGGTCATAATTTTCTAGAGCATTGTCCCAAGTGAGGAATAAGAAAAAGAGAAAGGCCATAAAAAAGGAGAAGGCCCAAAAAAAGAGAGGCCATAAAAAAAGAGAAGGCCCAAAAAAATGAGAGAAAAAGAGAGAAGGGACAATGCTACTATCCTTTGCCACACTTGTGCTTCAAAGTAGCACCATAATCTTCATGATAGAGAGTCTCTCATTTTGTCACTTTCATATACTAGTGGGAATTTTTTATTATAGAACTTGGCTTGTATATTCCAACGATGGGCCTCCTCAAGTGCCCTAGGTCTTCGTGAGCAAGCAAGTTGGATGCACACCCACTTAGTTTCTTTTGTTGAGCTTTCATACATTTATAGCTCTAGTGCATCCGTTGCATGGCAATCCCTACTCCTTGCATTAACATCAATCGATGGGCATCTCCATAGCTCATTGATTAGCCTCGTTGATGTGAGACTTTCTCCTTTTTTGTCTTCTCCACATAACCCCCATCATCATATTCTATTCCACCCATAGTGCTATGTCCATGGCTCACACTCATATATTGCGTGAAGGTTTATAAAGTTTGAGATTACTAAAGTATGAAACAATTGCTTGACTTGTCATCGGGGTTGTGCATGATGAGAGCATTCTTGTGTGACGAAAATGGAGCATGACTAAACTATATGATTTTGTAGGGATGAACTTTCTTTGTCCATGTTATTTTGAGAAGACATGATTGGTTTGTTAGTATGCTTGAAGTATTATTACTTTTATGTCAATATGAACTTTTATCTTGAATCTTTCGGATCTAAATATTCATGCCACAAGTAAGAAGAATTACATTGAAATTATGCCTAGTAGCATTCCACATCAAAAATTTCTGTTTTTATCATTTACCTACTCGAGGACGAGCAGGAATTAAGCTTGGGGATCGCGTCGTCTCCAACGTATCTATAATTTTTGATTGTTCCATGCTATTATATTTTGTGTTTTGGATGTTTTATGGGCTTTATTAAACACTTTTATATTATTTTTGGGACTAACCTATTGACCCAGAGCCTAGTGCCAGTTCTTGTTTTTTCCCTTATTTCAGTATTTCGAAGAAAAGGAATATCAAACGGAGTCGAAACGGAATGAAATCTTCTGGAGAAGTTATTTTTGGAAGGAAAGCAACCGGGGAGACTTGGAGTCCACGTCAAAGAAGCAACGAGGAAGCCACGAGGTAGGGGGGCGCACCCACCCCCGTAGGGCGCGCCCTCCACCCTCGTGGGCCCCTCGTGGCTCCCTGACGTACTTCTTCCTCCTATATATATCCATATACCCTAAAAACTTCGGGGAACAGAATAGATCGGGAGTTCCGCCGCCGCAAGCCTCTGTAGCCACCAAAAACCAATCGGGACCTTATTCCGGCACCTTGCCGGAGGGGGGGACCCTCACCGGTGGCCATCTTCATCATCCCGGCGCTCTCCATTACGAGGAGGGAGTAGTTCACCCTCGGGGCTGAGGGTATGTACCAGTAGCTATGTGTTTGATCTCTCTCTCTCTCATGTTCTTGATTTGGCACGATCTTGATGTATCGCGAGCTTTGCTATCATAGTTAGATCTTATGTTGCTTCTCCCCCTCTACTCTCTTGTAATGGATTGAGTTTTCCCCTTGAAGTAATCTTATCAGATTGAGTCTTTAATGATTTGAGAACACTTGATGTATGTCTTGCCGTGCGTATCTGTGGTGACTATGGGATATCACGTGATACACTTGATGTATGTTTTGGTGACCAACTTGCGGGTTCCGCCCATGAACCTATGCATAGGGGTTGGCACACGTATTCGTCTTGATTCTCCGGTAGAAACTTTCGGGCACTCTTTGAGGTTCTATGTGTTGGTTGAATAGATGAATCTGAGATTGTGTGATGCATATCGCATAATCATGCCCACGGATACTTGAGGTGACATTGGAGTATCTAGGTGACATTAGGGTTTTGGTTGATTTGTGTCTTAAGGTGTTATTCTAGTACGAACTCTAGGGCTGTTTGTGACACTTATAGGAATAGCCCAACGGATTGATTGGAAAGAATAACTTTGAGGTAGTTTCGTACCCTACCATAATATCTTCGTTTGTTCTCCGCTATTAGTGATTTTGGACTGACTCTTTGTTGCATGTTGAGGGATAGTTATATGATCCAATTATGTTATTATTGTTGAGAGAACTTGCACTAGTGAAAGTAAAAGTATGAACCCTAGTCCTTGTTTCCTAGCATTGCAATACCGTTTACGCTCACTTTTATCGCTTGCTACCTTGCTGTTTTTATATTTTCAGATTACGAAAACCTATATCTACCATCCATATTGCACTTGTATCACCATCTCTTCGCCGAACTAGTGCACCTATACAATTTGCCATTGTATTGGGTGTGTTGGGGACACAAGAGACTCTTTGTTATTTGGTTGCAGGGTTGTTTGAGAGAGACCATCTTCATCCTACGCCTCCCACGGATTGATAAACCTTAGGTCATCCACTTGAGGGAAATTTGCTACTGTCCTACAAACCTCTACACTTGGAGGCCCAACAACGTCTACAAGAATAAGGTTGTGTAGTAGACATCACTTACCCGCATATCTATCAAATGCTGGTCCGTGGCTCTGGCAAGCCCATCCCGAGCAGCTCGGATGTATGCATCAGCCGAGCTGAAGGCATTGAGTGCCTCTTTTGTAAAGCCGGGGTCGCGAAGAGCGGCCCTCCGGTGCCGATGATTCATGGCGCTCTCCACTTTAGAGTTCGGACGGATACATCATCCGAATCCTCTGCGTAAGGACAATCCGGCGTCACTCCCGTATCAGCCTCCATCCTTAAGGCAGGGTCTGGAACCTAGGTGGTGGAGGCGCGATCGGCAGGATCCCCGGACATAGTTTGGCAAACACTCTTCCTGATAAAACACAACGGATAATGTCACAGTTCGATGTGACTGCCAGGGGGCATATTTAAAAAGCCATACCTCTTTGATGAAGGCCGGTTGTGTTGTCATTTGCCTTCCTCTTCGAAGACTTGCCCGGCGTGGGCGCCGCTCTCTTATGAGACGCCTCTGGTGCAGCATGGCGCGCCGAGCGCCTCCCCTTTGGAGCACGAGACAGTGTGGTGGGTGACGCATAATGAGGAAGCTCTTTAAGAGGAGATGTCTCCTGATTACTTACATGTGAGGCAGGAAGGAGGCCGGGATAGTCGGCCATGATGGCCACTTCTGTGCCATCATAGCTCGCCTGGTAGAATACTCCCTCATCAAGCTCTACAAATATGTCCGGATCCTCTTCGAATCCGGGGTCGAGGTCCCGGTTATGGTCCTCCGGCTGTGGAGCGGGGCTATAGATCCCCGCGATAACCTTCCGCCATTGCTGTTACAAATGGACGGGTTAATGTCAATAAAACATGACTGAGGGAAAGGATTGAGTAAAGTGGTAGGATTAAAACTCACCTAGCTGGGATGATTGTACATGGAAAATCCCTCTCGGCGCGTAAGATGAGTGAACTCCTCTTTCTCCCCTTTATACAGATTGGCCAATATTGCGGCCAGGGCGGTGAGGGAATCCGGACCCTTTTGTCCGCAGCATGAGGCGTCATCTTCCCCATTGTAGTGCCACATAGGGAGCCCCCTGCATTGGAGCGGCTGAACACCTCGCGCTATGGAAGTGGCCATTACCTCGATTATTGATAATCCGTATTGGGCGAGTCTCCTTATCTTGCCCATTAATTGTTGGACTTCCGCACTATCCTCCTTCTCGAGGCTCCGAGGGCGCCAGCTGTGGCGTTTCTTCAATGGAGCACTGGTAATTCGGGAAGACCCATTCGGACTGGGTCAGGAGAGCGACGTCTTCAATATAGAACCACTCTGAGGGCCACTCTTCGGACGCCTTCTTCGGCGTTCCGGACAGGTATCCGGTCCCGGCTATGCGCCATACCTCGGCACCACCCACCTCGAATACATATCCCTTTTGGGTACGAGGGACGAGGCGGAATAACTTCTTCCATAACTCAAAGTGGGCCTCACAGCCCAGGAATAGCTCGCATAGAGCAACAAAACCGGCGATATGCAGGATGGAGGCAGGAGCGAAGATGTGCAACTAGAGGCCGTAGTACTCCAGGAGACCTCGGAGGAAAGGGTAGATTGGAAACCCGACGCCTATTATTAAGAAGGATATGAAGCACACTCGCTCCCCCCTGGTTGGATTGGGGAAATTTTCCGCCAGGGGTTCGCCTGTAAAAGAGGTTAATCCTGCCCGGACGGGGACTAGATCCGCGGGGGGAAGGAATCCCTGCGTTTGAAGCTTAACCAGCTGATCGTGGGATACGGAACATCTCTCCCAATCGCCTTGTTCGGAGCCATGAGGGCGGGAGGAAGAACTCGGTGCGCTAGCCATGTGTTGAATGGTTTCCCCTGGCAAGCTCTAAGGATTTTCCGCTTGGTGTGGAATGGGATTTGAGATCCAATCCCTTTAAATAGACGCCTTTCTTACATGGCCAGGGTGTTATGTGCAAAAATTACCCTGACCTTTTGTATTCGCTCGACACGTGACATGGGCCGGACTAATGGGCCATGAAGATACAAGACAAAAGACTTCCTACCGTATTCGGATGGGACTCTCCTTGGCGTAGAAGGCAAGCTTGGCGTTCGGATATGATGATTCCTTCCTCTGTAAACCAATTCTGTACAACCCTAGGCCCCTTCGGTGTCTATATAAACCAGAGGGTTTAGTCTGTAGAGGCAAACACAATCATACATGCTAGACATCTAGGGTTTAGCCATTACGATCCCGTGGTAGATCAACTCTTGTAATCCTCATATTCTTCAAGATCAATCAAGCAGGAAGTAGGGTATTACCTCCATCAAGAGGGCCCGAACCTGGGTAAACATCGTGTCCCCCGTCTCCTGTTACCATAGACCTTAGACGCACAGTTCGGGACCCTTACCCGAGATCCGCCGGTTTTGACACCGACAAAACCCCAAGGCTAACTGGGAATCTAGGGCGAATATGGCGGCTTGGGCACGCCCGAGCGCGCGCACCTGACAGGCCTGGCCCACCACCGACCCCACAGCCATCCCACAAAAACCCCAATCCGGGTGGCCCGCTCCAAACCCTCGCTCACTCTCTCTCTCGCTCCATCCTCTCCTCTCCCTCGCCGATTCCGATCCCGATCTCATCCACTCTGATGTCTAGCTCTGACCTCGACTACGAGGAGGAGATGTCTCTCCACATTGCATTGGAGCGCTCCAACATGGACACCGGCGACAACTCCGAATCTGGAGCGTCGCCACAGCTCCCCTGTCGGCGCAGCATGAATGTTGAAGCTGGATCCTCCCGACCCGCTTGTAACTCGGCCCGAATATTGCAGTCTGCACCGCCCCGCGCCATCTATTTCCCCCGCCGACCGCTCCCTCCACGTGGGTAGCGGTGGATGCTAGTTCCCGCTCCGTCGGTCCACATGCGCACTCCGGAATTGGACGTGCGCACAGAGTACCATGATAGGCAGCGGGTACAGGAGAGGGACGCAATGGAGAAGTCCGCGCGCCGCCGCTGCGGGATGTAGGCGAAGCCTGGCGAGGACGAGCGGCTCCTCGCATGGGTCTGTCGCCGGTCCCTCATGATGGCAGAGATGGACGCTCGCCGCCTTCGTCGAAAAAACGCCAAGGCGCTCCGACTTGCTATTGATCAGTCAAAGCCCGAGACGAAGGAGGCCGCGGCGGGGGAGGCTCGGGTTGCCAAGTTGAAGCGGGGCCAGGACAGGGCGGTCCATGAGATGAAGGGGCTCATCGTCCTCTCCGACTCCAGCAACGACAATGGCGACGACAACTGCACCTCCTCCTCGGACGATGAAGACCCTCCACCAGTCGCGGATGCCTACAACTACGCCGACGACCGAAAGGGCAAAGGCCTGGCGAGGAACTGGTGATCCCGCCCCCTCCTCATATGTTTATATAGTTATTAGTTATAGAAGTTTAAGAATTTGTCCGCTGACGAACTAAGATGATGTTTTTGATGTTGCAATTGTTCATGTCCGTTTGCAGCCGATCTTGTGTGCGTTTGCAGCCAATTTTTGTTGTCCGTTGTTTGATCACGTAGAGTAGCTCCACGTTGGATGTGTAGTATGGATATAAGCTGCCGGATATGAGATACGTGGATGAAGAGTGGCAAATATGAGGCGTGCCGAGGCAGTGCCCGCGCCCGCGCGGTCGTTGATGGGCCGGATTTTCCCATCGCGGTCGTAAATGCTCTTAGTGCCGATGGTGAGCTCAAGGGGGGTCCTCCTAAAAAACTTGCAACATTCATTCACCATCAACGTTCAATATGCATAAATCTGTAAGAAAGACATATCAATCATATGCAACAAACATCAACATTCATTCAATTCATATTCATCAAATATGTCATATTCAACCAACATCAACCAATAAATATTTAATAAAATACACAATCAACAAAGTAATATGCAAATGAATCATATTGAATCAAACTAAAACCTAGTCACTACACCAAAGCAAATGAATCTGTATAGTCAAACTAAAAAAATTATATTGAATCAACAATCATATTCATCCACCATATCTATATTCAATCATATTTATCCATCATAACACATTCAATCTCAATCATATCGAACCACATCAATCAAATTATCAAACATGAATGAAGAATTCAAAAAATAATTATGAACATGAGCGAGGGTTCATCTTCAAACTAATTTTTTATAGAATCAATAAACTAGTTAATATCAAATGAACTAGGGTTCATCTTCAGCAACTTACATCATATTGCTCCAAATAAAACATACCTAGAATCAACAAAAAATAAAATATACTAGATGAAATAGGGTTCATCTTGTGCCAAATAATGCATCAAATTGAAAGCTTTTTGACCAAAACTAATTGGAGGGATTGAGAGAGCTTACTCCTCTCGTTTTGGAGCCATCTCGATCCGCAAAACGATGGAGAAACGAAGGAGATCGAGGGGGTGGCGGTGGAGGGTGTGTGAAAGGAGTTCCTCTCTATTGTTGCGACGCGGCGCGATGCAAGGGAGAAGATGGGGCTGGGTTCGTGGGTGGGCCCTATGACCCCCCCTGGTTTATAACTGCTCAACACCTACTGACGGGGTCTTTGACGGTAGGGTTGCATAGACTATCGCCAGAGTCCATGCTGGTAGGGTGGACGGCAGGAAACGGCGTCCGTTTACGGGAGCTGATGAGTGGGCTACCGACGAGAATTTGGGCGGTAGCCTGCACAACCCTACCGCCAGCCTTTCGAGCGGTAGGAAAAAGGGTTAGATGTCAAAATATTTTCAAACTGGGTCAGATCCGGCTAAACTTTGCGCGAATGGTCAAAACATCAAATTCGGCCGCCGCTCCCGTGGTGACCGGAACCGCGCACGTACGCACGCACGGTGGCGTCCGTCCACCCACCCACCAACCCGACCGTTGGTTGTGCGTGATGAGTACTTGGTTCGCCGCGCCCGGCCGGCCGAATCTAGCGCGCATTGACCACTCTACTACGATTCCACTGTTTCACCGGTACTCCCCAGGCCCCACCAGTAAAAAGCCTGCCATCCATGGTGGATGCATGCAGTGGAGGTGCAGGTACATCCAGTCAAGCTAGGGCGCGGCGCCTTTTGGGCTCTGCATACCCAACGGCTGCGGTCACCGTTGGTCACTCATGTTGGACTTGCACATACAAAAAGGCAATCAATCTCACAGAGTTCAGAAGAGACTCCCTGGACAGACCAAGTTCCTTTCTTTTCACTGGAACCGAACCTTCAAAAAATAAACTTCTTTTCCTCCGACCAAACGTTGATCGATCTTCGTGGATAGGAAAATGCTGAGCGCGCTTGGGTCACTCGTTCGCGCCGGGTTCCATTTCGCCAACAGAAGCACCACATGCGCGCTGCTCCGGAAGTCAGTGGAGCGGTGATTGATGACCCGTTCGTGACGTCGCCGAGTCTGCGGAGTTTGGATGCAACGGCACTCGCAAGGCCTTCTGAGGAGATTCTCTCGTACTAGGGTACATTCCCATGATTTTATCGTTCCATGCATGCATCGCATCAAGTCGGTTGGTACACACAGGAGTACACGTCTGAATATCGTATGATCGTAACGTTCCCCTGCGTCGCAACAATGGTTGCAGGCGGAAGTACCGCCGCTTTATCTTTGTGTACGTTGGTCTAAAAATAATCTTTGTGTACATTTTTTTGTTGCCCTTTTATATACGTACTCCCCGCAAACTAATATAAAAGTGTTTAGATCACTACTTTAGTAATCTAAAAGCTTTTATAATAGTTTACAGAGGGAGTACTTGTTATTTTAGTTTTTATAGAGACACTTGTTATTTTAGTTTTTTTTAGCGGTACTTGTGGAGGCTGTACATAGGTGACGTCTCTCGCGGGAGCTCCTATAAGACGCGGGAAACACGCTGGGAGGAGCGGCAGTGCGCACCCATCGCTCTCCCAGCACGCCTGCTTGGGCCGGCCATGCACGAGTGCTCTGTTTTTAAAATTATTTGTTCTTTTTTCTATTTTTTCTGTTTTTATTTAAATAATCGGGATTACCAAATTTCTGAAATTATAAAAAATGTGCATAATCAAAATATCATAAAATGCTTTTGGAATCCAAAAAATGTTCGTGAGGTTGGAAAATGTTCATGAATTCATAAAATGTTTATTATTCAAAACAAATGTTCAGAAATTCAAAAAAATGTCCAAGGTTTAGGAGAATATTCACGAATTTGTAAAAAAAAAATCATGATTTCAAAAACTATTCATGGTTTAAAAAGGTTCATGAATTCAAAAATATTCATGGTTGATGAGAATGTTTACGAATTAAAAAAGGTTCAATATTTCAAAAAATGTTCATGATTTAAAAATCATTGAAGATTTAAAAAAACCGTGAAGTTAAAAATATTTATCATTTCAAAAAATGTTCACAATTTTAAAGCATGTTCATGAATTTAATAGATTTTTGGAAATTTAAGAAACAAAGAATAAAAAGGAAAAGTAGAAAAGAAAACAAAAACAAAAAGAAATAGAAAAGAAAAATGAAAAACTAAATAAGAAAAGGAAGAAAATCGAGAGCAAATGTAAAGAAAGGAAATCGGTTCAGGGAAGGTTCTAACCTTGCCAGAACCGGATTGGATGAAACCCGAAAGAATGGGCCGGCACATGCAAAGTATCCTGCACTTATTTCCCCACACATGACCGTGAGTTGAAAAAACCATGAGAGGAAGATTCCCTTAATGATGGTCTCTAGCAAGCTTTTGTTAGAGGATCAATTCCAGCTTTTGAACAGATCCATCAAGCAAACGATAATTCCAGCTTTTGTTAAAGAGGTACGAGTATGAGGTCTTAATGCTTACAACATCGAATTTTTGTTGGGACCAGATATGCTTTTAATTTTTGTGCTGGAAGTCATCCATCAAGATGTGCTTGTTACGAACCAAAGTGGAGGATGTGTCCAAATAACATCTTGACCGGCACGAGTCCTGCATGAAGAATCAGTTGTCCTACCTCAGGCCCTATCCATCGCGCGGGGTTTCCTCGATAATTAAGATAATAAAATCAGACAAGAGCTTCGGGTGTTTAATGACTACACCTCATGAATCCCAAGGGATTGCATCCATGTTACCGTACTAAACCTTACTGTCACCGGTGTTCAAAGTAACACTTCACGTTCTCCCTGCACTTAGCCTTGTCGTTGCTCGATCTCCATGATCCTAGGTACCTGTAGGGATGAAGATCACGGACAAGACAAGAGACATCTACGAAACGATTTTATTTCACACATACGGGGTGTTAATTCAAAGCCCTTCCATTAATCCCCACAACAAATACAGAGGGTCGCAAGGCCTATGCCTCAACATTGAAGAACACATCTTGAAGATTGATTGATTGCAAATATGTCTTACAATTGCTGCCTTGCGCGATGCACGATTACAAGTATGAACTAGACGGAGTTGGACTAGGGTGGTGATGGCGGGTATGGAGATGGAAATGGTGGCGGCTAGGGTTGTTGAGAGGGGATGAATATGGTTCTGTTCTGGCTTTGTTCGACGCTCCTCTGTTGACATTTCGACGGGATTCCCGTGATAAAAGTTGTTCAAGTGGACGAGCTGCCTCGAAATCCATGCCATATGGGCGCTCGCGCCTGTATGGAACGTCGTCTTTTGGTATGTGGCCGCTAATGCGCCTCCTGGTGATTGCTTCTTGCTTCATTTCAATCCCTTTCCATATTCACATGTGATTTCTTCCCTTTTTGGCCCATTTCCTGTGGAAACACATCAAAGAGAGGATTCGTGGAATCCTTTGCATTCATTAGTCATTAGTAGCAATATCGGGTTAATACCTGGTTTATTCTAAGGTTGAATGAATGTAAAAATATCACTCATCAACTTCACCAAGCTTAAACTTGATTGTCCTCGAGCAACATAGAGAGCAATCTGAATCATAACGAGCTCAGTTTGTTTAACCGAAATAATGAGAAGGTTTTGGTTCACTTACGATCGACACGCAAATAGCAGTCCGCTTCTTGCCTGAAAACTTAGCATAGTTGTAGAGGTGGCATGGTTATTGAGCAAGTGTTAGTGAATCAAAGGTAATCAATACAAAATTATTGATCTGCTAGATAAAACAACTTTGCAACACTCAATTCTATTTATTCTAGACAACACTTGCTTGTTGGGATGCAAGGAAGAATTTTTCTTTGATCGAGCCATACAAACATTAGTTACGGAGTGAAAGGAATGTAGAAAAACATGATTCTTTAGATCATAAGCATACCCACAATTACCACATCCTCAAGGCTCTTAAGCACTTTATTTCAATCATTTTGCTGAAACTTTGGTTGTCATGTGAAGGAATTATGCTAAATAAGTGATCATGCAAAGAGTTTGTCGTGGCTTAATTTTTGGGAACTATGGACCATTGATATTTGTCTCTTTCGAGCTCTTTTGACCCGTCCCCATTATTTACCCCATACACACCCATTCAAGAGAAAACTGAATAAATTTGTTGTAGTGTTGCCACTACGTACGGTAACAAACTCATAGCCAAAATCTGAGCTGTCGTTCTTGGTGGATCATTCATTGGCTAGCGGAGTCCTCAAAGATAACATCAATAAAGGTGGTGAAGCCAAATTTACACGCAGCATACGTGCATAGAGCAGCAGGGTCATGGCACCAACGAGAAGCTAAAGCACCATCTAAGAGATACAACACAACTTTTTGGCATAATCTCATTCACCCTTCAACTAAGTTCCTCTAGACAATTTAATCTGCAAGTGCTATAAGTCTATTAAATTAACAATATGGGGTTGAGCATTTCAAACATCATCTTCTCTACACTTTTCTCAACACCCAAGTCGTAGAAGACTTTCTCTTGTGCATGGTTATTCATAGTTAAGATCATTTCATTTAAAAACCCTCCCACGGCAAGTCTTGGTTATCAAGACCAAACAGAACAAAAGCTACAAATTATTGCAGCTACTAGAACAAAACCTTTGTCTTAATTATCAAGACTCAATCCCTCTCGCACATATCACACAAACTACTACTACATCTACTCTAAGTATTTCAAGTGCAAAATATGGGTGTCATTGGACATACCTACACGGTTGTGAATTTAAACGCTTCTCTTCCTTATTCTTGCATTCCTTGTTGTCTGGTGTAGATCAACTACCTTGAAAAACAAAAATGCAAACGAACTCCAAGGGGTAAAAAAGTAATAGAAAAGCAAAGCTTATTCTATTTTCTGATTTTTGTGGAAAACTAACTTGCGAACTAAAAATCGCAAAGGCAAAACAAAAGAACGAAAATAAAATAAAAAGCAAAGTGTTGGAACAAACCAACACGAGTGTTTTGAAGCTCCACGATCTTAAGTACAACCTCATTGCAATTTATTCAAATAATACCACCACATCTTGATGTAGACGTGGTGATGACCTCCCCCAAGCTTAAGCTTTTGCAAGCCCAAACTGGCAGAATCATTGTGGTGGTTGGTCGAGAGCCCATCCTTGGCTCCAGTTGGAGAAGCTCATGTTCATGTAGGAGGACATGCCTCGAAGGGACGTGAGAAGTTGCTCATGTCATCAATAAAGCCTTGGAGGTTGCAGAGATCCGCATAGGTGGTGTAGGCTTGTTGTTGTGGCAGCTCTTGGGGCTGCTCTCTTCTTCTTCGGGGGAGAGTTCGTCTTCATCTACTTGTTTAGGTCCTGGGCCTTCTTGGTTAGAAGTTGCATCTGTTTCTTGTGCAACTTAATGCAATTGCCCATGTTCTATGCAGAAACAGTTAGGCATAGGAGTGGGCAACAAGTATTCCACTCCGAGAATTTTGATGCAATGATGACCATGACTAAGTACTATTATTCTAGCGCTAGTAAGAACATGAATATTAACAAGGTTGTTACTGACATTGGGCGAAGGTGATTGTAGTTGAGGCCAAGGGATTTGGCCAACATGGTGATTACTCCTCCACACACGTTATCTCTTGTGCATGATTTTCTTGATGCGTGAGGTGTAGCAAAAATATTGCCCCTAGGTTGGGCGAACAACCGACTTCAAGGTTTGTTGCTTTCCCGAGAACTAGCATGTGATCACCATTCACCTTAGAAACTTCTCCTTGTGCCTACAATGAGTTAGTGATATCATAATAGAAATAACGTATAGCAGGAATTTCAATGGAACTAGCTCTTGAGCCAAAAACGCTCGTCTGGTTGAAGGATTGCCTTGGGTGAAGGTTAGCAAACTAATAAACACAACATATGTCATCATGGTTGTTGGGGATGTCAACGTGATTACACCACTCTTTAGAAGTGATGTCGAAGTCCTGATTCAAGAGATAGAAAATGATTCGCTCGTCCTCATATTCATTTGGCACCAAACCAACATTATGTGAGAGAGTACTAAGGAACTCAAGCGTCATGCATTCATATGTCTCACATCTTTGATAAACGAAATGATTCCACCCAGTGCTACGTGTGAGCTGCGTGGGGATTTCCACAAAGAGGAGAGGATGAAGTAGTACAGTAGACACAAGTATTTCCCTCAGTTAAAAAGCAAGGTTATCAATCTAGTAGGAGAACCACACAGAACCTCGTTAGCAGCACCTACACACACAAAAGCAAATGCTTGCACCCAACGCAAACAAGGGGGTTGTTAATCCCCTCGGCGGTTAATTGCAAGGATCAAATCTCGTGGTGGCAGGCAAATAAATAAATTGCAAAATAAAAATAAATAAAAGTGCATCAAGGTGTTTTTGGATTTTATATATGATAAAGGTATACCCGAGGCCATAGTTTTCACTAAAGTATTCTCTCTCGAGCACATAAAAGTACGGTGGATGAATAAATTATTGTTGGGCAATTGATAGAAAAGCGCATAGTTATGACGATATTCAAGGCAATGATCATGTATATAGGCATCATGCCCGAGGCAAGTAGACCGACTCCTGCCTGCATCTACTAGTATTACTTCACTTATCGACCGCTATCCAGCATGCATCTAGCCTCTAGGGTATTAAGTTAATAAAAACAGAGTAACGCCTTGAGCAAGATGACATGATGCAGACAAAGTAAACCCAAGCAATATGAATAAACCCCACCATCTTTTTATCCTTAATGGAACTAATACAAATATGTGTCATGTCCCTTTCTGTCATTAGGATTGAGCACCACAAGATTGAACCCATCACAAAGCACCTCTCCCATTGCAAGAAAAAACAATCTAGTTGGCCAAACTAAACGGATAGATAGAAGAGACTCAATTCATAAAAGAATTCAAAGAAGACTCAACTAATATTCATGAATAGTCTGATCATAAACCCACAGTTCATCAGATCCCAACAGAAACACCGCAAAAGAAGATTACATCGAATAGAACAACAAGAACATCAAGGAGAATATTGATGAGGACATATTGTTACACCCACAGCCCCTGCTGCTATACATATTGGACCAATTACTAGAGCTCGCGCACGCCAATCAAATTACCAGGCACTTACGTTTCTTGGTAATGATTCTAATGTTCATCAGAATATGATGTTGCCTAAACTGGATACATTTGTCTTGCTTAAAAATGAAGGGCCTAGCTTGGACAAGAAGGATGAACATTGGAGCAAGATCAAGCATGGAGATGATGGCATGTGCAAGGGTGTCGTGGTTTTGTCACGGCAGATGTCCTCGTGAAAGGACTTAGTCGTGGAGCCATCGCTACGGGTTAACTTAAAGGGGTTAAAGTGGACAAGGGACGCAAGAGAGTTTTATACTAGTTCGGCCCCTTACGATGAAGGTAAAAGCCTACGTCTAGTTGTGATGGAATTGATGGGGTTTCGATGACCAGGGAGCGAATACGCTTTGCCTGAGTCTCGAGTTGTTGTCCGTCCTTAAACCGCCGCCAGGTCGTCCCCTTATATACATGGGTTGACGCCCATCGGTTTACAGAATCCCGAGGTCGGCTCATAAACGTGTCCGGCTCGGTCTCCGCTCTTTCTACCTTACAGTACAAGCTACATTGTCAATGCTGGTTTATGTCTACAGGCCTTAAACCGGTTCTTGGCCCTGGGCCTTCTTAAAGCGTCACCGTCTGTCTTCATGGGCTTCAGATATAATGAACTACTAATGGAGTTAACCCGGCCTCTCCTGGCCGGTTTACTCCCAGTAGCAATATCCCCAACATTAGGCCCCAGACTGATTTGAACTGGTTCATGTCAGTCCTGAGCACTTCATAAAACTTCTTCAATATCTTCACACAATTTGTAAACCGCGATGATGTCATCTTCCAGGACCATGGTAAACCGCCATGACATCATCTGCTATTTTAAACTGTATATACTCATCTTTATTAATGGCCCTCCGACAATCGAGGCAACAAAGTTGTCACACCCCCATTTTTTGGGCTCCTCGATTCTCGCGCCTGCCTTTTGTCCACTCCTCTTATAAATAGGGTCGAGGGGTCATTTTCACTTTTCCCCCTCGTGTCTCTTCGCGTCGTCGTCTTCATCGCGCTGCTCAACCTCTGGAGCTCCGCCGCCACCGTCAACCATCGCCTCTGCCTCAACTCCGGCCGCTACATCACCCTGAGCGTACCAGAGAACCGCGGCGCTTCGCCGCTCTTCCATCAACATCGGTAAGCTTTCTGTTCTTCCACCATAGATCTGTTTCTAGGGTTTCGGTGTTCCCCGGTGTTCGTCGGTGTTCGTCGGCGTTCCTCGTTTCTGTAATGACTCTTTGATTCAAACCTGGATATTACTCTGTATAGTGACAGTTATAGCCTTTCTTTCCATCCATTCACTCCGTTAAATAGAAGATCCCATCTGAACCTTCGTCAAACTGTTTTGATACTAATTCTTAGGTCTGAATATGTTTTCCTTTTCTGACATGTGGCAGATCCAAAATTATAATGCCAACTTGTGAAATCTGTTTTTCCTTCACTTATATATATCTCAGAGACTTGAATCTTGATGCAGATTAGGCGGTTTAACTTGTTAGAAAAAATGACGACCCGATAGATACCATTAGTCCCCTTGTTGAACCGCTAATGTACTTCACCATTATACTATCTCCACTAGTAAACTCCGGTTTATGATCAGCCAACTCCGGTTTGATAACATGCTTTCACCCTTAAATCGCTGTATAATTTTCCACTGCAAATCTTTAAACCAGCAAACATAATGTTTCAGAATTTTCGTTGCCATGGCCAAGCAAGTCTATGAATGCACCTGGGATCCTTCTCGAAAGGATCAAGAACAGCTAAACAACCTTGTTAAACGGGTGCCTTAGCAAAGAAAGATGTTATCCTTTGGAGGGTCCCTGGCCCGGAAAATCCTCCTACCCCCAAGGATGGAGAGGTAATTGTATTTGCTGATCACTTAGGTCGGGGCTTCAGTCCTCCCGGTTCAAAATTTTCCGGGATGTGCTAGCCAGCTTTCAACTGCGCCCTCAAGACATCGGTCCTAATTCTGTGACCAACATCTGCCACTTCCAAGTTTTTTGTGAGGTTTACCTTCAAGAAGAACCTGCAGTAGAACTGTTCAGGGATTTCTTTCACTTAAACCGTCGCACATAATTTACAGATGGGCCCAACACTGAATTGGGTGGAATGGAGGTTCAGAAGAGGAAGGAAGTTACTTTTCTTCATCCTAAGCTTCACAGTCACCCCAAAGAGTGGAACGCTACTGTAGCGACCAGACCCGAATGGATCTAGTGCTCTGTGCTCAGTGTCATCCCTGGATCGAATGCCGACACCACACAAAGATTCAAGGATTTATAGCGAGTAGCAATCACACACTTATTACATCGTTGTCCACAGGAACTTAATACAATAATATGGCTTAAGGCCATCTAATAATAACAATGGAAGGCTTGGAAGACAAGTGAGTCCATCAACTCCATCGGCATCACCGAGTATAGAACCACGACCTAACACCTTACTCGTGCGTCTGAAAAGTCTCGCATAGCGTGAAAAGTTGCAGCCCAAAACGGTCAAGACATGGAATATCTTTGGCAATGTAACACATAGAGAACAATGAAGCAACAAGCCTATACTACATGCATATATGGCTGGTGGTAAGGCTCTCTGATTTACATTTTTGCATAAAGCTGGTTTTCCCTACATCAAAGGAATAATTTTATTTAACTATCATGGTGGTTGTTAAACATTGAGAATGGTTGACAGCATCCTCAATCCCAATTAAAAAGTACTCATTAAAAACCCAATAACATTTATTATTAGAAGTAACATGTTGAGATTCACATGACATTCAAGTACTAGATACTCAAGATGTCCATAACCAGGGACACGACTAATCATGATTAGTTTTTTTCACTCTGTAGAGGTTTGCGCACTTTTCCCCACAAGACTCGATCGCCTCCGTTTGGTTCTCGCACTACATGGTGTTTGAGAGACGGATGACCGAGACACAGTCTTCGTAAGCGCTTAGCACCTTACTTGTGGGTAGACCGGTACACCTACTTTCCCCTACATCTGCTAGTCTACCCGTAAGAGTTCGCACAACTTAGTCAACTATGCCGAGCCCATAATTGGCTTGTGGCTGCACACGGAAGTTTCTAGTTTGAATAATCTTATGATCCCTTAGAGCACGGGTGGCGGTCCGAAGAAATACAGGCAAGTCCTCGATAGAAACCAGTGCCTCAATCCACCCAGATGTGTGTTTAGGTTGCCACCTTAGATAAACCTTAATTAACAATCTCACATCTGTCATGGATATTCACTCACCCAATCCACGTCTACTAGCATAGCATGGCATAATAAGCAAACGTAGAAGTAACTCCCAAGGTTTCATAAGTAAAACAGGTAATAGGTACTACCTCAATCTACTTCCCGTCCCACAATTTAATTAGATCCTAAACATGCAAGTGTTTGAGGGTTTGATCTAATGCAATAAAACTGGGTAGTAGAAAAGGTATGATCAAGTGTTACTTGCCTTGTCGATGATCCGCGAGACCTAGAGATTCAAGTAACAAGCGGCGCACTCGGGTGATCTAACGCAGACAAACAACAAGCATACAATAAGTACTCATCTAATGCACGGGGAAATCTCGAATAAAAGATCTAACCAGATAGTTCAACTTAAGAACCCTGGTTGCAAAAGAATCGAATCAAATAAAGCATCGAAAGTCGGAACTCGAGAGAGAATGACTCGGTTTAGGAAATCTGAAACTAAGTCAAAATTTTACAGTAGCAAAACTCTGTGTAAGTAGGTTAGTTGGAACGGCGGTTTCGTAACGAAACTCCAGGCGTTTGAATCACCTGATTCCGATAAACGAGCAAGAAATAAAACAGATTTGAAAATCGGATCGAAATCGAATCGAAAAATAACGGATTAAATCCGGTTAAAAGAAAACGATTTAACGGATTAAATAACGGACGTTCGTTAACAGAACTAATCCAACGAACACATTCATTGAAACGAACGGTTCGGTGAATGTTCGTTAATTAAGAAAACCGAAAAAAATAAAAACCATCTAGGGTTTTGAAAAAAAACCGAACATCTTAAAAAAAAACCGGATCGGGTCTTTTAAAAAAAACCGGATCGGGACGGGTTGTGGCGGCGGCTGAAGGAAATATGCCCTAGAGGCAATAATAAAGTTATTATTTATTTCCTTATATCATGATAAATGTTTATTATTCATGCTAGAATTGTATTAACCGGAAACATAATACATGTGTGAATACATAGACAAACAGAGTGTCACTAGTATGCCTCTACTTGACTAGCTCGTTAATCAAAGATGGTTATGTTTCCTAACCATAGACATGAGTTGTCATTTGATTAACGGGATCACATCATTAGGAGAATGATCTGATTGACATGACCCATTCCGTTAGCCTAGCACTTGATCGTTTAGTATGTTGCTATTGCTTTCTTCATGACTTATACATGTTCCTATAACTATGAGATTATGCAACTCCGTTTACGGAGGAACACTTTGGTACTACCAAGCGTCACAACGAATCGGGTGATTATAAAGGAGTATTACAGGTGTCTCCAAAGGTACTTGTTGGGTTGGCGTATTTCGAGATTAGGTTTTGTCACTCCGATTGTCGGAGAGGTATCTCTGGGCCTTCTCGGTAATACACATCACATAAGACTTGCAAGCATTGCAACTAATGAGTTAGTTGTGAGATGATGTATTACGGAACGAGTAAAGAGACTTGCCAGTAACGAGATTGAACTAGGTATTGGATACCGACGATCGAATCTCTGCAAGTAACATACCGATGACAAAAGGAACAACGATGTTGTTATGCGGTCTCGACCGATAAAGATCTTCAGAGAATATGTAGGAACCAATATGGGCATCCAGGTCCCGCTATTGGTTATTGACCGAGATGTGTCTCGGTCATGTCTACATTGTTCTCGAACCGTAGGGTCCGCACGCTTAAGGTTTCGATGGCGGTTATATTATGAGTTTGTGTATTTTGATTTACCGAAGGTTGTTCGAGTCCGGGATATGATCACGGACATGACGAGGAGTCTCGAAATGGTCGAGACATAAAGATTGATATATTGGACGGATATATTTGGACACCGGAAAGGTTAGGAGAAGTTTGGAGCTCCGGAGGTTACCGAACCCCCGGGAGGTATATGGGCCTTATTGGGCCCATGTAGGAAGAAGGGAGAAGGAGCAAGGAGGGGGCGCGCCCCAAGCCCAATCCGACTGGGGAGGGGGCCGCCCCCTTTCCTTTCTCCTTCCCCTCTTCCTATTCCTACTACTAGTACTACTTCCTAACTACTAGTACTCTTTCCTTCCCCCTCCAAATAAGATAAGGAAAAAGAGAGGGAAACCTACTTGGAGTAGGTTTCCCCCTCCTTGGTGCGCCTCCCCCTTGGGCCGGCCACTTCCTCCCTCCCTCCTTTATATCACGGGAGGGGGCACCCTAGACACACAAGTTGATCCTTGAGATCGCTCTCAGCCGTGTGCGGTGCCCCCTCCACCATATTCCACCTCGGTCATATTGTAGCGGTGCTTAGGCGAAGCCTGCGACGGTGAAACATCAAGATCGCCACCACGCCGTCGTCGACGGAACTCCTCCCCGGAGCTTTCCGGATCGAAGCCCGTGGAGCGCCATCGAGCTGAGCGTGTGCCAAGAACTCGAGGCGCCGGAGTAACGGGCGCTGTGATCGGGCTGGATCGTGAGGAGAACGTGACGACTACTTCCTCTACGTCATCATCGACTCGGAGGTGCCGAGTAACGGGCGCTGGGATCGGCAGGATCGCGAGGAGAAAGTACGACTACTTCCTCTACGCCAGATCGCTTCGCCACGGTCTCACGAGGGTACGAGACAACACTCTCCTCTCGTTGCTATGCCATCACCATGGTCCTGTAAATGCGTAGGAAATTTTTGAAATTACTGCGTTCCCCAACAAAGTGGCATCCGAGCCTGGTTTTATGCGTTGATGTCATATGCACGAGTAGAACACAAGTGAGTTGTGGGCGATACAAGTCATACTACCTACCAAAGCATGTCATACTTTGGTTCAGCGGTATTGTGAGATGAAGCGCCCGGACCGACATTACGCCAGACGCTTACGCGAGACTGGTTTCACCGCTACGAGCATTCGTGCTTAAAGGTGGCTGGCGGGTGTCTGTCTCTCTCACTTTAGTTGAACTGAAAAGGCTACGCCCGGTCCTTGAGAAGGTTAAACGGAGTCTATTTGACGAAGTATCGCTGTGGTTTTGATGCGTAGGTAAGAACGGTTCTTGCTCAGCCCGTAGCAGCCACGTAAAACTTGCAACAACAAAGTAGAGGACGTCTAACTTGTTTTTGCAGGGCATGTTGTGATGTGATATGGTCAAGACGTGATGCTATATTTTATTGTATGAGATGATCATGTTTTGTAACCGAAGTTATCGGCAATCGCGTGGAGCCATATGGTTGTCGCTTATTGTATGAAATGCAAACGCCTGTAATTGCTTTACTTTATCACTAAGCGGTAGCGATAGTCGAGAAGCAATAGATGGCGTAAACGACAACGATGCTACGATGGAGATCAAGGTGTCGCTACCGGTGACGATGGTGATCATGACGGTGCTTCGGGAGATGGAGATCACAAGCGCAAGATGATGATGGCCATATCATATCACTTATATTGATTGCATGTGATGTTTATCCTTTATGCATCTTATTTTGCTTTGATTGACGGTAGCATTTTAAGATGATCTCTCACTAAAATTATCAAGTAGTGTTCTCCTGAGTATGCACCGCTGCCAAAGTTCGTCGTGTCGAGACACCACGTGATGATCGGGTGTGATAAGCTTCACGTCCATCTACAACGGTGCAAGCCAGTTTTGCACACGCAGAATACTCAGGTTATACTTGACGAGCCTAGCATATGCAGATATGGCCTCGGAACACGGAGACCGAAAGGTCGGCGTGAATCATATAGTAGATATGATCAACATAAGATGTTCACCATTGAAAACTACTCCATCTCACGTGATGATCGGTTATGGTTTAGTTGATTTGGATCACGTGATCACTTAGATGAATAGAGAGATGTCCGCCTAAGTGGGAGTTCTTAAGTAATATGATTAATTGAACTTAAATTTATCATGAACTTAGTACCGATAGTATCTTGCTTGTCTATGTCTGCTTGTAGATAGATGGCTCGGTTGTTGTTCCGTTGAATTTTAATGCGTTCCTTGAGAAAGCAAAGTTGAAAGATGATGGTAGCAATTACACGGATCGGGTCCGTAATCTCGAGGATTATCCTCATTGCTGCACGTAAGAGTTACGCCCCGGATGCACCGCTAGGTGCTGTGCCCGGCCGATGTAACCGACGGCGTTAAGAACGCCCGCGAGCAAAGCTGATGACTACTCTATAGTTCAAGCAGCTATGCTTTACGGCTTAGAACCGGGTCTTCAACGACGCTTTTGAAAGTCGTGGAGCATATGAGATGTTCCAAGAGTTGAAGTTGATATTTCAACAGAATGCCCGGATTGAGAGATATGAAGTCTCCAATAAGTTCTATAGCTGCAAAATGGAGGAGAATGGGTCTCGGCTGAGCACATACTCGTAATGTCCGGGTATTACAATCACTTGACTCAACCGGGAGTTGATCTTCTGGATGATTGTGTCATTGATGTAATTCTTCAATCACCGCCACCAAGCTACAAAGGCTTCGTGATGAACTATAATATGCAAGGGTTAGTAAAGACTATACCGAGCTCTTACGTAATCTTTGAAAGCTGCGGAGGTAGAAATCAAGAAGGAGCATCAAGTGTTGATGGTCAATAAGACCACTAGTTTCAAGAAGAAAGGCAAAGGGAAGAAGAAGGAACTTCAAGAAGAACAGCAAACAAGTTGCCGCTCAAGTGAAGAAACCCAAGTCTGGACCTAAACCTGAAATCGAGTGCTTCTACTTCAAGCGCATCGTCCTTTGAAGCGGAACTGCCCCAAGTATTTGGCGGATAAGAAGGATGGCAAAGTGAACAAAGGTATATGTGATATACATGTTATTGATGTGTACCTTACTAGAGCTCGCAGAGCACTGGGTATTTGATACTGGTTCTGTTGCTAATATTTGCAACTCAAAGCAGGGACTTCTGATTGCGAACACCGCAAAGGACGAGGTGACAATGCGGCGTGGGAAATGGTTCCAAAGTCGATGTGATCGCGGTCGGCACGCTACCTCTACATCTACCTTCGGATTAATTTTAGACCTAAATAATTGTTATTTGGTGCCGCGTTAAGCATGAACATTATATCTGGATCTTGTTTGATGCGAGACGGTTATTCATTTAAATCGAGAATAAAGGTTGTTCTATTTATATGAATAATATCTTTTATGGTCATGCACCCTTAAAGAGTGGTCTATTTTTAATGGATCTCGATAGTAGTGATACACATATTCATAATGTTGAAACCAAAAGATGCAGAGTTGATAATGATAGTGCGACTTATTTGTGGCATTGCCGTTTAAGTCATATCGGTGTAAAGCGATGAAGAAACTCCATACCGATGGACTTTTGGAGTCACTTGATTATGAATCACTTGGCACTTCATGTAACCGTGCCTCATGGGCAAGATGACTAAAACACCGCTTCTCGGTACTATGGAGAGAGCATCGATTTGTTGGAAATCATACATACAGATGTATGTGGTCCAATGAATATTGAGGCTCGTGGCGGATATCGTTATTTTCTCACCTTCACAGATGATTTAAGCGGATATGGGTATATCTTCTTAATGAAACATAAGTCCGAGACATTTGAAAAGTTCAAAGAATTTCAGAGTGAAGTTGAAAATCATCGTAATAAGAAAATAAAGTTTCTTCGATCTGATCGTGGAGGCGAATATTTGAGTTACGAGTTTGGTCTACATTTGAAACAATGCGGAATAGTTTCGCAACTCACGCCACCCTAACACCACAAGCAATGGTGTCCGAACGTCAGAATCGCACTTTACTAGATATGGTGCGATCTATGATGTCTCTTACAGATTTACCGCTATCGCTTTTGGGGTTATGCTCTTGAGACGGCCGCATTCACGCTTGAATAGAACACCGTCAAATCCGTTGAGGCGACACCTTATGAACTGTGGTTTAGCAAGAAACCAAAGTTGTCGCTTTCTTAAAGTTTGGGGATGCGATGCTTATGTGAAAAAGCTTCAACCTGATAAGCTCAAACCTAAATCGGAGAAATGTGTCTTCATAGGATACCCAAAGGAGACAATTGGGTACACCTTCTATCACAGATCCGAAGGCAAGACATTTGTTGCTAAGAATGGATCCTTTCTAGAGAAGGAGTTTCTCTCGAAAGAAGTGAGTGGGAGGAAAGTAGAACTTGATGAGGTAACTGTACCTTCTCCCTTATTGGAAAGTAGTTTATCACGTAAACCAGTTTCTCGCGACATCTACACCAAATAGTGAGGAAGTTGATGATGTTGATCATGAAACTTCAGATCAAGTTACTACGTAACCTCGTAGATCAACCAGAATAAAATCCGCACTGCAGTGGTACGGCAATCCTGTTCTCGGAAGTCATGCTACTAGATCATGATGAACCTACGAACTATGAAGAAGCGATGGTGAGCCCAGATTCATAAAATGGCTTGAGGCCATGAAATCCGAGATAGGATCCATGTATGAAAACAAAGTATGGACTTTGGTTGACTTGCCCGAGGGTAGGCAAGCAATAGAAAACAAATGGATCTTCAAGAAGAAGACCGACGACGACGGTAATATTCTTTGTCATTAAAGCTCGACTTGTCGCAAGGGTTTTCGACAAGTTCAAGGGATTGACTACGATGAGACCTTCTCACCCGTAGCGATGCTTAAGTCTGTCCGAATCATGTTAGCAATTGCCGCATTTTATGATTATGAAATATGGCAAATGGATGTAAAGACCGCATTCTGAATGGGTTTACGGAAGAAGAGTTGTATATGATGCAACCAGAAGGTTTTATCGATCCAAAGGGAGCTAACAAAGTGTGCAAGCTCCAAATGATCCATTTATGGACTGGTGCAAGCATCTCGGAGTTGGAATAAACGCTTTGATAGTGTGATCAAAGCATTTGGGTTTATCTGAGACTTATGGAGAAGCTCAGATTTACAAGAAAGTGAGTGGGAGCTCTGTAGCATTTACGATATTATATGTAGATGACATATTATTGATCGGAAATGATATAGAATTCTGGATAGCATAAAGGGATACTTGAACAAGAGTTTTTCGATGAAAGACCTTGGTGAAGCTACTTACATATTGGGCATCAAGATCTATAGAGATAGATCAAGACGCTTAATTGGACTTTCACAAAGCACATACCTTGATAAAGTTTTGAAGAAGTTCAAAATGGATCGTGCAAAGAAAGGTTTTTTACCTCAGACATAAGGTGTGAAATTGAGTCAGACTCAATGCCCGACCACGGCAGAAGATAGAGAGAAAATGAAAGATGTTCCTATGCTTCAGCCATAGGCTCTATCATGTATGCAATGTCGTGTACAGACTGACGTATGCTTAGCAAAGAAGCTTGGCAGGAAGGTACCAAAGTAATCCAGAGTGGATCAATCGAAAGCGGTCAAGAACATCCTGAAATACGAAAAGGACTAAGGATATGTTTCTCGTATATGGAGGTGACAAAGAGCTAGTCGTAAATGGTTACGCCGATGTAAGCTTTGACACCGATCCGGACGATTCTAAATCGCAAACCGGATCGTGTTTTTGTTAAACGGTGGAGCTGTCAGTTGGTGCAGTTCTAAACAAAGCGTCGTAGCGGGATCTACATGTGAAGCGGAGTACATAGCTGCTTCGGAAGCAGCAAATGAAGGAGTCTGGATGAAAGAGTTCATTTCTGATCTAGGTGTTATACCTAGTGCATCGGCACCAATGAAGATCTTCTGTGACAATACTGGTGCAATTGCCTTGGCAAAGGAATCCAGATTTCACAAGAGGACCAAGCATATCAAGAGACGCTTCAATTCCATTCGGGACCAAGTCCAAGTGGGAGACATAGAGATTTGCAAAGTACATACGGATCTGAACATTGCAGACCCGTTGACTAAGCCTCTTCCACGAGCAAAACATGATCGACACCAAGACTCCATGGGTGTTAGAATCATTCTTGAGTAAACTAGATTATTGACTCTAGTGCAAGTGGGAGACTGAAGGAAATATGCCCTAGAGGCAATAATAAAGTTATTATTTATTTCCTTATATCATGATAAATGTTTATTATTCATGCTAGAATTGTATTAACCGGAAACATAATACATGTGTGAATACATAGACAAACAGAGTGTCACTAGTATGCCTCTACTTGACTAGCTCGTTAATCAAAGATGGTTATGTTTCCTAACCATAGACATGAGTTGTCATTTGATTAACGGGATCACATCATTAGGAGAATGATCCGATTGACATGACCCATTCCGTTAGCCTAGCACTTGATCGCTTAGTATGTTGCTATTGCTTTCTTCATGACTTATACATGTTCCTATAACTATGAGATTATGCAACTCCGTTTACGGAGGAACACTTTGGGTACTACCAAACGTCACAACGTGAATCGGGTGATTATAAAGGAGTATTACAGGTGTCTCCAAAGGTACTTGTTGGGTTGGCGTATTTCGAGATTAGGTTTTGTCACTCCGATTGCCGGAGAGGTATCTCTGGGCCTTCTCGGTAATACACATCACATAAGCCTTGCAAGCATTGCAACTAATGAGTTAGTTGTGAGATGATGTATTACGGAACGAGTAAAGAGACTTGCTTAGAACGAGATTGAACTAGGTATTGGATACCGACGATCGAATCTCGGCAAGTAACATACCGATGACAAAAGGAACAACGTATGTTGTTATGCGGTCTGACCGATAAAGATCTTCGTAGAATATGTAGGAACCAATATGGGCATCCAGGTCCCGCTATTGGTTATTGACGGAGATGTGTCTCGGTCATGTCTACATTGTTCTCGAACCGTAGGGTCCATGCACGCTTAAGGTTTCGATGGCGGTTATATTATGAGTTTGTGTATTTTGATGTACCGAAGGTTGTTGAGTCCCGTATATGATCACGGACATGACGAGGAGTCTCGAAATGGTCGAGACATAAAGATTGATATATTGGACGGATATATTTGGACACGGAAAGGTTAGGAGAAGTTTGGAGCTCCGGAGGTTACTGGAACCCCCGGGAGGTATATGGGCCTTATTGGGCCCATGTAGGAAGAAGGGAGAAGGAGCAAGGAGGGGGCGCGCCCCAAGCCCAATCCGACTGGGGAGGGGGCCGCCCCTTCCTTTCTCCTTCCCCTCTTCCTATTCCTACTACTAGTACTACTTCCTAACTACTAGTACTCTTTCCTTCCCTCCAAATAAGATAAGGAAAGAGAGGGAAACCTACTTGGAGTAGGTTTCCCCCTCCTTGCGCCTCCCCTTGGGCGGCCACTTCCTCCCTCCCTCCTTTATATACGGGGAGGGGGGCACCCTAGGACACACAAGTTGATCCTTGAGATCGTTCTCAGCTGTGCGGTGCCCCTCCACCATATTCCACCTCGGTCATATTGTAGCGGTGCTTAGGCGAAGCCTGCGACGGTGAAACATCAAGATCGCCACCACGCCGTCAGGTCGACGAACTCCCTCCCCGGAGCTTTGCCGGATCGAAGCCCGTGGAGCGCCATCGAGCTGAGCGTGTGCCAAGAACCTGAGGCGCCGAGTAACGGGCGCTGTGATCGGCTGGATCGTGAGGAGAACGACGACTACTTCCTCTACGTCATCATCGACTCGGAGGTGCCGGAGTAACGGCGCTGGGATCGGCAGGATCGCGAGGAGAAAGTACGACTACTTCCTCTACGTTGTGATCGCTTCCGCCACGGTCCATTTAGGGTACGAGACAACACTCTCCCCTCTCGTTGCTATGCCATCACCATGGTCCTGTGTGTGCGTAGGAATTTTTTTGAAATTACTGCGTTCCCCAACAGCGGCTACCTCCGGCGGGCTTCACGGCTCAGCGGGGCTCAAGGTCGGCGGGGGCTCGGGGTCCGGCGGGGTTGGCGGGTCAGGGCGGCGAGGGCGATTTAGGGTCCTTGAGTTGCGTGAAATTTTCTAGGATCGAGAAAATGCGAGAAAAATATGATATGCATGATGACCTAATGTATAACATTCCAAATTGAAAATTTGGGATGTTACAAACCTACTCTCTTAAGATGAATCTCGCCCTCGAGATTCGGGTTAGCTAGAAAATAGGTGAGGGTGGTCCTTGAGCAAAACTTCCTCTCTTTCCTGTGTGGCTTCATCCTCGGTGTGGTGGCTCCTTTGAACTTTGCAAAACTTGATAACCTTGCTGCGGGTAACTCTGCTGGCATAATCTAGAATCTTAACGGTTTCTCCTCATATCTCAAGTCATCCTTCAACTGAATTGCTTCCAAAGGTGGCACTTTGTGTCTCTTAACGGTACCTCTGCTATCTCGGGGTGACATTTCTTCAACTGGGAAACATGGAATACGTCATGAACTCCTGACAGTCCTTCTGGTAATTCCAACTTATAAGCAACTTCTCCCATGCGTTGCAAAATCTTATACGGTCCAACGAAACGGGGTGCTAACTTTCCTTTAACTCCAAAACGCTTAACTCCTCGAAGTGGGGATACTCGAGATATACTCTGTCTCCAACTTCATACTCAATCGCTGGCGCTTTGAATCGACATAGCTCTTTTGTCCGGACTGGGCTACCTTGAGCCTGTCTCGAATCAACTTAACTCTCTGTTGAGACTCCTTAATCAAATCTGGTCCAAACAATCGACGATCTCCGGGCCATTCCCCATAACAACGGTGTCCTGCACCTTCTTCCATACAAAGCCTCGAAAGGTGCCATCTTCAAGCTGGTTTGGTAACTGTTTTTGTAGGAAAATTCTGCATACTGCAAATTATCATCCCAGCTAGATCCTTAATCTATGTCACAAGCTCTCAGTATGTCCTCCAAAATCTGATTTACTCTCTCGGTGCATCCATCGGTGCGTGGGTGGAAAGGCATCAATTCCAATCGGGTTCCCAATGTTTCGTGTAACCGGTTCCAAAATTTCGAGGTAAACCGGGTTCCTCTATCTCGACACGATGCTCCTCGGAACTCCGTGTAAGCACACAATTCTGGTCATGTATATCTTTGCCAACTTAGCACTGCTATAGGTAGTCTTGACTGGAATGAAATGAGCTACCTTTGTTAAACGGTCGACTATAACCCAAATCGAGTCATATCCTGAACGAGTCTTTGGCAATCCTGTGATAAAATCCGTGCCTAGTTTATCCCACTTCCATTCGGGTATCGGTAATGGTTGTAACAATCCTGCTGGCTTCTGATGTTCTACCTTTACTTTCTGACATACATCGCAAACTGCTACATACTCCGCAATATCCTTCTTCATTCCGGTCCACCAGAAAGTATTCTTCAAATCCAAGTACATCTTGGTATTTCGGGTGAATCGAATAGGGTGAATCATGGGCTTCTTGTAAAATCAACTTCACGATCTACGGGTCATTGGGCACATAAACACGGTCTTCAAACCATAGGGTATCGTGCTCATCCTCACGAAATCCTTTAGCTTTTCCTTTGCTCATTTTCTCCTTTATAGAGGCAACTTCCTTATCCGCCTTTTGGGCTTCTCCGATTTTGTCCATCAGCGTTGATCGAATCTCCAATGCTGCTACATAGCCTCTCGAACTATTTCCAAACATAGCTCTCGAAGGTCCTCGGCTAACTCATTGGGTATTCCTCCCATCATTAGAGTATTGACGTGGCTCTTACGGCTCAATGCGCCGCCTACGACATTAGCCTTTCCGGGTGATAATGCAATCTCATGTCATAATCCTTGATAAGCTCTAACCATCTCCTTTGTCTCGAGATTCAATTCCTTCGTGTGAAAATGTACTTCAAACTCTTGTGATCCGTATATACTTCACAATGATTTCCAATGAGAAAATGTCTCCACGTCTTCAGGGCATGCACAACGGCTACTAACTCCAAATCATGAGTGGCATAATTCAACTCATGGGGCTTAAGTTGTCGTGAAGCATACGAAACAACTCTTCCTTCCTGCATAAGCACTTTGCTCCAAGTCCTCGGCGTGAAGCGCCGTAATACACCTCATAATCCTTAGTCCGATCCGGCAATATCAAACCGGTGAGGTAACCAATCTTTTCTTCAACTCCACGAAAACTTGCCTCACAGTCCTCACCCATATAAATTTGTTTTCCTTCTTCAACAATTCAGTCATAGGCTTAGCAATCCTTGAGAAATTCTCAATGAATCTTCGGTAGTATCCTGCGAGTCCAAGGAAACTTCGAATCTCTCCAACTGTCGTTGGTGCTTCCCATTTGGTTACGGTCTCAACTTTTGTGGGGTCAACTGCTATCCCTTCTCCGGATATAACATGTCCGAGAAATCCAACTTCCTTTAGCCAAAACTCACATTTGCTGAACTTGGCATACAACTGGTGTTCCTCGGTTTCTCGTAACCAATCGCAAATGTTCCTTATGTTCCTCTTCATTCTTCGAGAAAATCAAAATGTCATCAATGAACACCACGATTTAACTTATCCAAAAACTCCATAAACACTTTGTTCATCAGGTTCATGAAATAGACTGCGTTAGTCAGTCCAAATGACATAACGGTATACTCGTATAGTCCATATCTCGTGGTAAATGCTGTCTTGGGTATGTCCCGCTCCCGAATCTTCAATCGATGGTACTACGATCGCAAGTCGATCTTGGAAAACACCTTGGCTCCTTGCAAGCGATCAAACAGATCATTTATCATAGGTAGTGGGTACTTGTTCTTGATTGTTACTTCATTCAATCCACGATAATCAACAACCATTCTTAACGATCCATCCTTCTTCTCCACTAGCAAACGGGTGATCCCCAAGGTGAAGAACTTGGGCGTATAAAACATTTATACAAAAGCTCTTTAATCTGCTTCTTGATTTCCGCCAAATCCTGTCTTGGCATCCTATATGGTCGCTTCGATATTGGGCCTGTTCACGGCAAAAGTTCTATCAAAACTCAATGTCTCTATCCGGTGGCATTCACGGCAACTCTTAGGAAATACATCAGGAAAATCCTTCACCACCGGTACTTCTTCTGCACCACTCACGATAGGCAATTAACTTGCGCTCTTCTCGGCTCGCGTGATACATACTTAATCCTTCTTCCTTACGGTGTTGTGAGCAAAATCGTCTTACTTGCGCAATCGATGTTTCCTCCATACATCGACAGCCAATCCATACCAAGAATTATATCAAATCCTTGCGATTCCAGAATGATCAAATCCGTCGGGAATACATGCCTTCCTATACTTAATGGCACTTGAAAACATCCTTGTTTGGCCATATACTCCGCTGAAACATGGGCAGTGCGAAAAGCTTGCTGAAATTGATCCCATGTGACAGTGTCTACAGGGTAAGTGGCTGTGAAATTCTCCCACCATGCTGCTGCGGGTCCTTCAAGCTGATGTGCTGCAAACTTCACTCTTTTCTCCATCCGTGCATCCTGCAGTGGTCAGCTCCTTCCTATCTTGCGGAGCCGGTCATATCTGCTACAATTGGCTCGGTGCTCTTTGGAATACACCGCGGTTTAGTCTAAGGAAACGAGTCATTGATCCGCAGGTGGTGGTGGTGGTGGGTTGTTGTTGTTGTTGTTGCCTGGTTCTCGCACCAATGTTTGAATCAGGGTATTACCTTTGCTGGATCAGTTGGGTGATCTCTGGCGGGAAAACAAATCCAGGGTCGTGTCTCGGAGGCATCTGATGGGTTTAGAAAAGACGAGAATTTAGAATAGAATGAGGTCTAAGGGGAATCACTACCCAAATGCACATGAGCAAATACACACAAAATCACTTCATTCAAATCAAACAAGGGCTTACAGCGATCTAACTATCGCAAAGGTGCGTGTACTATAATGTTTACATGGGGGGGAAAATACTACTAATATGTGGGGGACTTCTACGAATTTGAACCGGTGGAAGACTCCATAATGTCTGCTCCAGCTTCGTCTTCAAAGTCGGGTTCACTTGGATCCGAATCGGTGTCGTCGATGTTGATGTAGTCGCTTGGACAATCGACATACTGGTCTTCATTCCCGAGCGCCAACTTCTTCTTGAGTTCTTCGATCTCGTACTTAAGATCGTTATTGTGTCTTGCTAGAGCTACGATCTCGCCCATATAGTCCTTGCGAGTTGTCTTTAGTTCTTCTTCAAGTTCGATGATCCTTCCCTTTGCATTACGCAACTCCAACATATCATTGCACATCTGGTTCTCCTGGCGTCGAATGTGCTGGTTTAACTCCTGGATGAATGCTGCAATGGATCTATCCTTCTTGGTGCTGACGACGTCCCATTTGTCATCTCGACGTCCGCAAATCTGGTAGATAGTGTCCTTGAGGTCTTCTTGATAAACTTCTCCAATGCGTCGCATGGTGATGTGAGCTGACATGCTCTTTCCTGCACTCCAAGTTGGTGCACCGAAACGCTATCTATAGGCTTGGTGATTGGGGCGAATGTCCTTCCCGAACGTGAGCTTAAATCTTCGGCTCCTCTTCGTGCAGAGTGGCGTTGAAAGTCGGTGAAGCTTGGTAGTCCAATGTTCGTGTACTTGGTAACTTCCTTCAAGTGAAATCCAAAAGGTGTGCCTTCATCCGGTTGGGTGTACTTGATCTTCGCGTCCTTCATCCTAAAGAGAGTAGAAAAGATGAGGAGTTAGAAAATGGGAAGAGAATAGTGATCTATGGCTTTATCTTAGTGGTCGTGTCCTACAGTCAGCGTGTGCTCTGATACCATTCTCTGTAGCGACCAGACCCGAATGGATCTAGTGCTCTGTGCTCAGTGTCATCCTCGGATCGAATGCCGACACCACACGATACTTCAAGGATTTATAGCAGAGTAGCGATCACACACTTATTACATCTTGTCCACAAGGGAACTTAATACAATAATATGGCTTAAGGCCATCTAATAATAACAGTGGAAGGCTTGGAAGACAAGTGAGTCCATCAACTCCATCGGCATCACTGAGTATAGAACCACGACCTAACACCTTACTCGTCATTCGAAAAACGCATAGCGTGAAAAGTTGCAGCCCAAAACGGGTCAAGACATGGAATATGCTGGCAATGTAACACATAGAGAACAATGAAGCAACAAGCCTATACTACATGCATATATGGCTGGTGGTAAGGCTCTACGATTACATTTTTGCATAAAGCTGGTTTTTCCCTACATCAAAGGACTAATTGTATTTAACTCTCATGGTGGTTGTTAAACCTTGAGACTGGTTGACAAGATCCTCAATCACAATTAAAAAGTACTCATTAAAAACCCAATAACATTTATTATTAGAAGTAACATGTTGAGATTCACATGACATTCAAGTACTAGATACTCAAGATGTCCATAACCGGGGACACGGCTAATCATGATTAGTTTTTTTCGCTCTGCAGAGGTTTGCGCACTTTTCCCCACAAGACTCGATCGCCTCCGTTTGGTTCTCGCACTACATGGTGTTTGAGAGACGGATGACCGAGACACAGTCTTCGTAAGCGCTTAGCACCTTACTTGTGGGTAGACGGTACACACCTACTTTCCCCTACATCTGCTAGTCTACCCGTAAGAGTTCGCACAACTTAGTCAACTATGCTAGAGCCCATAATTGGCTTGTGGCTGCACACGGAAGTTTCTAGTTTGAATAATCTTATGATCCCTTAGAGCCTGGGTGGCGGTCCGAAGAAATACAGGCAAGTCCTGATAGAAACCAGGTGCCTCAATCCACCCAGATGTGTGTTTAGGTTGCCACCTTAGATAAACCTTAATTAACAATCTCACATACATCATGGATATTCACTCACCCAATCCACGCCTACTAGCATAGCATGGCATAATAAGCAAACGAGAAGTAACTCCCAAGGTTTCATAAGTAAAACAGGTAATAGGTACTACCTCAATCTACTTCCCATCCCACAATTTAATTAGATCCTAAACATGCAAGTGTTTGAGGGTTTGATCTAATGCAATAAAACTGGGTAGTAGAAAAGGTATGATCAAGTGTTACTTGCCTTGCGATGATCCGCGAGACCTAGATATTCAAGTAACAAGCGGCGCACTCCGGGTGATCTAACGCAGACAAACAACAAGCATACAATAAGTACTCATCTAATGCACGGGAAATCTCGAATAAAAGATCTAACCAGATAGTTCAACTTAAGAACCACGTTGCAAAAGAATCGAATCAAATAAAGCATCGAAAGTCGGAACTCGAGAGAGAACGACTCGGTTTAGCAAATCTGAAACTAAGTCAAAATTTTACAGTAGCAAAACTTTGTGTAAGTAGGTTAGTTTGAACGGCGGTTTCAGAATTTAAACTCCAGCGCTTGAATCACCTGATTCCGATAAACGAGCAAGAAATAAAACAGATTTGAAAATCGGATCAGAAATCGAATCTGAAAAATAACGGATTAAATCCGATTAAAAGAAAACGACGAACGGATTAAATAACGGACGTTCGTTAACAGAACTAATCCAACAAACACATTCATTGAAACGAACGGTTCGGTGAATGTTCGTTAATTAAGAAAACCGAAAAAAATAAAAACCATCTAGGGTTTTGAAAAAAAACCGAACATCTTAAAAAAAACCGGATCCGGTCTTTTAAAAAAACCGGATCGGGACGGGTTGTGGCGGCGGCTACCTCCGACGCCGGCGGGCTCAGCGGGCTCGGGGTCCGCGGGCTCCGGGGTCCGGGGTTGGCGGGTCGGGAGGCGGCGAGGGCGACGAGGCTCGGCGAGGAACGGCGGCGCGGCGTCCTCGGCGGCAAGGGCTTCGGTTAAGGGGCGGCGGCAGGATGAGAGAGAGGCGGTATAAATAGAAGGGGGGTTCACGGCTTGGGGAAGGGCAGGCGGCGTGGCGTCGGCGTGTCCGACCCGGACAGGCGGCTGTGGCGGCGTGGCGGGCGGAGATCACATGGGAGGGAGAGAGGAGGTGGCCGGGCACATTGGGCCGGCTGGGCCTTGGCCCAGGGGGGGCGCGGTATTTTTTTTTAAACAAAACAAAACGGATTAAAAAAATACCAAACGAACTCCGATTTTAATAAAAATAATTTTCCCCGACTCCTAAAAATGAGTCGAACAAAATGAACTTTAAAAACGGCAAACATGCATAAATTTTTAAAATGCTCATTTTTGCCTAAGCAAAATAAATCTTCCAAAACCAAATTTTGATTTATTTATAAAATCTCCATTTTTCCTAAATGTTGGGAAAGTCATATTATTCCCTCTCTTAAGTTTTGTATCGGAAAAACTTTATGAAGATAATTAAATAAATCCAATGATCCTATTTTCAAAATTTGAGAAATCCCAAATATGAAAAATAATGAAACTTCCAACTCTCTCCGAGGGTCCTTGAGTTGCGTGAAATTTTCTAGGATCGGAAAATGCGAGAAAAATATGATATGCATGATGACCTAATGTATAACATTCCAAATTGAAAATTTGGGATGTTACAGCTACTTGGTTTTATTGCAAGGATACATCTCCACCTGATGAAAACCCTCTGTCGGGTTACCGCCCTGAACGCCTGAGCAACACACATCCTTTCCCTCAGAGGTTTGACAGGAGTTGACTTGGCTCGCTGTTGGATAGGCTGGAGCATTCTGCCCTTAAGCCAGCGCTCCAGTTTGATGTGTGAATACACGGGGAGTTTAAAGGATGCTCAGCGGCACATTGACATTCAGCTTACAGATGAAGAAGTCACTGAAGCTGTAAAAAAGATGTTGAACGAATCGGAGGCTGTCTGTGCCCAAACCGGACTACTCCCTTTCTGCACCATCAACAAACTGCCAACTATAAGAATCATATACTCTTTTTATCTGAAATTGCTTACGTCCAAATATTTTCTGAAAATGCGATTATTTTCTGACAGGGTGATGACCCGTTCTGTAACAAGAAACCCCCACAAGACACACCGGTCAAGCCAGTTCGTCCAAAAACCAAGGTTGTTAAAAAACCTACCAAGAGAAGGACTACTGCATCCTCTGATCCACCAGTTGATGATGATGTGGGTAATCCAGAATTGGAGGTAGAACTTGACTCTCTTGGTTCATTTTTCATACGCCTTATTGATGATGATTATTGTCAGGAGGACGCTGAAGGCAGCCAAGCCGATGCTATAGAGTTAATCTTTCTTTCCTCCGATTCAAATCCTTTGCCAACACTAAAAATCCGTCGAGCAAACCGGAAAGTTAAATTTTCTCATCCTCTTGCTTACTTGGATCCGAACTTTCTTGTGAAGACACAACAGCACGAGGCTCACCGCACAACCCGGCATAGCGGCCAGGTAGTTACCTCCGCTGGTTTACCGAACACTCCGGTTCGGAAACGCCGATCAGAGGTCTCTTATCCCCTTGACAGTTCACGCCCCAAAGCGGGTTGTTTTCGTCAACCTCTTAACCCATCTGATTCAAATTATCAGGGTACTTCTCACTCATGGGGAGTCGTCAGTCACCAAACTTCCACCTCTCAAAACGGTTATTGGGTGAGTTATACACTTGTTTTATCCTTGACATGTGTTTTATACTCCATACCGACCTTCATATTTTTCTTTTCTCGGTGCTAAGCCTAGACCCAGCAAGAAGGCTCGGTTGAATAAACCGGCTGATGAAGACGTGGTTGTTGATCCGGAAAAAACTCCAGATCCTGAAGAGACCAACATTGATGCAATACTAAATGACCCACCGCCTCAAGATCATGACTTTGTTGCTGAGCAAGTAGAAGTTGATACCACCTGCCATACCGACCAGCCAACCAGCCCTATCCGGACTGACAAACCGGCCAGTCTAGTAAAAGATACTGACAAACCGCCAACTCCGATGAAAGAAGCTTTGAGGAAAAAGATGATGACGTTATGATTACTTGTACTGGCCATACCGCTCCTGGCAATCCTGTCGCTTTGTCAAAGCATACGGCCAAAGATGAATTATCTGCAATTGTCAAAGGCAAATGGAATGCCGATTTGTCAAGTTATACCCATCTGAATGCTCAAGACCTTCATTCTGGCTATCTGAACCGTCTGTACACCAGTCGCGACTATGAAGCCGGCTTGGTAAATATGATGAAGGAACGATATGAGGTAACTTCATAAGTGTTTCCCCCTTGTATTTAATTGCAGCTTATCAACTCCAGTAGCCCCCAAGTGATGGTTTAAGATACCAACTTAAACCGGGACTTTAATAACAATTTCATGTTTGCAATAATGCATCTTAACTTCACTGATATAGCCCCCAAGGACCGGTTTTAACTTTATGAAGATAAACTGGGACTTTGTAGTAGAATTCCCATCTCAGCCATTTATGAGCAAATACACATTAGCCCCCAAGTGCCAAGCTTAATACTTGTATTGTGCTTGGGACTTGTAAAAATTTCTGATAAAGAGCAAATATGCATTAGCCCCCAAGTACGAAGGGCATAACATGTTATGTGCTTGGTACTTCAAATATGTAATGTCAACTTTATGATATATTTGTCTCTTTATAGGCTGAATTGAGCAAGAAGGCAAGCCAAACCGCTGATCTGCAAGAGAACCTCAAGTCCCAACAAGCTGAAACCTCCAAAGCGAAGGAAGAATTGACCAGCGCTCTAGGCATGATGGAGAAACTGAAAGAGGGCTTCAACAAGGAGCGGGAGGACTGGGAGATTGAAAAATCCGCTTTGATCAAAAGGGCCGAGAAAGCAGAGCCGCTCTTAAACTGGTGGTTGATGAACTGACCAGCGTAAAGCGGCAAGTTTAGTCCATGACTGCAGCTGTGTTTGGTAAGCATCCTTGATTCCTGTTTTCAACATATATTTTCACGCATTGCCAGTTTACGAATGCTTGTGACGATTGCAGGAACTCGTATTAGCCATCTTGGCTCTTGTAACATCCCAAATTTTCAATTTGGCATGTTATACATAGGTCATCCATGCATACCATATTTTATTGCATTCTGTTTTCATATCCTCGAAATCCTAAGCAACTCAAGGACCCTCGGAGAGAGTTGGGGATTTCTCAACTTTCATATTTGATTTTATCAAGTAGTGAAGACGAGGATTTTTGGTTTTAATTATTTTTCCCTCCGGAAAATATTTCATTTCAAATAAATAAATGAGGGGAGATAATATGACTTCTCCAAAATAATTGAAATATCAGAGGAAAAATGTTAAAATCATTATTTGGTTTTTATTTGATTTTATGTGGAATTTTAATTGCCCTAGAAAAATTTGCACGCTTTAAAAAGTTGCATTTTAGGGGCCAAGAAAAGTTCATCTTGTTCTAAATATTTTATTTAGACGGAGAAAACTTGTTTTGGAATTTTTAGATTTTTATTTATTTTTCTAGGATTTTTTTCTTTTGTTGGTATGTTCTTAAAAAATGGACTACTCGACCGGGCCAAAGGCCCAATGAGCCAGCCGGGCCCGCCTGTGCGCCGCCTTCCCGTCTTGCCCGTGCTTGGCACGCAGACGGTGAGGGAGTCCGAGCTCGACTCCACCCGGCGCCCACTTCCCAAACCGCCCGCCCCGCCCTCCTATATATGCCGCCCACCGCCACACCACCACCCGCCGCCACACCACCACCCCGCCACCACCCAAGCCGCCACGCCCGAGCCGCCCGGAGCCCGATCCGCCGCCCGTCGCCGCCGCCGCCTCGCGCAGCCCGACCCTCGCCGAGTCGCCGAGCCGCCGCCTCTCGCCGACCCCCGCCCCACCCCGGAACCTGCCGGAGCCGTCCGCCCCTCCGGACGCGCCTCGCCGGAGGTACCCGACCCCGCCGCCGGTTTTTTTAAGAAACCCTTCGTTTTTAAAAAAAAACCCTAGTTCGTTTTTTTAGATCGGCTTATTTCCTTCGGTTTAATTACTTAGCGAACGTTCGTTCGACCATTCGTTTCAACGAACGTGTTCACCGTTTAGTTTCTGCTAACGAACGCTCGTTCGTTTAGCCATTCGTCGTATTTCTTTTATCAGATTTATTCCGCGGTTATTCGGATCATGATTTCTGATCCGATATTCAAACCTGTTTATCTTTTCGCTCGTTTATCGGAATCAGGCGATTCAAGCGCCTGGAGTTTCATCTCGAAACCCTCTGTCTGAATAATCAACTCAAACAAGTTTTTGACTCTGTAAAATTTGACCCTAGTTCAGATTAGTAAACGGACCCTATTTCTTTCGCCGTTTGAGTTTTGTTGTTCCGTTTGGGTTGATTGTTTTTGTGAACCAGAGTTCTTAAGTTGAACTCTCCGGTCAACCTCTTTCAGTTGAAGTTTCGTTTGTGTATATTTGCTTGTTTACTTATGTATGTATTGTTTGCTTGCGATAGAATTCCCGGAGTGCGAAGCGTGTTACTACGAGTCTCTAGGATTCCCGGATCGTCAGCAAGGCAAGTAACACATTGATCATACCCTTTTCATACCCAGTTTTATGCATTAGTCCAACCCTCACACATTGCATGATTAGGATATCATTAATTTGTGGGTTGGGAAATAGATGATGAGGTAGAACCTATTGCCCTGCATTCAAACCTTGGGAGTTATTTCTACGTGTTGCTTATATTGCTATGCTATGCTCGTGAGCGTGGATTGGGTTTGAGTGTATTCCATGACAGATGTGAGATTGTTAATTAATGGTTAACTTAAGGTGGCAACTTTAATACACATCTGGGTGGATTGAGGCACCTGGGGAACCCAGTGTTGTCTGTTTTATTTTGGAAATCCCGGGGAACCCGTGTGATCTTCCTATGGACCGCCACCCAGGCTCAAAGGGAACTGAGATTATTCATGCTAGAAACTTCCGTGTGCAGTCACAAGCTATTATGGGCTCTAGCATAGTTGAGTAAGTTACGTGAAGCTCTTGAAGAGGTAGATCAGCAGGTAGTGGGTTTTGTAGGTTTGGTATGGTCTACGGAGTAAAGAGTTAATGTTTACGAAAACTGTGTCTCGGTCATCCGCTTCTCAAACACCATGTAGTCGAGAAACCAACGGAGGCGATCGAGTCTTGTGGGGAAAAGTGCGCAAACCTCTGCAGAGTGTACAAGCTAATCATGGTTAGCCATGTCCCCGGTTATGGACAATTCTGAGTATCTA
Source organism: Aegilops bicornis (assembly GCA_021605145.1). Taxonomy (NCBI): domain Eukaryota; kingdom Viridiplantae; phylum Streptophyta; class Magnoliopsida; order Poales; family Poaceae; genus Aegilops; species Aegilops bicornis. Next base: position 328,086,369 of record CM038673.1, read on the forward strand.
GTACTTGAGTTTTCACATGTATCTCATCACTCTAAATTAATATTGCTGGGTTTTTAACTACTTTAATTGGGATTGAGTTGGGGTTATACCTTCTCAATGATGTTTCAACCACCATGATAGTTAAATTAAAAATTTATTCCTTTGTTGTAGGGAAAAATTGGCTTTCCATAAAATCAGAATCAGAGAGCCTTCCACTAGCCAAATATGCATGTAGTGGTAGCCTTATTGTTATTGCTCTCTTGTGTTACATTGCCGGCATATTCCATGTCTTGACCCGTTCTCGAGCTGCAACGTATTATGTTGCAGACTTTTCAGACGAGGAGTAAGGTTCGATAGGTCGTTGCCGTGCAGCTCAGCTATGCCGTTGGAGTTGATGGACTCACTTTATCTTCCAAGCCTTCCGCAGTTATCAATTAGATGGCCTTATGCCATATTATTGTAATAGTTCTCTTTTGAGACATTCGATGTAATAAGTGTGTGATTGCTACTCTGTTATAAATCCTTGAGTAATCGTGTGTCACAAAGCATTCTCGATCCAGGATGACACGGAAACACAGAGACTTGACCGTCTGAGGTCGGTCGCTACAAGATGGTATCGAGCACATCTTTGAGCGTGGGACACGACCACTAAGATAAACCATAGGTCACTCTTCTCTACTCATTTCTGACTCCTCTCCACCTTTCTACTCTTTAGGTTGACGGAGCTGGAGTACAAGTTTGCACAACCGATGAAGACACACCTTTTGGACGTCACTTGAAGGAAGTCACTCGGTACTGAATATTGGAATACCAAGCTTCACTGACGCATAACGCTACTCTACCGAAGAAGAGCTGGATGATTCAAGTACAAGTTCCAGGAAGGACGTTCGCCAACTTCCAAGCCCCTAGAGTTTTCTTTTGAAGCACCCACTTGGAGCCTTGGCAAGAGTATGGCAGCCCACATTACCATAGGACGCATTGGAGAAGTCTACAACAGAGAGCTTAAGGACACCATATATCAAATATGTGGGCGCCGAGACGAGCAATGGGAAGTGATGATCACCAAGAAGGATAGATCCATTGCAGCTTACATCCAGGAGCTAAACCAGCACATTCGATGTCAGGAGAACCAGATGTGCGCGGACATGATGGAGTTGAAGAAGGCGAAAACTAGGATCATCGAGCTGGAGGAAAGAACTCTAGTCTACACGCGATGGATATGAAGAAGAAATCAAGACACTACTAGAGAAGAATGACGACCTAGTTAAGAAGATCGGAATATTCATGGGAGGACCAAAACCCAAAGAAGAGGAACAAGAAGAGGAAGAAGATCCCGCTTGCCCGGACAACTACATCATCATCGACGACACCGATTCTGACCCAAGTGATGATGACTATGAAGACGAAGCTGGAGCAGACATCATGGAGTCTTCCACCGATCAAAATTTCTAGATGACCACCAAATATTAGTAGTATTTTCCCCCATGTAACTAGTAGTAGATGAGCACTTTTGCGATAGTCCTAGATCGTTTGTATGCCCTTGCTTGATTGATTGAGTGAAATGATTGTGTTTGTCTCATGTGCATATGGGTAGTGTTTTCTCGCTAGACCTCTTTCTATTCTAATCTCTTCCATCTAAACTCTCAGATGCCTCCGAGACGTGACACCGGTTTTGCTTTCCCACCGGAGCTCACCCAGTTGATCCAGCAGCAAAATACCTTGATGCAATTGCTAGTTCAGAACCAGGGCAACAACAACAACAACAATAACCCACCACCAGTGGACAACTTAGCCCGTTTCCTGAGGTTACAACCGCCGGTGTTTTCCAGTAGCACCGAGCCAATAGTTGCGGATGATTGGCTACGTCGTATTGGAAGGGAGTTAACCACCGCAGGATGCACGGATGCTGAAAGGGTGCGCTTTGCCGCACATCAATTGGATGGACCAACAGCCGCATGGTGGGAGAATTACACGGCTACTTTCCCTATAGCTAATGTAACTTGGGACCAGTTCCAACAAGCTTTTCGCACGGCCCATGTCTCTACTGGAGCCATGCAGATGAAGAAGCGTGAGTTTCACAACTTACGCCAGGGAAACCGTACTGTGGCCCATTACGTGGATGAGTTTAGCAAGTTATCACGTTATGCCCCTGATGATGTGGCCACAGATGTCGCGAAGCAGGAGAAGTTTATGGAAGGGCTGAATGATGAGATGAGTATGCAGTTGATGGTGGCAACTTTCAACAACTACCGTGGAGTTGGTAGACAAGGCCCTAATGATTGAAAGTAAGCAACAAAATCGAGAACCGTAAGAGGAAGTATGGACAAGGGAAGTATAACTCGGGAGCTCATCAGAAGCCTAGTTTAACCCCGAACTCGGGAGGACTTGTTCATAACCATGGAGGTCATAACCATACTGGAGGAGGATCGCATCATCAAAATGGTACAAAGAACGGGAATGGGAATGGAGTCAACAATAATCAGAATCGCTCTAACCCAGCTACACCCGCCAAGAGTGACTTAAGCCAAGTTATTTGCTTTAAGTGCGGGAAGACAGGGCATTATGCCAATGACTGCCCTGAAGGAAGGAATGGAAACGGAAATGGGAGTGCTTTGGAAGAAGCCCAATCCATTCAACAAAGGACAAGTGAACCACGTTAACGTGGAGGAAGTTGAAGAGCGACTAGGCAGCGGTAATAGGTAAGTTTTTGGTTCAGTCATTTACCGCTATTGTTCTTTTCGATCTTTGGTGCTTCGCATTCATACATATCAAGGGATTTGTGGATAAGTTCAAGTTACCAACCCAAACCCTTAGGACCCCTCTTTTCGTGAGCTACTTTGGAGCAGTACAAGGCTAGCAGATGGTGCACCCAGATACCCCTAATCATTGGCACGCATGTTTTTCCATCCGACCTAATTATCTTGGAGTCGCAAGGATTGGATGTGATATTAGGTATGGACTAGATGTCAAAGTATGGAGGAAGTATTGACTGTGCTAGCAAATCAATATATCTTACCACCCTAGAGGGAAAAAGGATTAAGTATGTATCTAGGCATGTGCCTAGGAGGAGCCAAGTGAATGCCCTTACGGGAGTTGTACAGGAGGAAGTACCTGTAGTAATACTGTGATATTATTCCCTGTGGATCAAACTCTATTGCTTCCATCGGGAAGTATCCCAGATACTCTTTTCTTTCCTTGGTGCAATACTGTGAAAAATGTCCTTCTTCTCCACATGAATAGCAGGCATTGGAGTAAAATCTGTTGAGGCCTTCTCCATCAAGGTCTTCAACACATTCCTTCATCACTGGTTCTTTCATAACTTCTCGGAGGGCTTCTTTCATTCCTTCTTCCTGCTCCTGAATAGTTTGTTGCACCATGGGGTAAATGTGACCCTGAGTCGGGTAGTGGGTGGTTCCTTCACACAAGAAACAAGTCACACGACTAATTGGGCATTCCTCACTGGGTGTTTCTCCTCACAATGAGGGCATCCATCCTTGTGTTCCTCCCAGGTGTGTCCTATTTCTCCGCAAATCTTGCAGGCACAAGGTTTCTTCTTGGGTTATCATAGTGCTTCCGGGTGATACGTGATCTCAACAGGTCTTCTTGAATTCCTCCCAAGTTCTTGCTCCATTAAATCCTTGTATGGCTTGATGCATTTTCCACCAGGTTGCAGCACTTCCTTCAAAATCTTGAAGAGCGACGATACTTCATTCTTCCTTGAAACCAAATTGCTCCCAAGTGATTCTCCATGTTACGAATCCATAGCTACGCCTCCATTTGAGTCTTGATCCAGAGAATATCAGTCCAACTTCATTCATCATCTATGGGGTCCAAAAGTTTTGGGATGAGATATGAGAGAGGTGGGGAGGGATACACACAATACAAACGATAGTTTTTGAAGAAACAAGTTTTACTTTGTGGCTATCGGAAAACATCAAACAAATGACAGCTCACAAATCTTCGCATCTAACGTAGGTGTATAACAGGGTTTGGTCTCTAAAGGTCAAATAATTCTTCAGGAACTTCAAATTCTTCAAGTCTTCGGAGTCTTCAATTGTTGCAGCTGCAATTCTTCCAACGCATGGTGAAATCCTCTTTACTCTGAAATGGCCATCAGTTGTCCGATATCTTTAATTCTTGGAGCGACTTCAGTTGATCTTCCTTGTGGTCAAAAGGGAAAGGTGTATATTCTAACTATTTGAGGTGAGAGTGTCTATTTGATAAAATAAGAAAAGATGAGGAGTAAGAGTCTTTTTGAAAATAAAGTTTTTGAGATATACTGTCCAAGGGGCTTTCCGATTTCTAGGGTCACGTCCTACAGTCAACATGTGCTCTGATACCATATCTCAGAAGCGACCCGACCTCGACGGGCAGTCAAGCCTACGTGTTGCTGTGCCATCCTGGATCAGTATCTTTGGCACACAGTACATCAATGTATATATCAAAGTGCAATCACATGTATAATTAACGTAAAAGCGATATATACCTCATAAGTCACCGTGAAACAAATAGTCGGGTGTGGAGTCCCATCAACGCCATCGGCAGGTTGAGTGTAGACCGTAACCCTGCACCGTACTCTTACTCGTCGGAAGAAAGTATACGCAACATGATACGTTGCAGCCGTGTAGGTCAATTACATTGAATGTACCGGCAAGATCACAACATGAGAAAACAGATGGTAAAACTATACTATATGCAATATGGCTTTTGTGGCTCTGTGTCTGAGTTTTGTTTGCGTAAAAGCTGGTTTTATTTTCCCTACATCAAAGGAATAAATGAAGTCTGTACTATGGAGTTTTCTATCATGACATGGTTCCGCCAACCGATGTCTCATAGCCCAAAATCATCATATGTTGCCCACAATTAAGTTATCAATCCGGTGTTGAGAGTCAGAGATAGGTCCAAGTCCAGATGCTCAAATTGTCCGTAACCGGGGACACGGCTAATCGATTAGGTTTTAACCCTCTGCAGAGGTTTGTACACTTTACCCGCAAGATTCGATCCCTCCTTTTACGTTCTCGCACTTCAGGGTGTTTGAGAACAAGACGACCGAAACATGGTCTTCCGAAGAGTTCCTCTTACCACTGTCCGGTGCTCATCCAATCCTACCGTAGTTCTACATCTGCTAGCACCGTCCCAGCCAGATTCAACACTAAGGTCAACCAAGCCAGAGCCCATAGTGACTTGCGGTTGCACAGGTAAGCTTCCGGGCATGAAGTATTCTTCCGTCTCTTTGAGTCTGGGTGAAGCTTTCCGCAAGATGTCATGGCGCTTCTCCATGCATCCCGGCCAACCACTGGTTTCTCCAAGGTGCCCGTCAACCATCCTTCACCCAGTGTGTATTGAATTCTTGTCTCGAGTCTTGAAGTCTTGAGGCCTTGAAGATGCAGTCCTTGCAGGTTCCATCATGGAGTTGTCGTCATTGACGAGAGTCCTCCTTCTTCACACCACTCGTTCACTCATACCAAACCCGTCTACTATAGCGTAGCATTAAAATAAAATATCGTCCGGGCTTGGTAACAGGGTGATGGGTTCCTACCTCATGCATACTACTCAACTACAAGAATTCAATATCACTCTTGGAGGGATTGTTGCGAAGATGACACTAGATGCAATAAAACACATAGGTATGAAAAACATGGTCAAAGTGAACTTGCTCGGTATTACTTGATGAAGATAACAACGCTCTCGAATAAAGACTTGGTAGAACTATTCGTCACTCCTTTGAAAATCTATATTAAGCAGACAATCATATAAGCAATCATCCTAGCAATCAATTCTATCAATCATAACAATACTCAATCAAAATAAAAGCAACAAAGAAAACCAAGTCGAAAACCAAAGGAAAAACTTCGAAAGAAAAATTCAAGGAAAAACTAGTGGTGAACAACTCACACAAAACTTAACATAACATCACTAAATTACTCTAATATTTTTTTCTACAACAAAGAAAATATAAATCTAATAAAATAACAGAAAATAAATTACTAATTTAATAACTAACAAAAAGAACTAATATAAAACTACTATAACCATCTAGTTAATACTAGAACAAATATAGCAACTAGCAAAAACACTAAGACAACTATAACAGCAAATCATTTATTAAAACATTAATAAACTATACTAAATAAATATAACAACTAATGTGTTCACAAATAACAGAAACAAAAACAATATAACTTGAAGTGGAAAAATAATTACTTTTAAAACTAATAAAACTATTTTTATCCACTATCACTATGAAGTAAACAAGCAATTACAAAAAACAGTAGCTAAACACTAATAAATAACTACAAAAATTTATCTACTGTAGCTAAACATAAACATATAACAACAAGTGAAAATCTACAAAAGGAATGAACTAAAAATAATTAAAAACAATAATTACATAACTAAAACAACTATATAAGCAACACAGTACTGTTTTTACTAAAATCTAATTTAAAATACTCCAAAATTACCAAACTAAATCCTACAGCAAAAAAATATCACAAGTGACCAGGAGCAAAAAGAATTAATTAAAACCTATTTTTAAACTCAAGTTATGGCCAAAATACTAATCTGAACAAAATTTATCAAATTCAAATTTAAACTACTCAAATTTGAAATCCAGAGACACTAACAGAAACCTCAGCAAATTTGTGACACATAGCAATTGGAATCACTCAAAAATACTAAAAACTCTAAAAGATATGAATTTTCTAACATTGCTATTTTCTGAAAAAAATGAATTACGGGATTTCGTGGATCTCACCGGAGTAGTCGTCGGAGTTGGGGAAGAAGATCGGATCCAATGTTGCGGTTGATCCTAGAGGAAAGGAGATCACGGGATGGTGGAGAGGAGATCATATAAACCTCAGGAGAGGTCGAGGACGCGGCGGCACTTGGCGGCGGCGGTGGCAAGCGGCGCGGTGGTCTGCACTGCCGCTTGGAGAGAGAGAGGAGAGGAGAGGTGTTGGTTTGATGTGTTGGAGGGGGGGGGGTGCTTGAGTATTTATATTGGGGAGGGGAGGGCTTTGCTTGGGGTAGGGGACAAGAAATAGACTAGGATTAGGAAACAAAGAGGGAAAAGATCTAGAAACAAATCGGAATAAACGGAATAACGCAACGGGATCAAATCCTACTAGGATTTCTAAGAGAATAGGAAACCTGGGCTCCCTGGCCCCCTAGGTGTGTGCGTGCGATGGCCTTGGCCTTGGCCTTGGCCGGTGGCTGGTCGGCGGCTTGGGCCTTTGGCCCAAGGCGCTTCATATTTTCTTTTTAACAAAATTTCACAGAACAAAAACAAAAACAAAATAATTAAAACTTTTATATAGGCATATAATATATCAAAATTTGCAGAAAAATATTTCCTACAAGATGAACATTATTCTAATGTCAAATAAAATCCACACAAATTTTAATAATTCACACAGTGTTACTGGTCCAATAAAAATCATTTTTAAAATACCAAAATGACTTCAAATTAATTTCTCTCCAATTTTCTGATGTAGAGATTCATGTTACCCTATTTTCCATATATTTTGTTTTTGGAGAAAAATAATTTGAATAAAACTCAAATAACTCCAAATTGGAAATAAATTCAAAAGAACTTTGAATTTAATTCTTTTAAAACTCCCAACTCATATTTCATATGTTTTGAAGAAGTCATTTTATCTTCGCTCGTGAAAATCATTGAGTTGCATAAAGTTTCAGAATTGGAAAATATTTTCAACACCCCTTGTCATTTAAATAAATGGAAGAAATCATGTCATCTTCTCTCCAGGGTTTTGTGATGAAAGGAATTTGAATTCCCGGAGATCATAAAAGAAAAATGAAAGTTTGGGAAAGTCCTTTTATTCCCTCTCATTCAACTTTCAAAAAGTTTCAAATTCACTCACTTTCAGTCAATCAATCAAACAATCAACCAAAACTATCTATGTGTTTATAACATTCCAAAATTTAGAATTTTGGGATGTTACAAACCTACCACCCTTAAAATGAATCTCGCCCTCGAGATTCGGAGAGGCTAGAAAGAAATAGGTTAGGGTTTGGGGGTCTTCTAGCAAATCCATTGATCTGTATGGTCTAGTGTGCTACCACACTTAGAAGCATGGTTATTGTTCTGACAAAACTCATGTACTCCATTCCTTTGGGTTGATGGTGTCGGTCTTCTCATATTCTCTGGAATAACTCCTTCACTGAGGCTCTTCCGATAGGGTCACAAACTTTTCCTCAAACACGTGTCCTTTACTTCTTGGTAAGGTTATCCCGAAACTGGGTCTTCATAGCTGACGGGTGCAGCGCCAATTCTAAACAACTATCGATATCTCATGGTGGTCAACAATTTATGGTTTCTCCTGCAGAAAATGGGTCTGGGTTGAACCTCACCGTATGTCCTACGGTTGGCAACAACTGCCGTGTACAAGGGAAAAATGCTTATACCATTCTAAGGTTTAAACAAGGTTTTGATCGTCGTCTCTCTACTATAGGTAAGTCACTCAGATTTTACCATCCCATATAGCAAAGCGAATAATAAGAGTAAGTCGGTATGGTGATCAATCCATCCCGCACCCAATCATTACCTTGTACATGGTTTAGCGAATCTCACATTCTAACACTCGGTCATCCTCACAAGCATTGCATAATTTTCTTGTCCACGAACTGGGTTCGGATTTATCCATTGATTCTGCATGCTGAATGAAACATATATCATTACTTCACAACTCTCTGGGTTTCGTAGCCTCCTAAGGAACGGCTGCTCATCAAATCACATCTTCTTCCATAATTTCTTCTTGCAGGGAGTACTTCATCCTTATTAATTCCTAGGCATGTGGGTTGTGGGCCCACTTCAATACTTGCATAGCTTTACTCACCATTGGGGCTACAATTGTTCCATATTCCAACATTACACCACTTTAAATCCAATAACATTTCATTTCTTCATACCATGATATCAAAGATAAAACTCCAACTCATTTTTTCCAAACTCCAACCTGTGGGACATATTTCCATTTCCATTGGTCTAGTGTTCTTCATAGGGTACTATCACCCTTAAAATGAAATTCACAAATCCATCCATAGACCATATTTCTCATATCCTCGAAAATGGTCAAAATCCGTGTTCATAGAGTAACAACTCATACAATTAAACATATGAAAACATGTCACCTTAACTTTATTGATTTCATGAATCCATTACAAACTCTGAGCACCCATTACATAACTCAACTTATTGTAATCATGAAAAAAAAATTGGTTTCTACCACTCTTATTATCCATATCAAAATTCCAACTACTCAACTCCAGCTTCCTTCTTGTAGGAACATTTAGTAGCATAATGTCCTGCTTCCTTGCAATGAAAACACATAACTTTCGATAAGTCTTTGGGCTTCTTGGAGATGGTGCCATTCCTTGAGTTCCTTGCTTCCTTTCGAGACAATGATTGGCATAATGCCCGACGTCCTTACATTCAAAACAGGTAATATGACTCTTGTCCCTCTTTGCAGAAATTGGGTTGTTCTGAGGGTGTCTTTGTTTTCTCTTCCGGGGTTTCTTCGTTCTGATCAAACCTTTTATTCCCGGTGGATCAAACTCTATTGCTTCCGTCGGGAAGTATCCCAGATACTCTTTTCTTTCCTTGGTGCAATCGTGAAAATGTCCTTCTTCTCCACATGAATAGCAGGCATTGGAGTAAAATCTGTTGAGGCCTTCTCCATCAAGGTCTTCAACACATTCCTTCATCACTGGTTCTTTCATAACTTCTCGGAGGGCTTCTTTCATTCCTTCTTCCTGCTCCTGAATAGTTTGTTGCACCATGGGGTAAATGTGACACTGAGTCGGGTAGTGGGTGGTTCCTTCACACAAGAAACAAGTCACACGACTAATTGGGCATTCCTCAGTGGGTGTTTCTCCTCACAATGAGGGCATCCATCCTTGTGTTCCTCCTGGTGTGTCCTATTTCTCCGCATAAATCTTGCGAGCACAAGGTTTCTTCTTCGGGTTATCATAGTGCTTCCGGGTGATACGTGATCTCAACAGGGTCTTCTTGAATTCCTCCCAAGTTCTTGCTCCATTAAATCCTTGTATGGCTTGATGCATTTTCCACCAGGTTGCAGCACTTCCTTCAAAGTAATCAAGAGCGTCACGATACTTCATTCTTCCTTGAAACCAAATTGCTCCCAAGTGATTCTCCATGTTACGAATCCATAGCTCGCCTCCATTGAAGTCTTGATCCAGAGAATATCAGTCCAACTTCATTCATCATCTATGGGGTCCAAAAGTTTTGGGATGAGATATGAGAGAGGTGGGGAGGATACACACAATACAAACGATAGTTTTGAAGAAACAAGTTTTACTTTGTGGCTGTCGGAAAACATCAAACAAATGACAGCTCACAAATAAATCGCATCTAACGAGGGTGTATAACGAGGTTTGGTCTCTAAAGGTCAAATAATTCTTCAGGAACTTCAAATTCTTCAAGTCTTGAGTCTTCAATTGTTGCAGCTGCAATTCTTCCAACGCATGGTGAAATCCTCTTTACTCTGAAATGGCCATCGGTTGTCCGATATCTTTAATTCTTGGAGCGACTTGATTTGATCTTCCGTGGTCGTCAAAAGGAAAGGTGTATATTCTAACCATTTGAGGTGAGAGTGTCTATTTGATAAAATAAGAAAAGATGAGGAGTAAGAGTCTTTTTGAAAATAAAGTTTTGAGATATCTTGTCCAAGGGCTTTCCGATTTCTAGGGTCACGTCCTACAGTCAACATGTGCTCGATACCATATTCAGTAGCGACCCGACCTCGAGACGGTCAAGCCTACGTGTTCTTTGTGCCATCCCTGGATCGATGTCTTTGGCACACGATACATCAATGTATATATCAAAGTGCAATCACATGTATAATTAACGTAAAACTGATATATACCTCATAAGTCACAGCGGAAACAAATAGTCGGGTGTGGAGTCCCATCAACGCCATCGGCAGTTGAGTGTAGACCGTAACCTGTGCCGTACTCTTACTCGTCGGGAAGAAAGTATCTGCAACATGATACGTTGCAGCCGTGTAGGTCAGTACATTGAATGTACCGGCAAGATCACAACATGAGAAAATAGATGGTAAAACTATACTATATGCAATATGGCTTTTGTGGCTCTGTGTCTGAGTTTTGTTTGCGTAAAAGCTGGTTTTATTTTCCCTACATCAAAGGAATAAATGAAGTCTGTACTATGGAGTTTTCTATCATGACATGGTTCCGCCAACCGATGTCTCATAGCCCAAAAATCATCATATGTTGCCCACAATTAAGTTATCAATCCGGTGTTGAGAGTTAGAGATAGATCCAAGTCCGGATGCTCAAATTGTCCGTGAATCGGGACACGGCTAATCGATTAGGTTTTAACCCTCTGCAGAGGTTTGTACACTTTACCCGCAAGATTCGATCCCTCTTTTACGTTCTCGCACTTCGTGGTGTTTGAGAACAAGACGGCATCAAACATGGTCTTCCGAAGAGTTCCTCTTACCACCGTCGGTGCTCATCCAATCCTACCGTAGTTCTACATCCGCTAGCACCGTCCCAGCCAGATTCAACACTAAGGTCAACCAAGCGAGCCCATAGTGACTTGCGGTTGCATGTAAGCTTCCGGGCATGAAGTATTCTTCCGTCTCTTTGAGTGCAGGTGAAGCTTTCCGCAAGATGTCATGGCGCTTCTCCATGCATCCCGGCCAACCACCGGTTTCTCCAGTGCCCGTCAACCATCCTTCACCCAAAGAGTGTGTATTGAATTCTTGTCTCGAGTCTTGAAGTCTTGAGGCCTTGAAGATGCGATCCTTGCAGATGCCATCATGGAGTTGTCGTCATTGACGTAGAGTCCTCCTTCTTCACACCACTCTCGTTCACTCATACCAAACCCCGTCTACTATAGCGTAGCATTAAAATAAAATATCGTCCCGGGCTTGGTAACAGGGTGATGGGTTCCTACCTCATGCATACTACTCAACTACAAGAATTCAATATCACTACTGGAGGGATTGTTGCGAAGATGACACTAGATGCAATAAAACACATAGGTATGAAAAACATGGTCAAAGTGAACTTGCCTGGTATTACTTGATGAAGATAACAACGCTCTCAGAATAAAGACTTGGTAGAACTATTCGTCACTCCTTTGAAAATCTATATTAAACAGACAATCATATAAGAAATCATCCTAGCAATCAATTCTATCAATCATAACAATACTCAATCAAAATAAAAGCAACAAAGAAAACCAAGTCGAAAACCAAAGGAAAAACTTCGAAAGAAAAATTCAAGGAAAAACTAGTGGTGACCAACTCACACAAATCTTAACATAACATCACAATATTACTCTAATATTTTTTTCTACAGCAAAGAAAATATAAATCTAATAAAATAACAGAAAATAAATTACTAATTTAATAACTAACAAAAAGAACTAATATAGAACTACTATAACCATCTAGTTAATACTAGAACAAATATAGCAACTAGCAAAACACTAAGACAACTATAACAGCAAATCATTTATTAAAACATTAATAAACTATACTAAATAAATATAACAACTAATGTGTTCACAAATAACAGAAACAAAAACAATATAACTTGAAGTGGAAAAAGAATTACTTTTAAAACTAATAAAACTATTTTTATCCACTATCACTATGAACTAAACAAGCAATTACAAAAAACAGTAGCTAAACACTAATAAATAACTACAAAAATTTATCTACTGTAGCTAAACATAAACATATAACAACAAGTGAAAATCTACAAAAGGAATGGACTAAAAATAATTAAAAACAATAATTACATAACTAAAACAACTATATAAGCAAAACAGTACTGTTTTTACTAAAAATCTAATTTAAAATACTCCAAAATTACCAAACTAAATCCACAGCATAAAAATATCACAAGTGACCAGGAGCAAAAGAATTAATTAAAAACCTATTTTTAAACTCAAGTTATGGCCAAAATACTAATCTGAACAAAATTTATCAAATTCAAATTTAAACAACTCAAATTTGAAATCCAGAGACACTAACAGAAACTTCAGAAAATTTGTGACACATAGCAATTGGAATCACTCAAAAATACTAAAAACTCTAAAAAGATATGAATTTTCTAAGATTGCTATTTTCTGGAAAAAAAATGAATTACGGGATTTCGTGGATCTCACCGGAGTAGTCGTCGGAGTTGGGGAAGAAGATCGGATCCGATGTTGCGGTTGATCCTAGAGGAAAGGAGATCACGGGATGGTGGAGAGGAGATCATATAAACCTCAGGAGAGGTCGAGGACGCGGCGGCGGCACTTGGCGGCGGCGGTGGCAAGCGGCGGCGGTGGTCTTTGCTGACTGCTGCCATGGAGAGGAGAGGAGAGGAGAGGAGAGGTGTTGGTTTGATGTGTTGGAGGGGGGGTGCTTGAGTATTTATATTGGGTAGGGGAGGGCTTTGCTTGGGGTAGGGGACAAGAAATAGACTAGGATTAGGAAACAAAGAGGGAAAAGATCTAGAAACAAATCGGAATAAACGGAATAACGAAACAGGATCAAATCCTACTAGGATTTGTAAAAGAATAGGAAACACAGGCTCCACGGCCCCCTAGGTGTGTGCGTGCGATGGCCTTGGCCTTGGCCTTGGCCGGTGGCTGGTCGGCTTGGGCCTTTGGCCCAAGGCGCTTCATATTTTCTTTTTAACAAAATTTCACAGAACAAAAACAAAAACAAAATAATTAAAACTTTTATATAGGCATATAATATATCAAAATTTGCAGAAAAATATTTCCTACAAGATGAACATTATTCTAATGTCAAATAAAATCCACACAAATTTTAATAATTCACACAGTGCTACTGGTCCAATAAAAATCATTTTTAAAATACCAAAATGACTTCAAATTAATTTCTCTCCAATTTTCTGATGTAGGGATTCATGTTACCCTATTTTCCATATATTTTGTTTTTGGAGAAAAATAATTTGAATAAAACTCAAATAACTCCAAATTGGAAATAAATTCAAAAGAACTTTGAATTTAATTCTTTTAAAACTCCCAACTCATATTTCATATATTTTGAAGAAGTCATTTTATCTTCGCTCGTGAAAATCATTGAGTTGCATAAAGTTTCAGAATTGGAAAATATTTTCAACACCCTTGTCATTTAAATAAATGGAAGAAATCATGTCATCTTCTCTCCAGGGTTTTGTGATGAAAGGAATTTGAATTCCCGGAGATCATAAAAGAAAAATGAAAGTTTGGGAAAGTCCTTTTATTCCCTCTCATTCAACTTTCAAAAAGTTTCAAATTCACTCACTTTCAGTCAATCAATCAAACAATCAACCAAAACTATCTATGTGTTTATAACATTCCAAAATTTAGAATTTTGGGATGTTACAGAAAGATTTATCGCACTCTGACAGTGGGTGATGAGAGAGGGGTGTCGAGTATCACCACCGCTGGCTTGCATTTTCCTGATGTTCATTATTTTACTCTTTTCATTGCAAAATGCTTGCTTGCTAGAGAGAAGGCAGGTGCACTCAGTTCCCCAGACCTTGCTGTTTTACGTTGTGCACTTGAAGGTGGCAACACTTATAGTTTGGGAGCTATTGTGGCACGTCGCCTTCACATTAATAAATCCAAGGGTAAAATACATGGAGCTGTTTTTGTGCAGAAATAAAAGTTCTCGGAATGGAACACAACTTTACGAGGATTTTTTATGCAAAATAAGAGAATTTATGAAGCCAAGAACCACCGGAGGGGGGCACCTGGGTGGGCACAATCCACCAGAGCGCGCCACCCCTCCAGGCGCGCCCAAGTGGGTTGTTCCCACCTGGTGGCCCCGTAGATCCTGGAACCGATGCTATAAAATCACATTTTTCTAGAAAAAATCAGGGAGAAAGAATTATCGTGTTCCACGAGACGGAGCCGCCGTCACCTCCTGTTCTTCATCGGGAGGCCAGATCTGGAGTATGTTAGGGGCTCCGGAGATGGGGATCTTCAATCTTCGTCATCACTGATGACCCACAAGTATAGGGGATCAATTCTAGCTCTTTTTGATAAGTAAAAGTGTCAAACCAAACGAGGAGCAGAAGGAAATGACAAGTGGTTTTCAGTAAGGTAATATCTGCAAGTGCCGAGACTGTAAGTAGTGGAGTAGTTTGATAGCAAGGTAATTTGTAACGAGCAAGTAAGGATAGTAGTAACAAAAGTGCAGCAAGGTAGCCCAATCCTTTTGAGGCAAAGGACAGGCCAAAACGGTCTCTTATGATAAGCATAGCGTTCTTGAGGGTACACGGGAATTTCATCTAGTCACTTTCATCATGTTGGTTCAATTTGTGTGTTCGCTACTTTGATAATTTGATATGTGGGTGGACTGGTGCTTAGGTGTTATTCTTACCTGAACAAACCTCCTACTTATGATTAACCCTCCCGCAAGCATACGCAACTACGAGAAAATTATTAAGAATAAATTCTAACCATAGCATTAAACTTTTGGATCCAATCGGTCCCTTACGGAATAGCGCATAAACTGGGGTTTAAGCTTCTATCACTCTCGCAACCCATCATCTAATTGCTACTCCACAATGCATTCCCTTAGGCCCAAATATGGTGAAGTGTCATGTAGTCGATGTTCACATGACACCACTAAGGGAATCACAACATACATACTATCAAACTATCGAACAACTAATCAAGTTCACATGATTACTTGCAACATGATTTCTCCCGTGACCTCAAGAACAAAAGTAACTACTCACAAATGATAAACATGCTCATGATCAGAGGAGTATTAAATAGCATATTGGATCTTAACATATAATCTTCCACCAAATAAACCATATAGTAATCAACTACAAGATGTAATCAACACTACTACTCACCCGCAAGCACCAATCTATAGTTCCGGTAACAAGATTTAAAACAAGAGATGAACTAGGGTCTGACATGAGATGGTGTTGTTGAAGATATTGATGGAGATTCCCTCCCCAAGATGGGCAAGTTGTTGGTGATGATGATGACGATGATTTCCCCCTCCGGGGGGGGGGGGGGAGTTCCCCCGGCGGAATAGCTCTGCCGGAGGGCAAAAGTGCTCTTGCAGAAGTTCCTCCTCGAGACGGCGGCACTCCGTCCCAAAAGTCCTCTCCTTATTTTTCTAGGTCAAATGCCCTATATACCAGAAAATGGGCACCAAAGGTGGGCCTGGGTGAGCACAACCCACCAGGGCACGCCTGGGCTCCCTGGCACGCCCAGGTGGGTTATGCCCACCTGGTGGGTGATACGTCTCCAACGTATCTATAGTTTTCGATTGTTCCATGCTGTTATATTATTAATCTTGGATGTTTTATAATTATTTTATAGTCATTTTATCTCATTTTTTGGTACTAACCTATTGACATAGTGCCAAGTGCCGCTTGTTGTTTTACGCATGTTTTTACATCACAGAAATCAATATCGAGATGGAGTCCAAACGCATAGCGAAACTTTACGGAGATTTTTTGTGGACCAGAAGGAACATAATGGGCCCTGGCTACACCTGGGGGGTGCCCCGAGGGAGGCACCACCCACCAGGGCGCGCCAGGAGACCCAGGCGCGCCCTGGTGTGTTGTGCCCACCTCGGGTGCCCCCCGGACCGACTTTTTGCTCTATAAATACCCCAATATTCCAGAAACCACAGAAGTCGTGAAATATTCATCCAGCCGCCGCAGAGTCCAGAACCACCAGATCCAACCTAGACACCATCTCGGATAGGGTTCACCACCTCCATTGGTGCCTCTCCGATTATGCATTAGTTCTTTGTAGACCTTCGGCTCCGTAGTTAGTAGCTAGATGGCTTCATCTCTCTCTCTCTCTGAATTCTCAATACAATGGTCTCTTGGAGATCCATATGATGTAACTCTTTTGCGGTGTGTTTGTTGGGATCGATGAACTTTGAGTTTATGATCAGATCTATCTTTTTATATCCATGAAAGTATTTGAGTTTCTTTGATCACTTTTATGCATGACCTCTTATAGCCTCGTATTTATTCTCCGATATTTGGGTATTGTTTGGACAACTTGATCTATTTATCTTGCAATGGGAAGAGGTGCTTTGTAGTGGGTTCGATCTTACGGTGCTTGATCCCAGTGATAGAAAGGGAACCGACACGTATGTATCTTTGCTACTAAGGATAAAATGATGGGGTCTATCTCTAGATAGATAGATCTTGTCTACATCATGTCATCGTTCTTATTGCATTACTCCGTTTCTTCTTGAACTTAATACACTAGATGCATCTTTGGATAGCGGTCGATGTGTGGAGTAATAGTAGTAGATGCAGGAAGGAGTCGGTCTACTAATCTTAGACGTGATGCCTATATAATGATCATTGCCTGGATATCGTCATGAGTATTTGAAGTTTTGTCGATTTACCAATAGTAATTTGTTCACCCACCGTTTGCTATTTTTCTCGAGAGAAGCCACTAGTGAAACATATGGCCCCTGGGTATCTTTCTCATATATTTGCCTTTGCGATATACTTTTTCCTTGCATTTATTTTCAGATCTATTAAACCAAAAATACAAAAATACCTTGCTGCAATTTTTCGTTATTTATTTTATTTGGCATTCGATCTATCAATTTACTACAAATTTATCTCACGTCCGTTTGCCTACTCCAGGCGTCGTACCCCGGAAGGGATTGACAACCCCTATAACACGTCAGGTTTCGAGGATTTGTTATCTATGTGCAGGGGCTGTTTACGTTGTGTTTCTTGGTTCTCCTACTAGTTGGATAATCTTGGTTTCATATATGAGGGAAATACCTACCGCCGATGTGCTGCATCATCCTTTCCTCTTTGGGGAAAAACCAACGTAGCTTCAAGCGACATCAAAAGGAATTTCTGGCGCCGTTGCCGGGGAGGATCTTCAACATATACCAAGTTCCTAATCACAAATCTCGTCTCCTCGCAATTTACATTATTTTCCATTTGCCTCTCGTTTTCCTCTCCCCCACTTCACAAAAATTTGCCGTTTTATTCGCTCCTCTTTTTCGTTCGCCGTTTTCTTGCCGGATTTGTTTTTGTGTGTGTTCTTGTTTGCATAGTCATGATGCCTCAAAGAAATTATTATGATGTTCCTTACCCAAATATTTTGCTTGAAATTGAGAAGAGTACTAAGGAATATATGACTACACAATTTGAGCATAATAAGTATTTTACTGAAGACCTTAATGAGCACTCCGTTGTGCTAGATGCTATTACAAAATAACTTGATCATATTAGTAGAGAAGTTTGCAATCTCAAATCTAAGTATGCTTTTGCCGAAAGTTTGCTACGAAAAATATTCGATGCACAAGCTACCTTAGTAAATCGAATGGCCGCTAAACCAATCTCGTTAGAGGATAAAGGTGATGAAGATCTTAAAATGATTGGCGTTTCTTCTATTGACTCCTTGTTTAGTAAAGTTAAGATTGATGAACAAGGGACTGGAGAAGAGTCAACTTTAGGTAGAAGGCGTCCCAATATTTCGGAGGGTGAAAATCTTGTTGAGAAAATTGATGAAAGTGGGTTCGAAGAGGTCAAAACTTTAGCTAGTAATGTGCCCACTCTTTTGGATTACAAAGACTTTAATTATGATAGTTGCTCTTGGATTGATTGTATTTGTTTGTTGCAATCCATGCTAAATTCACCCCATGCTTATGAACAAAATAAAGCTTTTAGTAAACATATTGTTGATGCTATAATAAAAGCTTTTGAAGAAAAAAATGGAATTAGAAGTTTCAGTTCCTAGAAAATTGCATGATGAGTGGGAACCTACTACCGAAGTCAACATTAAAAATTATGAATGTTTTGCTTTGTGTGACCTGGGTGCTAGTGTTTCTACAATTCCGAAATCTTTATGTGATCTGCTTGGTCTTACCGATCTTGAAAAATGTTCTTTAAATTTGCACTTGGCGGATTCTACTATTAAAAAGCCTATGGGAAGAATTAATGATTTCTTATTCTTGCAAATAGGAACTATGTGCCCATAGATTTTATTGTTCTTGATATTGATTGCAATTCGTCTTGTCCAATTATTCTTGGTAGACCGTTTTTACGTACTATCGGTGTCGTGATTGATATGAAAGAAGGCAATATTAAGTTCCAATTTCCTTTGAGGAAGGGTATGGAACATTTTCCTAGAACAAGAATTAGGCCACCATATGAATCAATCATGAGAGCATCTTATGGATCTTGAACCAAGGATGACAAAACTTAGATCCTTGCTTTATGCCTAGCTAAGGGCGTAGAACTATAGCGCTTGTTGGGAGGCAACCCAATGAATAAAATTTATTTTTGCTTTCTGTTCTTGAGTGTTAACAAAATTATGCTACAGTTATGATTGTGTTTTTTGTGTTTTAATTAGTGTTTGTGCCAAGTAGAACCGATAGGATCTTCTTGGGTGATAGTTGTTTGATCTTGCTGAAAAACAGAAACTTTTGCATTCACGAAAACAATTCTTATTTTTTTACCAGAGCGTGATAAAATGCCAATTCATTTTGCAGAAGATTAATATACAAATTTCTCAGGTCGTCTTATTTTTTAAAGAATTTTTGGAGTTCCATAAGTTTTCGAAATAGTCAGATTGCTACAGACTGTTCTGTTTTGACAGATTCTGTTTTCTTTGCATTGTGTGCTTATTTTGATAGCTCTATGGTTTTTTTTGATGAGTTTTTACCATAGAAACGTTGGAATACAATAGATATAATGCAAAAACAAAATATGAATAGGTTTGGTACAGTACTTATAGTAGTAATTTGCGTTCTTTTACTAACGGATCTCACAAAGGTTTTGTTGAGTTTATTGTGATTGAACTTTTCAAGTTTTGGGTTATCTTACAATGAATGAAGTAATAAAGGATAGAAGAGCCTAAGCTTGGGGATGCCCCGACATCCCAAGCTATTATCCAAAAATGAGCAACCAACTAAGCTTGGGGATGCCCCCGAGTGGCATCCCCTCTTTCTTCTAACGACCATCGGTATTTTACTTGAAGCTACATTTTTATTCGTCACATGATATGTGTTTTGCTTGGAGCGTGTTGTACAATATGATTCTTTTCTTGTTTTATTTTTTGTTTTAAGTCTTGATCCCTAGCTGGACACACCTATTTGGAAGAGCCAAAATTATGTCATGACTTGTTAGAATTGCTCTCTATGCTTCACTTAAATTTTTATGAGCCATGGACTTGCTCTAGTGCTTCACTTATATCTTTTTTAGCACGGTGTGCTTAGTATTTTTGAAGAAATGATCTCTTGCTTCACTTAGATTTATTTGAGAGTTAGTAAAATTTTCAAGAAATTCTCTCTTGCTTCACTTAAATTTATTTGAGAGAAAGAAAGAAAAATTATGCTCATGATCTTCACTTATATTTGTTTGAGCTTATGAAAAGTAACACATGAAAATTAGTACCTAAGTTATATATATCCAAGAAGGATATAATAAAAACTTTCATGAAGATCATTGGACAAAATAAACTTGATTCTTAGTAATAGTTTTGAGATATGATGATGTGATATGTGAGTCATCTTGATGAGTAATTATGCTTTAGTAAGAATATTGGTGTTAAGGTTTGTGATTCCCTATGCAGGCATGAAAGTCAATAATTATGCAATGAAATTATATCGTACTTTTGGTGCATTATTCGGTGTTATTTATGCTTAATGCTTGCTTATGAGATTATCCGTTTCTTGGTTGGACGCTTCTCAATCTTTTCCTAGCCTTCATTTTGCACTAAGTATGATCTCTACTTGTGCATCCGAAATCCTTTAAACCGGTTTTGCCACATGAGTCCACTATATCTACCTATATGCGGTATTCTTTTGCCGGTCTAAGCAAATTTGCATGTGCCATCTCTAATTTTGAAAATAAACTTCTTTTTTGTGTGTTTGTTTCGCTCGCAGAGCAGTGAGGGGTGGCTAATATTTTCCATGATAGATGTGTTATTCTCAAGATGAGTGTTTATTCACTTGCCATTGCACGAGAGTAAGGCAAAGGTATTAGGGATGCCCAGTCTTGAAATGAAAAATGAATTAACTTTATGTTGTCAAATAATAAATTCCTTGGAAAGAGTTGGTATGGAGGGCAACCGTGGATACGGCTAGCCATGGAAAGTGAAAGTATGGTTGAAAAAGGAATAAACTTTATTTTTTGTTTGGGAACCGCCTATGATATATCTAGCATGGAAAGTGTTTGGAACTCTAAGTCGTTTTCATTGGTGGAATGGATACACCTCCCAAAATGTTTTTATCTCTATGTTTTTTGCTTTGAGCTCTGGCACCTCTATAAATCCCTACTTCCCTCTGCGAAGGGCCTTTCTTTTACTTTATGCAAATTTTATTTTGAATTTGAGTATCCATCTTCTCTTATAAAAAGCACCAACTAGGAGGCAATATGATCGTACTTAAGTATTGGGCGTAACTAATATGCGAGTGTGTTTCATGAATGGATCAATGGTTGCGCATGATGGGCAAGGGATAACTTATTTTAGCATTGATATTTTGAAAGACATGGTTGCTTCACTGGTACGCGTCGGTCCTAAACAAACGGTTTTTACCCCTTTCCCCGATGGCACTTGGAACCGTCGCCAAGTGAGTGTGGGCGATAGGGGG
The DNA here is from genome assembly GCA_021605145.1 of Aegilops bicornis. Classification (NCBI taxonomy): domain Eukaryota; kingdom Viridiplantae; phylum Streptophyta; class Magnoliopsida; order Poales; family Poaceae; genus Aegilops; species Aegilops bicornis. The sequence goes on from CM038673.1 coordinate 328,107,974, forward strand.
GGTCCTTCCCACACGACCCAGAAACCGTTGGGGATATGCCCTCCTGGCACACACGCTCGGCAAAATGAGGTCGTGTGCGACCGACGAGCACTCAAGTACAGAAATACATAAAGTAGTGCTCAAAAAATACAATTATACAGGCAAAATCATTTCTGGTCGTAAGTACATCCCACACAGTCAGTCACCACTAAACACTTCCATTCGTATATACATCCCACATAGTCACTACAAGGAAAACTTTTGAGCAAGGTGGCGTAACGCAAACAGTTTTGAAGAGAATGTCGTGTGTGATTCTTCATTGATCCAATACAGTTTATTCCTAGAAACTGTGTGTGTTGCCTTAGGTCATCGCCCACGGTGTTTTCTCATTAACCATTTGCAATAGGAAACCCAATTAGCAAGCTAATTGGCCAATTAGCGGGCTAATTGGCCTATTATCAATAATCCATTTACTAATCTAATTGACATTCATATTAAGCACAAAATATATTCCATTTCAATATTAAGGAAGCAGGATTTCATAATTGAAATACATCAAAGTACAATATGATATAGCTTCAGCACTCAGCTACCCCATTACACAACTGCACGAGCAACAAGTTTCACATGCAACATCTAGAACCTTTCGAAATTAGCATTATAGATGGTACATAGAGAGATGCATCTCATCTGGAAAACTGTTGAAGCGGAAGGCGAATATTGAACCTTCATTCATGTTGAAGGTCTTTGAAACTTTAGGCCAGTGCTTGTGGATGATTGACCATCCATCCTTCGACCTCTTCAGGAACAGTTCAATATTGAACCATGATTGTTGTATGAAAACTTTCCTCGCCTCCTGACCACAGAGGTGGTTTGAGAGGTAATCATCAGTGAAGCCTGAAAACAAGGATGTGCATAAATATCTTCTCTATATTGGAAATGGGGCAAAGGAATAAAAAAGGCAAGGTATAATAGTTAGTACCATCTTGTAAACCTCAGTGCTTCCCATTGTTTCCCTGCAACACATATAAGGTAGTTAGTCATCTGGTTAAGTAAGGGTTCGCATGCTATCAGTAAAATATGTTGATGATAAATAAGCACATTGCAGATTCATCAGATTAATTCAAGCCACATGGAAACCCCATTTATCCAAACCAAGCATGATTAGGAACTAGGAAATATAGCACTTGTATATGTTTCTCATGTATTAAGTGCATCCAAATCCAATTTATTCCTCACATGGTATACAATAACAGAATGCAGCCACATCAATTGAACATCACATTGTAGAATTGAACCAAGCAGTTAACTAAACACCACAACAAATGAACCAAACGTTAACTGAGCACCACATTGCACAATATAACATACTCCTAATAGAAGATCAGACATTTAACCAAACTAAGCATGCTTAACGACTTGGAAATATAGCAATTGTATTTGTTTCTCATGTATTTAGTACATCCAAATTCTATTTATTCCTCACATGGTATACAATAAGAAAATGATGCCACAACAGTTTGACATCGCATTGCAGAATTGAACCAAGCAGTTAACTAAACACCACAACAAATGAACCAAATGTTAACTGAGCACCACATTGCACAATATAACATACTCCTAATAGAAGATCGGACAGTTAACCAAACCAAGCATGCTTAAGAACTTGGAAATATAGCAATTATATTTGTTTCTCATGTACTTAGTACAGCCAAATTAGATTTATTCCTCGCATGGTATACAATAAGAGAATGCAGCCACAACAATTGAACATCACATTGCAGAATTGAACCAAGCAGTTAACTAAATACCACAACAAGTGAACCAAGCCACAAAAAATGAACCAAGCAGTTAACTAAACACCACAACAAGTGAACCAAGCCACAACAAATGAACCAAGCAGTTAACTAAACACAAATTGAACAATATAACATACTCTTAATAGAAGATCAGACAGTTAACCAAACCAAGCATGCTTAACAACTTGGAAATATTGCACCCTGAAGAATTGAACATCACATTTGCAGAATTGAACCAAGTAGTTAATTGAACACCACATTGCATGACATATAGAACCTATACACAATAGCAGAAGATTGCATGTTGAAAGTAGATAGCACAATTCACTAGAATTTATTAAGGAAAGACAGTAGCTAGCAAACTGAACATGGGTCCTTATAGTGAGCTAAGACAAGCTACTCCTCATTGTCATAGATATCGATGACGATTGGCTCCATGGACATGGAAGAGGGTGAGGCCTCCGCATCGTGGGTGCCCTCGTTGTAGTGGTGAGTTGCCTGAGCCGCTCCGGGAACCAACCTGCTGGCTCTCGAGATGAGGTAAGCACATGCACTCTAAGAAAACACCTCGTAGTCTTCGTCGAAGGCACCGACGGTGGCCTCGAGAAAACACCATGAACTGTCATTTAAAGCAGCCAACCACATCGCGGCGTCGGCGCGCGAGGCATCAATGGTGGCCTTGACGGCGAGGTGCTCCTCCAAGATCTGGGGGTCGGCACGAATGGCAGCCATCACGACCTCATCCGCGCGTGCAGCCGCGATTTGCTTCTCCGCTGCCAAATGCTCCTTGAGGTCCTGGCTATACTGCGTGCACCATGGCTTAGGCCGGCACTTATTTGGTGGAGGGGTCGGTGATTTGGGTGGAAGGTGTCGGGCTCGTGCCGGCGGTCGAGGCATGTAGGATGTGGAAGGAGGACGAGGATGGGGGTCGAGCGTGGATTACCTGCCCGGATAGGCGAGGCCGAGCAGCATGAAGGAGGGTCGCCGGTGAGGAGGCGGCGGCGCTGCAAGCAAGGAGTGTAGGTTTCAACTTGGAAAGGAAGGCAGAAAGGGGGGAAATGTGGCTTTTGGTAAGGGGGAGGGGGCGGAGAGGTAGATATTTCCGTGGAAGCCGAAAATTTGTTATCACTTCAGCCAAAAAACTGGCGCGCAAATGTCATCAGACACGGTCCCTTATTCAGGCACGGTTCGAAGATATTTTGTGCTGCATCTCACATGGTTGGTTATAATAAACTGTGTGGGATGTACTTGATTTTTCGTCTTGATTTGAATTACATAATGGGGTCACAGCGGCCATGGATGGTGTATGAATTGCTAGACCTTTTATCTGCAGTGATCATAAAAGAGTTGGAATTATTCAGGGGCCGTTTGGACATTTTTATGCATTAAGTGGGTTTTCAATGCATTTATGTGCATAATTCAAATTTGAACTAGATGCACATGCTCCAGTGCATATAAATTGGTTGAAAAATCAATTCTTTGTCCTTGGGTGCATGCTTAGGTCCCATGCAAGAAATGAGAATGAATGTCAAACACCAGGGCACCGTTGATTGCCGGCAAAACATTGAGATGCCTGGTTTTTAAATTCTAGTAAATCCAAAACTAAATGAAATTCATGAAACTTGGCATGCTATCATGGAGCGGCATCAACATCTCGCGGTACAAATTTTATCCCATTTGGGGCAGGTTTGGGTATATGCTTCTCACAAACCGGAGCTTCTCACAACAAGCATGATGGTTTTTGGTAGGGAACGTCCAACCTTTGGGGACGAAACAATATCCATTGCCTCTTATTGCTTTCAAGTTTTTTTCTCGTGTCAACATAGAACAACAGGAGTGTTGTGTGAATTTTTGTGATATTTGGGGTTTGTTTGGACATTTTATGCATTAACTGAGTTTTCAATGCATTTATGTGCATAATTCAAATTTGAACTACATGCGCATGCTCCACTGCATATGAATTGGTTGAAAAATCAAATCTGTGTCCTTGGGTGCATGCTTAGGTCCCATGCAAGAAAGGGGAATGAATTTCAAACACCAGGGCACCGTTGATTGCCGACAAAACATTGAGATGCCTGGTTTCATATTCTATTAAATCCAAAACTCGTCTAAAATTCATGAAACTTGGCATGCTATCATGGAGCGGCATCAACATGCCGTGGTACAAATTATGTCCCATTTGAGGCAGGTTTTTGTATATGCTTCTCACAAGCCGGAGCTTCTCACAACAAGCATGATGGTTTTCGGTAGGGAACGTCCCACCTTTGGGAACGGAACGATATCCATTGCCTCTTATTGCTTTCAAGTTTTTTTCTGGTGTCAACATAGAACAACAGGAGTGTTGTGTGAATTTTTGTGATTTTTCGGGGTTCGTTTGGACATTTTTATGCATTAACTGAGTTTTCAATGCATTTATGTGCATAATTCAAATTTGAACTACATGCGCATGCTCCATTGCATATAAATTGGTTGAAATATCAAATATGTGTCCTTGGGTGCATGCTTAGGTCCCATGCAAGAAATGGGAATGAATTTCAAACACTAGGGCACCGTTGATTGCCGGCAAAACTGTCGGATTTCGGGTTCCGGCAAAACCCTTGAGGTTCAAACACTAGGGTGCGCACGAAGATTTGCCCCTACCTAATCACGCCCTCAGCCTCACCGCGATCTCAAGGCCTAGCTCGACGAACCCGCACCACAAGAGACATGAGGTTTATACTGGTTCGGGCCACCGCTGTGGTGTAATACCCTACTCCAGTGTGGTGTGGTGGATTGCCTCTTGGGCTGAGGATGAACAATACAAGGGGAAGAACAGCCTCCTGAGGAGAGGTGTTCTTGTGCTTGGTGGGTGTGAGGATGGAGTGGATCCAGTCCAAGATGAGTTCGTCCGTCCTACTGTGGTGGCTAGTCCTATTTATAGAGGCCCTGGTCCTCTCCTCAAATATTGAGCGGGAAGGGATGCCACAACGGCCAATTTGAAGGGGGACAACTAGTACAAGCTATCCTGACTAAAGGTGGTCTTCGCCTGCCAAAGGCTCTGGTGGTGACGCCATCTTGGGCTCCACAGTGACCTCCTTCCTGCCGTCCTGCTAGTCTTGGTCTTGTTGCACCAATATGGAAACATTTGCCCGATGCCTCGGTACTCCTCGCCTGCGCTTGCCTCCTTAGCACAAAAGAGGAAACGAGGACACTGTCCGCGCTGGCGCCCGCCTGGTCTTGGTCATCATGGCTTACGCCATTGGAACCTCGCGAGGTTCGCCTTGCCTTGATCTCTCCGCCCCTCGCGAGCCAGCTTGGTGAGGCTGCCCCCCAGGAGGTCTTGTGTCATCCGCCTCGTGAGGCTTGGCCCCTCGCGAGGGTCTTGAGCATTTGTTGTTGAAGACGGGTCGTACTGGGCCGCGAGTGGAGCCATGCTGTGGGCCGCAGGAAGGCAAGTCTGGGGACCCCCGTTCCCAGAACACCGACAGTAGCCCCCGGGCCCAAGGCGCGCTCGGACTTGGCTTCGAGGCAAAGCCAAAGGGCAAGTGCGGAGCGTCGCGGGCCCCAACATTGGTCGACGCATGGCGATTGATTGGACGTGGGCGGCCGCACTTCCCCATGCAGCCTTGAAATCTGCCTGGCTAGGCGACCACGACATCCTACACAGTTATTTCCCCATTGCTGGCAACGCACTCCCCAATCTCCTCGCTTCCTCGTACCTCTGCTTCCTCTTCCAATCTGACTCGAGCTCAGTCCCCTCTATCGCCATGGTGCCGAACCGGACGGAGAAAGGGAAGAAGCCCCTGTCCTCAGCCAGCTCACCTTCGGCCGTCGAGCCCGTCGTTGGCCGATCGTGGGTGCTCAACCATGAGGCCATGGATAAAGTCCGCCCTGCGCTCGCTATCAGCTTCAACGAATGGGGAGGGACGGTGGCCTGGCCTGTGTCTCGTGCCACCATCGATAGGACGGCCACCAAGGTCCAGTTCTTCATCGACGCCCTGTGGGCTGGCCTGGTTCCTCCCTTCTCCGCCTTCTTCGATGTCGTGCTTTCCCATTATCAGATCCATATGCCGCACCTTGATCCCCAATCTGTCGCCCTTCTCGCCGTCTTCGTCCTTGTCTGCGAGGCCATGGTCGGCATTGCTCCTTCTGTGGCCCTCTTGCGCCATTTCTTCTCGCTGCACCTGACCAACCCCCGGCAGTGCTCGGGGTGCCTGATCTTCTAGGCCATGGTGGCAACAGCCGGCTCGGGGATTGACTTTGATCTCCCGCCGTCTACGAGCAAGTTTCGGACGCGGTGGGTGTATGTTGATGTCGGAGTACTCAGCCCCCTGCTCTCGCCTCCGTCGTCACCTGCCGTTCCCAGCTCCGGCTGGGGTCACGAGGAGCTCGTGAGCTCCCATCTCGTTTTTGTCTGGCTCCGACTGAGGAGGCTGAAGGATCTTTGTGTGACCGCGCCCAAGGTGGTGAAGGAGTTCCGACGCCGCATCGCCCCACTCGAGCGCCATTCCCAGCCGATGTGGGCCCTGACCGACGACCAGGATCGCATGAGGCTTCAGGAGTCGGGGCTTCCGGCCGAGGCACGAAGAATGGTGCTCGAAGTCTTGGCCGGTCACCCCTCGTCGGGTGATTTGTTGCAGGAGGGTTTTTGCTTGTACAGCTGCTCGAACAGGGTGGAGTTCGCGGGGCAGATGCCCTCCTTCGAGGAATGGGGGTTGCGTCCAGTCGGCCATGTGGGTCCTCGTGAGAATCCCGTCACAATGGTTCCTCTCCTTGTCGCCGGCACCGAGCTTGCCCCAAGTGTGGACGCAAGGAGGCAAGCACCGCTGGGAGCCGGAGGCATGGGTGCTGAGGTGTCGATGCTGCCTGAGGCTCCCGAGGCGTCATCCTCGGGAACCCGAGATTCTCGCCCTGGGGCGGCAGCTGAGGGAGCAACGTAGTCTGCTGCTCTGAGGCCTCGGCAGGCCATCGCGAGGCGGAGCCCGATAGCTCTCCCCAGCCTGGCTCTCCTGAGGTCGTCTCCTTGGGTGCTTCACCAGTCGCGCACCGTGCTAGTTGCCACGTACAACGCTTGGGCTGGTTCCGCGTGGACTTTGCGGCGCTTCGTAAGAGGAAGGGGTCTCCAAGCTGCAGCAGTGGCACGATCCGGCCGTTGAAACATAGGAAGTACATCGCCATAGATGAGTAAGTACTTATCTTTGTAATTCCTCGATTGTTGCTTCCCTTCCTGACGGTGGCTGTTCAGGATCCCTTCCGCCAAGGCCGTGGAGTCTGCTGAGGAGCAACCTCCTCTTGCCTCAACTTCCCCGCTAGCCTTGAGCACCCCGAGCCTATGCGCCGCCCCCAACGCGGGGTCGGTTGGAGAATCAAGCCTGCCTGCAATGCGCATCGAGCACGTGCCCTTGCCATCTCTCCTCCGTGGCCTTGCTTGGAGTGCGGCCGGCATGCCAAGGGCTCCTCCTCTGGTCGTGGTCTGCGGCTGGATGGCTTCAATCCTGGGCTCTCTTCAAGCTGCGGGCCTACGCCTACCCGGGCCCCTCGCGGGGCCTGGCCAGCGACTGAGGGGGCGCCAGCCCCCAGCCCCCTGCTAAGAGGGGGCGAGCCGCTTTGGACCCCGTCGGCAACTCCCGTGGCGGAGGACGGAATCGGCCGCGCGCTTAAGTTTGCAAACGAACGAAGCGTCGTCCGCCACGAGATTTTCCAGGAGGCGATGGGCGCGATGAACCGGCTCGGTGGGGAACTCGAGGACGTAGACGCGTGCCTCGAGGCCAAGGGCCTTCAGCTGATGGAGGACCATCATAAGCTGAAGTTGGCCATCAACCTCGGGAGCCACCAGCGCGAGCTTGACAATGTGAAGGCCGAGGCGTCTCTTGCGACCTCGCCCAAGGCCTGCTCCTGAGCCTTGGAGGAAGTCCGGGAAGCCGACCACCACCGCGAGATTGCAGAGAAACGTGCGTGGGAGCTCCAGGCTTGGAGCGCCTCCTTGAAGCAGCAGATGGAGGCGCGCCAAGACGCTCTTGCGTCGATGAGGGGGACGCCTTCCGAGGAGGAAGAGATCCTCAAGCGCGAAGAAGAGATGGCGCTAGAAGCCATGGAGCGCAGCCTTGAGCTTGAGCAGTTGGAAACGAGGGAGCGCCAAGTTCCTCAAGCGGAGGATGCCGTCGGTGCGCGCGAGGCCCGGGCCCAGGAGGATATCGACCGCCGCGTGGCCGAGGCTCGCGCAGATCTTGTGGGTGTACGACCAAATCAAGCTTCGTAGAGGCCGAGGCTGCGGGCAGGACTGCTGCCCTCATGTCTAGGCTAACTGAGGCGGGACGACGCGAGGAGGCCGCCACAGCCGCCCTGGTCTCGGCGCAGGCTGAGCTAGCCTTTGCCCGCGCCGAGCTGCTTCCTAGCAACCTTGACCGGTTTTTGCAGAGATGTGAAGAATCTAATCGTGTCTTGAATTGGGAGAAACTTCCACTTTATGGTTAATGAAGGTATTGTCTTGGGGCATAAAATTTCTGAAAGAGGTATTGAAGTTGATAAAGCTAAAGTAGATGTTATTGAAAAGATGTTGTGTCCTAAAGATATCAAAGGTATAAGAAGTTTTCTTAGTCATGCTGGTTTCGATAGGAGGCTTATTAAATACTTCTCTAAAATTTCTAGGCCTCTCACTAATCTCTTACAAAAAGATGTTCCTTTTTTATGATGATTGTGTAGAATCATTTGAAATACTTATGAAAGCCTTGATTTCTGCACCTACTATTCAGCCACCTGATTGGAATTTACCCTTTGAAATTATGTGTGATGCTAGTGATTATATTGTTGGTGCTGTTTTAGGACAAAGAGTTGATAAGAAATTAAATGTTATTCAGTATGCTAGTAAAACTCTAGACAGTGCCCAAAGAAATTATGCTACTACTGAAAAGGAATTTTTAGCAGTTGTATTTTCATGTGATAAGTTCAGACCTTATACTGTTGATTCCAAAGTAACTGTTCACACTGATCATGCTGCTATTAATTATCTTATGGAAAAGGAAGATGCTAAACCTAGACTTATTAGATGGGTTCTCTTGCTACAAGAATTTGATTTGCATATTATTGATAGAAAGGGGGCTGAGAACCCCATTGCAGACAACTTGTCTAGGTTAGAAAATGTTCTTGATGACCCACTACCTATTGATGATAGCTTTCCTGATGAACAAATAAATGTCATAAATACATCTCATAGTGATCCATAGTATGCTGATTATTTTAATTATATTGTTGCTAAATTTATACCACCTAGCTTCACATACCAGCAAAAGAAAAAAATTCTATGATTTAAGACATTACTTTTGGGATGACCCACACCTTAATAAAGAAGGAGTAGATGGTGTTATTAGAGGTGGTGTACCTGAGCATGAACAGGAACAGATCCTATGCAAGTGCCACTTCGAGTCTTACGGAGGACACCACGCTGGAGATAGAACTGCACATAAGGTATTGCAATCCGGGTTCTATTGGCCCACTCTCTTTAAAGATGCCCGTAAGTTTGCCTTGTCTTGTGATGAATGCCAAAGGATTGGTAATATTAGTAGATGTCAGGAAATGCCTATGAACTATTCACTTGTTATTGAACCATTTGATGTTTGGGGCTTTGATTATATGGGACCTTTTCCTTCCTATAATGGGTATACACATATTTTAGTTGCTATTGATTACGTTACTAAGTGGGTAGAAGCTATTCCAACTAGTAGTGCTGATCATAACACTCCTATTAAGATGCTTAGAGAAATTATTTTTCCGAGGTTTGGAGTCCCGAGATATTTAATGACTGATGGTGGTTCACATTCTATTCATGGTGTTTTCCGTAAAATGCTTGCTAAGTATGATGTTAACCATAGAATTGCATCTCCATATCATCCTCAGTCTAGTGGTCAAGTAGAATTGAGCAATAGAGAGATCAAATTAATTTTGCAAAAGACTGTTAATAGATCTAGAAAGAATTGGTCTAAGAAACTTGATGATGCATTATGGGCTTATAGAACTGCTTATAAGAATCCTATGGGTATGTCTCCATATAAAATGGTTTATGGAAAAGCATGTCATTTACCTCTTGAACTAGAACATAAGGCATATTGGGCTATTAAAGAGCTCAATTACGATTTCAAACTTGCCGGTGAGAAGAGGTTACTTGACATTAGCTCGCTTGATGAATGGAGAACCCAAGCCTATGAGAATGCCAAGTTGTTTAAAGAGAAAGTTAAAAGATGGCATGATAAATGGATACAAAAGCGCGAGTTTAATGTAGGTGATCATGTTTTGCTATAAACTCTCGTTTAAGATTTTTTCCACGAAAGCTTCTCTCTAAATGGGAAGGCTCCTACATTATCGAGGAGGTCTATCGTTCCGGTGCCATAAAAATAAAAACGCCGAAGGCACAAACCCGAAAGTGGTAAATGGTCAAAGAATCAAACATTATATCTCAGGTAGTCCCATAAATGTTGAGACCAATATAATTGACACCGTAACACCGGAGGAGTACATAAGGGACACTTTCCATAATGTTTCAGACTCCGAAAAGGAATAGGTATGTGGTACCGTAAGTAAACCGACTCCAAAATGTTTCCAATGATAATTTTTCTCTGTTTTGGAATATTTAAAAAATTAGGAAAATTAAAAGTAGTCCGAAGGAGACACGAGGACACCACAAGGGAGGAGGGCACGCCCTACCCCCCTGGGCGCGCCGCTCGACCTTGTGGCCACCTCGTGTGCCTTTCAGACTCTGTTTTCTTGCACGATACTTCTTATGGTTGATAAAAATTCATTATATAATCTCCCAAAGGTTTTGACCACCGTACCACGACAAAATCCTCTATTTTCATTCTGAGTTGTTCCTGCAGCAGATTTGGAGCAAGATGTCTATGCAAGAGTCGGTCGGGGAGAGTCGGGTATCTCACCCGACACCAGGCCCAAGAGAATACAGTGATGCTAACCACTTTGGGCCAGCAACGGAGGATGAGATGGAGACTGACTTGAAAAGGGTGGATGGCATGGAGGAGGATCAAGAAGTTACCTCTCTTCTTCAAACCAGATTCATGCTGGAGGAACTTCAGAGCTCAACAATACCAAATTCGATTGTTCCTCCCAATGCTACATTTCTCTCTTATGAAAATATGAAAAAGAGTGTTGCTTTTTCTCTCGCGGCAAGGAAACGTCCATGGGTGGATGGATCTCTAGCCGTCACGGGTAAACTTCGCAAGGAAGTAATGGATCTTAAGCAAAAAATTAATAAGCTCGATGAAGAGAATCGTATCCTAAGGGGCATCATTGCTAAGAATATCACATCACCACCTCTGAAGTAATAAACATAAACACATGGGTATGGGCACTCCCCTTAGCAACTGCCAAGCTTGGGGGAGTGCCCGGGTATCGTATCACTATCACACCTCTATCTTTATCGCTTTTCTTAGTTCGAACCTTTTGGTTATATCTTGATCAAGTAGAATAAAGTGTTAGTATGATCTAGCTTTGAGTTTTGCTTTATGTTCCCCTATGTAATCGAGTCCATGAGATATATAATAATGAGTAGTTTTGAGTTGAGGGCTTTGATTTCTTGCTATGATCTTCAGGGAATTAAATAAAATAAAAAGAAATAAAAAGATCATATATTGATCTAATGGAGAGTAATGACTTCACATATAAAGATTATGATGAATAAAAGTTATCGAGAGTTGACAAACATAGTTTTGGTCATTGTTGCAATTAGTAGGAAGTGATAAAGAAAGAGAGGCTTCACATACAAATATACTATCTTGGACATCTTTCGTAATTGTGAGCACACATTAAAATATGACAGGCTAAAAAGTTGATGTTGGACAAGACAACATAATGAGTTATGTTTTCTTATATCCGAATAGAAGTTATATTGTTTTGGATCATCCAACATGTTGAGCTTGACTTTCCCTCTCTTGCTAGCCAAATTCTTCACACCAAGTAGAGATACTACTTGTGCTTCCAAATATCCCTAAACCCAGTTTTGCCATGAGAGTCCACCATACCTACCTACGGATTGAGTAAGATCCTTCAAGTAAGTTGTCATCGGTGCAAGCAATAAAAATTGCTCTCTAAATATGTACGATCTATTGCTGTGAAGAAAATAAGCTTTATACGAACTTGTGATATGGAAGAAATAAAAGCGGTGAACTGCATAATAAAGGTCCTTATCACAAGCGACAACCTCTGCTTCCCTCTGCGAAGGGCTTATCTTTTATTTTTACTAGGAAACATGCCCATGCGTTGCTACGGGTTGGATGGCCACTGGTTGGAGAGAGAGAGAGAGAGAGAGAGAGAGAGGTGCACGGAGGACTTCCACCGGGTGCATTTTTCTTGACTTTAAAGCACATTCTTCAAGAGTTCAGTTACTATTTCAAATGATTTTGAAGTAAAAGCACACGATGTTTTTCATTTGACCTCAATATGATGTTGTCTCGCAAGTAAATGAAGCATCATACTGATAATAAAAAAAATTATACACACATAAATTATGTTGAGTTACTAACATCATATAGTAAAAATGGTGTATACTTCGCTTAAAGTCCAAGCATGTTGTCTATGTGCATGCTAATTGTGAAGTCCTAATTCATGTACTAAGTTTCTGTTTTGTGGTTTATATGCAGGATTCTCCATCGCAATTAAATCTTTGTTTAGTTTGTTATGCGTCATTTCACGGTTAGCTGTAGTTTGCTCTATTCTAGCTTTCTTTTTTGTTCTGGTTGCATATTTGTCTATTTCTGCCTTTCCCATGCGCACTTTTTTATCTTCTGTGTTGGCTTCATGTTTGAATATTTCTTCGTCCCTTGTGTGTATTTTTTGCAACTGGGGCCAATATTTAATTCTTCCTTAAAATGATAGGCTTTACGACGGGTTTTCAGTTTTTCCTATTTATCTTCATTGATCATCCGTGCATACTGCTCTCTATCTCTTTCCTTTTTTGTTTCTTAGCATCCATCCCTCGAGATTGCCATCAAAATTGCTTGCCTGCATGTATACTGGATGAATCTGTCGTTGATTAAAAGCTAATATAAATTTTGCATCATAAATAGAGCATATGTAGCGAGCTATAAATAAATTTAATTACGCTAGACATAAGTATCATAATATATGTGTTGTTTGCATGATAGAGTATCATGTTTTTAAAGTAATTTAGAAAGCGGAAAAATAATATTAAAGTAAGAGCATTGCTATATACACCATATTTTTGTCCGACAAACTTCAATACGTTGTAGATCAATCTGTTAATGCCTAGTGACAAAGCATGCCCCTCCTCGACCTTATCTTCACAGCCGTCCCTTCTTGTCCCCATCCCCAATTTCCTTCCTCCCTTCTCTCCCCTTATCTCTGTCCAGCGGGGAACCTCACTGCTGCGCAAGCAAGAACCACCGCCAAGGCTTGTGCAAGATCGCGCCATATCCAGCAACAACCATGCTCTACAAGCACAAATCCAGCCATGGTGTGTTTGACGGCGGTGAGCGTTCTCGCGCGACTCTCTTATGGGGGGGTAGCAACAATGGCGGCGGCGCCAGCCCCGCGAGGTTGCTCTCCGGAAGCATCCGATGCAAGGCTGCTCACCGGCGGGCATGGTGACAGCGGATGCGCAACCGGCGGGCATGGTGACGGCGGATGCTGGTGTTGTGAGGATGACGAAGGATCATGTGTCGCGTCAAATGGGTCGAGGAGGTGGCTGATTTATCAGCCCGTACCAGTCGGCTTCACGTCTTCTGTTCCCACTTTCCTTTCTTCACTGAAGATGCAGCCGAGCAGGCTGCTTTTCAAGGGTTATCCTGCGCTGCTTATTCTATTCCCAGATTTTCCATCTTAGTTGTGACGACGCTGCAGGTTGTGCCAATTTGATTTCTTCAGCCGCTGCATGCCACCTCCCCTAGCCACGTCGTTTGCATCAGCCTTTCGTGCACGAAGCCACCGCCTAAGACGATGAGTCTGGCGCTTCTTCATGACCTGACCCGCCTTTATCCCTTACTATGCTCTTGTTATCTTTATATTTTCATCTTGAAGATGTATCTCCTATTGATCCATGTACGCTCGAGGCTGCTTACGAATTTTAGTTCAATGACGTATATAAATTGGTATGATGGGACATAACGAAGCGAGATGGTACTATTTGATAGTAGTTCAAATCAGTTTTCTGTACACAATGATGGGCTAGCTCGGTTGGATGTAGCCATCGAGGACCTAACAGAAAGTAGGGAGTATGATTCATACAACCAGCGGATCTTTTTGCCTCCTCTCTAGATTGACTAGGCTCGCTACTACCGTGTCTCGTCTGGATTCTACGGGCTGTGGCCCACATGGGCAATGGGTGACCCCAACTCACAAATTAGTACCACCTCGTTTATACTACGATTTTTTCTATACAAATCGTAAAAAGCGTATTATGACATGAGAAGAAAGCGTACTGTGACGATGAACCCGACAAAGTCAATCCGTGCTTTATTATTAGGGATAGATCTTCTACCCTTATATAAGAGTTATGGTGATCATCACCTTTCCTTTTTATACTTTTTCCTTTGGCAAGCTCTGTGTGTTGGAGAGATCCGGATATATATATATATATATATATATATATATATATATATATATATATATATATATATATATATATATCCCCTCAGATGTAGGTTTTAGAAAGTATTACTGTTGACATTACCCTTGAGGTAAAAGGTTGGGATGCGAAACTATAAGCCCCTATCTTTCTCTATGTTCGATTGAAACTTTGTACCCATAAGTATCACGTAAGTGTTAGCAATTCTGGAAGATTATATGATAGTTGAGTATGTGGACTTGCTGAAAAGCTCTTTAATTGTCTCTTTCCGATGTTATAATAAATTGCAATTGCTTCAATGACTGAGATCATAGTTTGTTAGTTTTCAATGAAGTTTCTGATTTATAATTCACCTTGTGAATGAATTGTTACTTTGGCATAAGAAATTATATGGCATTATATGTTGTTGTTCTAAAGATAATCATGATGCCCTCAGGTCCGTATTTTATTTTTATCAACACCTCTATCTCTAAACATGTGGACATATTTATCGATATCGGCTTTCGCTTGAGGACAAGCGAGGTCTAAGCTTGGGGGAGTTGATACATCCATTTTGCATCATGCTTTTATACTGATATTTAATGCATTATGGGCTGTTATTACACATTATATCACAATACTTATGCCTATTCTCTCTTATTTTACAAGGTTTACATGAAGAGGGAGAATGCCGGCAGCTAGAATTTTGGACCGAAAAAGGAGCAACTATTAGAGACCTATTCTGCACAACTCCAAAAGTCCTGAAACTTCACGGGGCACATTTTTGGAATATTAAAAAAGTACTGGGCGAAGAAATAACCTGAGGGGGGCCACCAGCCAGCCACAAGGGTGGAGGGTGTGCCCTACCCCCCTGGGCGCCACCCCGACCTTGTGGGCCCCCTGGCAGGCCTCCGAGGCCCATCTTCTGCAATATGGTGTCTTTTACCTTGGAAAAAATAAGAAGAAGCTTTGGAATGACGCTTGCCGTCTCAAGCGGAACACAGGCAGAATCCAATCTAGGGCTCCTGCGTGGGCTGTTACGCCAGGAAACATCCTCCGGGAGGGAACTCATCGCCATCGTCATCACCAACGATCCTCTCGTCGAGAGGGGTCAATCTCCATCAACATCTTCACCAGCACCATCTCCTCTCAAACCCTAGTTCATCTCTTGTATACAATCTTGGTCTCAAAGCCTCAGATTGGGACCTGTGGGTTGCTAGTAGATGATGGTTTATATGTTGTCTATCCTCTAGTGGTGTTAAGTGAATGTCGACTACATGACACTTCACCATTATTTGGGCCTAGGGGAAGGCATTGGGAAGTAATAAGTAGATGATGGGTTGCTAGAGTGATAGAAGCTTAAACCCTAGTTTATGGGTTGCTTCGTAAGGGGCTGATTTGGATCCATATGTTTCATGCTATGGTTAGGTTTACCTTAATACTTCTTTTGTAGTTGCGGATGCTTGCGAGAGGGGTTAATCTTAAGTGGGAGGCTTGTCCAAGCAAGGGCAGCACCCAAGCAGCGGTCCACCCACATATCAAATTATCAAAGTAACGAACGTGAATCATATGAGCTTGATGAAAACTAGCTTGACAACAGTTCCTACGTGTCCTCGGGAGCGCTTTGCTTTATATAAGAGTTCGTCCAGGCTTGTCCTTTGCTACAAAAAGGATTGGGCCACCTTGCTGCACCTTAGTTACTTTTATTACTTGTTACCCATTATGATTTATCTTATCACAAAACTATCTGTTACCGATAATTTTAGTGCTTGCAGAGAATACCTTGCTGAAAATCGCTTGTCATTTCCTTCTGCTCCTCGTTGGGTTCGACACTCTTACATATTGAAAGGACTATGATAGATCCCCTTTACTTGTGGGTCATCATTCTTCTTTGATCTCTTACATGCATGATTATTTATAGCCTCGTATTTCTTCTCCAAAACTTTGGTTTGGTTTGGCCAACTATATTGATTTTTCTTGTAATAGGAAGAGGTGCTTTGCGATGGGTTCGATCTTGCGGTGTCCTCACCTAGTGACAGAAGGGGTAGCGAGGCATGTATGTATCGTTGCCATTAAGGCTAAAAATATGGGGTCTATTCCTACATGAATAGATCTTGTCTACATCATGTCATCGTTTTTTTTGCATTACTCCGTTTCTCCATGAAGTTAATACACTAGATGCATGTTTGATAGCGGTCGATGTGTGGAGTAGTAGTAGATGCAGGCAGGAGTCGGTCTACTAATCTTGGACGTGGTTCCTATATTCATGATTATTGCCTTGGATATCGTCATAATTATTTGTTCTTCTATCAATTGCCCAATATTAATTTGTTTACCCACCGTATGCTATTTTCTCGAGAGAAGCCACTAGTGAAATCTACGGCCCCCGGGTCTATCTTTTATCATATTGTTTTCAGATCTATTATTCCAAAAACCAAAAAATACATTGCTGCACATTTTCTTTACTTATTTTATTTTGTGTTCTTACGAGATCTATTTATCCAATCTCATACAATTTAATTTATGTTTTTACCGAGGAGGATTTGACAACCCCTCTTACGCGTTGGGTTGCAAGTATTTGTTCTTTGTGTGCAGGTACCATTTGCATAGTGTTGCTTGGTTCTCCAACTGGAATGATAACCTTGTTTTCATAACTGAGCGAAACACTTACCGTAACTGTGCTGCATCATCCCTTCCTCTTTGTGGAAATACCTACGTAGTCTCAAGCCACGTCAATACTCTATTGAATTTGAGCATGTTTATGGGTTTATTTCACATTATTGATCCATAGAGTGAGAGTGGTTTGAAATCCAGACAATGCATGGCTTTTGCAATTCATATATAACCATTAGTGCACTCTGTGTTGTTAGTGTCAACCACTTTATACATTTGTCACATAAATGGATACATTCCAAATTGCTAGCTACGAAATAGAATACATGTTGTTTTCAACATGAAAGTGGTTTCAAAGATTCGAATTCATAGGAAGTGCATTCAACTATTTGAATTCGAGATAATGGCATTTCTAAATTAGATCTAAAAGGGGGCATCAATCTTTGTTGTGCGTTTGAACATGCTATATATTCATACGCATGTCTAACTTTTTTGTTTGCAACAAAGGAGATTATATCTAGAACCATGCATGAATTGAGCAAAGCTGCATTTTTTTAATATATACTTGTGTATAATGTATATTCAAATGTACCCCCTCCATTCCAAAATAATCATAGTTTTATGATTTTCAAGAGTCAAGATTTTTTAAGTTTGCCAAATCCTGAAAGTTCAATTCAAGAGAACTGTAAACGTTAATGCTTCTGCTCCCAAATATTGAAGGAAGCGCCAAATAAGCCTCTGGTTGCCCGAAACCACGCAAGACTAATGTTTGGTGGTAGGAAATTACTGTCCCAACTCTGACCCGTGTAGCCTATCGTCCTGATGTCCAAAGGTATAAACCATGGTAGGTTTGTAACTTCACTAAGATTCCAATCAACCTCCTCCAAGAAGCATTCATACACCATGGGCGCCTAAACTCCCATGCGCTCGGCCAAAATCTACCCCGCCCACTATTGGGGACACCTGAGATTACAGTCCTACCCCCGACCCGCAATATGTCTGAAATTTTAGATGGGGGCTAAGTTTGTAACTTTACCCAAATTTCAAACAAGCGCGTCCCAAACATTGTTCCCCCTTAGCTCCCCCTCCCTCCATTTACCCATTCATACTCCATGGGCGCCAAAACTCCCTCTCCACCAACCGCGAAACCCCAGCCTCCTCCATCCTCCACCCCATCGCGCCCAATCCACCGCCGCCCTCCTCCATCACGCTGGAGCCGGTACCCCGACGTCGTTGTCCAACGCAACCGCAACGGCCTCAAGGACTTAGCAGCTGAAGCCGAGGCAGATCTGCCTCCATGACGTCGACGCCAACATGCGTTGTACCCGAACCACTTCGACAATGCCATCCTTCACCTCACCGCTACTGCTAAACTATCGTAACCGTCCACCGCACCGGAGTTGTTCCCGCTACGCCGTTGTTGAACGCCTCGGATCTGCTTCCCAGTTGCCGACAGACAGCCACCACACCACACTCAACAACTTGGCCATGGGTTCGTCCAAGGCTCCACCGTCCTCCACAACTTCTTGTTTCCAGCGAATCACAAGAAGATGATTGGAAAAACAGAAGGATGACACAACACTGCTAGCAGAAAGAGGTACTCCTCTTCCCTTATTCGTGCAAATCTTATGTCTCTGCTCACACTTCATCCATCCCACGGAAGAAACTAGTTGAGAGCTTCTTACTACACCTTCGTGATACTAAATGCACAAGGTTTCCCCCCATTTACTATTACACCTTAGCTAGAGGTGAGTCGTCCGCCTGGATTTTAATTCAGGGTCAGTTGATTCACAATTAAAAGAAGCATCACCCACTTAGGTGCGTGGAGCACCTAGTCCACCTGTTCACCGGGGAAGCGGCGCATCAATGTCTATCATTGGGGTGTGGGGCGCAAGAGCTGCTTGCCAAGCACGACGGTGCTGTGAGATCTAGGGGAGGGCAGAGGCAAATGGGCTGGGCCGATAGTCGCTGGCGTTTCGAGGAATATTGTGAACACTGACTGGCTAGAGGTAGACGAAGGCGATGTGCCCGTTCTTTGTACATTGGACGATGTAGAAAAAATGGACTAACCTATTTGTTTTTCAGTCGACTATTATTTTCATAGGACCACACCTTGTGGTGTGCTGGAGGAGTGTCTGCATTTCCGAGCCATCCTTGTGCTCATATTTCAAAATCCTAGAATCTAATTTCGTGTGTCATGCATGTTGTAGAGCTATCATATGTCTCTCATTATTTATTTCTCACCCACCTGCTATCTGCTACTTTTATAGTGTACTACTTGTGCACACACTTCACCCATACTCACACTAATTTTTTTAATGCGTGAATATTTCAAACTCAAATGCACTGTTGATAGATACACAAAAGAAAAGACAGAAGTAGTAATTCGAGCTTAAGCACTAAGCGTTTCAGCGCTCTAAAGGGTGTAGTGTCAGCAGATGGAGATAGTAAACATAGCTCTGCATATGATGATCTCAATTGCCACACACAACCATCCCAGGTGCTTGCTTTAACTTCGCGCTGTCAAATGTGGTTGCATGTTGCATATGGTGTCTAGCTTGTATTTCTTCCAATTTAGTTAAATTGCATCTGCTTACTTTACACATTATACCTTTGATAATGACATGCCTTCCTGTTTTTTGTACATACTACATCTGTTTATTAACCATGTTCTTACATCAAAAAATGCTCTTGTGTATCACTCATCAATTACTTATGATGAGACAGTCACGCCAGTGGGTTACTGTTAGATGCGCTACTCTTTTAAGGAGTGCAGTGTCACCCTCCCCACATGATTCTCAAGAAACAGTGATACGTCTCCGTCGTAGCTATAATTTTTTATTGTTTCATGCCAATATTATACAACTTTCACATATTTTTGGCAACTTTTTATATGATTTATTGGACTAACCTATTGATCCAGTGCCCAGTGCCAGTTCCTATTTTTTGCATGTTTTTGTATCGCAGAAAATCCATATCAAGCAATCTAACGCGATAAAAATTTACGGAGATTTATTTTGGAATTTATGTGATTTTTGGGAGGTGGAATCAACGCAAACGGGCCCCCACAGAGCCCACAACCCTCCAGGGTGCGCCAGGCACCCCCTGGCGCGCCCAGGTGTCTTCTGACCTCCTTGAAGGTTGGTTGGGGCCCTTCTTCTTCCGCAAGAAAGATAATTTATGGACAAAAATCTTGTAAAAATTTCAGCGCAATCGGGCTTATGGATCTCCGAGAATATATGAAACCATGAAGGGCCAGATTTGGGGAGCGCGAAACAGAAGTGAACAGAGAGGGAGATCCAATCTCGGAGGGGCTCCCGCCCCTCCGCCGTCATGGAGGCCATGGACCAGAGGGGGAACTCTCCTCCCATCTAGGGGGAGGCCAAGGAAGAAGAAGGCGACGGGGGGGGGGGGGGATACGTTCATTTTGTATCATGCTTTTATATCGATATTTACTGCATTAGGGGCTGTTATTACACATTATGTCACAATACATATGCCTTTTCTCTCTTATTTTACAAGGTTTACAGGAAGAGGGAGAATGTCGGCAGCTGGAATTCTGGGCTGGAAAAGGAGCAAATATTAGAGGCCTATTCTGCACAACTCCAAAAGTCCTGAAACTCCATGAAAGTCTGTTTTGGAATATATTAAAAATATTGGGCGAAGATAGCACATGAGGGGGGCCACCCACTGTCCATGAGGGTGGAGGGCGCGCCCTACCCGCTTGGCGCGCCCCCCTGCCTCATGGGCCACCTGGAAGCCCCCCAATGCCCATCTTCTGGTATAAGGTGTCTTTTGCCCTGGAAAAAAATATCAGAAGGAAGCTTTCGGGACGAAGCGCCGACGTCTCGAGGCGGAACCAATCTAGGGCTCCTACGAAGCTGTTCTGTCGGGGAAACATCCCTCCCGGAGGGGGAAATCATTACCATCGTCATCACCATCGATCCTCTCATTGGGAGGGGGTCAATCTCCATCAACATCTTCACCAGCACAATCTCCTCTCAAACCCTAGTTCATCTCTTGTATCCGATCTTTGTCTAAAACCTCAGATTGGTACCTGTGGGTTGCTAGTAGTGTTGATTACTCCTTGTAGTTGATGCTAGTTGGTTTATTCGGTGGAAGATTATATGTTCAGATCCTTTATGCACTTTAATACCCCTCTGATTATGAACATGAATGTGATTTGTGAGTAGTTACATTTGTTCCTGAGGACATGGGAGAAGTCTTGTTATAAGTAGTCATGTGAATTTGGTATTTGTTCGATATTTTCATGAGATGTATGTTGTTTTTCCTCTAGTGGTGTTATGTGAACGTCGACTACATGAAACTTCACCATTGTTTGGGCCTAGGGGAAGGCATTGGGAAGTAATAAGTAGATGATGGGTTGCTAGAGTGATGAAGCTTAAACCCTAGTTTATGCGTTGCTTCGTAAGGGGCTGATTTGGATCCATATGTTTCATGCTATGATTAGGTTTACCTTAATTCTTCTTTCGTAGTTGCGGATGCTTGCGAGGGGGGTTAATCATAAGTGGGATGCTTGTCCAAGGAAGGGCAGTACCAAAGCACCGGTCCACCCACATATCAAATTATCAAAGTAACGAATGCGAATCATATGAGCATGATGAAAACTAGCTTGACGATAATTTCCATGTGTCCTCGGGAGCGCTTTCCTTTATATAAGAGTTTTTCCAGGCTTGTCATTTGCTACAAAAAGGATTGGGCCACCTTGCTGCACCTTGTTTACTTTTGTTACTTGTTACCCGTTACGAATTACCTTATCACAAAACTATCTGTTACCGATAATTTCAGTGCTTGCAGAGAATACCTTACTGAAAACTACTTGTCATTTCCTTATGCTCCTCGCTGGGTTCGACACTCTTACTTATTGAAAGGACTACGATAGATCCCCTATACTTGAGGGCCATCAAGACTCTTTTCTGGCGCCGTTGCCGGGAAGTGAAGCGCCTTTGGTAGGTGGAATTTGGTAAGGAAAAATTTATATAGTGTGCTGAAATTTACTGTCACTTGTTACTATGGAAAATAATCGTTTGAGGGGCTTGTTCGGGGTATCTTCACCCCGACCAGTAGAGAAAAGAGTTGCTCCTCAACCTACTAAGCCTACTGAAAATGTTTACTTTGAAATTCCTTCGGGTATGATCGAGAAACTGCGAGCTAATCCTTTTATAGGAGATGGAACATTACATCCCGATATGCACCTAAGCTATGTGAATGAAGTTTGTGGATTATTTAAGCTTGCAGGTATGCCCGAGGATGTTATCTAGAAGAAGGTCTTCCCTTAATCTTTGAATGGAAAGGCATTGACATGGTTTAGGCTATGTGATGATATTGGATCACGGAACTACAACCGATTGAAATTGGAATTTCATCAGAATTTTTATCCTATGCATCTGATTCATCGTGATCGTAATTATATATATAATTTTTGGCCTCACGAAGGAGAAAGTATCGCTCAAGCTTGGGTTAGGCTTAAGTCAATGTTATATTCATGCCCCAATCATGGGCTCTCAAGAGAAGTTATTATTCAAAAAATTTATGCTCAGCTTTCTAATCGTTCCATGCTCAATACTTCTTGTACTGTTTCTTTTATGATGAAGACTATTGAATTCTGATATGATTCAGGTATAACACCTAAGTTTGATTGTTTTAAATCTTATATGGATACCGATGCTTTTTGTGAATTTAGCACTGAATATGGACTTGACTCTGAGATAGTAGCTTCTTTCTGTGAATAATTTGCTACTCATGTTGATCTCCCTAAGGAGAAGTGGTTTAAATATCATCCTCCCCTTGAAGCAAAAGTAGTTGAACCTATTAAAGTTGAAGAAAAGACTATCACTTATAATGTTGATCATATTGTTCCTACCGCTTATATTGAGAAACCACCTTTCCCTGTTAGAATAAAGGATCATGCTAAAGCTTCAACTGTGGTTGATAAGAGTAATGCTAGAACACCTACACCCTCTGAGCAAATTAAAGTTGAACCTAGTATTGCTATGGTTAAGGATCTCTTGGTCGATAATATTTATGGGCATGTTATTTACTTATGTGATGAAGCTGCTAGAATTGCTAGACCCGATACTAAAAATAAACATAGACCCGTTGTTTTTGTTAAAATAGGGGATCACTGTTATCATGGCTTATGTGATATGGGTGCTAGTGTCAGTGCAATACCTTATAGTTTATATAAAGAAATTATGCATGATATTGCACCTGCTGAGATAGAAGGTATTGATGTTACTATTAAGCTTGCCAATAGAGATACTATTTCACCAGTTGGGATTGTTAGAGATGTTGAAGTCTTGTCTAGGAAAATTAAATATCCTACTGATTTTCTTGTTCTTGCTTAACCACAAGATGACTTTTGTCCCATTATATTTGGTAGACCCTTCTTGAATATTGTTAATGCTAAGATAGAGTGTGAAAAGGATATTGTTACTGTTAGTTTAGGGGATATGTCTCATGATTTTAATTTTGCTAAATTTCGTAGACAACCCCATGATAATGAATTGCCTAGTAAAGATGAAATTATTGGTCTTGCTTCTATTGTCGTGCCTCCTAATGATCATTTAGAACAATATTTGCTAGACCATGAAAATGACATGTTTATGATTGAAAGAAGGGAAATAGATGATGTATTCTTTAAACAGGCACCTATTTTGAAACACAACTTGCCTGTTGAAATTCTAGGGGATCCTCCTCCACCCAAGGGTGATCCCGTGTTAGAGCTTAAACCATTACCTGATACTCTTAAATATGCTTATCTTAATGAAAAGAAGATATATCATGTTATTGTTAGTTCTAACCTTTCAGAGCAGGAAGAAGAGAAATTATTGAAAACTCTGAAGAAGCACCGTGCTGCTATTGGATATACTCTCGATGATCTTAAGGGCATTACTCCCACTCTATGCTAGCACAAAATAAAATTGGAGAAAGATGCTAAACCGGTTGTTGATCACCAACGACGGTTAAATCCTAAGATGAAAGAAGTGGTAAGAAATGAAATACAAAAGCTTCTGGAGGCAGGTATAATTTATCCTGTTGCTGATAGTCAGTGGGTAAGTCTTGTCCATTGTGTCCCTAAGAAGGGAGGTATTACTGTTGTTCCTAATGATAAAGATGAATTGATCCCACAAAGAATTGTTACAGGTTATAGAATGGTAATTGATTTCCGCAAACTAAATAAAGCTACTAGAAAGGATCATTACCCTTTACCTTTTATTGATCAAATGCTAGAGAGATTATCCAAACATACACATTTTTGCTTTCTAGACGGTTATTCTGGTTTCTCCAAATACCTTTGTCGAAAGAGGATCAGGAAAAGACCACTTTTACTTGCCCTTTCGGTACCTTTGCTTATAGACGTATGCCTTTTGGTTTATGTAATGTACCTTCTACCTTTCAAAGATGTATGACTGCTATATTCTCTGACTTTTGTGAAAAGATTGTTGAGGTTTTTATGGATGATTTCTCCATATATGCAACTTCTATTGATGATTGGTTAAGCAACGTTGATCGAGTTTTGCAGAGATGTGAAGAAACTAATCTTGTCTTGAATTGGGAGAAGTGCCACTTTATGGTTAATGAAGGTATTATCTTGGGGCATAAAATTTCCGAAAGAGGTATTGAAGTTGATAAAGCTAAAGTTGATGCTATTGAAAAGATGTCGTGTCCTGAGGACATTAAAGGTATAAGAAGTTTCCTTGGCCATGCCGGTTTTTATAGGAGATTCATTAAAGACTTCAAAAAAATTCTAGGCCTCTGACTAATCTCTTACAAAAAGATGTTCCTTTTGTCTTTGTTGATGATTGTGTAGAAGCATTTGAAATACTTAAGAAAGCCTTGATTTCTGCACCTATTGTTCAGCCACCTGATACGTCTCCTTTGTATCTACTTTTCAAAACACTTTTGCCCTTGTTTTGGACTCTAACTTGCATGATTTGAATGGAACTAACCCGGACTGGCGCTGTTTTCAGCCGAATTGCCATGGTGTTATATTTGTGCAGAAATAGAAGTTCTCGGAATGACCTGAAACTTCACAGAGAATATTTTTGGAATTAATAAAAGATACTAGCGAAAGAATCAAGGCCAGGGGGCCCACACCCTGTCCACGAGGATGGGGGCGCGCATACCCTCCTGGGCACGCCCCATGCCTCGTGGGCCCCCTGGTGCTCCACCGACCTCAATTACAACTCTATATATTCACATTCAGGGAGAAAAAAATTCAGGGAGAAGGATTCATCACGTTTTACGATACGGAGCCGCCGCCAAGCCCTAATCTCTCTCGGGAGAGCTGATCTGGAGTCCGTTCGGGGCTCCGGAGAGGGGAATCCGTCGCCATCGTCATCATCAGCCTTCCTCAATCACCAATTTCATGATGCTCACCGCCGTGCGTGAGTAATTCCATCGTAGTCTTGCTGGACGGTGATGGGTTGGATGAGATTTACCATGTAATCGAGTTAGTTTTGTTGAGGTTTGATCCCTAGTATCCACTATGTCGTGAGATTGATGTTGCTATGACTTTGCTATGCTTAATGCTTGTCACTAGGGCCCGAGTGCCATGATTTCAGATCTGAACCTATTATGTTTTCATGAATATATGTGAGTTCTTGATCCTATCTTGCAAGTCTACAGTCACCTATTATGTGTTATGATCCGTTAACCCCGACGTGACAATAATCGGGATACTTACCGGTGATGACCGTAGTTTGAGGAGTTCATGTATTCACTAAGTGTTAATGCTTTGGTCCGGTACTCTATTAAAAGGATGCCTTAATATCCCTTAGTTTCCAATAGGACCCCGCTGCCATGGGAGGGTAGGACAAAAGATGTCATGCAAGTTCTTCTCCATAAGCACGTATGACTATATTCAGAATACATGCCTACATTACATTGATGAATTGGAGCTAGTTCTGTGTCACCCTATGTTATAACTGTTGCATGAGGAATCGCATCCGATATAATTCTCCATCACCGATCCAATGCCTACGAGCTTTTCACATATTGCTCTTTTCTTAGTTACTTTACCGTTGCCACTGTTACAATTACTACAAAGCTACTACTATTACTTTTGCCACCGTTACCGTTACTTCCATACTACTTTGCTACTAAATAATTTGCTGCAGATACTAAGTTATCCAGGTGTGGTTGAATTGACAACTCAACTGCTAATACTTGAGAATATTCTTTGGCTCCCCTTGTGTCGAATCAATAAATTTGGGTTGAATACTCTACCCTCGAAAACTGTTGCGATCCCTATACTTGTGGGTTATCAAGACTGTTTTCTGGCGCCATTGCCGGGGAGCATATTAATATCTGATGATCACTATGAGGAACTTGAAATACGAAAGAACTAAGATTTTTCCCTCAACTACGAGGGGAGGTAAGGAACTGCCATCTAGCTCTGCACTTGATTCACCTTCTGTTTTGAGTAAGCTTGCGAGACCTAAACCTGCTTCTGCTATTAATTCTAATATGTCACATGTCATTGATGATGCCACTTCTTCTATGCATGATACTTATGATGAAACTACTTCTATGCTTGATACTACTGTGCCACTAGGTGAATTTCTTGATGAACAACTTGCTAGGGCTAGAGAGAATGAAATTATTGAAACTAATAATATTGATGAAAGTGATGATGAAGATTCTCCGCCTAGATATGAATTGCGTGTTGTGCCTGAGGGTTATGTTATGGATGAAGAAACTGCTAGAGACTTTCTTTCTTGGAATGATAGGAATGATCTTAAGAAATTATTAGCTAAGCTGAAAGAAAAATCTCTGAATGCTAGAATGAAATATGACCCTGCTTTTGCTACTTCACCTATCTGTATTACCGATAAGGATTATGATTTCTCTGTCGATCCTGAGATAATTACTTTGGTTGAATATGATCCTTTTTATGGCGATGAATCTGAAACTGTTGTGGCACATCTTACTAAATTAAATGATATAGCCACCCTATTCACTAATGATGATAAAACTCTCTACTACTATATCCTTAAGTTATTTCCGTTCTCATTAAAGGGTGATGCTAAAATATGGTTTAATTCTCTTGATCCTGGTTGTGTGCGTAGTCCCCAGGATATGATTTATTACTTCTCTGCTAAATATTTCCCCGCTCATAAGAAACAAGTTGCTTTAAGATAAATATATAATTTTGTGCAAATTGAAGAAGAGAGTCTCCCACAGGCTTCTCCAATTACTTAATGCTTTGCCTGATCATTCTCTCAAGAAAAATGAAATACTTGATATATTTTATAATGGACTAACCGATGCTTCGAGAGACCACCTGGATAGTTGTGCTGGTTGTGTTTTCAGGGAAAGAATAGTTGATCAAGTTGAATTGCTATTGAATAATATGTTGACTAATGAAAATAATAGGACACTTCCTGAACCAACTCCTAAGCCAACTCCAAAGAAAAGGGGTATTCTATTTCTCATTCCTAAAGATATGTAAGAGGCAAAGAAATCTATGAAAGAATAAGGTATTAAAGCTGAAGATGTTAAGAATTTACCTCCTATTGAAGAAATACATGGTCTTGATAACCCGACACAGGTGGTAAAGGTAAATTCTCTCTATAGATTTGATGAAGGTGATATTCCTCGTTATAAGTCTGCTAGCCAATGCTTAGATGAGTTTGATAATTTTATTGTTAAACAAGAAAACTTCAATGCTTATGTTGGTAGACAATTGAAACGTAATGCTTATATGATTGAACACTTGAGTGATTATATGTCTAGAGTTAAAGGTGAACTTAAACTCATTAGTAAACATGCTTCTATGGTTACCACTCAAGTAGAACAAGTACTTAAAGCTAAAAATGATTTGCTCAATGAATTAAATAATAAGAAGAATGAAAATGTTGTTAGAGTTATGACTAGAGGGGGTAAAATGACTCAGGAACCTTTGTATCCTGAGGGACACCCTAGGAGAATTGAGCAAGATCCCCAGAGAACTAATGTTGATGCACCTAGTCCTTCCAAAAAGAAGAAAAAGAAAAATGATATGACTTTGCATGCTTCTAGTGAACCTGTTGTTGACACACCTGAGAATCCCAATGATATTTCTATTTCTGCTGTTGAAACACAATCTAGTGATAAACATGAACCTAGTGGTAATGTTAATGATGATGTCCATGTTGATGCTCAACCTAGCAATGACAATGATGTAGAGATTGAACCTGCTATTGATCTTGATAACCCACAATCAAAGAATCAACGTTATGATAAGAGAGACTTCATTGCTAGGAAGCACGGTAAGGAAAGAGAGCCATGGGTTCAGAAACCCATGCCTTTTCCTCCGAAACCATCCAAGAAAAAGGATGATGAGGATTTTGAGCGCTTTGCTGAAATGATTAGACCTATCTTTTTGCGTATGCGTTTGACTGATATGCTAAAAATGAATCCTTATGCTAAGTATAGTAAAATATTGTAACAAATAAAAGAAAAATACCGGAAGCTGAAATTTCCACCATGCTTGCCAATTATACTTTTAAGGGTGGATTACCTAAGAAACTAGGAGATCTAGAAGTACCAACTATACCATGCTCCATTAAAAGAAACTATGTTAGAACTGCTTTATGTGATCTTGGAGCCGGTGTTAGCGTTATGCCTCTCTCTTTATATCTAGACTTGATTTGAATAAGTTGACACCTACTGAAATATCTTTGCAAATGGCTGATAAATCAACTGCTATACTTGTCGGTATTTTTGAGGATGTGCCTGTAGTGGTTGCAAACGTTACTATTTTAATGGACTTTGTTATTCTTGATATTCCGGAGGACGATAGTATGTCGATTGTCCTTGGTAGACCCTTTTTGAGTACTGCAGGGGCTGTTATTGATTGCAACAAAGGCAATGTCACTTTTCATGTTAATGGTAATGAGCATACGGTACACTTTCCGAGGAAACAACCTCAAGTCAAAAGTATAAATTCTATTGGAAAAATTTCAACTATTACTATTGGAGGTTTTGAATTTCCTCTTCCTACTGTCAAGAAGAAATATGATATTCTTATTGTTGGGGATGTGCATATCCCCGTTGAGGTAACATAGTGTTATTCAAAATTTCTCCGGTTCCATTTTATTCGGAATGAGTTTGTTAACAAGACTTGATCAACCTTATTAGTGGATTCCTTTTGATGAGCATGAGATGGATGAAGTTAGAAAGCACAACCTTCTGTACCCTCCTTTTACTTTCTGTTATTTAGATTAAATAAAGCAAAAATAGTATTTTCTGTCTGTTTTCTGAATTATCCGTGCAATAAAAAAATACCCCAAAAATAAAAGTTCTCCAAATGCCCTGAAAATGAAATATGATTTTTTCTGGAATATTTGAGAATATCTGGCACGGAGAACACATCAGGGGGAGCAAGCACCTGGCCACGAGGGTCCAGGGCGCGCCCCCTGCCTCGTGGCCCCCTGGTGGCCCCCTCCACTTATTCCAGCACCTACACACTCCTTCTTCCTCCCAAAAAAATCACCAACCAGCTCAAGCACGAGTTCTAGCTCATCTTACTGCCATTTTCGATCTCCTTGCTCAAAGCTCCATTCACAAACCTGCTTTGGGGGATTGTTCTTCGGTATGTGACTCCTCCAATGGTCCAATTAGTTTTTGTTCTAGTGCTTTATTCATTGCAAATTTCTGCTGTTTAGGTGACCCTGTTCTTGAGCTTGCATGTCAAATTTATATGGTCCCAAGTAGTTCTAATACATGATATAGTCTCTAGGCACTTGTGGGAGTAGTTGCTATCAATTTTGTTGAGTTTGGTTCGCTTTTATTTTGAGTTACTAAAATTTTCAGAAATTTTTCAGAGGAAGAAACATGTTTAGAAAATTGTACCAAGGTGGTTCTTCAAGGAAGCAAGGACCCAGGACCGCGATGCGTGAGCCGGACCATGAACTACCAAGAGAAGCTCAAGTGCGGCCTTGTGAATGGCCGTCAGAAGATTTCATGGTCCAAGCAGGAATTAAGGAGGAATTTGACGCATGCGTAATGCTGAACTCGAGGGCTTGATGCTAGATAAGTGCACTCAGTACTATCACCTAACCGATTCCTTTGTGAGAAGGTTCAAATTTTCATCTTCACGTAATTCTCACACTGTCCTATTTGATCTCTATGGTAAATCTTATACTATGTACTTAGAAGATTTTAATACTGCTTGTAAGCTTCCGCAATGGGGTAGTGCTAGTGAACCTCGCAAATCTGAGTTTAAATATTTCCTTGCTAATATCACTGTGGGGGAATCTAGGGAAATAACACAAGCTACCATAGGGAGCGTTCATTTTCCTGCTATACATTATTTTGCTCTCTTTATAGGTAGACGCATAAACGGTAAGGATGAAGCATGTCACATGTGTGTTCCAGATCTTAGTGTTCTCAAGAGTGATGTTTAAGGAGATAAACAATACAACTTGGGGGCCATTGTTGCACGAAGGTTGCATAATAATGGTTTAAGTGGAGACTTGTTTGGTGGAATTTATGCAACCCGTGTGGCTAATTTTCTTGAGATACGCATACATGAAAATGATATGGAATTTCCTCCCACTTATCTAGGTTATGAGGCTATGGTTCACATCAGTTTATTGAGAGGAATGAACAGCCTCTCCAGTACCGACTAATGTTTGACAAGGGCCGCACTTTCCATGTTGCTCTCCCTGCTCCTACTTTATTTGACTTTCAGGCAGAAGGGAGATATATTATAACCAGGGGGAGGCGAACGAGTACAAGATGAGGACGGAGGCAGCTCGCCTCCAAGCTACAACTCATGAGGCAATAGCTGTTGCATCTCAGTACGACCCCATCTACAACTTTGGATATCTGCCAGGCTAGCCGTGGCCATAGACCAACTTAGGCCAAAAGCCTAAGCTTGGGGGAGTATGTTCTCACCGACATTACATTCATGTTCACACACTCATGCTAGTTGTCGGTGCTCATACTTTTTCATTGTACTATCCATGCTAGTTTATTTTATTTTCTCGCCTTCTTCTTGTGTGTTTGAAAAACCTTAAGAAAAAAATTTAGTGGTAGCTTTTAGCTAGTTTACTTTCCATGCCTCTAGTAGTAGTAACTAAAAGAAAACCCAAAAATATTTCTTGTTCTTCTTTTGCTTGTTGCACTACTAGGAAAAGGCCTACTAATGGCGCACCGGTTTTGCCTACTAATGGCGCACTACCGGTGCGCCATTAGTAGCACGCCATTAGAATTTTTTACTAATGGCGCACCACTGGTGTGCCATTAGTATCTGGTATTATAATGGCGCACCTGGCAGTGCGCCATTAGTATGCCTCCCGGGAGGCCATATGTAACCATGTGCTTTGTCACACTAATGGCGCACTCTGCCTTGATGCGCCATTAGTATCCTTTGGCATACTAATGGCGCACTCTGCCTTGATGCGCCATTAGTATGAATATTTGTTTTTTTTTTGCTTTTCTGATTTTTGCACAGGTTACAAAATATATTATTGGATAGAATATAGACAGCAGCACACATCAACATCAGATTCATCGAATACAATAGAAGATTAGTCTCCGAATACAATTCATCATATTAGTCTCCGAATTCAAAAGACCGAACAAAGATAAAACATTACAAGTCTCAAGACCATGAGTATCGAGTTTGTCTTCACATTACAAGTCGATATCGATCATCTAAACTACCATCACATAAAAGAGAGTTGTGGTCATCACGATGAGCATCATCGCGATCAACCGGGTCCTCATACGGTTCCTCCAACGCTCCTTCCTCTCTCCCGCTAGATAGCGGGCATATCTAGATTCGCCTCGCCCTAGTGGTGTACCTTGTAAGCTATCATTGAAGCGGTGAACCTGTCTCCGACACTCCTCCCGATCAAATCGTAGACTCCGGGAACCTTACCCTTGTACACGAGATACGTATTTACATCTCTATGCACAAGCCAAACAACAAACAATACATAAGCAATATGTAAGTATGCAACAAAAGGATCGAAGAGAAAAGCAAGACATTAATAGCACGATTCATGGTCCTACTAATAAATAGCATCGATTACATCTAAGTTGAACGATTGTCCAAACCAAAGAGACATACGAATTCATTAAAGTTTAATTACAACATGAGCTAATCAATGTTTGAACTACACATCACTACTTTCGACTCGACTCATCGGACAGAGGCGTGGATGAAGCCGCCGTCTGTCGTGATGGTCATGAAATCGCGATCGTTGTCACCCCGCATTTGTAGCGTTTCATCTATCTCACTTTGTTGGACGGTTGATATCCGAGGAAGAACTGCCCCGAGGTATGAAGGACATCTTGATGGATGATGTCCGCAAACTCCGATCGGATGCGAAAAGAATTCTTGTCCGAGGTCCGCCCCGGACTGCCGACAAGCTCGCGCCCAATCTTTGAGATTATCTGCAGCGAAGTTGATGATGGTCCCTTACGATCGCCTCGCATGTGATGGAGGGCGTGGTAGGCATCCTTCGACCGCCAAAGCGGCTGCTTGACACAGCAGAACTTCAGATTGTGAGAACATGTGCTTGCCGTACTTACGAACTGCCTCGTGAAGGTGCCTCCAGATTTGGCGTAGCCGTGGAGAACATCATCAAGAACTTTCTTGACATTTGTGTAGTCTATCTTGGAGTTACGGTTCGGGTCGAAATACGTGGCCATGGAATATTTCGGGCTTAAGAGGATGAGTGTGCAATGTGTGTCACTGCACAGAACATGGAATGTTAGAAAAAAAAGAACGATCAAAATTTAAGAAATCATATGTTACGGGGCGGTTAAGGGATGACTTACTCGGGAAAGTAAGCCACAAGGAAGTTATCCTTATCTGGGTTTGCCAGAATGACGCCTTCGAGGTGTGAACTCGCAACTTGGCGGTCCCCAGCGTTGTTCAAGTGCTTGGCACGCATGTAGAAGGGGTCGACTATCACGATGTCCGGGGTCTTGTCTCTAATGATCCGCATCTCCATACTCAGCGAAAACAGCCGAACGAAGGTGTAGTGCAGCGGATGAAGGTTAAACATAGCAAAGATGTCATCAAATCGCATGACAATCGTACCCCCGATGTCACCATCCGTAAAGCCCTTGCCCTCTGGCACCTTGGCCACAAAAACCGGGTATGCCACATCATTCTCTCTCAGACGCCGCTTCTCCAAAGAAAGAACACTGTCGTGCAGACTTCGCATAGCACCGGTTGCAGCATTCAGCATATTTGGCGGTAGCATCGCCCTACCCGCCACATGCACCCTCCTCGAGATATCCTTAGGTGAAGGTGGCCCGCCCCGAGCACGGATCGAACTTCGGTACCGCTGGCTCGCACCGCGCCTTTGTTAGTCTTCGCTTCCGTCCCTTCTTCTTGATCTCCTGTAATGGGACCGAAGTTCTGCTCACTGCACCGCTTTCTTGAGCGTGTTGGGGCTGATAATATTTCGCACCTCAGCTATCCGAGGCTCGGTGAAGGCGGAGTCGGAGGCGCCCTCGAGAACCGAACGCCGCATGACGGCGCTGTTGCAATTGGATTTCTCCGCCGTACCAGCTAGATTGCGGTCGTCTTGGTTGGGTTCTTGAGAAAGAGGCCCGCAAAACTCGTCAGCTTACCCATGTTCGGCAAATTACTTATCGACTTTGGTAAATGTACCGTCGTCGTTGTCG
Organism: Aegilops bicornis; assembly: GCA_021605145.1. NCBI lineage: Eukaryota > Viridiplantae > Streptophyta > Magnoliopsida > Poales > Poaceae > Aegilops > Aegilops bicornis. The sequence goes on from CM038673.1 coordinate 328,141,568, forward strand.
TCGTCGTCCGGATCATGTGCCATAGGGTTGTCCGGATCCTGTGCCATAGGGATGTCCGACATAGGGATGTCCGGCAGGTCCGGTAGCGTTGCGGCGTTCTTGCCATGGCTTGGCGCCGCACGATCGGGCGGTCTTAATGCGTGGGGTGGTGTCCCCCGCCCACAAACGAATCTGGCTCTTCAGCCAAAGCAGCGGCCAGTTTACGCAGGCGCTGAAGGTCATCTCATCTTCTTCGTCGGCCCCAGCGGGTTGAACCGGAGGTAGCAGCTCGTCGCAGCCTGGCAGCACCCGAACCACTTCAACCCTATACACTGTGGGTGGCATCGGATTACCGTGGAACATGCGGTTGCCCGGTTGAACGATTCTGCCCTTGGCGACATCGACCAAATCGGCGCCCACGAAGTGCAGAAGAGTGCAAGGAACGTCGGCGGTGCCCTGTGAAAACATGTACAGGGCATCAGGGATGCCCAGTCAAAGGCAAGGAGATGAAGTTATCGGCCGAGAGGCTTAGTTACCGTGATGCCGTCGAGCTCGGCTAATGTCGAAGCACCGCCAACAGCGGGCGCGTAAATCGACGGAGGGGAGCTTCTTGGCGAGGTGCCGGCCGCGTACACCCGGTGCATTAAGCTCCAATGCCCGTGCGGCGCCGGAGACACGAATACCGCCTCCGCCGGAGACACCAATGGCGCCGCCGCGGAGACACCAATGGCGCCGCTTACGCTGGCTGCGGCGATTCTTGGCCGTGAAGCCGGGAACCGGGAGGCCTCGCTGGCCGCCCGCAATCCACGTCGTCAGCCCATGAATCAACGTAGGCACCATGGCGTTGAGCTTCGCTCCCGCTTGTTGTTCCACTTGCTCTTGGACAAGCTCCGGAATCCGCGCCACTTGTGCCTTGAGTGCTTCAACCTCGGCGTCGGCTTTCCGAGCTGGCCTTTTTCTCCTTCCGCACACCAGCGGTATAGTATGACCCCATTTTGTGTACAAGCCTTTTGCCGCCATACGACCACCGACGTCGGCTTAGTGATCTTATCCTTGCTTTTCATTATGTTCAACGCCCTATTTAAAGGGGTGTCGAAGGGGAGCTCGAGATGACCCCGCCATCGCTTTCAGTTTCCTGCGAAAGGAACGTGAACCATTTAGAAATATTGGGGATTAATTAGAGTGCAACCATATAGAGCTAATTATGCAGGGGTGTATTCCTTACCAGAACAAGCTCAAGCGCACTGGTCTTCGGATCCGTGGTAAGCTCCTTTGTTATCTGGTCCTCCTTGTACCGGGCCGTGAAATAGTTCCTGGTCTGCTTACCGCTGTATTTCTCGAAGCGGGGCGGTAGGCCTTGCTCGGCACGCTCTGCGTCCTCCTTGTCCCATATAGGCTCCGCCACTCTATAACCGCCGGGACCGAGTTTGTGTTCCCCTAAGTACAACTCCCGCATTTCTTTCCCCCACTGACTTGATTCGGAGGTTGCACAGGTCGAGCACTTGATCTTGAACTCCTTGTACTCATCTTCGCTCATCAAAGGATATTTCGCCTTGATCTTCTCATAACTATCACCTTTATCAATCATTTTCTTCACCGCGCTTCTCCAAGTAGACATGGCCGTGCTCATCTTCGTGAGGGCGGCACTGTTCACTTTATTCCCTGAGAGGCGTGTGTTTTCAAATTCGGCGGGGAACTTGTATCGTTCGTGCAGCTTCGTGAAGAGGAGGTTACGCAAATTCCCTCGGTCCTTATGCCTAAGGTTCTCGGTGTTGATCGAGACGGTGCTCCGGAGAATGCACCCGAGCTGAACCGAGTACCCCTTGACTATATGTTTGGGCTCCGTTGGATTCTGCCGGAGTCCACTTGAGTGAATTCCTCCTTGACGGTGCAGAGCGCATTCGGACGTCGGTCCTTCCTTTGCTTCTTCGATTGGCTGCCATCTGTGTGTGCGCCGCCATCATCAGTGGTGGCATCCTCGGCGGCACCATCAGTGGTGTCATCCCCGACACCACTAGGGGTTGTGTAATCAGGATCGGTGTCTTCCGCGGCGTCCTCATAGCGGTGAGCTTGTTCCTCCATCTCCTGGGACAGCTCCCAAAATTGCTTGCCGCCCGAACCACCGGCCTCATCGTTGTGGGCCATGTTTCGCTCTAAATAGGAAAAAAGTTTGGTCAAAAAGTTGGTTATTGTCAAGGAACAAGATCATGGTCTCATCATTTAGGGTGTGTCGACACCGAGGCACCCTAAAAGCCTAAGCTATCATCATTTAGGGTTTGTAGATGTCGAGGCACCCTAAAAGCCTAAGCGTACATCATTTAGGTTCTCATCGATACCGAGGCATCCGGGGCAGCCAAGTTAAGTTTTCATCATTTAGGGTTTATCGATGCCGAGGCACCCTAGGTTGGGCCTAATCACTTGGCTCTATTGCCACCTATGTTGGGTTTATCATCTAGGGTTTATCGATGCTAAGGAGAATTCTAAGTTGGGCCTAATCACTTGGCTCTATTGCCGACTATGGTTTAATGCAGCAAGAATGGCGGGCAGTTGATCCTACTTAACTAAGTACTAAGATACCTGCCCATGCATTAGTCTTAAGTACCCCATATGTCCTATTTTAGCAAAGTCATGCTAAAATTCACGGAAAATTTCAGCATGACCTTTGCTGAAAATAGGACATATAGAGTACCAATTTGTCGGAACGGAAGTTAATCAACATTACGGCAAACTCAAGGGCCTCTCGGGTACACGCAAATTCATCACGACACGATGGTCGGAGACATGACCTTTGCAAAATGGTCGGAGACACGATGGTCTTTCTCAATGTGATCAATTGATGGATCAACACATAAAACATGTCCAATAAGTATGATTTATAGAGTCAACATCAGTATGAATATATATAAAGTTTTTCTTCATCAGCCAGGCCCATGCAAGTAACTACATCCAGCAACTATTTCTGCTACTCTGTAACTAACTACACTCTGTATTTATAGATTCATTTCATATGAGATCAGATTGAGCTCCAACTGTAGCTACAGCTGAGGGATCCATGAGCCATCATGCCAGCCAGCCAGGAAATAAACTTTACTTTCCAAAGGAAATAAAAATACAATGCCTACATACATAATTAAGAAGGTAGATAGATAGATAGATAGATAGATAGATAGATAGATGAGCATGTTCAGTTTACAAGAATGAATATAAACAAGCAAAGAATGCATGCATGCATATCAAAAGTTGGCATCTCATCGCTCACGCATCGCTTGCCTCTGCTGCTATTGAATATTTTTACACGAAATTGTTCCTTTCACTACAAGTAAATGCAACTTTTCCATTAATTAAAACTAAATTGTTCCTTCATGATATTCTCTCTTCATCTACCCACAGGAGTATTTCTAACTTGAAAATCTACGGTGAACTGCTCGATGATTTCTTGGCGGTACAAGCTCTCTTCTTTTCTTACATTTGCTTGTTACGTACCTTTTTCGTTAACTGATTAAACATCCGGTGGAGTAGTGTATTGCAAAGGTGCATGCAGTGGAGTAGAGCAGAGAATTTGCAAAGAACAATAGTATCACTGGAGTAAATTGCAATAGTGCAAGTTTCAGTAGACCAGAGAATATCCCTACAGTAGTGCCCTCCAACAGTAGTTCTTGCTTGCAGTAGTTTTAGGGAGTACTGCAATTTTGCAAGTTTAAAGTAAAACGTTTCAGTTAATGCAAGTACTCCTCTTGCTCTCTACTTTCTCTCTTCTCTTCTTCAGTTAATTAACTGAATTTTACTGATGTTGTTAACTGAATTTTACTAGTTAAACACATTATAACTTGAGTGTAACTCAGGACAAGTTAAACTTAAGCTAGAAGATACAAGTTAAACACACACCATGCAGTTTTTATAATATTATCAGAAAAATATCTTCAGTGTAACTCAGGACAAGAAAAATCTCCACCAGAATAGGACTAGCATTTAAGAGTAATTTCCTCCAGTCAAACAAAGTTCAAACAAAACTGACAACAGTCTTTTGAGTAAGAGCCAAGTCACAACACTCTTTGAAGTTCAAACAAAAATGACAACACTTGTTTGATCTGTCTCCTCCAAGAAAGAGCCAAGTCAGTCTCACCCAACTAGGGAAACATCAGTTAGACCACTAGCAATTGGAAATAAACAAGTGGGGCTAGGTTTGTGCTCTAGCTAGGCAGTAAAACAGAGCATATAGAGGCATTGTCTGCCTCTGCTGCAAGTGGGGATGTGAGCAGGATTATCACAATTAGATCACTAATTTGCTGGAATCCTATTTACAATTTTCTTCAAACTAGTTACCACTCACTAGTACAATGTTTTCTAAACTGGTTGCCATCATCTCCCTTTTTATCATTTTGGTTATGTGAAATTAGTTGTAGTGATTGGCCAAGCAACCACTAGCAATTTGTGCATAATTCCCGGTAGTTTTACCTGTAAGCCCCCCTCTTCTGGCAACCTAGTAAAAAAAATTATACTACAGGGAAGCATCTGTTTCCATCTCTCGTATATAGGTTTAGCATTTGGCTGAATTAGTGAGCGAGAAATGGGAAAACTAACAACTCAAACGACAAATGTCATATATATGTTGGAAATTGCGGTGATAAGCGATCGGCGTGTTCCATTTGTCAGTGGTATTTACAAACTAATTCTCTTCGTTTTCTTGGGGAAAAGTTGCTCTTTGCTTAACTACTAGCAAAATCATGGTGCATTGTTTTTTGTAATATTGTATCAGTTGTTTAAATGCTTGTGCCATCATGGCCCTAACTATACCCCAGAATGATGCCACTGCCATTCGGCGCTACTGTTGGATTGAAATACTACAGCTGGAATCAACAGGATTATCGTTGATTTGCTAGACAAACAGAGTGTTTGCGAGAAGGAAGAGGGGAGAGGAGGAGGAGCTCACCGGGGCGCAAGGAGGCCTGCTGACAGCTTAGTAGCAATAGAGGTGGCCTAAGTTGAGGAAGACAAAGATGACCCGAGGAAGAAGAGGTGGAGGGGGGTGGAGGGTCGGCGCCGTCGCGCCCTGGTTCATGGCTCGCCCGGCCAGTGTTGAAGCAGATTCTGCCCGCCGCCTTGCACTGTCGCCTCGCACGGTGGAGCTCGAGGGCTGGGAAGGCGAGGGAGGGGGTGGGTGGGTGCGGTGAAGGCGAGGGAGGGGTGGATTGGGAGCGGACGGCGATGGGGGGGGGCAGGGCAGGGGCTGACTGGGGGCGGCGACGGAGATGGAGGTGCGGGGGCGGCGGCGGCGTGGGTCGGGGCCGCGCGCGGGTGGATCTGGTGGCGAGGGAGAGAGGGTCGAAGGGATCTGGCGAGAGGAGGGAGGATAGCTAGGGGTAGGGTTCTAATGGCGCACCGTTCAGTCGTGCGCCATAAGTATGACTATTCTAATGGCGCACCTCCCCTCGGTGCGCCATTAGAATTTTGTTTTAATCTAGCCCACTAACCATATCTACAACCTAACCCTATCTACAACAGAACCCACCCACTAGCCCGACCGGGTCAAGACGCAAAGACACACACACCGGGAGGTCCTGGGTTTGATTCCCGAGCTCCCCAATATTTTTATGCATTTTAAATGCTGTTTTTTATATTTATTTGTGTTTAAATATGTTCAAACTCGTTTAAATCATAACAGTAATATTTTTTATAAAAACAGTAATAATTTTTTAAAAATATGTTCAAATTTCTTACTTGAAAATATCATCGGCGGCGGCGGTGGAGCGGGGGAGGGTGCGGGATCGAGATCGAGATGGAGGGGGAATCGAGATCGAGATGGAGGATCGAGATCAAGTGTCATCATGAATTCAAAAAGTGCCCATGAAATTTAAAAATATTCATGATATCAAAAAGTGCCCATGAAATACAATCGAGAAATGAAGACTACGATTTAAATACAATCGATCTTAGCTAGCTATCTGTTCACAATCTTCTTGCCCTTCTTTTTCGCAAATGGAGTTCTTCTGTGGAATGGACGTCCTTTAGGTAGGGTGGTCCTGCTTCTTCTTGTGGTGTGTGCTGCTACTTCATCGTCGTCATCATGTTCGATCTTTGGGTCGCCGTACTTGTCGAAGTCTTGCTCATTGGATACTCCATCCATTCCAATGATCTTCCTTTTGCCTCTCCTCACGACAACACGACTGGGCTTTGGCGGGTCGGTAATGAAGAAGCATTGGTCCACTTGGGAAGCCAGTACCCATGGCTCATTTTTGTGGGTGACGTTATGCGCGGGTCTTGGATTTGGCTTCGGGTATAACCATGGTGGTGAAATATCGGTCTTCTTTTAGGACGCTCTTGGCCCATCTGACACGGAACATCGGCACCTTCTCTCCAGCGTAGCTCAGCTCCCAGATCTCCTCGATCCTTCCGTAGTATCTGTCCTTGTACTTACAGGTGTAGGATTCCATCGTTACCCCGGAGTTCTGATAACCATCGCTTTTCATGTCCTTGTCCTCGGTGTAGAATGTGTAGCCGTTGATATCGTACGCCTCATAGGTCATCAGGTTGTGCTCGGCGCCCTGTGACAAGGCGAATATGAGTTGTTCTTCCGCGCAAGAATCTTCATGTAAAGGGTACGACAGAAGCTTCTGCTTGAACCAACGCATGAAACATGAGTTGTGCTCTTTGAGTATATCTCTGTCCGTCCTCTGTTGGCCTCGGTCATTGTACATCTTCTCAATAAAGGTTTTGTGCTCTACCACCGAAGGATCGACCACGTCTATGTGTTGTAGCGCGACTAGGTTTGCTCTTTCAAAGTCGGCGAGTCGACCCTCGTAGTCGACATGCATTTCACGGCGACCCTCACGGTGACCCCATTCAGCGAGCCTGCCGAGGTGCCTGTTGACGGGCAGACCAACGGGGTTCTCGATGCCTAGATAATTCATGCAGTAGGAGATGCACTCTTGATCGAAAAGCCCTCGCTATACTTCCCTCTCGGGCGTGACATGTTCCGAACGTATCCTTTGATGACACCATTCATCCTTTCGAACGACATCATGCTGTGCAGGAACATCGGCCCGAGTTGGATGATATCCTCCACGATATGGACCAGCAGATGCACCATAACATCGAAGAATGCAGGTGGGAAGTACATCTCAAGCTTGCATAGTATCACCACGATCTCTTCCTGTAGCCTTCTGAGTTGCCTCACGCCAATCGACTTCCGAGAGATGACGTCGAAAAAGTTGCATATGCCAAATAGCGTTTCACGGACGTGCGCGTCCATGATCCTGGATTGCAATCGAAGTATCTGCGTCATCGGCCATCAAGACGTGGCGGTCGTGAGACTTCATCCCGCTGAACTTCTGCTTCGCTGGGTCTAGGTATCTGCTTATCTTCCCCGTGTAACCGTAAGGAAGTTTTACTCCTAGGAGGCAGGTGAAAAACTGCTCGATCTCCTCCTGACTTAGAGTGGAGCATGCGGGAGGGTAGTCATTTCCAGTCTTCTAGGCCTTTTTGCCTTTGCGGCGACTTTCTGTGTCCTGCTTCGCCTCATCATCAGCATCATCATTAGCGTGAAGCTCCTGCCTGATGCCCATTGATTTCTAGTTTGCCCTTGCTTTCGGCCCATCTTTGGTCCTCTCTGGCATGTTGAGCAGGGTACCAAGCAGACTCTCGCACACGTTCTTCGTGATATGCATGACATCAAGGCTGTGAGGCACACGGTGGATCTTCCAGTACGGCAAGTCCCAGAAAGCAGACCTTGTTTTCCATACCTTCAGCAGCGGCTCTGGCGCCTTTCGCTTTTTTCCCGGCTCTGGCGCCTTTTGCTTCTTTCCCGGCAGTGGGCAGTCTTTCCAGTTTTTCAACAGCTCGTCTATTTCCTCGCTGCTCCTCGTACACGGGCGTTTTCGGGGTTCGGTTTCACCATCGAACAGATCCTTGTGTTTCCTCCACGGGTCATCGTCGCCAAGCCACCTTGATGTCCCATGAACACGGTTTTCAAGACCCGGGATCTCTATCTAGCTGGCGATACGTTGTGTCATCCATGCACCTTACGCATCCAGAAAATCCGTGGACTACCCGCCATGAGATATCCGTGAATCGAGATAGTCGTGGCACCGTCGTGAGCAAAGCGACTCTCATAGGGAAATAATCTTTCTCTGCGGCGTCCCACGTATTGGTGGCGTTTTCCACAGCATGTCTAGCTCCTCCTTCAGAGCCCCAGATACATGATTGATGTCGTTCCCTGGTTGTTTCGCCCTTCAATTAGCATACTCATGTGAATGTACTTCCTCTTCATGCACAACCGTGGGGAAGGTTGTACATCCACACAAACACAGGCCAGGTGCTATGTGTGCTTCTTTGGCTGCCAAACGGATTGACTCCATCGGTGCTCGCGCCCAAAGACGATGTTCCTTGGATCCTTCCCAAATTACGGGTATTCGAAGTTCAACGCTTGCCACTGGCTCGCATCCTTAGGGTGACTCAGCATCTTGTCTTTTTTATTTATCTCCGGATCATTTTCGTCATCTTCCTGCTTCTTCTCCTCCCTATCCGCGTGCCAACGTAGGAGCTTTGCTACCTTAGGGTCCGCGAAATACCGCTGCAGACGAGGAGTGATCGGAAAGTACCACACCGATTTTCGAGGAGCTTTCGTCCTCTTTTTGTATCGAGTGAGGCCGCACACCGGACATATGGTAGACTCCGCGTGCTCGTCCCGATAAATGATGCAATTGTTCATGCACACATGGTATTTCACGTGCGGTAAATCCAAAGGACACACGATTTTCTTCGCCTCCTCGAAACTGGTCGGGCACTTGTTCCCCTTGGGAAGACGTTCGTGCCATAATGACATGTACTCTTCTAAGCATGCGTCGTTCATTTTGTGATTTACCTTCATCTCCGAGCCATGAGCGTTACTTTCAAAGCGGTATCCTCGGGCCTGCATCCTTCATACAATGGAGTAACCGTGTCTATCTCCAGTTGATCCAGCTTGGCTTTCTCTCGGGCGACAGCTCTTGCGTTATCCGTGCGCTATGGGCAGCTCTTGAATATGAGGGTCCTGCACCCAGCCTCTATCGTCGTTTGCTCCGGCATGTTCATCTTCATGATCATGCCCTTCGTCTTGATCTTACTCATCATCATGTACGACATCTTCTACAAGATGATTGTGTACATCATCACCGTCGTGAACATGTCATGGAGATTCATAGTCTTCTCGCCAGCCCACGCCAGCGGTGGTTGTCTTGTTGCCCTTCCTCATTTCTTGCCCGGCCCCCATGGGCGACTTCATAGTCATCTTCATCACATTGCCACATATAGCAATCCAAGAAACCACGCAAGAGCAGGTGGTCACGCACCTGCCCAGTATCCGTGTCCTCAATAAGGCTCTTCAGCTTGGATCTTCGACACGGACATCTTATCTCCGTCTCGTTCTTTTGAAGCATCTCGGCCTTCGCGGAGCTCAAAAACCTATTCATGATGCCTTCGGTCATCGTGCGGACCATGGTCGCCTTTGGGTAGAGCAAAATGATATTTTAGAACCAAGAAAAATTTTGGCATGACCTTCCCTAAAAATAGGACCAAAAAGAATGCATAGTGCCAAAATTATCGCCGAAACGGAAATGAATCAACATTCCGGCAAAATATTGGCAACTATCGCATTTCAAATACCGGTACCTGCAAACACAACCATATATGCAACACCACAAACACAAGCAACACCACAAACATACATAGATCTAGCTAGGCCACAAAAAGTGCATGTGCACGTTGTTGGAGCGAGCTAGGGAGAAAAAAAGTAGATCTACATCATGAAGATAGCTTTCCCCTTACTTACCTATCAAAAAAAAGGTAATTTCACCACTTAATCTGATGAATCTATGTGGAAATGAGATGAGGAGGAGGAGGCAGCCGAGACAAGCTTGGAGGAGGAGATGGAGAGAATGAAGTGGGGAAAGTGAGTGGGTAGGTGGGCTGTCCAAAATATCTTGTTGGTCCCAGGTTACTAATGGCGCACCACCACAAAATGCGCCATTAGTAACCTCGTTACTAATGGTGCACCGGGTGGTGCGCCATTAGTACTTTTGCAAAAAGTAAAAAAACATATGTATACTAATGGCGCCTTTGTGGAAAAGTGCGCCATTAGTAGTTTAAACTTCTTGATGGCGCACTTTGGCATAGTGCGCCATTAGTAGGTTTGCAAAAAGTAAATATATATATATATATATACTAATGGCGCACGGTCTTGGTCGTGCGCCATTACTAGTTCTAACTAGTAATGGCGCACTTTGCCATCCTGCGCCATTAGTTTGTATGGAAAAATGGGAAAAAAATCAATAGTAGTGGCGCACCGTGAGAACGATGCGCCATTAGTGTCTTCCACACTAATGGCGCACGAGCAACCGGTGCGCCATTAGTATATAGTAGTGGCGCACTATTTACCTGGTGCGCCATTAGAATCAGTCCTATTATAGCCCTTTTCCTAGTAGTGTTGGGAGCTTTCCCGTGTAAATAGTTTTATTTCTTTTCTTTTCTTTGGGGGTCGAGAGGAGAAGACCATAATGAAAATGTTGAAGTGGCTCTTATATGCGTTATTGTTGATTTAACCAAGAGCCCATATTATCTTGTTTTCTCCTTTGTACTGAATGCTTGCATATTTCAGCTTAGTCCAATGCACGTGCACTATTATTATTATCCACATCGTTCGGTCGTGCAAGTGAAATGCAATAATGACAATATATGATGGACTGATTGGGATGAGAGAAGCTGGTATGAACTCGACCTCTCTTGTTTTTGTAAATATGATTAGTTCATTGTTCCTGATTCAGCCTATTATGAATGAAACATGTTTGCAATGACAATTAGAGATTATAATTGCTTATGCCATGCTTAATTAGCTAGGAGTTTATAATGGTTTACCTTGCGTGCCAACATGCTATTAAAATGGTTGTGATGTGGTATGATAGGGTGGTATCCTCCTTTGGACGATTCAAGTGACTTGACTTGGCACATGCTCACTCATGTAGTAGAAACAAAATCAACATAGCCTCCACGATATTTATGTTCATGGTGGATTATATCCTACTCACGCTTGCACTCAATGTTTATTAATTTTAATGCATGTTCATGACTGTTGTCGCTCTCTAGTTGGTCACTTCCCAGTCTCTTTCTAACCGTCACTTGTACTAAGCGGGAATACTACTTGTGCATCCACTTCCATAAACCCCAAAGTTATTCCATATGAGTCCACCATACATTCCTATATGCAGTATCTACCTGCCGTTCCAAGTAAATTTGTATGTGCCAAACTCTAAACCTTCAAATGAAATTCTGTTTTGTATGCTCGAATAGCTCATGTATCAACTAGGGTTGTCTGTATCTTCCATGCTAGGCGGGTTATTCTCAAGAGGAGTGGACTCTGCTCATCACTCACGAGAAAATGGCTGGTCACCGGGAGGCCCAGTCCCATGCTCTAGGCAAATCAAATCAAAATAATTGCAAACAAAACTCCCCCAGGGCTATTGCTAGTTGGAGGTACTCGTTGTTTCGAGCCAGCCATGGATTGATGCTTGTTGGTGGTGGAGGAGTATAAACTTTACCATTCTGTTTGGGAACCGCCTATAATGTGTGTAGCATGGAAGATATCGAGATCTCTTGATTGTTATGTTGACAATGAATGTATGCCGCCCAAAATATTATTTATCTCTGCTTTAAAATCGGGCTCTGGCACCTCTACAAATCCCTGCTTCCCTCTGCGAAGGGCCTATCTATTTACTTTTATGTTGAGTCATCATCCTCTTATTAAAAAGCACTAGTTGGAGAGCACCGCTGTCATTTGCATCCATTACTATTAATTTATATTGAGTATGACTATGACTGGATCTCTTTTACCATGAATTACAATGTTTAGTCAGTCCTTGATCTTCAGAGGTGCTCTGCATTTATGTTTTGCGGTCTCAGAAAGGGCTAGCGAGATACCATCTTGATATATCATATTATGATTGTTTTGAGAACGTGTTGTCATCCGAGATTTATTATTATTGCTCGCTAGTTGATTATGCCATTGGTATGAGTAAATATGAGATCTAACCGTTATTGTGAATATGGTTAGTTCATAATCTTTGCTGAAAACTTGAATGCTGGCTTTACATATTTACAACAACAAGAGAAAACAAAGTTTGTAAAACTTTTTCTTTATCACTTCTAGTTTGTCAACTGAATTGCTTGAGGACAAGCAAAGGTTTAAGCTTGGGGCAGTAGACACGTCTGCGTCGTATCTTCTTTTCCAAACACTTTTGCCCTTGTTTTGGACTCTAACTTGCATGATTTGAATGGAACTAACCCGGACTGACGTTGTCTTCAGCAGAATTGCCATGGTGTTATTTTTGTGCAGAAATAAAAGTTCTCGGAATGACCTGAAATTTCACAGAGAATATTTTTGGAATTAATAAAAAATACTGGCGAAAGAATCAAGGCCAGGGGCCCACACCTTGTCCACGAGGGTGGGGGCGCGCCTACCCCTCCTGGGCGCACCCTCCTGCCTCGTGGGCCCCATATTGCTCCAACGACCTCAACTCCAACTCTATATATTCATGTTTGCGGAGAAAAAAAATCGGGGAGAAGGATTCATCACGTTTTACGATACGGAGCCGCCGCCAATCCCTAATCTCTCTCGAGAGGGCTGATCTGGAGTCCGTTCGGGGCTCCGGAGAGGGGAATTCGTCGTCATCGTCATCATCAACCTTCCTCCATCACCAATTTCATGATGCTCACTACCGTGCGTGAGTAATTCCATCGTAGGCTTGCTGGATGGTGATGGGTTGGATGACATTTACCATGTAATCGAGTTAGTTTTGTTTGGGTTTGATCCCTAGTATCCACTATGTTCTTAGATTGATGTTGCTATGTCTTTGCTATGCTTAATGCTTGTCACTAGCGCCCGAGTGCCATGATTTCAGATCTGAACCTATTATGTTTTCATGAATATATGTGAGTTCTTGATCCTATCTTGCAAGTCTATAGTCACCCCGAAGTGACAATAATCAGGATACTTACCGGTGATGACCGTAGTTTGAGGAGTTCATGTATTCACTAAGTGTTAATGCTTTGGTCCGGTACTCTATTAAAAGGAGGCCTTAATATCCCTTAGTTTCCAATAGGACCCGCTGCCACGGGAGGGTAGGAAAAATATGTCATGCAAGTTCTTTTCCATAAGCACGTATGACTATATTCGGAATACATGCCTACATTACATTGATGAATTGGAGCTAGTTCTGTGTCACCCTATGTTATAACTGTTGCATGAGGAATCGCATCCGGCATAATTCTCCATCACCGATCCAATGCCTACGAGCTTTTCACATATTGCTCTTTGCTTAGTTACTTTACCGTTGCCACTATTACAATTACTACAAAGCTACTACTGTTACTTTTGCCACCGTTACCGTTACTTCCATACTACTTTGCTACTAAATACTTTGCTGCAGATACTAAGTTATCCAGGTGTGGTTGAATTGACAACTCAACTGCTAATGCTTGAGAATATTCTTTGGCTCCCCTTGTGTCGGATCAATAAATTTGGGTTGAATACTCTACCCTCGAAAACTATTGTGATCCCCTATACTTGTTGGTTATCACCACCTGATTGGAATTTACCCTTTGAAATTATGTGTGATGCTAGTGATTATGTTGTAGGTGTTGTTCTAGGACAAAAAGTTCATATGAAATTAAATGTTATCCAATATGCTACTAAAACTCTAGATAGTGCCCAGAGAAATTATGCTACTACTGAAAAGAATTTTTAGCAGTTGTATTTGCTTGTGATAAGTTCAGGCCTTATATTGTTGATTATAAAGTAACTGTTCACACTGGTCATGCTGCCATTAAATACGTTATGGAAAAGAAAGATGCTAAACCTAGACTTATTAGATGGGTTCTCTTGCTACAAGAATTTGGTTTGCATATTATTGATAGGAGAGGAAGCTGAGAACCCCGTTGCAGACAACTTGTCTAGGTTAGAAAATGCTCTTGATGACCCACTCCCTATTGATGATAGTTTTCTTGATGAACAATTAGCTGTCATAAATGCTTCTCGTACTGCTCCATGGTATGCTGATTATGCTAATTACATTCTTGCTAAATTTATACCTCCTAGTTTCACATACCAGCAAAAGAAAAACTTTTTCTATGATTTAAGACATTACTTCTGGGATGACCCACACCTTTATAAAGAAGGAGTAGATGGTGTTATTAGACGTTGTGTACCTGAGCATGAACATGAACAAATCCTATGCAAGTGTCACTCCGAGGCTTATGGAGGACACCAAGCTGGAGATAGAACTGCACATAAGGTATTGCAATCCGGTTTTTATTGGTCTACTCTTTTCAAAGATGCCCGTAAGTTTGTCTTGTCTTGTGATGAAAGTCGAAGAATTGGTAATATCAGTAGACGTCAAGAAATGCCTATGAACTATTCACTTGTTATTGAACCATTTGATGTTTGGGGCTTTGATTATATGGGACCGTTTCCTTCCTCTAATGGGTATACACATATTTTAGTTGCTGTTGATTACGTTACTAAGTGGGTAGAAGCTATTCCGACTAGTAGTGTTGACCATAACACCTCTATTAAGATGCTTAAAGAAGTTATTTTTCCGAGGTTTGGAGTCCCTAGACACTTAATGACTGATGGTGGTTCACATTTTATTCATGGTGCTTTTCGTAGAATCCTTGCTAAGTATGATGTTAATCATAGAACTGCATCTGCATACCACCCACAGTCTAGTGGTAAAGTAGAACTGAGTAATAGTGAGATTAAATTAATTTTGCAAAAGACTGTTAATAGATCTAGAAAGAATTGTCCAAGAAACTTGATGATGCATTATGGGCCTATAGAACTGCATATAAAAATCCTATGGGTATGTCTCCGTGTAAAATGGTTTATGGAAAAGCATGTCACTTACCTCTCGAACTAGAACATAAGGCATATTGGGCCATTAAAGAGCTCAATTATGATTTCAAACTTGCCAGTGAGAAGCGACTATTTGACATTAGCTCACTTGATGAGTGGAGAACCCAGGCCTATGAGAATGCCAAACTGTTTAAAGAAAAAGTTAAAAGATGGCATGACAGAAGGATACAAAAGTGTGAGTTTAATGTAGGTGATTATGTTTTGTTATACAACTCTCATTTAAGATTTTTTGCAGGAAAACTCCTCTCTAAATGGGAAGGTCCTTACGTTATCGAGGAGGTCTATCGTTTCGGTGCCATAAAAATCAACAACTTCGAAGGCACAAATCCGAAGGTGGTGAACAGTCAAAGAATTAAACATTATATCTCAGGTAATCCCATATATGTTGAAACCAATGTTATTGATACCTTAACCCTAGAGGAGTACATAAGGGACACTTTCCAGAATGTTTCAGACTCCAAAAAGGAATAGGTATGTGGTACGGTAAGTAAACCGACTCCAAAACAGTTCTAATAGCAATTTTTCTCTGTTTTGGAATGTTTAAGAAAATAGGAAAATAAAAGTAGTCCATTAGGGACACGAGTCATCCACGAGGGTGGAGGGCGCGCCCTACACCCGTAGGCGCGTCCCCTGCCTCGTGGGCACCTCGTGTGCCCTCCGGACTCCGTTTTCTTGCACGATACTTGTTTTGGTCGGTAAAAATTCATTATACAATCTCCCTAAGGTTTTGACCACTGTACCACGACACAATCCTCTGTTTTTGTTTTGAGTTGTTTCTACCGCAGATTAGAACAATATGTCGTCCCAGGATTCAGAGGGAGAAAGCTATGAGGCTGATTACTTTGCAGACCCTAAGGTCTACGGGGACTTGGAGCATTGTGGTTGGACCACGGAGGAAGAAGAAGACTATTAACCTAGGGTAAAGGAGGAGACGATCTCAGATGAAGATGAAATCCCATTACCTCCACCTGGGGACATGAACGAGAACAAACAAGAACTATGCAAAAAGATATTAAGCCTTGAGCAGGAGATCTTTGACCTAAGGGAGCAAAATTCTATCCTCAAGCGCAAATTAAGGAAGAATCCTACATCATCAACAACTCCAGCATCACCACTTCTGAAGAAAGAGACATAAATACATGGGTATGAGCACTCCCCTTGGCAACTGCCAAGCTTGGGGGAGGTGCCCCGGTACCGTTTTTCTTAGTTTGATCCTTTTGGTTATATCTTGATCTAGTAGAATAAAGTTTACTATGATCTAGCCTTGAGTTTTTGTGTTGATCCTTATCTATGTAATCGAGTCCGTGAGCTATATATAATAAAGATTTAAGTCGAGGGCTTGGTTATCTGGCTATGATCTTGAGGGAAAAAAGAATAAAAAGAAAGAATAAAAAGAAATAAAGAGATCATATTGATCTTATGGAGAGTAGTGACTACACATATAGAGTATGATGAATAAAACTGGTTGAGAGTTGACAAACATAGTTTTGGTCATTGTTGCAATTAATAGGAAGTAATAAAGAAAGAGAGGTTTTCACATATAAATATACTATCTTGAGCATCTTTTATGATTGTGAGCACTCATTAAAATATGACATGCTAAAAAGTTGACGTTGGACAAGGAAGACAACGTAATGGGTTATGTCTTCTTATATCCAAAATAAATTATATTGTCGTGGATCATCCAACATGTTGAGCTTGCCTTTCCCCCTCATGCTAGCCAAATTCTTTGCACCAAGTAGAGATACTACTTGTGCTTCCAAATATCCTTAAACCCAGTTTTGCCATGAGAGTCCACCATATCTACCTATGGATTGAATAAGATCTTCAAGTAAGTTGTCATTGTTGCAAGCAATAAAAAATGCTCTCTAAATGTGTATGATCTGTTAGTGTGGAGAAAATAAGCTTTATAGCATCTTGTGATATGGAAGAAATAAAAGCGACAGGCTGCATAATAAAGGTCCCTATTGTCGGGTTTCGGGTTCCGGCAGACCCTCTAGGTTCGAACTCTGGGGTGCACGCGGAGATCTCGCCCCCTACCTACCTGCACCTCGTCGCTATTTATAGGCTAGGATCTAAACTACCAAAATAACAACACAAGAGACACAAGGTTTATACTGGTTCGGGCCACCATTGTGGTGTGACACCCTACTCCAGTGTGTGGTGTGGTGGGTTGCCTCTTGGGTTGATGATGAACAATACAAGGAAGAACAGCCTCGCGAGGGTCTGTTCTTGGTCGGTGCGACGAACTGCTAGGGGGAGTTCGGTCGCTCTCTCTCTCTCTCTCTCTCTAGATTGCTTGATCTCTAGCTCTGTTCTCGATTCCAGATCCTGGATCACCGATGCCTCTACCCTGTGGGAGGCTGGTCCTATTTATAGGCAGAGGCCCTGGGCCTCTTCCCAAATATTGAGCGAGAAGGGCGCCAACAATTGGCCATTTTGAAGGGGAACATCTAGTACACTTATCCTGACTAAAGTTGGTCCTCGCCTGTCAAAGGCTTTGGTGGTGACGCCGGCTTGGCCTCCATGATGACCTCCTTCCCGCCGTTGCGATGGTCTTGGTCTTGTTGCACCGAAATGGTTGCCTTTGCTTGATACTCTCGCATGCGCTTGCCTACTTTGCACCAAAGAGGAAATGAGGACACTGCGCGGGCTGGCGCCCGCCTGGCGCCCTTGGTCGTCATGGCTTGCGTCAAGGGCACCTCATGAGGTACCCCGCCTTGATCTCTCTGCCTCCTCGCGAGCCACCGACGAGGCCGTGCACGAGGAAGCTTCACGTAAATCCGCCCAGCAGGCTTGGCCCCTCGCGAGGGTCTTTAGCTTGTGTTGATGAAGATGGGCTGTACTGGGCCACCCCTTGAGCCACGCCGCAGGCAGGCAAGTCTGGGTACCCCTGTTCCCAGAATGCCGACAGTAGCCCCCGGGCCCAAGGCGCGCCTGGACTTGGCTTAGCAGAGAAGCGAAGGGGCAAGTGCCAAGCGCGGGCCCCTAACAGCCTGCGACCTTGGGCGCCAGCGTGGCGTTGATTGGACGTGGGCGCCTTTAGCAACTGCGCGAATCGACAAAAGTGCGGCACCCGTCTAGGCTTCGCCTCCTTTGCCTTCTCCGCTCATTGCCAAGATCCCCTTTCTTGCGCCCTTCCTTCCTGCTTCCGAAATCTCTATATCTACTTCGACTGCGTGCCCTAGCAAGACATGGCGCCTCGCCAGACCCCGGCCGGAGCTTGGTACTCACCCGCCTTGGACTCCCCGAACGTGTCGGAGAAGAGCCTTGCCCGAGCGCGCCGGATGGTGGCGGCGCAAGGCAACGGCGGGGCAGCGGTGCTCAGGGCTGGCTCCACCCTTCCGAGGACCAAGGAAGCACCTTCTATCCGCTCTTCGTGAGCGCCATTGCTGCCGGTCTGGTGCCTCCCTTTTCTAAGTTCATCTTTTATGTCCTTCGCCATTACAAACTGCAAGCTCTGCACCTCCACCCCAACTCTGTTCTTCTTCTGGCGATCTTCGCCTACTATTGTGAGGCTCATGTCGGGGTGCAGCCCTCAGTGGCCTTGCTGCGCCACTACTTCTACCTCCGGCTCTCTCGCGGACCCATCTCCGCGTGCGCGAGCTTCGTCGCGTATGGCAGCTCCAACGCCATCTCGAAGCCCGGGAAGAGGATTGAGGGCTTCAGGAGCAAGTGGGTCATGGTAGATGCTGGGCGCATCCATCCTCGGCTGTTTCTGCCCACGGAACAGCCCACGGCCACCGACGATTGGTCTCGCACGGAACTCGTGGATCCCCGCGCGAAGCCAGTGCTGGAGAAGATGAACGCGGACCTGTGGCCGGGAAACATGGCGACGTCGAAGCTGACCGGGGCGTTGCTCCTGAGGGAGTTCCTGGAGCACCAGGTGGCTCCGCTTCGTTAGTACTCGCTTCCGCTGTGGAGGCCCCGCCCGAGCCCCGCAATCTTGGCCGACGAAGATCTGGCCGCGGTCCTCGAATCTTTGGTCGGGGGAGACGTGGCGAGGTTGGAGGGCGCTCCTGTACCCCTGTTCCTTCGAGATGATTGGGAGCAGGCGGTGGACTCCATGCCCGTCTTCAATAGGGATGGGCCCGTGCCCGCGAAGGTTCCCGAGGACCCGGTGGTCCATGTGACGGTGAACGTGTCTTCCGGCGACTCCAGCGGAGAGGAGGAAGAAGAGGAGCGGGAAGAGGGCCTTGACTCCGAGGCGACCGACGGGGAGTCGAGAGCGCCCCTCCCCCGATGCAGGTCCCGCGCTCTCCGCCTCTTGCCGAGCGACGACAAGGATGGCGATGAGCGGGGCGCCGAGAGATTGCCCTCGATCCCGAAGAAGGACAGGACTAGGCTGGTCCCCGCGGGTCTGCCCTGGCCCCAAGGCGATCCGCAGACATGCCTCCTGCTCCCGGGCCTCTTGAGGCCGATCCCTGCAGCCGGCTCTCGGGCTTCAAGTATGGCCGGAGGTTGCTCGAGCCCGCGAGCGATGGCCAGTAAGTGCTTGATTTTTGTTTTATTTCTTGCTTTGTCGCTGAGGCTTGATATCTGTATCCCTTGGCTAGGCTGGCGCCTGCGGCGAAGAAGCTGAAGGGAGCTCGTGAGGCTTCGTCTGGGGCAGCGCCTCCGGCCGCGAAAGAAGGTGACGACAAGACACGGGCCTCTCCTACCTGGTCATCCTCGCGTGGCCTGGCGGAGCTAGCTGGGGAGAGCTCAGCCCCCACGGCCCAAGCGACTCCCGAGGTATCCCTGCCTGATACCACTACCGCGGCTGTCGGGGCGCAGAAGGTCCCGCATCAGGATGCTGTGGTTACGCTGCCGTCCTCTCCTCCTACTCCACCAACTTCTTTGTCTCTCGAGCTCCTCCCTTGTCTGGATCGTCTGCTGCTGGGCCCCGGACCTCGACAGCCTCTTTGAGCAGCAGGTGAGCTGGCGCTGCTGCTGCCGATGAGGCCATGAAGGGTCGGCGGAGGCTCTGCTTGGCGAGTTCGGGCCTTCGCACCAAGGCAGCGGCGCTGCCAGCCCGAGGCTTCACGAGGCGAACCCACCTCACAGCAGCCGCTGGCCAACAAGTGACTCCTTTGTGGCTCATGTTCTGCTTTCAGCTCCTGCAACATGCATCATGCCTCGGGGAGGCGTTTAATCTTGCGTTTGGTGTTGTGACAACAGTTATGGACTGTAATATTTGCTTTTGAATTCCTTGAGATTTGCGATTTTCCTTCCTACTTGCTTATTTTCTACGCCGGCAGAGCCCGCCCTCACAGATACCTCTCAGGCCGCCATTAGCCCCGACCGGAAACCAGGACGGGACCAAGGAGTGAGGGGCTACGTGACAAGTTAGGCTCCTGAGTCGCGATGCTCAGGAGTCCACCTTGGCGCACGAACTGCGAGTAGGGAGGTGAAATGTATGGGTGAATTTACCATTCTACATCTGCAGAGCCCGGCCCCGCGCATACCTCAACCGCCGTTAGCCTTTCGGAACTAAGGAGTGAGGGGCTACGTGACCAGTTAGGCTCCTGAGTCGCGATGCTCAGGAGTCCCCCTTGACGTTCAAACGGCCTTCGTACCTTGGCTCCGCTCGGGGACGGGCGGCGACGAACCAGGCCCGAGGGGCCTGGCTGGGTGGCTTGTGTCTGGGCGTGACCCAGGCGTAGCCCCCGTGCCCAGCCCCCTCACGCGGCACTCCCGAGGGGAGGCATTGCGATGAGGCCAGACATTGAGCTCTGGGCTCCCTGAGGTTTATGCGGCCGAGGGCCACCCACAGTTGTTTATCACCAGCACGGAGCATAGCGCTTCCGTATGTGTACGGGCATTGCCGCTCCTCGGCAGTTTCGTCAGCCAGCATGGAGCATGGTGCTTCCACTGGTGCGAGGGAGGGGGCTCCCCTTCGGGAGGAGCCCCCGGGCGCAGGTACCGCATACGACATGTGGTCGGCACGGTAGGGCTCGACGAGGTGTATCTGGGCACCCGTGAGCGGTAGCAGGACTCACGGGGCCCTACCTCAAAGGCGGGTTGCGCCTGCACTGGCCTTAACTTGTGATGTGTTCACTGCAAATTTGGTTAGATGCCGATGCTCTCGTCCTCGGGTCTCGGCCCTCGAGCGAAGTCTCATCCGTATTGGTATGCTGTGTCACGATGTCGTGGACAAGGCCAGAGGGTGAGGGCTGGAGAGCCAGTAGGAGCCCATGAGTCGCGATGCTCAGGTACCCCCCCCCCTTTAACGTGCAAGCGGCCGACATGAAGGAAGAAGGGGTGTCGTGGACAGGCATCAAATGACAATCATGATGGGTCAGACGGACGACCAGAATAAACGCAAGAGGGGTACATGCCGCTGGGTCTGGCCCGAGTGGCTCAGGGATGATGCAGCCCGAGGGGCGCCCCCGATAAGGTAAGCTAGGGACATGAAGTAAAGGGATACACGCCGCAGGGACGGACCCACGCGGCCTGGAAATGATGCAGCCCTGGGGGGCGCTCCCAGCTGGAAATGAAACTTGAAGGATGTCACCTGATAACGTTGAGGACGAAGGGATGGTGAAGTAGCAGACGTCGTGGGCTGCGGAAGCCGATCTTCAAGAGCTCCCAGGCCCAGGAGCCTCGGGAGGCTCCGGAGGCACTGATGGCTCCTCGCGGACCATCTCCATCTCCGCCAGGACTGCGGAACGCCTGGCCTCTTGAGCCTCCAGGATGTTCCCCATGAGGCGGCGCTAAGCGGCGTGGCTGCCAGCGTTCGGGCACGCCGTAGGGGCATCTGAACGTAGCTATGGGGTGGACCTTCGCGGCGCCCAGCGTGAGGGGCCGAAGCGCTCTGAGGCGGCTCGGTTGAGCCCTGGTATGTCGATGTGACGCGCAGCCCACCATCCTCGCTGGATGGGGAGCCACGGCGGAGTAAGCGGCCGCCACTCATGACTCTTGACTCCTGCAGCTCACGAATGATCTGGCTGACAAACTCCTGAGGGTTTGGCCCTCCTTGCCTCGCTCCTTCCTGAGGGAAACGTGCTTTGAAACACGCCTCCAAGTGGTGCCCAAGCGCCTTCCTCGTGACCTTAGCAAGGTCGGTGGCCCTCCAGGAGAGAGCCCCCGAGCCTTTCTTGAGGAGGGCGCCGGGCGCGCCTTCCTATGCGACAGAAGGAGGTGCCCCCTGAACAGGCACGGACCCTGAGGGGCCTACCTCCCGAGGGGTCGGGCCTGGCAATGTCTTCTTCTTCTTGGGAGCAGTCTCGGGGAGCCTCCCGCTCCTGCGATCTGGGTCTTCAAGTGACGCGGCTTGAAAAGCTCGCTCCAGGGAGCACACTGCGTCTCTCTCTCTTCAGAAGGCACTGTGATGACTCCGCCACTTCCTGGCATCTTGAGGACGTTGTAGCCGTGATGAGTCACGGCCATGAACTTGGCCAGAGCTGGGTACCCGAGGATGGCATTGTATGGCAGGCGATGTGGGCGACATCGAAGTCGATGAGCTCGGTGCGGTAGTTGTCGCGCCTCAAGGTGACAGGGAGGCGGACCTGCCCAATCAGAACTGTGGAGCCATCGGTGACTCCGGAGAAAGGCTTGGTTGGTTGAAGCTGATTGTAAGGCACTTGGAGATTGTTGAATGTCTCTACGGACAGGACAATGAGCCCTGCTCCGCCATCGATGAGGGTCCTGGTGACTTGCACGTTGCTGATGACTGGGGAACAAAGCATCGGGACGGCTCCGGCTGAGCTGAACGTGATGGCGCACGCTGACCACCTGAGAGGGCGCGTGGCTTCGAGCTTGGGGAGGAATGCATTCACTTCGCGGGCGAACTGCTTGAAGATGTGTTGAGAGGCTGGGGCTTGAGCTCCGCCCAGGAAGCAAGCGATCGCGGCTCTCGAAGCCCCCAGCCCCCTCGTCCTGATGATGGTCCTCATTTCTCCTTGGCTGCGGCGGCAGAGGAGGGTGGCCTGCATTTCCTTGCGGGCGATCCTCCCGAGGCTGATCCCTCCGGCCTCCCTCGTGAGGCTGATCCTGCCAGCGATCCTCGCGAGGTCGGTCACGCCACCCTTGGCGAGGGCCACCGTCTTCCCAGCGTCCTGTGTTTCTTCCTCCTCCCCGGTCGTAGCCTCGATCGTTGCGATCGGGGCGCCGACCGATTCTCCCTTCTCGCACGGCTCGGAGCTCTTAACATTCGTTGGTGTTGTGGGTGTGGAGGCCGTGCTACACACAGTATCGGCTGCCCTTGGAAGACTCGGGCTGATCTCTGCCTCGCTTGGTATCCGGTTCTGCCGCGAGCACGGCAGCCCCCTTGCGCTTCACGTCCTTGGCCTTGGGCTTCTTCTCTTACGGGTGCGGCTGGCAGCTCGAGGAGGGAAAGGTGTCCTTCCTCAGCCTGGCGCGCCAGTCGCCAAGTTGAACAGCTCCAAGGATGTGCACAGATCTTCATGCATCGCCAGCTCCTCCTACATCATGACGTCACGCACACCGTCGGAGAAGGCTGAGATGATGGCTTCCTCGGTCACCTTGGGAATCTTGAGGCGTGCGTTGTTGAAGCGCTGGATGTACTTCTGCAGGGTCTCCCCTGACTGCTGCTTGATGCGGCGCATGTCGCCACGGCAGGAGGCGGTCGCAGTACCTTGGAAGTTGGCGATGAAGCGGGTGCACATCTCGTCCTGGAGGAGATCGTGCAGAGCCGAGTTCGGGGAGCAGTGCGGGCTCCGTCCTTGAGTGCCATGGGAAACCAGTTCGCCATGACCTTCTCGTCCCGTTGGCGGCTTCGATGCCCAGCTCAGAGCCGGAGGAACTCCGCAGGTCGGCCGTGCCGTCAGCGAGGAGGCAGGTCTGGCTTGAACTTGCCGGCAACGCGATCTTTGCGCCTTCGGTGGTGAAGGCGCGGCAGCCTGCTGTGGCCACGGGGGGCCTTTGGTGACGAAGAGCCTGGTCTTGCGGGTCCCCATGCACTGCCGCCTGGAGCAGCGCGGGGTCTTGGCGTGCTGGAGCAGGAGCGTGGTCGTGACGGGCCGTCGTAGGGAGCACTCGGGCAGCTTGTTGGTGCCGAACGGAGTGGGTTCCGCCCAGGGGCCACACGCCTTGGGGCCAGGGCGCCTTCTTGAGGGGGAGGCGGCTGAGGCACCCCTGGAGCTTCATCGCCACAGGCGGGCGCTGTGCAGCGAGAAGGACGGCGGGGAGCCTTCGCGCGCGACAAGCTTCGGCGATGCGGTCGAGCCACTCTTCGTAGACGTTGTCGACAGGGCGGTAGCGCAGGAGCTCGTTTGCCACGATGAGCGCGGCCCGAGCCTCCATGGGTGCGCGGAGCGCGTGAGACGAAGAACCAGCTGGGGCGAGTGAAGAAGTAGCGTTACGGCTGTCTCGCCTCACGGACGAATGCTGGGACGATGCTTGCTGCCCGTTCCCCACCGGGCCGGTGGCGGCATTGACGGCAGGCGATGGGGAACGGCGGGCGGCCACGACGGGCCGCTCGGGCGACGCTGGTAGCGAGGGCGGCGGCGCGGCGTGGGCCCGACGATCGTCGACATGGATGTGATGGGCGGCGAAGGCGACAGGCGGCGGAAGACGGATTCGGTGCACCCTACAGGCGCCAAATGTCGGGTTCGGGTTCCGCAGACCCTCTAGGTTCGAACTGGGGTGCACGCGGAGATCTCGGCCCCTACCTACCTGCACCTCGTCGCCTCGCTAGGATCTAAACTACCAAAATAACAACACAAGAGACACAAGGTTTATACTGGCTAAGGCCACCATTGTGGTGTAACACCCTACTCCAGTGTGTGGTGTGGTGGATTGCCTCTTGGGCTGATGATGAACAATACAAGGAAGAACAGCCTCGCGAGGGTCTTTTCTTGGCCGGTGCGACGAACTGCTAGGGGGAGTTCGGTCGCTCTCTCTCTCTCTCTAGATTGCTTGATCTCTAGCTCTGTTCTCGATTCCGGATCCTGGATCCCCGATGCCTCTACCCTGTGGGAGGCTGGTCCTATTTATAGGCAGAGGCCCTGGGCCTCTTCGTAAATATTGAGCGGGAAGGGCGCCAACAATTGACCATTTTGAAGGGGAACATCTAGTACACTTATCCTGACTAAAATTGGTCCTCGCCTGTCAAAGGCTCTGGTGGTGACGCCGGCTTGGGCTCCATGATGACCTCCTTCCTGCCGTTGCAATGGTCTTGGTCTTGTTGCACCGAAATGGTTGCCTTTGCTTGATACTCTCGCCTGCGCTTGCCTCCTTTGCACCAAAGAGGAAATTAGGACACTGCGCGGGCTGGCGCCCGCCTGGGCGCCCTTGGTCGTCATGGTTATGCGTCATGGGCACCTCGTGAGGTACCCCGCCTTGATCTCTCCGCCTCCTCATGAGCTGGGCCCGACGAGGCTGCACTCGAGGAAGCTTCCTGTCGTCCGCCCCGCGAGGCTTGGCCCCTTGCAAGGGTCTTGAGCTTGTGTTGATGAAGATGGGCTTTACTGGGCCACCCCTTGAGCCACGCCGGAGGCAGGCAAGTCTGGGTACCCCCGTTCCCAGAATGCCGACACCTATCACAAGTGGCAATATAAAGTGACGTTCTTTTGCATTAAGATTTTGTGCATCCAACCATAAAAGCACATGACAACCTCTGCTTCTCTCTGCGAAGGGCCTATCTTTTATTTTTGTCTTATAGCTTATACAAGAGTCATGGTGATCTTCACCTTTTCTTTTACACTTTATCCTTTGGCAAGCACTATGTGTTGGAAAGATCCTGATATATATATCCAATTGTATGTGGGTTTTCATAAAACATTATTGTTGACGTTATCCTTGAGGTAAAAGGTTGGGAGGCAAAACTATAAGCCCCTATCTTTCTCTGTATCCGATTAAAACTTCATACCCATAAGTATTGCGTGAGTGTTAGAAATTGTGAAAGATTAAATGATAGTTGAGTATGTGGACTTGCTGAAAAGCTCTTATATTGATTCTTTCCGATGTTATGATAAATTGCAATTGCTTCAATGACTGAGATTATAGTTTGCTAGTTTTTCAATGAAGTTTCTGATTCATACTTTACATTGTGAATAGATTGTTACTTTAGCATAAGAAATCATATGAGAATATATATATATATATATATATATATATATATTGATGTTTTAAGAATGATCATGATGCCCTCATGTCTGTATTTTATTTTATCGACACCTTTATCTCTAAACATGTGGACATATTTTTCGATATCGGCTTCCGCTTGAGGACAAGCGAGGTCGAAGCTTGGGGAGTTGATACGTCCATTTTGCATCATGCTTTTATATCGATATTTATTGCATTATGGGCTGTTACTACACATTGTGTCAGAATACTTATGCCTTTTCTCTCAAATTTCACAAGGTTTACATGAAGAGGGAGAATGTCGGCAGCTGGAATTTTGGGCTGGAAAAGGAGCAAATATTAGAGACCTATTCTGCACAACTGCAAAAGTCCTGAAACTGCACGAAAGTTAGTTTTGGAATATATTAAAAATATTGGGCGAAGATAGCACCAGAGGGGGCCACCCATCGTCCCACGAGGGTGGAGGGCGCCTACCCCCGGGCACGCCCGCCTCGTGGGCCATCTAGAAGCCCTCGATGCCCATCGTCTGGTATAAGGTGTCTTTTGCCCTGGAAAAAATCAGAAGGAGGCTTCCGGGACGAAGCGCCGCCGTCTCGAGGCGGAACCAATCTAGGGCTCCGGCGGAGCTGTTCTGTCGGGAAAACATCCCTCTGGGAGGGGGCAATCGTTACCATCGTCATCACCATCGACCCTCTCATCGGGAGTGGGTTAATCTCTATCAACATCTTTACCAGCACCATCTCCTCTAAAACCCTAGTTCATCTCTTGTATCCGATCTTTGTCCGAAATCCTCAGATTTGTACCTGTGGTTGCTAGTAGTGTTGATTACTCCTTGTAGTTGATGCTAGTTGGTTTATTCGGTGGACGATTATATGTTCAGATCCTTTATGCACATTAATACCCCTCTGATGATGAACATGAATATGATTTGTGAGTAGTTACGTTTGTTCCTGAGGACATGGGAGAAGTCTTGTTATAAGTAGTCATGTGAATTTGGTACTTGTTCAATATTTTGATGAGATGTATGTTGTCTTTCCTCTACTGGTGTTATGTGAACGTCGACTACATGACACTTCACCATTGTTTGGGCCTAGGGGAAGGCATTGGGAAGTAATAAGTAGATGATGGGTTGCTAGAGTGACAGAAGCTTAAACCCTAGTTTATGCGTTGCTTCGTAAGGGGCTGGTTTGGATCCATATGTTTCATGCTATGGTTAGGTCTACCTTAATTCTTCTTTCGTAGTTGCGGATGCTTGCGAGGGGGTTAATCATAATTGGGATGCTTGTCCAAGGAGGGCAGTACCCAAGCACCGGTCCACCCACATATCTAATTATCAAAGTAACGAACGTGAATCATATGAGCATGATGAAAACTAGCTTGGCGATAATTCCCATGTGTCCTCAGGAGTGCTTTCCTTTATATAAGAGTTTGTCCAGGCTTTTCCTTTGCTACAAAAAGGATTGGGCCACCTTGCTGCACCTTGTTTACGTTTGTTACTTGTTACCCGCTACGAATTACCTTATCACAAAAGTATCTGTTACCGATAATTTCAGTGCTTGCAGAGAATACCTTACTGAAAACTGCTTGTCATTTCCTTCTGCTCCTCGTTGGGTTCGACACTCTTACTTATCGAAAGGACTATGATAGATCAACAATCGGGACATCGACCTACATCAACAATCTTGCTGCCGTCAACACCAAATTTCTCCCCCTCTATGCAGCGGTGTAACACCTCTTCCCCCCACTGTAATCTCTACTTAAACATGGTGCTCAACTCCATATATTATTTCCCAATGATCTATGGTTATTCTATGATGTTTGAGTAGATCCATTTTGTTCTGTGGGTTAATCGTGATCTTGGTTAGTATGATTGTATATTTTGTTTATGGTGTTGTCCTATGGTGCCCTCCGTTCGCACGCAAACGTGAGGGCCCCCCACTATAGGGTGTTGCAATATGTTCATGGTTCGCTTATGGTGGGTTGCGAGAGTGAAAGAAGCTTAAACCCGAGTAAGTGGGGTATGACGTATGGGAGTAAAGAGAACTTGATACTTAATGCTATGGTTGGGTTTCACGACCTTAATGATCTTTAGTAGTTGTGGATGCTTGTTAGGGGTCCAATCATAAGTGCATATGATCCAAGTAGAGAAAGTATGTTAGCTCATGCCTCTCCCTCATATAAAATTACAAGAATGGTCACCGGTACTTGTTATCGATTGCCTAGGGACAAATAACTTTCTTGTTGACACAAACCCTTTTACTAAAGACCTAGATTTTATTATCTTGCACTGTATTTCTAGTTTTATTCATGAAAAGTAGTTCTAGCATCACACCTACAAAATATTTTCATACTTGTTTCCGGTAAATCAAACGTCAAGTGCGCGTAGAGTTGTATCGGTGGTCGATAGAACTTGAGGGAATATTTGTTCTGCCTTTAGCTCCTCGTTGGGTTCGACACACTTATTTATCAAAGATGGCTACAAATGACCCCCTATACTTGTGGGTTATCAAACAGGAAGGCTAAATGAAGACAGTTGTCGGTGGAAACGACACCTATGGAATCACTGGGATCCCTTCTACGGTTGGCGGGCACGGGGTTGTGCAAAGAGCAGGTCTGATAGTCAGCACAAGGATTGTTTACCCAGGTTCGGGCCGCGAGGATGCATAATACCCTAGTCCTGCTTTGGTGTATATTTGAGTGTTCTTGAGCTCTTGAACTAGCTACGGTGCATGCGTAGTCCAAAATATCCGAATCCCTCTCCAGTACGCCTCGGGCCTACTTTTATAGACAAAAGGGGTCGCCACAATGGCACACAGGAGGTGGAAAGGTATACAGTGTACAAGCTTATCGCCTGTCATTACGGGACAAGGTGCATTAAATGCGCTCCTTAGGTGTCACGTTGCTTTATTGGGGACGACAACGAGGCTGTCCCGTCCGTCGCCGCTCCGCCTTGCTCCTACACGCGTCCAGGCCAACGAGGCATGCAGCGCCACGTAGGCTGGCAGGCTGCTGGAATAGTGTGGTGGTAGGGTCTTCACGAAGATCTGCATGCCACCATGTAGGTGCTTGCTGAGTTGGCCTGGAGGCCGCACGTTGCCACGCAGGTGCCTGCCCAACTGGTTGGGCTGGCAGTTGTATGGGAACAACGGTGGAGTCTTGGCAGACGTGGGCCTGGCTGTGGCACCGCAGGTGCCCTCGGCCAGGGTCTTGTCGGGGCCCCGACAAGGGTCTTGCCGTGGCATAGCGGTCGTCCCCGGCAAGGATCTTGCCGGGGGTCTCGTGGATTTCATCGGCAAGGATCTTGTCGAGGATCATCGCCTTCTGGTCCTCATCTGATCTTGTGTGCTTATGATCTTCCCAAAGATCTGCATGCCACCACGGAGGTGCCTCCCGAGCCTTGGTTCCAATGTGGTTCGTGGTGTTGGAAACCCTTGGGCTCAAGGGTGGCGCGCTCTGCTGGTGTTGGGCAAGCTGCCTCGGCAAGGCTCTTGCCGGGGCTGCGGAGGCCGCCCCGGCAAGGGTCTTGCCGGGGGAGTCCACCTCCCCCTCTTGCTCTTTGTGTCTCTAGTCTTGGTGTTGCTCTGCCCGTCTTCTGTGCTTTGGCTTCCCTCCTCTGCCCTGCTTAAGTGTGGCCGCACGTGTGGCTCTGACTCCCCGTGCAAAAATAGAGGGGTAAAAAGGAGAGCCCCTACTTTTGTACACGGACAGGAGCCCCCGGGACCTGGCCACACATAAGCGCAACGCATTGTTGGGTCGTGCCCAGAACAGTGCGCGGGCAGGCGGGGCGGATTTTTACCGCAGTAAACCCCTTCGCTCGTTGCGCTTCCCCACGACCCGCGTTGAATGCACGACGCGGAGGGCCGTACGTGACGTGGGGGTCATGCGTGGGGCGGCCGCTGCCCTCATGCGTCACACCGCGGTAAATGGTAACGAAGCGGCCCGCGCCTTCCCCATAAAAAAGGAGAAACCGCAGGCGCGACGCCCATTTACCCTCTGTGCCTTCTCCAGTCTCACAACCGCCATCCCTCCCTTCTTCCTTCTCAAGCTCTTGCTTCCGCTCGCCGCCGCCGTGTCTTTGCTGTCACTCATCCCTCGTCTCCCTCAGCCGCCATGGCACCCAAAACCAGCAAAGGCAAGGGCATGGCTAAGGATGCGCGAGGGGGGGGGGGGGGTGGTGGCGCCGGAAAGCGAGTTGGCGGCGCGGCGGACGCAGCTCACCTACTTTCCTTCGTCGGTAGATGCGGTCCACCTCCGGGACAACTTCAAGCCCCTCTGGGGGTGCAAGACGAAGGGGCACCCTACCACGCGCATCATCCCCGCCGGTTTTGCCAAGGCCGGCCCGAATCGGTACCCATTCTTCATCGATTATTTTTCCTCCGGACTCTGCCCCCCTTTCTCCGATTTCTTCAATGACGTCATGCACACCTATGGCTTCCACGTTCTGGATTTCACTCCAAATTCTATGGCGTGCATGGCCCTTTTTGCCCATCTATGCGAGGGCTTCGCCGGAGTGCATCCCAACACGGCGCTCTTCCGCCACTACTTCTATCCTCGTATCCAAAAGGGAGGCGCCATCTCCGGTTGTGTCGCCTGGATCCCAAGGAGCCAGGGGAAGTGGAAATATCCGGAGGGCGCTCAGAAGGAGAGGTCGGAGGAGTGGCGGAGCCGATGGTGCTGGATTGTGGAGGACCCGCAGGAATTTTGCTGGGTCCGCCAGGCGCCGCCTGTTCACAGAGATGATTGGGGCGAAATCGATGCCAAAGATGAGAAGCTCACCATCGCCACCACCAAGATCCATCGCCTTGCCGTGGCCAGGATTACCCTTGAGATGATTGGGGCTGATTTCCTCCGTCGCCGAATTGCCCCACTGGATAACAAGGGGAGGCCGGCCTAGCTTTTCAGGAACGCGGGCGACATCATGAGGCTTCGCCCTGGCTTGAACCACAACTTCACGGTGATGGGGCACGCCCACTTATGCCAGAGGCTTTTTTAGCTCGATGTGTACCGCGACGGCAGGGCCGAGAGGTCCGGCAAGGCCGTGAAGGACGACAAGGTCGTCAAGGGGCCCCTGTTTGGGTTGCCGGCAGGGGTGGTCCCGCTGAGCAACAACTCTCGCCAAACCGAAATCATCACCATGATGACGGACTTCAACGTGCATGGCCTTGACCCAAATTGGGCCGAGCCGGGGGCGGATCAAG
The DNA here is from genome assembly GCA_021605145.1 of Aegilops bicornis. NCBI lineage: Eukaryota > Viridiplantae > Streptophyta > Magnoliopsida > Poales > Poaceae > Aegilops > Aegilops bicornis. Next base: position 328,172,711 of record CM038673.1, read on the forward strand.
TGCAGGAGTTCTTTGACAAGCTGTTGGAGAAGGACGTCCATGCCGAGCCATTGCTCATCCAGGACACCACCCAAGCGGAGCTGGACTACATTGCCGCCAGGGCGGCGGAGGCGGAGCTTGCCAAGGAGGCTGGCAGCACCGGCCATGTGGAGGACGAGGCCAAGGCTGCCGTGGAGGAGAAGGAGCTTGTCGGATGGGCAGAGTCTGCTAGGGATGCCAGCAGCACCGACACCGGGGCCCCTCTCATCGAGGATGTGGTCGACGAGTCGACCGAGGAAGAGGCCGAGGCTCACGACCCTCCGGCCTTGGAAAGAAGGTGTGTCCTGCGGCAGGCCAGCTCCGGCGAGCCGGTTCGGCCCGGCAGGACCGAGTAGCGGCAAGAGGTCCAGGGGGAGTCCGCGTGCCTGACGAGGGCCACGGCAGCAAAATAGGTGGTGAAGGTCGCGGTGGCGAAGAGGTAAGCGACCGCCTCTTCTTCGTCCAAGCGTCCTCGGACCCCACCTGCTTCCCTCCTCCCGCATATGTCGACACGGAGGTCGTCTTCGACCTTGGGTTTCTCAGCCCGAGGAGGAAGAGGAAGGCAACGGAAGAGGAGGCGGAGGATGAGTAACTATCTTGTCTTTTGTCATCTCCGTCCCCTCATATCGCGCCGCTTTTCTTGACTTGTTTTCATCTTTGCAGGGATGTCGAGACGCTGGCCAAGAGGGTGGCGAAGAGGGCTGGCCTCGACGGGCGGCCAGCCCCCGGCGGGCACCTCGAGCACACCGCTGGTGGTGGAGCGCAGCCCGGATAGCAGCCCCCGGCGTAGCCCCCAGCATGCGTTCACCACTCGCTCCCTATCAACGTGCGTTGGGGTACGATCTCTTGGCGCTGACCTTGCCGTGGTTGCAGGAGGAGGACGGCAGCAGGAGGAGCCACTGAGGGCCACCCCCAACACACCGCCCCCATCAACAACTCTGCCCCGAGGGGTGGCCCCGGCAAGGGTGCTGAGCCCCGAGCCCATGCGCACGGAGGAGGAGGAGAACCCGGGTGCCGGCGGCTCCGTCCCGGCACCGAATGTTGGTTGGCAGGGGGCCACTTCTTCCCAGCCTGGCATGGGTGAGTTATTTGCCTTCTGTCCCTGTTTGTTCTTCTTCTTTTGAACTTTGATTTGGCTCCGCCTTATCCTCCTTCTTGGCATCTAGGCGCTCCCTCGGTGGACCAGGAGAACATCGATACTGTCATTGAGGAGGTCGGCAGAGATGCTGAAGCCGAGGCCAACAAGATCGCTGCCGAGGAGGCCGCCAAGACCGTCGATGAGGATGCCGCCAAGGGGCCTGCCGGGGAGGCCGGCAAGGCCGCTGCCGAGGAGGCCGCCAAGGGGCCTGTCGGGGCGGGGAGGCTGGCAAGGCCGCTGCCGAGGAGGCCGGCAAGGGGCCTGCCGGGGAGGCCGGCAAGGCCGCTGCCAAGGAGGGGGCGGTTGACGACCAACCTTCTTCCTCCACTGCCTCTGGCTTGGGCAAGTACCTGAAGGTGAGTGATGACTAGTTCGTCCACCTCCCAGGGATGGCGAGCACTAGGGCACCCACCGAGGGGGAGGCGTTCGATGACGAGGTGCTCGCCGCCGCCGGGCTTGAGGTTGTTGACGAACCGAGTGCCGGTGGGGGCGGTTCCGAGGAAGAGCGGCTCCTCCAGGCCATGAGCGCCAATTTCCAGAAGCTCCATGCGCTTCACCGTGCCCGCCTGGACAAGGCCAAGTCCAGGATGGTGGCGGTGGAGAAGGCGGAGGCAGACCTCAAGGAGCGCGTCGCGGAGATACAGGCTTGGTTCCGCCAGGCCCACAAGGAACTGAAGGCCACCCAGGATGTGCTGGCTGAGCTCAAGCTGGAGCTTGTCATGAAGCAGGCCGACATTGAGAAGGCCCAGGAGCTGGCGAAGGAGCAGGCCGCCAAAGACGAGGCCGCTCGGCACCAGCACCAGGCCGAGCTAAACTCCCTGGAGGAGGACCTTGCCGCTCGTGAGGAGAAGCTCGCCTCAACACTCCGCGGCAAGGCTGAGGAGGTGGAGAAGCTTGTCGTGCAGCGGACCCAGGAGCTACAGCAGAGGCACGAGGAGCACTCAATGCTTAGGCCAAGGTCCAGGCCAGCAAGGTGAAAGAGCTGGAGGTGGAGCGGGATGGGCTGAAGGATCAGGCCCTGAAGCTGGCGAAGGAGAAGGACACACTCAACGATGCTCTGGTCGAGGCACAGGGTGCAGTCCTCGGCAAGGCTGAGCAGCTCTCTAAGGCCAACGACTCCATCAAAGACCTGAAGCTGAAGCTGGAGGGTCTTGAGGGGGCGCTTTCGGAGGTCAGGGCCCGGGAGGAGACCCTGACCAAGGATCTGGAGAAGGAGAGGCAGTTGCTGAAGAATATCGCTGCCAACCACGAGGATTACGTGAAGGGCGAAAACCTTTGGATCAGCCGCCTCACCGACGTCGCTGGCAGGATCACCATGAAGTTGGCCGCCATGGGGATGCCAAATGTGAGGTACGCCCCGGAGCTGAACGTGAGTCCCAACGCCAAGCTGACCCTGTTCTTCGAGGATGTTCTCGGGGCCCTGGAACAGTTCCGCTCCAACAGGGTGGCCTCTCTGGCCGATGAGGCCCGGAAACTTTGCCGGGGTGCCATGACCAAGGTCCTCACCAAGTGGCGTACTGGAACCCCAACCTCGACTTCGATGCCGCGCTGGAGAGCTTGCCGGAGGACGTGGACCTCGCGACGCTCGAGGAGCGTATCAAGCCCGTCATCAGCCGCGTCGACGGAGTTCGGAGGATAGAAGGCTAGCGCCCGAAGTAGGCACCCCGCTTCTCATCGCCGCTGCAGGTTCTTGACCAAGACAATTTTTATCTTCAGTTAGAACCGCGGCAACAATTGATGTAACATAACTCTGAAATACTTTGAAACGATGCATGTTATTTCCCGTTTGATCTCCCTTTGTAAGTCCACCCTACGTTAATCGGGTAGGCTTGCCGGCGCGTAAACTCAGGCCGCGGCGCCTTGAGGACGGATCCCCAATAGCCTGCCGGGTGTGCTTGCTGCCAGGCAAACCACCTTACCGCTCTTAACGCGGCCGCTCGAACTGTCGAGCGGACTCGAGACAGAACGAGAGCATTGCCAATTGCAGAAGGTCACCCTGCCGTTCTTGACGCGGCCGCTCGAACTGTTAAGCAGACTAGAAACAGAGCAAGGGCGTTGCCAATAGTGGAAGGGCCCCATCACGTGCAGGTTTTCCATACACAGGGCAAGATCTTCCGGGATGCTAATATATAGAAAGGAATTTCTCAAAGTTTTGCATGACTTAGCTTTTCTGCCGCTACATGAGCGTTCACTGCATGCGCCGATGATGCTGCTTGTTTGGTCGTCTTCTCCCTTGGAGTGACGACCACGATGAAGCCGCTGCTCCAACTAGATCGGATTTCCCCAACTGCACACCCTACCTGGCGCGCCAAAGATGTCGGTGGAAATGACACTTATGGAATCACTGGGATCCCTTCTATGGTTGGCGGGCGCGGGGTTGTGCAAAGAGCGGTCACAGTAGTCGACAAGGATCATTTACCCAGGTTCAGGCCGCGAGGATGCATAATACCCTAGTCCTGCTTTGGTGTATATTTGAGTGTTCTTGAGCTCTCGAACTAGCTATGGTGCGTGCGTAGTCCAAAAGATCCGAATCCCTCTCCAGTACGCCTCGGGCCTCCTTTTATAGACAACAGGGGTCGCCACAGTGGCACACAGGAGGTGGAAAGGTATACAGTGTACAAGCTTATCGCCTGTCATTACGGGACAAGGTGCATTAAATGCGCTCCTTAGGTGTCACGTTGCTTTATTGGGGACGACAACGAGGCCGTCCCATCCGTCGCCGCTCCGCCTCGCTCCTACACGCGTCCAGGCCAACGAGGCATACAGCGCCACGTAGGCTGGCAGGCTGCTGGAATAGTGTGCTGGTAGGGTCTTCACGAAGATCAGCATGCCACCACGCAGGTGCTTGCTGAGTTGGCCTGGAGGCCGCACGTTGCCACACAGGTGACTGCCCAACTGGTTGGGCTGGCAGCTGTATGGGAACAGTGGTGGAGTCTTGGCAGACATGGGCCTGGCTGTGGCCCCGCAGGTGTCCTCGGCAAGGGTCTTGCCGTGGCATCGCGGTCGTCCCCGGAAAGGATCTTGCCAGGGGTCTTGTGGATTTCCTCGGCAAGGATCTTGTCGAGGATCGTCGTCTTCTGGTCCTCATCTGATCTTGTGTGCTTATGATCTTCATAAAGATCTGCATGCCACCATGGAGGTGCGTCCCGAGCCTTGGTTCCGATGTGGTTGGTGGTGTTGGAAACCCTTGGGCTCAAGGATGGCGCGCTCCGCTGGTGTTGGGCAAGCTACCTTGGCAAGGCTCTTGCCGGGTCTGCGGAGGCCGCCCCGGCAAGGGTCTTGCCGGAGGAGTCCACCTCGCCCTCTTGCTCTTTGTGTCTCTAGTCTTGGCATTTGTCTGCCCGTCTTCTGTGCTTTTGCTTCCCTCCTCTGCCCTGCTTAAGTGTGGCCGCACGTGCGGCTCTGACTGCCCGTGCACAAGTAGAGGGGTAAAAAGGAGAGCCTCTACTTTTGTACACCGACAATAGTCAACGTAGCTCTATAGTTGATGACTGCAATTACCCTAAACCACCATCGCAGGTGCTTGCTCTTACTTAGCAATGTGATATGTGGTTGCATGTTACATATGGTGTCTGTCTTGTACTCTCTTCTAATTAGGGTAAATTGCATCTGCTTAGTTAACAGATTTTACCTGTGAATACGGCATGCCTTCCTGTTTTTGGTACATACTACATCTTTCTATTAACAATGTTCTGATTCAAACTATTTTTCTTGTGTATCCCTCATCAATCACTTCCGTAGAGACTCCTTCAACTTGACAATGTAATATTGGTTGCATCTTGCATATCATTTCAAGCATGTACGGCCTCTAATTTGTTGAAATGGCACTTATGATGAGACACTTCTAACTTGGTAGTGTGATTTTGGTTGGATCTTGGAGTAGGGTGGAAACCCTAGGGCCGATCTTTTACGAAATGGAGGGGATCCTATGAAGAACACGAAGAACACGAGGCATACATGCGGGAAATCATGAGGGGAAACACTCAAATCAATGAGAACAATCACACATATGCTAGGTCCATGAAGATGAAGAGTGATACAAGATTGAAACGCAATAAAGGACGATACAAGAGGTAGTAGTTCTTCCCGATCCGGAGACGGGGTCTTGAATCGACGAGGGGGTCTTCCCTTGCGGGGTCTTGAATACACTTGGGATCTTCTCCGCAGAGGCCTCGGTCTCCAATGGAGTATGTATCAAGTGGATGAGCAAAGCTCTATCTCTAAAATGAGCCAATCCTTTTCTAACCCTAGAAAAGTGCAGTTGGAGTCGTTTATATAGGCTAGGGGGACGAAAGGGTACATGGGTTTCAGCCCAAAACGCACACGTAGGTGGTGGACCGGATGATCCGGAAGATGGCCCGGATGATCCGGGCGGCCGTCCGGATCGTTCCGATGTGGCGCACTCGTTGAGGGGGCTCCGGATGACCGGGAGTTGGTCTGGACGTCCGAGAGGATCCAGATGATTCGAGAGCTGGTCTAGATCGTCCAACTTCTCATGGAGGCTTGATGTGGTCTCGGGTGATGTAGCCGGATCATTCGGGCCGGGGTCCGGATCGTTCGGACGGCTGTCCAGATCATCCAGGCATCTTCTGCCTTATCCTTTCTCTTCTCCGTCGTCGTGTTCGTCCTTCTCCTCGATCTGCCTTGCTCCTTAGCTTATGGCTCACTCCTAGGTACCTGAGTATGGAAAGCATTTCCGTTTGAGGTAGTAGCCATGTCTCATGTGGTTCGAAAGGGAGTTGCGAGAGGAGTGATATCACCTCGGTTTCGAGAGCTCTTGCACATTCTCGTGTCACGGGTCCACTAGACACTTGGTGAGACGATGATAGGTCCATGGGGATGACCTTGGGATGCTCCGCATCATCTGCCCCCTCCCCTCCTTGGGAATGATCGGACCTCGGATCGGAATCGTCATCACCATGGTAGGGCGAGAGATCCTTGATGTTGAATATATCGCTCACATTGTACTTCTCGCGTGGGATGTTGATCTTTTAGGCATTATTGTTGTAGCGTTCGAGCACCTTGAAAGGTCCATCGGCTCGAGGTAGAAGCTTGGACTTACGTTCGTTGGGGAAGCGGTCCTTGCGAAGGTGTAGCCACACAAGATCTCCAGTGTGGAATCCATGGGTTGCTTGTTGATGTTGAGCTTGGTCGCGAGGCATTCTACTTGGCGTTCGATGGTGTGCCTTGTATCTTCATTCACCTTCTTGAGACATCTCTCTCTAGCGCTCGCGTCCATGTTGATGCGCTTTTTTAGTGGTAGCGGTACTATGTCCAATGGGGACAACGGGTTGAAGCCGTAGATGACCTCGAAGGGGGACTTGCCAGTAGTCGAGTGTCTTGCGCGGTTGTAGGCATACTCGGTGATGGGTAAACACTGCTCCCACTCCTTGATGTTCTTCTTGATCAACATGTGTAGGAGAGTAGATAGCGTCCGGTTCGTGACCTCTGTCCGGCCATCGGTTTGTGGATGGTATGCAGAAGAGAATAGGAGCTTGATTCCGTGCTTGGCACACAACGTCTTCCAAAAGTAGCTTAGGAACTTGACGTCGCGGTCCGACACGATAGTATGGGGCACTCCATGTAGACACAAGATTTTGCTACAAAAAAGATTGACAACATGTGACGCATCGTCTATGTTGTTGCATGGTATAAAGTGTGACATCTTACAGAAATGATCCACAACAACAAAAATGGAATCCTTGCCATTTGGAGTTCTAGGCAAACCTAGCACAAAGTCCATACTAATATCTTCACATGGGTGATACGGAATAGGAAGTTGCATATAGAGACCATGTGACTGAGCTTTAGACTTAGCTTTAAGACATGTAGAGCATCAGTTGGTGTAGCGTGAGACGTCACAGAACATCTTGGGCCAAAAGTAGTTCTTGGAGAGCATAGCAAATGTCTTATCGCATCCAAAATGACCATAAGTCCTCCTCCATGAGCTTCTTGCAAAAGTAACAAACAAAGAGAAGACTCGGGGATACATAGTTTGTTAGATCACATAAGATAATCATCTTTTATGTAATATTGTTCCCAAGACGTATGCATCAAAAATTTGGCATATGGAATAGCAAAAGTAGGATCATGCGCATACAAGTATTTTATGTGCTCAAAGCCAATGACATTCAATTCAAGTTGGGTGACAAGCATGCATTTGCAGGAAAGAGCATCCGCCACAACATTCTCTTTACCCTTAATGTATTTGATGACGTAAGGAAAAGACTCAATAAACTTACTAAATTTGGAATGTCGCTTATTCAATTTAGTTTGACCCTTAAGGTATTTAAGCATTTCATGATCCTTATGGATGACAAATTCATGAGGGCAAAGATAATGTTCCCACACATGCAAAACTCGCACTAAGGCATATAGCTCCTTGTCATAGATGGGATAGTTAAGTTGCGCACCGGAAAGTTTCTCACTAAAGTAAGTTATGGGGTGCTTCTCTTGCATTAACACACCTCTGATGTCTGCTAGACTACGTCCGTATTTCCACACAGAGGAAGGGATGATGCAGCACAATGACGGTAGGTATTTCCCTCAGTGATGAGACCAAGGTTATCGAACCAGTAGGAGAACCAAGCAACGCTATATAAACAACACCTGCGCAGAAATAAAAAATACTCGCAACCCGACGTGTTAAAGGGGTTGTCAGTCCCTTTCGGGTAACTGCGCCAAAAATCGGCAAACTGACGTGAGAGACTTGTAATAATTTGATAGATCGAACGCCAAATAAAATAAAGTGCAGAAAGGTATTTTTGTATTTTTGGTTTAATAGATCTGAAAATAAAACCCAAGGAAAATAGATCGCAAAGGCAAATATATTAAGGAAGAGACCCGGGGGCCGTAGATTTCACTAGTGGCTTCTCTCGAGAGAAATAGAAAATGGTGGGTACCCAAATTACTTTTGGGCAATTGATAGAACCTCAAATAATCATGATCATTACGTACCAATCATGACACCAATAGTGCGTAAAAACGGTCTACCAAGAATAATTGGACAAGACGGATTGCAATCAATATGAAGAACAATAAAATCTATGGGCACATAATTCCTATTTGCAAGAATAAGAACATCATTAATTCTTCCCATAGGCTTTTTAATAGTAGAATCCGCCAAGTGCAAATTTAAATAACATTCTTCAATATCGGTAAGACCAAGCACATCACATAAAGATTTCGGAATTGTAGAAACACTAGCACCCAAGTCACATAAAGAAAAACACTCATAATTTTTAATCTTGACTTTGATAGTAGGTTACCACTCATCATGTAATTTACTAGGAATTGAAACTTCTAATTCCAATTTTTCTTCTAAAGCTTTCATCAAAGCATCAACAGTATGTTTAGTAAAAGCTTTATTTTGTTCATAAGCATGGGGTGAATTCATCATGGATTGCAACAAAGAAATACAATCAATCAAAGAGAAACTATCATAATTAAAGTATTTGTAATCCAAAAGAGTGAGCACATCACTAGTTAAAGTCTTGACCTCTTCAAACCCACTTATATAAATTTTCTCAGCAAGACTTTCACTGTCCAAATTATCGGGACGCCTTCTAGCTAAAGTTGACTCTTCTTTAGTCCCTTTTTCATCAATCTTAGTTCTACTAAACAAGGAATCAATAGAAGAAACACCAATCATTTTAAGATCTTCATCACTTTTATGAAAGCAATCACTAGAAAACGCTTTTTCTAAAAATTCTCTTCTAGCTCTAAGCATAGCGATTCTTTCCTTACTTTCATCCATAGAAACATAAAGAGCTTTAATAGATTCCTCTACCTTAGGCACACAAATTTTCATCTTGAGATTTTCTACATCATGAGAAATTCTATCAACACTTCTAGACAAATCATCAATCTTATTCAGCTTTTCTTCCATTGTAGTGTTGAAAACTTTTGAGTGTTGATAAATTCTTTAATATTATTATCAAGATCAGAGGTGTTCCTACTATTATTATAATAAGGATAAACCATAGGAATTACCATAATTATTTGAGGAATTACTAGGAAAACGCCTAGGATTAAAATTACCTATGTAAGCATTGTTGTTGAAATTGTTTCGCGAGATAAAATTCACATCTACGGCATCACTATTTTGATCAATAAAAGTAAAAATGGCACATCATTAAAATCAATAGGAGCACTTTTACTAGCAACCAATTTCATAAGAGCATCAAAATTTTCACTCAAAGAAGAAATTTCTTCAACCGAATTAACTTTTTTACTAGTAGGAGCTCTTTCGTATGCCATTGTGAATAATTTGCCATGATATTATCAAGCAATTTGGTGGATTAACCCAAAGTAATTTCCATAAAAGTACCACCCGGGCGGAATCTAAAAGATTACGAGAAACAAAATTCAGCCCCGCATAAAAAAATTGTATGATCATCCAAAGAGTTAACCCATGAGTTGGGCAATTCCTCAGCATCATTTTCATCCTTTCCCAAGATTGTGCAACATGCTCATGTTCAAGTTGCTCGAAATTTATGATATGAGTTCTAAGGGAAATAATTTTTGCAGGCAAAAAATACTTAGTAATAAAAGCATTTTTGCACTTATTCCAAGAATCGATACTATGGCGATGCAATGAGGAAAACCAAATTTTTGCATGATCTCGCAGAGAAAACGGAAATAAGTTCAACTTCACAACATCGTTGTCCACATATTTTTCCTTTTGCATATCACATAATTCCACGAATGTGTTAATATGGGACGGGGCATCCTCATTAGGGGTGCCGGAAAATTGATCTTTCATAACAAGATTCAGCAAAGCAGTATTAATATCACAAGACTCCGCACTAGTGGTGGGAGGAGCAATCAGAGTGCCAATAAAATCATTGTTGTTGGTATTTGAGAAATCACACAACTTGGTGTTCTCTTGAGTCATTGTGACTACGCAACAAGATTGCACTCAAAAACAGATCCGGCAAGAAAACGACGAACGAAAAATAGGGCGAACAAAATGGTATTTTTTTGTGAAATGGGAGAGAGGAAAATGAGAGGCAAATGGAAAATGATGTAAATTGCAAGGAGATGAGATTTGTGATTAGGAACCTGGTAGATGTTGATGATGTCTCCCCGGCATCAGCGCCAGAAATTCCTTTTGATGTCTGCTAAACTACGTCGGTATTCCCCAAAGAGGAAGGGATGATGCAGCACAACGACGGTAGGTATTTCCCTCAGTGATGAGACCAAGATTATCGAACCAGTAGGAGAACCAAGCAATACTATGTAAACAACACATGCACACAAATAACAAATACTCTCAACCCGACGTGTTAAAGGGGTTGTCAATCCCTTTCGGGTAAAGGCGCCAGAAATTGGCAAACAGACGTGAGAGAGTTGTAATAACTTGATAGATCGAACGCCAAATAAAATAAAGTGCAACAAGGTATTTTCGTATTTTTGATCTGAAAATAAAAGCAAAGGAAAATAGATCGCACAGGCAAATATATTAAAGAACAGACCCGGGGGCTGTAGATTTCACTAGTGGCTTCTCTCAAGAAAATAGCAAATGGTGGGTAAACGAATTACTGTTGGGCAATTGATAGAACTTCAAATACTCATGACGATATCCAGGCAATGATCATTATATAGGCATCACGTCCAAGATTAGTAGACCGACTCCTGCCTGCATCTACTACTATTACTCCACACATCGACCGCTATCCATCATGCATCTAGTGTATTAAGTTCATGGAGAAACGGAGTAATGCAATAAGAATGATGACATGATGTAGACAAGATCTATTTATGTAGAAATAGACCCCATCTTGTTATCCTTAATAGCAATGATACATACGTGTCGGTTCCCCTTTTGTCACTGGGATCAAGCACCGTAAGATCAAACCCATTACAAACCACCTCTTCCCATTGCAAGATAAAAAGATCAAGTTGTCCAAACAAAAACCAAATATGAGGGAAGAAATACGAGGCTATAAGCAATCATGCATATAAGAGACCAAAGAAGACTCAAATAACTATCATGGATAAAAAGATAGATCTGATCATAAACTCAATGTTCATCCGATCCCAACAAACACATCGCAAAAAGAGTTACATCATATGGATGTCCATGAGACCATTGTATTGAGAATCAAACGAGAGAGAGGATGTCATCTGTCTACTAACTACGGAACCGTTGGTCTACAAAGAACTACTCACGCATCATCAGAGACTCACCTGTGTTGGTGTCTAGATTGGATCTGGTGGTTCTGGAACTTGCAGTGGCTGGAATTGATTTTCGTCGACTTCCCTAGGGTTTCTGGAATATTGGGGTATTTATGGAGCAAAGAGTCGGTTCGGGAGGCGCCCGAGGTGGGCACAACCCGCCAGGGCGTGCCTGGGCCTCCAGGCGCCCTGGGGGGTTGTGCTCCCCTCGGAGCACCTCCCAAGCGCTTCTCCGGCCCACTGGATGTCTTCTGGTCCATAAAGAATCCATAAAAAGTTTCGCTGCGTTTGGACTCCATTTGGTATTGATTTCCTGCGATGTAAAAAACATGCAAAAAAACAACAACTGGCACTTGGCACTATGCAATACTTTAGTACCAAAAAATGACTATAAAATGATTATAAAACATCCAAGAATGATAATATAACAGCATGGAACAATGAAAAATTATAGATATGTTGGATACGTATCAACCTCCTATACCGTTGCACTAGCATCGCAATGAACTTCAAAAGTTCCGTTAAAATTGGGCAAAGCAAGCAATGGAGAATGTGTAAGCAAATTCTTAAGCTCATGAAATTCGGTATCTTGGGATGTTCCCCAAACAAATGGTGCATTCTTTTTTACTCAAGGCATGCAAAGGGGATGCAATAGTGATAAAGTCCTAAACGAATCTATGATAGAAACATGCTAAGCGAAGGAAACTTTGCACTTTTTGCAAGTTTGTTGGTTGTGGCCAAGTTTTAATAGCGTCAGTTTTAGCTTCGGCGACACGAACACCCTTAGAAGACACAACAAAACCCAAGAAAACAAACTTATCAACACCAAAAAGGCATTTTTCCATATTAGCATAAAGGCGCTCTTTTCTTAGAGTTTGCAAAATGGTTCAAAGATGGGTGACATGATCTTCTAGAGACATGCTAAACAGAAGAATATCATCAAAGTAGACGACAACAAAAACACCAATGTAAGGTAGAAGAACATAATGCATCACACGCATAAAGGTGTCGGGTGCTTTGGATAAGACCATAGGCATAAACCATTCATACAAGCCAAATTTGGTTTCGAAAGTGGTTTTCCATTCGTCACCCTATTGGATGCGAATTTGGTAATAGCCACTCTTAAGATCAATCTTAGAGAAAATGGTGGCTCCGCTAAGCTCATGTAGCATATCATCAAGGCATGGAATTGGGTAGTGATAACGAAAGGTGATAGCATTGATAGGACGACAATTGGAACACATACAAAAACTACCGTCTTTCTTAGGCATAAGAATTACTAGCACGACACAAGGACTTAAACTTTCAATTACATGCCCATTATCGAAGAGTTGTTGTACTTGCCTTTGGATTTCTTTTGTTTCTTCCGGGCTGACGCGGTAGGGTGATACGTCTCCAACGTATCTATAATTTTTTATTGTTCCATGTTGTTATATTATCAATCTTGGATGTTTTATAATCATTTTATAGTCTATTTATATCATTTTTTAGTACTAACCTATTGACATAGTGCCAAGGGCTAGTTGCAGTTTTCTGCATGTTTTTTACATCGCAGGAAATCAATACCAAACGGAGTCCAAATGCAACAGAAGTTCACGGAGATTTTTTTATGGACCAGAAGACACCTAATGGGCCAAGCCAGCGCCTCGGGGGGGTGCTCCGAGGGGAGCACAAACCACCAGGGCGCGCCAGGAGGCCCAGGCGTGCCCTGGTGGGTTGTGCCCACCTCGGGTGCCCCCGGACCGCCTCTTTGCTCTATAAATACCATAATATTCCAGAAACCCTAGGGGAGTTGACGAAAATCAATTCCAGCCGCCGCAGCATCCAGAACCACCAGATCCAATCTAGACACCATCACAGAGCGGTTCACCACTTCCATTGGTGCCTCTCCGATGATGCGTGAGTAGTTCTTTGTAGACCTTCGGGTCCGTAGTTAGTAGCTAGATGGCTTCATATCTCTCGTTTAATTCTCAATACAATGGTATGTTGGAGATCCATATGATGTAACTCTTTTTGCGGTGTCTTTGTTGGGATCGGATGAACTTTGAGTTTATGATCAGATCTATCTTTTTATATCCATGGAAGTTATTTGAGTTTCTTTGATCTCTTATATGCATGATTGCTTATAGCCTCGTATTTCTTCTCCAATATTTGGGTTTTGTTTGGCCAACTTGATCTATTTATCTTGCAATGGGAAGAGGTGCTTTATAGTGGGTTTGATCTTACGGTGCTTGATCCGAGTGACAAAAGGGGAACCGATATGTATGTATCGTTGCTACCAAGGATAAAATGATGGGGTCTATCTCTACATAGATAGATCTTATCTACATCATCTCATCATTCTTATTGCATTACTCCGTTTCTCCATGAGCTTAATACACTAGATGCATGCTGGATAGCGGTCGATGTGTGGAGTAATAGTAGTAGACGCAGGCAGGAGTCGGTCCACTGATCATTGCCCGGATATCGTCATGATATTTGAAGTTCTATTAATTGCCCAACAGTAATTTGTTTACCCACCGTTTGCTATTTTTCTCGAGAGAAGCCACTAGTGAAACCTACGGCCCTCGGGTCTCTTTCTCATATTATTTGCCATTGCGATCTACTTTTCCATTGCTTTTATTTTCAGATCTATTAAACCAAAAAAATAAAAAAATACCTTGCTGCGTTTTATTCTTATTTATTTTATTTGGCGTTCGATCTATCAATCTACTACAATTTTATTCACGTCCGTTTGCATATCTTGGGGCGCCACTACCCAAAAGGGATTGACAACCCCTTTTACACATCGGGTTGCGAGTATTTGTTATTTATGTGTAGGCGATGTTTACGTTGTGTTGCTTGGTTCTCCTACTGGTTGGATAACCTTGGTCTCATAACTGAAGGAAATACCTACTGCCGCTATGCTGGATCATCCCTTCCTCTTTTTGGAAATACCAACGTAGCTTCAAGCCGCATCATAGGGTGCCTTGTTAGGTAACGGTGCACCAGGGTTGGGTTCGATTTGGTGCTTGATGCCACGTAGTGGAGGTAGTCCTGGAGGTAGCTCATCGGGGAAAACGTCCTCGAATTCCTGTAATAGAGAAGACAACACTAAAGGTAGATGGTGAGAGCTGTTAGTTTTTGTTGCTTTCTCCTTGCACAATAGGACATAGTGCGTAACCCTTGATGGGTTCTCACACACTTTTATCATCTCAATTTTGGAAGCAAATAGCACTAAGTTTTTCTTGTCGCTCATCATGGAGGCACTCGATTTGAGCTTCTGGCGCTCACTCTCTTTTTGGTGGTTCGCTCTCTCTCTATTCTCTCCATGATGCATGGGTGGTTGCTTGCTTGTCGGCGATCACTTGGCTTGGTGACATAGGTCATAGCATGTATTCCTTGCCCTTCATCTTGAAGCTACAGTGATTGGTCCTTCCATTGTGGTTGACACCGCAGTTGAATTGCCAAGGTCGTCCAAGTAGGAGATGGCAAACGTACATGGGAACCACATCACACTCCAAAGTGTCTTCGTATGCTCCAATCTTGAAGGAGACTTGAACGGTGTGCTCCACTTGGATAGTGCCGGAGTTGCTAAGCCATTGGACCTTGTAGGGATGAGGATGCTTCATCTTGACCTATTGTAGCTTGGAACATAGCTCTTCAGTGGCCAAATTGTGGCAACTTCCTCCGTCGATGATGGCCTTCACGAAACGGCCTTTGATGCCTGGTTGGTGTGGAAGATATGTCATCGTTGATCTTCGACCTGTTGGTGTTGAAGCGTCAAGACCTTGGAGACAACGAAAGCAGGGCTCAAATCATTGTCACAAAAGACTTGGTCATCTTCATTTCATTCACTTGTCGGTGCATGGCCACATGCTCAAGGGCTTCCATTTATTCTTAACTCATGGATTCCTATGTGCCATCGTCATTGGCGATCATAGTGCACCAGTTGGTGCACTCGAAAGTCTTCTACCTCGGCCTCCACATGTGAAGCATTTGATGGAACTCACCTTGATGGTCTCATCGGTTGGAGTTGTTGATGATGAAGCTCTCAGATTGAAGTTGCTTGTAGTAGGAGGACGACTTGAAGATGTCGAAGTTTTTTTGTAGCTTGACTTGTCGCCGTTGCTTGTAGAAGATTTTGTCGCAGAAGGAGGCATCACTGTCATTGAAGCTTGATTGTAGGAGGAGCCATAGGACTTGGAAGAGAACTTGGCATACTTGTAGTCATATTGCACTTGTCGCTCCGCCATGGTATCTTGATGCACTAGCTCGATGAGGTTTGAGTAAGGTTGGAAGTCAGCAATCTTCTTGATAGGATGATTGAGTCCATTCAAGAAACGTGCCAAAGTTTGCTCATCATCTTCCATGACATTTTCTCTAATCATGACAATCTCCGTTTCCTTGTAATACTCTTCAACGGTCTTTGGGCCTTGCTTGAGGAGATGTAACTTCTTCAAGAGGTCGGGGTTATAGTATGTTGGCACAAAGCACGCTCTCATGACATCCTTCATTTGCTTCCATGTTGTGATGGGTGGTTCATCCCTTGTTGCACGGCGTTCTTTGACTTGCTCCCACCAAATGAGGACGTAGTCTTGGAACTCAAGGGATGCCATGGCGATCTTCTTTTCTTCTTCATAGTTGTGCAAACCAAAGATCTTGTCAACCGTCAATGCCCATGAAAGGTACTCTTCAGGGTCATTGCTGCCGGTGAACTTGGGCATGGTGAACTTGAGCTTGCCGTCATAGTGCTCTTCATTGTGTTGGGGTTGATGGTGATGTTGAGGACACTCTTGCCATGGGGGAGGATCTTGAGCCGCTTGCTCCTCATGCTCCGTTTGGTTGGCTTGACATTGAGGACGTGGAATTCTTGCATGGTTTCCCATCTCTTGAAGCTCTTCATGACGAGCGGCTTCTTCTTGGCGCTCATGGCGGATAGCCTCTTCTTGTAGACGTACTTGGTGGTTTCGTGCATTGACGGCTTGAGTTGATTCGCGCAGATCTTGTTGGGCTTCAAGGGCTTGTTCCTCAATATGTTGTTTATCTTCTCGAAGGGCATCACCATCTCCATCTTGTAGTTCTTGGCATATTGGAGCTTGCTCTAGGCCCAGAGGTTCATTATCTTGTTGTCGTTGGTGTTCATGTTCACGGAGACAACCTTGTAAACCATTGCCATGGTATGGGTTTTGTGGAGCTTGATGAACTTCATGGTCTTGGCAACAATGCAAACGACCTCATGGAGGACTTGCATCCAAAGAAGATTGCGGAGAATGTCGACTTGAGTGGCTCCATCTTGAGTGGGACGAAGAGGTAGAAGAGCGGTTGACCAACAAGGCACGTTTCTCGTCCATCCTTGCATTGCTCTCTTGTTTTTGTGTGTCGAGCTTGTTGTCGAAGTAGTCTCGTGTACGTTGCTCGGATTGTCGCAAGTTGGTAGTAAGTAGTTTGCGGCGTTCGCTCAATGCTTCATTCTCTTGATGCAAAGCTCTTTGCACACCGAAAAGGTGGTTCTTGGTGACGTAGATGTTGGAGTCCTCGTCTTGCTTGATGAAGAGTGGGTTCAAAGAAGTAGTTGGCCTATCCATCATCGCAAGAAAATATGTGAGTGGAAGAAATGAAAGAACTATACCAAATGTTCCTTAACCGATGTTGAGAATGGATCAATGATCACTCAATAGTATAGCAAGGAAATAGCACAATTGGTACCGTATCTCATCAATCTCTCACACCTACACAAATAAAGCCTTTGGTGGAGCTTGGTGATGATGGTGGCACAAAACTTTATGCGAATGTTAGCAAGACTCAATAATGTTGAAAAGATTCGCAAATTCACAATTGTAACAAGTAGACCAATAGCAAGAGTGGCACATGGAAACACACACACGGAAAGATAAATGGGGTTGTGCAACCAAGGATGGAGCTCAAAATGTGGAATCCATGGAAAATGCTCTTGTTGAACAACTCTAGAGATACGCTAGCACGATTTCATAATAGGCGGATACGAGACTTGTGCACAACCTACGAAGCAAAACTGCAACGACTTCTATCGCAAGTATGCTATATGTATGGTGTTCCGGTGATATGATCCAAGATGATCGAGTATGAAAATCTTAATGTAGTATGATGCTATGGTTCTTTCTTAAAAGCTCTTTTCTTATATTTCTATTTTGTTAAAAGCTTGTTGGCTCTTTCTCTTTTGAGCTCTTTTGTTCGCCACTTATGCAGAACTTCACGAACCAAGATAGCAATTGTGTATATGAAATGAAAATCTTGTGGCACAAGATATGGTATCAATATGCTTGTACCAAGATGATATGGTATCTATGCAATGGGAAACTATGTTCACTAATGTGCACAAGTAATGTTGCCGGCAATAATCAAAGGCTAGTCTTGATAGGAAAGTGACGCAAAATGGGCTATGGGGTTATCAATGCAATGGCAAGGAGTACACAAAGGTGTCGTCGAAGTTACCGTCCTTGATTATGGTCGAGTGGTATCAAAATTGTTTAGTGGTCGTTCTCGATGTCGATGCATTGGCAAAGATGATCGGTGGTGATGTCGTAGCCGAACCGTTCCTAGTTAGCTGAAACACCCAAGGAAACAGAGAACCGCAACTCAAATTCTCCAAAACAAAAGTCAAATGGTGGTAGAGAAAAGCGGTGGTACAGTTGGGTATATCGAGGATTAGCGGAAGTGGAATGGTGGTGGTTGAGGTGGGTATGCGGTGGCGGAAGTGGCGGTGTAGAAAACTGCAGAAAATGCAGTTTCGGCAGATGAAGTCGGATGATCCGGGCCAGGAGCCGGATGATTTGGGCGAGTCCGGATGAACCGGGTCAGGGTCCGGATCGTCCGGGCAGGTGAACTACGCGCGGGTGAGGCTCAGGATGAGCTCGAAAACGGGGAGAAATTTGAAAATATCATGGGTTTTTGATGGAATTTGTCATGGAGATGATGGGGAAAGGTTAGATCCACTTGCAACACAAAGCATCCATGGATCAAAATCAACAAAACTTCATCATACCAACAAATCACAAAACAATTTGGGGCTATTTTTGTGGGGAATTTTTGAAATTGGGATAAAATCAACAAAATTAGGCTAGAATACAAGAGGTAGGGACTCCGAATTCATGATCAACCTTGGCTCATGATACCAAGATGAAGTAGGGTCTAAACCATAGGGCCGATCTTTCACGAAATGGAGGGGATCCTAGGAAGAACACGAACACGAAGGGAAACACAAGGGAAATCATGAGGGGGAACACTCAAATCAACGAGAACAATCACACCTGTGCTAGGTCGATGAACACAAAGAGGGATACAAGATTCAAACGCATCAAAGGACGATACAAGAGGTGGTAGTTCTTCCCGATTTGGAGACGGGGTCTTGAATCCACGAGGGGATCTTGCCTTGCGGGGTCTTGAATACACTTGGGATCTTCTCCACGGAGGCCTCGGTCTCCAATGGAGTATGTATCAAGTGGATGAGTAAAGCTTTGTCTCTAAAACGAGCCAATCATTTGCTAACCCTAGAAAAGTGGAGGTGGATTCGTTTATATAGGCTAGGGGGACGAAAGGGTACATGGGTTTTGGCCCAAAATGCACACGCAGGTGGTGGTCCGAATGATCCGGATGGTGGCCCGAATGATCCGGGTGTGAGGAGTCTGGATGATCTGGGCGGCTGTCCGGATGTGGCGCAGCCGTTGAGGGGGGGGGGGGGGTCAAAATGACCGGGAGTTGGTCCAGACGTCCGAGAGGATCCGGGTGATCCAGGAGCTGGTCTGGATCATCCAGCTTCGCGTGGAGGCTTGTTGTGGTCTTGAGTGTTGTAGCCGGTTCATCCGGGCCAGGGTCCGGATCGTCCGGATGGTGGTCCGGGTCAACCGGGTATCTTGTGCCACGTCCTTTATATTGTCTGTCTTCGCTTTCGTCCTTCTCCTTCGATCCGCCTTGCTCCTTAGCTTCTCCATGGCCAACTCCTAGGTACCTGAGTATGCAAAGCGTCTCCATTTGAGCTAGTAGCCATGTCTCATGTAGTTTGAAAGGAAGTTGTGAGAGGAGTGATCTCAACTCGTTTCGATAGCTCTTGCACGTGCTCGTGTCATGGGTCCACTAGGCACTTGGTGAGACGATGATAGGTCCACGATGATGACCTTAGGATGCTCCGCATCAGATCTTTCATATGGTGTCCGATACGTCTTCAACGTATCTACTTTTCCTAACACGTTTCCTCTTGTTTTGGACTCTAATTATCATGATTTGAGCGTAACTAACCCTGGACTGGCGATGTTTTCAGCAGAACTACCATGGTGTTGTTTTTGTGTACAAATAAAAGTTCTCGGAATGGAACGAAACTTTGCGAGGAATTTTTATATAATAAATAAGAATTTCTGGAGCCAAGATCCACCAGAGGGGGCACCTGGGTGGGCACACTGCACCAGGGTGCGCCCCACCCCTCGTGGCGCGGCCAGGTGGGTTGTCCCCACCTGGTGGCCCCACAGACCTTGAAATCGATGCTATAAAATCCTATATTTCCAGAAAAAATGAGGGAGAAAGAATTATCGCAATCCACGAGACAGAGCCGCCGTCACCTCTTGTTCTTCATTGGGAGGCCAAATCTAGGGTCCATTTGGGGCTCCGGAGAGGGGGATATTCGTTCTTCGTCATCATCAACCCTTCTCCATCGGCAATTCCATGATCCTCCACACCGAGAATGAGTAATTCCTTCATAGGCTCGCTGGTCGGTGAGGAATTGGATGAGATTCATCATGTAATCGAGTTAGTTTTGCTAGGGCTTGATCCCTAGTATCCACTATGTTCTAAGACTGATGTTGCTATGACTTTGCCATGCTTAATGCTTGTCACTTTGGGCTCGGGTGCCATGAACTCAGATCTGAACCGTTTATGTTATCACAATTATATTCATGTTCTAGATCTGATCTTGCAAGTTATAGTCACCTACTACGTGTTATAATCCGGCAACCACGGAGTGACAATAGTGTGGACCACTCCCGGTGATGATCGTGGTTTGAGGAGTTCATGTATTCAGTATGTGTTAATGCTTTGTTCTGGTTCTCTATTAAAAGGAGGCCTTAATTGAAGGAAATATGCCCTAGAGGCAATAATAAAGTTGTTATTTATATTTCCTTATATCATGATAAAGGTTTATTATTCATGCTGGAATTGTATTAACCGGAAAATTGATACATGTGTGGATACATAGACAAAAAATAATGTCCCTAGTATGCCTCTACCAGACTAGCTCGTTAATCAAAGATGGTTAAGTTTCCTATCCATAGACATGTGTTGTCTGTCGGTGTTCTGGGAACGGCGGTGTCGGTGTACTAAAGTAGGGGTACCTTAGTACCCCGAACTTGTGCACGGGCAGTCGCAGCGTCCCCGCGGCAAGCCTCGCCGGGCGTCCGCCAAGACCCTCCGCAGCCATTCAGAAGACAAGACCCCAGCAAGAGGAGCTTGCCGGGAGGGCCTCTCTAGGCACAGAGAAGGCCCCGACAAGAGGAGCTTGTCGGGAAGGCCACTCCAGGCACGCAGAAGACAAGGCCCCGGCAAGAGGAGCTTGCCGGGAAGGCTCGGGGCGCGACAATGATTCGGCCGCGGCAAGGCACTTGCCGCGGCATGCAACTTCTCTCCGTCTCCGCTCCAGCTCACCCATCGATGTGTCGCCATGGGACCGTTCCATGGGCGCGTGTCGAGCGGTTGTGCAGCCAGCGGAGAGCAGCGATAAGCGGCTGACAAAGCTCGCCATCTTGGCGGCGGAGGCGCACTGACGGCCTCTGTTACACTGCTTTGGGCGACAACGACGGGCATTTATTGCTTTTGTCCCTTGCCGTCGAGTTAGGTATTTGGCAATCGCATAATCGTTCAAGTAGGTGTACCAACCCCTGTTTTTACATTTGTACCCTCGCCTATGTTGCCACCTGTCGGAGACCCCTTGAGCATATAAAAGGAGGCCCGAGTGCAACGTAGAGGAGGTTCCGGAGGTTCGAGTTCCGTTCAGTTCAGTTGGCCAGGTTCGTCTCGTTGGGTTCATTCGACCCACTCGAGACCAGAGACACTCACGCTAGGTTTTGTAGCCCGCATTGCTCCCTAGCAAGAACACAATAGATCAAACAAGCAGCAGAAGGAGTTTTATCTCTCCGGAGAGCTCCGGCTGGGTAAACCGCCGTGTGCATCGCCTCGATCCGCTCTTCGTGGCGACCTCCGCCCCCTCCGAACCACAAGGGGCCTGCACCGCCGGGCCCCATAGGTGTCCGTGGGTACGAACAGCCTCCCAGACATCTCTGGCGCGCCAGTAGAAGCGTCCGAGGCCGTGTGAATCCGATCGAGCGTTCACGCAGCGGCGTCATCAACATCTTCCTCAACATGCCACCGAAGAAGAAGGCTTCGGCGGCAGCAGAGCCGTCCGCGTCGTACCCACCCTCACCGCAGCAAACAGGTGGTGGTGCAGACACTGGCGGAGGGACGGGCGTCGACGAAGGTGCTCGCGACGTTGCCAAGTCCAAGGACAAGGCACCGCAGACCTCGGCGTCCGCGCATCCCCCGCGTCCATCTCAGGAGACGCGAGACCAACAACGTCATGGCGTTCACAACGCCATACGCTCGCTGGATCGAGACCCTCAAGACCAGCATGCGCGCCAACATGCCGGGCGCTTAGTGAGATACGGTCGCCGGACGGGCGCCGCTCCTTCTAACGTGGTTAGAAGTCCGGCGTGTCCCGCCTCGCACCATTCTCCAATGCCGCCTACTACTCCAGCGAAGCTCGGCGAGAGCTCAATCGCTCTCGACTACCCTCCAACGGCCGACAAGGTCGACGAGTGGAGGGCCACTATCGAGCCTCATCGGCTTTGCTAACGGCGACGCTCGCGGCAACCAACGCCATCGTTGCCGCGGCGAGCGACAAGGCACGAGCCGGTGGCGGCATGAGACTGTCGGAGGTGCAACCACCGTGCACTCTCCGCCAAGAAGGCCAAGATCGCCGACTCACCGATCCACCTCGACAGCGACTCCTTTGCATCGTCCGGATCCGCGAGCTTCGCCCGCGATCAGCGCCAAGTTCTTCATGAGAGACAACAAGAGGGCGCTTTCGAACTCGCATCGAAGCGCCCGAAGAGAAGCGCAACATCAGTCCGACAAGCGCCGCTGGGCCTTGTTGACATGCACGCCCGGAGGGGCCAGGCGACTTGTCAGACCGGTAGGTTGCCCTGCGTTCACTCGTGAGCTGCGGCAAGTCCAAAGGGCCCAGCGTAAAAACTTCAAACCAGACGTGCCTGAGAAGTATGATGGCGGGACGCATCCGTCGGAGTTCCTTAGCATCTACACCATCGCGGTGCAGGCTGCGGGGGGACGGGACGACAAGATCCTCGCCAACTACTTCCCGCTCGTGCTCAAGCCCAACGTCAGATCTTGGCTCATGCACTTGCCGGACAGCTCCATATCCTCTTGGACAGACTGTGCCATCGGTTTGTTGGCGCCTTCACAGTGGCCACAAACCTCATGGCTAAGAGAGTGACCTTCACTTGCTCGCCCGAAGGAAGGAGAGTCCTGCGCAAGTTCATTCAGAGATTCAGCTGCGCACTACAACATCGAGACGTCCACCCTGCCGCGGTGATCCGCGCATTTCATCAGAATGTGCGGAACCGCAGGATGAGGGAGGAGATGGCGATGTGCAAAGTCAAGGACGCCAACAGCTTGTACGCCTTGGCCCACAAGTGTGCAAGCGCTGAGGAAGGGAGGAGACTCCCAGGAGAGAATGCAGAAGCAGGATCTGACAGTGATGACACCGCCCCGGCAAAGAAGGGCCGGCGGCGAGGCAACAGGAAGAAGAAAAGCAGAGAAGTGCTAGCTGTCGAGCAGTCCGGCAACGGAGGCGGCGACAAGAACGCCAAGGCTGGTGGCTCCGGCAAGGAGGTTGTCGCTGACGCCAACCACCAGTCGGTGGCGGCCGCTGACAAGCAGGACGGCTCCGGCAAGCGATCTTACAAGATCCACCGCACCAAGGGCCACAATCTCCAGAGCTGCAAGAAGGTCGAGCAGCTCGTCGAACAGCAGAGAAGGCGGAAATGCGAGCAGCGAGACAAGGAGAAGGCCGGGGAAGGTGCCGGGGAGCAAGCAAGAAACGTCTCGGCGGGGAGGGCCTTGCGGCAAAGTCAAGCAGCGACAAGGAGATCGACCTCCCGCCGCCGCGACAAGGATGAAGATGATGATGACGACGAAGATATGGAGGACGCGACGCTGGCGAGCGGAGTTTGAGAAAGCCACAGAGGTTCTCTGTTGACGGAGGTGCTTCCTCGCATACCTCCCACCGCCAACTCAAGCAATGGATGCGGGAGGTCAATGCAGCGGAACCATCCGTGAGAGTCGCGCAAGCCTACGAAGTGGTCTAGCACGCCTATCATTTTTGATATTGAGGACCACCGATCGCATAATCGCGGTCGGGTGCTTGCCGATGTTGGTCTCTCCAACCATCCACAACCTCAAGGTCACAAAAATGTTAGTTGACGGCGGGCCGGCTTGAATCTGATCTCCTCGCGGTGCTCGAAGCTTCAAATCCTCGACAATGAAGCTTGAAGAGACCGGAACCTTCCAAGGAATCAATCCGGGAAGGAGCAAGCCGAAGGGAAGATTACGTTGCCGCCACATTTGGCGGTGAGCTGAACTTCGGGATCGAGAGGGTTACATTTGACGTTGCCGATTTCCCATTGCCTTACAATGGGATACTTGGCCGCCCAAAGACTCGCCAAGTTCATGGCAGCCTCTCACTACGCCTACAACCTACTCAAGATGCCGGGCCCGATAAGCGTCACCTCTGTCCATGGCGACAAGAAAGATGCCCTTATCTCGTGCGCCGACAAGATCTTCCGGATGCAGCAGCGACAGATTGCAGACACTTGCCGCTGAAGCTCCCGGGGAAGAAGACCAAGTCCAAGTCCGACAAGGGCTCGATGCTCACTCCGGCAAGCGCGCCTCTTGGAGTGCTGCGCTACCGTCCGAGGACGCACCATCGAGCTCCACCGCAAGTGCAAGAAGATGGTGGCTCCGCCAAGACCAAGAAGGTGCCCGCCAAGGAGGACAACGCTGGTGGTACCTTCACCATCGCTGCCTCTCTCGACCCCAAATAGGAAGGCGGCGCTCGTTGCTTTCTTGCGGGCGAATGTCGGCGTGTTTGCATGGCAACCGTCCCGATATCCCGGTGTTCCTGTGAAAGTGATTGAGCACCGCTCGCCGCTTTGTCCTCATGCGCGCCCGTCAAGCAAAAAAGTCGGGGAAGCAAGCGGTGGAGCGCCAAGAATTCATAGCAGAAGAAATCAAGAAACCGGAAGCGTGAGGCCTTGTCGAGGAGTGCTCCATCCTACGTGGTTGGCCAATCTCGTAGTCGCGGCGAAAGCAAATGGGAAATGGAGGCTTTGTATTGACTTCATGGATGTTAATAAAGCTTGTCCCAAAGATCCATTTCCCTTGCCGTGCATTGACCAGATTGTTGACTCCACGGCTGGATGTGATTTGCTTTCGTTTCTTGATGCCTACTCAGGATACCATCAGATCTTCATGGCTGAAGAAGATGAAGAGAAGACCGCATTCATCACACCATGTGGCACATACTGTTTCATACGGATGCCTTTCGGTTTGAAGAATGCCGGTTCGACATTTGCAAGGGTAGTCCATGACGCTTTTGGGCCGCAAATGCATGTAAATGTAGAAGCCTACATGGATGACATAGTGGTCAAGAGCAAGGACAAAGCAACTTTGGTTCAAGATTTGACGAGACCTTTGCAAATCTCCACAAGATCAACCTCAAGCTCAACCCCGAGAAGTGCGTGTTTGGAGTCCCTTCCGCAAGCTTCTCGGGTTCTTCGTGTCTCGGGATTGAAGCTAATCCCGACAAGATCAAGGCCATTGAGCAGATTGAAGCACCAAAGCGCGTCAAGGATGTACGAAGACTTGCGGTTGCGTGGCTGCTCTCAGCAGGTTTATTTCTAGGTTCTGCTGAGCGCTCTGCCATTTTTCAAGATTTTGAAAAAGGCAGGTCCAATAAAATGGACTCCGAAGCGGAGGCTGCGCTTGCAGACTTGAAGAGGTACCTGTCCTCCACTCCAACACTTGTCGCACCTAGGCCACAAGAGAAGTTGCTGCTATATATAGCGGCAACCAATCAAGTGGTTAGTGCTTTGCGTTAGTGGCGGAGAGGAGGCGGATGATGAGCCAGCAACCACGGCAAACACATCCAGCGACAAGCAGGGGGCTTCACGACAAGCTCTGGTCCCGACAAGGATGAGTCCGCGCGGACACGTGAGCAGATGCGTAAAAGGATGGTGCGGCGCCCGATCTACTTTGTCGATTCCCTCCCGCAAGGGGCTAGGTCAAGGTATTCCGTGTGCAGAAATTGCTTTTCGGCCTCCTCATGGCCTCGAGAAAGCTGCGCCATTACTTCCAAGCACATGAGATCACAGTTGTCACTCGCTTTCCCACGAAGAGGATCTGCAGAATCCGAAGCGGCAGTGCGGATTGTCGAGTGGGCACTGGAGCTGTGAAGCTTTGGTCTTAAGTTTGAAAGCACATCAACTATCCAAAGCAGAGCCTTGGCAGAATTCATAGCAGAATGGACGCCAACGGCAGATGAAGAGATTCCGGAGACGAGCATTCCCGTCAAAGGAGCAAGCAAAGAGTGGCTGATGTACTTTGATGGTGCTTTCTCGCTGCAAGGCGCCGGTGCCGGGCGTCTTGCTTATCGCACCCACCGGAGAGCACCTCAAGTACGTCGTCGGATGCACTTTCCCAAGGAGCAAGCGACAAACAATACTGCAGAGTATGAAGGATTGCTTGCCGGTCTCGATCGCATGATGGACCTTGGGATCAAGAAGCTTATTGTCGGGGTGACTCGCAACTCGTCGTCCGCCAAGTCAACAAAGATTACCAGAGTCCGTTGATGGAAGCCTACGTTGATGAAGTGAGGAAGCTAGAAGAGCACTTTGACGGCCTGCAAATGGAACATGTTCCAAGAGCTCAGAATGATATTGCTGACGGCCTGTCAAAGTGCGCCGCACTCAAGCTACCTGTGGAACCAGGGATCTTTGTGCTCAAGCTGACTCAACCAACCGTAACACCATCGACCGGACAGAATAAGAAGAGGAAGTTGGCCTCTGGTGACTATTTTCCGACAGAGCTTCCCGAAGCCGTCGTTGCAAAGGTCCCCAAGATCAACACCAACAGTGCTGAGGAACAGTCTGCTCCGACAGACCCCAGGGTTTGTTTTGTTGAAGCAGACGTTCCCGACAAGCCTTGCTCTGGCAAGCTTGTCGGGGAGCATCAAGCTCCGGCAGGGCCGCAGGTCCTCGCCGTGGAAGCTGATGTTCCCGCAGCAGCAGATGTGCCTTTAGTCCTTGTTGTCGAGCCACAAGCTCCAGCATGGGCGCAGCAGATTGTCCATTTCCTCCAGACAGGAGAACTTCCCGAAGAGCAAGAAGAAGCGGAAAGAGTAGCCCGGCAGTCAAGTATGTACCAGTTAGTCGATAGCATACTGTACAGAAGAAGACTCAATGGTGTGAAATTGAAGTGTATTGCCCGGGAAGATGGATGAAGTTGTTGGCGAGAGATACATGGAGGCATATGTGGTCACCACATTGGCAAGAAGAGCACTTGCCGCAAAGCTTTCCGGCAAGGTTTCTTCCGCCGACAGCCCTCCGTGATGCAAGCGCACAAGTAACCAAGTGTGAAGCGTGCATTCCATTCCAAACAGATACACCAGCCACTCAAGCTCTCCAGACGATCCCTTTATCCTGGCCATTTTCGATCTGGGGCTCGACATCCTCGGCCCCTTCCCCGAAGCTGTCGGGGCTTTGAGTACTTGTACGCCGCCATCGACAAGTTCACAAAGTGGCCGGAAGTGGAAGCGATGAGGAAGGTGATAGCACGGTCAGGCGATCAAGTTCTTGGTCGATTGTTTGCCGTTTGAATCCCTAACAGGATCATCACCGACAACGGCACCACAGCTGAACAGTCGCACCTTTATGCAAGACGTCCAAGACCTTGGCGCCAAGGTCTGCTTTTGCTTCCGTTGCTCACCCGAGAAGCAACGGTCAAGCAGAGGGCAACGCTGAAGTGCTGCGGCGGACTCAAGACCGTAACTTTCGGCTGTGCTGCACAAGTGCGGAAGAAACTGGATCGAGGAGCTGCGGTGGTTCTTTGGTCGATCAGACGACGCCAAATCGAGCCACCGCCGTGCACCCTTTGCTCTAGTCTATGGAGCAGAGGCGGTTCTCCCCATGGAACTCAGATCTGAATCGCCTCGAGTACTCGCTTATGATGAGCTTGAGCAAGAGCAGCTGCGACAAGATGACGCTACCGCTGCTCCTCGAGGAGGATCGTCTTCAGGGCCAGGCGAGCCGCTCGCTTCAAGAAGCCCTGCGTCACTACCATAGCCGCAGGGTTAGTGCAAGTCTCGAGGAAGGCGACCTTGTTCTTCGGCGCTCAGTCCGCCAAGAATTCAAACAAGTTGACGCCTTGAAGTGGGAAGGCCCTTATCGGGTGAAATGAGTCACTAGGCTTTGGCATCGCCTTGAGACCGAAGATGGCATTCCGTGAGCAACTCTGGAACATTGAGCATCTTCGTAAGTTTTACCCATAAGGCGCGGTTGTCGGAATCCGTTTCGGCAACCACCTTTTTGTACAAGTCTTGCCGCAGATTGCATGTAATCCTTCAGACAAAGCCGGGCGCAGACTGCATCGATAAAGCTCGTGTATTGCGCATACGACTTGTCAAGTTCATGCTTTCAACAATTTATTGCATGCTTTGGCTAACACTTTGTGCAGCAACCACACCCGTAAGCGTAATCGAGCCGCTAGGCTCCATGATGTTATTTCCTCTTCTTTTCTTTTCTCAAAGGAAAGAAGGCCTCTCGCACAAGTTAACCGTGGGGAGGAGGGCATAATACTATGGACCAGCCGCCGCTCGAGGAAGTTTCACCTCATCGGGAAGCAAGAGACAGAAAAGCTAAGTTGCCAAAGTTTGAGCAATCAGTTTTTAAATTTTTAGTTGCCAAAGTTTGAGCAATCAGTTTTTAAATTTTTAAGTTATCTTCCTCGAACAATGGTACTTTGTATGGAGAACCTATGCGCAGAGGAACCAACTCGCCGGCTAGTCGCGCCCTTACTTTGTTTCGAGTCCGCTCAACAACTTAAGTGAGCTGCGGCTAGTCACGACAAGGTTGCTTGTCGGTAGCGACCCCGCCAAAGAAGTCTTTGAAGTTCCGCGACTCAAGGCCACAAGCAAGGGTGCTCGCACCGCAAGTCCCCTAAATGCATAAGGCGTAAAACGCATAAAGGAAGGAATCAAGTAGAGGAAATAACATTGCATCGATCGATTCAGATCAGTAATAAATTTGTAAAGTTATCTTCCTTGAACGACCGGCGCTTTGTATGAAAAACCTGCGTAGAGGAACCAAATCGTGGATCGGTCGCGCCCTTACTTTGTTTCGAGTCCGCTCAACAACTTAAGTGAGCTGCGGCTAGTCCGCGACAAGGTTGCTTGTCGGTAGCGACCCGCCAAAGAAGCTGCTGAAGTTCCGTGACTCGGGCGCCATGGCGAGGGTGCCTGCACCGGCAAGTTTCCCTGGAAAGCGTAGGGCAATAACATACAAAGCCAAGAGTCGAGTAAAGGAAGTAACGTAGTAGACGTTGCCCAGAATAAAGTTATATTGCAAAAATAACTTATTGCGGCACTGGCTAAATCATTCTCAGAACTGAAATAACAGCGAAGAGGAGAAGAAGGGTGCGTCGGCACCCAAGCCCCGGCAAGCCAGAGTTGCAGGGGGCTGCGGCAAGCCAGAGTTGCCGGGGGCTGCGGCAAGCCAGAGTTGCCGGGGGCTGCGGCAAGCCAGAGTTGCCGGGGGCTGAGATATCAGATAAGCCCTTCGTCCCTTTTCAAACATCCCTTTTTCATTAAAAACATTCTACTCGGATACAATCCGTGGGGAATGAAAAACATGAAAGAGGGGATTACAAGCTTTAAATGAAGATAAGGCCCGAAGGCTTACAAATTAAAAAGATAAGATGCCCGTAATCCCTTTCCTGTCCCTCTTTTCAGGAGGTAGGTCAAGGAGGCGAGAATGGCAAAAGAAATGCCTAGACGAGCTATGGGTGCTAGAAGGCACCAAAGGAACATCCCGGGAGCTCCCCGAGGGCTTGACGGAGATGGCAGCGCCGGAAGCGGGGTTCAAAGACGGGGCGGAAAGACGCCAAGACGCTTGTCGAGGGCACTACGCCTCGTACTCGACTCTGACGGCCTTGTTGCCATCCCTCTTCCCCTTCCGCAGCCTCCCTACGCCAGTCGCCCAAGGAGCCGGCGACACGGATGATGGGGTCGCCGGTGACGCACGAAGCGGCGCCCGACAACTAATCGGGCCCGCTACCCTTGTCGTCGCTGTTGCTCTCCTCGTCACTCTCGGCCGAGGGGGAATCTTATTTGTCGGAGGAGCTGTCCACGCGGCACTTCGCCCGAAAAGTGCCAAGATCCTCAAGACCTTGACGGAGAGGAGATCACCCTCCATTAACTTAAAATGGAGGGTAAACCCCGCCCTCGAGTTGTGGATGCGAGTGAACGTCTTCCACCCACGATCGAGATACATCACATTAGGGCTGGGAATACAACACGGACTCGCATGCCGCTGATTCCACAGCCCTCATGTGCAATCTCAGCGTCTCGGGCGGATCCGACTCCATCAAGGCCATGAACGGAGCTGGAAGCCGAAGGCGACGACGAGGGCGCCCGGCGCAGCTGACGAAGAACTTCGCAAGGGTCGTCTCGTATGGACCGCCGCAGGAGGGGAACCGCCGGGCGAAGCGGAGACGACGCTGCCGCTTCGCCCCGCCTCTTCCCCGAGCGCCTCGACCCGCCCACGACCTCGCCTCCCTCTTCCTCTTGTGGCTGGCTCTATCGCCCGGGCGTGGGGTTGGGAGGAGCGCTGTCTAGCGGCGACCCTCGCCGCCACCGATGAAGAACCAAGGTTCCTTTTCTCCATGGCGAATGAGAGAAAGGGGAGCAAAAACTGAGGAAAGAAGGAGATGGGAGAGTGCGGGCTTCTGCGCTCCCCTTCCGCTCTTTTTAAGGCAGCAAGGTGGGGGCTCGACCGGCCCGCTCGACGAATCAAGTCATAGGAAGAGCAGGGAATCGGGGCCGACCTGCTGCCTCTGCTCGTAACGGCCCAGTTTCCCACTTCCACCGCCCGTGACCCCAAGAGCATGGGAACCACATGGCGGGGATGCAGAACTGAGGCGACGGGTGGAGCGACCCAAGACGCCGCCCACTTCCCCACGACGCTGCAATTGACGCTGCGGCTGCTACGGGGGACGCGCGGAATCTGGAGTGGGTTTGGTTTGGACCCAGGCACATGTCTGCGTGCTGTTTTGGGCCCGCCCAACAGCGCCGCACTGTATGGCCCAGACCGGGGCTCCTGTCGGTGTACTAAAGTAGGGGTACCTTAGTACCCCGAACTTGTGCACGGGAGTCGCAGCGTCCCTGGCAAGCCTCACCAAGGCCCCGCCAAGACCCTCCGCAGCCATTCAAGACAAGACCCGGCAAGAGGAGCTTGCCGGAGGGCCTCTAGGCACAGAGAAGGCCCGACAAGAGGAGCTTGTCGGGAAGGCCACCTGTGCACGCAGAAGACAAGGCCCGGCAAGAGGAGCTTGCCGGGAAGGCTCGGGCGACAAGTCTCCGGGCGCGACAAGGATTCGCCGCTGCAAGGCACTTGCCGCATGACATGCAACTCTCTCCGTCTCCCCTCCAGCTCACCCAGCGACGTGTCGCCATGGGACCGCTCCATGGGCGCAGGTCGAGCGGCTGTGCAGCCATCGGAGAGCATCGATAAGCGGCGCCGACAGGCTCGCCATCGTGGCGAGCGGAGGCGCACTGACCTCTCACATAATTGCTTGGGGCGACATAACGACGGGCATTTATTGCTTTTGTCCCTTGCCGTCGAGTTAGGTATTTGGCCTTTGTACATCGTTCAAGTAGGTGTACCAACCCTGTTTTACATTTGTACCCTCGCCTATGTTGCCACCTGTCGGAGACCCCTTGAGCATATAAAAGGAGGCCCGAGTGCAACGTAGAGGAGGTTCCGGAGGTTCGAGTTCCGTTCAGTTCAGTTGGCCAGGTTCGTCTCGTTGGGTTCATTCGACCCACTCGAGACCAGAGACACTCACGCTAGGTTTTGTAGCCCGCATTGCTCCCTAGCAAGAACACAATAGATCAAACAAGCAGCAGTAGGAGTTTTATCTCTCGGGAGGCTCCAGTTTGGGTAAACCGCTCGTGTGCATCGCCTCGATTTGCTCTTCGTGTGACCTCCGCCCCCCTCCGAACCACAAGGGGCCTGCTCCGTCGGGCCCCATAGGTGTCCGTGGGTACGATCAGCCTCCCCGACAGGCGGTCCCCAGACTTGCATGCCTGCGGCCCACGGCGTGGCTGAGCTAGCAGGCCCGTACGGCCCATCTTCATCAACAAGGCATCCAAGACCCTCGCGAGGGGCCAAGCCTCGCGAGGCGGACGACACGAGACCTCCTCAGGAGCGGCCTCGTCGGTCAGGCTCACGAGGGGCAGAGAGATCAAGGCAAGGCAAACCTCGCGAGGTCCTCGTGACGTGAGCCATGACGATCGAGACCACGCGGGTGCCAGGCAGGCGGTAGCGCGGGTAGCGTCCTCGTTTCCTCGTTGGTGCCAAGGGGGCAAGCGCGGGCACGGAGTACCGAGGCATCAGGAAAAGGTTTCCATATCGGTGCAACGAGACCAAGACCAGCAGGACGGCAAGACGGAGGTCACCATGGAGCCCAAGACGGCGTCACCACCAGAGCCTTTTGCAGGCGAAGACTACTTTTGTCAGGATAAGATGTACTAGCTGTCCCCTTTCAAATTGGCCGTTGTTGGCTTCTTTCCCGCTGAATATTTGGGGAGACAACTAGGGCCTATATAAGTAGAGCTAGCCACCACCGTAGAAGGGGACTCCTTCAGAAAACTCATTCAGAGACATCTCACCCACACAAGTTCTCCAAGCACAAGAACACCTCAACCTCAGGAGGCTGTTCTTCCCCTTGTACTGTTCACATCAGCCCAAGAGGCAATCCACCACCACCACACTGCAGTAGGGTTTTACACCGCAGCGGTGGCCCGAACCAGTATAAATCTTGTGGCTTTGTGTTGCGAGTTCGTTAAGTTAATCTGCGGGATCATAGAGAGCTAGGGCATGAATTGATAGGGGGGAGATCTTTGCGCGCACCCCAATGTTCAAACCTTGAGGGTTTTGCCGGAACCCGAAATCCGACATGGCGCGCCAGGTAGGGGTGCGCCGAAGCTTCCTTCCGTCTCTCCGCGCCTCGTTGCTCCGTCGTCTCCATGGCGGATGCTCGCTGCGCTTGAGCTGATCGCCGGGCTGCCCTCGCCGCCCGCGTTACTCAGACGGCTCCCGTCGGCGGGCCACCTCGTCGTTCCCCGTAGCCCGTCGCGAACGCCGCCACTGGCCCGGCGGGGAACGAGCAGCAAGCATCCTTGCTGCACCCCTCGGTGCGGCGGGACGGCCGCACCGCCACTCCATCGCTGACCCCAGCCGGTTCCTCGTCCCGTGCACGTCGCGCTCCCATGGATGCACGGGCCGCGCTTCTCATGGCGAACAAGCTCATGCGCTACCGCCCGGTCGACAACCTCTACGAGGACAGGCTCGACCGCGTCGCCGAGCTCGTCCGTGCCGCAGGGGGCTGCCCGGCGCCGTCCCTCTCTGTGCCTCGCCCTCCGCTAGCCACGGGCGACGTGGCTCACGGAGCGCCTCTAGCACCTCTGCACCAAGACGGCGCCCTGGCGCCAAGACGCGCTGCTCCACGACGTGACCCACCATGTCCAGCGCGTGTGCATGAATAGAGAAGCTTGTCAAGAAGTCCCTCCGCCGCAAGAAAACGCTCCACCGCTCCTCGGACCACCGCGCCAGGACCGGCTGCTGCAGAAAGACCGCGTGCCACCTGTAGCGGCTGGACGCGGACCCCGTCAAGACCAAGCTCCACCCCCAAGGCAGGCCCCAGTGACCACAGTCGGCTGCCGCATTTTCAGCCCCGAGCTGCGTAGCGTCGCCTGGCCAGGCAAGTTCAAGCCGGATCGGCCTCCTCGCTACGACAGCAACCCCGACCCCGTGGAGTTCCTGCAGCTCTACAAGCTGAGCATCGAAGCGGCCAACGGCGACGAGAAAGTCATGGCGAACTGGTTTCCCATAGCTCTCAAGGATGGCGCTCGCTCCTGGCTCCTGAACCTGCCACCGGGATTGATCTCCTCCTGGGACAAGATGCGCGACCGCTTTGTCGCCAACTTCCAGGGCACTCGCGACCGCCCACCGACTGCGGGTGACCTGCGCCGCGTCAGGCAGCAGCCAGGAGAGATCCTCCAGAAGTACATCCAGCGCTTCAGCAACGTCCGCCTCAAGATCCCCAAGGTGACGGACGAGGACATCATCTCTGCGATCTCTGATGGCGTCCGCGACGTCAAGATGAAAGAAGAGCTCGCTATCCACGAGGAGATGTGCACTTCCCTGGAGTTGTTCGACCTGGCGACCAAGTGCGCAAGAGATGAGGAGAGGCGCCTCTCCCTCCTCGAACTCCCAGCCGCCGACCCGGAGGAGAAGAAAGCCAAGGCCAAGGACGTGAAGCGCAAGGGAGCAGTTGTGCTCGCAGCACAACCAGACACCAAGCATGGCAGGGAACAACTGGAGTCATCCAAGAGCAGCCGTCCATTCTGCGCCTTCCACAACCTGAATACCCACAACACCAGCGACTTTCAAGTGCTCAGAGCCATTCGCGAAGGACGCTTCGGTCGGCGCCCCGAGCGCGGCGACCGGGGTTACGTCCAAGGATGAGGACGTGGTGGCGGACGCTGGGACGACCGTGGCCGCGCCAAGAGTGGCGCAACCGGCCTCGTGAGGACAGCTGGCAGGATCAGCCTCGCGAGGGTGCCTAGAGGGATCAGCCTCGCGAGGGCGCCTGGAGGGATCAGCCTCGTGAGGACCGTCCTCAAGGCAACGCTGGACTCCCTCCGCTGCCGCCACCACCAAGAAGGAATGACGACCACCATCAAGACGAGGGGGCTGAGGGCTTCCAGGAGCCACGTATCGCTTCAGATCTTGGGCGGAGCCTGTGCCCCGCCTTGCAACAGATCTTCAAGCAGTTTGCTCGTGAAGTGAATGTAGTCCTCCCCAAGCTCGAGGCCACACGCCCGCTCAGATAGTCCCAATGCCCCATCACGTTCAACTCGGTAGATCAGCTCAAGTGCGCAGCTACCGCTGGTGCCCTCCCGATGCTCTGCTCCCCAGTCATTAGCAACGTGCAAGTTAACAAGACCCTCATCGACGCGGCGCAGGGCTCAACGTCCTGTCCGTCGACACGTTCGACAACCTCCAAGTGCCTTATGACCAGCTTCAGCCTACCAAGCCTTTCTCAGGAGTGACCGATGGTTCCACCACACCGATAGGGCAGGTCCGCCTCCCTGTCACCTTCGGAGAACGCAAGAACTACCACACCGAGCTCATCGACTTCGACGTCGCGCACATCTGTCTGCCGTACAACGCCATCCGCGGGTATCCGGCCTTAGCCAAGTTCATGGCCGTGACCCATCACGGTTACGATGTCCTCAAGATGCCGGGGAGCGGCGGAATCATCATGGTCCCGTGCGAAGAGAGAGATGCGGTGTGCTCCATCGAGCGTGCCTTCCAAGATGCAGCAATCGACGACCCCGACAGCAAGGGCGAGGGCCCTCCTGAGGCCATCCCCAAGAATAAGAAGCAGCTGCGCCGAGCAGGACCTCAGGAGGGTGGCGTCGCAGCAGGAGCCTCGTCAGGATCAGCGCCCGTTCCAGGGGCACCTCCCTCCATCGCATAGGAAGACGCGCCCGGTGCCCTTCTCGGGAAGGGCTCAGTGGCTTTCTTCTGGAAGGCCTCATGCCTTGCCCACATCATGAGGGAGGCGCTCGGGCACCACTTGGAGGCGTGCTTCGCGGCACGTTTCCTTTAGGAGGACTCAGGTCAAGGATCGCCCACCATTCAGGAGTTCATCACCAAGACCACCCAGGAATTGCAAGACGCAAGGGCCATGTGCGGCGACCGCCGCTCACGAGGCGCAGCTTCCCATCCAGGCGAGGATGCCGAGCTGCACGTCTGCATCGACGTTCCAGGACTCAACAGGGCCACTTCTCAGGAGCTTTTCTGGCCTTCGCGCATGGGAAGCTGCGAGGGCCCACTGCACGGCTATGTTCGCATGTCCTTTGGCCTGCCGAGCGTGTCGTCCGTCTACCAGCGCAACTTGCGGCGCATCCTGGCGGCTCAGGAGGCCAGGCACCACGCCGTCCTGACGGAGATGGAGACGGTCTTCAAGGAACCGCCTGGGCCCCCCGAGCCTCCTGAGGCTCAGGGCTCCGGTGGCTCGTGAGGAGCAATCCCTTCGCTGCGTACCTTCAGCTGCCCCAACTCTCCTTCACAATGTAATCCAGGTGACATTTTCCAAGTTCATTTAGCTGGGAGCGCCCCTCGGGCTGCATCATTCCCAGGCCATGTGGGCCTGTCCCTGTGGCATGTATCCCTTTTCATGTCTTTAGCTTACCTTGTTGGGGGCGCCCCTTAGGCTGCATCATCCCCAAGCCGCTCGGGCCTGACCCAGTGGCATGTATCTCCCATGCATTTGCTTGAGCCTGTTGCTCTCCATGCTTGGTCTACCTATGATTATTACCTGCTCGATCATCGCCTCCCACGGGGCCTCCTCACACCGGCACTGTGCTTGTGCACGGGTCCATCCCTACCACGTCGATAAACCTGAGCGGTCGAGCTCTGGCTGTCGGCACACCCCGCGCACGTCACCTCACCAGGCCCTCAGTGCCTTCACTCCATCACGGAGCAACCAGTGGCAGGCTGGCAACCATAATGACAGATCGCGTTCTTCCTTGTGCTGGCTCGGAGGAATCTCACGAGGACAACATCAAGCGGCACCGCGAGCTCCCACCTCTTCCATATAATCCGCTTGCACGTTAAAAGGGGGGCTCCTGGGCATCGCGACTCGGGAGCTCTTACTGGCTCTCCAGCCCTCACCCCGTGGCCTTGACCACGGCACGCATCCTGGCATACCAGCAGATGCTGAGCTCGCTCGAGGGCCAGGACCTGAGGACGTAGAGCACAAAGGGAAGCATGGGAAGGGGGGAGACTCGTATGGGCCCGACCTAGCTACGCTGCGGATGTTTGCGCACAGGCCTGACGCATCGCGAGGAATCGACCCCGGACCGCCAAGATAATTCACGTGCTCAAATCAACCGATCGTTGGAACTAGGGGCACGCTCGCTGCAGCCCTGTTGTGGCAACATCGCCTCCCTTTCTTATCTTTCCACGGCTGCTTGAGCGCTGAAGGGGACCCCCTGAGCATCGCGCCTCAGAAGCTCTTACTGGACCTCAGGCCGCTCACCTCCTGGCCTTGACCATGGCACGCGACACAGCATACCAGCTGACGGGCTGAAGCTTGCTCGGGGACCGGGACTGTCAACAGAGAGCAACAAGTCAAGCTGTCGCGAGATTGGAAAGGGAAGACCGAGCCTAAACAGGACTTGCACTCACAAAGCTTCCATAATCAGGATAATATCAACAAAGACATTGCAGACTCTTTACACGCCCCCACGGGGTACTTCTTGATTCCTCGCAGGGAACAAAAGATGAGAACCTAGGAGAATCCTATCTACATACCCCTGCGGTAGATGCCATCATCAACAATGGGCCACGGGAGGCCGGCGCCAACACCATCCAGATCAGTGACGGTGGCGGCCGGATGTTGCGGCCCTGCTCCGGGCGTGGCGAGAGCTCGGGGGCACGTGGATGTTGTCGCTCGTCTCCGGAGTCTCGTAGAGCTCAGGAGAACCGCTGGACTCCCAAGAGTCACTGCTGCTGGAGTAGCCACGAGCGGGGCACGCCTCATCCTGGTGCTCCCCCTCGGGGCATCCCTCCAAGCGGCGCCCCTCTGTGTCAAAGACCTTGAAGAACAGCGTGGAGGCGCCGTCGTACTCGAAGTGGATCATGAGGGCGCCCTCCGCACGGCAAACCCGCGCGACCTCGCCCCAGCCGCGGGTCATGAAGATCTTGCCGGTGGGGACTGCTTCAACCTCTGCTCCGGTCACCGGAGCATCGCAGTCGGCATGCTGCAACCAAAGCTCGAGAGGCCCCCTCGGCGGCATCACATCGGAAAAGAAGCGCGGGAAGCGGATCCAGGAGCTTTGGGCCATCGCCGCCCACAGCACAATTTCACGAGAGGAGTCTGCGGCATGGACTCCAGGAGCAACGACGCTCGTTGTCTCGGCGCGTCGACCTGGGACGCGGCGCCTGCGCCAGCGCTCGTTGCTCCTTCCTCCCGAGCCCCTGGCTTGGGCGTACAAGGGCAGTGGATACCCAGGAGGTGGCCTCTCACACCAAGGCCTCGTCACCACCTGCATCGCCTCAGCATCGTGGCGGTGGACCGACCTCTTCTTCGGCGGAAGCAGCGCCGACGTGTCGAGAGGAACCTTTCCCTTCTCGTCAGCTGAGAATCTTCGGATCGACGCCATTGAAGTTGCTACTAGAAGTGAAGCGGAGGAGGAAGAAGAAAGCGGGATGGGAAGAAATGGGCGACGAAGGCTCCACCCCATTCCTCATTTATAGCAGGAGAAGGCCAACCAGCGCCCCCACGATCACAGGTAATGATGGTTTTCCTTGCATGTCGCACAAACTTTTCAAGTCGGGCGGTTGCTGAGGAAGCATGGGGAAGCGGAGACGCCCACGTCCAATCAAGCACCACGCGTCAACCGAGGCCGCGGGCTTTGGGGGCCCGCGGTGCTCCCCGCTTGACCATTGGCTTTGCCTCGAAGCCAAGCCCGAGCGCGCCTTGGGCCCGGGGGCTACTGTCGGCGTTCTGGGAACGGGAGTCCCTAGACTTGCCTGCCTGCGGCCCAAGGCGTGGCTCAGCTAGCAGGCCCGTACGGCCCATCTTCATCGACAAGGCATCCAAGACCCTCGCGAGGGGCCAAGCCTCGCGAGGCGGACGACACAAGATCTTCTCAGGAGCGGCCTCGTCAGGCAGGCTCACGAGGGGCGGAGAGATCAAGGCAAGGCAAACCTCGCGAGGTCCTCGTGACGTGAGCCATGACGATCGAGACCAGCCGGGCGCCAGCGCGCGCAGCGTCCTCGTTTCCTCTTTGGTGCCAAGGGGGCAAGCGCAGGCGCAGAGTACCGAGGCATCAGGCAAAGGTTTCCATATCGGTGCAACGAGACCAAGACCAGCAGGACGGCAAGACGGAGGTCACCATGGAGCCCAAGACGGTGTCACACTAGAGCCTTTTGCAGGCAAAGACTACTTTTGCCAGGATAAGCTGTACTAGTTGTCCCCTTTCAAATTGGCTGTAGTTGGTGTCGACGTTCTGGGAACGGGGGTCCCCAGACTTGCCTGCCTGCGGCCTGCGGCGTGGCTCAAAGTAGGCCCAGGACAGCCCATCTCCATCAACGCAAGCTCAAGACCCTCGCGAGGGCCAAGCCTCATGAGGCGACGACAAGGAGCTTCCTCGTGCACGGCCTCGTCGAGTGGCTCATGAGGAGGCCGAGAGTTCAAGGCAAGGTACCTCGCGAGGTGCCCATGACGCAAGCCATGACGACCAAGAGGCGCCCGATGGGCGCCCGGCCAGCAGCGTCCTCCTTTCCTCTTTGGTGCAAAGGGAGCAAACGCAGGTGAGAGCATCAAGCAAAGGCATCCGTTCAGTGCAACAAGACCAAGACCAGCCCCAACGGCTGGAAGGGAGTCATCATGGAGCCCAAGCAGGCGTCTTCACCAGAGCCTTTGGCAGGCGAGGACCAACTTTAGTCAGGATAAGTGTACCCGCTATTCCCCTTCAAAATGGCCAATTGTTGGCGCACTTCCCGCTCAATATTTGGGAAGAGGCCCAGGGCCTTTGCCTATAAATAGGAGTAGCCACACTCAGAGTAGAGGGATCGAAACGATCAAAACGATCGGCATCCAGAGAAAGACAGAGACCCGATCCTCAAGCTAGAGCAACTGAACACCACCTAGCAGTTCATCACACCCACCAAGAACAGACCCTCGCGAGGCTGTTCTTCCCTGTACTATTCCTCATCAGCCCAAGAGGCAATCCACCACAGCACAAACTAGAGTAGGGTATTACACCACAACGGTGGCCCGAACTAGTATAAATCTCGTGTCTCTTGTGCTGTTCTGTTTAGTAGTTTAGGTCCCCGCAATTCGGCGAGATACGAGACGGTGGAGGGTTGGATCTCAGCGCACCCGGTGTTGAACCTCAAGGGTCTGCCGGAACCCGAAATCCCAGCAGTTAGCGCGCCCGGTAAAGTGCGCGGAATCTGCCTTTCATCGCCTTCGTTCTTCCTCGACCATTGCAACCATGTTCGACGCCCGTCGGGCCGCGGCCAACGCCAGCCGCCCATTTCGCCTCCCATATCGCCAGAGCGGCTCCCGTCGGGCGCCCCGTCGTTCCGTCACGCCGTTAACGCCGCCACCGCCCGGCGGGAAACGGCAGCAAGCGTCGCCCCAAAGACTCGTCCATGAGGCGGGACGGCCGCACCGCCACACCTTCGCTCACCCCGCTGGTTCTTCGCCACGGCGCCCGTGCTGCCATGGAGGCCCGAAGCTGCGCTCATCAGCGCTAACGAGCTCCTGCGCTACCGCACTGCCGTCGGCAACGTCTCTGAAGAATGGCTTGACCGAAGTCGCCCGAGCTTCGTCTGGCTGCAGAGGCGACCGCTGCCGTCCGTCTCATTGCGCACGCACCCGCCCAGCTGGGTGATGAAGCTCCGGGCGCCTCAGCCGCCCTCCTCCTCAAGGCGGCGCCTGGCCCCAAGCGCGCCCTGGCGGAACCCGTTCGCCAGCGCCGGCTGCAAGAGCAGAGCTGTTAAGAAGTTCCTCGCCCACAAGAAGCTGCCCGGCGCTCCTCGCTCCAAAGACGTCAAGACCTCAAGGCTGCCCCCAGCCTTGGCGCAGGAGGCCCACAAGACCAAGCTCGCCGTCCGAGGCCCCCATGCCACGGCTGGCTGCCGCGCCTTCACCTCCGAGCTGCGACCGTCGAGTGGCCCGCCAAATTCAAGCCAGACCGCCTCCTTGCTATGACGGCAGCCTGACCCTTACGGAGTTCCTCCAAATTTCTACGAAGCTGGGCATCGAGCTGCCAACGGGGATGAAAAGGTCATGGCGAACTGGTTTCCCATGGCGCTCAAGGACGGAGCCGCACTGGCTCCTGAATCGGCCCTGTGCACGATCTCTTCTGGACCGAGATGCGCACCCGCTTCATCGCCAACTTCCGTGGTACTCGCGACCGCCACCCACCGTGAGCGACATCGCCCGAATCAAGCGGCGGTGGAAACCACGCAAAGTACATCCAGCGCTTCAACAACGCGCGCCTCAAGATCCCCAGGGTAACGGAGGAGGCCATCATCTCTGACTTCTCCGACGGCGTGCGCGACGTCAAGATGAAGGAGGATCTGGCGATGCATGAAGATCTGTGCACCTCCTTGGAGCTGTTCAACTTGGCAACCAAGTGCACCAGGGCTGAGGAGGGGCTCCTCTCCCTCCTCGAGCTGCCTGCCGCGGATCCCGAAGAAAAGAAGTCCAAGGGCCAAGGACGTGAAGCGCAAGGGGGCTGCCGTACTCGTGGCCTAACCAGACACCAAGCGAGGCAGAGATCAGCCCGAGTCCTCCAAGGGCAGCCGGTACTGCGTGTACCACGACCTCCACACCCACAACACCAATGAATGTCAAGAGCTCCGGCGTCTGTGAAGGAAGGGTCGGCAGACGCCTGAGCGCAGCCGACCGGGCTACGGTCGAGGAGGAGGAAGGAATGCAGGACGCTGGGAAGACCAGCGGCCCCGCGCCAAGGGTGGCGCGACCAACCTCGCGAGGACCATCGGCAAGACC
Source organism: Aegilops bicornis (assembly GCA_021605145.1). Taxonomy (NCBI): domain Eukaryota; kingdom Viridiplantae; phylum Streptophyta; class Magnoliopsida; order Poales; family Poaceae; genus Aegilops; species Aegilops bicornis. The sequence continues at coordinate 328,213,998 of CM038673.1, forward strand.
CACCTCGCGAGGGAGGCTGGAGGGATCAGCCTCGCGAGATCGCCCGCAGGGGAACGCAGCCTCCCTCTCTGCTGCCGCCGCCACCAAGGAGAATCAAAGACCGTCATCAGGACGAGGGGCCGGGGGCTTCCGAAGCGCTGCGGCGATCGCTTTGCATCCCGGGCGGAGCTCAAGCCCAGCCTCTCAACGCATCTTCAAGCAGTTCGCCCACAAGTGAATGCAGTCCTCCCAAGCTCGAGTCCACGCGCCCTCTCGGGTGGTCGGCGTGCGCCATCACGTTCAAATTTCGGCGGATCAGCTCAAGTGCGCAGCCACGGCTGGAGTTCTCCCGATGCTTTGTTCTCCAATCATCAGCAACGTGCTAGTCACCAAGACTCTCATCGACGGCGGAGCAGGGCTCAACGTCCTGTCTGTGGAAACATTCAACAATCTTCAAGTGCCTTACAGTCATCTTCAGCCAACCAAGCCATTCTCCGGAGTCACCGACGGCTCCACGGTCCCGATCGGGCAGGTCCGCCTTCCTGTCACCTTCGGGCTCGCGACAACTACCACACCGAGCTCATCGACTTCGACGTCGCCCACATTCGCCTGCCGTACAACACCATCCTCGGGTACCCAGCGTTGGCCAAATTCATGGCCGTAACCCACCATGCCTACAACGTCCTCAAGATGCCAGGAAGCGGCGGAGTCATCGCGGTGCCCTGTGAAGAGAGAGAGACGCAGTGTGCTCCCTGGAGCGAGCTTTTCAGCCGCATCATTTGGAAGACCTGCACCACAAGAGCAGGAGGCCTCCCGAGGCCGCACCCAAGAAGGATAAGACATCGACCGGCCCGGCTCCTCAAGAGGTAGGCCCCTCAGGGCCCGCGCCGGGCCAGGGGGAGCCTCCTTCCACCGCATAGGAAAGCGCGCCCGGCGCCCTCCCCACGCAGGGCTCGGGGGCTCTCCCCTGGAGGGCCGCCGACCTCGCCAAGGTCTCAAGGGAGGCGCTTGGGCACCACATGGAGGCGTGTTTTGAAGCACGTTTCCCGCAAGCAGGAGCAAGGCAAGGAGGGCCGAACCCTCAGGAGTTTGTCAGCAAGGCCATTCAGGAGCTACAGGAGTCAAGGGTCATGAGGGGCAGCCGCCACCACTGTGGCCTCCCATCCAGCGAGGATGGTGGGCTGCAGCGTCTGCATCGACATACCAGGGCTCAACCGAGCCGCATCTCAAGAGCGCCTCGGCCCTCGCGAGTGGGACGTTCTGAAGGTCCGCCCCCACAGCTCGTCGCATGCCTTATGGCTCGCCAAACGCGGGCCAGGCCGAGCACCAGCGTCTCATGAGGGCCATCCACAGGAGGCCCAAGAGGTCGCACGCCGCAGCCCTAGCGGAGATGGAGATGGCCCCTAAGGAGCATGGCGCCTCCCGAGCCTCCCAAGGCCCCGGGCTGGGGCTCGTGAGGATCGCTCCCGCAGCCCACCGAGTCTGCTACACCAACACCCCTTCATCCCCAACATCACGGTGACATCTTTAAGTTTTATTTCCGGTGGGAGCGCCTTGAGCCGCATTATTCCTGTGCGCGTGGGTCCGTCCTGCGGCATGTATCCCTTTATTTCATGTCGTTAGCTTATCCTGTTGGGGCGCCTCGGGCTGCATCATCCCAAGCCGCTCGGGCCGATCCCGGCGCATGTATCCTTCCTACTTTTTCCTTAGGATTATGCTCTCGCTCCACCATGCTTGTTGTTTGGTGCCTTTTCCTGGGTGGCGGAATCTTGCACGTTAAAGGGGGGGTGCCTGAGCAGCGGAACTCAGGGCTCCTACCGGCTCTCCGGCCCTCACCCTCTAGTCTTGTCCAAGGTATCGCGACCTGGCTTGCCAGCGACGGCTGAGACCAGCTCGAGAGCCGGGACCCGAGGATGTAGAGTTTCGTCATCCAACCCAGCTTGCGCGTTAAAGGGGGGTGCCTAAGCATCACGACTCAGGGCTCCTACCGGCTCTCCGGCCCTCACCCTCTGGTCTTGTCCATGGCATCGCGACACAGCTTGCCAACACGGCTGAGACCAGCCCGAGAGCCGGACCCGAGGACGAGAGTTCTTGATCCGACCGCTTACTTGCACGTTAAAGGGGGGTGCACGAGCATTGCGACTCGGGGCTCCTACCAGCTCTCCGCCCTCACCCTCTGGTCTTGTCCATGGCATCACGACACAGCTTTCCAAATGACGGCCGAGACCAGCCCGAGAGCCGGGACACGAGGACGAGAGTTTCGTCATCTAACCCAGCTTGCACGTTAAAGGGGGGTGCACGAGCATCGCGACTCGGGGCTCCTATCGGCTCTTCGCCCTCACCCTCTGGTCTTGTCCATGGCATCGCGACTGGCTTGCCCGACGGCTGAGACCAGCCCGAGAGCCGGGACCCGAAGACGTAGAGCACCGGCATCTAGCCAAATTTGCAGGAACACACTCGAAGATAAGGCCCAGAGCCAGGCGCAACCCGCCTTGAGGTAGGGCCTCGTGAGTCCCGCGCTAGCTCACGGGTGCCCCAACACACCTCGCGAGGCCTCTCGCGCCTCTCCAAAGCAACTAACTTGGCGGGACTAACGATCGCCACGGCGAGCTCTTGTTCCTTTTGTGGTGAACCTGCGGGGTCCCTCCAAGGAGCACGAAACGACCTCGCCACGCAATCTCTCGCGGCCAAGGCACGGACCTAAGCGCCGCACGGGAAGCATTGTCCTGACCCTCGAGATAAGTCACCCTCCGGACACACTAGCTATCGCAACACCATCCACACACTCAATGCAGCTCCGTGTTAGCAACGTCGCTCTCCTTTCTCACCGAATGATGGCCGCTTGAGCGCCAAGGGCGCCCCCTGAGCATCGCGACTCAGAGGCTTTTACCGGACCTCGGGCCGCTCACCTCCTGGCCTTGACCACGGCATCGCGACCTGGCATACCAGCGACAGCTGAAGCCGCCTTGGGACTGGGACCTGTCGGCGCAGAGCATCAAGCCCTCACGAGGAACAAAAGACGCGAATCCTAAGGAGTCCTATCTACAGGGACCGCCACGGCAGACGCCATCATCAACAGTGGGACACCCGGGCCGGAGCCAACCCCATCCAGATCAGGGCGGCGACGACCTGACGAGCCCGCCCTGCTCCGGGAGCGGCGCAGGCTCGGGGGCTCGTAGCTGTCGCCGCTCGTCTCTGGCGTCGCGAAGAGCTCGGGCGGAGTCGCTGGATCCTCCGGCCTGCCGCCTCGAGAAGCTGCCAAGGGAGTGGTCGGTCGGCCTCCGTCTCACATGGCGGGGCCCGAGCCTCTCCCGGGGCAGCACTCCAGCCGACGACCCTCTGCGTCGAAGACCTTGAAGGACACCACCGAAGCACCGTCGTACTCCAGGTGGATCGTGAGGGCGCCCCTCGTCCTGCAGACCCGGGTGTCACGCCCAATATGCGACCCTATCCAAAAGGAACTCGACGGTCCCACCAAGGATAGACCCGCATATTGGAACGCTTTTGCAAGGTGGATATCATTACATCAACATTACATAATACATAGGGATACATACAAAAGGCACAAATGCCACAAGAAAACAACAATACAACATACAAGATCAACATCCGACTACGGATGAAACATAAGCAGAAACTCAAACAATATCCACCCTGCTAACCCAGGCTGCCGACCTGGAACCTATCCCCTGATCGAAGAAGAAGCAGAAGAAGAACTCCAATACAAGTAAACCTCGCTCTCGCGTCATGATCATCGCAAACCTGTACGCAATCGGTGGTGTAGTAATCTGTGAGCCACGAGGACTCAAAGCAATCCCATTACCATGGGTATCAAGACTAGCAAAGCTTAAAGGGAAAGGAAGGGGTAAAGTGGTGAGGTTGCAGCAGCGACTAAGCATATATGGTGGCTAACTTACGCAAATGAGAGCGAGAAGAGAAACAAAGGAATGGTCGTCAACTAGTAGTGATCAAGAAGTGATCCTGAATTCCTACTTACGTCAGACATAACCCAGAAACCGTGTTCTCCTCTCGATCAACCCGGAAAAGAGACACTCACGGTTAATCACACGGTTGGTGTATTTTAGAAGAGTTTGCTTCAAGTTTACTACAACCGGATATTAACAAATTCCCATCTGCCACATAACCGCGGGCACGGCTCTCGAAAGTTTATACCCTGCAGGGGTGTCCCAACATAGCCCATGATAAGCTCTCGCGATCAACGAAGGATATTCCTTCTCCCCGGGAAGACCCGATCAGTCTCGGAATCCCGGCTACAAGACATTTCACAGCAATAAAACAAGACCAGCAAAGCCGCCCGAATGTGCCGACAAATCCTGATAGGAGCTGCACATATCTCGGTCTCAGGGCACACTCGGATGAGCAGTCCATACAACTAAAACCAGACCTCAAGTTGCCTTGAGGGGGCGCTGCACAGGGCTCTAGTTCGGGCCAGCACTCGAAGGAGCACTGGTCCGGGGGGGCTAAAATAAAGATGACCCTCAGACTCCGAAACCCAAGGGAAAAAGGGCATAGGTGAGGCAAATGGTAAAACCAATGTTGGGCCTTCTTTGGAAAAGTCTTACTCAAAGCGAACTGTCAAGGGGGTCCCATAAATCACACGACAGCGTTAGGGACGCAAAATCCGGGAACATAATACCGATATGACGGAAACTAGGGCGGCAAGAGTGGAACAAAACACCAGGCATAAGGCCGAGCCTTCCACCCTTTACCAAGTATATAGATGCATTAATTAAATAAGCTATATTGTGATATCCCAACAAGTAAACATGTTCCAACAAGGAACATCATCTCCATGTTCCAACAAGGAACAAACTTCATCTTCACCTGCAACTAACAACGCTATAAGAGGGGCTGAGCAAAGCGGTAACATAGCCAAACAACGGTTTGCTAGGAAGGGTACAAAAGGTTAGAGGCTGACATGGCAATTTGGGATGGCTTGAGCAGCAGGTAATAGGTAGCCTTGACATAGCGATAGAAACGAAGCAACTAGCATAGCAATGGTAGTAATGAGATCCAGGTAGCGGTCATCTTGCCTGAAATCCCACAAGGAAGAAGAACGAGTCCATGAAGAAGGCGAGCGGATGAAGCCGAACCAAGCGTGACGAAGCGAATCCTCACGATCATAGCATAGCAGGGAACTAACAAGAAGAAGCACACAACATAGGTAAACACACCACACATGAACATGACAAGATGCACAACAAACATGATGCATGACAAATCTAGATGAACCTACTCATGGCAAGAGATGATGCAAACAAGAGCAACACATCAAAGCAAGTTTAAATGAGGCCGGAAACAACATATGACAATTCCGGTAAGTCCTCATATGCAAATTTCGAAATTGGTCCAGATCTGAATAAAGCTTATGTTCAAGTTGTTAAACAGCAAGTTAAGATGCACCACGATGATCTACACGAAATTCTAGTCAAGTTACATATAAAGTTCATTTAATCTTGAGACTACGGCCTAGAAGATATGAGCAAAACAAGTTAAGCATGACATTGATGCAAAATACATGCAAACATCAAGCAAACACCTCCAAACAAGGATGCAACATGATAATATGAATCTACATGCAAAATCAAGCAAGTTCCATATAGAGCACTCTCAAAACGGAGCAACGGTTCAACACATACACTCTATACAAGTTAAAGCAACAATCTTTCCAAAACAGCAAGTAGGCATATTGCAAGCATCAAAAAAACAATCTACAACATCTCAACGTAATAACAAAAGACATGGGCATGATCTACAGGTAAAGCATGACAAAACATGAACACTGAGCTATCTCCAGAAATAACTAGAACATGCTCAAAAACACATGGCAAGATTGCAAATAGTAACAGTTTCAGGCATTGGCAGAAATAACATCAGGTTGCAATGTTTAGAGCTATCAAACAACATGCTACAGGAACTTAACATGGCAAACAAAGACATTGCATGAATTTAATAATTTCATAGAATAAAAGTCCTTTAATGACCATGAGCCAAAAAGGATCAGAAAATATGATGGCACCCATGTAAACATGGGAAGTTATATTACAGATTTAAACATGGCAGGAACAACAATAAGTAGGCATGTTGGTGAGCTTGAACCACTCACCACAGAGCAATACATGGCATGGCAAGGTAACCAACAGTAAAAAGACATGGCATAGAAGCTATACATGGCAATAACAACATCATAGGGTGCATGGATCAACTACAACAACCTTGGCAAAATTGAATAACATGTAAACAATCTGCCAGGAAACATTTTATAGCAAAAGTAGAGCTCGACTGACTCAAGGTATGGCACTCCATAATTGCAAACAAGGGACTGGATGGATAGAGCAAGACGTGTATAACAAAACATCCTTACTGAAGTATCTCAAAATAAGCATGGAACTCTCTGTAGCATCAAGTTAACATGGCAACAAAATATAACAGAATCTGCCAGGAAAACAGCAACAGCAAGTACCCTACTTAACAAGCTTTATGCACTCACTACACAACTCACAAAAATACATGGCAAGCACCCCTGGAAAGATGGCATGGCATATGACAAAACACATGTAGGACTCAAATTCATAGGATGCACACATCAATCATGGCAAAAATGACAATAGTGCATGTTCTGTTAAGAAACAGAAACTAACATCACATAGCACTCTTCTAACAGCATTTAGGGCATCAAGATGAGCTCAAATGAAAAAGATGCAATGAGATGAAATGATGAACTCATCGGTGCAAACATTTTGATATATTACACGCACAAAACGGAGCTATATGCAGAGAGTTATGGCATGATGAAAATGCAACAAAAATGCAACAATTTCGGGGACGGAGGGATCCGGGCGAGGCAGGGGCGTTTGGATGGCGGGGTTGGTGGATCTGATCCAACCCCGGCCGGATCCGGGCGATTTAACGAACTCCGGGCGTAGGGCGCTGTCCGGGCGAGGGCGACGAGGGCGGCATGCCGGGGCGAGGGGGCGGCTGGCGGCGCTGGCGCGGAGGGGCTGCCGGAGGGCGGGCGGAGGCGGCGCGGGCCTGTGGCGGAGGAGCGGCGGGCGGCGCTGGGCATTCCGCGCAGGCGGCCGGATGGCGGCGGACGGCGGATCTCGCGGTACCGGGCGGCGCTGAGGGCGCAGCCGGGGCGCTAAGGCGGGCGACGGGCGGCGAGGGCGGCGCTGGTGTTCGCCGGCGGAGGCGGCAGAGGGCGGCGGGCGGCGAGGTCGGACGGGCTGCTGGGCGGCGGCCGGCCTGGCGGCGCGCTGGGCCGGGCTGGCGGGCGGCGGCTGGCTGGGGCCGGAGCGGCCTCGGCGGGCCGGGCGAATGGGAGGTGGCGGCGCCATGTGGCGACACGCCATAGGTTGCGGCGGGCGGCGGGCGCGTCCGCCGGGTTGGACATGTCCGTGACGGGGATGATTTTTAGGGTTTGGACTGCGGGATTTCGGGGAGGAAGACATATTTATAGGTAGAGGGAGCTAGGAGACTCCAAATGAGGTGCGGTTTTCGGCCACGCGATCGTGATCGAACGACCGAGAGCATGGAGAGGAGTTAGGTGGGTTTTGAGCCACTTTGGAAGGGTGTTGGGCTGCAATACAAAGAGGCTTTGCGGTTACCCGGTTAACCGTTGGAGTACCAAACGACCTCCAAATGATCCGAAACTTGACAGCGGTCTACGGTGCTATACCAAGGCCGCTTGACAAACCTCGGTCCATTCCGAGACCGTTTAACACCCGCACATGAAAAGAGGTAAAAGGGCGCCGGAGACATAGGAGTGCCGGATTGGAAAAGCGGACAACGGGAAAATGCTCGGATGCATGAGGCGAACATGTATGCAAAATGAAATGCACATGATGACATGATATGAAATGCATATGATGACATGGCAAAGTGCAACACGCAAGCAAATGACATGGCAAAGACGGCGAATAAGCTGGCGGACACACTGGCGCATCGAATGCAGGGCGTTACATCGGGCGACCTCGCCCCAGCCTCGAAGTCATGAAGACCTCGCCGGCAACTACCGCAACCTCTGCCCGGTCGCAGGGTGCCGCCGGCGGCCGCTGCAGCCAGAGTCGAGGCTCCCTTCACGGACGACGGAGGCGAAGAAAGAAGGAAGACGAATCCAAGACTTAGGAGGCGCAATGACGCGAGCACGAACTCCCGGCAGAGCCCTCGGCGTGGATTCCGTGGGGGAAGACGCACACCTTCGTGACCCGGCGGCGTTGCCGGGCGGCGCTTCGTGGCGCCGCGCCGCCTCCTTCAGGCCACCAATTTGCGCGTACAAGGAAGAGGAAACCACGGTGGCGGCCGCGCGCACCAGGGCATGGGCGCCTCTGGCGGCGCTACTTCCACGACACCGGAGAGCAAGCCGCTTCTTTGGGCGAGCAGGTCAGGATCCTCTTGAGGAGCCTTTCCCTTCTCTTCCCTGGAGAACCGGCGGATCGTAGCCATGGCAACCAGACGAAACGAGAAGGAGGAGAAGCAGAAGGATAGACTGGAAGGGCGCGCGCCATTCCGTACTTATTGCCGGCGAAGGCCAACCGTCGGCCTCCACGATCACCGGTAATCATGACCAACTCTGCATGCAGGGACTTGTCGAATCCGGGTGGTTACCGAGGCATCGTGGGGAAGCAGTGCACACGCGTCCAATCAACCGCCACGCGTCGCCCAAGGCCGCAGGCTGTTAGGGCCCGCGACGCTTCGCACTTGCCCTTTCGCCTCTCTGCTCGGCCAAGTTCGGGCGCGCCGTGGGCCCGGGGGCTACTGTCGGCGTTCTGGGAACAAGGGTCCCCAGACTTGCCTGCCTGCGACCTGCGGCGTGGCTCAAAGGAGGCCCAGGACAGCCCATCTTCATCAACGCAAGCTCAAGACCCTCGCGAGGGTCCAAGCCTCGTGGGGCGGACGACAAGGAGCTTCCTCAAGCACGGCCTCGTCAGGCTGGCTCATGATGAGGCGGAGAGTTCAAGGCAGGGTACCTCGCGAGGTGCCCATGACACAAGCCATGACGACCAAGGGCGCCAGTCGGGCGCCAGCCCGCGCAGCGTCCTCCTTTCCTCTTTGGTGCAAAGGGAGCAAGCGCAGGCGAGAGCATCAAGCAAAGGCATCCGTTTCGGTGCAACAAGACCAAGACCAGCCCCAACGGCTGGAAGGGAGTCATCATGGAGCCCAAGCAGGCGTCATCACCGTGAGCCTTTGGCGGCGAGGACCAACTTTAGTCAGGATAAGTGTACCCGCTGTTCCCCTTCAAAATGGCCAATTGTTGGCGCCCTTCCCGCTCAATATTTGGGAAGAGGCCCAGGGCCTTTGCCTATAAATAGGAGTAGCCACACTCAGAGTAGAGGGATCGAAACGATCGGCATCCAGAGAAAGACAGAGACCCGATCCTCAAGCTAGAGCAACTGAACACCACCTAGCAGTTCATCACACCCACCAAGAACAGACCCTCGCGAGGCTGTTCTTCCTATCTTATTCCTCATCAGCCCAAGAGGCAATCCACCACACCACAAACTAGAGTAGGGTATTACACCATAACGGTGGCCCGAACTAGTATAAATCTCGTGTCTCTTGTGCTGTTCTGTTTAGTATTTAGGTCCCCGCGATTGGGCGAGGTACGAGACGGTGGAGGGTTGGATCTTCGCGCGCACCCCAGTGTTCGAACCTCAAGGGTCTGCCGGAACCTGAAATCCGACAGTTGGCTCCCTTCCCGCTCAATATTTGGGGAGAGGACCAGGGCCTATATAAGTAGAGCTAGCCTCCACCGTAGAACGGGACTACTTCAGAAAACTCATTTAGACACATCTCACCCACATAAGTTCGTCAAGCACAAGAACACCTCAACCTCAGGAGGCTGTTCTTCCCCTTGTATTGTACATCATCAGCCCAAGAGGCAACACAGCACCACCACACTGGAGTAGGGTATTACACCGTAGCAGTGGCCCGAACCAGTATAAATCTTGTGTCTTTGTGTTGCGAGTTCGTCGAGTTCGTCCGCGAGATCTTAGAGAGCTAGGGCGTGAATCGATAGGGGGGAGATCTTCGCGTGCACCCCAGTGTTCGTACCTTGAGGGTTTTGCCGGAACCCGAAATCCGACATTGTCATTTGATGAACGGGATCACATCATTAGGAGAATGATGTGATGGACAAGACCCATCCGGTAGCTTAGCATAATGATCGTTAAGTTTTATTGCTATTGCTTTCTTCATGACTTACACATATTCCTTTGACTATGAGATTATGCAACTCCCAAATACCGGAGGAATACCTTGTCTGCTATCAAACGTCACAACATAAATAGGTGATTGTAAAGATTCTCTAGAGGTATCTCCGAAGGTGTTTCTTGGGTTGGCATAGACCGAGATTAGGATTTGTCACTCCGAGTATCGGAGAGGTATCTTTGGGCCCACTCGGTAATGCACATCATGATAAGCCTTGCAAGCAATGTGACTAATCAGTTAGTTGCGGGACGATGCATTATGGAATGAGTAAAGAGACTTGCCGGTAACGAGATTGAAATAGGTATGAAGATACCGACGATCGAATCTCGGGCAAGTAACATACCGATGACAAAGGGAATAATGTATGTTGTCATTACGGTTTGACCGATAAAGATCTTCGTAGAATATGTAGGAACAAATATGAGCATCCAGGTTACTCTATTGGTTATTGACCGGAGAGGTGCCTCGGTCATGTTTACATAGTTCTCAAACCCGTAGGGTCCGCACGCTTAACGTTCGATGACGATTTTGTATTATATGAGTTATATGATTTGGTGACCGAATGTTGTTCGGAGTCCCGGATGAGATCATGGACACGACGAGGAGTCTCGAAATGGCTGAAAGGTAAAGATTCATATATAGGACGATAGTATTCGGACACCGAAATTGTTTCGGGGGTACCGGGTACGTATTGGGTCACCGGAAGGAGTTTCGGGCACCCCCCCCCCCCCCCGGCAAAGATATGGGCCTTATTGGGCCAAGGGCGGGACAGACCAGCCCCTATGGGGCTGGTGCGCCCCCATATGGGCCAGCCTAAGTGCAAAATGGAAAATGTGAGGAGGAAAGGAAATAAGGGAATAGGATTCCCCCTTCCTTTCCCCTCTCCCCTCTTTCCTTCCCCCCTCCGGAGATAAGGAAAGGGGGAGCCCGAATTGGAGGAGGCCCCCAAGTAGGAATCCTCCTACTTGGGGCGCCCCATGGTTGTACACCTCCCCCTCCCACCTATATATATGTGGGGAGGGGGCGCCTACAACACACAACAAACATTGTTAGCCGTGTGCGGGGCCCCCCTCCACAGTTTACACCTCCGGTCATATTCATGTAGTGCTTAGGTGAAGCCCTACGAGGATCACTTCACCATCACCGTCACCATGCCGTCATGCTAACGGAACTCTCCCTCAACACTTTTCTGGATCAAGAGTTCGAGGGGCGTCATCGAGCTGAACTTGTGCAGAACTCGGAGGTGTCGTACGTTCGGTGCTTGATCGGTTGAATCGAGAAGACGATTGACTACATCAACCGCGTTAAACTAGCGCTTCCGCTTTCGATCTATGAGGTTACGTGGACACACTTCCCCTTCTCGTTGCTATGCATCTCCTAGATAGATCTTGCATGAGCGTAGGATTTTTTTTGAAATTGCATGCTATGTTCCCAAACAGTGGCATCCGAGCCAGGTCTATGCGTAGATGATATGCACGAGTAGAACACAAAGAGTTGTGGGCGATCATACTCATACTGCTTACCAACAACATCTTGTTTTGATTCGGTGGTATTGTTGTATGAAGCGGCACCGGACCAACCTTACATGACCACGTTCATGAGAGATGTTCCACCGACAGACATGCAACTTGTTTTGCATAAAGGTGGTTGGCGGGTGACTGTTTCTCCAATTTTAGTTGAATCGAATTTGACTACGGCCAGTCCTTGTTGAAGGTTAAAACAACAAAATTGACGAAACATCATTGTGGTTTTGATGCGTAGGTAAGAACGGTTCTTGCTAAAAGCCCGTAGCAGCCACGTAAAACTTGCAACAACAAAGTAGAGCACGTCTAACTTGTTTTTGCAGGGCATGTTGTTATGTGATATGGTCAAGACATGATGTGATATACATAATTGTATGAGATGATCATGTTTTCTAAAAGTTATCGGCAACTGGCAGGAGCCTTATGGTTGTCGCTTTATTGTATGAAATGCAATCGCCATGTAAGTCCTTTACTTTATCACTATGTGTTAGCGATAGGTTTAGAAGCAATAGTTGGCGAGACGACAACGACACTACGATGGAGATCAAGGTATCAAGCCGGTGATGATGGAGATCATGACGGTGCTTTGGAGATGGAGATCAAAGGCACACGATGATGATGGCCATATCATGTCACATATTTTGATTGCATGTGATGTTTATCTTTTTTCATCTTATTTTGCTTAGTACGGCGGTAGCATTATAAGATGATCCCTCACTAAATTTTAAGGTATAAGTGTTCTCCCTGAGTATGCACCATTGTGACAATTCATCGTGCCGAGACACCACGTGATGATCGGATGTGATAAGCTCTATGTTCACATACAACCGGTGCAAGACAGTTTTGCACATGCGGAATACTTTGGTTAAACTTGACGAGCCTAGCATGTACAAACATGGCCTCGGAACATTGGAGACCGAAAGGTCGAACGTTAGTCATATAGTAGATATGATCAACATAGAGATGTTCACCATTGAAAACTACTCCATCTCACGTGATGATCGGACATGGTTTAGTTGATATGGATCACGTGATCATTTAGATGACCTGAGGGATGTCTATCCAAGTGGGAATTCTTATGTAATATGATTAATTGGACTTAAATTTATCATGAAATTATTCCTGATAGTATTTGCATATCTATGTTGTAGATCAATAGCTTGCGATGTAGCTCCCCGTTTATTTTTGCTATGTTCCTAGAGAAAAATAAGTTGAAAGATGATAGTAGCAATGATGCAGACTAGGTCCGTGATCTGAGAATTATCCTCATTGCTGCACAGAAGAATTTTGTCCTTGATGCACCACTAGGTGACAGACCTATTGCCGGAGCAGATGCAGACGTTATGAAAGTTTGGCAAGCTCAGTATGATGATTACTTGATAGTTTAGTGCGCCATGATTTACGGCTTAGAACCGGGACTTCAAAAACATTTTGAGTGCCACATAGCATATAAGATGTTCCAAGAGCTGACATTGGTATTTCAGACTCATGCCCGAGTCAAGAGGTATGAGACCTCTAACAAGTACTTTGCCTACAAGATGGAGGAGAATAGCTCAACCAGTGAGCATGTGTTCAGAATGTCTGAGTACTACAATCGACTGAATCAAGTGGGAGTTAGTCTTCCAGATAAGATAGTGATCGACAGAGTTCTCTAGTCACTATCACCAAGTTATTGGAACTTCGTGATGAACTATAATATGCAAGGGATGACGAAAACGATTCTCGAGTTCTTCACGATGCTAAAATCGGCGAAGGTAGAAATCAAGAAAGAGCATCAAATTTTGATGGTTAACAAGACCACTAGTTTCAAGAAAAGGGGAAAAGGAAAATAAAGGGAACTTCAAGAAAGAATGGCAAGCAAGTTACCACTCCCGTGAAGAAACCCAAAGCTAGACCTAAGCCTGAAACTGAGTGCTTCTACTGCAAATGGAATGATCACTGGAAGCGGAACTACCCAAATACTTGGCGGATAAGAAGGATGGCAAAGTGAACAAAGGTATATTTGATATACATGTTATTGATGTGTACTTTACTAGTGTTCATAGTAACCCTAGGGTATTTGATACCAGTTCAGTTGCTACGATTAGTAACTCGAAACAGGAATTGCAAAATGAACAGAGACTAGTCAAGGGCGAGGTGACGATGTGTGTTGAAAGTGATTCCAAGGTTGATAAGATCACCATCGCACACTCCCTACACCTTCAAGATTAGTGTTGGACCAAAATAAATGTTATTTGGTGTTTGCATTGAGCATGAATATGATTGGATCATGTTTATTGCGATACAGTTATTCATTTAAGTCAGAGAATAATTTTTGTTCTGTTTACATGAATAAAACCTTCTATGGTCATACACCCAATGTAAATGGTTTATTGAATCTCGATCGTAGTGATACACATATTCATAATATTGATGCCAAAAGATGCAAAGTTGATAACGATAGTGCAACATATTTGTGGCACTCCCGTTTAGGTCATATTGGTGTAAACTACATAAAGAAACCTCATACAAATGGATTTTTTGGAATCACTTGATTATTAATCATTTGATACTTGTGAATCATGCCTCATGGGCGCGATGACTAAAACTCCGTTCTCCGGAACAATGGAGCGAGCCACTGACTTATTGGAAATAATACATACCGATGTATGTGGTCCGATGAGTGTTGAGGCTCGCGGCGGGTATCGTTATTTTCTGACCTTCACAGATGATTTGATCAGATATGGGTATATCTACTTGACGAAACACATGTCTGAAACATTTGAAAATTTCAAAGAATTTCATAGTGAAGTGGAGAATCATCGTAACAAGAAAATAAAGTTTCTATGATCTGATCGCAGAGGCGAATATTTGAGTTACGAGTTTGGCCTTCATTTAAAACAATGTGGAATAGTTTCAGAACTCACGCCATCTGGAACACCACAACATAATGGTGTGTCCGAACGTCCTAACCGTACTTTATTAGATATGGTGTGATCTATGATGTCTCTTACCGATTTACCACTATCGTTTTGGGGTTATGCATTAGAGAAAGTTGCATTCATGTTAAATAGGGCACCGTCTAAATCCGTTGAGACGACACCGTATGAACTGTGGTTTAGCAAGAAACCTAAGTTGTCGTTTCTTAAAATTTGGGGTTGCAATGCTTATGTAAAAAAGCTTCAGCCTGATAAGCTCGAACCCAAATCGGAGAAGTGCGTCTTCATAGGATACCCAAAAGAAACTGTTGGGTACACCTTCTATCACAGATCCGAAGGCAAGATCTTTGTTGCTAAGAATGGATCCTTTATAGAGAAGGAGTTTCTCTCGAAATAAGTGAGTGGGAGGAAAGTAGAACTTGATGAGGTAATTGTACCTTCTCTCGAATTGGAAAGTAGTTCATCACGGAAAACCGTTTCTGTGATGCCTGCACCAACTAGTGAGGAAGCTAATGATAATGATCATGAAACTTCGGATCAAGTTACTAGTAAACCTCGTAGGTCAACCAAAGCATGTTCCGCACCAGAGTGGTATGGTAATCCTGTTCTGGAAGTCATTTTACTAGACGAGCCCAGATTCTGATAAATGGCTTGAGGCCATGAAATCTGAGATAGGATCCATGTATGAGAACAAAGTATGGACTTTGATTGACTTGCCCGATGATCGGCGAGCCATTGTAAATAAATGGATCTTCGAGAGGAAGACGGACGCTGATAGTAGTGTTACTATCTACAAAGCTCGAATTGTCGCAAAAGGTTTTCGACATGTTCAAGGTGTTGACTATGATGAGATTTTCTCACTCGTATCGATGCTTAAAGTCTGTCCGAATGATGTTAGCAATTGTTGCATTTTATGAAATCTGGAAAATGGATGTCAAAATTGCATTCCTTAATGGATTTATTAAAGAAGAGTTGTATATGATGCAACGATAAGGTTTTCTTAATCCTAAAGTGCTAACAAAGTGTGCAAACTCCAGCGATCCATCTATGGACTGGTGCAAGCATCTCGCAGTTGGAATATGTGCTTTGATGAATTGATCAAAGCATATAGTTTTATACAGACTTGCAGTGAAACCTTTATTTACAAGAAAGTGACTGGGAGCACTACAGCCTTTCTGATAAGTATATGTGAATGACATATTGTTGATCGGAAATGATGTAGAATTTTCTTGAAAGCATAAAGGGGTGTTTGAAAGGAGTTTTTCCAAGAAAGACCTCGGTGAAGCTACTTAAATATTGAGCATCAAGATTTATAAAGATAGATCAAGACGTTTGATAAGACTTTCAATGATTACATACCATGATAATATATTGAATGAGTTCAAGATGGATCAGTCAAAGAAGGGGTTCTTGCATGTGTTACATGGTGTGAAGTTGAGTAAGACTCGAAACCCGACCACGGCAGAATATATAGAGAGAATGAAAGTCATTCCCTATGCCTCAGTCATAGGTTCTGTAAAGTATGCCATGTTGTGTACCAGACCTGTTGTGCGCCTTGCCATGAGTTTGGCAAGGGGGTACAATAGTGATCCAGGAGTAGATCACTGGACAACGGTCAAAATTATCCTTAGGTACCTAAAGAGGACTAAGGAAATGTTCCTCAGTTATGGAGGTGATAAAGAGTTCATCGTAAAGATTTACGTCGATGAAAGCTTTGACACCGACCTGGATGACTCTGAGTCTTGATCTAGATACATATTGAAAGTGGGAGCAATTAGCTAGAGTAGCTCCATGCTGAGCATTGTAGACATAGAACTTTGCAAAATACATACGGATCTGAATGTGGCAGACCCGTTGACTAAACTTCTCTCACAAGCAAGACATGATCACACCTTAGTGCTCTTTGAGTGTTAATCACATAGTGATGTGAACTAGATTATTGACTCTAGTAAACCCTTTGGGTGTTGGTCACATGGCAATGTGAACTATGGGTGTTAATCACATAAAGATGTGAACTATTGGTGTTAAATCACATGACGATGAGAACTAGATTATTGACTCTAGTGCAAGTGGGAGATTGAAGGAAATATGCCCTAGAGGCAATAATAAGGTTCTTATTTATATTTTCCTTATATCATGATAAATGTTTATTATTCATGCTATAATTGTATTAACCGGAAACTTGATACATGTGTTGATACATAGACAAAAAACATTGCCCTAGTATGCCTCTACTAGACTAGCTCGCTAATCAAAGATGGTTAAGTTTCCTAACCATTGTCATTTGATGAACGGGATCACATCATTAGGAGAATGATGTGATGGACAAGACCCATCCGTTAGCTTAGCATAACGATCGTTAAGTTTTATTGCTATTGCTTTCTTCATGACTTATACATATTCCTTTGACTATGAGATTATGAAACTCCCGAATAACAGAGGAATACCTTGTGTGCTATCAAACGTCACAACGTAAATAGGCGATTATAAAGATGCTCTACAGCTATCTCTAAAGGTGTTTGTTGGGTTGGTATAGATCAAGATTAGGATTTGTCACTCCGAGTATCGGAGAGGTATCTCTGGGCCCTCTCGGTAATCCACATCATGATAAGCCTTGCAAGCAATGTGACTAATGATTTAGTTGTGGTATGATGCATTACGGAACAAGTAAAGAGACTTTCCAGTAACGAGATTGAACTAGGTATGAAGATACGAACGACCGAATCTCGGGCAAGTAAGATACTGATGACAAAGGGAATAATGTATGTTGTCACTATGGTTTGACCGATAAAGATCTTCGTAGAATATGTAGGAACAAATATGAGCATCCAGGGTCATGTCAACATAGTTCTCGAACCCGTAGGGTCCGCACGCTTAACGTTCGATGACGATTTTGTATTATATGAGTTATATGATTTGGTGACCGAATGTTGTTCGGAGTCCCTGATGAGATCATGGACATGACGAGGAGTCTCGACATGGTTGAGAGGTAAAGATTCATATATAGGACGATAGTATTCGGACACCAAAATTGTTTCGGGGCTACCGGGTACGTATTGGGTCACCGGAAGGAGTTTCGCAACCCCGGCAAAGATATGGGCCTTATTGGGCCAAGGGCGGGACAGACCAGCCCCTAAGGGGCTGGTGCGCCCCCATATGGGCCGGCCTAAGTGGAGAAAGGAAAAGGGGAGGAGGAAAGGAAATAAAGGGAATAGGATTCCCCTTCCTTTCCTGTCTCCCCTATTTCCTTCCCCCCTCCGGAGATAAGGAAAGGGGGAGGCCGAATTGGAGGAGGCCCCCAACTAGGATTCCTCCTACTTGGGGCACCCCATGGCTGTCCCCCTCCCCCTCCCACCTATATATATGTGGGGAGGGGGCGCCTATAACACACAACAAACATTGTTAGCCATGTGCGGTGCCCCCCTACACAGTTTATGCCTCCGGTCATATTCATGTAGTGCTTAGGCGAAGCCCTGCGAGGATCACTTCACCGTCACCACACCGTCATGCTGACGGAACTCTCCCTCGACACTTTGCTGGATCAAGATTTCAAGGGACATCATCGACCTGAACGTGTGCAGAACTCGGAGGTGCCGTACGTTCGGTGCTTGATCGGTTGAACCAAGAAGACGTTTGACTACATCAACCACGTTAAGCTAACGTTTCCGCTTTCGGTCTACGAGGGTACGTGGACACACTCTCCCCTTCTCGTTGCTATGCATCTCCTAGATAGATCTTGCATGAGCATATGATTTTTTTTGAAATTGCATGCTACGTTCCCCAACATTAATATCCCTTAGTTTCCAATAGGACCCCGCTGCCACGGGAGGGTAGGACAAAAGATGTCATGCAAGTTCTTTCCATAAGCACGTATGACTATTTACGAAATACATGCCTAAATTATATTGACGAACTGGAGCTAGTGCCGTATCGCCCTAGGTTATAACTGTCTCATGATGAATATCATACAACAAGTCAGCGATCCAATGCCTACAAATTTATCTTATATTGTTCTTGCTAAATTACTACTGCTATCATCACTGCTACACTTGCTACAAAATTACTGCTATCACTGTTACCGTTGTTGTTGTTACTATTATGAAAACTATCATGCTAATTTGCTACTGATCACTTTGCTGCAGATAGTTAATCTCCAGGTGTGGTTGAATTGAAAACTCAGCTGCTAATACCTTCAAATATTCTTTGCCTCCCCTTGTGTCGAATCTATAAATTTGGGTTGAATACTCTACCCTCGAAAACTGTTGCGATCCCCTATACTTGTGGGTTATCAAGACCTTTTTGGCGTCGTTGCCGGGGAGCATAGCTATATTTGTTGAGTCACTGGGGATTATTATCATATTATCACTATGAAGAATTTGAAGGATGCTAAAACTAAGATATTTCCCGCAAAGACGAGGGGAGGTAAGGAACTGCCATCCAGTTCTGCTTTAGATTCACCTTCTATTATAAGTAAACTTGCAACACCAACACATGCTATTAATTCTGATATGGCGCAAGTTATTGATGATGCTACTTTTGCTATGGATAATGCTTATGATGATGCTAGTACCTTGCTTGATAATGATGATGTTCCACTTGGTGACTTTCTTGATGAACAAATTGCTAGAGTAATACAACATGATGTTGTTGAATCTGATGATGAGCTTGAAACTGGAACTCCTGAAACACCTGCTAGAACTAGCCCTCCTAGATATGAATTTCCTAAGGTACCAGAAGGTTATGTTATGAATGAGGAGACAACGAGAGATATTCTTGCTTATAAGGATAGAGATGATCTAGAGAAACTATTATGCGGGTATAGAGAAAAATCTCTGAATGCTAGAATGAAATATGATCCTAAGTTTGCTACTTCACCAATCTTTATATTGATGATAAGGATTATGAATTCTCTATCGACCCAAAGTTAATTATTTTAGTTGAATCTGATCCTTTCCATGGTTATGAAACTAATCTGGCACATCTTACTAAGTTGAATGACATAGCCACCCTTTTGCTCATGATGAGAAAACTCACTATTACTTTATTCTCAAATTATTTCCGTTCTCATTAAAGGGTGATGATAAAGCTTGGTACAATACTCTTGCTCCAGGTTGTGTGCGTAGTCCCCAGGATATGAGCTATTACTTCTCTAAAAAATATTTCCCTGCTCATAAGAAACAAGCTGCTTTACAGGAAATATTTAAGTTTGTTCAAATTAAAGAAGAGAGTCTCTCACAAGCTTGGGGGAGGCTTTGCCAGTTATTTAATGCTTTGCCTGATCATCCTCTTGAGAAAAATGAAATACTTGATATCATCTATAATGGACTAACCGATGCTTCTAGGGTTTTCCTAGATAGTTGTGCTGGTGGTGTTTTCAGGGAACGAACTGTTAGGCAAGCTGAAGAATGATTGAATAACATATTGAAAAATTATGATGATTGGACTCTTCCTGTACCACCGGTTAAACCCACTACGAAGAAGAGGGGTATATTATATCTCAGTCCCAAAGATATGCAAGAGGCAAAGATATCTATGAAGGAAAAAGGTATTAAAGTTGAGGACGTTAAATGTTTTCCTCATATTGAAGAAATACATGAGCTTAATACACCACCAATGCCTAAGGTGGTAGAGGTAAATTCTCTAATGAAGTTCAGTGATAATGACAATCCTCACAATATGCATCCTAGCCAATGGCTTTATGCGTTTGAAAACTATATTAGAAAACAAGATCACTTCAATGCAAATGTTATGAAACGATTGAAATATAATTCTGATATGGTTGCTCGCTTGAGTGACTTGTTATTTAAAATCTCAAATGAAGTTAGAGGTGTTGGAAAGCATGCTTCAATGGTTCAAACTCAGTTAGAACAAGTTGCTAAATCTCAAAGAGAATTGCTTGATGAAATGAATAATAATATACATGACTTTGCTGTTAGAGTTGCAACTAAAGGAGGTAAAATGACTCAGGAACCACTTTATCCTGAGGGAGACCCAAAAAGAATTGAACAATATTCACCAAGAAATAACACTGATGCACCTAGTCCTTCTAGAAAAAACAAGAAGAAAAATGATAGGACTTTGCATGCCTCTAGTGAAACTGAAATAGAAAAACCTCGTGATAATGATAATGAAACTTCTATCTCGATCTTTGAAACTTCGATGCGGTAATGAACACTCACCTGGTGATAATGAAAAACATAATGATGAGGTTCATGAAGATAGTCAACCAAACAAGGAAAAAGAACCGGACAATGATGTTGAGATAGAACCACCTGTTGATCATGATAACCCACAACCTAAAAATAAAAGGTATGATAAAAGAGACTTCATTGCCAGAAAACACGGTAAAGAAAGATAACCATGGTTTCAAAGACCTATGCCTTTTCCACCCTAGTCAACTAAAAAGAAAGATGATGAAGAATTTGAACGCTTTGCTGAAATGCTGAGGCTAGTCTTTTTGCGTACTCGCTTGACTGAGATCTTGAAAATGCCTCATTATGCAAAGTATATGAAAGACATCATCACCAATAAGAGAAAAATATCAGAAGTTGAAATCTCCACTATTCTGGCTAATTATACTTTTAAAGATGGAGTACCTAAAAAACTTGGAGATCCGGGAATACCAACTATACCTCGCTCTATCAAACAGAATTATGTGAAAACTGCTTTATGTGATTTAGGAGCTGGTGTTAGTGTTATGCCTTTCTGTTTATATAAAAGACCTGATTTGAATAAACTCACACCTACTGAGATATCTTTGCAAATGGCTGATAAATCAAATGCCATACCTATCGATATTTGTGAGGATGTGCCCGTTGTTGTTGGTAATGTTACTATTTTGACTGACTTTGTTATACTTGAGATACCCGAGGACGACAACATGTCGATTATCCTTGGTAGACCCTTCTTGAATACTGCATGGGCTGTTATTGATTGCAATAAAGGCAAGGTCACTTTTCATATCAATGGTAATGAGCATACGATGCACTTTCCGAAGAAACAATTCCAAGTGAATGGTATCAATGTTATTGAAAAATCTCCGACAATCACTATTGGAAGTTTTCAAAAAGAAATATGAAATGCTTATTGTTGGGGACATTCATATCCCCGTTGAGGTAACTTAGTGATTTACGAAATTTCTTTGGTTTCATGCTAATCGAAAGTGGTTGTTAATAAGACTTGATCAACCTTATTAATGGATCATTTTTTAGAGGTATGAAGTTGATGAATTTCCCTACTTTTTGTTTTCTGTTATTATTAGTTAAATAAAATAAAATGCCATATTTTGTCAGTTTCTTGAATTGCCTGTGCAATAAAAAAATGACCCAAAAATAAAGTTCTCAGAATGCTCTGAAAATTTAATATGATTTTTTTCTGAATATTTCTGAATTTATGGTGCAAATAACATCAGAGGGAGGTGCACCAGGTGGGCACAACCCGCGCCCTGGTGGGTTGTGGTCCCCATGTGGGCCTCCTCACTTATCTCTTCACACCACATCATCACTTACCTCCAGAAAAAAATTCTCCATTGCTCTCTCTCCCGTGTTCTTGCTCTCAAACCCGCGGATTTCGATCGCTTTGCTCGAAGCTCCATTTCTGAAACTGTTTCGGGGGATTGTCGCCTGGTATGTGACTCCACCATTTGTCCAATTAGTTTTTATTTTAGTGGTTTATATTTTGAATAATTAGCTACTCTTGGTGTTGTTGTAGATGAGCTTGCATGTTGAATTCTTAGAGTTCTAAGTAGTTTGAATGCTTGCTATGGCCTCTATGTATCCCTATGAGTAGTTGTTACCAATTTTGTGAAGTTTTGTTGAGAAAAATTGATGGACTAAAAATTTCAGATTTTTTTTCATAGGAAAAGGATGAATATCTTTAGGAAGTTTGCCACTAAGAAGAACTCCAAGGGTGTTATTGGGGAGTCTTCTGACAGTGATCTCCATCCTTGGAGGTTGGCGGAGGTACGGCCGTGCGAATGGCCGCACACCCAGTTCATGGAAGAGGCTGGAATCCTTCAGGAGTTCACACAATATGCTGCTAATGCCGGGTTCATGGAAGAGGCTGGAATCCTTCAGGAGTTCACACAATATGCTGCTAATGCCGGCCTCACCGACTTCATTGCAGCTGAATGTGAATAGTATCATCTCCTCACAAACATCTTTGTTCAAAGTTTTACTTTCCTTTCTAGGAATAATCCTCCTGAAGTACGATTTGATTTATATGCTGAAACCCATCAGATACCACTTACTAAGTTTTGTAACATATGCATGATCCCTTCTGATGGGAGTTTAGTTGAGCCTAGGCCAGCAGAGTTTGAGGCCTTTTATCACACCTTGACAGTGGGAGATGAGAGAGGGTGTCAGCTATCACTATCGTTGGCTTGCATTTTCCGTCATTCATTACTTTGCTCTTTTCATTGCAAAATGCTTGCTTGCTAGAGAGAAGGTAGGTGCACTCAGTTCACCATACCTTGTTGTTTCACGTCGTGCACTAGCGGGCGACAACACTTATAGCTTGGGAGCTATTGTGGCACGTCACCTCCACATTAATAAGCCCAAGGGTAAGATACATGCTGCGAGTTTCGCTACTCGTTTGGCGGCTCACTTTAATTTTGAGATATGCCCTCATGGTTACCCCCTGACCAAGGTTTACCTAGACCGCACAGCCATGGATCACCACCATTTCACTGATAACAATTCTCCTAGCATTCCTATCCCTTATAACCTAGTTTTAGCATTGAAACTCATGATATTATACCATTGCCTGCTCCTCCTTTGTTTGATTCTGTTGCCAAGGCAGATATAGGATTTTGCATGCAGACATCATCGCCTACCGGAGCGTTCAGGCTGCTGCGGAGGCAGCGGAGGAGCCTCAGCAGTAGGATGAATGGATGCCCGCTCCTCCGCACCCCGACTACTATCTAGGCTACTGACTGTTTACCAAGTTAGGCCAAAAGCCTAATCTTGGGGGAGTACGTGTTTCTCACCGACATTACATTCATGTACACATACTTCATTCCATTTGTCGGTGTTCACACTTTTTCATTGTATCATCCATGTTTAGATTTAGTATCTTGCTTTCATCTTGTGTGTTTGAAAACCCTTGGAAAACCCAAAAATATAGTTGTAGTTAGTTTAATTTCTATGCATGCTTAGTAGTAATATTAAAAAAGAAAACCCAAAAAGATTTCCTTGTTCTTCTTTTGCTTGTTGGGAGCTTTCCCATGTAAATAGTTTTTCTTGGTTTTGCTTTTCCCTTTTATTTGCTTGTTCAAGAAAACCAAAAACTCCAAAAATATTTTAGCGTGTTTCTCTAAATTTCTTTTCTTTTTATTCGAGTTGTACCAAGGAGAACACCATGATGAAAATGTTGAGTGGCTTTCATATGAATAATTGTTGAACTAATAAAGAGCTCATTTTACCTTTTCTTCTCCTGTTGAATAAAATATTTGCAGATTCTAGCTTAGTCCACGGCACTCTTACACTATTATTATTTTCATATCGTTCGGTCGTGCAAGTGAAAGGCAATAATGACAACATTCGATGAACTGGTCATGGAAGAGAGAAACTGGTATGAACTCGACTTGTTCTGTTTGTGTAAATATGTTTGACCTAGTATTCATGATTCAGCCCATTATGACTAAACATGTTTGCAATGACAATTAGAGATTATAGTTTCTCATGCCATTCATAAGTAGCTGGGAGTGGATAATGATTTATCTTGGCTATCAACATTGCGTTAAAATGATTGTTATGTAGTATGATGATATGGTATCCTCCTCTGAATGTTCGAGTGGCTTGACTTGGCACAAGTTCAAGCATGTAGTTGAATCAAAACCAACATAGCCTCTATGATATTTATGTTCATGGTGTTCATATCCTACTCATGCTAGTGTCCAATGTTACTTATGCATAATGCATGTTCATGATCGTTGTTGCTCTCTAGCTGGCCGCTTCTCAAACTAATTGCTAGCCTTCGCCTGTACTAAGTGGAAATTCCGCTTGTACATCAAAAACCTTGAACCCAAAAGTTATTCCAGATAAGTCCACCATACCCACCTACATGCGGTATTACCTTGCCGTCCTAAGTAAATTTGCACGTGCCACCTCTAAAAACTTCTAAATAAATATCCTTTTTGTGTGCCTGGATCATTCATGGAACGACAGGAGGTGGTCAGTATCTTCCGTGCTAAGCGGGTTATTCTCAGGTCAAGTGTTTATTTACTCGCCATCGCACGAGAAAATGGCGGTAATAGGGATTCCCAGTCCCGAACTAAAAAATGCAAATAATTAAACAAAACTCCGCCAGGACTGTTGTTGGTTTGGATGGCACCCGTTGTTTCGCACAAGCCGTGGAATGTGATTGTTGGTGGAGGGGGAGTAAACCTTTACTTTTATCGCTCGGGAACCGCCACTAGCATGCTTAGTGATATTTCTCCAACGTATCTATAATTTTTATTGTTCCATGCTATTATATTATCTTGTTTTGGATGTTCAATGGGCTTTATTATAAACTTTTATATTATTTTTTGGACCAACCTATTAACCGGAGGCCCAGCCCAAATTGATGTTTTTTGACTATTTCAGTGTTTCGAAGGAAAGGAGTATCAAACGGAGTCCAAACGGAATGAAACCTTCGGCAACGTAATTTTGGAACAAACGTGATCCAGAGGACTTGGAGTGGACGTCAAGAAATCAACAAGGAGGCCACGAGGCAGGGAGGCGCGCCTGCCCCCTGGGCGTGCCCCCCACCCACGTGGGCCCCTTGTAGCTCTCCTGACCAACCTCTTTCGCCTATATATACTCATATACCCTGGAAACATCAGACGAGGACCCAAAACCCTATTTCCACTGCCGCAACTCTCTGTACCCGTGAGATCCCATCTTGGGGCCTTTTCCGGCGCTCCGTCGGAGGGGGCATTGATCACGGAGGGCTTCTACGTCAACACCATAGCCTCTCCGATTATGTGTGAGTACTTTACCTCAGACCTTCGTGTCCATAGTTATTAGCTAGATGGATTCTTCTCTCTCTTTGGATCTCAATACAAAGTTCCCCTAAATTCTCTTGGAGATCTGTTCGATGTAATCTTCTTTTTTGGTGTGTTTGTCGAGATCCGATGAATTGTGGATTTATGATCAAGATTATCTATGGACAATATTTGAATATTCTCTGAATTCTTTTATGTATGATTGGTTATCTTTGCAAGTCTCTTCGAATTATCAGTTTGGTTTGGCCTACTAGATTGATGTAGCGACCCGACCCGAATGGATCAAGTCGCTGTGCTTAGTGTCATCCCTGGATCGGTATGCTGACACACACAGTACTCGAAGGATTTATAACAGAGGTAAATCACATGTATAAAGTAACGTAAATACTATTACCTCGATCCAAAATATAGCGGAAGCAACAAGGTTGTGGATTCCCATCAACACCAACGGCAAAGTTGAGTATAGGAAATCGTAACCCTAACGTATCACTTACTGTAAATGCGAAAAGTCTCGCAACATGAAAAGTTGCAGCCGAAACGGTCAAGACATGGAATATGCTGGCAATGTAACACATAGAGAGTAATGAAGGAATAAGCTATACTACATGCATATATGGCTGGTGGAAAGCTCTATGGTTAGAGTTTTTGCGAAAAGCCAAATTTTCCCTACTGCAAAGGAATAAATTTATTTAACTATCATGGTGGTTGTTAAACATTGAGAATGGTTGACAGCATCCTCAATCCCAATTAAAAAGTACTCATTAAATCCAAACGAATTATATTACGTAACGTGTTGAGATCAACAGGATAATCCAAATACTAGATACTCAAGATTTTCCATAACCGGGGACACGGCTAATCATGATTAGTTTATACACTCTGAAGAGGTTTGCACACTTTTCCCCACAAGACTCGATCGCCTCCGTTTGGTTTCTCGTCTTTGCAGGTGTTTGAGAAACGGATGACCGAGACATAGTCTTTCAGAAGCGCTAGCACCTTACGACGGGTAGACCGGTACACCTACATCCCCTACATCTACTAGTCCACCACTATAAGAGTTCGCACGACTTACTCAACTATGCCAGAGCTCATAATGGCTTGTGGCTGCACAAGGAAGTTACTAGTCTGAATAATCTCATGATCCCTTTGAGCCTGGGTGGCGGTCCGAAGAAATACAGACAATCACTGGATACCCCAGGTGCCTCAATCCACCCAGATGTGTGTTTAAGTTGCCACCTTAAATAAACCATTAATTTAACAATCTCACATCTGTCATGGATACACTCACCCAATCCACGTCTACTTGCATAGCATGGCATAATAAGCAAACGTAGAAGTAACTCCCAAAGGTTTGATAATAAAACAGGTAATAGGTACTACCTCATCTACTTCCCATCCCACAATTTAATTAGATCATAATCATGCAAGTGTTTGAGGAATAGATCTAATGCATAAAACTGGGTAGTAGAAAAAGCATGATCAAGTGTTACTTGCCTGCAAAGTTGATGAAGATGAATCACACTCAAAACTTGATAGCTCTACTCGTCACACTCCGGTCAATCTATCGTAATCAAGCAATAGTAACCACACATAAGCAATCACTCAAAAGATCGGAAAGAACGAAGAAAACAATTCGGAACGTCAAAACCAAATCAAATAACTCTTGCAGCATAAAACAATTTCTAACAGTACCAAAACTATGTGTATTTGGCCTTATCAGAAAGTTTAGGTCAAGAGCTTCGATTTGCAAAAAGAATCAACTAAATCGAGATTCTGAAACTCAAGTTATGATCAAACAAAGTTTGAATTCAAATCTGATCTAATTCAAATTTTAAACTTTCAAAAACATATTTAAGTTGGATTACTGGATAGAGGGGATCATAATGAAGAAGTGGGCGTTGGTTTCGCTGAATTCCGACTTACGAGTAAAAAGTAATGATCGATTGAAGTACAGGGACTAATCTGTGAAGAAAAGTATCACGAATAGGTCCCTGGCGTATATCTAAATAGTGAACGTTCGCTACCGAACACTAACGAACGAAAATTGTTCGCTAAGGAGGTCTAAACAATGAACGCTCACTATATAAACTAACCAAAATAAAAAAACGGGTTTTAAACAAAACCGAAACCCTAAAAAAACCGATCTTTAAAGAAAAGAACCGGTTTATGATACCGTTCCAAGGGCGGTTTGGCGAAGAAAAAGCGACGGCAATGTAGGTCGAATTCCGAAGTCTGGCGAGGCGGCGTGAACTCGGCGAACTCGGGGCGGTGTCTCCTGACGAGGAGGGCAACGGGGGGCTGGAGGGGCGGCCTGGCGAGGCGAGGAGGATGGCGTTGGCGGTGGTCCCATGGGCGGGATTGAGCGAGGCGGGCGGCGGTGGATCTCGGCCAAGCGGCAAAAGGGCGGCGGCGGCGGAGAGCGAGAGAGAGGAACGGCCGGGGCCTCGGGTTTTATAGGAGAGGGCGGCTTGGCGTGCGGGAGGCGAGAGGAGACCGGCTGCACAGACGCCGAGGCGGCGTGGCAAGTCGTGGTGGCGGTCTCAGCGGGCTCAGAGGCGAGCTGGGCATCGGTGGCCTCTGGCTGGGCCGAAGGCCAAAGGCCGGTCTTGGCGAGGCAGTGCTCGGTGGCAACCTCGGCCTGGGCCGGGCCTACTGCTCGGTCGGCTTCGCCAATTTTTTTAACATGACATAAATAAAAAGTAATAAAACAAAAGAAATAAAATTCTATATATGCATATTATATATCACAATTTTCAGAAAAAGATTTCTTACAACATGGAAATTATTCTAGCTTTAAATAAAATACACACAAATTCAAATAAAGAAAAGAGTGCTTCAGCTCTAATAAAATCCAATTAAATCATTTTAAAAATACTAAAATGAGTCCAAATTTATTTATCTCCAATTTTCTGATGTAGGGAATCATGTTACGCTATTTTCCATATATTTTATTTTTGGAGAAAAATAATTTGAATAAAACTCAATTAACTCCAAATTGAAAATAAATTCAAAAGAACTTTGAATTTAATTCTTTGAAACTCCCAACTCATTTCATATGTTTTGAAGAAGTCATTTTATCTTCGCTCGTGAAAATCATTGAGTTGCTTAAGGTTTCAGAATTGGAAATATTCTCAAATGAAGTTCAAATATTTTCAACACCCCTTGTCATTTAAATAAATGGAAGAAGTCATGTCATCTTCTCTCCAGGGTTTTGTGATGAAAAGAATTTGAATTCCCGAAGTTCATAACAGCAAAATGAAAGTTTGGGAAAGTCCTTGTATTCCCTCTCATTTAACTTTCAAAAGTTTCGAATTCACTCACTTTCAGTCAATCAATCAAACAATCAATCAAATCTATCTATTGGTTTATAACATTCCAAAATTTAGAATTTTGGGATGTTACAAACTACCACCCTTAAAATGAATCTCGTCCTCGAGATTCGGAGAGGCTAGCAAGAAATAGGTTAGGGTTTGGGGGTCTTCTCAAATATCCATCGATCATCACAGGGGGTCTGGGGTGCTACCACCCTTAGAAGCATGGTTACGGTTCCATCAAAACTCCTATACTCCATCCTTATTGTTGACAGTGTCGGTCTTCTCAGATCTTAAGGATAATTCCTTCTCTAGGCTCCTCCGGTAGTGGCATAACCTTTTTCCTCAATTCTTCTGTCCTTTCATCTTGGTAAGGTTATTCCGAGACTGGGTCTTCTTAGCTGACGGGTCTGGCGCCAATTCTAAACAACTATCGATATCTCATGGTGGTCAACAATTTATGGTTTGTCTGCCAAAACGGGTGCAGGTTGAACCTCACCGTATGACCTACGATTGGCAACAATCGCCTTGTACAATGGAAAATACTTATACCATTCTAAGGTTTAGACAGGGTTTTGATCGTCAGTCTCTCTACTATAGGTAAGTCACTCAGATTTACCATTCCATATAGCAAAGCGAATAATAAGAGTAAGTCGGTATGGTGATCAATCCATCCCGCACCCAAATCATTACCTTGTACATGGTTTAGCGAATCTCGCATTCTAACACTCGGTCATCCTCATAAGCATTGCAGAATTTCTCTTGTCGACGAACCAAGTTCGGAAAATCCATTGATTCTGCAAGCCAAACAAAACAACTATCGTTCCTTAACAACTCTCAGGTTTTTGCGTAACCTCCTATAGAATCGTCGGTCGATACAATCGTAACTTCTTCCAGGGTTTTTCCTTCAGCAGGAATGTGCTTGCTTCTTGGCAGGTCCTGGGCCCTGTGGGTTATGGCCCATCTCTTCACTTGTAGTCCTTGAACACATCATCGGGGCAGCTGATCGTTATTCCAGCTTCCAACTTCCTAGTATACTTAAAATCCATCCAATAGTATTGTCTCCCTTCCTTATGTTGGCACCAAACTAGGACATGATTACTCAGACTCATCATGGGATTTCCATTGATCCATATTTCCAACTTCATACCTCCTTTATATCCAATAGTAAATTCATCTCTTTATCCTCATGGGATATCCCACATATCGAGATAAAAACTTATACTTAAGAAGTCCATACTCCACTTCATGGAACATCATTATCCTTTCCAGGGTCAAGCGTCTTTACAGGTTAATTTTGGCCATCTCTGCATGGCACTTCTTCAACTGGGAAACGTGAAACACATCATAAACTCCTGACAGTCCTTCGGGTGACTCCAATTTGTTAGCCAATTCTCCCATACGTTCCAAACTCGGTATGGTCCTACAATCTCGGGGCTAACTTTCCCTTAACTCCAAATCGATTAACTCCTCACAGAGGGGCACACGAAGGCATGCTCTGTCTCCAATTTCATATACTACCTCCTTGCGTCTGCATAATTATTCTGCTCGGTGAGCTACCTTCAGTCTATCTCGAATCCACTTAACATTATCTTCTGACTCCTTGATCACACTTGGTCCAAACAACTGACGGTCTCCAACTTCATCCCGTATCAACGGTGTCTGGCTCCTTCTCCCATACAAAGCTTAAAAGGGGCCATCTTCAAACTGGCTGGGTAACTGTTGTTGTATGAGAACTCCGCGTAAGGTAGATTATCATCACTACTAGATCCATAATTCTAGCGCACACGCTCTCAACATGTCCTCCCAGATCGATTGACTCTCTTGATTTATCCATCCGTCATGCGGATGATCCGTCTGCGGATGAAGGCTGTCTTGAACTCTAGCCTAGTACCCAAAGTCCGTGCGGTGATTCCAAAACTTTGAGGTAAACTGTGTTCCTCTCACGATGGTCCTCGGAACTCCATGCAGACATACGATCCTTGTCAAATATATCTTGGCCAACTTCGCACTTGCATAGGTGGTTTTCACTGGGATAAAGCGAGCCACTTTGGTCAAGTGAATCAACTACTACCCAGATAGAATCATATCCCGTTCGGGTTCTGGGAATCCGGTAATGAAATCCATGCCAAGCTTATCCCACTTCCATTCGGGTATCTGCATAGGCTGTAGTAATCTTGCTGGCTTCTGATGCTCTGCCTTTACTCTCTGGCATACATCACCTACGACTACATACTCGCAATATCCTTCTTCATACCATCCACCGTAAACGCTCCTTCAAATCCAAATACATCTTGGTGTTTCTAGGGCGAATCGGGTATGGTGAGTCATGAGCCTCTGAAGTATTAACTTCCCCGATCTTTGCATTATTGGGTACATGTACACGATCCTTGAACCATAGGGTGTCGTGCTCATCCTTACGAAAACCTTCGGCCTTTCCGTTGCATCATCCTCTCTTTTATCTCAGCAATCTCTTTGGCATCCGTCTGAGCTTCACGGATCTTTTCCAACAATGTAGACTGAACTTCCATTACTGCAACGAAACCTTTGGGAACAATCTCCAACTAAAGTTCCCTGAGATCCTCGGCTAACTCCTTTGGTAATCCTCCGATTATGAGGGTATTCATCCTTATTTTCTTTATGGTTGTGTCCTATTTCTCCACAAAGCTTGCATGCACAAGGTTTCTTCATATCATTTCCATAAGGCTTCAATTTCTGGGACACAAACCAAGACTTTAGCAAAGTCAACTTAAATTCCTTCCAACTGGTTACTCCTTGCAATCCATTGATGGTTTGGTTCATCCTCCACCAAATAGCAGCACCTCTTTCAAAGCATTGAAGAGTATGTTGGGTCATATCCTTTCCGGCTATAGGGTTATTCTCCATATGATCCTGCATGTTCTGAATCCATCGGTCTATCTCCAATTGACTCATTGGTCCAGAAAATACAAGCTCATCTCCATTCTTCCTCTAACGGGTCCATGGGTTTGGGGTGGGATAAGAGAGATCGAGAGGGATGCACACAATACAAACAAAAGTTTTGAAAGACAGATTTTAGTTGTGGCTGTCGGAAAAACAACAAACAAATGACAGCTCACAAACGTCGCATCTAACGCAGGTATGTAATAGGGGTTTGGTCTTCTAAAGGTCAATAGATCTTCAACATCATCAAACTCTTCCAGTCTTGTTCATGCCTCCAATGGCTTCTTCCGATCATGATTGTCCTGCTGAAGTTCTTTTGCCAGATCATCTTTGTTGACGTGAAGTCTCTCTCGACGTCCTTTAATATTTCTGGAGTTACGTTCCAACTTCTGGATTTCATCAACCTCGGCATAAACCATGATCCTAATGTCCTTCAGTTCATGACGAATCTCTGGTATCTCAAGGTTTAGCTCCTCCGGCGTGTCTACTTTCGACTTTTTGGGACATGAGTTTTTCACCAACTTGCCTCCTTGTCAAATATAGCTTCCTCGCAAGTCCATCTTAAAATCCTTGATGTAACACTCCGGATCCCGGTGTTACATCGCCTAAGGTTAAAACTTCACCTCTTGCTGATAGGTGCTCCATCAGCCTTCTACCATCCAATCCTTCCATGCATCTGCACGCTTAACTCCGCATGGTGACAATAGCATAGGCGGTCAATAACACCATGGTTAGCCATGTCTATGCCCATGTTACTGCCATGAGCTTTCATTCCATAATTGATATCTCCTGCCTTAGGGTTTTCTTAACAAAAACTTTGAGTTTTTAACTCGCCATGCTCCGGTCTTTCTCCGATACACCTTGATCTCGGGTATTGACAACTTCCATAGTCTGCCAAGTTGCATAAGGGGTGCCTTCCTAGGTCATACAAATCCGGAAATTCTTCAAATCCTTCAAATTCTCCTAGTCTTCGTAGTCTTCACCGTTGTAGTTTCCGTCATTATAATGCACAGTAAAAATCCTCTTTATTCCAAAGTAGTCTTAGTTGTCCGATATCTTGTACTCCTTGGAGTGGTCTCATCGGTCGAATCTTCGAGTGGTCAAAAGGGAAAAGGGGTATGGTCTCACTAAAAAGGAATATTAGAATAAGCTCAGAAGAGAAGAGAGGTAAAATATCTTTTTGAAAATGAAGTTGTAGAGAAATATCTTTCCTATGGGCTTGTCAGTTTCTAGGGTCACGTCCTATAGTCAACATGTGCTCTGACACCTTCTTGTAGCGACCCGACCCGAATGGATCAAGTCTCTGTGCTTAGTGTCATCCCTGGATCGGTATGCTGACACACACAGTACTCGAAGGATTTATAACAGAGGTAAATCACATGTATAAAGTAACGTAAATACTATTATAGCGGAAGCAACAAGGTTGTGGATTCCCATCAACACCAACGGCAAAGTTGAGTATAGGAAATCGTAACCCTAACGTATCACTTACTCGTCGTCTGAAAAGTCTGCAACATGAAAAGTTGCAGAAAACGGTCAAAGACATGGAATATGCTGGCAATGTAACACATAGAGAGTAATGAAGGAATAAGCTATACTACATGCATATATGGCTGGTGGAAAGCTCTATGGTTAGAGTTTTTGTGAAAAGCCAATTTTTCCCTACTACAAAGGAATAAATTTATTTAACTATCATGGTGGTTGTTAAACATTGAGAATGGTTGACAGCATCCTCAATCCCAATTAAAAAGTACTCATTAAACCCAAACGAATTATATTACGTAACATGTTGAGATCAACAGGATAATCCAAATACTAGATACTCAAGATTGTCCATAACCGGGGACACGGCTAATCATGATTAGTTTATACACTCTGCAGAGGTTTGCGCACTTTTCCCCACAAGACTCGATCGCCTCCGTTTGGTTTCTCGTCTTTGGAGGGTGTTTGAGAAACGGATGACCGAGACATAGTCTTTCAGAAGCGCTAGCACCTTACGACGGGTAGACCGGTACACCTACATCCCCTACATCTGCTAGTCCACCACTATAAGAGTTTGCACGACTTACTCAACTATGCCAGAGCCCATAATGGCTTGTGGCTGCACACGGAAGTTACTAGTCTGAATAATCTCATGATCCCTTTGAGCCTGGGTGGCGGTGCGAAGAAATCTGAGACAATCCTTTGGATACCCCAGGTGCCTCAGTCCACCCAGATGTGTGTTTAAGTTGCCACCTTAAATAACCATTAATTTAACAATCTCACATCTGTCATGGATACACTCACCCAATCCACGTCTACTTGAATAGCATGGCATAATAAGCAAACGTAGAAGCAACTCCCAAAGGTTTGATAATAAAACAGGTAATAGGTACTACCTCATCTACTTCCCATCCCACAATTTAATTAGATCCTAATCATGCAAGTGTTTGAGGAATAGATCTAATGCATAAAACTGGGTAGTAGAAAAAGCATGATCAAGTGTTACTTGCCTGCAAAGTTGATGAAGATGAATCGCACTCAAAACTTGATAGCTCTACTCGTCACACTCCGGTCAATCTATCGTAATCAAGCAATAGTAACCACACATAAGCAATCACTCAAAAGATCGGAAAGAACGAAGAAAACAATTCGGAAAACGTCAAAACCAAATCAAATAACTCTTGCAGCATAAAAAAATTTCTAACAGTACAAAACTATGTGTATTTGGCCTTATCAGAAAGTTTAGGTCAAGAGCTTCGATTTGCAAAAAGAATCAACTAAATCGGAGTTACGAAACTCAAGTTATGATCAAACAAAGTTTGAATTCAAATCTGATCTAATTCAAATTTTAAACTTTCAAAACATATTTAAGTTGGATTACTGGATAGAGGGGATCATAATGAAGAAGTGGGCGTTGGTTTCGCTGAATTCCGACTTACGAGTAAAAAGTAATGATCGATTGAAGTACAGGGACTAATATGTGAAGAAAAGTATCACGAATAGGTCCCTGGCGTATTTAAACAGAAAAGGAAAAATCTAAATAGCGAACGTTCGCTACCGAACACTAACGAACGAAAATTGTTCGCTAAGGAGGTCTAAACAACGAACGCTCACTATATAAACTAACCAAAATAAAAAAAAACGGGTTTTAAACAAAACCGAAACCCTAAAAAAACCGATCTTTAAAGAAAAGAACCGGTCGGTTTATACTTTCATGGCGGTTTGCATAGAAAACCGGGCGGGCGGCGAGGTCGAATGAAGTCCCATGAGGCGGCGCGGCTCCGGCGAACTCGGTGGTGTCTCCCACGAGGAGGGCAAACGAAGGGGCCGGAGGCGGCAGCGAGGCGAGGAGGATGGCGGCATCAAGTGTGGTCCGCAAGGGGCGGGATTGAGCGAGGCGGGCGGCGGTGGATCTCGCCAAGGCGGCAAAAGGGCGGCGGCGGGAGAGAGAGAGAGAGGAACGGGCCCGGCCTCGGGTTTTATAGGAGAGGCGGCGGCTTGGCGTGCGGGAGGCGAGAGGAGGCAAGGCACGGACGCAGAGGCGGCGGCAGCGAGTCGTGGCGGCGGTCTCCGGCGGGGCTCGAGGCGGCGTGGGCGTTGGAGCCTCTGCTGGGCCGAAGGCTGGGCGTCTTGGCCGGGGAGTCTTTGGTGGCTCGGCCTCTGGCTGGGCCGGCCTGGCTCGGTCGGCTTCGGCCAATATTTTTTTTAACACAGACAAACAAAAAGTAATAAAACAAAAGAAATAAAATTCTATATATGCATATTATATATCAAAATTTTCAGAAAAAGATTTCTTACAACATGGACATTATTCTAGTTTTAAATAAAATACACACAAATTCAAATAAAGAAAAGAGTGCTTCAGCTCTAATAAAATCCAATAAAATCATTTTCAAAATACCAAAATGACTCCAAATTTATTTATCTCCAATTTTACGATGTAGGGAATCATGTTACCCTATTTTCCATATATTTTATTTTTGGAGAAAAATAATTTGAATAAAACTCAATTAACTCCAAATTGAAAATAAATTCAAAAGAACTTTGAATTTAATTCTTTGAAACTCCCAACTCATATTTCATATGTTTTGAAGAAGTCATTTTATCTTCGCTCGTGAAAATCATTGAGTTGCTTAAGGTTTCAGAATTGGAAATATTCTCAAATGAAGTTCAAATATTTTCAACACCCCTTGTCATCTAAATAAATGGAAGAAGTCATGTCATCTTCTCTCCAGGGTTTTGTGATGAAAAGAATTTGAATTCCTGAAGATCGTAAAAGCAAAATGAAAGTTTGGGAAAGTCCTTTTATTCCCTCTCAATTAACTTTCAAAAAGTTTCAAATTCACTCACTTTCAGTCAATCAATCAAACAATCAATCAAATCTATCTATTGGTTTATAACATTCCAAATTTTAGAATTTTGGGATGTTACAATTGATCTTTCTTGTAATGGGAGAAGTTCTTAGCTTTGGGTTCAATCTTGCGGTGCTCTATCCGAGTGACAGTAGGGGAAATGACACGTATTGTATTGTTGCCATCGAGGATAAAAAGATGGGGTTTATATCATATTGCTTGAGTTTATCCCTCTACATCATGTCATCTTGCTTAAAGCATTACTCCGTTCTTGTGAACTTAATACTCTAGATGCATCTTTGGATAGCGGTCGATGTGTGGAGTAATAGTAGTATATGCACGGTGAGTCGGTCTACTTGTCACGGACGTGATGCCTATATACATGATCATACCTAGATATTCTCATAACTATGCTCAATTCTATCAATTGCTCGACAGTAATTTGTTCACCCACCGTAATACTTATGCTATCTTAAGAGAAGCCACTAGTGAAACCTATGGCCCCGGGGTCTATTTTCCATCATATTAATTTCCCGTCAACAAGCTATTTCTGGCGCCGTTTATTTTGCAATCTTTACTTTTAATCTTTATCATAAAATTACCAAAAATATTATCTTATCATCTCTATCAGATCTCACTTTTGCAAGTGGCCGTGAAGGATTGACAATCCCTTTATCGCGTTGGTTGCAAGGTTCTTATTGTTTGTGTAGGTACAAGGGACTTGAGCGTGGCCTCCTACTAGATGGATACCTTGGTTCTCAAAAACTGAGGGAAATACTTACGCTACTTTGCTGCATCACCCCTTCCTCTTCAAGGGGAAACCAATGCAGTGCTCAAGAGGTAGCACTTAGCATGGAAGATATTGATAACTGATAGTCGTGAAGTAAATGAGAAGGGTGCATGTCTCAAAATATCAACTACCTTTGTTTTAAAAACTTGAGCTCTAGCACCTCTGCAAATCACTGCTTCCCTCTAGGAAGGGACTATCTATTTACGTTTATGTTGTGTCATCACCTTCTAAAACAAGCGCCAGAACCTAAGAGCAATAATGTCATGACTTATGCATCGTGTGTAGCTAATGTTGGGTGCATCATGACTGGATCTTTTCTACCATGAATTACAATGTTTAGTCGCTGCTTGAACTTTGAAGGTGCTCTGCATTTATGTTTTGCGGTCTCAGAAAGGGCTAGCGAGATACCACTATTGTCATATTATATCATGGTTGTTTTGACAATGTGTTGTCGTTTGAGATATCTTATTTTTGCTTGCTAGCTGATTATGTCATTGATATGAGTTAATATAATCTTTAATAGTTATTGTCGACATGGTTAGTTAAAATGTTGGCTGAAAACCTAGGTGTTGTTTATGCCTATTTATGCAAACAAGAGCGAAAGAGTTCGTAAAAGTTTTTCTTTTTCACTTTCAATTTATCAACTGAATTGCTTGAGGACAAGCAAAGGTTTAAGCTTGGGGGAGTTGATACGTCTCCAACGTATCTACTTTTCCTAACACTTATTCTCTTGTTTTGGACTCTAATTTGCATGATTTGAGTGAAACTAACCCCAGACTGACGATGTTTTCAGCAGAACTACCATAGTGTTGTTTTTCTGCAGAAATAAAATTTCTCGGAATGGAACAAAACTTTGCGAGGAATTTTTATATAATAAATAAGAATTCCTGGAGCCAAGATCCACCGGAGGGGGGGGGGCACCTGGGTGGGCACAACCCACAAAGCCCCCCCCCCTCCTGGCACGCCCAGGTGGGTTGTCCCCACCTGATGGCCCTGCATACCTTGAAACCGACGCTAGAAAATACTATTTTTCCAGAAAAAATGAGGGAGAAATAATTATCACATTCCACGAGACGGAGCCACCGTCACCTCATGTTCTTCATCGGGAGGCCAGATCTGGAGTCCGTTTGGGGCTCCAGAGAGGGGGATCTTCGTTCTTCGTCATCATCAACCCTTCTCCATCGCCAATTCCATGATGCTCCCCACCGGGAGTGAGTAATTCCTTCATAGGCTCGCTGGTCAGTGAGGAGTTGGATGATATTCATCATGTAATCGAGCTAGTTTTGTTAGGCCTTGATCCCTATTATCCACTATGTTCTAAGATTGATGTTGCTATGACTTTGCCATGCTTAATGCTTGTCACTTTGGGCCCGTGTGGCATGAACTCATATCTGAACCGTTTATGTTATCACAATTATATTCATGTTCTAGATCTGATCTTGCAAGTTATAGTCACCTACTACGTGTTATGATCCGGCAACCCCGGAGTGACAATAGCCGGGACCACTCCCGATGGTGAACGTAGTTTGAGGAGTTCATGTATTCACTATGTGTTAATGCTTTGTTCCGGTTCTCTATTAGAAGGAGGCATTAATATCTCTTAGTTTCCAATAGGACCCCGTTGCCACGAGAGGGTAGGACAAAATATGTCATGCAAGTTCTTTCCATAAGCATGTATGACTATTGACGGAATACATGCCTATATTATATTGACGAACTGGAGCTAGTGCCATATCGCCCTAGGTTATAACTGTCTCATGATGAATATCATCCAATAAGTCACCGATACAATGCCTACGAATTTATCTTATATTGTTCTTGCTAAGGTACTACTGCTATCATCACTGTTACACTAGCTACAAAATTACTGCTATATTTATTACCGTTACCGTTGCTGTTGTTACTACTATGAAAACTATCATACTACTTTGCTAATCACTTTGTGGCTAATCTCCAGGCATGGTTGAATTGACAACTCAGCAGCTAATACTTTCAAATATTCTTTGGCTCCCCTTGTGTCAAATTTACAAATTTGGGTTGAATACTTTACCCTCGAAAACTGTTGTGATCCCCTATACTTGTGGGTTATTAGTGTCTAGCTTGCATAGCTTCCAATTTGTTGAAATGCCTTCTGCTTAGCATTTTTTGTGCATATTCCATTCTCCTAAGATGTGGTTGCCTTACATAAAAGTTGTGTTCATTAGTATCATGCATCAATGAATTTGGAAGAGCGAATTTCATTCCTTTTTCTTGCGTGTTTTACTTAACAAGGCAAAATCTAAAAGGATGAACGCACGGGATGATTGTCGTCCTCTAGAGCAACCGAAACAGATGATCTTTGCAGATTCTCCTGCTACCCCTACTGCAATGCAAGTTCCAAATCTCATCTCCCCTACTCCACAACCCCAGGTGCTTGCTCTAACATGGCAGTGTCATATCTGGTTGCATGTTGCATATGGTTCCTAGCTTGTATTGCTTCTAATTTGTTAAATTGCATCTCCTCATCTTGCACATTATACATGTGAATATGGCATGCCTTCCTGTTTTTGGTACATACTACATCTGCCTATCACACCATGTTCTTACATGAAACTACTATTCTTGTGTATCCCGCATCTATCACTTATGATGAGACAGTCACACCCGTGGGTTAGTATGAGATGCGCTACTCTTATAAAGAGTGCATTTTTATCCTCCCTACATTATTCTCAAGAAACAGCAAGTCTAAATGAAGATATTCAATCTAGCTCTATACTTGAAGACTGCATTTCCCCTACACCACCATCGCAGGTGCCATTTGCCTATCGTTTTCCTCTCCCCCACTTCACCCTTGCCATTTTATTCGCCCTCTCTTTCCGTTTGCTTATTTTTCGCTTGCCTTTTTTGTCCCGTGTGCCGTCATGGCTAGTCCTTTCTCTACTCCTTTGTCTCCCGAGAATGAAGTTCTTAATTTTAAACATAGGGAGGGAGAAAATCTAAAAGATGCTTGGTACAGAATTTGCAATGCGCAAAATAGATCTACTAGGAAGCAATCTACTTCCGTTCTTCTTCGCAATTTTTATGTAGGCATCACTCCTTGGAATAGATATATTCGTGATACCATTACCGGAGGAAATTTCTTGGGTTGCCATACTTTTGATTCTTATAATGCTATGATAGATTTGTTTGGCCCACCACCTCTTTTGGTTAATGGAACTATTTTAATTTTGGAACATGTGATGCAACAGCTTGAAATTATTTAAAATAAAGTTGTCACCATAGAGTTGATTGAAAATTTGGATAGAAAGATCCACAAACAAATTACCCAATACGGATCTAAGGTAGGAGTTGCTCTAAAATTTTTTTAAAGAAAAGGAACCTATGGTTAATGAAAAGATAGATCAAGATTCCACTAGAATTGATAAAATTGAGGATATTATTACCAACCTAGGGTCTACCTTTTCTTCCGTGAAAAACACTCCTTCTAATGCTAAGATTGCCAAATTGATGTATGTTCCTAAAAGTAAGGGTGAAACTTCTAGTAAGGAAAATGCGGACCTCAAATCCATAAGTGTTCACCCCAACTTTCTCGCTATCCTTAAGGAACCTTTTGCTACAAATGATTTTCTTGATTTCGTCCCTAGGAGTTTGATAATTAATAAAAAGAAAGAAACTGCTAGGGTTTATAGGTGTCTTATTGAAGAATTGCCTACCAAAGATGGCAACACCTAGATCTAACCTTGCCTTTATGCCTAGCTAGGGGCGTTAAACGATAGCGCTTGTTGGTAGGCAACCCAATTTTATTTTAGTTTTTTGCATTTTGGTTCTGTTTAGGAATAAATAATCCATATAGCTTCTGTTTAGATGTGGTTTTGTGTTTTAATTAGTGTTTGTGCCAAGTAGAACCTTTCGGAAGACTTGGGGAATGTCTTTGCGATCTTGCTGTAAAAAACAGAAACTTTAGCACTCACGAGATTAGCTACAACTTTTTACTGGAGAGTGCTATTTTGTTGATTATTTTTGCAGATGATTAATAGATAAATTCCTCACGTCCAGCAATTTATTTTAGAATTTTTGGAGTTCCAGAAGTTTGCGTTAGTTACAGATTACTACAGACTGTTCTGTTTTTGACAGATTCTTTTTTTCGCGTGTTGTTTGCTTATTTTGATGAATCTATGGCTGGTAATGGAGTTTATGAACCATAGAAAAGTTGGAATACAGTAGTTTTAACACCAATATAAATAAATAATGAGTTAAATACAATACCTAGAAGTGGTGTTTTGTTTTTCTTTCGCTAACGGAGCTCACGAGATTTTCTGTTAAGTTTTGTGTTGTGAAGTTTTCAAGTTTTGGGTAAAGATTTGATGGATTATGGAACAAGGATTGGCAAGATCCTAAGCTTGGGGATGCCCAAGGCACCCCAAGGTAAAATTCAAGGACAACCAAAAGCCTAAGCTTGGGGATGCCCCGGAAGGCATCCCCTCTTTCATCTTCGTCTATCGGTAACTTTACTTGGGGCTATATTTTTATTC
The DNA here is from genome assembly GCA_021605145.1 of Aegilops bicornis. NCBI lineage: Eukaryota > Viridiplantae > Streptophyta > Magnoliopsida > Poales > Poaceae > Aegilops > Aegilops bicornis. Next base: position 328,255,503 of record CM038673.1, read on the forward strand.
ACCACATGATATGTGTTTTTCTTGGAGCGTCTTGTATGATTTGAGTCTTTGCTTTTTAGTTTATCACAATCATCCTCGCTGAATACACCTTTTGAGAGAGACACACATGATTCAGAATTTGTTAGAATACTCTATGTGCTTCACTTATATCTTTTGAGCTATATAGTTTTTGCTCTAGTGCTTCACTTTTATCTTTTAGAGCACGGTGGTGGTTTTATTTTATAGAAATTATTGATATCTCATGCTTCACTTATATTATTTTGAGAGTCTTAAACAGCATGGTAATTTTCTTTAATTGTGAAATTAATCCGAATGTGATAGGCATCCAAGATGAGCATAATAAAAACTTCCATATTGAGTTCATTGAATATCATGAGAAGTTTGATACTTGATAAGTGTTTTGAGATATAAAGGTGGTAATATTATTGTGCTAGTTGAGTAATTGTGAAATTGAGAGATACTTGTGTTAAGGTTGGCAAGTCCCATAGCATGCACGTATGGTAAAAGTTGTGTGACAAGTTTGACACATAAGGTTTTCTTTTATTGCTTTCCTTATGAGTGGCGGTCGAGGAGGAGCGATGGTCTTTTCCTACCAATCTATCCCTCTAGGGGCATGCATAGTAGTACTTTTCTTTGAGGGCTAATAAACTTTTTCAATAAGTATATGAGTTCTTTATGACTAATGTGAGTCCATGGATCATACACACTCTCAACCTTCTACAATTTTCTAGCCTCTATGGTACCGTGCATTGCCCTTTCTCGCCTTGAGAGTTGGTGCAAACTTTGCCGGTGCATCCAAACCCCGTGATATGATACGCTCTATCACACATAAACCTCCTTATATCTTCCTCAAAACAGCCACCATACCTACCTATCATGGCATTTCCATAGCCATTCTGAGATATATTGCCAAGCAACTTTCCACCGTTCTGTTTATTATGACATGCTCCATCATTGTCATATTGCTTTGCATGATCGTGTAGTTGACATTGTATTTGTGGCAAAGCCATCATTCATAATTTTTCATACATGTCACTCTTGATTCATTGCATATCCCGGTACACCGCCGGAGGCATTCACATAGTCATATTTTGTTCTAAGTATTGAGTTGTAATTCTTGAGTTGCAAGTAATAAAAGTGTGATGATCATCATTATAAGAGCATTGTCCCATGTGAGGAAAGGATGATGGAGACTATGATTCCCCCACAAGTCGGAATGAGAATCCGGACTAAATAAAAAAAAGTGTCCAAAGGAAAAAAAAAAGAGAAGACCCAGGAAAAAAAGGAAAAAATGAGAGAAAAAGAGAGCAGGGACAATGTTACTATCCTTCTTCCATACTTGTGATTCAAAGTAGCACCGTGATCTTCATGATAGAGAGTCTCCTATGTTGTCACTTTCATATACTAGTGGGAATTTTTCATTAGAGAACTTGGCTTGTATATTCCAATGATGGGCTTCCTCAAAATGCCCTAGGTCTTCGTGAGCAGGCAAGTTGGATGCACACCCGCTTAGTTTCTTTTGTTGAGCTTTCATATATTAATAGCTCTAGTGCATCCGTTGCACGTCAATCCCTACTCCTCTCATTGACATCAATTGATGGGCGTCTCCATAGCCTATTGATTAGTCGCGTCAATGTGAGACTTTCTACCATTTTGTCTTCTCACATAACCCCTATCATTATACTTTATTCCACCCATAATGTTATATCCATGGCTTGCGCTCATGTATTGCGTAAGGGTTGAAAAGGCTGAAGCGCGTTAAAAAGTATGAACCAATTGCTCGGCTTGTCATCGGGGTTATGCATGATGAGAACGTTTTGTGTGACGAAATTGAAGCATGGCCTAACTGTATGATTATGTAGGGATAAGCTTTCTTTGGCTATGTTATTTGATAAGACATAATTCCTTGGTTAGCATGTTTCAAGTATTATTGTTTTTATGTCAACATTAAACTTTTATCTTGAATCTTACGGATCTAAATATTCATGCCACAATAAAAAGAATTACATTGAAAATTATGCTAAGAAGCATTCCACATCAAAAATTCTGTTTTTTTCATTTACCTACTCGAGGACGAGCAGGAATTAAGCTTGGGGATGCTTGATACGTCTCCAACGTATCTATAATTTTTGATTGTTCCATGCTATTATATTATCTGTTTTGGATGTTCAATGGGCTTTATTATACACTTTATATTATTTTTGGGAGTAACCTATTAACCGGAGGCCCAGCCCAAATTGTTGTTTTTTTGTCTATTTTAGTGTTTTGAAGGAAAGGAATATCAAACGGAGTCCAAATGGAATGAAACCTTCGGGAACGTGATTTTCAGAACAAACGTGATCCAGAGGACTTGGAGTGGACGTCAAGCAATCAACGAGGAGGCCACGAGGCAGGGAGGCGCGCCCCCCACCCTCGTGGGCCCCTCATAGCTCTCCTGACCGACCTCTTTCGCTTATATATACTCATATACCCTGGAAACATCATACGAGGATCCAAAACCCTATTTCCACCTCGCAACTCTCTGTACCCGTGAGATCCCATCTTGGGGCCTTTTCGGCTTCACGAGGGGGGCATTGATCACAGAGGGCTTCTACATCAACATCATAGCCTCTCCGATGATGTGTGAGTAGTTTACCTCAGACCTTCGGGTCCATAGTTACTAGCTAGATGGCTTCTTATCTCTCTTTGGATCTCAATACAAAGTTCTCCTCGATTCTCTTGGAGATCTATTCGATGTAATCTTCTTTTGCGGTGTGTTTGTCGAGATCCGATGAATTGTGGGTTTATGATCAAGATTATCTATGAACAATATCTGAATCTTCTCTAAATTCTTTTATGCATGATTGGTTATGTTTGCAAGTCTCTTCGAACTATTAGTTTGGTTTGGCCTACTAGATTGATCTTTCTTGCAATGGGTGAAATGCTTAGCTTTGGGTTCAATCTTGCGGTGCTCGATCCCAGTGACAGTAGGGGAAACGACACGTATTGTATTGTTGGCACCTAGGATAAAAAGATGGGGTTTATATCATATTGCTGGAGTTTATCCCTCTACATCATGCCATCTTGCTTAAAGCGTTACTCCGTTCTTATGAACTTAATACTCTAGATGCATGCTGGATAGCGGTCGATGTCTGGAGTAATAGTAATAGATGCAGGCAGGAGTCGGTCTACTTGTCACGGACGTGATGCCTATATACATGATCATACCTAGATATTCTCATAACTATGCTCAATTCTACCAATTGCTCGACAGTAATTTGTTCACCCACCGTAATACTTATGCTATCTTGAGAGAAGCCAATAGTGAAACCCATGGCCCCCGGGTCTATTTTCCATCATATTAATTTCCCGTCAACAAGCTATTTCTGACGCTGTTTATTTTGCAATCTTTACTTTTAATCTCTAAAATAAAATTACAAAAAATATTATCTTATCATCTCTATCACATCTCACTTTTGCAAGTGGTCGTGAAGGGATTGACAACCCCTTTATCGCGTTGGTTGCAAGGTTCTTATTTGTTTGTGTAGGTACAAGGGACTTGAGTGTGGCCTCCTACTGGATTGATACTTTGGTTCCCCAAAACTGAGGGAAATACTTAAGCTACTTTGCTGAATCACCCTTTCCTCTTCAAGGGAAAACCAACGAAGTGCTCAAGAGGTAGCACTTAGCATGGAAGATATTGATAACTGATAGTCGTGAAGTAAATGAGAAGGGTGCATGTCTCAAAATATCATTTACCTCTGTTTTAAAAAATTGAGCTCTGGCACCCCTGCAAATCACTGCTTCCCTCTACGAAGGGACTATCTATTTACTTTTATGTTGTGTCATCACCTTCTATGTAACATCCCAAATTTCCTATTTGGAATGTTTTACAATTATAGCTAAGCATCTATGCATTCTGTTTGAATTTGAGTGCCATTTGGAGTTTCAGAAGATTTTGAGTTTTTGGTATTTGAATTCAAACTTTGGCAAGTGGGAATCATTTCAAAAACTAAGCCTGATAAATACTTGAGCAAAAGTATGAGAGGAGTAAACATGACACTCCAAAAATATCAGAGGAAAACAATGCCAAAAGTTTTGAATTCAAATTTGAATTTTATTTGAATTTGGAAAAAAATGATTTTTTATAAACTTTGGATTTTGCCCCTGGAAAAATGTTCAAATGATAGGGAATATTCCCCTGATCATTTTGATATATATATGTCTATATAAAATATTTATATTTTATATTTTATATCTCTGTTTTTATTTTCAAAAAAATTAGAAAAAGGAAAATACCCTCGAGGCCAGCGAACACTGCTTGACCAGCTGAGGCAACCCATGGCCTTGGCGGCCCGGCCCACAGCGGCCAAAACCCGAGCCCAAATGGTGACAGACCACCTCGCTCGAACCGGCTACCGCTCGGTCGGCCGACCGCCCAGCGCCCTTCTCCCCTCACCGGCAGGCCCCCACCCATCGCCCCTCGCCCGCCACCTCGCCCGCGCCGCCGGGATCCCGAAGGATCCGGGATTCGATCCCCTCCTGATTCACCCCCTTGCGCAACCGGTCGCCCCCGCCTATAAAACCCCCCTCCCCGCACCCCATCCCCCCCTCGCCCCCTCGCCGGATCCCTCTCTCCCCCCTCACGCGCTCGCCGAGCCAGCTCACCGCCGCCGCCATTTGCCTCGCCGCCGTCTAGCCCACCCCGAGCTCCACCAACTCCACAGGACCCACCCCGAGCCCGTCAAGCACCGCCGGAGCACTCACGACCTCCCTGACGGCCGGAGCGCGACACACTCGCCGCCCGAGCCGCTGCCGTTGTCGAACTCCGGTAAGCCGCCGGAACCGCTCCCGGCCGTCCGATCCCATCCCTACGGCTAGGATTAGAACCCCCCCGAAGGGGTATGGTTTATTAGGTTAGTTGTTAGTGAACCGGGTTTTTTAATCCGGTTTATTTTAAGTTAGGTTTTTTTATTTAGATCGGCCCGATTCGTTTAACCCTAGGGCCCGTTTAATTATATTACATGCAGTCGTTAGTTAGGCCCAGTTAGCCGTTTTTCTTTATTTTCATTTTTCTGTTTTAACAGAATAGTTTCAGATTTGAAAAATTCATATCTTTTATTCTACTTAATATTTTTAAGTGTTTCCTTTTTTGTTAGTTTTCAAATTTCTTATAGTTTCTGTAGAATATATAATTAGCTATGTTAAAATTACTTAAAATTTCTTTATTTTAGATTTAGTCAGAATAGTAAATCTGCTATAAAATGAGTTAGGAAAATTATTTTTTAATGATTCTTTTTGTCCCAACTTTGTTTTGACATTGCCTAACCGTAGGAATTAATTTGGGCATTTTAGGATTATTAAAATAATTAGTTTTAATCAGAATCATGTTATTCTTAATTAATTAACTAGCTCTTTGTTTTCCTATTATTTTAATTAGCAAATAAATTTATTTCTCACATGTGAGTGATTATTTTAGGTTAGTTTCTGTCACTTTAGAGCATGAACTTTTATTTATAATAAATAAAACTTTTATTTTATTTTTCCTACTAAAATTTGCTTTAGGCCTAATAGGAGTTTTATAATAGCTTTTAAATTGATTCCTTTTTGCTCCTAGTTGCTTAATGCATTCTTTTCTGTTAAGTTAACAAAAACCCATGCTTAGGTTATGTTGAGAAAATCTTTGTTATATAAAACTATTTTAGTTGTTGCTTGAAGTAGGAAAACTTTGAGTTGGATTTCTTGAGTTTTCCTTTGGGTTTTGATTCGTTTGTTTTGGTGTGTTATGTTACTATGTTGTTATGTAAGTGATCATATACTATATGCTTATTGTGAATTATTGTTTGTCTCGGTAGAGTTTCCGGAGTGCGAAGCTTGCTACTACGAGTCCCTAGCTTACGAGGATCGTCAGCAAGGCAAGTCATTGATCATGTTTTCTTTACAAATACCTATGATTTTTATTGCATTATAATTTCCTCCCCACCATGCATGCGATGGGTGAAATTTTGAAGTTATGTTCTTGAGTAGTATCATGAGGTAGGATGAACCAATTCCCCTTGTTACCATGACCCGGGACGAAGTAGTTTATTTTTGCTATGCTCGTAGACGGGGTTGGTTGAGGGAATTCATAAGGGAGATGTGAGAGTCTTAAAGATGATGACAACCCCATGACCTCAAGATCAAGATGGACTTCGAATTCACTCTTTGGGTGGAGGACGGTTGACGGGCACCTGGAGAATCCGGTGGTTGGCGGGATGCATGGAGAAGCGCCATGACATCTTGCGAAAGCTTCTCCCAGCCACGAAGAGACGGATGGATACCCCATTGACGGAAGCTTACTGTGCAGCCGCAAGCCATTATGGGCTCTGGCTTGGTCGACCCTAGGTGTGACTCTGGCGGACGGTGCTACGAGATGTAGAAGAACGGTAGGATTGGATGGGCACCGGCGGTGGCGGAAGGAACTCTTCGGAAGACCTGTTTCGTTCGTCCCGTCTTCAAACACTCAAGTGCGAAGACTTAAAAGGAGGAGCGATTCTTGCGGGTAAAGTCATAAACCTCTGAGAGAAAAGATCTAATCGATTAGCCGTGTCCCGATTCACGGACATTTGAGCCTCTGGAACTTGGAGTATTTCGGAAATCTCAACACTGAAATTAATAATTTAATTGAGGGGTTATGACTTAATAATTTGGGAATGAGACATTGGTTGGCGGAACCATCTCAACAACTACCAACAATTTTGTAGTATTTGCAAGCAAGTCCACTGTAGTAGGGAAAAACTGGCTTTTCGCAAAATGATGAAACTTAGAGCCCCACAGCCAAATTGCATATAGTGTTAGAAATTTTATTATTGTTCTCGCTTCATGACTTGCCAGCATATTCAAAATGCTGACCTACACGGCTGCAACGTCTTATGTTGCGAGAGGTTTATTCCGATCGGGGTGAGGCTACGCTCCGCTTGGCGATTGCCCTATGGAGTCGGATGGACTCGCTATTCTTCTACGCTTCCACAGCTTTACTTAGTTTATTTCTCATGAGTTGGCCTTGGCGAATTTATTCTATTGTAATAAAGACTCGATATGAGAATCGTGTAATAAATTCAGGTGTGATTGAACTTTGTTTATTTCATCAATGTCTTTGTGAGTGCCGGCATGATCTTGGGATGGTACAGAACCACGGAGACTTGACCGATTTTGGGTCAGGTCGCTCTGAGATGGTATTGAGCACACTACCGACCGTAGGGACGTAACCCCTAGGATCGGAAAGCCATAGGAAGAGACTATTTATTTTATGTCCTTATCATTCGTAATTCTCCCTGTTCATTTCTCGACTTCTCTCCGATTTTCAACATTTTAGATGGCCGCGAGTTCACCCCAGTTATACTGGGAGTTTTGCCGGCCAGATGAGACGATGCCCTTCGGCGGAAGCTGGTCCAGATCGTGAAGAAGCTGAAGATTGCTCTGCCCTCGATCACCGGAAGCCTACCAATGCACTTCCGGCGGATACCCGCTTCTGAGGATCGAGGTGCACATTCGAGGAGAACCTTCGGAGGACATCTGAGCCTATTGACTTTGAGTTTACCGACTTCAAGCTGGATCCTCGGAAGAGACATGGCGATCTATCGTGCACTCGGACATCTCCGAGAAGAGTACAGGGCGAGCTCGATCCATGAGACCTCGCCATGGTTTCTCGCAGAGCAAGGAATGGAGATATCATCCGTACCATAGAGGGCGACTCCATTCTCTCGTATGTCCAAGACTTGGAGTGTCTCCTCAGAAGCAGGAGATCCAGACTTCGCCCGTAACTTCGAAGGTACACAGAGGCTGTTGTTCCTTGAATTGGAACTGGAGGAGAAAGCACGCGCAGACTTCCTTGGCCATGAGGAAGAAATCGCGGACTTCATGGAGACAGTCGACGACCTGAAGATGAAGCTTGCCGCAATAGAGGAAAAGATGGACTTGGGAGAGGACCTTTTTCCGAGTGGAGATGATGGACCTCTCGTGAGCAATGATCAGGATTATGAAGGGAGTTCCACTGGAGAAAGCCGCAAGAGGAGGCGCCGCATCAGAGGACGCCCCACCGGAGGACGCCGCACCAGAGGACGCAAGGATTATTGATGAAGACATCTAGCCGACCACCATGTTATTTTATTTTCCGTCGATCAGTTAGGCCGATATTTTCGATTAGTCGTGAGCTTTTGTAATCGAGATTGAACCATGTTTGAGTGGAATGAATAAATGATTGGTGGGATTATGATTGTGCATTCATATGGGTAGTGATATTTTCTCATTAGACCCTTGTTCTATTCTAATTTTCTCATCCACTCCAAAACACGGATGCCTTAGAAGTGACACGGTTTTCCGCGGAGCTCACCCGGCTACTCGATGAGCGTAATGCCCTCATGCAGATACTCATCCTGAATCGAACAACAACAACAACAATCCACCGCCACCACCCCTCGCTGACAACTTGACTCGATTCCTAAGGCTGAATCCGCGGTGTTCTCTAGCGACCGAGCCGATTGTGGCCGATGATTGGCTCCGCAAGATCGGAAGAGAGCTAATCACTGTTGGATGCACCGATGCAGAGAAGGTGCGCTTTGCCGCACATCAACTTGATGGACCTGCAGCTTCTTGGTGGGAGAACTACACAGCCACTTATCCCATCGGCACCATCACGTGGGATCAGTTCCAGCGAGCCTTCCGCACCGCTCATGTTTCATTTGGAGCCATGAGTGCGAAGAAGCGTGAGTTCCGCAACTTACGCCCGAGGGAACCGTCTTGTGGCATAGTACGTGGGCGAAGTTCAGCAAGTTAGCTCGCTATGCCCCGGATGATGTGGCCACAGATGCATAAAGCGGAGAAGTTTCTCGAGGACTCAATGATGAGCTGGGTATGCAGCTTATGGTGGCTACCTTCACCAACTACCAGGAGCTGGTAGACAAGGCCACCATACTTGAAGGCAAACAGCAGCAGATTGATAGCCGCAAGCGGAAGTACAGCCAGGGGAAGTACATCTCTGGAGCTCGTGAAGCCCCGTTATGCCCCATACTCGGGAGGGCATACCCATCACAACCATGGAGGACATAACCATGGAGGAAATGGGAACAACCGCAACCAGGACAAAAAGTCGAGCAACGCGACAATGGTAACCGGATCGCCTGCCCCGGCTCGAGAAGATCAGAGTCACATCACTGTTTCAAGTGCGGAAAACAGGACACTATGCCACCGACTGCCCGGAGGCCAATGGAGGAATGGAAAGCGGCAATGGAAGCTCAGCAAAGAAGCCCAACCCTTTCCCTCGTGCTCGGGTGAACCACATTGGCGTGGAGGACGTCTATGATCAGCCCGGAACAATCGTGGTTGGTAAGTTTTTATTGAATTCACGTTCGGTATTGGTACTCTTTGATTACGGTGCAACGCATTCATTCATATCAAGGGTAGTTGTGGAAAAGTATGGGTTGCCCGGTAAAACCCTTAGAAGCCCCCTTGGCGTCGGTTCGCGGGGAGGAGAAATGATGGCGAGCTTAGGCTGTCATGCAACCCTCAACATCGGGAACCATAAATTTCCCTTGAGACCTCATAGTGTTGGAAACCCGGACCTTTGATGTAATCCTAGGCATGGATTGGTTGGCGAAGTTTGAAGGAAACATAGGCTGTGCCCGCAAGTCGATTCTGCTCACCACCGGAGCAGAAGAGGATCAAGTATGTATCCGAGCATAGCCGGATGAAGAATCGGTGAATTCCCTCACGGGAGTTGTTCAGGAGGAAGTGCCGATGGTGCAAGATTTTCCGATGTATTTCCGGAGGAATTACCAGGAATGCCACCGGACGAGGACATTGAATTTCTGATTGAGTTATTGCGGCACAGCCCCGATATCCAAGAGACCCTATCGGATGCCTGAACGAATTGGAAGAGATCAAAAAGCAAATTAATGAGCTATTGGAGAAGGGATATATTCGGCCAAGCTCATCACCTTGGGGAGCCCCAGTTCTTTTGGTAGAGAAGAAGGATGGAAGCCTGAGAATGGTTGTGGATTATCGTTCTCTAAACGAGGTGACCATCAAGAACAAGTACCCTCTGCCGATGATTAATGATCTGTTTGATCAGCTAGTTGGAGCCAAGGTATTCTCCAAGATCGGTCTTCGATCAGGGTATCATCAGTTGAAGATCCGTGAAAAAGATATACCCAAAACAGCATTCACTACCAGGTATGGTTTATATGAGTATACCGTCATGTCATTTGGATTGACTAATGCTCCTGCATACTTCATGAATTTGATGAACAAGGTATTTATGGAATATCTGGACAAGTTTGTCGTGGTGTTCATCGATGATATACTGATTTTCTCCAAGAGCGAGGAAGAGCATAAGGAAACATTTGCGTCTAGTTACGGAGAAACTTGAGAACATCAGTTGTATGCCAAGTTCAGCAAATGTGAATTTTGGCTGAAGGAAGTCGGATTCCTCGGACATGTTATTTCAGGAGAAGGAATAGCGATTGACCCCGCCAAGGTTGAGTCGATCACCGATTGGCGATCGCCCACCTCGATCAAGGAGATCTGCAGTTTTCTCGGACTCGCAGGATATTATCGAGGTTTATTGAGAATTTCTCGAAGATTGCCAAGCCCATGGTGAGCTGTTGAAGAAGGAAGCCAAGTACATTTGGACCGAGGATTGTGAAGCTAGTTTTCAGGAATTGAAGAAACGCCTGTTACAGCCCGATCTTGATTTTTCCGGACATACACAAGGATTACGGTATATTGTGGCGCTTCTCGCCGAGGGACTCGGAGGAGTACTAATGCAGGAAGGAAAAGTTGTAGCTTATGCCTCCAGACAGCTACGACCTCACGAGATGAATTATGCCACACATGATTTGGAGTTAGCAGCCGTAGTGCATGCACTCAAGACTTGGAGACATTTCCTCATCGGAAACCGTTGTGATGTTTACACAGATCATAAGAGCTTGAAGTACATTTTCACGCAGAAAGAGTTGAACCTCAGGCAGAGGAGATGGCTAGAGTTAATAAAGGACTATGACATGAGACTGCATTATCACCCAGGGAAAGCTAATGTTGTAGCAGATGCTTTGAGCCGTAAGAGTTATGTGAATACTCTTATAGCGGGAGGATTACCTCAGGAGTTAGTCGATGACCTCAGAGATCTCCATTGGAGATAGTTCTGAGAGGATATGTTGCAACTCTGGAAGTTCAGTCCACCTTGACCGAAAGAATTCGTGAAGCCCAGAAGACGGACAAGGAAATTGATGAGATAAAGAAAAGGATGAATGAAGGAAAAGCTAAAGGGTTCCGTAAGGATGAGCACGGAGCTATATGGTACGAGGATCGTATCTATGTACCCAATGATCCCGAACTCAGGAATCTAATTCTTCAGGAGGCTCATGATTCACCGTACTCGATTCACCCCGGTAACACCAAGATGTATCTGGATTTGAAGGAAAGTTTCTGGTGGGCGGTATGAAGAAGGATATTGCCAAGTACATAGCGATGTCACGATGTTTGTCAACGAGTTAAGGCAGAACATCAGAAGCCAGCCGGGTTACTTCAACCTTTGCCGATTCCCGATTGGAAAGGGGAAAAACTTGGAATGGATTTTATCACAAGATTACCCAGGACCCGTTCAGGTTATGATTCTATCTGGGTAGTGGTTGATCGTTTGACCAAGGTAGCTCACTTCATTCCCATGAAGACTACCTATACCAGTGCTAAGTTGGCCAAGATATACATGACCAGGATCGTATGTCTGCATGGAGTTCCGAGGAGTATCGTGTCAGATAGAGGAACATAGTTTACCTCAAAGTTTTGGAATCAGTTGCATGAAACTTTGGAGTGCGAGGCTGGAGTTGATTACAACTTTTCATCCATGAGGCAGATGGATGGACCGAGAGAGTCAACCAGATTACGGAGGACATGTTGAGAGCTTGTGTGCTAGACTATGGGTCTAGCTGGGATGATAATTTGCCATACGCAGAGTTCTCATACAACAACAGTTATCAATCCGATGCGAAGATGGCCCCTTCGAAGCTCTATACGGAAGGAGGTGCGAACACCATTCTTTGTGGGATGGTGTTGGAGATCGATCACTTTTCGGTTACGATCTTATCGAGATTCGAAGAAAGTCAAGCTGATTCGGGATAGACTCAAGATAGCACGGTCGAGGCGGAAGAGTTATGCCGACGATGGCATAAAGGAAGTAACTTACGAAGCGGGAGACCGAGCATATCTTCGTGTGTCCCCGCCGTGGAATCAAGAGGTTCGGTGTCAAAGGAAAGTTAGCACCCGATTCATTGGCCCTACAAAATCCTCGAGCGTCGTGGAGAAGTTGCTTACAAATTGGAATTGCGGAAGGATTGTCCGGAGTTCATGATGTCTTCCATGTTTCTCAAATTTGAAGAAGTGTCATGCCGACATGGCCGATATTACATTGAGAGACACGGTGCCCCTAGAGGCCATACTGACAGCGGTTGATCGACTTATAAGGAGAAACCCGTCCGAATTCTCGAGATTGCGACCAGAGTCACTTTGACAAGATCATCAAGTTTTGCAAGGTTACGTGGAGTCATCACTCAGGAAGAAGCCACCTAGGAGCGCCAAGAAGACCTTCTTGAGACCACCCGCACCTATTTGCTAGCCAACCCGAATCTCGAGGCGAGATTCATCTTAAAATGGGTAGGTTTGTAACATCCCAAATTTCCTATTTGGAATGTTTTACAATTATAGCTAAGCATCTATGCATTCTGTTTGAATTTGAGTGCCATTTGGAGTTTAGAAGATTTTGAGTTTTGGTATTTGAATTCAAACTTTGGCAAGTGGGAATCATTTCTAAAACTAAGCTGATAAATACTTGAGCAAAAGTATGAGAGGAGTAAACATGACACTCCAAAAATATCAGAGGAAAACAATGCCAAAAGTTTTGAATTCAAATTTGAATTTTATTTGAATTTGGAAAAAAATGATTTTTTATAAACTTTGGATTTAGCCCCTGGAAAAATGTTCAAATGATAGGGAATATTCCCCTGATCATTTTGATATATATATATGTCTATATAAAATATTTATATTTTATATTTTATATCTCTGTTTTTATTTTCAAAAAATAATAATAATAAATTAGAAAAAAGGAAAATACCCTCAGGCGCCAGCCAGTCTTTGTGACCAGCCGAGGCAACCATGGCCAGGCGGCCGGCCCACCGGTGACGAGCCGGCCAATGAGCCGACAGACCACCTCGCCCGAACCGGCTACCGCTCGGTCGACCGACCGCGCCGTGCGCTTCTCCCCTCACCGACAGGCGGGCCCCCCACCCGTCGTCAACCCCTCGCCCACGCCACCTCGCCGCGCCGCCGCTCGCCGGATCCCGAAGGATCCGGGATTCGATCCCCTCCCGATTCACCCCCTTGCGCAACCGGTCGCCCCCGCCTATAAAACCCCCTCCCCGCACCCCATCCCCCCCTCGCCCCCTCGCCGGATCCCTCTCTCCCTCCTCACGCGCTCGCCGGAGCCCGAGCTCACCACCGCCGCCGTTTGCCTCGCCGCCGTCGCCCTAGCCCACCCCGAGCTCCACCAACTCCACAGACCCACCCCGAGCCCGTCCGCACCATGAGCACTCCGCCGACCTCCCCGACGACCGGAGACGCCGATACACTCGCCGCCCGAGCCGCCGCCGTTTTCGAACTCCGGTAAGCCGCCGGAACCGCTCCCCGCCGTCCGATCCCATCCCTACGGCTAGGATTAGAACCCCCCGAAGGGGTATGGTTTATTAGGTTAGTTGTTAGTGAACCGGGTTTTTTAATCCGGTTTATTTTAAGTTAGGTTTTTTTATTTAGATCGGCCCGATTCATTTAACCCTAGGGCCCGTTTAGTTATATTACATGCAGTCGTTAGTTAGGCCCAGTTAGCCGTTTTTCTTTATTTTCGTTTTTCTGTTTTAACAGAATAGTTTCAGATTTGAAAAATTCATATCTTTTATTCTACTTAATATTTTCAAGTGTTTCTTTTTTTGTTAGTTTGAAAATTTCTTATAGTTTCTGCAGAATATATAATTAGCTATGTTAAAATTATTTAAAATTGCTTTATTTTAGATTTAGTCAGAATAGTAAATCTGCTATAAAATGAGTTAGGAAAATTATTTTTTAATGATTCTTTTTGTCCCAACTTTGTTTTGACATTGCCTAACCGTAGGAATTAATTTGTGAATTTTAGGATTATTAAAATAATTAGTTTTAATCAGAATCATGTTATTCTTAATTAATTAACTAGCTACTGTTTTCCTATTATTTTAATTAGCAAATAAATTTATTTCTCACATGTGATTGATTATTTTAGGTTAGTTTCTGTCACTTTAGAGCATGAACTTTTATTTATAATAAATAAAACTTTTATTTTATTTTTCCTACTAAAATTTGCTTTAGGCCTAATAGGAGTCTTATAATAGCTTTTAAATTGATTCCTTTTTGCTCCTAGTTGCTTAATGCATTCTTTTACATTAAGTTAACAAAAACCCATGCTTAGGTTATGTTGAGAAAATCTTTGTTATATAAAACTATTTTAGTTGTTGCTTGAAGTAGGAAAACTTTGAGTTGGATTTCTTCGAGTTTTCCTTTGGGTTTTGGTTCGTTTGTTTTGGTTTGTTATGTTACTATGCTGTTATGTAAGTGATCATATACTATATGCTTATTGTGAATTATTATTTGTCTCGGTAGAGTTTCCGGAGTGCGAAGCTTGCTACTACGAGTCCCTAGCTTACGAGGATCGTCAGCAAGGCAAGTCATTGATCATGTTTTCTTTACAAATACCTATGATTTTTATTGCATTAGAATTACCTCCCCACCATGCATGCAGTAGGTGAAATTTTGAAGTTATGTTCTTGAGTAGTATCATGAGGTAGGATGAACCAATTCCCCTTGTTACCATGACCGGGGACGAAGTAGTTTATTTTTGCTTGCTCGTAGACGGGGTTGGTTGAGTGAATTCATAAGGGAGATGTGAGAGTCTTAAAGATGATGACAACCCCATGACCTCAAGATCAAGATGGACTTCGAAATTCACTCTTTGAGTGGAGGACGGTTGACGGGCACCTGGAGAATCCGGTGGTTGGCGGGATGCATGGAGAAGCGCCATGACATCTTGCGGAAAGCTTCACCCAGCCACGAAGAGGCGGATGGATACCCCATTGACGGAAGCTTACCTGCAGCCGCAAGCCATTATGGGCTCGGCTTGAGTCGACCCTAGGTGTGACTCTGGCGGACGGTGCTACGAGATGTAGAAGAACGGTAGGATTGGATGGGCACGGCGGTGGCGGAGGAACTCTTCGGAAGACCTGTTTACGTTCGTCCGTCTTCAAACACTCTGAAGTGCGAAGACTTAAAAGGAGGAGCGATTCTTGCGGGTAAAGTCATAAACCTCTGCAGAGAAAAGATCTAATCGATTAGCCGTGTCCCGATTACGGACATTTGAGCCTCTGGAACTTGGAGTATTTGAAATCTCAACACTGAAATTAATAATTTAATTGAGGGTTATGACTTAATAATTTGGGAATTAGACATTGGTTGGCGGAACCATCTCAACAACTACCAACAATTTTGTAGTATTTGCAAGCAAGTCCTTTGTAGTAGGGAAAAAGCGGCTTTTAGCAAAATGATGAAACTTAGAGCCCCACAGCCAAATTGCATATAGTGTTAGAAATTTTATTATTGTTCTCGCTTCATGACTTGCCAGCATATTCAAAATGCTGACCTACACGGCTGCAACGTCTTATGTTGCAGAGGTTTATTCCGATCAGGAGTGAGGCTACGCTCCGCGCTTGGCGATTGCCCTATGGAGTCGGATGGACTCGCTATTCTTCTACGCTTCCATGACTTTACTTAGTTTATTTCTCATGAGTTGGCCTTGACGAATTTATTCTATTGTAGTAAAGACTCGATATGAGAATCGTGTAATAAATTCAGGTGTGATTGAACTTTGTTTATTTCATCAATGTAGTGTGAGTGCCAGCATGATCTTGGGATGGTACAGACACAGAGACTTGACCGATTTTGGGTCAGGTCGCTACATTCTAAAACAAGCGCCAGAACCTGAGAGCACTGCTGTCATGACTTATGCATTGTGTGTAGCTAATGTTGGGTGCATCATGACTGGATCTTTTCTACCATGAATTACAATGTTTAGTCACTGCTTGAACTTTGGAGGTGTTCTGCATTTATGTTTTGCGGTCTCACAAAGGGCTAGCGAGATACCACTATTGTCATATTATATCATGGTGTTTTGACAATGTGTTGTATTTTGAGATATCTTATTTTTGCTCGCTAGCTGATTATGTCATTGATATGAGTTAATATAATCTTTAATGGTTATTGTCGGCATGGTTAGTTAAAATGTTGGCTGAAAACCTGGGTGCTGTTTATGCCTATTTATGCAAACAAGAGCGAAAGAGTACGTAAAAGTTTTTCTTTTTCACTTTCAGTTTATCAACTGAATTGCTTGAGAACAAGCAAAGGTTTAAGCTTGGGGGAGTTGATACGTCTCTAACGTATCTACTTTTCCTAACGCTTTTCCTCTTGTTTTGGACTCTAATTTGCATTATTTGAGTAAAACTAACCCCAGACTGACGATGTTTTCAGCAGAACTACCATGGTGTTGTTTTTGTGCAGAAATAAAAGTTCTCGGAATGGAACGAAACTTTGCAAGGAATTTTTATATAATAAATAAGTATTTCTGGAGCCAAGATCCACCAGAGGGGGGCACCTGGGTGGGCACAACGCACCAAGACCCCCCCCCCCTCCTGGCACGCCCAGGTAGGTTGTCCCCACCTGGTGGCCCCGCAGACCCTGAAACCGACACTATAAAATCCTATTTTTCCAGAAAAAATAAGGGAGAAAGAATTATCGCAATCCACGAGACGGAGCCACCGTCACCTCATGTTCTTCATTGGGAGGCCAGATCTGGAGTCCGTTTGGGGCTCCGGAGAGGGGGGTCTTCGTTCTTCGTCATCATCAACCCTTCTCCATCGCCAATTCCATGATGCTCCCCACCGGGAGTGAGTAATTCCTTCATAGGCTCGCTGGTCAGTGAGGAGTTGGATGAGATTCATCATGTAATTGAGTTAGTTTTGTTAGGGCTTAATCCCTATTATCCACTATGTTCTAAGATTGATGTTGTTATGACTTTGCCATGCTTAATGCTTGTCACTTTGGGCCCGGGTGCCATGAACTCAAATCTAAACCGTTTATGTTATCACAATTAGATTCATGTTGTAGATCCGATCTTGCAAGTTATAGTCACCTACTACGTGTTATGATCCGGCAACCCCGGAGTGACAATAGTCGGGACCACTCCCGGTGATGACCGTAGTTTGAGGAGTTCATGTATTCACTATGTGTAAATGCTTTGTTCTGGTTCTCTATTAGAAGGAGGCCTTAATATCCCTTAGTTTCCAATAGGACCCCGCTGCCACGAGAGGGTAGGACAAAATATGTCATGCAAGTTCTTTCCATAAGCACGTATGACTATTTACGGAATACATGCCTACATTATATTGACGAACTGGAGCTAGTGCCATATCGCCCTAGGTTATAACTGTCTCATCATGAATATCATCCAACAAGTCACCGATACAATGCCTACGAATTTATCTTATATTGTTCTTGCTAAGGTACTACTGCTATCATCACTGTTACACTTGCTACAAAATTACTGCTATGACTGTTACCGTTACCGTTGCTGTTGTTACTACTATGAAAACTATCATACTACTTTGCTAATCACTTTGTGGCAGATAATTAATCTCCAGGCATGGTTGAATTGACAACTCAGCAGCTAATACTTTCAAATATTCTTTGGTTCCCCTTGTGTCAAATTTACAAATTTGGGTTGAATACTTTACCCTCGAAAACTGTTGTGATCCCCTATACTTGTGGGTTATTAGTGTCTAGCTTGCATAGCTTCCAATTTGTTGAAATGCCTTCTGCTTAGCATTTTTTGTGCATATTCCATTCTCCTAAGATGTGGTTGCCTTACATAAAAGTTGTGTTCATTAGTATCATGCATCAATGAATTTGGAAGAGCGAATTTCATTCCTTTTTCTTGCGTGTTTTACTTAACAAGGCAAAATCTAAAAGGATGAACGCACGGGATGATTGTGGTCCTCTAGAGCAACCGAAACAGATGATCTCTGCATATTCTCCTGCTACCCCTACTGCAATGCAAGTTCCAAATCTCATCTCCCCTACTCCACAACCCCAGGTGCTTGCTCTAACATGGCAGTGTCATATCTGGTTGCATGTTGCATATGGTGCCTAGCTTGTATTGTTTCTAATTTGTTAAATTGCATCTTCTTATCTTGCACATTATACATGTGAATATGGCATGCCTTCCTGTTTTTGGTACATACTACATCTACCTATCACACCATGTTCTTACATCAAACTACTGTTCTTGTGTATCCCGCATCTATCACTTATGATGAGACAGTATGAGATGCGCTACTCTTATAAAGAGTGCAGTTTCATCCTCCCCACATGATTCTCAAGAAACAACAAGTCTAAATGAAGATATTCAATGTAGCTCTATACTTGAAGACTGCATTTCCCCTACACCACCACCGCAGGTGCTTGCTCTAACTTTGCAGTGTGATATGTGGTTGCATGTTGCATATGGTGTCTAGTTTGTAATGCTTCTAATTAGGGTAAATTGCATCTGCTTAGTTTACACATTATACCTGTGAATATGGCATGCCTTCCTATTTTTAGTACATACTACATCTATCTTTTAACCATGTTCTTACATGAAACTACCGCTCTTGTGTATCCTGCATCAATCACTTACTATGAGACACCTTTATTCATTGCATATTGCATATGATTTCTAGCCTGTTGCCATGTATTGCTTCTAGTTTGTTCAAATACATTTATGAGGCCACCCTTTTAATTTGGCAGAGTGATATTCATTTCACCTTTCATATGGTGTATAGCTTGCATTGCTTCTAATTAGTTCAAACACCTTGTGTTTAGATTACACTTTACGCATCATACATGTCAATATGTCATGTCGTCTTGTTTTTCATACACATTCCATCCTCCTATCATGTGGTTGCCTTACATGAAATTAGTGTTCATCAGTATCATGCATCAATGAGTTCTGAAGAGAAAATTTTATTTCTTTTTCTTGTGGGTTTGACTTGACAAGGCAAAATCAAAAAATAGGAAGGATAGTGTGAACTGCATCTGCTTAGCTTACACATTATATGTGTGAACACGCCTTCCTGTTTTTGGTACATACTATAT
This sequence comes from Aegilops bicornis, assembly GCA_021605145.1. Taxonomy (NCBI): domain Eukaryota; kingdom Viridiplantae; phylum Streptophyta; class Magnoliopsida; order Poales; family Poaceae; genus Aegilops; species Aegilops bicornis. The sequence continues at coordinate 328,274,778 of CM038673.1, forward strand.
CTGTCTATCACACCATGTTCTTACATGAAACTACTATTCTTGTGTATCATGTATCAGTCACTTATGATGAGACACCTTTAAGTTGGTAGTGTGATATTGGTTGCATCTTGAATATGATTTCTAGCATGTAGTGCTTCTAATTTGATGAACGCCACCTATGACGAGACAACTCTAACTTGGCAGAGTGATATTGGTTGGACCTTCCATATGGTGTCTAGCTTGCAGTGCTTCTAATTTTTTGAAGTGCCTTCTGCTTAGTTTCCACATCATAGGTGGGAATATGTCATGTCGTCCAGTTTTCGTACATATTCCATCCTCGTATCAAGAGTTTGCCTTCCATCAGAGCAGTGTTCGTCAGTATTATGCATGAATGAGTTCTGAAGAGCAAATTTTATTCCTTTCTCTTGTTGGTTTGACCTCGCAATGCAAATTGAATAAAGTAGAAGGAAATTATTGAGGCATTGGATGATGGTGATCCTCCCACTCAACTGAAACGGAGGGTCTCTACAGATTCTACTCCGCCATCCTCCCAACAAGATTCGCAAGACAACGCAAGGCTAGACAATCAACGTAGCTGTGTAAATGATGAGCACATCTCCCCTACTCCACCATCATGGGTTTTTTCTCTAACTTGGCACTATTATATGTGGTTGCATGTTGCATATGATGTCTAGCTTGTATTGCTTCTAACTTTGTTGTATTGCATTTGCTTACTTTACACATCATACCTGTGAATATGAGACGTGTTCCTGTTTCTAGAACATATATACTATATCTGATCACACCATGTTCTTACATCAGACAACTGTTCTTGCGTATCTCGCATCAGTCACTTATGATGAGGCACCTTTAATTCGCCACTATGATATTAGTTGCGTCTTGCATATGACTTCTAGCATGTACTGCTTCTAATTTGTTGAAACATCGGACAACTTGAACTTGGCAGAGTGATATTGGTTGCATATTTCATATGGTGTCTAGCTTGTTGTGCTTCTAATTTGTTGAAATGCCTTAAAGGTGCGTAGAGTTGTATCGGTGGTCGATAGAACTTGAGGGATTATTTGTTCTGCCTTTAGCTCCTCGTTGGGCTCGACACTCTTATTTATCGAAGAAGGCTACAAACAATCCCCTATACATGTTGGTTGTCAAGACCTTTTTCTGGCACCGCTGCCGGGGAGCAATAGCATGGGGTGAATATTCTTGTGTGTGCTTGTTTGCTTTGTCACTAAGTAGTATTTATTTTGTGCTCTTGTTTTCTATCTTTAGTTATGGGTACGAAACACAAAATACCAAAAAAAATAGTTGTACCTACTAAACCAATGGTTGAAGAACCACCCAAAATATATCATAATACTGAAGCTTTCTACTTGGATCATCTTCGATCCATTTGTGCTCGTGCTAAAAACCCAACTAGCTTAGTTGAGAGGAAATCATTACATGAGAATGCTTGTTTTGTGCGACATCGTTTATCTGAAAAAGGGAAACTTTTACAGCATCAAATTAATACTATGCAATGCTATGCTTGGAATTTATGTGAATTATATGATGTTACTTGTTGTTCTGAAGACCCTAAGAAACACCTTTCCTACCAATGTGAGTTTATTGATAATGGAATCGTATCTTCTTATGTGAAAGGTGTTTATAATTACTATGATATCGAACAAATTGAAGAATTTGTTGCTTTTAAGGGTGCTTATGAAATTGCTTGTTTGATTGAGAAGTATGATGCTACTCTTTACAAATCTGAAAATTTCACTATACTTCAATATTGTTATGATAATTATGCTTCTAATGCCTATGTTAAACCATATATTGAGGACTCCTCCGCTGTCCAAGAAGAGACTAATATTTTGCAGGAGTCTATGGAAGATGAAATTGATGAAACTGTGAGCTCATTGGATGAAAAAGATGACGAGGAGAGCGAAGAATAAAAGGAGGAAGAGCGGATTAGCTACCCGTGCCCACCTTCTAATGAGAGTAAATCTTCAACTCATACATTATTTCATTTCCCTTCGTTCTTACCGAAGGATGAATGCCATGATAACTGCTATGATCCCGTTGATTCGTCTGAAATATCCTTTTTTGATGATGCTTGCTATGCTAGTGGCCAGATGACAATTTAAATTATGCTTATGGAGATCAACTTGCTATAGTTCCTTATGTTAAGAATGACATTATTGCTATTGCACCCACACATGATAGTCCTATTATCTTTTTGAATTGTCCCAACTACACTATATCGGAGAAGTTTGTTCTTGTTAAGGATTATATTGATGGGTTGCCTTTTACCGTTGCACATGATAATTTTGATGAATGTAATATGCATGTGCTTGCTGCTCCTACTTGCAAGTACTATGAGAGAGGAACTACATCTCAGCCTCTTTATGTTTCCAACACGATAAAATTGCAAGAAACTGCTTATGCTATGCATTGGCCTTTACTTGATGTTTATGAATTGTTCTTGTATGACATGCCGATGCATAGGAAGAGAGTTAGACTTATTCATTGCTTGATATATGTTTGTTTGTGCTCACTACTAAATAATAAAACATTGTTGATTCAAATTGGCTTTGATATACCTTGGGATCCGGGTGGGTCCATTACTTGAGCACTTTATGCCTAGCTTAATGGCTTTAAAGAAAGCGCTGCCAGGGAGACAACCCGGAAGTTTTAGAGTGTCATTTATTTCTGTTGAGTGCTTTTATAAAGTTCAAAAACAAAAAATTATAGAGGGGAACACAAAACTTTTCAAAAAGGAAAGTGAAAGTGAGAGAGGCAAGCATTGTTGAAGTGGGGGAGCTCCTAGAACTTTGTTCATGCTCATGGAAACTTTATGAATCTTGAATTGCAGAAACTTTTCAACAAAAATAATTATCCCCTTGTACAATTCCATTTTATTATAAAAATAATGTGGCAAGGTTTTCCTTTAGGATGTTTAAATTGCTTGTTGGTTTCTGCGGTGCAAAACAGAAACTTTAGCTGTAGTGCGCGATTTTACATTTTTTACTGGAACGTCAAACGGTTTTGAAACCATTTCTAATGTCTTTCTATACAAGTTTATTTTGCCTAATTTTCTCAGAATTTTAGAGCTACAGAAGTATGGTGGATGTTCGAATCTTTACAGATTGTTCTGTTTTCACAGATTGCTGTTATACCTTCATTATTTGCGTATGTTTGAATTCTTGTTGAAGCCTCCTTGACTAGGGGCCATAGAAGTGTGATAGCATACAATGGGTAATGTTTGTTTATAATTATAAAATAATGTTATGATAGTACATGATGGGATTTCATTGCCATATTCACTAACCCCACCACTAAAAGTTCGGTTAAGCTTTGTGTGGATGAAGTGTTCGAAGATCGAGGAGGTCTCGATGTGAGGAGAAGGAGGAGAGGCAAGAGCTCAAGCTTGGGGATGCCCAAGGCACCCCAAGTAAATATCCAAGGAGACTCAAGTGTCTAAGCTTGGGGATGCCCTGGAAGGCATCCCATCTTTCTTCAACAAGTATCGGTATGTTTTCAGATCCATTTCGTTCATGTGATATGTGCAAATCTTGGAGCGTCTTTTGCATTTAGTTTTCACTTTTCTTTTATGCACCATGCTGGTATGAGATTGTCCATGGTTGATTTATAGAATTCTCATTGCACTTCACTTATACCTTTTGAGTATGGCTTTATAGAATGCTTCATGTGCTTCACTTATATCATTTGAAGTTTGGATTGCCTGTTTCTCTTCACGTAGAAAACCGTTATTTGAAGAATGCTCTTTTTCTTCACTTATATTTGTTAGAGCATGGTCTTTTGTAGAAAGAATTAAACTCTCATGCTTCACTTAGATCTATTTAGAGAGTCAACAGGAATCGGTCAATTGCGTGGTTAGTCATAAAATCCTACATAAAACTTGTGGATCGCTGAATATGATATGTTTGATTCCTTGCAATAGTTTTGCGATATAGAGATGATAATATGTGGGATGTACTAGTAAACGGTTGTGGTTAGAAAGAATATTTATGTTAAGCTTTGTGATTCCCAAAGCATGCACGTATAGTCTCTCGTTATGCTATGAAGTTGGAGCATGATTTATTATTGACTGTCTTCCTTATGAGTGGCGGTTGGGGACGAGCGATGGTCTTTTCCTACCAATCTATCCCCCTAGGGGCATGCGTAGTAGTACTTTGCTTCGAGGGCTAATAAACTTTTGCAATAAGTATATGAGTTCTTTATGACTAATGTGATTCCATGGATTATACGCACTCTTCCCTTTTCACAATTTGCTAGCCTCTAAGGTACCGTGCTTTGCCCTTTCTCACATCGAGACGTGGTGCAAACTTCGCAGGTGCATCCAAACCCTGTGATATGATACGCTCTATCACACATAAGCCTTATTATATCTTCCTCAAAACAGCCACCATACCTAACTATTATGGCTTTTCCATGGCAATTCCGAGATATATTGCCATGCAACTTCCATCGCTTCCGTTTGATGACTTGAGCATTCACTGTCATATTGCTTTGCATGATCATATAGCTGACATAGTAGTTGTGGCTCACACACCATTCATCATTTTTCATACATGTTATGCTAGATCATTGCACATCTTGGTACATTGCCAGAGGCATTCATATAGAGTCATACTTTGTCATAGGTATCGAGTTGTAATTTTTATTTCTTTTGAGTTATAAGTAAATAGAAGTGTGATGATCATCATTATTAATTCTTGGAGCAGTGCCCCGGTGAGAAAAGGATGATGGAGACTATGATTCCCCCACAAGTAGGGATGAGACTCCGGACAATGAGAGAAAAAGAAAAAGGAAGAAAAAGAAAAAAAAAGAGAGAAGCGGCATTGTTAGTATCCTTTACCACACTTGTGCTTCAAAGTAGCACTATGTTTTTCATTTGGAGAGTCTCCTATGTTGTCACTTCCATATAATACTGGGAATTTTTCATTATAGGATTAGATGTACACCCACTTAGTTTTCATATTGAGCTTTCATACATAGCTCTTAGTGCATTCATTGCATGGCAATCCCTACTCCTCACGTTAATATCGATTGATGGGCATCTCCATAGCCTATTGGTTAGCCGCGTCGATCATGCTGCTATTAAATATCTTATGGAAAAGAAATATGCTAAACCTAGACTTATTAGATGGGTTCTCTTGCTACAAGAATTTGATTTGCATATTATTGACAGAAAGGGAGCTGAGAACCCAGTTGCAGGCAACTTATCTAGGTTAGAGAATGTTCTTGATGACCCACTACCTATTGATGATAGCTTTCCTGATGAACAATTAGCTGTCATAAATGTTTATCGTACTGCTCCATGGTATGCTGATTATGCTAATTACATTGTTGCTAAATTTATACCACCTAGTTTCACATACCAGCAAAAGAAAATGTTTTTCTATGATTTAAGACATTACTTCTGGGATGACCCACACCTTTACAAAGAAGGAGTAGATGGTGTTATTAGACGTTGTGTACCTGAGCATGAACAGGAACAGATCCTACGCAAGTGTCACTCCGAGGCTTACGGAGGACACCACCCTGGAGATAGAACTGCACATAAGGTATTGCAATCCGGTTTTTATTGGCCTACTCTCTTCAAGGATGCTCGTAAGTTTGTATTGTCTTGTGATGAATGTCAAAGAATTGGTAATATTAGTAGATGCCAAGAAATGCCTATGAATTATTTACTTGTTATTGAACATTTGATGTTTGGGTCTTTGATTATATGGGACCGTTTCCTTCCTCTAATGGCTATACTCATATTTTAGTTGTTGTTGATTACGTTACTAAGTGGGTAGAAGCTATTCCAACTAGTAGTGCTGATCATAACACCTATATTAAGATGCTCAAAGAAGTTATTTTTGTCGAGGTTTGGGGTCCCTAGATATTTAATGACTGATGGTGGTTCACACTTCATTCATGGTGCCTTTCGTAAAATGCTTGCTAAGTATGGCGTTAATCATAGAATTGCATCTCCTTACCACACACAATCTAGTGGCCAGCTAGAATTGAGTAATAGAGAGATCAAATTAATCTTGTAAAAGACTGTTAACAGATCTAGAAAGAATTGGTCCAAGAAACTTGATGATGCATTATGGGCCTATAGAACTGCATATAAAAATCCTATGGGTATGTCTCCGTATAAAATGGTTTATGGAAAAGCATGTCACTTACCTCTCGAACTAGAACATAAGGCATATTGGGCCGTTAAAGAGCTCAATTACAATTTCAAACTTGCCGGTGAGAAGAGGCTATTTGACATTAGCTCACTTGATGAATGGAGAACCTAAGCTTACGAGAATGCCAAACTGTTTAAAGAAAAAGTTAAAAGATGGCATGACAAAAGGATACAAATGTGTGAGTTTAATGTAGGTGATTATGTGTTGCTATTCAACTCTCATTTAAGATTTTTTGCAGGAAAGCTCCTCTCTAAATGGGAAGGTCCTTACGTTATCGAGGAGGTCTATCGTTCCAGTGCCATAAAAATCAACAACTTTGAAGGCACAAATCCGAAGGTGGTGAACGGTCAAAGAATCAAGCATCATATCTCAGGTAATCCTATAAATGTTGAAACTAATGTTATTGAAACCATAACCCCGGAGGAGTACATAAGGGACACCTTCCAGAACGTTTCAGACCCCGAAAAGGAATAGGTATGTGGTACGGTAAGTAAACCGACTTCAAAACAGTTCTAATGGCAATATTTCTCTGTTTTGGAATATTTAAGAAAATATGAAAATAAGAAGTAGTCCGGGAAAGACACAAGGCGTCCACGAGGGAGGAGGGCGCGCCCTACCCCCCTCGGCGCGCCCCCCTGCCTCGTGGGCACCCCGTGTGCTCTCCGGACTCCGTTTTCTTGCACGATACTTCTATTGGTCGGTAAAAATTCATTATATAATATCCCGATGGTTTTGACCACCGTATCACGCAAATATCCTTTGTTTTTGTTTCGAGCTGTTTTTATGACAGATCTAGATCACCATGACGTCTTCAAGCGCCGCAAAGGACAAGTTCTTCGAGAAGGTCATCAAACCCTACCTCGCGGAAGTGCTGCAACATCCTCAAACCATTGAGATGCGTGAGGGGTTGCTGCACATCCGCGATGTTGAGGGACCAAGGAGGACCGGAAGCGCGGAGACAAGGCTCGAAAAAATGGAGCAACAAGTTTTCAAGTGCCAGGAGATGGTGGAACATGGACTTGACACTACAGGAATCAGGTAATTTGCCGTCTGTGCTTCACAGATGGCAAAGACAGAATACATTACGGCAAAGAGTTTGTCGTCAACAACAGACGGCAAAGTGTGTCGGCAAAGGGTAAATCGGCAAAGCCATACTTTGCCGTCAGCTTTATGCCAGGCTGACGGCAAAGGCTTTGCCGTCAGTTTTCACACTTCAACGTCACTCGTTACAGCCTGACGGCAAAGAAAAGCACTTGACGGCTTGACATCCTAACGAACGGCGTTAGATACTTTGTTGTCAGCCTGAAGACGGCAAAGAGCTGAGCACTTTGCCGTCAACAGCAGTCAGTCTACAGACGGCAAAGAGCTTAGCACTTTGCCATCAGCAGACAAACGACAAAGTACTCATTTGCTGACGGCAAAATTCTGTACAGATTTTTTTTTAAAAAACTTACCTCAACAATTCAATAGACCATATATATCACAAATATAACAGCAATGTTCCATAGAAACAAAACAAACCATAGCAAATGTCCATATATATATCATAGGGTGTCACAAAGTGTAGCATATGAGATCACAAAGTATCACATCTAGCTGGGCATCTTCAAGTCATGTACTACTCCAGGAATTAGCCTCGCGACCATCAGCTCTACACACACATGCTAAACTCCAACTATGCTACTGGAAAGGAAACCACACACAACTACTCGCTATGTCGAGGAGATTAAAACACCACATCAGGTTGACTATAGCTCCGTGCAACCAATCATCGTTGCTGCTCCATCCCTTATTCACATGCCCACTGCAATTAACCAAACAAAAAAGAGGTTCAGACATAGATTTATCATATCAAATAGATTCAGACTCGAGAGCATCATTCATCATACTAAAGGGATTTTTTCAGTCAAATAAACTTGCCAAGCATATAACAACATCCTAATAGACAAGAACCTATTGACACCAAATCTGAACTAGCCTGGTACAGGAATAAATATGACATGTACAACAGCTCCTAGTACAGCTACAGCTCCTAGTACACATCATTTAGCAGGAGCAAACATGACATGCAAAACATGAGCAAGTATTTACATGCAGAGCAGCAGGAGCAAATTAAATATTTGTTAGAACCAAATCTGAACTAGCCACATACATGTACAACTGCTCAAATCGGGGAAAAAAGAGCAACATGAGAGGAACCTAGTGGCCTCATACAATTCAATAAGGCAGTATATCAACCACAAGAATAGAAACCAGAGCAGAGCATGCATAAGTTGGGGAAATAAAACCGAGTCGAGAGGGAGGGATCAACCTTACCTGGTGGTTGATCGTCGGCTCGGCCGTTGGGTCGTGTACTGCTCATCGTCCTTGTCTATTTTGTTCATGGACAGCGCCCACCCACAACAATTAACCAAAAAGGAAAAAGGTTCAGACTTAGAAATTCATCGTATCAAATAGATTCTGTCTCGAGAGCATCATTCATCATACCAAAGCCATTTTTTATGTCAAACAAATAAACTTGTCAAGAACTTGACACTTTGAATAAGACACCCCCTTATCATCTAAATCTTGAGAAATCAGAGGCCCAAAGAAAAAACTTCCAAAATAGTAAAACAAAAAGAATATTAAGATAACTGGTTATGTAATAACATGCAACACAAATCGTACACAAACTAGTGAAATTGTTGCATGAGATGAAAAGTAGCCAAGATTACATGATCTTGAATCCATGGTTGCTGCATGTTATCAAATAGAATCAAATGTAATTTTCTCATAACAATTCATATTCTGGTTTTTGTATTGGACAAACAGTGAACATATGCAAGAGCCATTTGCTTCATACCCATTACTGCTTGAATCAGTAGTTAATACTATCTTCTATTATTATTTCACTCAAGGAGATAAATAAATGAAGTTTTGGCAGTAGTGCAGAGGCAAAAGGAGAAATAAAGAGGGAAATAGAGAGGCAAACTGAGAACACATCCAACACAGGAGACCTTAGAAGCAAGAATATTCACCTGGATTCCTATATTATAGAGCATCCTTACTGTACTGAACTCTCCGTCTTCCTTCTCCAATTTCAAAATCAAGGGCGGTGCTGCAAATAAACAGTTCAAGAGAGAAGAGAAAGAAGTTACAAACTCATATACCGGTTTATCAAAAAAGTGCAAAGCAGTAAGGTTTACATGGCCATATAGAAGTAAGATCACAGCAGTATATACCTTCCAACTCTACCAGCAACACGGCCATGGGACTTTGAGGAAAAACTCAAAATAGGATGTATGTCGGGGCAGTGCTTGACCCTATACTTATATAGTAACTTCACCATGGATGCATATCTGTCATGCATGCAAGCAGCAGGTCGGCCAAGAGAAAAAATGTGTTGGCTGTAGGAAAGATAAATCATAACACAAGAAACCCATGGATACATGTATTAACAAATGCCATTAGGAGGCGTGACCCGGCTGACAAAATAACATCAAAGGAAGAAGCTTGAATGATACAAAACAGGAATTGAAATACAGTGCATTTTCCAAAAGGATACTAACCCCAGAGCCCATAATTAATCAACCCATAAATATTAAAATAAAAAACAGAAGCCTCCTATGTGCATAGATAATAAGGACCTAACATGGCCAATGGCAAGGAATTGCCTCACAGCGTATCATGACATCAATGAGAACAAGGCATCTGTTTCGATCGCATAGATCCTTCCTCAATCATTAAGTATATCATAAAAGCAGGAATACCAAACCTGAAAGTCTGTGAGGGATGACAAAATACTAATTGGCATTGTACATCTATTTTCACTAAAGTGATGGCACAACCCAGAGCCTACCCGTGTCTCGATTACGATATAGTGTGTAATCAGAAAACTATTTCAGTTCTGTAGAGCAACCCAAACCATGTACCCCCATCTACTCGTTGTAGAAAGATTACCCGCTCATGAGGACCTGGACAGCAATAAAGTAACCAATTGGAGATTATAGAGTTCATCTTATACTTCCTGGATCCATGGGAGCACAGACGGCAAACATATAATGTGTAACCTTGTAGAGAGGTGTTGTGATAGGTGTTACATATAATTAGTTGTGTGGATTTGAACTGCAGACATACCTGGATACAACCAAAGTAATAACTACGCATTGATAAAGAGAAGAGTACGGTTGTTTAATGCCCCTGCCAAAACATGAACATCCTCTTGCGAAACAAATAGTAGAAGGGAGCAGTCATAAATTATTATTATTTAATAGAAGGAAGCGATCGTAATTGTTGTGCCGAAACATGTATTTTGTACCATTATTGAGAATACATATTTTAAGAACATCAATCTCATAATATAACACAGGAAATAATTTGAATGCAGAGTACTCCAATATAGAACATACAACCCTAGGATTAACTGCATAGAACGAAGGGAAGGGAAGGGTCGGACCTGTCCTTGACGAGCTGCTCCATGGCGTGCCTCTCCTAACGAGCACAAGCAGGTCCTATCCCGGCGCGGATCTAGTCGCCGCCAACATGGCCGGAAGGCTAGGGTTGGAGGAAGGGAGGCCATGGTGGTGCTTCTGCTGCTGGCCGCACCTACAGAGACGACGAGAGACGGGGGGTCAAAGAAAGAGTCGGAGAAGAGAAGGGGAAGTAACACCATACCGCCGTCGTCGAGGTAGCCACCGTCGCCGTCATCGCCGTCTGTCACCATGGCCCGATGGCTAGGGTTTCCAGCGCAAAGAGTGAGGGAGGGCGGGCGGATCTGAGTGCGATGAGTGAGGGAGGGTGGGCGGATCTGAGCGCGTGAGGGAGGGAGTGAGCTAGAGTTTCGGGCTAGCGGCGTCGGGCGTGGGGGAGGCGACTAGAGGAATCGGGGCAGAGAGGAGAGAATGAGAGAGAGGGCCGGCTCGGGCAGAGGCTTTGCCTCCTCAGCCGGATAGGCTGGTGGGCCAGTGCGCCGAGGCCCGATGGCCCATATGGCCTTTGCCGTCGATCCCTAGTAACGCATACAGACGGCAAAGACAGGCTTGTTTTCCACCGTCACTGCATACATTTTGCCGTCTTCAAATCTTTGCCGTCAGCTAACATCTGTCTTTGCCGTCATTTGAAACAAACACAGACGGCAAAGTATGCATTTGCCGTCAGCAAAACAAAAACAGACGGCAAAGTATGTCTTTGCCGTCGGTTGTTCTTTGCGTCAGCCACTGACGGCAAAGTATGTCTTTGCCGTCTGCCCCGATGAAAAGCTGACGGCAAAGTGCAGTACTGACAGCAAATTAGTTGATTCCTGTAGTATGACGCCAACCGCATAATGATCACGGAGTTCACCAACAACCACAAGCTGGATGCCAAGAACATTAGGGAGGCCATCTTCAAGCTTCATGAGAAAATTGAGCGCCTCCAAGCTCAGATCTATGACCTGCAAAACCAAAACTGTGAGTATGAATATAGATTCAAGAGGATGAATTTGGCTGCAGATATGAGGATCCCGGAGACTCGATCATCCTTCTACAATGGTGAGCCCATGCCTTGGAAGATGGAAGACAAGCCTACATCATCAACAACTCCATCCCACCACCCCCAAGGAAGGAGACATAATCACATGGGTATGGGCGCTCCCCTTGGCTACTGCCAAGCTTGGGGGAGGTGCCCCGGTATCGTATCACCATCACACTCCTATCTTTACCGTTTTTCTTAGTTCGATCCTTTTGGTAATATCTTGATCTAGTAGAACAAAGGTTTGGTATGATCTAGTTTTGAGTTTTGCTATATGATCCTTCTATGTAATCGAGTCCGTGAGCTATATATAATAAAGATTAGTATTGAGTCAAGGGCTTGATTATCTTGCTATGATCTTGAGGGAATAAAAGGAAAAGAAAGAATAAAAATAAATAAAGAGATCATATTGATCCTATGGAGAGAAATGACTTCACATATAAAGAGTATGATGAATAAAAGTTGTCGAGAGTTGACAAACATAGTTCTGGTCATCGTTGCAATTAATAGGAAGTTATAAAGAAAGAGAGGTTCTCACATATAAATATACTATCTTGGACATCTTTTATGATTGTGAGCGCTCATTAAAATATGACATGCTAAAGAGTTGATGTTGGACAAGGAAGACAACGTATGGGTTATGTTTTCTTATATCCGAAATAAAGTATATTGTCATGGATCATCCAACATGTTGAGCTTGCCTTTCTCCCTCATGCTAGCCAAACTCTTTGCACCAAGTAGAGATACTACTTGTGCTTCCAAATATCCTTAAACCCAGTTTTGCCATGAGAGTCCATCATATCTACCTATGGATTGAGTATGATCCTTTAAGTAAGTTGTCATTGTTGCAAGCAATAAAAATTGCTCTCTAAATATGTATGATCTAATAGTGTGGAGAAAATAAGCTTTATACGATCTTGTGATGTGGAAGAAATAAAAGCGTCAGACTGCCTAATAAAGGTCCATATCACAACTGGCAATATAAAGTGACATTCTTTCACATTCAGATTTTGTGCATCCAACCATAAAAGCACATGACAACCTCTTCTTCCCTCTGCGAAGGGCCTATCTTTTATTCTTGTCTCATACCTTATACAAGAGTCTTGGTGATCTTCACCTTTCCTTTTTACATTTTATCCTTTGGCAAGCACATTGTGTTGGAAAGATCCTGGTATATATATATCCAATTGGATGTAAGTCATCATGAACTATTATTGTTGACATTACACGTGAGGTAAAAGGTTGGGAGGAAACACTATAAGCCCCTATCTTTCTCTGTGTCCGATTAAAACTCCATACCCATAAGTATTGTGTGTGTTAGCAATTGTGAAAGATTAAATGATAGTTGAGTACGTGGATTTGCTGAAAAGCTCTTACATAGACTCTTTCTCATGTTATGATAAATTGCAATTGCTTCAATGACCGAGATTATAGTTTGTTAGTTTTCAATGAGGTTTCTGAATCCTACTTGACATTGTGAATAGATTGTTACTTTAGCATAAGAAATCATATGACAATATTTATATATGTTGCTGTTATAAGAATGATCATGATGCCTTCATGTCCGTATTTTATTTTATCGACACCTCTATCTCTAAACATGTGGACATATTTTTTGTTATCAGTTTCCGCTTGAGGACAAGCGAGGTCTAAGCTTGGGGGAGTTGATACGTCCATTTTGCATCATGCTTTTATATCGATATTTATTGCATTATGGGCTGTTATTACACATTATGTCACAATACTTATGCCTATTCTCTCTTATTTTCTAAGGTTTACATGAAAGGGAGAATACCGGCAACTGGAATTCTGGGCTGAAAAGGGAGCAAACATTAGAGACCAATTCTGCACAGCTCCAAAAGTCCTGAAACTTCACAGAGGCAGTTTTTGGAATTAATAAAAAATACTGGCGAAAGAATCAACCAGACGGGGGCCACCCACCATCCACGAGGGTGGGGCGCGCTCCCTCGGCGCGCCCCGCCTCGTGGGCCTCCAGGCCTCATTGCCTATCTTCTGCTATATGAAGTCTTTCACCCAAGAAAAAATAGGGAGGATGCATTCGGGACAAAACACCGACGCCACGAGGCGGAACCAACCTAGGGTTCCGGCGGAGCTGTTCTGCCGGGGAAACATCCCTCCAGGAGGGGGAAATCATCACCAGAGTCATCACCATCGATCCTCTCATCGGGACGGGGTCAATCTGCATCAACATCTTCACCAGCGCCATCTCCTCTCAAACCCTAGTTCATCTCTTGTATCCAATCTTTGTCTGAAAACCTCAGATTGGTACATGTAGGTTGCTAGTAGTGTTGATTACTCCTTGTAGTTGCTGCTTGTCGGGGAAGCTGATCTGGCCCACGAACACCTATGGGACCGGCGGACCGAGCCCCTTTCGGTTCGGCGGGGGGCGGAGGTCCCACGAAGAGCAGATCAAGGCGAAGCACACGAGCAGTTTACCCAGCTTCGGAGCTCTCCGGAGAGATAACACTCCCTCCGCTGCATGTCTGAGTGTATTGAGTTCTTGCTCAGGAGCGCTGAGTGCTACAGTACACACAAGCTGCTAACGAGACCGAGCGTGAGTGTTCTCTGGCTTCGAACCTTTCGAACCCTCTCTTCTCCCCTCCCTACGTTGCGCATGGGCCTCCTTTTATATGCTAAAGGGGTCTCCGACAGGTGGCAACGTAGACAAGGGTAAAAATGGAAAAGGAGTGGTTGCTACAGCTACTTGTACAGTGTATCATACCTAACCCTGACGGCAGGGGACAAAGGCATTAAATGCCCGTCTACGTCGCCCTAACAGTGCAAAAAGGGACCGTCAGGGGCGCCACCGCTTACCAGATGGCAATCTTGTCAGCGCCGGTTGCCACCGCGCTCCGCTGGCCGGACGGCCTCTTGCCACTGGCGCTGGAAAGGTCGAGGCGACACGTTAGTGGATGTCTTTGAGCGCGATCTGAGTGGTGGTCTACCGCGGCAAGCGCCTTGCCGCGGTTGTTGTCTTGTCACGTCCGGAAGCTTGTCGCTCACCGGGCCTTCCCGGCTCCTCTTTCCGGGGCCTTGTCTCCTAGGTGCCTTGGGTGGCCTTCCCGGCAAGCTCCTCTTGCCGGGGCCTTGTCTCCTTGGCTTGAATACTTTGTTCTTGAATGGCTCCAAAGGAACCACGGAGGACCTTGCCGCGGAGGGCTGCAACTGCCCGTGCACAAGTTCGGGATACTAGGGTACCCCTACTCTAGTACACCGACAGGAGCCCCCGGGCCTGGGCCACACCTGCAGTGCCGAGCTGTTGGGCCAGGCCCAAAATAGGAACACCCAGTGCCTTGTGGCTGGGTTACGCCGTAACTCACCCCGGACCCACCACGCCCTCCACGAACGGCACGCGTCGAATGCGGCGTCGTGTGAGAGATCGTGGGTGAGATCATGGGTGGTTCCTTTCTTTGCTGATATCTGATTGCTGATTTGTGTAGGAGCATAGCAGCCTTACCAGGAGTGCCCTGAAGCCGCTCCTGACATGCCTTCTGCTACGACTACACCGCCAAGGGAGGATTCCCCGGCAAGGGAGCGTTCTCCGGCAAGGGGCAGTTCTCCGGCAAGGGACAACTCTCCAGCAAGGGACATCACCAGTGATCCCCTGGTGGCGGAGACCATGACTGCAGACCCTAGCACAGGTAATCCTCTTGCTTGAAAACTTTCCTTGTGTTCTTCTTCTTCTGATTTTCTTTTTGAATATTTGCTTGACTTTTCTTCATTTTCCGGTCATCAGATCCATCCGCCACAGAGCCAATGGAGACCGAGGCCGCCGGCGAGGAGGACGCGCGCGGCAATACTGACGACGCCGCTGCCATCGGAGAAGAAGCTGGCGCTGACGAGCCCGCCGGCGAAGAGGCCGCCAAAGCTGCCGCCGCAGAAGCTGGCGATGGGTCCGGCGATCGCACTGACGGCCTGAAGCCGCGAGGCGCCAGGCGCTACGCCGACCGCCGATCCCTCCGCCGCTGCGGCAGCGTCGGGCTCCGAAGAGCCCCAGCCCGGCGCCTATTTGAAGGCCGGCGATGGCGTCTTCATCAAGCTCAGCTTGTTCTTCAAGGGCGTGGTGACGGCCCTCCAGCGACTCCGGGAAGAAATCCCAAAGCAGCTGGCCGAGGAGTCGCGCCAGATCTGCGCGGGAGCTCTTCAAAAGGTGTTGATGAAGGTGGCCTTCCGCAATCCAGGCCTCAACCTCACCAACGTCCTCAAGTCCTTGCCGCCGGATGCTGATGTGGAAGCGCTCAAGACCCTTGTCGCACCCATCGTGGACATGTTATGAGAACAATCTATTAGAGCTGCGACAAGCTATCTTGTAATATAACTCTATTTCGGGTAGCAATTCCTATGTTATTTCCTTTACTTGGTTCCTTCCTTTGTATGTTTTTGCCCTACACTTTTAGGGAACTTGTCGGTATGAGCACACAGGCATGGCTAGTCTTGAGACGTCGGCAACTTCTTTGGCGGTCTTGCTACCGACAAGAAACCTTGTCGCAACTAGTTGCAGCTCACTTAAGTTGTTGAGCGGACTCGAAACAAAGTAAGGGCGTAACTAGCTACGAGTTGGTTCCTCCGCGCACAGGTTTTCCATACAAAATGCAGTCGTTCGAGGAAGATAACTTAAAAATTTTAAAACTAATTGCTCAAACTTTAGCAACTTAGCTTTTACATGCGTTTGCTTCCGGTAAGGCTAGACTTCCTTGAGCGACGCTTGGTCCACACCATTATCTTCTCCTTTCCCCCCGGCAAACTTGTGGGCGAGGGAACCTTCCTTTCTTTGAGAAAGAGAAAGAAGAGGAAACAAAGATATGGAGCCTTATGGCTCGTTATTGCTTACCGGGGGTAGGTGCTGCACAAAGTGTCAGATAACGCATGCAAAATAGAAGTAGAAAGCATGAAATTGACAAGATGTGCGAAGCACATACTTATGCACGGGGTCTGCGCCCGGCTTTGTACAAAGGATTACATGCAACATCGGCAAGACTTGTACAAAAGGTGGTTGCCAGAACGAGGTTCCGGCAACCGCGCCTTATGGGTAAAACTTACGAAGATGCTCAATGTTCCAGGAGTTGCTCACCGGAATGCCATCTTCGGTCTCCAGTGACAGCGCCAGGCCTAGTGACTTCGTTTCACCCGGTAAGGGCCTTCCCACTTTGGCGTCAACTTGTTGGAATTCTTGGCGGACTGAACGCACCGAAGAACAAGGTCGCCTTCCTCGAGACTTCGGCATTAACTGCGGCTATGGTAGAGGCGCCAAAGCTTGCTGGTATCGAGCAGCTCGTCTGGCAGCTTGAAGACTATCCTCCTCAAGGAAGCGGTAGCGTCATGTTGTCGCATAGCTGCTCTTGCTCAAGCTCATCATAAGCGAGCACTCGAGGTGATCCGTATCTGAGTTCCGTGGGGAGAACTGCCTCTGCTCCATAGACTAGAGCGAAGGTGTGCGGCGATGGCTCGATTTGGCGTCGTCCTGATCGACCAAAGAACCACCGGCAGCTCCTCAATCCAGTTCTTTCCGCACTTGTGCAGCCTGTCGAAAGTTCTGGTCTTGAGCCCGTGCAGCATTTCAGCATTCGCCCTCTCCACTTGACTGTTACTTCTCGGATGAGCAACAGAAGCAAAGCAGACCTTGGCGCCAAGATCTTGGACATACTGCATGAAGGTGCGGCTCGTGAATTGCGTGCCGTTGTCGGTGATGATCCTGTTAGGGATTCCGAAACGGCAAACAATCGACCTAAAGAACTTGACTGCTGACTGTGATGTCACCTTCCTCACTGCTTCCACTTCCGGCCACTTTGTGAACTTGTCGATTGCAACATACAAGTACTCAAAGCCCCGATAGCTTCGGGGAAAGGGGCGAGGATGTCAAGCCCCAGACCGAAAATGGCGAGGATAAAGGGATCGTCTGGAGAGCTTGAGCTGGCTGGTGTATCTGCTTGGAATGGAACCGCACGCTTCACACTTGGTTACTTGTGCGATTGCATCACGGAGGGCTGTCGGCCAAAAGAAACCTTCTTGGAGCAACGCTTTGCGGCAAGTGCTCTGCGCCAATGTGGTGACCACATATGCCTCCATGTATCTCTGCCAATAGCTTTTGTCCGTCTTCGGTGAATACACTTCAATTTCACACCGTTGAGTCTTCTTACATGCAGTGTGTTGTCGACAAACTGGTACATACTTGATCGCCGGGCTACTCTTTCCGCTTCTTCTTGCTCTTGGGAAGTTCTCTGTCACGAAGAAGCGGACAATCTCTTTGTGCCCATCTTTGGAGCTTGCGGCTCGACAACAAGGACTAAAGGCACATCTGCTGCTACGGGAACATCTGCTTCCACGGCGAGAACCTGCGGCTCAGCCGGAGCTTGACGTTCCCCGGCAAGCTTGCCGGAGCAAAACTTGTCGGGAGCATCTGCTTCAACGGAACAAACCCTAGGGCTTGCCGGAGCAGACTGCTCCTCAGCACCCTTGGTGTTGATCTTGAGGACCTTCTTGACGGCGACTTCGGGAAGCTCTGCCGGAAAATAGTCACTAGAGATCAACTTCCTCTTCTTGCTATCGTTCATGAAGAACTTGGCGCTGCTCGCGACGAGCTCGTGGATCCGATGATGCGGTGGAGTCGCTGTCAAGGTGGATCCGGCGAGTCGACGATCTTGGCCTTCGGGGCGGAGAGTGCATGGTGGTCGCACGCCCACCGGTTTCGTCGCCACCGGCTCGTGTTTGGCAGTCTTGCCGCGGCAGCGATGCACTCGGCTGCCGCGGAGCGTCGCCGTTGGCAAAGCCGATGAGACTACGAATGGTGGCCCTCCATTCATCGACCTTGTCGGCTGTTGGAGGGTAATCCAGAGCAGTTGAGCTCTCGCCAAAGCCTGCTGGAGTGGTGGGTGGCGATGGCGAGCGGCGCGAGGAGGCGGGATATGCTCGGACTTCTAACTATGTTAGAAGGAGCGATATCCCGTCGAGCGACCGTGCCTCGCTTCGCGCCAGACATGTTGGCGTGCATGCTGGTCTTGAGCATCCCGAGATCCACCAGCTCGATCTTGGTCCAACGAAAGCGTATGGCGTTGTGAATACCATGACGCTGTCGGTCCCGCGCCTCTGAGACGGGCGCGGTGCATGTATGGGCGCCGAGGTCTGCGCAGCCTTGTCCTTGGACTTGGCAGCACCGTGGGCTCCCCGTCGGCGTCCATTCTTCGCGGCGTCTACCCCACCACCCGTTTGCTCCGGTGGTGGTGGGTTCGGCAGACGGAACATCTGCCGCCAAGCCTTCTTCTTGATGGCATGTCGATGAAGATGATGAAGATCTAGCTTCGTGTGGGCGCGGATCAGGTTCACACAATCTCGGCGCCCTACAGCGCGCCAAAGATGTCGGGAGGCTGATCGGCCCACGAACACCTATGGGACCGGCGGACCGAGCCCCTTCGGTTCGGCGGGGCGGAGGTCACACGAAGAGCAGATCGAGGCGAAGCACACGAAGATTTACCCGGCCCGGAGCTCTCGGAGAGATAATACTCCTCTCTGCTGCATGTCCGAGTGTATTGAGTTCTTGCTCAGGGGCGCTGAGTGCTCTGATACACACAAGCTGCTAACGAGACCCGGCGTGAGTGTTCTGCGGCTTGAACCTTTGAACCCTCTCTTCTCCCCTCCCTACGTTGCGCATGGGCCTCCTTTTATATGCTGAAGGGGTCTCCGACAGGTGGCAACGTAGACAAGGGTAAAAATGGAAAAAGAGTGGTTGGTACAGCTACTTGTACAGTGTATCATACCTAACCACGACGGCAGGGGACAAAGGCATTAAATGCCCATCTCGTCGCCCTAACGGTGCGAGAAAGGGACCGTCAGGCGCCACCGCTTGCCACGATGGCAATCTTGTCGGCGCCGCTTGCCACAGCGCTCCGGCCGCCGCGACCTCTTGCCACGCAGCGCTGGAAAGGTCCCATGGCGACACGTTAGTGGATGTGCTGGAGCGCAGATCTGAGTGGTGGTCTTCATGACAGCGCCTTGCATGATTGTTGTCTTGTCACGTCCAGGAAGCTTGTCACTCACGGGCCTTCCATAAGCTCCTCTTGCCGGGCCTTGTCTCCTAGGTGCCTTGGGTGGCCTTCCGGCAAGCTCCTCTTGCAGGGCCTTGTCTCCTTGGCTTGAATACTTTGTTCTTGAATGGCTCCAAAGGAACCACGGAGGACCTTGGCGGTCACCCGGTAAGCCTTGCCGCGGAGGGCTGCAACTGCCCGTGCACAAGTTCGGGATACTAGGGTACCCCTACTCTAGTACACCGACACTGCTAGTTGGTTTATTCGGTGGAAGATCATATGTTAAGATCCTTTATGCATATTAATACCCCTCTGATTATGAATATGAATATGATTTGTGAGTAGTTACGTTTGTTCCTGAGGACATGGGAGAAGTCTTACTATAAGTAGTCATGTGAATTTGGTATTCGTTCAATATTTTGATGAGATGTATGTTGTCTTTCCTCTAGTGGTGTTATGTGAACGTCGAATACATGACACTTCACCATTGTTCGGGCCTAGAGGAAGGCCTTTGGAAGTAATAAGTAGATGATGGGTTGCTAGAGTGATGAAGCTTAAACCCTAGTTTATGCGTTGCTTCGTAAGGGGCTGATTTGGATCCACATGTTTCATGCTATGGTTAGGTTTACCTTAATACTTCTTTTGTAGTTGCGGATGCTTGCAATAGGGGTTAATCATAAGTGGGATGCTTGTCCAAGGAAGGGCAGCACCCAAGCACCGGTCCACCCACATACCAAATTATCAAAGTAACGAACGCGAATCATATGAGCGTGATGAAAACTAGCTTGACGATAATTCCCATGTGTCCTCGAAAGCGTTTTCCTTTATATAATAATTTGTCCAGGCTTGTCCTTTGCTACAAAAAGGAATGGGCCACCTTGCTGCACCTTGTTTACTTTTGTTACTTGTTACACGTTACAAATTATCTTATCACAAAACTATCTGTTACCAATAATTTCAGTGCTTGCAGAGAATACCTTACTGAAAACTGCTTGTCATTTCCTTCAACTCCTCGTTGGGTTCGACACTCTTACTTATCGAAAGGACTACGATAGATCCCCTATACTTGTGGGTCATCAGAGTGCCGCCGGGGCAACGATCGAGACGGTGATCTACATCAACAATCTTGCTACCATCAACACCAACTCTCTCCCCCTCTATGCAGCGTTGTAACACCTCTTCTCCCCGCTGTAACCTGTACTTAAACATGGTTCTCAACTCCATATATTATTTCGCAATGATCTATGGTTATCCTACGATGTTTGAGTAGATCCAGTTTTGTCCTGTAGGCTAATCGTGATCTTGGTTGGTATGATTGTATATTTTTTACATGGTGCTTTCATACGGTGCCCTCCATTCTAGCATAAACGTGAGGGCCCCCCGCTGTAGGGTGTTGCAATACGTTCATGGTTCGCTTATGGTGGGTTGCGAGAGTAACAGAAGCTTAAACCCGAGTAGGTTTGTTATGGCGTATGGGAGTAAAGAAGACTTGATACTTAATGCTATGGTTGGGTTTCATGACCTTAATGATCTTTAGTAGTTGCGGATGCTTGCTAGGGTTCCAATCATAAGTGCATATAATCCAAGTAGAGAAAGTATGTTAGCTCATGCCTCTCCCTCATATATAATTGCAAGAATAATTACCGATACTTGTTATCGATTGCCTAGGGACAAATAACTTTCTCGTTCACACAAACCCTTTTACTAAACACCTAACTTTATTATCTTGCAAAGTATTTCTAGTTTTATTCTTGCAAAGTAGTTCTAGCATCACTCCTACAAAATAGTTTCATACTTGTCTCCGGTAAAGTGAACGTCAATTGTGCGTAGAGTTGTATCGGTGGTCGATAGAACTTGAGGGAATATTTGTTCTGCCTTTAACTCCTCGTTGGGTTTGACACTCTTATTTATCGAAGAAGGCTACAAACGATCCCCTATACTTGTGGGTTATAAATATGACACGCGTTTCTATTTCTAGAACACAATAAATTTGTCTATCACACCATTTTCTTACATCAAAGTACTATTGTGTGTCCTGCAACAATCACTTACCCATAAGACACATTTAACTTGGGAGTGTGATGTAGGTTGCATCTTGCATTGTCTTCTAGCTTGTACTGCTTCTAATTTGTTGAAATGGCACTTATGATGAGACACTTTTTACAGTAGCACTACAGAATCAGAATTTTGCCGTACGCCATGGCGGGCAAAATCTACTTTGCCGTCAGCTAGTAGACGGCAACACATCTGGTTGAACAAACTACGACAAAGGGCTCTTTCCCGTCTACTGGCAGATGACAAAGATGCAAAGGCCTTTGTCGTTTCTTTGGTGAGCAACACGATCTGGGACGGCACTGCGTGGTAGCTTAGGTCGGGTTGACGACGTGCTTTGCCATCTGCTGGCAGATGGCAAACACCTTTGCATCTTTGTCGTCTGCCAGCAGACGGTAAAGTGCCCATATAGGCCAACCCAGATGCCTCCAAGGTAGCTGCCACGTGGCAGGCTATGCCGTCTGCTGGCAGACGGCAAAGATGCAAAGGTCTTTGTCGTCTGCCAGCAGACGGTAAAGCTGCCAAAGAGGCCAGCCCAGTGGACCCCAGGGTGCACAGGTAGCTGCCACAAAGAAGCTTTCTTTGCATTTCTGGTGATGGCAAAGCTCTTTGCAAATGCCTTGCCAGATAACAAACAACGTATAGCCCTGTTTTTTCTGCTTTTTCTTAAATTCATTCAATTTGACAGACTTTCACATATATATATATATACACAAATTTGAAAATAATTTCAACAAGCATACCAACAATAAGTTTCCAACAACATATAATGGTTTCCAACAACATATCCATACATACATATCCAACAACAAGTTTCCAACAAGTTTCGAAAAACAAAAATGAAGCACAAGGAGAAGAGTAGACTCCTCCATCAATGCAAGCTTCCTCATCTAAAGAAAATCTAGAAATTGGGAAAGAAGAAAGTTAGAAGAATAAGAAGAAGAAGAAGACTAGCTAGAAGAAAAGGAAGAAAAAGAAGAAGAATTTATCTTCTCTTTTCTTTTTCTCCTGTCCTCTTCTTTATCTTCTTATTCTAACTAAGGTAGGTAAAAATGGCATTTTTTAGCTAAGCTAGGTAAAAATGCTAAGTGTAGGTCATTTTAGAGCTAAGCTAGGTAAATAGGTCATTTTGGAGGTTAGTAAGGTTATTATGTCATTTTCGAGGAAAATAAGCTAAGTCTATGTCTTTTGGGAGGTAACCAAGATTACCATGCCATTTTTTACCTAAGTATGCTAAGTATGTCATAAATGAACTAAAGACGCTAAGTATAGGTCATTTTTGAGCTAACCTAGGTAGTTATGCCATTTTTGAGCTAACTAAGCATATTTAATCATTTTGGAGGACAAATGGCAAGTGTAGGTCATTTTAGAGCTATAGTAGTTAAAATCGGTCATTTTGGAGGCAGGTAAGGTTATTTTGTCATTTTGGAGGAAAAAAAGCTAAGTCTATGTCATTTTGGAGCTAAACCAAGGTTATCATGCCATTTTTACCTAAGTATGCTAAGTATGTCATAAATGAAATAAAGAAGCTAAGTATAGGTCATTTTTTAGCTAACCTAGGTCGTTATGCCATTATTTAGCTAACTAAGCATATTTATTCATTTTGGAGGACAAAATGGTGAGTGTAGGTCATTTTAGAGCTATCCTAGTTAAAATCATCATTTAGAGCTAGGTAAGGTTATTTTGTCAATTTGGAGGAAAATAAACTAATTATATGATAGTTTGGAGCTAAACCAAGGTTATTATGCATTTTTTACCTAAGTAAGCTAATTATGTCATAAATGAACTAGGTAAGCTAAGTATAGATCATTATTGAGCTATCCTAGGTAGTTATGCCATTTTTTAGCTAACTAAGCATATTAAGTCAATTAGGAGGAAAAAATGCTAAGTATAGGTCATTTTATAGCCATCCTAGGTAAAGTATGTCAATTTGGAGCTAAGTATAGGTCATTTTGGAGCTAAACCAAGGTTATTATGCCATTTTTTTACCTAAGTGAGCTAATTATGTCATAAATGAACTAGCTAAGCTAATTATAGATCAATAATAAGCTATCCTAGGTAGTTATGCCATTTTTAGCTAACTAAGCATATCAAGTCATTTTGGACGGAAAAAATGCTAAGTGTAGGTCATTTTTTTGCAATCCTAGGTAAAATACGTCATTTTGGAGCTAAGTAAGGTTATTATGTCATTTTCAAGGAAACTAAGCTTATAGGTCATTTTGGAGCTAAGTGGGTCATTCCTTAAGCTAAGTATGCATTTGTTAAGCAAAACACTTGGGAAAACTTACCATCATCATGCAGGTGAAGGACCGGTCGGGTTTGCGCCAGTGCCAGACGGAGAAGGACCGGTCGGGGTTGCGCCAGTGCGAGACGGAGAAGGATTGGTCGATGCTTGTCGGGAGGCATGCTGCACCAAAGATCATTTGCAATGTCTCGTTGGCATGATGCAACTGAAATGTGACTACTAGTAACTAATGACCATTCAAATGAAACTCTCGTGTCTGCTATACCAATCTGGGGCATCGGTGGAGGGGTCTGACCATTTTTTCTCGCACACGAACTGCACATTTTGTTTTCACGAGTCAGTCATATTAGTTAGTAATGAAACGAACATTACGTGCATGATTTGGCTAATATGCAGGAGAAACTTACCACAAGGAGTTTGTATAGGGCCCGATGAGACGCGTCGTTCCGGTTCCTCTCCGCCTCCAACAGACTAGCCGTCCTCTCCTCCAACTCCCTCTCCCTCTGCTTAGCCTACCCGTTTGCCTCCACCAGAAGCTCCAGGGCCCTAGCCTCGATGGCGAGCTCAATTTGCCGTGGACGAGGCGGTATCTCAGGATCAGAGCTCGTTTGGCGCTTCTTGATCTTCGGGAGAGTTCTGGGACAACGTATGAGTCCATCCCCAATGGCTACCGGGCCATGGTACCTCCCGCCACCAGATATCATCACGATTTCTGGATCAAAAGGACTCTGGCTCGGGTTGAAGTCCTCCCCTTTCCTCGTCTTCCCAACGTCTCTGTACCTCATGAGCTTGTTGTGGGAGGAGTTGTTGGTGAAGCTCTCTGGATGATCAAGGTCATCCTCAGAGAACGCATTGGCCTTCTTGTACAGGGCAGTATGGGCCATGGCGCAGAGGTCGTACAGCGGTGGCACATCCTTCTTGTTGTGTCGCGCCAAAAAGAGAGGAACACAATATTAGTTAAGGGCTCAAGCTAGCATGAAGAATGAAATTACATGAATCGTGAAGCAGACCACATACCCAGTGATCCCCGTACTTAATCAGGTTGGAGCTCCCTTGATGGTGTGGCACACCTTGCATTTGGGCATGCTTATCCCTGGCCTTGTTGTGGATGGCTAGCCATTGGGGAGAGCACAACTCATCCACCAACGCCTCCCAACAGTCCATCCTATACGCACACCATCTCGGGGGCACCTAAGTTAGACAAAGAGAAATTTCGGCGCTACGCCTACGTATCAAATCAAGGAAACTAGGTACAGGGCCTTAAGAATAGGTAATTACCTTCATGTACTTCTCCTTACTCAGATACTTGGCGTGGAACTTCTTCTTGGCCCTCTTAATGTTAGTCGAGGGATAGTAGTCTCGAACAACCTGCACCCGAGCCTCGTGTCGTTAGTTCTGAAGTAGGCGCTTGCACTCGGCTTCGAGAACCATAGCCGCGCCCGCCTGGTGTTCCTCTAGACACCCGTAGAAGGTCAGCAATCAAACAAGACAACATCGAATAGTATAATCACTAGGTACTCTTGATTTTTAATTCTCTAAAGGAGAAATTACCCAAAACCATCGGATCACAATGTCGGCCACTGTCTCGCACAAGACACCGTCGACCCTGTCCTCCGGCGGGGCCGGCACAGCCATGTACAGCTGCCAGCTCAGTGCTAGTTGTGGAACCTGGCCCTCACCGGGCAACGTGACCCACCCCGGGAAGTGGTGCCGGCAAAGCACGCCAAGGAGTTGGTTGGGCTTGCGGACACCAGGGCCGTATTTCTAACCCCTGCAGTATGACAAGGCCAACACATTAGATATTAGTTTGAAGAAACATGAAGGACAAAGGTTAAAAAAGTGTAAATGCACTTACTTCTCCCCGTTAGGCTCAATCAACCACATGTGATCGCCACACCGGTACGGGCGGGAGCTTCGTACCACGACGTTGGTAGACCTTCTTGCCCCCCTCAACCAGCTTGCCCTCGCTATAGCTATCGTCAGAAAAGGTGTCCTCGCAACCAGAAGTGTCCGGAGTCATGTGGGACGAAGACTCTGGGACCGGAGTCTCGTGGGACGTACATTCTGGGACCCGAGTGTCGTGGGACGAAGGCTCGGCGATCGAGGCTCATCGGCCCGAGGATCTTGGACCGGAGTCCGAGATGGGTCCAAGTCAGACGGGTCCACCTGAGACGGAGCACTCCGGTCGTCCGAATAATCAGCTGGGGGTGGCGGCGAGGAAGGCGCAATAGCCTTCCTACCTCTCCCGCTGCCACGTCCACCTCTAGCAGCCCTCTTCGTCTTCCCCCGACCTCTCCTGGCCGAAGAAGAAGCGCTCGCCGGTGTCTGCATGCTGTCTACCAGCGCTCTCCGAAGGTGCTAGGGTTGAATAATAGCACCCCTCCCAGTACGCGCCGAGGAAGGAGGCTCGAAGCGCTCTCGACCCGCGCCCACCATCTGTCAACACCTGCAATGACAAAGAGTAAACGAAATTAGTACAACACAAACATAATAAAATATTTCAGTGGGTATCATCATCATGAACATAATAAAAAATGAATACCTAATAACATGAACTAAATAAGAATATATATGTGTACATAATAACAATTGAATACGTGACCTAACTCATAAATCACAAATATATGACCCCGTCAGCCTCTGGAAGGCCAAAGAGCACCTTTTTTGGGAGGTGTCGGGTGTCGGGGGTGTCGTGTCCGGGTCGGGGTGCTGCGTCCGGTCGGGGGCGCTGTGTCGGGGTCTCGGGGTGTAGTGTCGGGGGTCAGGGTGTCGGTGGTGTCGTGTCGGGGTGTTGTGTCGGGGTCGAGGGGTGCCGTGACGGGGTCAGGGTGCTGTGTCGGGGTCGCGGTGTCGGGGTGTCGAGGCGGGATTGGGGTGTCATGTCGGTGTCGGGGTCAGGGGGTCGGGGCAGCGGCCCTCGACCCCTTTTACCCTCAACCCTCGACGCCTCGACACCCCGATCCTCGACCCCTAGACCCTCGACTCCTTTTCCCCTTGATCCTCGACGCCTTGACCCCTTTTCCCCTCGACCCTCGACCCCTTGACACCTCGATACTCGACCCCTAGACCCTCGACTCCTTTTACCCTCGATCCTCGACCCATAGACCCTCGACTCCTTTTCCCTTTGATCCTCGAGCCCTCGACCACTCGGCGACCCTCTTTTCCCTCGGCGACCCTCTTTTTCTTCTTTTCCTAATTCTTTTTTTCATCTTCTACTTCTAATTCTTTTTTTCATCTCCACTTCTACTTCTTTTTCTTCTTCTTCCTTCTTTTCCTTCTTCCTCTTGTCTTCTTTTTCTTCTTCATTTTAGTTATTTTCCTTTTCCTCTTGTCTTCTTTTCTTCTTCAACTAATCAACCTAAATCAACTAATTAACCTAAATCAACTAAAATCTACTAACCGAAAATCTACTAACCTAAAATCAACTAAAATCTATTAACCTAAAATCAACTAAAATCTATTAACCTAAAATATGAAACTTTGGGTTCTTGGCTCACTGGCTAGTGGCTAACTTCTGGACTTGTGTGTCCAAAGTCAAATCGCAGAATTTAAACAATATGATTAGGGTTTCTTTGGATTTCACTCATCTCAAAAGAAAAGTGATGCCTTCGGAGAGAGAGAAAGGATGGAAAGTGAAGAGGAAAAACAGAAGAATGAGATTTAACATATCTCAGACATAAGGAATTAAGAATCACGCCTTTGGATCTCAAAAGTCAATATATTAGAATTTTGGAAGTGATGCCTTTGGATGCTTTACAGGGAAGGAGGTAGGGGCCTATGCTGCTGTGTTCAACTCCAGCCAGGTTCCCAAAACCTTATATCACAGCAGGATACATTTTGTTTACTCCGACTGGTCATGCATAGACAAATGAGCTCAAAATTGAGTAGTTTTACTAGGTTTAGGCCAGTACAAATCAGGTATCATGTGAGAAGTATCTGATGTCTTGACCAGACTAGTTCCCTCTTTTTCGTTGACTGGACCATTTGGGCCAGGCCTTCTTTGTCATTTATAGTTATATGATAAGTTACAGGACTCTAGGAAATTTACCATTTTCAAGCCAGATAGAGTCAGATTGGTGTAGGACTCTAGGCCTTTGTATATTGGTGTAGCTCAAATTTGACATTGCTACAATTGGTGAGTTATGGATAATGAAGTCCTTGGGGAAGAGGTGGAGTTGGAAATCTTTCTTGAAACTACAACACAACGATACTCATGAGAGGGAAGAGGAATGCCTCGCTGATCGAAATCCTCGTGTTCTCAAAGAACAGTGGCAATTTCTAGTTGCATATTGGATTACTAAATATAAAAAAACTAACCTACAACCTAAATCAACTAATTAACCTAAATCAACTAACTAATTAACCTAAATCTCCTTTTTTGACTATGTATAGTAGGGTAAAACACCCCAATGCTAACCTAAATCAACTAATTAACCTAAACCAACTCATTAACCTAAATCACCCCACTGCTAACCTAAATCAATCTAAATCAACTAATTAACCTAAATCAAAAAACAGCAAGAAAAAAGAAAGAAAAAAGGGAAGAAACCTCACCAGGGGGGCGAGGTGACAGCGGCGAGGGGGCGGAGCGGCGGGAAGAGCGGCGATGGGCGGAGGTGCCGGGCAGCGGGGGCTGGCGGTGGGGCTCCGGGGTCGAGGCGGTGGGGTGCAGGCGGTGGGATCGGCAGCAGGGGCGGCGGGCTCGGGGACGGCGGGGGTGAGGTGAGGGAGAGAGAGAAAGAGGGGGGAGAGAGAGAGGTGGGGCGCGGGGCCGAGCGTTTTTTCGTTAGGTTGAATTTACGACAAAGAAAGTGGCCGTTAGGTGGTTCTCGTTAGTGGGCCACCCTCCCTCCTTGTCGTCTGCGAGCAGACGGCAAAGCTTCTATGTCGTCCGCTAGCAGACGGCAAAGAGCTGGCTCACGGCAAACATGATCTTTGTCGTCAGCTCTTTCTTTGCCGTCGGTTTTCTATAAGCTGATGGCAAAGACCTTCTTTGTCGTCAGCTGGCTGAAGGCAAAGAGCTGGCTGACGGCAAAGATCCTGATTCCATTAGTGTAGAGTGATATTGGTTGCACGTTCATATGCTGCTTAGCTTTCATTTCTTCTAATTTTGTTGAAATGCCTTCTGCTTACTGTTTCATACATATTTCATCGTCCTATAATAGGTGTGAATATGCAATGCTGTCATTTTTTGTATATATTCCATCCTCCTATCATGCGCTTGCCTTACATCAAAGTAGTGTTCGTCTGTATCATGCATCAACCCGTTATGCAGAGCTAATTTTATTCCTCTTCTTGTGGTTTTGACTTCAGAAGGCAATATCAAAAAAATAGGAAGGAAAAGAGTAACTTAGGGGATGTTAGTGGTCCTCCGACCCACGCAAACGAACGCTCTCTAGATTTGCCACTGCTACTGCTACTGCAGTTGAAGTCCCAAGTCTATATGATGATTTCATCTCCCCTACTCTACCATCGCAGCTGCTTGCTCTAATTTGAAAGTGTGATAATTGTTTATATGTTGCATATGTTGTCTAGCTTGTATTTCTTCTTATTTGATTAAATTGCACCTGCTGAGTTTATACGTTATACATGTGCATATGACATGCCTTTCTGTGTCTAGAATACACTTCATCTATCTATCGTACCATGTTCTTACATCAAAGTGCTATTGTCGTGTATCTCGCATCAATCACTTATGATTGGACGCTTTTAACTTGACAGTGTGATAGTGGTTGCATCTTGCATTAATTTCTAGGTTGTACTACTTCTAATTTTTCGAAATGCCACTTATGACAAGACACTTTTAACTTGGCAGAGTGATATTGGTTGCATCTTTCATATGGTGTCTAGCTTGCATTAATTCTAATTTCTTGAAAATCCTTCTACTTAGTTTACACATCGTGGGTGTGAGTATTACATGTCATCTTGCTTTTCTTACATATTCCATCCTCCTCATACAGTTGTCTTACATCAAAGTAGTGCTTGTCTCTGTATGATGCATCAACGAGTTCTGAAAGAGCAATTTTATTCTTTTGTGTTGTGGGTACGGCTTGACATGGCAAAGTCAAAAAAGAGCATCGAAAAGAACATAGTAGGGAACGGTGTTATTCGTCGGGTGCAACAGAAAAGGATCTTCCCTCGAGATTCTGTTGGTACTTATAGTGCAGTAGAAGGTCCAAGTCCATAGGCTAAATCTACAAACACAGTATCACCTGCTCCACCAGCTGCAGCATCTCCTTCCGCTGTACCGACATCTCAACGAGTTACTCTTTCATTTTCTCTACAAGTGGCATGTTCCCAAGCTGCCTTCACAGCTAACACTACTTCCGAAGCACTGCTGACACAACAGGACTTGGCAAGATCAGATGAACCTCATGAGCATCAACACGAAGACGGTACGTAACCGAGTCAGGTTGCAGTTGCATGCTCCTTTATATGCACTCTCATAGTTTGATGTGCACTAACATTTTCCATATTCGTTGTTGAACTAGTACCACGGCGCAAGCGGAAACAGACATCAGGGATAATGCTTGACTGATTAACAAAATCTAAAGGAGAATGAATGGAGATCCATTTCGAGTCAGGTTTAAAAAGGCCAAGTGACGTTATAGAGTCAGCCAAGTTAGTATCAGAGGCAGTCGTTGTCGTTAGGTGTCATGCATGTATCCTCCCAACATGGATCTAGTACAGGAATGATAAAGGAGATACCCAATTTAACACCTTTCTTGACCATTTATTCGTAAGTAATGTTATTCATCGAACTTTGTAATATTGCCTTGCTCTGTCCCACCTATGTTGTCTCAACATAGCCGGTCCCAGGCCCGAGTAAAGGAGGAGGGTTGTTATAGGCTTGGCGACCAACGTAAAAACTCAGCCACTCTTATGGAGATGAAACCCAAAAAATTTTTGTTGGGGCGTAACCCTCTCAGCGGCGCGCCACATCGGAACCCGGGTGTGGTGGAAAATGGGCAAGGGCCGGGCCATCACCCCCAGGTGGCGCGCTGTATCTTGATCCGGATACGGTGGCAAGTGGGTGAGGATCGGGTCAGTGCATCCTTAGTGACGCTACATCGGCGCCCGGATGTAGTGGAAAATGAGCAAGGGTCTTCGCATTTGACTCGACGACTGCGAAGGGTAAGGAAGCTAGCCGAGCCTAGGAGGATTCGCTTAGGTAGCTGGACCGTAGGGTCTCTGACAGGGAAGCTTCGGGAGCTAGTTGATGTAGTGGTGAGGAGAGGTGTTGATATCCTTTGCGTCCAAGAAACCAAATGGAGAGGACAGAAGGGGAAGGAGGTGGAGGATACCGGCTTCAAGCTATGGTACATGGGGACGGCTGCAAAAAGAAATGGCGTAGGCATCTTGATCAACAAGAGACTCAAGCATGGAGTTGTAGACGTCAAGAGATGTGGGGACCGGATTATCCTGGTCAAGCTGGTAGTTGAGGACTTGGTGTCATGGTTCTAAGTCTGACAGTAGAATAGGGGGTAGGTATGTAGAGGCAAGATCCTACCTATGGAGAAGTTGTACACACTAGTTTTACGAGTTTAGGCCCTTCTCGGAGGAAGTAACAGCCCTACGTCTCGGTGCCCGGAGGCGGTCGACTGGATTATATGCGTGTGTGTTACAAGGGGTGCGAACCCTTGTGCCTGTGGAGGGGGTGGCTTATATAGAGTGCGCCAGGACCCCGGCCAGCCCACGTTACAAGGGATTAAGGTACATCAAGAGGGGGACGTTATTGGTAACGTTCGTAATAAAGTGCTATAAATGACTATTAAGTCTAGGGGTTAATGTCCAACCGTTGTTGTGCAGGGTGACTTTAGGTCTTCTGTCCGTCGAGTGTTTCTTGTTACGGTCGAGTGTCCTTGATTCTCTGAGTGGAGATGCTATTGGTCGAGTGAATGATGGTATCTATCAAATGTTGCTGGCTTTAGGGTGATGTCGTTGGGGAGGGTATTTAGGTCAGGCCTGTGACCCTACCCTAGGTACATGTCCTCATCATTAGCCCCCGAATGGATCAGGGTTTGAGTGGAGAAGGAGTTGAACATACTTCCGACTCGTTTTTCGCGCTTCGGATGTGTCTTGTTTTGGATCAGCGAACCGAGGTGGTGACACCAACTTCTTTTTCAGTTGCCTTGATCCATTCCAGGTTTTGTCGAGTGAACTTTCGCTGGAAGAGGTCTGAGTGTTAAATGTGGAGGAGATCTTCTGTCTGACAAGTTGTTCTGCTGTCCGTGGATTTCGCGAGATTCGAATTTCGGGAAGTGCACGGGGCGTAGGAGGCCGCAGTAATCGGACTGGATAAGGCAAGGCTGCCTTGATTCTCGTGTCGTGTTTTTTGCCATGTACCGCGTGCGCGACTATTGCGGGATTTGATAAGATTGCACGGGCCTACAGGTCAGTTACTCGGAAGCTACCTCATTTAAGGCGCCGGACCGGGGTTTTTGAACAGTGCACCCTCATTCTTCTTCCCCCTTCTCAGTTTTCTCCACTGCGCCTGCTCCTGCCCCAGCGTCGCTGCTCCGTCTGAGCTTTGTCTACGGCGATGGGGAAACAAAAGACGGTGGCTCTGGAGCACGCGAAGAAGGCGACGGCGAAGGTGAAGGGTAAAAAGTACAGCCGGGGCGGATCCTCGTCGCGGTCCGGTTTGCCGCGCGGCTGGATCCAGGGCGAGTGGATCTGGTCAACGATCCGCCAGGACAACCTCGATGATCTGGCGGAGGAGGGGCTGATTCCTCACGGATCGGCGCGGCTCCCGGGGGATGAGACTGAACCTCAACCGCAGGAGGGTGAGTGCGTCCTCCTCGCCACTCACGTCGACCGTGGATTTTCTTTGCCTCAGCATCCTTTTTTTCGGGCTTTCTTGAATTTTTTTGGAGCGCAACTTCATCACTTCTCCCCCAACACCATCATATATCTTGCTGCTTTTGTGTCTCTGTGCGAAAACTTCTTGGGTTGTCGACCACACTGGGGTCTCTTCAAGCACATTTTTACGTGTCGCTCCCAATCGGTCAAAAAGGCCAACTCGAGTAATGAGAGGACCCAAGTGATCCAGATGTGTGGGGGTCTTGGGGTTCAGATGAGGGGTAAGAGCTCTTTCCCAGCCATAGTTCTTCCTGAGTCGGTACGAGGGTGGCAGTCGACCTGGTTTTACTGCAAAGACCAGCCGACTCGTGCCAGCCGATCGGCCGGGCTTCCTCCTTTTTCTATGGCTCGCGTAGAAAAGCACTCCGCCTTAAAAGTGACTCCAAGGGAAAAAGCGGAGGTGAAAGTGCTGGTCGAGCGAGTGGTCTATCTCATCCGCGAGGGTGTAACTGGAATGGATCTGCTGGAAGTCTTCCTCAGACGACGCATTCAGCCACTTCAACCCGAGACCATCCGGTGTGGATGTATTCTGGCATTGAAGATTCCACTTGAGTGCACCCAGAAGAAGTCGACGAGGAAACGGTGGAGAACTGGTTGAGGAGTATCACTGGCAACAAGGATAACCCCAGGGGGGGCAGGAGAATCCCTCCACTCGACCAATCCTATGAACCAGACAAGGTCCAACTCTGAATTACCGAGTGCCATCTAGATTTAACATGCAACTGTTTATGCTTCACCGACTGACTTTGTCTTGCTTGTTTTCCTCTAGGCCCTTACTGAAATGTATTCGATGCCCAACGGAGAGCAGGAGCAGGACCAGGAGGGGGAGGCAAGCGGAGGCGAAAGCGGCAAGTGGCATTCCGGCGGAGAGGGGGACGAGGAGAGTGACGACCAGAGCGATGGAGAAGAGGTCGACTCTCCTCCCCGTAGGGAAAGGCGATCTAAGCTTACTCACGACCCGGCGAGCGCCCGTGACAAGGCGACCGTTCAGGCCGGGCAGTCGTCAAAGCGTCCTCGGACGTCCTCTCCGGCACCAACAGAAAAGGCCCCAAAGCAGTCCAAGGTTGTCGTGCAGAAGACTCGGAAGGCACTGGCGAGAATCAAAATTGATGTTCCTGTTGCTTCTGCGTGAGTGTTCTTCCTTTGCTTTTACTCGACATTTTGTGCTGCTTATTTTTCCCTTAGATTGACCGAATGAATCTTGAAACTGGCAGTGCCGCTACCTCTGGGACCTCTGCTTATAAGAATGAGGATGAGGAAATGGAAGATGCGGTCACCTCCAATCCAGGTACAATCTTCATGATTTTGTCTTCGCTTTGTCGATTGAACTGTGATATATCCAATCAGGTGATGAAATTTTGGCGACTGATCTTTTTACAGCTCTCAATGTCATTGACCTCCCCGACGACGATGAGGACGAGCCACAGTGGCCCTTGGGGAGAAGAAACAGGAAGACATCTGCTGGCAAGACGCTTTAGTCGACGTCGGTGGCGGAACCGGTAGTTCAGAACACCGGCTATACCAATCGGACATCCATCTCCTTCGCCATACCGCTGTCGAGTGCTCGGCCTTCCGCGTCAGCTGCAAAGACTCCCGCCAATCCACCTTCACTTTTTGCTACACATCATGTCCTAGAGGACCAAGTGGGTGCTGCAAAACAGGCTATACGCCAGGCGGGCATTATGATGGAGAAGATGAAGATGGTGCGGGAAGCCAGCCAAGCTGCTTATGATGGAGAAGATGAAGATGGTGCGGAGAGCAACGTCCAGGTTAGTAGATCCTGGCTTGTTCTGTTAGGATATGGTACCTGAAAACTTTCTTTCCAAGAATCTTTGCGTCTGTCTGCGCCTTGCATCTGTACACCCACTGGGTGTTTTGATTTGTCACTGAACAGATTCACACTTTGAGCTGATAATGTTGTTGTCGATTGAATCTTTTGACCAATGGGGGCACGCTGAGTGCACCCACTGGGTGTAGTCCCCGAGACCATAATTGACTGCAGGCAGTCGACTATGGTCTGAGCATCGGAATTTGAATTTCTTCACTCGGTCTGGTCGGGCCATGTCGAGTGGAACTTTGAACCAGTGGGGCACGCTGAGTGCACCCACTGGGTGTAGTCCCTGAGACCATGGTCGACTGCTGGCAGTCGACTATGGTCTGAAGACTTTGTTTTTTTGCACTCATGCTGGACAGGCCTTGTCGAGTGTAAACTGAACCAGTGGGGGCACGCTAAGTGCACCCACTGGGTGTAGCCCCCGAGACTACTGTTGGATGTTTGATTTGGCAGTAGTCTTAGAATTTGTTGGCTTTATCCTTTTATCTCTCCAAAATAACCAATCTTTTCACCAGTCGACTGACCTATTGTTTGGTTGCAGAAATCTTGTGATCTTGGAGCTCGTTTTGCTGACCTGGAGAAGCAGCAGATTCAACTCAACGTCGACCTGGAGCTGGCCAAGACAGAACTGCAGAAAGCCAAGGAAGACGCCTCTGGTAAGGAAGGCCTCTCAACTGAGTTATCCTTGAACCGGATTTCATTCTT
This sequence comes from Aegilops bicornis, assembly GCA_021605145.1. Lineage (NCBI taxonomy): Eukaryota > Viridiplantae > Streptophyta > Magnoliopsida > Poales > Poaceae > Aegilops > Aegilops bicornis. The sequence goes on from CM038673.1 coordinate 328,310,187, forward strand.
CCTTTTATGAATTCAACATTATCTCTTTCAGAGAAACTGAACCAAGCCCTGGCGAAAAAGGATCAAGATCTTGCGGCCGCGCAGAAAAAAGCTGATGAGAAAACCGCGCTCGCCAAACAGAAGTTGGCTTCAGTTGGCAAATTGGAGGAAGAAAATTCCAAGCTGAAAACTGCCCTTGACGAAGCCAATAAGGAAGCGACTTGCCTGAAGAAGGACAAGGAAAATCTAAACGAGAAGATGGAAGGTATTTCCCGCAGCAGGAACGATCTGGAGAGTTATCTGGGAAGTCTTGCTAAGAAGTTGTTCATCATGCTTGAAGGTGTTTTCTTCGATCCGACTGGTTTATCCTTGTCGACTTGACACATAATCATTGATTTACCCTTGAATTGTGTATGCAGAGTTTTGCTGGGACTTCGAGGAAGAGACCGGGCGAATTGAACCAAGCTTGGACCCTATCAACTCTCCAGTGAAGGATGAAGCTGCCATGAATGTGCTCCGACTGGAATGCCGCATCACTGGTGTTGTTGATTATCTCGCCCGACTGAAAGTCACGATGTCACGGATTGATACAGCTCTCTGGCCCATGGCAACACTTCAGAATGACCTCGAGTCTATGATGGCTCGGCTCAATGAAGTTCCCAGTCAAATTCAAGAATGGAAGAACTCTTCTGCCCTGTGCGGCACTGATGTGGCTTTATCTCTGGTTCGTGTCCACTATCTAGAAGCTCGGGAAGAGAAGCTGGCGGCGATTAAAGTTGCTAACACCAGGAGGCACGACTTCCAGTCTTTCATGGAGACTTTCATCGCTGCCGCCACTCGGATTGCAGACGGAATCAACCTGGACGAATTCGTCGAGCCTGCTGTCATGGTTCTGAGACTGACTGTAGAATAGGGGGGTAGGAATGTAGAGGCAAGATCCTAGCTATGGTGGAGTTGTACACGCTGGTTTTACGAGTTCAGGCCCTTCTCGGAGGAAGTAACAGCCCTACGTCTCGGAGCCCGGAGGCGGTCGATTGGATTATACGCGTGTGAGTTACAGGGGGTGCGAACCCTTGTCCCAGAGGAGGGGGGTGGCTTATATAGAGTGCGCCAGGACCCCAGCTCCCCTCCGTTATAAAGAGGTGGCGTTACAGGTAATGCCTGTATTGAAATGCTGTAAATGATCATTAAATATCTGAGTGAATGCTCGACCGTTGCTGTGCAGGACGGCTTTAGGTCTTCTTATCGTCGAGTCATTTGATGGTCGAGTGACCTGGATAAAGTGAGATCTCCGAGTGGATGGTAGGTAGAGTGGACTTCACTCGACACCTTTGTTGGATCCCTTCTTCTGATACTTGAACTTCTTTGTCCTTAGGACTAGGACCTTGGGTAGGATGTGTAGGTCAGGCATATTACCCTACCCTAGGTTTATGTCTACATCATTATCCCCCGAATGGATCAAGGTTTGAGTGAAATAGAAGGACGGAGTTGACCTTGCTTTTACTCTTGATTGTTCCATCTATATCTCCGAGTAGAGGCTAGTTGATAGAACTTCAGCTTCGTTTCAGTCGCCTTGATCGATTCAGAAATTACCGACTGGTTTATACCACCACATTCGTCGAACGAAATCTCTGACACGAAATCTTTGGCGTGATCGGTTGCAGAGGATCCCGGATTTCCTGGGATTCGAAATTTTGGTAGGAGCACGCCAGGCGGAGCGTCCCGCGGTAACTGGAGTAGATAAATAGGACTTTTCGATTACTGCGCCACCTTTTTCGGCACGTATCCCATGTGCAAATGTTGGGGAGATTTGACAGGACTGCTCAGGCCCACGCGTCAGCCACTCGGAAGTAGGCCCTTAAAAGCGGTGAGACCGAAGCGTTTGCACAGTGCGTGCTCATTCCCTTCTTCTTCCTCCCACGACTCTGCTCCGCCCAGACCATCCACTCTCGACGTCGTCGCTCCGCCGCTATGGGGAAGGACAAAACGGCAGCGCTGGAGCGTGCGAAGAAAGCGACGGGGGCGGCGAAGGGCAAGAAGGTGAATCGGGGGTCTTCGTCGCGCTCGGTGTTGTCGTCGGGTTGGATCCAAGGAGATTGGATATGATCCTTGCTCCGACAGGAGGACTTGGATGATATGGCAGAGCTAGGGCTGATCGTCCGTAAGTCCGCGCGCCTGCCGAGGGGAGAAATGGAGCCACAGCCGCAGTCGGGTGAGTGTGTCCTGCTCGCCACCCACGTCGACTGTGGTTTTTCACTTCCCCTGCATCCCTTCTTTCGCGGATTCCTGAACTTCTTTGGGGTCCAACTCCACCATTTCACTCCCAATACTATCACATATCTTGCTGCGTTCGTCTCCATGTGTGAGAGTTTCCTGGGGTGCCGACCGCACTGGGATCTTTTCAAGCACATCTTTACCATCCGATCCCAAACTGTGAAGAAAGCAAACTTGAAAGATGAGAAAACTCATGCCATTCGGACGTGTGGGGGCCTGGGCATTCAGAAGAGGAAAAGGAGGTCTTTCCCTCCGATGACTCTTCCTGAGTCGGTAAGGGGCTGGCAGTCGACCTGGTTCTACTGCTAGGACCTCGCAACCCCAGGCCAATCGACCGGGCTTCCTCCTTTCTCTTTCGACCGAGTTCAAACTCCATCTTCCTTGAAAGTGACTGATGCGGAGAAGGCAGAGACAGACATGCTAGTTGAGAGAGTGGTACAACTGATCAACCGGGGTGTCACTGGTATGGATCTGCTCGAGGTGTTTCTCAGTCGGCGGATCCAGCCTCTCCAAGCTCGTGACCATCCCATGTGATGTACTCCGGGGCTGGTGACACTGCTCGGGTTCATCCGGAGGAGGTGGAGGACAAAACCATAGCCGAGTGGTTGATGGGTATCACCGGGAACAAGGAAAACCCAGGGGTGCTAGGAGAGTCGACCCTTTCGGCGAAGGCAACCCGCCAGATAAGGTCTGGTCATCATGCTGTGTTTTTGAACGTATTTTCCGACTAATTGTTATTCCGACTGACTTAGGATTGGTCTCTTGCTTTGCAGATCTACACGGAGATGTATTCGATGCCCAATGGTGAACAAGCTCTGGAGCAAGACCAAGAGGGCGAGGACAGTGCTGAGGAGAGCGATGAGTGGGAGTCCCCAGCTGATGACGATGAAGATGAGAGCGACGAGTCAGAAGACGAGGAGGTAGCCGACTCGCCGCCTCGTTCCGTACGTTGATCCAAGCAGAAGCACGACCCCGCGGACCGGCGCGGCAAGGCCGTGGCATCGAATGCTCCATCTCACAAGCGCACTCGGTCTCCGAGCCCAGATTTGACTGAGAAGGTCACCAAGCAGCCCAAAGCTAACCCATCGAAGGCTCGGAAGACCTTGCCTAAGATTAAGATGGATGTTCCCGTTGCTTCTGGGTAAACGCCTTTGTCATATCTTTTGTTGCGATCAAATTCTTTCTGTTCCGACCGGCCTTTTTGTTCTGACCGAATGGATGATGGATTTGTGTAGCCCGACCTCAGCTGCGACCGACATGGACATCGACAAGACTCCAGCTGACGAGGAAGCTGACGATGCCGTCGCCTCCAAAGCCAGTAAGCCAGGTCAATTCGAATTCGTCTGGTCGACTGAATGATTCATCAGTTATCTTCATGGTTTTCTCTGTTCTTTGCAGATCCACGAGATGTTGTTGTGCTTCCGGACGACGACGAAGAGGTGCCGCTGAGAGGGAGGAGGAGGAAGGACAGGGAGCTGGGCGGGAAGGCGCCTGAGGTCCATGTTCCTCAGTCGACTGTGACGCCTGGACCGGTGATCGAGTGCACGACAGATCCGGCTTGAACCAACGTCACCTTCGCCGTTCCACTGTCGACTGACTGCCCTTCGGGGTCAATTGTTCTGTCTCCATGACTTTTCGCTACATATCAAACTCCAGACGATCCACTAGCTGCTGCCAAAGAAGCTCTTCTTCAACTGAATCTTGTGATGGGACATATGAAAATGGTGCATGAGGCTAGTCAGGTAGCCTTCAACGTCGGGGCTGCACTGCAAGCCAATGTCCAGGTTAGTTGTCTTTTCGATCGACCATATTTCTTGTCTGACCACCCACTATGATGTGGCTGTTTTGATGCTGAATGCCTCTTTTTGTCGATTCGAGTCGAGCTGGCAGACCATGCCTAGTGGAATCGAAACCAGTGGGGGCACGCTGAGTGCACCCACTGGGTGTAGTCCCCGAGACCATAGGTGACAGCGGGCAGTTGACTGTGGTCTAAGAATGGGAACCAGTGGGGGCACACTGAGTGCACCCACTGGGTGTAGTCCCCGAGACCATAGGTGACTGCGGGTAGTCGACTGTGGTCTGAGAACCTTTTTTCTCTCTCTCTTTTTGCGTAATCGGTGGGGCACGCTAAGTGCACCCACTGGGTGTAGTCCCCGAGACTGCCGCTGAATGTTTGATTCGGTGGTAGTCTTAGAGTAACTAGCATTGTGATGTCTTTTTATATCTGTCGACTGATATGGCTTGTGACTATAGAAATCTTGTGATCTTGGGGCTCAGCTCTCTGCATTGAACAAGCAGCAAATCAGCCTAAACCTTGATCTGGAATTGGCCAAGAAGAATCTCCGGAGTGCTCCTGAAGAAGTTGCTGCCATGGGAGGTAATCAATCGCCGAATGTTTATCCCACTGCTGGCACTTTTCCTTTCCATTTTTCTGAACCAAGTGACTCCACTCGAGCAGATATATGTAGTGAAAACCGCCAACTCCAAGCCCGTCTGAAGAATGTTATTTCTTTAGAGAAAATGAAGCAGGCTTTGGAGCAGAAGGATCTGGACCTAGCTGCAGCTCAGAAGGAGGCGGCGAGAAGGCGGTAACTGGCGACAAGAAGCTTGCTTCAGTCGGCAAGTTAGAAGAGGAAAATTCCAAATTGAAGACTGATGTTTCTGACGCCAACCAAGAGGTCGAGAGACTGAAGAAGGACAAGGAGAAACTGGCTGGCGAACTTGGGAGCCTCAAGATCAAGAACAACGAATTAGAGTCTTATCTGAGCCAACTTGCTGCGAAACTGGTCCTGAAACTTGAAGGTACCGATGAATATGTCTTCTTTCTGTCGACTGATAATGTTAATTGCGTTGTCAACTCATAATTCACTCGACTGTGCAGAATTTTGCCAAGACTTTGAAGCGGAAACTGGGCGGGTCGAGACGGGTCTTGACCCCATTAACTGTCCAGTCAAGGATGAAGTTGCAATGAATGTGCTATGGTTTGAGTCTCGCATGGATGGCGCAATTGCCTATCTGGCTCGCCTGAAGGTTGCAATGACCCGGATTGACGCAGTACTTTGGCCTCAGGCGGAATTGTCTCAAGATCTCGAGTCTCTGATGGCTCGACTAAATCAAATCCCTGAGCGTGTGCAAGAATGGAAGAAGTCCTCTCGCTTCGTGGTGCCGACGTTGCTCATCTCGGTCCGAAAGTGCTCGATCAATCAAATCTCGGCGTGTGCAAGAATGGAAGAAGTCCTTCGTCATTGTGTGGTGCCGGCGTTGCTCTGTCTACGGTCCGAGTGCACTGCAAGGATGCCAAAGAAGACAAGTTGGCGGAGCTTAAAGTTTTAAACACGAAGAAGCATACTTTCCAGTCCTTCATGGACACTTTTCTTGCCGCCACCACTCGCATTGCAGACAGCATTGACCTTGACAGTTTCTGCGACCCAGCCAGTCCTTCTCCTGATGCGTGACCGAAAAAACATTAAGCTTCACCATTATTTGCCTCGGGATGCGGAGTGATTGTGTAACCGTTAAACTTCTTCGGGCTTGATGCTCGAATACTTTTGAACCGTCGTTCGAAACCTTAGGATTTTATCCGATCTTGGTTTATTTCTGAATATGCTTGTGTTTGCCTTCGAGTGGAATTTGTTCTTCACTCGGAATAATCTTGGTAATTGAGATGTGGCTATGAGGTAGCGATTTCAATCGACCTACGCTTCGTCATCCTTTCAGGAAGCTCTGAAGGAGAAGATTGTGGTCAACCTGCACCTCATCGTCCTTGCAGACAGGGATGGAGCGAACTTTGTACTTGTGGCGTAGCTCCGAAGGAGAAGGTTGCAGTCGACCTGCACCTCGTCGTCCTTGCCGATAGGGATGGAGCGAACGTTGTACTTGTGGTGTAGCTCCGAAGGAGAAGGTTGCAGTCGACCTGCACCTCGTCGTCCTTGCAGATAGGGATGGAGCGAACGTTGTACTTGTGGCGTAGATCCGAAGGAGAAGGTTGTAGTCGACCTGCACCTCGTCGTCCTTGCCGATAGGGATGGAGTGAACATTGTACTTGTGGTGTAGCTCCGAAGGAGAAGGTTGCAGTCGACCTGCACCTCGTTGTCCTTGCAGATAGGGATGGCTTCTATACTTAGGCGAGTACTTGACTGCAGCTAAGCCTCCGAGTGGGAGGGTTGCTCTCCACTCGGCAGTATTTTCCATACTTAGGCGAGTACTTGACTGCAGCTAAGCCCCCGAGCGGGAGGATTGCTCTCCACTCGGTAGGATTTTTCATACTTAGGCGAGTACTTGACTACAGCTAAGCCCCCGAGCGGGAGGATTTCTCTCCACTCGGTAGGATTTTTCATACTTAGGCGAGTACTTGACTGCAGTTAAGCCCCCGAGTGGGAGGGTTTCTCTTCACTCGGTAGGATTTTTCATACTTAGGCGAGTACTTGACTGCAGCTAAGCCCTCGAGCGGGAGGATTGCTCTCCACTCGGTAGGATTTTTCATACTTAGGCGAGTACTTGACTGCAGCTAAGCCCCCGAGTGGGTGGGTTGCTCTCCACTCGGTAGGATTTTTCATACTTAGGCGAGTACTTGAATGCAGCTAAGCCCCCGAGTGGGAGGCTTGTTCTCCACTCGGTAGGATTTTTCATACTTAGGCGAGTACTTGACTGCAGCTATGCCCCCGAGTGGGAGGATTGTTCTCCACTCGGTAGGATTTTTCATACTTAGGCGAGTACTTGACTGCAGCTAAGCCCCCGAGTGGGAGGGTTGCTCTCTACTCGGTAGGATTTTTCATACTTAGGCGAGTACTTGACTGCAGCTAAGCCCCCGAATGGGAGGGTTGCTCTCCACTCGGTAGGATTTTTCATACTTAGGCGAGTACTTGACTGCAGCTAAGCTCCCGAGTGGGAGGGTTGCTCTCCACTCGGTAGGATTTTTTTTGAACTTAGGCGAAATGGATTCGCAGCTAAGCCTCCGAGTGAGAGGTTTGCTCACCACTCGGTAGGAATGTTCAGACTTGGGCGAAACGGATTCGCAGCGAAGTCACCCACTGGGGGATTTCAAACGGAAACAAAAGCAACAACAATTGTTTAGGAAGATTGTAAAGCTCTTGTATTTGATAAATAAACTACAAAGGTGTTTCTTATTACATCTCATCCAAGTGAGTACTCAAGTATAAAAGGGGCGGAGCAGCTCCGCATTCCAAGCTCGTGGCTCGTCTTTCTGATGTCCGACATTGTAAAGATGGTATGCTCCATTGTGGAGAACTTTGGTGATAATTAAGGGACCTTCCCAAGAAGGGGCAAGTTTGTGTGGCTTCTGTTGATCCACTGAAGAACCAAGTCTCCCTCTTGAAAAGCTCGACCCTTCACGTTTCTGGTGTGGAATCGACGCAAATCTTGCTGATAGATGGTCGACCGGATCAATGCCATCTCTCTTTCCTCTTCTAAGAGATCAACTGAATCTTGTCGGGCCTTCTCTGCTTCTTCTTCAGAGAAGAGTTCGACTCGGGGTGCGTTGTGGAGCAGGTTACTTGGCAGAACAGCTTCGGCTCCATAGACCAAAAAGAAAGGTGTTCTTCCGGTCGATCGGTTGGGAGTTGTCCTCAAACCCCAAAGAACTGATGGAAGCTCATCGACCCAGGCGCCTGCTGCGTGTTTGAGATCACGCATCAGTCGGGGGTTCAGCCCTTTGAGGATTAGACCATTTGCCCTTTCTGCTTGACCATTCATTGTGGGTGAGCGATCAAGCATAGTCGACTCGTGTGCCTTGAGAAGTGCGTAACGCTCTAAACTCGTCGTAATCAAAGTTCGATCCATTGTCGGTGATGATGTTGTGTGGAACTCCATATCTGAATGTCAATTCTCCGATGAAGTCCGACAGCGGCCGATCTTGGCATCAAGATTCTTGATAGGTTTGGCTTCGATCCATTTGGTAAACTTGTCGATCGCTACAAGCACATGAGTAAATCCGCTCCTACCAGTCCTCGTGGCCCGACCATGTCCAATCCCCAAACAGCAAAGGGCCAGACGAGTGGAATGGTCTTCAGGGCTGACGCAGGCTTGTGAGACATATCAGAGTAGAACTCGCAACCTTCACATCTGTCGACTATATCTTTCACCATTTCATTTGCTCTGGGCCAATAAAATCCGGCTCGGTATGCTTTAGCCACAATGGCCCGAGAGGACGCATGATGACCACAGGTCCCCGAGTGGATGTCGTTGAGGATCATTCGACCTTCTTCTGGTGTTATGCATTTCGATCGACCCTACCACACTTTCTCTGAACAATTGTCCCTTTATCACCGTAAAGGCTTTGGATCAACGGACGATCTGTCGAGCCGCTTCTTCATCCTCTTGGAGTTCCTTTCTAAGGATGTACGCGATGTAAGGCACTGTCCAGTCGGGAGTAAAGACCAGAAATTCCATGATTAGGTCGACCACGGCTGGAACCTCGACTTCAGTCGGATCTGTGGCGCTCTTCGGTTGCGGGGGCTCTTCTTTAAAAGGATCTTCTTGAACTGTTAGTGTGTGAATGTGTTCCAAAAACACATTGTTGGGAATGGCTTCCCTCTTGGAACCTATCTTCGCCAAATCATCGGCTGCTTGATTTTTCAGTCGGGGTATATGATGAAGCTCTAACCCCCCAAACTTCTTTTCCAGCTTTCTCACCGCATTGCAAAGAATCCAGTCATGGCTGGGCTTCTCGACGTCCACTCTTTCATCACTTGATTGACCACCAAATCTGAATCGCCATAGACCATGAGGCTAATTTGGACGCCGAGTGAAATGGCCATGCGCAACCCATATAAGAGTGCTTCATATTCTGCTTCGTTGTTGGAGGAATCAAAGTGAATCTGGAGTACATATCTGAGCTTGTCTCCTCGGGGGGATACTAATACCACCCCGGCACCTGAACCATTCAGCATCTTGGAACAGTCAAAGAACATGGTCCAGTGCTCCGAGTGAACTTGATTCGGCAGTTGCTGTTCGTTCCACTCGGCGAGGAAATCAGATATTTCTTGGGACTTGATAGCTTTCTTTGCCTCAAACTGAATATCTAAGGGAAGGAGTTCAATCACCCATTTTGCCACTCGACCAGTTGCATCTTTGTTGTGCAGAATCTCTGATAATGGAGCGTCACGATTTAATCGTAATGAGTGGTCAGAGAAATAGTGTGCAACCTTCTTCGTGGTCATATAAATCCCATAAACAAGCTTCCGATAGTGCGGATATCTCTGTTTCGACGGAGTCAGAACTTCAGAAACATAATAAACCGGGCGCTGAACTTCATAGACTTGCTGACGACTGTAACAGAGCAGGGCTTTGAGCTCTGCAAATGCTGCATCAGCTTCAGGAGTCCACTCGAACTTATCTGACTTCTTCATCAGTCGGTAGAGAGGTAGCGCCTTCTCACCGAGTCTGGAAATGAATCGACTTAGGGCGGCCAAAAACCGAAGCTCGGACATCATGCACACGCACTGGCGTTTCATTCGGAGTATGGCGCCAACTTTCTCGGGGTTAGCATCGATCCCTCGTTCGGAAACGAGAAAACCGAGTAATTTTCCGCCTGGAACTCCGAACGTGCACTTTGATGGATTAAGCTTGATATCGTACCTTCTGAGGTTGGAAAAGGTTTAAGCAAGGTCAGTCAGTAGGTTGGAACCTTTGCGTGACTTGACCACAATGTCATCCATGTACGCTTCCACATTCCAACTGATTTGAGTGAGTAAACACTTCTGAATCATTCGCATGAATGTGGCTCTAGCGTTCTTCAAGCCGAATGGCATAGTGACATAATGAAGCACCGAATGGGGTGATGAAAGCTGTTTTGATTTCATCAGGTCCAAACAGACGGATCTGATGATACCCGGAATAAGCGTCCAAAAAGGACAGACGCTCACATCCCGCAGTCGAATCGACTATCTGATCAATGCGAAGGAGAGGAAAGTGATCCTTCGGGCAGAACCGATTGATATGCTTGAAGTCGATGCACATGCAGAGTGAATTGTCCTTCTTAGGGACCATGACAACGTTAACTAACCACTCGGAGCGGTAAATCTCTCGGATAAACTCAGCTGCCAGGAGTCGAGCCACTTCTTCACCGATTGGTTTTCTCTTTTGTACGGCGGACCGTCGAAGATGTTCCTTGACGGTTTTATCTTTTGGGTCGACTTCATAAGCGATGCTCAGCCAGTCCCCTGGGAACACCCGGCATGTCAGAAGGTCTCCATGCAAAGATGTCCCAGTTCTCACGGAGGAACAGGATGAGCGTGTCTTCCTATTTGGAGTCGAGAGTTGTTGAAATGTGGGTCGGAGCAGCGTTGGGATCAATCGGGTGGATATGAACCGGTTTCGTTTCACCGGACGACTGAAATGTTGAATCCGTTGCAGGCTTCTTAGCTCGTAGCAAATCACTCGGATCTGCATTTTTCTGATACTCCTGCAATTCCACCACTGCCATCTGCAAGACGAGCAATTTTTGAGCCCTTCCGGAAGCACTCTTACGCCTTTCTTTCGATTGCCAGTGATGGTGATCACTCCCTTGGGACCAGGCATTTTCAATTTGAGGTACACATAGCATGGTCGAGCCATAAAACGCGCGTAAGCCGGCCTGCCCAGAATGGCGTGATAAGCACTTCTGAAATCCACCACTTCAAATGTCAACTTCTCTTTGCGGTAATTCTTGTGATCACCGAAAACAGGGTCAAGAGCAATCTGGCCGAGTGATTCAGCCTTTTCGCCTAGAATGATTCCATGGAAACTCATACTGCTTTCACTGAGTCTGGACATTGGAATGTCCATCCCTTTCAATGTTTCTGCATACAGAATGTTCTGGCCACTGCCACCATCCATCAGAACTTTAGTCAGTCGAGTGCGTTCGACAACTAGGTCGACCACCAAAGCTTGCCTCCCAGGGGTGGCTACGTGTGTCGGGTGATCGAACTGGTCGAATGTGATGGCAGTCTGAGACCATTTCAAATAACTGGGCGTCGCCGGAGCGACCATATTCACTTCTCTGTTAATCACTTTCAGTCGACTCTTGCTCTCAACATCAGCAAAAATCATCAGGGTGGAATTGACGTGAGGGTAACCGTCATCACTCTCCTCCTTGTCCTCAACCTTGTCTGACTCTTTTTCCTTGTCTTTGGGCTGTTTATCCCAGAACTGCTGGATCAGGAGCCGGCACTGCCGAGTGGTATGCTTCGGGTAAATGATTTTACCCTCCTCATCTTTCTTTGTGTGGATGTGGCACGGAAAATCTAGCACATCATTTCCATCTTGATCTTTTATCTTCTTAGGGTTCCATGGCCCCTTGGGCTTCCCTTTGGGTTTTCCTTGAGTCACGGCTAAGGTTTCCCCAGGAGCAGTTGGCTCGGCTTTGCGCTTCTTCTTCCCACTGGAGTTTCGTCCTCCGGTTTCATGGGCGACTGATTTGTGCTTGCCACTCCGGAGCCGATCCTCTTCTTCACCATTAGCATACTTGGTGGCAATCTCCATCATTCGACTCAGAGACATGTCTCCGGTACGACCGAACTTCAAGTTCAACTCTCGATATTTGACGCCTTCCTTGAAGGCGCAGACTGCTTGGTGATCAGACACGTTCTCAACTGTGTGATGCAGCGTGATCCATCTCTGGATATAATCTCTCAAAGTTTCATTTGTCTTCTGCACACAGGATTGCAACTCTTTCAACCTTGCCGGTTGTTTGCATGTCACTTCAAACATTCTGACAAACACTCGGGCAAGATCTTCCCAAGTGTAAATGCTGCTGGGCGCTAACTGATTCAGCCACGCTCTGGCCGAACCCTCCAACATCAGAGGCAGGTGTTTCATAGCCACTTCATCATTACCGCCGCCAAACTGAACAGCCACTCGGTAGTCCTCAAGCCAAGTATCAGGCTTGGACTCACCAGTGAACTTACTGACTCCAGTCGACAACCTGAAGTTGGGAGGAATCACTACGGCCCTGATGGCTCTGCTGAAGCACTCTGGTCCCGAGACGCGTACCCTACTGCTGGTGGGTACATCTCTATCATGACCTTCTTGGTGAGCTCTGTTCCTGTCGACCAAACCCTGAACGAGAATAGATCTCGCATCAAAGCCTGGTTCTCGGGGGTCGACTGGAATCCTTCGCCCAAAGACCGTGAGGGCGCCACATCCTATTTGTCAAGGCACATATGATCCACTCCTTGGGGGAGGAGTGGGCACTCGACGACGATCATCACGGTCGAGTCGGTGATCATACTGCTCACGGTTTCTGTACTGATCACGTCGGTCACCATGTCCCTCACGCCTCGGGGGCGATCTTGGGCTGTGAGCCGACTGGACTGTATCCGCAACAATGGATCTGCTATGGATCCTATTCCGTGATTGCGACACAGTTGTATTCTGCTCACCTGCTGCCCGGAGTAAATCTCTTATCTGCATTAAACCTCTGCCAGCTTCTGACTGGGAGGGCTGATTTGACTCTGCTATTCGGGCTGCAGCTGCAAGAATTTGAATCGGAGTTCGATATACCTGAGTCGGAGGTGGAAAAAGCTGGCGTCGACTGGATTCTTGAACCTTTTGCCACGCACGCTCGTCGAGTACTCGCTGGAGATTTTCCAGCCGAGTGCGATCAGCCAGATTGGCCTGGCGCGCGTCCTCCAAGGCCCGGGCCTCGGGGGTTTCACCAATGATAGGAGTGTGAAGAGCATCCATGTTCCAGCGGCGAAGTTCTTCCCTCTACTCTGAAGAGAGGGGCTTGGGGAGGTACTCCTCATGGACACGCGACGGATCGCCTCTGCCGTCGCCACTGTCGGTGCGAGGGAAGCCGGGACGACTGCGAGGTCCATCGACCATCAGGACCTCCACCGCTGGATCATTGCTGTCGCACTCGGATGCGGTCTCTGCGGAGCCAGTCGATAGGTCGAACAGCCCGTAGAGAGATTCGTCGGGCTCGATCGCCGTGACCTGGGGGATGGCCGTTTTGCGAGCCACCGTGTGCCTCGCCCATCGCTGAAGCCTTGACTGACCGGAGCGCTTGCGCCGGCGGGCGATGTGGTGGGAGGACGCCACAAGCGTCGACCGATACTGGGTCGACGGTTGCCTCAGGAGGACGCCGAGGACGCACGTGCGAAAGTGCGTTGCCCCGCGGACGGGGAGTTTATCGACGTCGAGTGGAGCCTCCTGAAGCCAAGCAGAGTCGTCGGCGATGAAAACGAGCGCACCGAGACGGATCTCGCAGCCCTCAGCCAAACTCCCGCCTGAAACCATGATGAAGGGGATCGAAAAAATTGCAACTTCTCCAACAAGTCGCTAAGACACCTGCCCCACGGTGGGCGCCAACTGTTGTGGTTCTGATTCTGACAGTAGAATAGGGGGTAGGAATGTAGAGGCAAGATCCTAGCTATGGAGGAGTTGTACACGCTGGTTTTACGAGTTCAGGCCCTTCTCGGAGGAAGTAACAGCCCTACGTCTCGGAGCCCAGAGGCGGTCGATTGGATTGTACGCGTGTGAGTTACAGGGGGTGCGAACCCTTGTTCCAGAGGAGGGGGTGGCTTATATAGAGTGCGCCAGGACCCCAGCTCCCCTCCGTTACATAGGATTCAAAGAACATAAAGAGGTGGCGTTACAGGTAACGCCTGTATTAAAATGCTATAAATGATCATTAAATATGTGAGTGAATGCTCGACCGTTGCTGTGCAGGACGGCTTTAGGTCTTCTTATCGTCGAGTGGTTTGATGGTCGAGTGACCTGGACAAAGTGAGATCTCCGAGTGGATGGTAGGTCGAGTGGACTTCACTCGACACCTTTGCTGGATCCCTTCTTCTGATACTTGAACTTCTTTGTCCTTAGGACTAGGACCTTGGGTAGGATGTGTAGGTTAGGCATATTACCCTACCCTAGGTTTATGTCTACATCACCTGCCAGCCCTCCTCTGGCGGAGTGAACAAACTTTTAAGACCTGCCTTAAATTTGCCTCGGAATGCCGATTGATTTTGTAACCGTTAAACTCCTTCGGGCTGAATGCCCGAGTACTTTGATCCGTGGCCCGACACTTTAGGATTTATCCGAACTTGGTTTATCTCTGAATATGCTCGTTTTTGCCGTCGAGTGGCATTTGTTCTCCATACGGAATATTCTTTGTGCTTGAGATGCAGCTCTGGGGCGGATACTCTAGTCGACTTGCATCTCGTCGTCTTTGCGGATGGGGATGGAGCGCACGTTGTATTTGTGGTGCAGCTCCGAAGGAGAAGGTTGCAGTCGACCTGCACCTCGTCGTCCTTGCGGATAGGGATGGAGCGCACATTGTATTTGTGGCGCAGCTCCGAAGAAGAAGGTTGCAGTCGACCTGCACCTCGTCGTCCTTGCGGATAGGGATGGAGCGCACATTGTATTTGTGGCGCAGCTTCGAAGGAGAAGGTTGTAGTCGACCTGCACCTCGCCGTCCTTGCGGATAGGGATGGATTTCAAACTTAGGCGAGTACTAGATTACAGCTAAGCCCCCGAGTGGGAGGCTTGCTCACCACTTGGTAGGATTTTTCAAATTTAGGCGAGTACTGGATTGCAGCTAAGCCCCCGAGTGGGAGGGTTGCTCATCACTCGGTAGGATTTTTCAAACGTAGGAGAGTACTAGACTGCAGCTAATCCCCTGAGTGAGAGGGTTGCTCACCACTCGGTAGGATTTTTTAAACTTAGGCGAGTACTAGATTACAGCTAAGCCCCCAAGTGGGAGGCTTGCTCACCACTTGGTAGGATTTTTCAAACTTAGGCGAGTACTGGACTGCAGCTAAGCCGCCGAGTGGGAGGGTTGCTCATCACTCGGTAGGATTTTTCAAACTTAGGCGAGTACTGGACTGCAGCTAAGCCCCAGAGTGTGAGGGTTGCTCACCACTCGGTAGGATTTTTCAAACTTAGGCGAGTACTGGACTGCTGCTAAGCCCCCGAGTGAGAGGGTTGTTCACCACTCGGTAGGGATTTTCAAACTTAGGCGAGTACTGGACTACTGCTAAGCCCCCGTGTGAGAGGGTTGCTCACCACTCGGTAGGATTTTTCAAACTTAGGCGAGTACTGGACTGCAGCTCAGCCCCCGAGTGGGAGGCTTGCTCACCACTCGGTAGGATTTTTTATCCTTAGGAGAGTACTGGACTTCAACTAAGCCCTCGAGTGGGAGGGTTGCTCACCACTCGATAAGATTTTTCAAACTTAGGCGAGTACTGGACTGCAGCTAAGCCCCCGAGTTAGAGGGTTGCTCACCACTCGGTAGGATTTTTCAAACTTAGGCGAGTACTGGACTGCAGCTAAGCCCCCGAGTGAGAGGCTTTCTCACCACTCGGTAGGATTTTTCAAACTTAAGTAATCTTGGACTGCAGCTAAGCCCCCGAGTGAGAGGGTTGCTCACCACTCGGTAGGATTTTTCAAACTAAGGCCAGTACTGGACTGCAGCTAAGCCCCAGTGAGAGGGTTGTTCACCACTTGGTAGGATTTTTCAAACTTAGGCGAGTACTGGACTGCAGCTAAGCCCCCGAGTGGGAGGCTTGCTCACCACTCGGTAGGATTTTTCAAACTTAGGCGAAACGGATTCGCGGCTAAGCCCCCGAGTGAGAGGCTTGCTCACCACTCGGTAGGAATTTTCAAACTTAGGCAAAATGGATTCGCAGCAAAGTCACCCACTGGGAGATTTCAGACGCAAACAAAAGCAACAACGATCGTTTAAGAAGACTGTAAAGCTCTTGTCTTTGATAAACAAACTACGCAGGAATTTCTTATTACATCTCATTCGAATGAGTACTTAAGTATAAAAGGGGCGGAGCAGCTCCGCATTCCAAGCTCGTGGCTCGTCTTTCTGATGCTCGACATTGTAAAGATGGTATGCTCCATTGTGGAGAACTCTGGTGATAATGAAGGGACCTTCCCAAGCAGGGGCGAGCTTGTGTGGTTTTCTGCTGATCCACTCGAAGAACTAAGTCTCCCTCTTGAAAGGCTCGACCCCTTACTTTTCTGGCGTGGAATCGACGCAAGTCTTGCTGATAAATGGTCGACCGGATTAAGGCCATCTCTCTTTCCTCCTGTAGGAGATCGACTGCGTCTTGTCGGGCCTGTTCTGCATCATCTTCAGAGAAAAGCCCGACTCGAGGTGCATTGTGAAGCAAATCACTCGGTAGAACAGCTTCAGTTCCATAGACCAAGAAGAATGGAGTTCGGCCAGTCGACCGATTGGGAGTTGTCCTCAATCCCCAAATAACTGATGGAAGTTCATCGACGTAGACGCCTGCTGCGTGCTTGAGATCACGCATCAGTTGGGGTTTCAATCCTTTGAGAATCAAGCCATTTGCTCTTTCTGCTTGTCCATTCGACTGGGGATGGGCGACTGAAGCATAGTCGACTCGTGTGCCTTGGGAAGCGCAAAAGGTTCTGAACTCATCAGAATTGAAGTTTGATCCGTTGTCAGTGATGATGCTATGCGGAACCCCATATCTGAATGTCAACTCTCTGATGAAGCTGACGGCAGTACTGGCTTCAAGATTCTTGATAGGCTTAGCTTCAATCCATTTGGTAAACTTGTGGACTGCTACAAGCACATGAGTAAATCCGCTCCTACCAGTCCTCAGGGGTCCAACCATATCTAATCCCCAAACAGCAAAGGGCCAGACGAGTGGAATGGTCTTCAAGGCTGACGTAGGCTTGTGGGACATATTGGAGTAAAACTGGCAGCCTTCACATTTGTTGACTATATCTTTCGCCATTTCATTTGCTCGTGGCCAATAAAATACAGCTCGGTATGCTTTGGCCACAATGGTCCGAGAGGACGCATTGTGGCCACAGGTCCCCGAGTGGATATCATTGAGGATCACTCGGCCTTCTTCTGGTGTTATGCATTTCTGACTGACTCCAGTCACACTTTCTCTGAACAGCTGCCCCCTTATCACAGTGAAGGCTTTGGACAGACGGATGATCTGTCGAGCCTCCTCTTCGTCTTCTGGGAGTTCCTTCCTACGGATATACACAATATATGGCACTGTCCAGTCTGATGTGATGACTAAAACCTCCATGATAAGGTCGACCACGCTTGGACCTCGAGTTCAGTCGGATCTGTAGCACCCTTAGGCTGCGGGGGCTCTTCAATGAAAGGATCTTCTTGAACTGAAGGTGTATGAATGTGTTCCAAAAACATATTGCTGGGGATGGCTTCTCTCTAGGAACCTATCTTTGCCAAATCATCGACTACTTGATTTTTTAGTCGGGGGATATGATGGAGCTCTAATCCATCAGACTTCTTTTCCAACTTCCTCACCGCATTGCAGTAACCAGTCATAGCTGGGCTTCTGACGTCTCACTCCTTCATCACTTGATTGACTACCAAATCTGAGTCACCGTAGACCATGAGGCGACGGACGCCGAGTGAGATGGCCATACGTAACCCATATAAGAGTGCTTCATATTCTGCTTCGTTATTGGAGGAATCAAAGTGAATCTGAAGAACATATCTGAGCTTGTCTCCTCGGGGGGATACCAGTACAACCCCAGCACCGGAACCATTCAGAACCTTGGAGCCATCAAAGAACATGGTCCGGTGCTCCAAGTGGACTTGAGTCGGCAGTTGCTGTTCGATCCACTCGGCAAGGAAATCTGCTATTGCTTGGGACTTGATAGCTTTCTTTGCCTCAAAATTGATATCTAAGGGAAGGAATTCAATCGCCCACTTTGCCACTCGACCAGTTGCATCTCTGGTGTTCAGAATTTCTGATAATGGAGCGTCACTGACAACTTTAATGGAGTGGTCAGAGAAATAGTGTGCAACCTTCTTCGTGGTCATATAAATCTCATAAACAAGCTTCTAATAATGTGGATATCTTTGTTTTGACGGAGTCAGAACTTCAGAAACATAATATACTGGGCGCTGAACTTTATAGGCTTTTCCATCTTCTTCCCGCTCGACCGTAAGTACTGTACTGACGGCTTGTCCAGTGGCTGCAATGTAAGGCAGTAAAGGCTCTTTGCTGATTGGGGCAGCAAGCACCGGCTGGGTGGAAAGCTGGGCTTTGAGCTCTGCAAATCCGCATCGCCTTCGTGGAGTCCACTCGAACTTATCAGACTTCTTCATCAGTCGGTAACGAGGCAATGCCTTTTCACCGAGGCGAGAAATGAATCGACTTAAGGCGGCCAAAGAACCAGTAAGCTTCTAGACATCGTGCACACTCATGGGGCGTTTCATTCGGAGAATGGCACCAACTTTTTCTGGATTAACGTCGATCCCATATTCGGAAATGAGGAAACCGAGTACTTTTCTGCCTGGAACTCCGAATGTGCACTTTGATGGATTAAGCTTGATATCATACCTTCTGAGGTTGGCAAAAGTTTCAGCAAGGTCAGCCAGCAGGTCGGAACCTTTACGAAAGGACAAGCGCTCGCACCCCGCAGTCGAGTCGACTATCTGGTCGATGTGGGGGAGAGGAAAGTGATATTTCGGGCAGGCCCGATTGATATGCTTGAAGTCAATGCACATGCGAAGTGAGTCGTCCTTCTTGGGGACCATGACAACATTAGCTAGCCACTCGGAACGGTAAATCTCACGGATAAACTCGGCTGCTAGGAGTCGAGCTACTTCTTCACCAATTGCTTTTCTCTTCTGAACGTGGACCGTCGAAGATGTTCTTTAATTGCTTTCACTTTTGGGTCGACTCGCAAACGGTGCTCAGCCAGCCCCCTAGGAACACCTGGCATGTCAGAAGGTTTCCATGCAAAGATGTCCCAGTTCTCACAGAGGAACTGGATGAGCGCTTCTTCCTATTGAAGTCGAGTGTTGTCGAAATATGGGTCAGAGCAGCATTGGGATCGGTCGGGTGAATGTGAATTAGCTTCATTTCACCAGACGAATGAAAAGCTGAATCTGTGGCAGGCTTCTTAGCTCGCAACAGATCACTCGGGTCTGCATTTTTCTGATACTCCTGCAATTCCACTACTGCCATTTGTGCATCGGCGATCTTTGAGCCCTTCTAGAAGCACTCTTCTGCCTTCTTTCGCTTGCCAGTGATAGGGATCACTCCTTTAGGACCAGGCATCTTCAGTTTGAGGTACACGTAACATGGTCGAGCCATAAAACGTGCATAAGCCGGCCTACCCAGAATAGCATGATAAGCACTCTGGAAATCCAAGACTTCAAACGCCAACTTTTCTTTGCGGTAATTCTTGGAATCACCGAAAACCACATCGAGGGCAATCTGGCCGAGTGACTCAGCCTTCTTGCCAGGAATAACTCCATGGGAACTCATATTGCTCTCACTGAGTCTGGACATCGGAATGCCCATTCCCTTCAAGGTCTCTGTATACAGTATATTCAGGCCACTGCCACCATCCATCAGAACCTTAGTCAACCGAGTGCCTTCGACGACTGGGTCGACCACCAACGCTTGCCTCCCAGGGGTGGCTATGTGCGTTGGGTGATCAGACTGGTCGAATGTAATGGCAGTCTGAGACCATTTCAAATAATTGGGTGTTGCTGAAGCGACCATGTTCACTTCTCTGTTGATGACTTTCAGTCGACTTTTGCTCTCAACATCAGCAAAAATCATCAGAGTGGAATTGACGTGGGGGTAACCATCATCGTCCTCTTCCTTATCCTCAACCTTGTCCGACTCTTTCTCCTTCTCTTTGGGCTGTTTCTCTTGGAACTGCTGGATTAGGAGCCGACACTGTCAAGTGGTATGTTTCGGGTAAATGAGATTACGCTCTTCATCTTTTTTGGTGTGAATTTGGCATGGTAAATCGAACACATCATTTCCATCTTGATCTTTTACTTTCTTGGGATTCCATGGCCCTTTGGGCTTCCCCTTGAACTTTCCTTGAGTCACGGCCAAGGCTTCTCCAGGAGCAGCTGGCTCGGCTTTGCGCTTCTGCTTCCGACTTGAGTTCCCTCCACCGGTTTCGTGGGCGACTGTTTTGTGCTTGCCACTACGGAGCCGATCCTCCTCTTCACCATTGGCATACTTGATGGCAATCTCCATCATTCGACTCAGAGACATATCTCCGGTCCGACCAAACTTCAGGTTCAGCTCTCGATATTTGACACCCTCCTTGAAGGCACAAAGTGCTTGGTGATCTGACACATTTTCCATCGTGTGGTGCAACGTGATCCATCTCTGGATATAATCTCTCAAAGTTTCGTTCGGCTTCTGCACACAAGATTGGAGTTCTGTTAGCCCTGCTGCCCGTTTGCATGTACCTTCAAATGCCCTAACAAACACTCGGGTGAGTTCCTCCCAACTATAAATGCTGCCCGGCGCCAACTGATTCAACCACGCTCTGGACGAGACCTCCAACATCAAAGGAAGGTGCTTCATGGCCACTTCATCATTGCCGCCACCGATCTGAACAGCCACTCGGTAATCCTCAAGCCAAGTGTCAGGCTTGGATTCACTAGTGAACTTGCTGACTCCAGTCGCCAACCTGAAGTTGGCAGGAATCACTGCGGCCCTGATGGCCCTGCTGAAACACTCGGGACCTGAAACATGCACTCTGCTGTCAGTCGGATAATCCCTATTGCGGCCATCTCAGTGTGCCCTATTCCTGTCAAACAGACCTTGAACGATAATGGATCTCGCATCAAAGCCTGGCTCCCGGGGGTCGACTGGAATCCTTCACCCACCACTGTGAGGGCGACTGTCATCGTGCTGCCGAGGTGCGTATGACCCACTCCTTGGAGGAGTTGTGGGCACTCGATGACGTTCATCATGGTCGAGTCGGTGATCATACTGCTCACGGTTTCTGTATTGATCTCGTCGGTCTCCACGTCCCTCACGCCTCGGGGGCGATCTTGGGCTGTGAGCCAACTGAACTGTGTCTGCTACAACGGATCTGCTATGAATCCTATTCCGCGATTGTGACACTGATGTATTTTGTTCTCCCGCTGCCTGGAGTAAAGCCCTGATCTGCATCAAACCTCTGCCAGCTTCTGACTGGGAAGGTTGAATCAACTCTGCTATTCGGGATGCAGCTGTGAGATTCTGAAGCGGAGTTCGATATACCTGAGTTGGAGGCGAAAAATTCTGTCGTCGACTGGACTCAGGAATCCGCTGCCGATCACGCTCGTTGAGTGCGTGCTGGAGGTTCTCCAGTCGAGTGCGCTCAGCCAAATTGGCCAGGCATGCCTCCTCCAAGACCTGGGCCTCAGGAGTTTCTCCGACGTAGGAGTGTGAAGCGCATCCATGTTACGGTGACGCAGCTCTTCTCACCGCTGCCAAGACAGGGGCTCGGGGCGATACTCGTCATGGACACGTGACGGATCACCACCGCCATCGCCATTGTCGCTGCGTGGGAAGCCAGGTGGACTGCATGGTCCGTCGACCATCAAGACTTCCCCCGCAGGGTCACTGCTGTCGCACTCGGATGCAGTCTTGACGGAGCCAGTCGACAGGTTGAACAGGCCGTAGAGAGTTTCGTCGGGCTCGATTGCCGTGACTTGTGGTGTGGCCGACTGGCGAGCCACCACGTGCCTCACCCATCGCTGGAGCCGCGACCGGCCAGAATGCTTACATCGGCGAGCGGCAGGGGATGAAGACGCCACGGAAACCGACCGATACTAGGTCGACGGTTGCCGCAGGAGGACGCCGCGAACGCACGCGCGAAAGTGCGTTGCCCCACGGACGGGGAGCACCTCGACGTCGAGTGGAGCCTCTTGGAGCCAAGCAAAGTCGTCGGCGATGAACACGAGCGCGTCGAGATGGATATCGCGGCCCTCGGCCAATCCTCCGCCCGAAACCATGTTGATGGGGATCGGAAAAAATTTGCAACTTCTCCAACAAATTGCTAAGGTACCTGCCCCACGGTGGGCGCCAACTGTCGTGGTTCTAAGTCTGACAGTAGAATAGGGGGTATGTATGTAGAGGCAAGATCCTAGCTATGGAGAAGTTGTACACACGAGTTTTACGAGTTCAGGCCCTTCTCGGAGGAAGTAACAACCCTACATCTCAGTGCCCGGAGGCGGTCGACTGGATTATATGCGTGTGTGTTACAAGGGGTGCGAACCCTTGTGCCTGTGGAGGGGGTGGCTTATATAGAGTGCGCCAGGACCCCAACCAGCCGACGTTACAAGGGATTAAGGTACATCAAGAGGGGGACGTTACTGGTAATGTTCGTAATAAAATGCTATAAATGACTATTAAGTCTAGGGGTTAATGTCCGACCATTGTTGTGCAGAGTGACTTTAGGTCTTCTGTCCGTCGAGTGTTTCTTGTTATGGTCGAGTGTCCTTGATTCTCGGAGTGGAGATGCTATTGGTCGAGTGAATGATGGTATCTCTCGAATGATGTTGGCTTTAGGGTGATGTCCTTTGGGAGGGTATTTAGGTCAGGCATGTGACCCTACCCTAGGTACATGTCCTCATCACTTGGTTCTCAATGTCATCAGTGCGTACGCCCCGCAAGTAAGCCACAATGAGAACACCAAGAGGGAGTTCTGGGAAGGCCAGGAAGACTTGGTTAGGAGTGTACCGATTGGTGAGAAGCTCTTCATAGGAGGAGACCTCAATGGCCACGTGGGTGCATCTAACACAGGTTTTGAAGGGGCGCTTGGGGGCTTTGGCTATGGCATCAGGAATCAAGAAGGAGAAGATGTCTTAAGCTTTGCTATAGCCTACAACATGATTGTAGCTAACACCTGCTACCTCCTGAGCACTGCGTTGGATTTCCTTGAAGAGGAAAGGGTGATGCAGCAGAGTAGAGTAAGTATTTCCCTCGGTTTTTGAGAACCAAGGTATCAATCCAAAGAGGAGGCTACGCCACAGTCCCTCGTACCTACACAAAAAAATAGCTCCACGCAACCAACGCGATTAGGGGTTATCAATCCCTTCACGGTCACTTACGAGAGTGAGATCTGATAGAGATGATAGATAATATTTTTGGTATTTTTGGTATAAAGATGCAAAGTAAAATAAAAGCAAAGTAAAAAGGCAAAAGCAATAATAAAGTGTTGGGAGATTAATATGATAAAGATAGACCCGGGGACCATAGATTTCACTAGTGGCTTCTCTCAAGAGCATATGTATTTTACGGTGGGTGAACAAATTACTATTGAGCAATTGACAGAATTGAGCATAGTTATGAGAATATCTAGGTATGATCATGTATATAGGCATCACGTCTGAGACAAGTAGACCGACTCCTGCCTACATCTACTACTATTACTCCACTCATCGAAAGCTATCCAAAGATGCATCTAGAGTATTAAGTTCAAGAAAACAGAGTAACGCCTGTAAGCAAGATGACATGATGTAGAGGGATAAATTCATGCAATATGATAAAAACCCCATCTTGTTATCCTTGATGGCAACAATACAATACGTGCCTTGCTGCCCCTACTATCACTGGGAAAGGACACCGCAAGCTTGAACCCAAAGCTAAGCACTTCTCCCATTGCAAGAAAAACCAATCTAGTAGGCCAAACCAAACTGATAATTCGAAGGGACTTGCAAAGATAACCAATCATACATAAAAGAATTTAGAGAAGATTCAAATATTGTTCATAGATAGACTTGATATTAAACCCACAATTCATCGGTCTCAAACACACCGCAAAAAGAAGAATACATCAAATAGATCTCCACGAGAGAGGGGGAGAATATTGTATTGAGATCCAAAAAGAGAGAAGAAGCCTTCTAGCTACTAGCTATGGACCCGAAGGTTTGAGGTAAACTACTCACACTTCATCGAAGAGGCTATGATGTTGATGTAGAAGCCCTCCATGGTGGATTCCTCCTCGGAGCTCCGGAACATGCCTCAAGATGGGGTCTCGTGGGTACAGAAAGTTGCGGTGGTGGAATTAGGTTTTTGGCTCCGTATCTGATCGTTTGGGGGTACGTAGGTATATATAGGAGGAAGGAGTACGTCGGTAGAGCAATGGGGGCCCACGAGGTAGGGCGCGCCTAGGGGTGGGCACGCCCCCACCCTCGTGGCCACCTCCCTTCTTTCTTGACGTGGGGTCCAAGTCTCTGGATCATATTCGTGAGAAAATCACGTTCCCGAAGGTTTCATTCCGTTTGGACTCCGTTTGATATTCCGCTTTCTTTGAAACATCAAACAGTAAAAGACAACAATTACAGGCTAGGCCTCCGGTTAATAGGTTAGTCCCAAAAATAATATAAAAGTGGAAAATAAAGCCCAATATAGTCCAAAACAGTAGATAATATAGCATGAAGCAATCAAAAATTATAGATACGTTGGAGACGTATCAGGCATCCCCAAGCTTAATTCTTGCTCGTCCTCGAGTAGGTAAATGATAAAAGAAAGAATATTTGATGCGGAGTGCTACTTGGCATAATTTCAATGTAATTCTTCTTAATCGTGGTATGAATATTCAGATCCGAAAGATTCAAGACAAAAGTTCGTATTGACATAAAAATAATAATACTTCAAGCATACTAACAAAGCAATTATGTCTTCTCAAAATAACATGGCCAAAGAAAGTTATCCCTACAAAACCATATAGTCTGGCTATGCTCTATCTTCACCACACAAAGTATTTAAATCACCCACAACCCCGATGACAAGCCAAGCAATTGTTTCATACTTTTGGCATTTTCAAAACTTTTTCAATCTTCACGCAATACATGAGCGTGAGTCATGGATACATCACTATATATGGAATAGAATGGTGGTTGTGGAGAAGACAAAAAGAGGGGAAGATAGTCTCACATCAACTAGGCGTATCAACGGCCTATGGAGATGCCCATCAATAGCACTACAAAAAAAAGACATATCCGTGAAATTTTGGGCCGAACAAAAAAAATTATGTCATACACATGACACTTCTATGACGATAATTGTGACAAAACCCGGTATCATCATAGATGTGGTGGGCTCCTACTTCTATGACAAAAAATCATGACAGAAAATGGGCTTCTCGTCCTGGGCGGGCCGGAAACGCAGCTGCATGACATTCTTTGGGCCGTCCATGACGGAAAAAACTATGGTAGAAGCGAGGGTGAGGAAAATTTCGGGGAGTTCCCGGTTACGGTGGGAGGTCGGGGGCCGAGCGATGCGCTGCTTTCTCATACACGACGCTGCGTGTGTGCGAGGCATTGGCTCTAATCGAACCCGAAGCGAGGCGTTGGGCTCTAATCGAACCCGGCGACAGACTGCAGGCTACGCGTTACTGAACCCGAGCGATCGATCGATGGCTATTAACTGAACCCGATCGAGCAATTCCTTCGCTACTGCTGCTAACTGAAGTCGATCGATTGGATGAACAGTGAGCGCTGCGGCGGGGGGGGGTGGATGAATAGTGAGCGGTGGCGTTGCCTCTGGATGAACAGGAACCCGTGGTGTGGAGGGCTAGATGAACAGTAGACGATGGAGGGGTGCCCGTGGAGGGGTGGTTGAACAGGACCCCGTGGTGTGGAGGGCTGGATGAACGATGAGACGGTGGAGGGGTGCCCGTGGAGGGGTGGTTGAACAGTAGTCGGTGGAGTAGCGCGCGGTGGAGGCTGGATGAACAGGAGCCCGTGGAGGCTGGAGGAAGTCGACGGTAGCCCGTGGAGGCTGGAGGAGGTCGATAGTGGAGATGAACAGTATCCAGTGGAGTCCCGTTTTGCGGTCGCCACACCCCTTCCGATCAGAGGACCCCCGTTTCGACTGTAGGAGGTCCGTTTCGTCCGTTTTGCGGTACGCCACACCCCTCCCGATCAACAGGACCCCCGTTTCGACCGTAGGAGGTCCGTTTCGTCCGTTTTGCGGTATGCCACACCCCTCCTGATCAACAGGACCCCCGTTTCGACCGTAGGAGGTCCGTTTCGTCCGTTTTGCGGTACGCCAAACCCCTCCCGATGAACAGGATCCCGTTTCAAACGTGGCCGGTCGAACACAAGGTCGTTTCCTCCGTTGTTCGGTATGCCAGGCCTTGTTTCCATCGCCTGTTCCGTCCAAGCCCTCCCGATGAACAAGACCACGCATTCCGTTCCGACCCAGCCGGTTGGCTCCCACACGTTCCGTTGCCTCCCGATGAACACGACGCATTCCGTTGCCTCCCCATGAACACGACACATTCTGTTGCCTCCCCATGAACACGACGACAACGTTGTTTCTCCGTTCCGACCCAGCCATGTAAATGAGCCCTGGCCGTACGTATGCGCGAGTAGGCGTTCGAGACCCCACCCGTATGTACACATATGTGGCCGTATTTTCTTTCTTGCACCCTGGCCGCTGTATGTACATGTACATGCTACGTGCGCGCCTCTACTACGACACGTACACACCTCTACTACCACAAGTGTGCGCCTCTACATCCACCAGTATATATGTACATACACATTTGCGACCAGAATGACAACGCTACGTACGCTTCCACCAGGTGGGTCCCGACTATCAGGCACTTCCTTGCGTGCGAAGATGTAGCTGGTGGGTCCCAGCAGTAAGGGGGGCGAATCATTTTTTTTTGCCCGGACGCACTTCCTTGCGTGAGAAGATGTAGTTGGTGGGTCCCAGCAGTCAGGGGGGCGAATCAATTTTTTGCCCAGACGCACTTCCTTGCGTGCGAAGATGTAGCTGGTGGGTCCCAGCAGTCAGGGGGAAACGTTTTTTTGGCGAAATACGGTGGCATGTCCGGTGGGTCCCCGCTGTCAGGTGGAGGAATCATTATTTTGCGTGTAATAAGGAGGCACTTCCTTGCTGCGACCATGGACCCAGCTGTCAGCCTCTCCACGTACAATCCACGTCCGATGGAAGTCGTTCCTTGACCACGTTGACCACGCCGCACCGAGAGCACCACGGCGGTGGACGACGGCGAGGACTAGGAAGGGGACGACTCGGAGCCGGGAAGACACAAGGTGGATGCCCACGAAGAGGAGTACGAGGGTTCACTCGTTCATTGCGGTGTGAGGCTGTTGTCGTCGCAGAATAACAGGGGTGTGGGTGAGTAGAGGGATGGCCTGGCCAGCCGGTGGGGAGTAGTAGGGGCGGTGAGGCCTCCGGCGGCATCCTGACCCGGCCACGGGAGGCGGGAGCACGCGACACGGCGCTGGTTTGGGCGGCTGGAGCAAGAAGACCAGAGGTTGAAGAAGCACTACGGCCGTTGGTTGAACATCGTACGGTAACAGGAGCTAGAATCGTTCATATTGACTAAGTTGACAAACCCCTCCGTCCCCGTCAACTTGGTAGGCCCACAAGTCAGCCTCCCACTATGCTGGGTTCCAGTTGGCAGGGGGAATATTCATATTTTTGTGTGTAATAAGGAGGCACTTCCTTGCGTGTGAAGATAGCTAGTGGGTCCGACATGTCAGCGGGGGGCACATTATTTTCGCGAAATACAGAGGCCCTTCTGGTGGGTCCCAGATGTCAGGTGGAGGAATCATTATTTTGCGCGTAATAAGGAGGCATTTCCTTGTGTGCGGCCGTGGACCAAACTGTCAGCCTCTCCACGCACAGTCTACTTCCGATGGTGTCATTCGTCGACCATGTTGACCACGTTGACCACACCGCGCCGAGCGCATCCAAGGTGGTGGATGACGGCGAGGCCCCGGACAGCAACGAGCCGGAGATGGGAAGACGCAGGAGTAGAGTCGCAGACGGAGAGGTGTACGATGGTTAATTGGTTCTAGTGCGGTGTGGTTCGTTAGTCGATGGAGAAGAACAGGAGGTGTGGAGGGGTGGAGGGATGGCCTGGCCAACAGCGGAGTAGCGCTTCATAGCGAAGCGTGCTAAGCAGAGCTGCTAGCAGCAGGAGGCGGGAGGTGGTCCGTGGCCTGGAGAAGAAGACGAGAGATTGAAGATGGATGCCGGTCGTTGGATGTAAATCCAATGGCTAACATGTTAGAGTCATTTGTTGACTAAATTGACAACGACTTGCGTTGGCTTCGACCTATTGGCCCACATTTCAACCTCCAAAAATGTGGCATGTATTCAACCCATTTTTTCAGAATTTACAGTCTTTTTTTTGCGCGCTAGAATTTATAGTCAATTTGATCTTCTTTTTTTGAATTACAGCCATTAGCTGGGCTGGGTGAACAAATATTGTAGCGTCCATGCGGCCCATTTATTTTATTTCCTAAAAAATTATAGGCCGTTTGCACTTTCTCGAAATACACGATTTTGCTGGGCTAATTCTAATTATAATGTTGGGTTGGGCCAGCAATGGTATAAAAATAAAAATGGGCTGAGCATTTTGTTATAAATATATTTAAATAATAAATGATATTATTACATTCGCCCTTAAATCTTACCAAGCTTTTGTACACAATCACTAGGATTTTCGTGCCAAAACAATCCAAGATTTTATTTGTTAAGAAATTATTTTTATAAGTTAATAAGATGTGGGATATTGTTTTCTTACATATGTAAGTATCATTAAATATATGATGAAAATAAAATAATATATAATAACATATAAAATAATTTAAATATATATAATATAGTTAGAAGGGAAACACAAGTTGGACCTGGCGTTCCTATTCTTATATAGAAAAATAGAACATACCTTTGCGTTTTCTTCAAAAAAATACATAAATTGGGCTGCCAAAAATAAAACCTCAAATGGGAGGTCCATAGGCCGGTCGATACATGACGGCCCTAAGAAAATACAAACAGGCCTATGGACCTCCCATCCGAGGTCGTGGGCTGCGCATGTTAAAAATGAAAGCCTAGACGGGCAGCCCAAAACCACGCCCAACACTTGCCAAAACTTAGTCCCTCGGTTCCTTCCGTGTGTCGCACACTCGACATTGTGTGGGCATTTTGACTGTGCATCATATGAAGATGTGCTATGCATGAATGTTGATCAGCACGATGTTAACTGGCTGGTAGTTCCATTTTTGACCATCAATAAAACTTCCAACATGATGTTAACCCTGTTTGAAAAGGCCGTGTTAATATAAATGCTCTACCTCTGAAAGTTGCAGTTTCTTATCTAAAACTGAACTTGCAGTTTCTTATCTGAAACTGAAACTTGCAGTTTCTTCTCCGAGAATCACATTGTTCCGCACTTTTATACTCCTATGAAACTACATTTTTAGGTGCT
This sequence comes from Aegilops bicornis, assembly GCA_021605145.1. Lineage (NCBI taxonomy): Eukaryota > Viridiplantae > Streptophyta > Magnoliopsida > Poales > Poaceae > Aegilops > Aegilops bicornis. The sequence continues at coordinate 328,339,407 of CM038673.1, forward strand.
AAAATAGATCTCTAGAATTCATAAAATACTTCATATGCTCAATCTTGCAAATCTGAAATTCAAAAGACATTCATATCTGAAAGTACTCTCAAAATACACAACACAAAACACAATTCACAACCTGCAAATACTGACAACCCTAAGCTCCTCCTGACAATTCACAACCTGCCCGACTATTGGGCTAGGGGGGCAGCCCCCCTCCTATTCCTCGGCGGCAAGCAGCTGCCCCGTGAGACGATGTGAACGGCGAGGGAGACGATGGTGGGGAAGCATCATCGGACCAACTACTTTTCTCCTCTTGCAGTTGGGTTCGGTCGACGAAGACTCCACCTGCTCGATCTAGCAGGACACCCTCACAAACGGCACCCTGTAGATGCTCGATCCTTCAATCTCTGGTGGATTCTCCATCTGGGATCGATACTCCCACCACCGCTACCTCACGATCGGAATCGGTGAATCTGTTTGCTCCATGGCCTAGGGGAGCAGCTCTATGTACTCCGGCGTGACTCCCTCCGGGAGTATCGCCGCCTTTTCGCTCTGTTGAAGATATTTGGCCATGGATGTCACCGTCGCCGCTAGTTGGTCCTTGTTGTCAAACCAAGACTGTATCTCCAACTTCCTAGCTAGCTTCACATGGTCGCCGTCTGCGATCCTCACGTATCGATTGTACTCCTCCATCGATCTACTTCTCCACATCACCTTCACTCGTCGGCGGTGGTTTTTGAATGGAAGAGGAGAGGAGCAGCGATGGTTTTGGATTAGAACGGGAGAGGAGCGACGCTGGTTTTGGACTGGAACAGGAGAGGAGGGGCGGTGGTTTTGAAATGGAAGAGGAAAGGAGCGGCGCTACATTTAGATTGGAACAGGAGAGGAGCGGCGGTGGTTTAAGAGGAGAAGAGCGGTAGAGCAGCGCTGGTCTTGGAAGTATTTTTTGTTGTTTTGCGTATTTTGGGTCAAAGTTTGACCATGTCATGTATTTGACAAGCAAAATGTGAATGCATGTCACCAAAAATTGTATCGCACTAACCTAATCTTCCACCTGCTCATGCTTACAATCAGTGTGACAGCTAATGAAAATCATGCTTACAATCAGTCTCCGAGTACTACGCCAATCACCCTAAAATAGCTCTGGACCTTTGGGTCAAAGTTGTGACACAGTGTACAAATAAAGAAAAAATAGATTGGTGCTTCTTTCAGAAAAGAGTACTCCCTAAAAAACTGCCAGTATAAGCTTCTAGTATTTGGTTAGATGATTTGCTGCCGAGAAAGATCCGTCCATAGAGAGCTCCACACATCGCACTGGTGGTGGTGGATGCCAATGCGCGCACGCAGCATGGTTGGTGTTGGTAATTTTTACTTGGCACACCTTGCACTCTACATATATGTCGGTTCCATACGTACATTTGTGCAGTTCCACCAAAATGCAGCTGAATAACCCTGTTTGCACAGATAATGAAAAAGCGTGATTACATTATAGTGGCACTAGTTGATGAAACACACAAAATAAATAGAAGAAAATATTGCGATAGTATCATAGTATGCCATGCTGCGAGGGCGAGATGGGCCCTGCGACACCTCATATGGTACGCCTCATACTGGACATCATCGCAAGTCTCCCAGATACACCTTCTGCCAGTGATGAACATCAGTGTACAGCGGTAGTACAAGGAGGCGCCTTGAGACATTAAAATCTCTATTTTTGTACATATCAACTAAAATTAAGCACCCCAGTTTGCAGAAACACTTAAACATTAACAATGGGACTAGTTGATGAACCATACATTAACAAAGAGAAGCACTTTCTTTATCTACATTGGAAATGAAATGCTAGAGATGACACTCACTCTATTTTAACTGTATTATTACTTCATTTTATCAGTGACACTAGGGTCAAGCAGGTGGCAAACGAGGTGTACCGTGCGTCGCTAGGATGGAGGCCGGGGGTGCTTAGGCTGGGATGCTGAAGCTGGCTCTTTCAGTCACCAACATGGATGATTCAATTCATGGGACCTTTTGGTGCAGTTCACCTAAAATGAAGCAATGTACCGTGAGCTAGCAGCTTCTTCTTCAAAAAAAATTTTAGAAAAGGGCTCCAGCCCCGGTTCCATTTCCATCAGAAAACGAAACCCACAGAGCTTCTTCTTCATTAGTTGCAATAAAATTGAGCAAAATCAAGGTTGGTTGTGAAGCTCCTGGAATGCTCAACTACAATTTGGATATCATTTGTGCAGTTCAACTAAGATCGAGCATGATGATATCCAAACATGCATCAAATGATCGAATGTGCAATAAAACATTAGGTGGTTTTCGAACAGCCGATCGATCCTATCTACGAGGGGGCCTGAGAAATAGTAAAGGATACAAATGCAGCAACGTCAGTAGCTCGGGAAGTAGAGCAAGGCCGGTTTCGAAGGAAGTTATACCTGATGGTCGCCGGGATGTCGCTAGGTGGGCGGCGGGAGGCCGGATCTGCCCACACTATGGCAGCGAGGAAGAAGTGGTCGGAGGCCCTCCCTCGCCAGCGGTGCTTGGGAGAGAACGGCAAGGCAGGCTGATCGGGACGCGCCCAGCAGTGGGTAAGAGCCGTCGCCGAGGACGACCGCGTGAACGTTGCACCTTCTCACCTTCCCCTACAGAGCGGATCCGGCTGGATTTGTGACCAGCGGGGAGCAGAGAGAGAGAGTGTGTGTGTGTGGCCACCACTATCGTGTTTAGATCTGGAGAGGCTGAGACAGTGTGAAGAGAGCAACACTAGCAAGCAAGCGTGGAGGCTCCTGCCTATATAGTGGAGTAGTACTAGTTTTCTTTTGTCTATCGGAGCCGGCTTGACCTCGTCAATGACTGTCGAGAAGTCTTCATGCACGTGGCCCAAAGGCGCAGTTGTCGTCATTTTGATCTAAAGCGCCAGATTATAACATATAACACGAAAAAGTGCCACATGACAAGAAATCATAACCTCACTGCCCAAATGAGACAACATGAATCCCGACGGACAAACTCGACGAGGAACAAAGATCAAATTAAAGATAAACTTATAGAAAAGGGGTCCATCGATAGATGTCCTAATTAACATAGTCGGCTTGACCTAGATGGCAGCCGAGTAGTCACTGTTCGTGCATGTGCCCCCAATGACTAGCCCAACTCGATTGTCATTGTTTAACCCTCGTGATGATCCGAAGCACATGACACCTAATTTTGCGAGATGACAAGAAACCTTTTTAGATTTCTCACCACAACTACAGCCATGTACAACACATCCTGCATGATATGTAGACGATAGCCAATCCAGCGTGTCTGCTGGAGTCCGGTCACATGCATGGACAAACCGATCTTCCGTGTCTTGCGTGGATCGTCCGAGCACCAACGTAGTACAACACTTCTCTAGTACTATCGCTCGTCTCCCTCTTCTATTAAGTCACCCGACTTGCGGGGCCGGGGAGTGTGCCTATGGTCGGTTCTCAATTTCCGTCCCACATGTGTGTGCAAACGCAATATGACGTGTGTTCCATTCGGAGAGCAGCGTGCCAGACCGACCGACCGTCTGGGGTGCGATGCGAACGCGACGGGCGTGCTGTATACTCCATACATGTCTACCGCCGTTTTCTAGACGTTTTTCTCCATGGCGCGGGCGCAATCCATGGATACAAAATTATTATACTGTATACTATTTAAAAGTCGAGGGCGGGGCTTTTCCTGCACGGTAGGCGGCGGGGCAGTTCCGCCTAGTCGGTTCGACAGAGACGCGAGAAGACGAGGGAGTAGGCTGATGCAAACGTAGGGATGTGTGATTTGACAATGAAGTTCTTCTTTGGACAGGTGGGGCCCTGTGATTTGACTTGCCATTATCATTTTAAGCTGCGGCACTACGACCGGCGTGAGTCTCCCCGATTCTGACCACCTCCATACAGTGCCTCTCCCAATGCTCCACCATGTAGTAGAGGCTGGCTCTTGCATGAGAGCCCACTTATCCACTTTTTCCTTGCCTCTCTTTCCTCCACATATGCAAAAATGCCATGTAAAGCGCACTATTATACTTACTTTTACTTGCTCCTACAAGTGCTTAAGCTTGCCACATAGGCATAAAGTCTGATGTGGCAAGTTAATCAAGAAGAAAGAGACTAGTTTGGTGACCCAACGAATAAACGGTGCTAAGCGCGTGTACCTAGGTGAAAAGACAATTTTGAGTCTATAGCTAATTAAATGAAGCAAACTTAGCAACACCATTTCATTGGAAGAGGTCACTCCTTGGCAAATGCAATAAATACTAGTACTCCCTGTTTCCCATAATATAAGAACGTTTTTGGCACTACACTAGTGTCAAAACATTCTTATATTATGGGACGGAGGAGTACGAATAAAGAGATAGAGAGGAGTAAAAAATACACTTAGAGCCAACCTTATAGCCAACCTTGTTGTAGTATGAGTGACTAAGTGATGACTATGTATGACATGCCAACATCAAATAGCCTAACGCACCGTGTTAAATCTCCAAGGCGTGACCCATGCGCGACGCGACGGTCGTGGTAGGCGCGACCATGATACGGGCTGCTAGCAGCCCTTGGATCTGAGATCAAACGGTCGCATGCTAAGTTGCTGAAAATTTGCAGAATAACCCTCCAGGATAGGATATTCACCCATAGGTATAAAATCACGCCATGCAACCGTTCGATCTCAGATCCAAGGGCTCTCGGAAGCCCGTATCATGGGAGAATGGAAAGCCACAACCCTGCCGTTCGCACGCTGGTAGTTCGCTCCTACTCGTCCCCGCACGTCCTTTAATACTACGGAGGTTCGCTCCTAGTCGTCCCGTCCATTCACATTACAGCAGTTCTACTAATCCTAACCCTCCTCCCAAATCCATGGCGTCCCAAATCTCCACGATCGGCGGTGAGTACAAGGTTAGAACCATCACCGGTGATGAGTTCGACGTCATCTACACCCGTTCTTCCGCGACGGTGAAAGGATGCCTTTCTCGCTTGACGCATGTTCAAGACTCGGATGATGAGTGGGTCGCTGGGCTAGATGTTGAGTACACCACAGTCCTGGGACGAGAGAAGGATCTAAAGGACGAAGCGAGGAAGAAGCCCGCTGTGATCCAAGTTTGCGTGCATGACTTATGCTTGGTCTACCACATATGCCATGCCGACGTTGAGTGCCAGGATTTTAAGGACTTCCTCGAGAGCAACCTAGTCAAATTCGTTACTGTAGACTTTGGTAACGACAAACAAGTCCTGCGTTAGATAGGCCTCGTTGTAGGCAACACCTTCGACCTCGAGAAGAATCAGCTGGTGTCCTCTCGTCAGCCTTCAATGCTGACCCTGGCAGGAGCCATGGTTCATCCTTCGTACGGTAAACTGGAGAAACCTCCATACACGTTTCATCGTCATGCATGGCAGTGGAATGCACTATATATAGACCACATCCACTACGCTACAATGGATGGCCACCTTTGCTTCAATATCTACAAGGGTTGGATGAAGAGCAACAGCCAAGTGTGTGGTTCAAGCAAAGAAGTATCGGCCAAGAGGAAGAGGGACAAGGACGAAGTCGAGGACGTGGACGAGGACTCTGAGTAAGGTGGAAGTGTCGTTGCTCATGTTGGTTCTAATGAAGTGTCTACCGGAATAGTTGCAAAGTTTAATTTCAGGTGTGCTTAATTTAATTTGAGGGTTGTGTTGTGCTGAGCCCCCAGCAGAATTATGTTATGTTTCTTCTCATTACTTTAACTCTTTAGTACGTACATACTAGTATTTCTTACATTTCATCTTTTAGTTGGTATAGTACTACCACTCGTTTCTTCACATTATATACGTACAATATATATGGCCAACATCGTATAGCCAGCAGTTTAGTTGTCAAAGAATTTCAGGGTGCTTAGTTTTGTCAAAGAATTCCATGATGCTTAGAGGGTGCTTGGATCCAAGGGACTTATTTTAATCTGACTACAAATAATCTCTTTAAGAGGCTAAAGTTCCAAGCACCCCTGACTAAAGAGGGGCTAAAACTAGTCTTGAGACTATATTTTTTTAGTCAGAGGTACCCCTACTAAAATGTGGATTAGTCCTCTCTCTATTCATTTAACTCCTCTCCTTTAACACAAAGTAGTTCTGGATTGGAGGGTTTGGAGGATAATAAATGCTCATTAACTTGATTTTAGCCTTTTTAGTATTTGGATCCAAGCATGCGTGAGGCTAGCATGTTTTAGTCCCACTTCTTTTAGTACTGGGACTAAAACGTATCCAAGCACCCTCTTAGTTTTATTTGAGGGGTGGGTTGTGCTGGACACCATTATTGTGACTAGCCTTTTTAATAGTACTATATGCATAATTTGGCGACGAGCACTCTCTATATGTACCACATTTTTTTAATTTCAAGTTTTGCTCCATGGCGCAATCCATCGATACTACTGATGTACAAAAGTATACATTTTTTAAAAGGCTAGAGGGCAGGGCAGTCTAGATTGGTCGGTTTCACGAGAGGCGAGGGCCTTTGTGATTTGATGGCTCATTACTGCTGGAAGGCGGGGCCTTGTGATTTGACTGCTTGTATAAATGCGCGGATGACCTGATCGAGGAGGAGCAAAGAACCGTGGGTATACTCAAGTTTTCCACTGGAGTAGTACTGCGACGGAGGAGCACGAAACACGGCAGCCCAGTGCCGTATGGAGATAAAAAATTATCTAATTTGTAGTCATCTCATTGTTAGCATTGTTCTATTCATTCCCTAAAAAACCATTGTTCTATTCATGCCTCGCAGAGAACGTGACACGTCTTGTGAAACACCAAGCAAAAGATGAAACACAGCAGACAAAGAAGAAGGAAGATTATCACCCCAAATGATCTAATTCGGCATTGAAGTCAGAATCGCTTCTTCATCGCCTCCACGACCTCCATCTCCTTGCGCGTCTCCTCCGCCATCTTCTTCATTCTGTCCATGACGCGGGATTTCTTGATGCGAGCCTTCATCATCTGTTCCACGGCCGCATTACGTACCTTGACAACAGTCGGGTGCTCGATGCGGAGCTTCGCCAACTCCTCCTTCTGTTCCATGACGAGGGCGTGTAACATCTTCATCGAGGAACTACTATTCTCATGCAGCTTCTTCCAGCCGGCGTTCTTCTCCTTCAACAAGTCGATCTCGTGGCAGAGCTTCACCTTGTCCTCCTGAAGTCGCAGGATTTCGCCGGCCGCCTTCTTCTCCGAGGCAATGCTCTTCTTCAGTAGCATCACCAAGCCGGCGGTCAACTCCCCCTGCTGATTGAGCTCAGCGGGCATGTCGTCGAGGCTCTCCTTCAGCAACTCCATCAAGCCTTGGATGACCTCCTTCTGCTTATTGAGGTGCTTATTGAGCTGATCGGGCATGCCGTAGAGGGATAACGACTCCAGCTCCGCCGGCTCGGCATGTTCGCCTCCGCAGCTAGGGTGCTCCTGGGAGCCATCGCCTTCCCGTGAGAGATCTTTCGAGGTCTCTGCGTGGCAGCGAGCCCTCTCTTTTTTTCCGCAGCCTTGGTTGCCGCTCCCTTATTACGAGTAGTTCTCGACCTAGAGCTCTGCTCACCGGCCATGGCAACGACGGATGAAGAAGAAGCACTTATGAGGAGGAAAGGTAGAGCAATTTTCGGTTAGGTAGTTCCCCTTTTTATAACCTAAGTACTAGCACTAGTACTGATACCTGCATAGTGGGAACACGTTCAGGTTTGGTACGTACTAGTAGGTGTGAGTAGGCTTTTGAATGTGATGGGAACAAGGTAAAGATTAATTGATGGTTTTGGTTTCGAGGCCCGAAACGGCTCCCGATGAGTTTAGCGGAACATAAATTTCAAGTACTACACTGCTCAAATGCGTAAATATTATGTTACTCTCAAAAATTGGCATACAAAGGAGACCAATGGAAGTACTACTAGCAACCCACGATTTAACTACTCGCATGCGTGCGGTGGAGTAATATTGTCTTTCTTCCGCCCTCACGTCCACTCAATTTGCATGTGCTGTATTAATTGACCATCAATAAAGTGAACGACTTTACACGCGTCAAACTATCACATGGGGTGGATCTTGGTACAAAATTGCGTCCACCCGTGTACCTGTGTGTGCGTGTGAGGGAACGAGTGCGTGTGTGGCGTGCATGCACATCTTCGCTTCGAGCATGTACCGCCATTATGGCTCAGGGAGGACGAGTACATTCTTCTAGAACCAGCAGCACGTCACTGTGATCAATCCACGCAAGGAGGTCGCGACAATGCCTCCACATGTGCCACGTGGCTTCATGAACTGTAAGAGAGAAACTGTGTAGCGTGCCATTGGTATTCTAATTTATGTGTTTTGCACATACTCGAAGTACTAGTAAGGTATACGTGCATTGCACGCATCAGATTTTGCAACCAAATTATGAATAAATACCACACTATAGCATGTAAGCTTTGAGTCATATATGCCTGATGTAGCCCTTCATTTAATTCTTATAGTTCATCTCATTCAAAATCAATTAGTTTTTATAAAAAAGCTAAGAACGCGGGAATAGGAAAAACATGGGATTATAGTGGAATGTCGTCTTGAATCCTACAGGATTGTACGAGTGTTTGATTGTGCATAGAAAAAAGGCAGAATTCTTTCAAAGAGGTTTGAGTGGATGGGATGTTTCCTATGAAATCTAGTGCAAATGAATCATATGAAAAAATTCCTATGGTTTACAATCCTACGAATCAAACAACCAAGATAGGAAAAATTCCTAATTATTAGAATCCTCCAAAATTCCTTTGAGAATCCTTTGAATCAAAGAAGCCCTTAATCTATTTTATGATTCTTGGAATTGTGCATTGTAAAGCATAGAATAAAAACAAATAATGGCAATTCAACTAGAAAAAAAGTTTGGGCAGTTATGATACGGAAGATTCTAGAACAAAAGAGAACCACTGTTGTTTTGAGGTTTGTGCATTATGCTTAAGTTTAACCATGGAGTCTTCTAGATTGTACATGTGGCAAAATCCGGTGGGGGCTAGAAGATGGTGCGAGGGGCCGAGTGGAGGGAGACTATGAAGGAATGCACAAGTGCGAGATCGATACTGAGAGAGAGGGGGCGAACACGTGCACTGTTGCGCGCAGTGGCGGAGTCATGAAAAATAAATGAGCTAGGGGGCCAAGCATTGCTAATCCTTTACGAGGAGGGTCAATTCATGAACTTAAACCATTTTTAGCAGCAATTATCTAATGATCACATTCATATTAGCCTCGATATATAGTGATGCTAGGGGGAGGGGCAGGGGCCCTTTATCGCCTGTCTTCGCCATTGTGCACGCGTCCCGAGAGAGATGAAGCGGAAGGCATGGATGATGAGAGGGGACGTTGGATATATAATTAATGTGGGTGTATTAGCTATATATGTTAATCCTATATAGAGAGGTATAGATTGATCGATGTGGACGTGGGAAAGAGGGTGAGACCTCACTGGATATATCGATTGATCGGTTTGTGTGGAAAACTATGAAAGACCTAGCTATATACACGCATACATAGAGGAACATAAATCGTTGCGCATGCACGCTTGAGAGATAAAGAATGCCCGATATGATGGAGAGGGGGATGTGTGTGGGTGTGTGCCTTCATGGGAGACCGACCTGAAGAAAAAGATTGCATGCGTCACGATGGATAATGCTGTTGGTAGTGTGTGTGCATGCATGCACGAGAGAAAGTTAGTGGTACAATTATAAAGAGAAGACTACTGTGTGGGTTTAAAAGAATAGGTGAGGTCATAATCAATGTAAAGTTGAATTCAAATATTTGAATAAGAGATCCTGATGTTTGAAACCCATGCATGCATGAATATAACGGAGATTTGCGCGGTGTGGTTTGGAAACGAGCATGTTGTAATGTATACACATTGAACAAGGTCAGACTGATATGAATTTGAGATACCGATGGCAGACATCATTTGGCCACGTCGCATTCGTGCATGGACACACTATTCTAACTGGAGATGATGGGCGGCTTTCGCATCACATATCTATATCTATACCCCTATATATATATATATATATATATTATATTTTATATTTTTTATATTGTGTGCGGGTAACTTTAACTTTGAAAGATGGTCGTTGGATGAGGCGAATCCGATGGTCCAAAGATGGCAAATTTGAGCACTACTGGCCGTTGGACATCATCTAGATTCCACTAGATTTCGCCACATGTACAATCTAGAAGACTCCATGGTTGAACTTAAGCATAATGCACAAACATCAAAACACAAGCACTTCTTATTTGTTCAAGAATCTTCCGTATCAGAATTGCCCAAATGTTTTTCTACATGATTTGCCATTATTTGTTTTTACTTTATGTCTTACGACGCATAATTCCATGAATCTTAAAATAGATTAGCTTCCTTATAAAAACTAGATTATTTTGAATCAAATGAACTATAAGAATTAAACGAACATCTACATCATGCATATATGACTCAAAGCTTGCATGCTATAATGTGGTATTTATTCATAATTTGGTTGCCAAATCTCATGCGTGCAATGCACGTGTACCTTACTCTAGTCTAAATGGTGTTTGTGTGTGTGTTGTGCGTGTTGAGGTGCAAATTGTCCTTTTTTGGGTACACGTTAAGCTTGTTCTTCCGAAATTTCAAGCCGCGCCTTGTTATGCCGAAAATTCAAGCTATCATCTCTGCCTACCGTGCTGCGAAACTCTCGCCTCTTCAACCCGCGGCTTGTTAGCCCGAAATATTAAGATATATCTTTGTCTCATTCTGCTCCGATAACTCCCTCCGTCTCAACCCGCGCCTTGCTATTCCGAAATTACAACGCGCGCAAAAACTCCCACCTCCTATGAAATCCCGACACGTGAAATGTCTGTGGTACCCCTGAACCGAAAGAACCGCCTCAAATTGGTGGGGGTACTTTCGTAACTTACACCACATTTCGGACAAGCGCGTCTCTAAGCATGGTTCCCCACTTCCATCCCATCCGCCCACCCATTCGTACACCGAGGCCGCGAAAACCCGCGACGAAACCCCACACCCTGCTCCGTCCGCCACCCAGCCGGAGCCTCTTCCCCGACAACATCGTCCACAGCAACACCTCGACATCCCTCATCCACCGTACCGGATGAGGATCCGTCGTCGATCTCATCATCCCGCCGGTTCAGCAACCCCATCCTCCACCTCCAAGGAGCTGCCCCGATGTTCCCCTCGTCTTTCACGCCACCTCCATTCCCACACCGCCGTCTTCACCTGCACCACCGGAAGAGCATCATCATCACCGTTTCCTCGGATGAAGCTGCGGCCTAATCGGCACCACCAAAGAGGTTGTACACTAATCGCCGCATTTTCTTCTTGATTCGGTCTCACGGTGCTACCGGCGCTCGGTCCCGAGCTGACACGGCGCGGCTCCATCCACGGCGGCGTCACCGGCCACTTCCTCCACGGCGTCGCTCCCTCGGTGGCGACATCCACATCAGTAGGAGCTACTGCTGCTTTAGCTCTCGCTCGCACTGCTGCTCTGCTCTTGCTATCGGTCCCCTGCCTGGTCTGCTCTTGTTATTGCTCTTGCTCGCGCTGCTGCTCTCGCTCTTGCTCTTGCTTGCGATGCTGCTCCGATTTAGTTACACTTGATCGGTGAATCGACTTTTGGGTCGATCGATTTTAGGGGTGGGGGGGCTCGGGGTGATGGAAGAACCAGCCGCAGCAGGGAGGGGGCTTGTCGGAGAGGTACCCCACTATCTATCATAGGGTTCAGGACGGGGGCGGTGGTCGCCGGCGGTGGCGGGGCGGTGGCGTGGGGATCGCCAGAGAAAAATCTCGGCACGGGGGGGCCTAGAGGGATAGCCGGGGAGGCGGCAGACCGGCGGTGGGGAGTGTTTTCGGGGCGGGAGGGGCGGCGCACCACCGGCCGCGGGCGGCAAGGGGCTGCTGTTTAGCCGGTGGTGGCTGGCGGCTCAGGGGGTGGAGGTTGAAGATGAACCGTAGGCCCTTGATTTCGTATCCAACGGTTGCAAAAACGACTGACCAGAGATGAAAAAGTCAGTCGACCGACGTGTAGCCTCACCTTGCTAGTGCGTTCGGTTTCGACAAAGAAAATTCAGTTTCGACAAAATTCAGTTTCGACGGTTAATGTTTGACGCTTAAGTTTGGTTTCGTGATTAAATTCAGTTTCGACAGTTAAGTTCAGAGATGAGCGGCTGATGTATTTTACATCTAGCACTTTGTGGTTATGTATTTTACGTCATGTATTGGAGATGCTATTAGAATTCCACTCAGGTTAATGTTGTTCGTTGTCTCTCTTGTCCTGCTTCAGCCTCGGCGTCGTACAACTCACCGGAGCTGCTCCAACGACGAAACCCTCCATCACAGCGGAGCAGTACCTCGGGCTCCATCTCCAGACGCCTAAGATCTTCTTCCCCTCCTCCGACAGCCAAGTCAGCTGGAGCATCCTCACCGGCCAACCCAATCACGCTGAGATCGACATGGCTTCGCCAAAGAGGTTGTACACTTGTTGCATCTCTTTTTACTCTACATGTTATATATATTGTCCATCGAGCACTTTCGTAGTAACGGGAAATACGATTATTTTATCCTATTATATGACAAGCGGTCAGTACAGTGCAACTTAGCTATCCGTGATGGACTCTCTTGAACGCCATCATTATTTATCTCTCGCATTTGAGCTGTGCATTTGTTGATGGGCCCGGGAGTTGAGCTAGTATGGCAGTGGCCTGGGTCCAAAGTAATAGAAGTAGCACAAAAACATTTTTTTAGTGTAGGATTTTCCTTGCTCAAGCCTGCCTACTAGAATCGCCAGTGCTTGAATGGAAAAGTGAATGAAAAACATCGGAATTGGAAAGTTTCCTATGGTACCACTTTTCATGAATTTGGTGCAAAGGAATGGAGCAAAGGAAAACTGTAGGATCTGTTCCTTTAGTGTCTCCTTGAATTTCCACTTCTCCTCCTTTTCATATTCCTATTCATCAAGCACAAGACTAAGAGATAGTAGCATAATAGCGTTATGACCGTACATTTTCTTGTGGTTTGACTTAATCACACCATGTTTTTTTGCATCCTGTGATCTTCCAATTATTGTGAATCAAACACCCAGATTGGCAGAAATCATGTGTTTTTAAATTCTCTGTTTTGCACGTGCATTCCTATCCTACTCCTGTCTATTTCCTATCCCTGCATTGTTAGAATCCTCAAATTCAAACAAGCCCTTACTCAATTATACATTACAGATATGTGTCAAAGAAAACCTTGTGTGGTTTGTCCTGCTCTGCTTGTTGTGTTCCACCCAGCTCATTTGCTCCAACGACGAAAGGGTTCACCACATGAGGATCCGCTCTCGGTGTCTTCGTCAGCCTCGGATCTTCTTCCCGCCGCCCGGCAGCAGGCAACTGCATTACCATCATCAACTAAGTAGATGACCTTGAGGACTACGGGTATGCAAGAGAGGTCGCACTCTTCCGTGGTTCCGCCACGTTATGCGTAAGCTTAATATGATGACATGCTACATTATCGTCGTGTTCACCTATTAGACTACGAGTCAGGTCCAAACTAATCTTGAAACTTGAATTTTTAAATGGTTGTGGGGTACATATTGGGGCAGCAATCGGTACTATCATCTACTATCTGGTTAATCTCCGGTGTCTCTGTGAGTTTCATGTTGGGTGCAAACAAACATTAAAGGAGCCATTATCTGTATTTTTAACTAAAGCTATTATCTGCCTGCTATCATTGGTTTTGGGTCTATCCACAGTTTGCTACCATCACTCTGGATTTGTGCACGCACTCCTTACATAATCTCACTATGTTTTAGTCCTATGCATGCCGCTTATTGTACACAATGGAACTGATCATGTAGAGCAAAAGAGACGAGCCTTGCGTGGCAATAAAATTTCATGCAGACGTCGTTCCATGGTGGGCGCAAAGGCAGCCCCCCCTCCACCCATTTCGGATCGTAATCAAGAGGAAGATAACCGTTCTGGGGGGATTCAGAAGGAGAAGACCACCCCTATTTACCCCATGAGGTCTTCGCTCTAACTTGGCATGCTGATGTTGGTAATATCATGCATATGGTGTCTTGCATTGCTTACTATATACATTAAAGATGTCATCTGCTTAGTTTAGACATGCTTTGTGTCAATGCCATCTGTTTAGTTTCTTTATCGTATATGTGAATCATGCAATGCCATCTTGTCTAGCCAGGAATCATATATGTGAATTTTGCAATGCCACCCTGGTTAGCCAGTTATCTTATATGTGAATTATATCATGCCATCATTTTTTATTACGTGTTAAATTTGTCAACAATTTTAGTACATTCAATTACTCTTCACGTGCATCAGCCATTCGGCACGGTCATGGAAAAATCTGGAGTGGAAACAAGGTCTTGGAGCGGACAATGTGATCTGACGAAGCGCATGTCTTCTGGTTACCGATAGCTCCTCGGAGGAGGATTCGAGACAGATGACCAGTCATATTTCCCCGAGGTGCATGCCCTAACTTGGCAGGTTATGTTGCTCATATCGATGCGTATGGTATCTTGCATTGCTATGTCATTTGCTTAGTTTAGACATGCTTTGTGTGAATGCCACATGTTTAGTGTCTAATTACCATATATGTGAATTATGCAATGCCATCTTGTTGCAAGACATTATATATGTGAATTATGCAATGTTATCTTGTTGCAAGGCATTATGTATGTGAATTATGCAATGCCATGTTGTTTAGGCAAGCGTCATATATGTGAATTATATCATGCCGTCCTTTTTTTTGTATTTCTCATTGCTTTTGTCGAATATGTTTGTATATTCAACTGCTCTTCCTGTGCATCAGCCATTTGAATTGGTGATGGAGAAATCTGGAGTAAAAACAAGGTCTTCAAAGCAGACAATGCTACCTGCTAAAGCAGATATCTTGTTGGTTACAGATAGCTCTTCAGAGGAGGATTCAGAGGCAGATGACCAGTCCTATTATCCCCCTGAGGTGTATGCTCAAACTTGGCAGGGTTATATTACTCATATAATGCATATGTTGTATTGCAATGCTTAGTTTTACATCATATACACAATATTGAATGCCATCTCCTTAGTTGACACATCATATATGCGATTTCCCTCTGCTCACTTCCTTAGTATATAAATCATATATTTGAATTATGTCATGCCATGAAGTTTACATAGACAGCATGTATCTGAATTATGGCATGCCAACCCATTTTCTAAAGACATAATATAGTTATATCATCTCATCCTGTTTACATAATCATCATATTTTAAATTATGTCATTCTATCCGTGAATTATATCATGCCATCATCTTTCCATCGACGACATGTTTGTGATTTATGGCATGCCAACCACTTTAATAGACACATCGTATAGTTATATCATGTCATCCTGTTTACATAGTCATCATATTTTGAAATATGTCATTCTATCCTGTTTAGTTAGCCATCATACATGTGAAATTGTGTCATGCTATCCTGTTTAATTAGCCATCATATATGTGAAATTATGCCCTGCTATTATGTTTGCTTAGACAACATAAATGTGAATTATTTCATGCCCACTACAACAAGAACCCCCCTACAGCAACGCATCAATGCGTTGTCTTATGTCTATATATATGTGTTGGTAAGCTTACACCAATGGATTAATATGCGTTGTCGTTGGTGGCGTTGGAAAGATCTACAACAACTTATATGCATACGTTGGTAAACGGTGTGTAGAAGCGTTGTTAGGTAGCAACATATAAATCTAAGGCCCAACAACACTACATATGCGTTGGTGGCGACCCTGCACAAAAGGATTTTTGAATGGACATAATGAAGCATGGCAACGACTTTAAGCTTCACTAGATAGCATGAACAATTAATTAATTTTATATATTGTCATTCATAATTATTAGGTCAATGCCGATAGTGCATAGGAGCCACAATATAACAAACTGAAATATCTCATATATTAAATCGACTATGTTACATTACAAAGAACATGATCCAAAGATTACAGATCTCATACATTAAATCGACTATGTTGCATTACAAAGAACATGATCCAAATATTATAGGAGGTGAAACTATATCTAGTAGAGGCCCAATACTTGACCTTGCAATCAACTATAATGTTTGAAACATTGATCCTAAAATGACATTCTAATTATCTTGTAGTAGCTCCATTCTTAACCTTGCAACCAACATCTGAGCCACGCATCATCAATTTATCTTGGTGATCTACAACAACAATATGAGGTGAGTAGCTTATAGTAGAGAAATCAGGCTAATAGAGAAGTAAAGTTTAAATGGCCATCGTACAAATGTGATTAACCATGACTTAGGTTTATATATAGGTGTGGGCTAATTAATAATCGGAATAGAAAAACTTCTTTAACATGATCTTATCAAACAACATTTTTGATTATACAACCTATATCCATGTACTATTTTTTTTCATCTTTGACCAGCAAAACACCAAGCACCTCTGAACAATCGGATGTGGCTGTTCATTGTGAAAACTATCAACTTATCTTTACTACTAAAACTTATCCAAACATTATATTATATTAACAATTAGATGAATTCGGCAAACAACTAATGACAAGTAGGTAACCAGAAGTACTTAATTACTATTACAAAATTGAACATCTCCATTTTCCGAGGTCTACGAGCTAATTAGCTTTCCATCAGATTACTCCTGTACTACTCAAGCTTGGGATGATTCATTAGTCATGCTTGCTATGGTGTATTAGGAGAAATATCAGTGCGAATAACTTGAAAATCCTTAAATAATCTACATCACGCAATAGTTTGTAGTTACCTGAGAACTACAAAGTCACAAAATATAATTTTCCCGGTCCATGAATAACATTCTCAGAACCTGCAGAAGCAACAACATGAAAAAAAGCATCAGATTCAGGACAGTTGGAGTTATCAACTCATGGCTACATTTTCTCTCCAATAAAACTTGGCCAGAGGCAACCATACTGAAAGCACGAAGAAAGAAAAAAGTAGATCATCACCCCATCTGATCTAGTGTAGAACACTCTGTATACTATGTTATCTTATACTCCCTCCGTCCAAAAAAGCTTGTAGTGATAGATACATCCATTCGGGGGACAAGCTTTTTCGGACAGAGGGACTAGCTAAGAGATTTCATTTCAACTCTAGCCAAATTTAAGCATACGAGGACATATCTAAACTATCTTCGAGAACCAAGGCAGTGCTTATGCAATACTGGGTACTAAAACCAAGCCATATGATACACATAGAACCCAAATATCATGTAAGATCAAGGGTATCGTTAGTTAACCATTAGTTGCAGAGATGCATCTTATTACCTCACACATGGCTCCATGGACACAGCCATGTAGTCATTTCAAAGAAAGATTAGGAATACCTGATTGATAGAATGATCGGGAGTGCGGGCACAATGAGATGTCCAATATCTTAGTTGTCAGAAGCGGACACTCAAGTTACCAAATATGGAGTAGTTACTCACTAAACAAAAATTGTGAAAATAAAACAAAGTTGAGAAGAGGTCGCTTGTGTTCGGTGCAGAAACAATCCATGCTTAAGCATTTGTGTATTACACGGCACATTTCCAAAATAAACATGTATACAATCCAAGGTATTTTGAGCCAAACACACATGCCATGAATTCATTTGTTACAATGCCAAAGGCACAATATCTCCCTACTAAAAATAGCAATCAGTGAGGCAAGTGCATACTGGTCCAAATGTGGTTCAGTCAGGAAACAAAAGGAGCTATATAATAAATAAAATCATTAGAGGTAAGAGAAAAACAATTGAAAGAACAAAAACTGAATTATCACAGATACCTCATTCTATATCCACTTATAATTTGAAAGAGCCGCCTGAAATCAATGAGCCGTGGTGAAGTAATCACATAGGAAAATCAAGAAGCAGAACTGTAGGTACAAACAGTAAGTATTGGCCCTTATGCTCGTTCCATGCCCAATTTAAGTTGCCAACTCCACGTGAATAAGGGTGAGCAGGAGGCAAAACGGTGATGTAAATTTTGTGAGGAATCAGTTGTTGGGGCCAAAAACTTAGAAGATTAGCTCAGCAATATGGAAAAGATAGAAGAGAATCACCAGCTGGCACTATGACCCTTCATGAGGATAAGATGGGAGGAAGAACACATTGGTGAGAGGTTTTAGGGGCTGTGGGTAACATGATGGCGTAGTTGCTGCCAGCGGCGCTAGCTTGGGCGAGCGCTTGTAGAGGCTAGAGGGTTTTCTCCTTGCGTTAGACATTCATGCATACATAGAAGACATGGATTGGACAGGAACAAAGACAGGACGGACATCTTCAGGCGGCGGCGACGGCGGGACACCCGTACATCTCCTTCTCTTTTTTCATAGCTTCTTAAATTGTAGGCTAGAGTTAGACTAAGACTGTTCTAGATCCTAGTTTCCAGCTACATCCCGCTAGGGCTGAATTATGCAATTCTCCTCACCAATAAATCAGTTGTTGTGGGCACGTATTTGGTTTCTTTGTTATTCAGATTTGTGAAACCCACTTATAGTATTAATCAGAGTTGATTACCACACATACTTATTAGAGTATACTCTGCTTATTAGTAACTGTAATGCCTCTGCAGTGAAGATTTAACCTGGAAAGCAACATGCAAATAAACTTTGCTTTACTATTAAACGAGAACATATATATACTAGCAATAATCATGAAACAAACATGTGGTTGTCTAGAAAAAGGTATGTGATGATGCATGTAGCGACCCGACCTCAGATGGTCAAGTCTTTGTGCTTCTGTGTCATCCCTGGATCGGTAATGCTGACACACACAGTACTCGAAGGATTTATAACAGAGTAGCAATCACACATTTATTACATTGAATGTCTCAAAAGAGAACTTATTACAATAATATGGCTTAAGGCCATCTAATGCGATAACAGCGGAAGGCTTGGAAGACAAAGTGAGTCCATCAACTCCAACGGCATAACTGAGCTGCACGGCAACGACATACCAATCCTTACTCCTCGTTCGAAAAGTCTGCAACATAATATGTTGCAGCACGAGAACGGGTCAGCACATGGAATCTGGCGGCAATGTAACACATAGAGAGTAATGAAATACGCTAACACTACATGCATGTTATGCATTTGGTGGAAAAGCTCTATGGTTACAGTTTTGCAAAAAGCCAATTTTTCCCTACATCAAAGGAATAGATTTTATTTTAACTATCATGGTGGTTGAAACATTATCGAGAAGGTATAACCCCAACTCAATCCCAATTAAAGTGATTAACAACCCAGCAATATTAATTTAGAGTGATGAGATACATGTGAATACTCAAGTACTAGATACTCAGAATTGTCCATAACCGGGGACACGGCTAACCATGATTAGATTGTACACTCTGCAGAGGTTTGCGCACTTTTCCCCACAAGACTCGATCGCCTCCATTGGTTTCTCGCACTACATGGTGTTTGAGAAACGGATGACCCAGACATAGTCTTTCAGAAACATTAACTCTCTACTCCGGATAGATCATACCAAACCTATAAAACCCACTACCTGCTGATCTACCTCTTCGAGAGCTTCACGTAACTTACTCAACTATGCTAGAGCCCATAATAGCTTGTGGCTGCACACGGAAGTTTCTAGCATGAATAGTCTCAGTTCCCTTT
The DNA here is from genome assembly GCA_021605145.1 of Aegilops bicornis. Lineage (NCBI taxonomy): Eukaryota > Viridiplantae > Streptophyta > Magnoliopsida > Poales > Poaceae > Aegilops > Aegilops bicornis. The sequence goes on from CM038673.1 coordinate 328,359,068, forward strand.
GAGCCTGGGTGGCGGTCCTTAGGAAGATCACACGGGTACCCTGGGATTTCCAAAAATAAAACAGACAACACTGGGTTCCCCGGTGCCTCAATCCACCCAGATGTGTATTTAAGTTGCCACCTTAAAGTAAACCATTAATTAACAATCTCACATCTGTCGTGAATATCTCTCAAACCCAAACCACGTCTACGAGCATAGCATAGCAATATAAGCAACACGTAGAAGTAACTCCCAAGGGTTTGATAGTAACAGGGCAATAGGTTCCTACCTCATCATCTACTTCCCAATCCACAAATTAATGACATCCTAATCATGCAATGCTTGAGGATTGAGCTAATGCACAAAAACTGGGTATGAAAAGGTATGATCAAGTGTTACTTGCCTTGGCCGACGATCCGTGAATCCTAGAGACTCAGTAGTAACACGCTTCGCACTCCGGGAATTCTATCGCAAGCAAACAATACATACATAAGCAACAAACAAAGATGCACAAACGAAACTTCAACTGAAAGAGGTTGACCGTAGAGTTCAACTTAAGAACTCCGGTTTGCGAAAAGAATCAAACCAAACGAAACAACAAAACTCAAACGGTGAGAGAAACAAGATCCGTTTACTAATCTGAACTAGAGTAAAATTTTACAGAGGCAAAATCTGTTTTAAGTTGGCTATTCGGACAGAGCGTTTCGAGATGAAACTCCAGGCGCTTGAATTGCCTGATTCCGATAAACGAGCGAAAAG